>CP073646.1:37580491-38978482 GCA_018223645.1 Jasminum sambac
TACTTGTCATTTCTTATTGAGAGTCCTTTCATCTTTTCAACAAGTTCAAATAAGTCCTTCCATCAATCCATTTTATCCTTCAACACTTTAGCTTCTTCAATACAGTCCCCGAGGGTCCTCAGCTCCTCCAAATTAGTTCAAATTCTTCCAATTGCTTGAAATTCCGATTTGAGACTACTTGACACACACACAGAGGGGCTAAAATAAGTCCACTCTTTATGTAAAATCTACATCAAATAGGACATCAAACTACAATTAATAGAAATCTCAAACTTTACCATTATTGAGGGCTTGTTTTATATACAATATTCTTCCACTAAAGCTTTCATTTTCCAGCTCTGATACCAAGTCGTATTTTGAGAGTGAAAAATTACTTCATTCATATTGCAATTGAGTATATATACAATGTACAAATATCAACTTATAAATAATATACAATTTGGTCCCTAACAATCCTAAGTGAGCACTCTAATATAGGACTTATATTCAACTGATAAGAAACGAAAGATTGTATTTTTGATAAGAAACGAAAGATTGTATTGCTCAAAAGCTCGGAATTTACAATACAAGTGGATAAGAAATCCACCAGAAAAAAACCAAGCGTACCAATATAAAATCTATCAATAACGCTATACAATGTTACAAAAATAACTGACGAACTAACTTTTTCTCTCTCATCATTTTCAACCATTCATACAATTATTTTACATTTTTTAATACATTTTTCCTAATTTTTAACCACACATCTAACATGTCGTTCGAGTAAATCTATATAACATTTCCTAACTCATGCATAGAATAAGGCTTAGTCTATTTTTATCCATAATTATTGGTTTCACTACCTGTCATGAACAACTGTGGCTTATTTAAATACCCTAACAAGTTTAAATAATCATCATAGTTATCTCATAATTTTCAAACAAGTAAACTTTCTATTATTTCTATTTTTTTATTTTGTTTTTATTAATGCTACTCATTGACGTTAGCTAATACCTCAAAATGGACGGAAGGAGCATGAGTTAGTAAAGCTGTGCAGTATAGTGCAGCAAAGCAAAGTTATGCGGTGTAATGCAGCAAACATTTAACTCGAGGGGTCACATCATACATTCACGTAAACCCTCACTATAGAATGGAAAACTCAAACATCAAAAAGGCGCCAAGCCGTCAACGGCCACCCCAATGGTTCATGCCATTCACTACTCATAAGGAAATATTTTGCACTCCATTGCCATTGCAAATACAGCTTCCAAGGTTAGCTAATGATTTAATTTTAATATTCTGTGCCCCAATTTCAGAATATTCCGATTTTTTGCACCGTCTTGATGTTCCTGATGCACCCCTTCTGCAGATAAACTGTGAACGATGAACAGTTCAAAGACTGTCAACCCATGGAATCGAAAAATGTTGTTTATGAAGAGATTATATTATACAAACAGGTGAATCAGAAATTTTTACTACTGAATTACTGTTCTTCTTTTGCTTGCGATGATTTGGCTAAAAAGTTTTCCGTTAGCGTGAATGGTAACTGAACTTATTTAACCGCAGTAAGTACAATATGGAGAATTTGGTGGACGCCCACATCATTAAAACAGGCTTCAACCCAGAGACATGTCGCTCCAACTTCCAGCTGAAGAATTTTGTTAGAAGTGCACAGATTTCTGCGGCACGTGAACTGTTCGACCAAATGCCTCTTAAAAACACCTGTTCTGTGAATATGATGATAACCGGTTATGTTAAATCTGGCAATCTTTCTAACGCGAGGGAGTTATTTGAAAACATGGCTGATCGAACTGCAGTGTCATGGACAATAATGATTGGTGGATACTCTCAAAACAATCAGCCCAAAGAATCTTTTCATCTCTATTCCGAGATGTGCAGGTCACGAATTAAACCAGATCATGTCACTTTTGCCACTCTCTTATCGGGATGTGATGGCAATGTATCTGAAAATGGCATACATCAAGTTCATGTTCATGTTATTAAGCTAGGATTTGATTCGACTCTTGAAGTTGGTAACAGCTTGGTGGATTCTTATTGCAAATCTCAAAGACTTGATTTAGCTTTTCAACTCTTCAAGGAAATGCCAAGAAGAGATTCTGTTTCTTTCAATACAATGATAACTGGATGTTCAAGAGAAGGGTTGAATGAACTAGCAATAGAGCTATTCTTGGAAATGCAACATTGTGGTTTAAGGCCGACCGATTTCACTTTTGCAGCATTGTTTTGTGCCCATGTTGGATTGGACGACTTTGCCATTGGACGACAAGTCCATGGACTTGTGATCAAGAGCAACTACGTGTGGAATGTATTTGTCGGCAACGCGTTGCTTGATTTTTACTCCAAGCATGAATTTTTGGGGGATGTCAGAAAACTCTTTGACGAGATGCTAGAGTTGGATGGCGTTTCTTATAATATTGTCATCACGAGTTATGCTTGGAATGGGAAACTAAAAGCATCTCTCAATCTCTTTAGAGAGTTACAGTTCACCAGGTTTAATAGAAAGAACTTCCCTTTTGCCACATTGTTAAGTATTGCAGCAAATACACAAGATTTCGAAATGGGAAGGCAAATCCATGCTCAGGTTTTACTGTCAACAGCTGATTCAGAAATTCAAGTTGGGAATGCACTCGTTGACATGTATGCTAAATGTGGCAAATTTAGTGAAGCCAATATAATATTTTCAACACTTGATGGTAAAAGCTCTGTTCCATGGACGTCCATCATATCGGCTTATGCTCAACAAGGACTCAACGAGGAAGCACTCAACTTGTTCAATGAGATGCGTAGGCACGACGTTAATGGAGACCAAGCAACTTATGCCAGTACCTTAAAAGCCTCAGCGAATTTGGCTTCACTTTCTCTTGGGAAACAGTTGCATTCATCTATTACCAGATCGGGATTTATGTCAAATGTGTTTTCTGGAAGTGCGTTACTGGACATGTATGCCAAATGTGGGTTCATAAAGGATGCCATTAAAGTTTTCCGAGAGATTCCTGATAGAAACATCGTTTCTTGGAATGCATTGATCTCGGCTCATGCTCAGAACGGAGATGGAGAAGCCACTCTTACATCCTTCAAGGAGATGATTGAATCAGGTTTTGATCCTGATCCAGTGAGCTTACTTAGCGTCATAACTGCCTGCGGCCGATGTGGACTTGTTGATGAAGCAATGGCGTTCTTCAATTCAATGACTCAAACTTATAGACTTGTTCCCAGGAGAGAACATTACTCGTCCTTGATTGATGTGCTGTGTAGAAAGGGACGATTCGAGGATGCAGAGAGGTTTATGGCTCAAATGCCATTTGAGCCAGACGAGATAATTTGGTCTTCAATTTTAAACTCAAGCAGAATCCATAAGAATCAAGAGATTGCTAAGAAAGCTTCTGAAAAGCTTTTCAACCTCAATGTGCTTAGAGATGCTGCAGCCTATGTTACAATGGCTAATATCTATGCTGAAGCAGGTGAGTGGGATGACATGGCTAAGGTGAAGAAGGCAATGAAAGAACGAGGTGTGAAAAAGGTTCCTGCTTATAGCTGGGTTGAAATTGCACATAAAGTTCACATTTTCACGGCCAATGACAGGACTCATCCACTAATTAAGGAAATACGTAGAAAGATTAACGAATTGGGGAAACGAATGGAAGAGGAAGGGTATAAACCTGATACAAGTTGTGCCCTTCAGAATGTTGATGAGGATATTAAGGAAGAATCACTTAAGTATCATAGCGAGAGGTTAGCCATTGCATTTGCACTCATCAGTGCACCTGAAGGAATGCCTATATTGGTGATGAAAAATTTAAGAGCATGCACGGATTGTCATGCTGCTATAAAGGTGATTGCACAAATTGTCCGGAGGGAGATTACCGTACGGGATTCAAGCAGGTTTCATCATTTTAAAGATGGATCTTGCTCATGTGGTGATTATTGGTGATAATGTTAATACAGAAGTATTTATTGCCGATGAAATGATCAAATATGGTTATTCATCTTCAACATGAAGAAGCATTGAATTCGACTAATTGTCTTGGGGACTTCGTACATGAATCGATGCCCACATGGCACAAGGAAAGATCAGCTGCATTTCTTCTTCCGCCACCCCCCCCCCCCTCCGCGGTGCTCACACAGTGGATGGCAGACTAATGGTCCTAGGATGCAAGTATGTTTCTGACTGGCTCCAATTTACTTTACCATGACATTAGCTAATATGCTTATGTAATGGTAAGTTTTAATTATTTATGATGTCTTCAAGGTGAACTAATGGTCTACAGTGATTTTGGGAGCCGTTTGCAGCAGAATTTTTTCAGAGGCTCCATGACAGAAAAACGTCAGGTCCTGATTTCTGCATGTGATCCTTATATTGATTTTAGTGTTTTGGTGCTGATACTGCCATTGGTTTTGATGAGTCTTCATACAGCTTATAACATTGGAATTATTTACTTAAAAAAAAAATTGCACATAGTCGCATTTTTAGCTCTATCCTTTGACTGTACAGAAGCTGGATATTCACATTACTGTGAGTCTCTGACAGTTCATATTTGTAAATTGTAAACGATGGAACTGAGGCTGGTTGTACTTTGGTCTTCTGTGAATCTTCTTAAGCGTATTTGTTAGCACTACTATTGTCATTGAAACCCATTTTCGTTGTCGTTTTATAATTTTGATGAGACTCAGTAGTCGTTAGTGAAATTAAGTAACCCATAAGGCAATGAAAGAGAAGTTAACAAGTCGCTTCATTTACTTCAAAAAAAAAAAAACAAAAACAAAAAAAGGAGAAAATTATATAATAAAACAAAAGAATGAAAAAGATGAAACCTCACTCCCAACTCTAAGAAAATAAATGAAAATATTTTTTTTTTTTTTTTCTTTTTTCTTTTAGAGAATCTAATGAGAGAGAGACAATTCTTAGAAGCTCATGGGGCTGTCTGGATCTTTCACAGCTGCAATGGCACCTTCTATCTTTAGTCTCAAAAGTTCTTTCTCCTCTTCATTTGCCTGAAAATTTATCACAGTGAAAAGTTATGTTAACAATAAAATTTTTATTTATATATATTTTAAACCACACATGTCGGTAAAAGATATATTATTTTTTCTTTTTTTTATGAAGTATTTGTTTTTAATTACACATTCTCTCAAAATATCACATCACTATTTTTCTGATCAGCACCACTGATAAATAATATTATTTTGTTTTTATATAATTTTTGTTTATCGTGTAAAGATAAATAGTGTCAAAGTGAATGATATTTATAAATAAAATCTATAATAAAAAAGCAGTTTCAAACAAACTAATTTTTATTTTTGTTTACATATTTTAACTTTGAATGCCCCGAATTTTCATTAGCCTCAAATCTAATGAATTAAAATATTTAGTTAAATAAAAGATAAATGACAGAATCCTACTTATGGGCCAGGCCCACAAATGGGTGAAAATTGGGTTGCCCTCACCTACCGAAAATATCAAATTAGAATATTCGTATAGAATTATTTCAGAGTGAATATTTGTCGTGGATTTATTAAGGCCATGTTATTTAATTTCATTGGTCAATCTTCAATACAAAAACAGACCTTAGTTCTATTAATGTCACTGTCATCTTCGGTATTTGATTTGGATGGGTCCGATTTCCATAGTTACAATTATCATATCAGTAAATACTGCATATTATATGGAATAGTTAAAGGTATTTCTTGCTTTCAATAATACAATGATAATATAAAAAGATCCCCCCGTGCCCAAAAAAATTTGTTCAAGAACGCCTTTGGGGTATTTCTCGATCACATACGATCTCCATTTTGAAATTCGAGATCAGATTTAGGTTCAACACAATGAGAGAGAGCTCCAGCAATTTAAAAAAATTTTCAATGATATTGTGGCTGTGGGTCAAAGTGTTTTTTTTTCCATAATTTGACCCTTGGAGCGTCGTAACTCCTACTTGTGCTTGAACAAAGCCAATCCCCCAATACCCCCTCCCCAAACCACCACCCACAACCAAAAAAGGTGAAGGAAATTTTTGGTAGTCCAGTGTCTACCATATCAATTTAATCATTGAATGTATATTTTTAAAATTATGTGACTTTTATATTGTACTTTTGACTAGAAAATTCTCAACTTGTATCAATAAGAGAGTGTAATTTAACACAAAGATTTGACGAATACGACTAGAAAATTAAGTAGTACATATGAAGATTTAGCTTCATCAAAATTAATTAATACACACGAAGAAAAAGTGTGTGATTGAAAAAGTGTGTTCGCCTACCATATGTATTTGCAGTATGTTGATTAATGATTACTTCCTTTATGATCATTCAATTTTTTAGTACGTGTCTCTCCTGTAATATGACAATTCGTTTGAACATATTAATCTTGAAATTTAGGACCTGATGCCCGTATAAAATGTGAAAATTTAAGCTACTATATCAAAATCAATGTATAGTAGTAGTATTTTATTATCTTCAACATTTTGCATTATGTACTTATGTTTCCAGTTAGAACCTAATATGTGAATTACAAATTTCCTTGATCTCGATTCCATATTAAAAAGATCAATATTGTCATATGTTAATTACTTTCTTCGTAATCTGTTAGTGCGGGATTCATACGTCTGGGCTGGGTAGAAAATATTACCTCGATGAATACAGTCTTCAAGAGTTTTTGAGAGAATGCAGTGATGTTGGCTGTAATAATTTTGAGCTTCAAAGATTCGAAAATCTCACATAGCTTTACAATTGTGTAAGTTTGATTGCTGCAAGTGAGGCTAATCACAATTGTCTTCTCCCCCATGTGGGATACCCTCAACTGCCAATTATATTTATTTATTATTTTTTTAGAAAAATCAATCAATAACTTGATTAATGCATTTAAAAAAAAAAAAAAAAAAAAATAGAGCCTTACCTCAAGAACTTCGATTGGCAATGATCTAAATGTTTTAGAATCGTAGCCATCGTCTAATTTTGTTCTCTTTGGATAAGAATAGAAAGTGGTAGCCTCTTGATCAAAGTCAAAGATTGTACCATTCCCTTTTGCACCAGACTCCAGCTCTGATATTTCTAATTGAATTCTCCTCTTTTCTTCCTCCAACTTTTCAATGTATTGAATGGCATCTTTAATTATTGATGCTTTGTCCATCTAAATTCAAAATCAATATACAAACAAATAAATATATATTAACCCTTCTGCAAAAAAATAAATAAATAAATCGTAATGGGGAAAAAGAATTCAAATATTTCTAGATTCCAGTCTTGTTATGATGCTTATAGTTGGAATAATATAATTTATAATACTCACCGTCCACCACGTAAGAAAAAGACTAAAAAATGGCTCGATCGATTACCTTACATGAGGCACCATATATTATGTTCACCAGGGACACTAAAACCGAATAATACACTTTTGTCAATAGCATTGTTTCTATTTTATTGCAATTGTTGGGTGGAGTGGGGTGCAATAATTGAACATTACACAATATTTTAGTGATGGGAGATGGGGTCACCTTGGTAATGTTGGGTACAACTGATCTCAATGCATAGAGCCTCTCATTGAGCTTTTTCCTCCTATTTCTTTCTGAAACAATGTTCTTCGATGCCATTGATGAATTTGTTCCATCGGGAGAGCTCGAATCATAGTACGCAGATAACGTGTCATCGAAAATACTGCGTTCATATAGTTGATCATGTCAGTGTCTATTCAGCATCCATAAATATCATCAACAAAATTTTTTAAAAAATTAAAAAAAAAAAAATTCAAATTGTGAAAACGAAAAATGAGAAACAAGAAAGTACGTACCCATCGAGTTCTTCGGTTTGGAGGAACATGTTGGTTTCCCAGTAATTTGTATAATCATCATCCGTGTTCTCCATTTGTGTGTGGTTTTGGGAGTTTTAGTGAGGAGAAGAGTGTTGAAATGAAAGGACAGTGGGGATTATTGTATGTGTCATTATTGCTGTGCTGTGGGGTTCTTATAGGAAAGGATTTTATTTAGCCACATGTTGGATCATTTTTAACCATTGTATTATTTAATGTTTTGTTTATGATGACCATCGATTCAATAATGTCTTATCATTATTTAAATCATATTTGAATTGATTGATTATAGACGACATATAGCAAGAGATCAAAGAAAGAACAATGAAACATATAGGAAAAAGAGGCATAATTACAAGAATCGATCATGAGGTAGGTTCAAAAACTTTTGATTTTTATATGTAAAAGTTGTATTCTTCATAAATTGTAAATCTTTTGGAAATGGCTGAAGGACTTTGTGAATTATATATTTGACTTTGTGAATTATATATTTTCCTTTTGTAAGAATTGCACCGTCCAATTCATTCTAATGTTCATATGAAAAAAATATATATAGTGTCTACTATTTATGTAATAGTTTATTATTGTTCATGTCCAGTTCTCAATCAATTAACATAAATAAGTAGTGTTTAATAAATTGTATTTATGATGAGCATTAAAATGATTTTATTGTACGATCGGTTTACGTGCATGTGGACACTATTTTGTTGGGTATGTTGTGAGTTGTACCACATACCCAGTTTTTTTTTTTTTTTTTTTAATAAGGGACTTTGGGGAAGTTTTGAAGAGTGTGAGTGGGTATGATAATTGATGTTTTCCTTTATTATCTTGCATCATCGTTCAACCAAAAATGAAAGCCAAAATGTGGAATCTTCGAAACTAATCATTTTGGTAAAATGGGTGGTGGTTGAGCCACCATGTCAACATCTTGCCTAAACATGCTTTTGTTTTTCAATTGGTTTTATTAAGAAACAAAAGGCGTGTCTTTTAATTTTCTTTCCACACATTATTTGAGAAGGTGTTTTACCCCTATATGTTTTCTCAACTTACATTTTTCTTCAATACTATGTTATTACAAAAATTTTGCGTCATTTTTTACTTTAGTTGATACTGAGTTCAGAAACACACCAAATAGATCTATTTGATAGAGAATAATTGTACAATATTTTTATCGACGTTAGTAGCTTGGTTGATAAAACTTCTATAACAATTGCTTATTTTGACATTATTTTCACTACACACTACAAAATTTAATATTTTTCACGTTTCTTTTATAAACTTCTTCACTTTTTAATTGCACATCTTCTAAAAGATCATACATTTTTTAGAAAAAATTTGTCAAAAAAGCTCTAAATAAAACAAATCCATTGTGCCATTCAAGTATATTCATAATTCATTAAATCGTTTGAAATAGTCTTGTGTACAGTTAAGTTGGGTAAATTTAATAAACACTCGATGAACTTTAAATTGGTAATTGGTTAGTCACTTAAGTTTGAAACGTAATAATTAATTAGACAATTATTCACTTAACATTGTTTAATATCAGCCATGAACGATCATTAGATACCATGAACGATTCAATAACCCAAACATTTAAACATATTAGTTAATTGCCTCTATGTGGCTGAAGATGTTCAAAATAAGATCAATTGGACTAATTGCGTTTTGATGTATTATGTGCTTGTTTGTCTAGCTAGTGTGGGTGAATTTTTGTGTTAGCAATTAGCCTATTTTGTTACGTATGGGACATCATCGGTCATGTGGAGGTAATCGGTTAATATATTTAAATGTTGGGCTAACAAATACTCAATGATTAATATTATTAAATAAAATCCAATGAATATTTAATTATATTTTAAAATTAAGTAAGTAATTGGTTGTAACTCTAAAGTTTAGTGAGTCTTTATTAATTTTAACAAAAGGATACCTAAAATAACAACTTTAAAATATGTAATGACTTGATTAAAATTATCATTCCACAATTCCTTAACTCACGAGAATGCCAATGTTCTGAGACAAAAATACCCTTTGCCAATTCTAATGCTCCATTGTTCTCTTCAGTCACCCATCCCGTCGAGAAGGTGACTGGAGACAACGTCGACGCCGAAGAAGGTGACTGGAAACCCTAAGTCATATATTATAGGTTATAGGATTCTTTTATGGGTATAAAGACAATTTTGGAACAACATGTGAAACTTTGGTGAATTGTGGTATTTGATAAAGTAAAGAGTTGTATTATTCACACCCACCTTTTTAATCCCTACACCCACATTTTTTTAAAATTTTGTTAAATTCCAATTTTAGCCTCGCGTAGTAAACAGGGTAGGTGCGCGGAGTATTTTAAATGCTCGGCATGGGGGAGCTCGGCCAAGGCTGGCCGAGCTCCATCTTTTTGGACGCTCGGCCATCCCCGGCCGAGCATCCAAAAATAATTTTTTTTTAAAAAAAAAAATTTAAATTGATACTGTTTTTTATAATATTTTTTTTTATATTATTTTTGGATTTGGAGAAGGAACACGCGATCTATGAGCGAGATCGAATGGGACGAAACCGTAATTTGGAGATTTAGTGTTCGAACTCCGTTTTGGACAAATAAAATAAAATAAAATAGAAAAACAAATAAATATTGAATAAATTTTTTTAAAATGCACTTATTTTATTTATGGTGATAAAATAAAATTAAAAACAAATAAATAAATAAAATTAAATTAGTCAAAAAATAGAAAAATATTGATTTCGCTGCCTAAACGCTTTCGGATGGCCAAAATCCATCGGATGTCATTCCAAAGGAATGAGTTCGACTCGTGGCGTTGAGCTACTCTAAATTGGTATATTATTTGTCCAAAACGGAGTTCGAACACTAAATCTCCAAATTGTGGTTTCGTCCCATTCGATCTCACTCATAGATCGCGTGTTCCTTCTCCAAATCCAAAAATAATATCAAAAAATATTATAAAAAACATTATCAATGTAAAATATTTTTTTTTAAAAAAAATATTTTTGGATGCTCGGCCGAGGGTGGCCGAGCGTCCAAAAAGGAGCTCGGCCATCCTTGGCCGAGCTCCCCATGGAGGAGCTCGGCCGAGCTCCATCCCCGAGCATCTAGAAATACTCCCTGCACCTATCTGGTTTATTACGCGAGGGTTAAAATTGGAATTGAAATTTTTTTAAAAAAAGGTGGGGGTAGAGATTAAAAGGGTGGGTGTGAATAGCATAACTCTAAAGTAAATTTGGGGATGTGGAATTACATATTTATGGTCGATGATTTTAGTCATTTGCTCTTTAACTTCTTTCATTTATGTTCACAGTACACTAAATAATTAAAAATTAAAATTAAAAGTAGTCCAAACAAGTTCATTAAAATATAAGAGGAATCACTGGTTATACCCAATAAAAGTCTACCTTTCGCCTAATCAAAAAAGCAAAAACAAAATAGAAGTCTACTTTTGAGTTTGCCTTTGTGCAACTCTGCTCTTGTCTGAGTAATTGCTTGTTTCAAAAGATTTTTCTAACAATGACTTCTTATTTCATTTATTTTTGGAAAAATGCCAAATAAATACAAATTAAAATCGATCTTTATCCACTAAATCAAAATATATTATTTCTTAACCACTAATTATAACTTAGTATAAAAAGTGATTTACCAATTACTCTTTTTAGGCATTTTATGGATATTTTTGCCCCCCCGTTTTCTTTTTCCACACTTTCATTTTCCCTCTATCTTTCAAATTGCACAAGAAGTCCTCAAATTTTCAAATTTTGTATTTTCATGCTCAATTTTTTAACTTTCTTTCAAGAATACCCCAAAATATTTGCACCCAAGGTCCTCTATCTTTCAGATTGTTTCATTTTGGTTCTTAAACTTTTAGATTTTTGACAATTTTAGTCATTTTTGCCCATCTTTTTCCTTGTTTAAATTTTTTCCATATTTACGAAATTCATGTACAAACACAATATTTAAGAAAACATAAATGAATAAATTTTTCATCATGATAAAAAAACATTGCAAGCATAAAGATAACTTTATATTTCATTTAATACTCTTGATAACAATTCATAAATATCAATGGAAGTACAAATATTACCTTCCTAAGTAATATAGATTATCACACCAAATAATACACATTACCTACCCCTGTAATATCAACAAATATCCAATGGAGTGGATGGGGTGTTTGTGTCTTATTAAGGAAAAATAGAGTTAGTGGTTAAAAAATAAGATGCTATGAATAATTGGGTAACTTTTTATAAAATGTGTAATTATTGGGCATTTTCCTTTTATTTTTAATTACACAATAAATAAAACTTTTTTTTTAAATAACTTTTAAAAATATTTTTGCTAAACAAGCAATTTTTTTTGTTTCTTTAGAAGAATGTAACTTTTTACAGAATATAAAAAATAAGGATGTTATATTCCAAAAAAAAATAATGTTATAGAAAAACATTTGAAAAATATTTCTATGAAATGGGTAGCTAAAAATGAATATAAAAAATAATAATTATAATAATTTTGTCAAAATAACATTATACACTATACGTTGTACTATTTACAAGGTGAATAGAAAAACAGATGAAATGTTAATTTAGTATTATATTTAAATTTTAATATTTTTTTCTTCTCACAATCATGTTTAACAACGCATACACTAAAAAATTATTCGTTAAATCTTTCAAATCCGTTTCATAATTTTTAATTGTGTATTTTCAGAAAAAACAAATATATATACATTTTTTTTTTAATGTATATATATACATTTAAAAAAAAAAAGAAATTTGTTAAACATGCCTTTGGGCGTTGAGTACGGACATCTAAAATTAGATCACTCAATTAAATTTGACTTCATTGGGGCACTTTAATCACGTGTGAACAATGTCTTAATCTTCTTACTTTAATCAACCCACTTTACTTGCTTGTCTCCATGCCGAAATTGCTGATACATGTACTGATGGCCATGTTTCAATTCGTCACGTGCGCATTATTTTCCTAATGGCTCTTCCTATTTTGTTTACTAGGAGTAATATTTTTCAGCTTTGACAACTTTTTTCCAAGTAATTATAATTTTTTATAAAAGAAAAACACACCGAAAAATGTGAGAGTTCTGGGAGCAATTGCCGTCCTGCAAGACCGTGTTTGTTTCAATTTTCTCTGCTTAAAAATTAATACAATATTACTCATTCAAATTTCAAAATCTTTCAATCTTACAATTGGTCCCACAAATTGCAAAGTAGCCCCTTCTTTTCTTTGAGAGATACGAGAGCAACATTGACTGAAAATGGGTCTTAAATATTGTTTTTGTTTGGATACCCATGTGGATACTGAACCCACGCCACGTGGCGTCTTCGGGTGGCGCTACGTCATTAGCCAAATATTTTTAAAAATTTTTTTTATATCTATATTAGATAAGATGAATAATACATACTTGTCCCCTGATGGTGGGGGGACTCACCGGCCCGCGTAAATTTTTTTTCTGATTGTTGGTGACATAAGGTATCGACAATGGGTACCAAATCAAACCTCCTTAAATATGATGCCCTAGTGGGTTCCAACCTCTAAATAGACAAGATGTTACAAAACAAGGTCACAGCAAAAACAACTCCCAAACATAAAATAAAGAAGTCCTAAATAGTCATAAGAGACGAATTCAAATGGCGATATTCCTAATTTCCTACTGGCAAAGCGACTGGTTTAATTTGGCTCGTTGAGCTGTCCCAAAATCATATATTATTATGTGTTGAAAACAGCTACCTATATGTAAATTTTACGATCAAAATGCCAAACACCAGTCATTACGATTATGTCTTTGAATTCTTTCCATCGTGACTGCTGTTGAGATATGTTAACGTTGCTCCATCCATGTAAAAACGTAGAATTCTTTCCACCTACATTTTTTTTAAAAAATTAATATGATTATACATACCATGTCGACAAGATCTAAGATACAATCATTCACAATATTGTCAAATATTTTTTTGTCAAACACGTGGAAGGGACTCCATTGGTGTTAATCTAATAATCTTCTCCCAATTCTAGTCACATTTGTCCAGAATGCAATCAAAACTGATTATAAAATTATAACAGAATTAACTTCCTTTCTTTTATGTTCTTTCGTTTTTTTTTTCCTGGTTATATGTAACATTTAATAAATTTATAAATGATTACATAAATGAGAGATTATTAATAAGCGAACGTTATTAATATATATATGTTATGAATAATAATTGAAGAATAATTATTAGGTGTTATGAATAATTGAGAATAATGTGGTGGTTATGAATTATGAGGAATAATTTGGTGGAGGAATAATTTGGTAAAAGATGTAATTATTATATGTGAATGACTATTATACCCTTGATGAAATTATGTAATTACGATTGTGATTCAAGCTTTCCTATAAACAGAGCCAGCTTATTAACGAATTAATTCCTGAGAATTCCTTAATTCATTCTCTCTAAATTCTCTCTATTGTTTCTATACTTTTATAACACGTTATCACGCAGTCTCTAACCCTTTCGAGTAATATGAAAGAAGTATGCTTTCTACAACAGATCTTATAGATGATCTTCTCAGATCGAACCTGATTATTACCAATGAATTAATTCATCCTCATCAATCCTAAATAACTCTCTCTTTGCAAATACATCATCAAAATTCCCTTTGCTCATATTCTTCTCCCACAATTCCTCATTCTACACAACCTATTTGGAGACGTCTGAAATCCCAAAATTGGAAGAATGGAGTCCAAAGAATTTTCCGATCACGTAAATGGATTGCAAGTAAACCTCATCCATGGAATAATTAGAGAAAGGGAAAAAGGTAAATCATATGATTTTATAATATAATAATATATTAAACTATAAGATTCGCTTTATCGAGATATAAGGAGTATACATTATCAAAATCAAATTTTCTCGACTCCATTATACTCGATTTAACGAGAGCTTCGATTTGACACCAACATTGATAGGGTAATAACTCGCTTTTGAAATATGTTATTATCAAACTTTCAAAATTTACAAATCAAGACACCAACTTTTGAAAAGTTACAAAATAGTCCTTGAACATTTTGATATTGATAAATGGAAATAGAAAGGAGATAATTTTCAATCGTAAAATATTGATAAAATATTTTTGACAATTTTACCTTTATTTAATTGAATGGACAATTTTACCCTTAGGTAAAACCGACCTAATTTTGACGACAAGTGAAAAATGGATAGAATATTCATGAAGAAATTCTAAATCCATTGATTATATAAAATGGCTTGAAGTCCATTTGAGTTAAAAGATCTAATATTATTTTAACTCCCAAAGAGTTTAATTACATAATATACTTATTCTAAAAGCGATAAATGTCGCTTTGTAGAAGTAATGAGTATTTGTTCTAGAAGAACAAATTTGCTCCCGCAGAAGCAGCTCAATATTTAATTCTCGCACTTTATTTACTGCAATTTAATTACCGCAATACCTCCTACTTGATGATGGGTTCAACCGCCACTAAACAAGGTTTTATATATTTCTCAGACTTTATATGCTAAGTGATGGGTAATACCTTCTACTAAGCATCCTACTCCCGGTTGAAGTAGTTAAACATTATGCAATTTAATTCTTGCTATTTAAATTCAGTAAATTTATATTTATTGCAATAATTCCCATAAGGTAGGTTCGACTCACCTATTGGAGGAAATTTAATTTCTGCAATTTAAATTTATGCACTTTATAGTTTGAGTATATTTCCAATGTGGTGGGTAATACCACACGATTGGTGTGCATATTTTCAATATGGTGAGTTATACTACACGATTGGTTATAACTAATCCTACTCCGTAAGAAGTAGTTGATCAAATATTCTAATCATACTCTCAAGTAGTAGACGATGAGAATAAAATTACTTCCCATATATACCGAATATTAATGGAGAAAATTGAGTAAGTGGTACTTGAAGTTACCATTGGATAAATAGACGAAAGTAAAATGTCAATAGATCCCATGTTGATAAATCAAAGAAAATATATCGCATGGAAAGCTTATATGAAGTAATCTCATCGATGATATGAGATTGTATTAATATGAGAATAAAATGCTCTTGAAGAAGCAAAATCACTAGATATCCAGATTTGAATAAAGCCAATATGATATTATTATTATTACTCCGTAAGAAGTACAAAACAGTAAAGTGGAACATATTGAGAATATCAAAAGAGGGCATTAAACACTCAAAATATAAAAATGCAAAAGAATATACATATCAATCCATAAATGAGGGATGCCTCGAGAGTATAAATACCCGTGAACTCGCCACCTCAACATTAGGATTCATAATGAAATATTTAAAGGATCCGAATTTCTTTTTCGCTGACACCAGTGGTCCGTGATCGACTTGACCGACTTCCACAGATTCTTGAACATATGCATGAAATTTGATGAGTAGTTCATCAACAAGATTAGCGTAAATAAGTATTTTTCTCAATGAATGAGAGATAAACTTATTATTTACACTCGATCTAGAAACGCTAGTAAGCCATCAAAGAAATTATTAATATTCAACAAACCTATTGGTTTGACATGAAAGTTCCACTGTACAACGAGGCTATATTGAATATTTCCTCCAGTGTGTTGTAGCCGGAAGGACAATGAAAGCATCACTATTATTCATCATATACATCATGCGCTGTGGATGGATTGCGCTTGTAGCCCCAACCCCGCTGGACCCATGGTAGAACTAGCTCCACCCGAGTATTAGATCCAACTAGATGGAAAGGTATTACGCTCGAAACTCTTATTCCCCATGATTGTGCGCCATTATAAGTCTAGCTAAAAGTTTGTTGTTGGTTCCTCCGTATAGTATATTGATTTCTTGTCTCCTAACTCTTTTTATTTAGTTGGTTTGCCATATCCACATATTGGATATGGCCTACCGCTTTAGATCCACCAAGAATACATACGGTTTTAATATGGCGAGGTAAAGTCGACTTTTATGAGATGATTCTAAAATCTCCACATCCATCTCTACTCCTATCTCTCTTTTTTGTACTATATTTTCAACATGAGAGATATATGAATCCTCTATTTAAAGAAAAATTTTAAAACCAATAATTGAGTGCACTATTTACTTTTTGACAATTATGAAAGAGAAAAAGCGTAAATTTTTCTTTAGTGATATGACATATAGTCATTGATTGAAAAAATAATATATATCTTAAAATTGAAAACGATATTTACAAATAAAAGAAATATATTGATCTTTGTTATTACACCGAGCTTTCTTACATAAATATGGGAAAATTATTATGCTAAATTTTTCTACTAAATTTACAAACAGGATCTTCTAAAGTAAGTTTTTCAAGGTCAGAACGCCGCTTGTTGATCTTTGAATTTGGCCCATAAGGCCATTAGCTCACCTTGTACGTGTCCACTAGGATGTGTCTCAAGAGCCTGTTGAATATCATCCAAAGGCTCCTTACTCAATCCATCCTTAATGAATGCTATTTTATCTTCTCGATTTCTGGACAAGTACCCCACAGATTTACATCGAGTGTCACATGTCCACCGAGCACACTTGTAGCATCCTCCTAATCTTTTTGCTCTCCGTTTCTTTGAAAAACTACTTTTACCCATACCAGGCATGTATTTAGAAGGAATTGAAACCTCACCAGATAATCTAACATTTGCTTCAATCAAGTATTTGATATCTTGTGGGATACCCTTATTCATTAGCATCCTTAATCTTTCCAAATTTACATCGATAAATCCTTTTTAGGATTTTGATCAGTAGTGATGGATAGTATTTTCAAGATTTGAGAGCATATGATCCATTATAATGTATAGACCCTTGTTAGGATGAATTTTGCAATAATTTTGATGATTTATTTATAGAATAATACGACGCCAGTATGAAATAAGACTCGATTTTAAATAAATAATATGAAGCGTAAGAGCTACGATTTCGAATTAAATAATAGCCTGATGTGATGCGTATGAGTCAGAGTCTGTTTGAACAAAGGTAGACAATAATGTCACCAAAAGATGATGGAATATGTCGGTGAATTATTTCTATGATAAATCATGTTGAGCACTATACGATACTAGTGAAATCGATATAAGAATTTATCAACTAGAAGTTCAATAATACTCGCTTGCAATACCTGATCGACCATCCCGCTTAAATAATTATTGAAATCAATATTTCAAGTGAAGAATTAAAGGAATTCTTCAATGATTGTTCTCGATAAATGATGAAATCATTACTAGCCAATATTGGGAATAAATCCCAAATATATCCGAATAAAGGATGAGAAGTATGGGCCCACTCATCCTCCATGTGGACTACTAGATATTATGATATGGATCCACTAGATAGTCACATATGTATATGATTCAGAATTTGAAATTTATTTAAATATTTGCTCACTAGTATGAGCATGATTTTCGATTTAATGATAAAGCTAGTAAATGTATATCCCAATACTTGAATAAATCCTGAAGGATTTGAGTATGCGATACAAGTGGGATATTATATGGCAAATTATTTAAAGTCCTCAAATAAATTGCCGATATCGAGAATAGAATGCAAACGGTCTAAATTCCCATATTAAATTTGAATGATGAGAACATATATGATTAAAATCATACCAATCAGATGCGTTTGGTGTTCTAAATTTTCTCAAAGATGAGGGGATTATTAAAGGTTGAAAATGATATGTGAAATGCATCATGTTATATCCTCACAATTAAAATATGAACTTGAAGTTCAAAGATGCATAAAAGATGCTATGAACAATCACATATATCAGTTAAGATGCTTTGATAAGTTAGCACGCCAGAAGCGTTGATATTATGAGATTTCCCCAAACATATATATCAAAGCAAATTATAAAAGATGGTCTTAATAACGGAGGCGTATGCTCTTGAAGAGTATATAGACATAACTATATTGTGTAATCCTACAAGAGGATTGATAATGAGATATCTCGATAAGTTATGTCGATATGGGGAAAAAAATGAAATTGAAAAGTGTCGGCTATCTATATGAAAATGTAGCGCTACATATGATCAATGATAATGAAAATATTGAGATATATTGAAGATGATAAATGGTGAATGTGAAATCCTTAACTTATGAGATGATGAGATGATGATGACTAATGCTCAAGTTTAAAGATAAGCATGGTGGTCATTATATGTTGCATGCTCATGAAAGTTAAATTACCGATCGTGTGTGTAGTCAAAAGGAAATTAAAGGATCGGATGAGCTAAACCCGTGTTTATGAGTACCTAAAGGGTGAACGAAGCCCTGGGAATGAAATAACCTATTAAGTGACTATTAAATGTTAAATGATATATTTTAAATGTTAGTTAGTTATGAAGGTTTACTTATATGTTTACATGTTTTTACAATGAATTTATATGCTTTAAATTGTGTATTTGGAGACATGTGTTCATGGTGAATGTTTTGTAGTTGTGTAAGAAAATTGATGCACTCTAAATGAACGAAGTGTATAAAACCAATGTATATGATACTCATACAAATGTATGAAAGATTTTGAAATGCTTGCAAAGATACTTGTATAAAATACGCGTGCACTCTTTTCCCTTGATCGGTGGTTTTATCCCATTCGATTTTCCTAACAAGGTTTTTAATGAGGCAACCTTAAAGGCGATTCACATGAATAATGTACTCTTTTTCCTTCATTAGGGTTTTTCCCACCCGGTTTTTCCTAATAAGGTTTTAACGAGGCATATTCATAGTATATTGAGAACGATAGGAGAAATTGATACAGTGTATCTATTGGATCGTTATAATGGAGCTAATGCTTTAGATCCAAACGATGATGATATTGAAATCATTTACCGTAAGTAAAGATATCGATTCTCAAGATATGAAATCAAACTAGAGTGTCTTTCTTTTCCTTCGATCAGTTTTTCCCATTTGGGTTTTCTTGACGAGGTTTTAACGGTACGCGTGAATCTTCATATCTTGCGTGATAGGCATCAGGGGGAGCGGTGTTTTGATGAAGCTGATATATAACCACCCAAGCTATCATATGATCGGTTTGGAAGTTTTTTTTAAAGCTGGGTTTTTTTCAAAGCAGTCAGGAAAGGCATTTGTATTAATAGTCGTTCAAGGGAGTGTTATGAATAATAATGAAGAATAATTATTAGGTGTTATGAATAATTGAGAATAATGTGGTGGTTTATGAATTATGAGGAATAATTTGGTGGAGGAATAATTTGGTGGAGGAATAATTTGGTAAAGATGTAATTATTATATGTGAATGACTATTATACCCTGATGAAATTACGTAAATTACGATGTCTTATTCAAGCTTTTCCTATAAATAGAGCTATTAATGAAATTAATTCCTGAATTCCTTAATTCATTCTCTCTAAATTCTCTCTATTTGTTTATACTTTTATAACAATATATATATATATATATATATATGTGTGTGTAGTAATTAAGATTTAAGAATGAGACATATTTAAGATAATATATTTTAATTTACGGACAAGTGGAGTATAAAATTCTAAATGATTAAAGAAAAACGTGCCAGTAAAATGACCCAACGAAGTAAATACAGAGAAGACTACAAGCCCTAATACGACAAAAATCGGGCTATATTTTTATTATTTAGCTATCACAAAGCACCAATAATTGCAAACAACGTAGATCAATCAAAATCTTGACATAATCGCGGAAATCTACGAACTCATTTTCAGATGCGTCAGATATGACGAAACAAACTAATTAAAAAGAAAAAACGACAACGTCAAGTAAATGGAGTCCATTTGCAAGTTTATTCACTGTCAGATAATAATGCAATGCCAATCACATTTGAAAGTAAACCCTAATTAACACTTTTTAATTAATAAAACAACTTTCATTAATCGTCACGCAAAATTACAATGATTTGTTAACTAAAACGGTGATAAGATTGAATTTTGTATGTTTTTTTTATGCATTTTTATATAAAAGACGAGAAAGAATTAGTGAAGTTAAATAGTTAATATTTTTATATAGTCCACGAGATATGTTAATGTGATTGGTTTGACAAAAAAATAGTAAAATTTGATGGCTATCACCCTTTAAATGTATTCACGTAACATTTTCCTTTCCTTTTTTTTTTTTGTTCCATGAGATATTGCGGGTGTTAGGATGTATGTAAAAATAGATTTTTATGTGTTTTATATGATATAATACAACGAACGGGTGAAATTAAATGGTGGAAATTTATATAGTACAGATAAGTCCCACGAAATATGTGATATGAAATATGAGAGAGAATTAGTGGGATTAAAAATAATGTGTAAAAACATGTAGATGAACACGTGCATTATTTGCACTTATTGGTTTTATTCCTTGTCCAGTGTAACAATTACTAAGAGGTTAAAAACCCAGATGAAGTCCACCATTACCCAGTCCAGTTGATGACTTTCGAGTTTGACCCAGTAGTGGCCCATATATTTCAGCCCATTTACAACTGCTGCGCAGAATAACATACAAAGAAAAACTGAATAATTAGAAATGAATGCATTTATTGAAATCCTCGAAGACACACCGATGAGAGCCTTGAGAAAATGGAAATTTCTGCAACATGGATCCAAACTTTATCATTCTCATTCCTCATAATTGCTTCTATTCACCTTCTTCACGAACTGATAATATCCCAAAAACTCACACTCAATCACCAAAATGTCAGAGTCAAGAAGCTGCCACCGCTTCCCCTGCGATTCAACTCTGATGGAACTTTCAAAATCCTTCAGGTATAACATGTTTTGCGGCTAACATGATACTCAGGATTCGTTCATTTTATTGTGGATTTTGTGAAATTTTTGTTATTGTGGTGAGTATTGAGGTGAGATTGGGGGTTCACTCTTTGCAGGTAGCTGACATGCATTTTGGGAATGGAATGGTGACTCGATGCAGAGATGTGCTGGACAGTGAGTTCGAGTACTGTTCTGATCTCAACACCACTCAGTTCCTTGAAAGGATGATTCAACTCGAGAAGCCTGATTTCGTTGCTTTTACCGGTATTTTAGCATTGATATAATCATATAATATTGATACGTTATGCTTGACTGGTGATAGAACATGTATTCATTTGCATCAATTTGAATCTCAATTTGAATCTCTTAGCTTAATGTTTGATGGGAGGTCTCTTAATGCTAAAAATGGTAGCGTTGCTTTCCTTGTGTTTGACTTGTGTGTGTTAGGAGAAAACTCTAGGTAAATGATAGATTGCAGGGGAAAATAAGTAGTACTATGTGGAATAACCGAATAAGAGAGAAGTATAAAATTTACCAGCAATATATCATCACTAAAGTTGAAACAATGGAAATGGGTGTCCGATGATCATAGTAGTGTAGGTTGCCCTTGTACTCTATGTGCACTGCGAAAGAGTTTCCAATGTTATTTTCTGAGTTTCTCCCATACCGTGATTATTACCTTGGTGATGTCTGATATGGATTCTCTTTAACAATGCTGATTCTCACATAATACCCGTTGAACTTTTTGAAATGCAAAAAATTGATTTCTTGGAAGGGAGGGATGACAGGGGCAGATCGAGTAGTTAAATTCAAAATTTGTACTTTTACTAATTGGGTGACATGCCATTGAATGTGGATAGATTAGGGCGCATACTTTCCGATGTATAAAACAATTTACTTTATGCGCTAAAAGCTAGATTACTGTCATCTATCTACATGTTGATGGGTCGCATTAATTAATATTCCAATTTAGTGGGATCCATTTCCCTAAATTTAAGATGCCATATCAATTAATGCCACTTATTTACCAGCAGTGACATTATATCATTCTATTTCATTTTAGCTACTAATTATGAAGCATACCTATGACTAATCACATTAGCGACACATTTCAAGTAACTTTTCATCAAGATCTCCTACTATCTACATAAGACGAAAGTAAATTTATGAGGATTAGCAGTCGTCTTTTGATTTAAATTATCACTTTCTCCCTTTTTTCCCTACAAATGAAGATAGGTGTGAAATTAGAGCCAAAAGTACATGCAGGACCAATAAAAGTTAGATTGGTTGCTGGTGAGAAAATACTAACTGCTTTCCAAAATACGAATAATGTGAAAAATAAATATTGAAGGCCTCATAGACAGTAGGTTTTGTAGAATTTTCACTTTCTTATCAGTGGACGGTATCCAACAAATATATGATTTTTAGCAATAAAGACGACAAAGAGTTGAGAACTCCAATGATATCCTAGGAAAGCACTAACTGGCAATACACAGAAAGAATCAAAATTCAGAAATTTTCAACATCCAAGAGGCTTTATAACTTGAAAGAAATCTAGTCTTCAAAAAGATTATATGCTTACCATCTCTTTCTGTTATACTAATTTAATTTTCTTGACACCAGAGGATACCAACAAGTGATCATCTAGGTAATAGATGATAAAATAAGGAACAAATTTGAACGATGTTTCAAAAATTTAAATAATTTGTTCAAAGTTTTGGCAGATTCTGTATGACGTAATGATTCATGCATGTCAAAATGTTATTTGAGTGGGTTGTCGAATATTTTATGATTATTTCACATGACACATGGAGAGTATGCTTGACAAGGTTTTTATAAACATAGTAAATGAAGGAGATGTAGTTTGAGCACAGGTGGCTGTTTAAAAAAAAAAAAAGAAAAAGAAAAAATGAATTGGGTATTTAAAATATGCTTATAACTTGCCAAAGTCCAGTCCCCCACCCCACCAACCCCACACAAAGAGTAACTCTGGAATTCTGGACTCTGAAACTCTATCCTCCTCTCAGTTAGACAAGACAAGATTGTGGGTATCATAACGACCACAGTCAATAAGGTTGCATTTGCTTTGTCTGCTCAATAACATTGATCAACTCAGTTCTCTGGCTTATATTTGCTTGGTCTGTTATGTTGCTGCAAATCTTCTTGTTGGTATTTCTCGTCCAATCTATATGATCTCACTCTTGTTCTGGTATATAGGAGATAATATATTTGGAACAAGTGCTACGGATGGTGCTGAATCTCTATTCAGAGCTTTTGCCCCGGTTATAAAATCCGGTCTTCCCTGGGCAGCAGTTTTAGGGAACCATGATCAGGAATCAACAATGAATCGTGAAGAACTGATGTCTTTCATCTCCCTCATGGATTATTCTTTGTCACAAACTTTTCCCACAGCTGAAGACACCTCTGATCCAGGCAAGCAAAACAGGGTCCCAAAGATTGATGGGTTTGGGAATTATAATCTGAGAGTATGGGGTGCTCCAGGTTCCCATTATGCCAATAGCACTGTCCTTAATCTCTATTTTCTTGACAGTGGAGACAGGGCTGTAGTCAATGGAGTTCGAACTTATGGATGGATTAAAGAATCTCAACTTCATTGGCTTCGTGGTATTTCTAAAGAAATTCAGGTATAACAAGCTCCTAGTGCAAGGATTTTGCATGAATACATGCACACCTCCATATCTTCTGTCTCCTGCACCTTTACATGCATAGTGCAGAAGAACATTTTGCCACTGTTGAATACAGATTATTATGTTGCCGTAAAGTGGTTTTTTTTAAAGCAATACCGAGGAAGAAGTACTTGAAGAGCGTTTTATGTTTGGTATTAAAACGATCAAATGAAATGGAAGTAGATACTATGCATATGAAAAGCACTGATCCAGTAAATTGTTAATCCTACAGATGGGTTGTTTTACCAACTATACTCAATAGTGCTAAATGTTGGCTTGCTGAAGGATATAACATATCCACTAGATGAATATAGTAGAAATGAGTATAGTAATCTGGATGTAAGAACGAAGTAGAGCGGATATAATAAGAAATGGCATAAAATAGGAGGTGACTCTGTTAGCATTAATTAACTTTAGAAACTGATCATTTTGGTTGCTGCGCATGATTCACATAGACACGCAGTGAAATTCTTTCTTCACAAGAGCAATATTAGCTTCTAATAGGAGGACAGCCTATTAAAATTAACACACCAGATTTCGTTGGAAAATTTGTTGTTTTTGATGTACACGTTTGCTAGGAAATATTTATTTCCTTCTCTATCTTTTAATTGAACTACTTGACACTTATTCTATGTCTCTTCTCTTGAGATGCTGCGAATAAGTTTTTATTATGAGATAGAATTTCCATAGTTAGAAATTATTAACGTGTTGTAGGCCACAAAATAACAGGAACAAAATCAGGATATCAAAGTCGGAACATCTGAATTTTCCACTTTTGCCCCTGCATTGACATTCTTCCACATTCCCATTCCAGAAATTAAACAAGGACCTGTTAAGGGTATTGTTGGCCAGTATCGGGAATATGTAGCATGCTCATTTGTAAACTCTGGAGTCCTAAAGACACTAGTCTCCATGGGAGATGTAAAGGCTGTTTTCATTGGCCATGATCACAAGAATGACTTCTGTGGAAATCTAGATGGCGTATGGTTTTGTTATGGTGGAGGTTTTGGGTATCACGGTTATGGTGTTGCTGGGTGGCCAAGGAGGGCAAGAGTCATTTTGGCCGAACTTGGGAAAGGGGAGAAGTCATGGAATGGAGTAGAGAAGATCAAGACATGGAAACGACTAGATGATGGGAAGCTGAGCAAGATTGACGAGCACATCCTTTGGCAAAGAAAATAATGACAGACACAAACGTCATATCTGATTTGGTACCCGCACGGGTACAGTAGAGGAAAACCCGTAGCTTTTATTTCTACATGAAACCTGGCTAAACCACACTTGGTTTCATGAAATTACATGTGGTTTCATAAATGTCACATCAGTTGCGCCTTCTTTAAGCAATATCCGTGAGAGTACCAAATGATTTTCAAGATGGTGACAATGTTACACGGGTGGTGAGTTGTTTGTAAATTTTCTGTTGTATCTTGTCGATACAATACTTTGGCATTAGTTGACAGTTTCCTTGAAAGTTTTCAGGTGCGACAGTTTATGCCACTAGTTTGATCAAATAGTAAGACAGAATTCTATTGTGTATGAAAAATTGACGCATAAGTCACTTGTTTTGCTGTTGAAAGAAGAGAATACGGTTGTAACCTGTGCCGTATAAATAGAATTCTGTTTTATTTTGCTATTTTGCCTGATTCATAGAATTTACATGTACTGCTCTACTTTTCCATTGAAGTTTTTGTTAAACAAAACGATCTTAACAGTTCCAAGGATATGCCGGAAATGTGTTGATTTCGTAGTGGAAAACAAGTTTCGATCATCAATGAATTTTATAAAGCGATAAAATTTTACATGAATTTTCAATAATAGCGGTCCAATATTAATATATTATACACTATTGATGGTCTCTGTCTCTATGTGCTTATCATCAATTAATATCATTACAATTTAAAGCTGGAGCTCTCCTACACACTAGTGTGTGTAAGAGAGTGTGTACACTCCATGATGTGGCGCCACGTCATCTAAATATATATATATTTTTTTTTTTGGAATCTACGATAAGTGAGATGACTAATACATAACTGCCCCCTGATGGCGGGGGGTTCTATGCCCCGCACGAATTTTTGAACGGGAGTGTGCATGTGTGTGTGCATGTAAGAGTGTGTAGCAGAGCGGGAGCGACAATTTAAAATGCTGAATATACTAGAATGGAATCTTTATATTAAAAAAATTGAAGTGCCAATTAGGCACTGTGCCACATTGGCAGTGCCAAATTGGCACTCATTTATTTAAAACTAAAAAAATAAAATTTTATTTTGAAAACAAACATTCAATATGCATTTGTTATTTTGTTTTCCTTATTTAATTTGTTTTAATTTCTTTATTTATTATTTTTTTGCTTATTTTATTTTTTTATGTACATTTTAATTTTTTATATAAATTTTAATTTGCAAATTATAAATATCATTTAAAATGAAGTATATGCAAGCATTAATGAAAATGTGATATTATAAGGTCAATGTTGTAAATTACAATGGTCCTTGAATTATTTCAAAAAACAAAAATTAACTTTTTTATGTACATTTTAATTTTTTAATATTATGTTTTCAATTTTTATATATACATTTTAATTACTTTTTGAAATATCTCTATATTAAAAATCTTGAAATATCACATTGACAAAGTGCTTAGGTGGTAATGCCACGTTTGAATTTTTTATAAGGATTAATTATTTTCCTTATTTCCTGTAAAAAAAAATTTATTTTCCTTATTTAATTTATTATTCTTTTCTTATTTGGATTGTTTTCTTATTTTATATTTTTATATATATGTTATTTCTTTATGTATTCTAATTTATGAATTAATTTATATAATTTTTTAATTCTGTTATATTTAGCATTGTATGTGATAATAAAAATGTGCAAATCAACGATACAATATAGAATCTCTATTAATTTAATTCTGAAAATAAGAATGAATATTTTCTATATACATTTTAATTATTTTATACTAGTCCTTTTCACCCGTGCGTTGCACAGGAAGCTAATGTGTTAATAATTACATGTTTCGATATATATTAATTATATATCAATAGCACCACTAAGATAATAAATTGAGTATTTGTGATTGCACTAAACTTAATAATTAAGATAAGTAATGAAAGAATCCGATAAAAATTTTGGTAGAGTTTTCCCTATATATTATACAAATCTTTCCTGTAAAATATCCAAGGAACACCTTACCAAAATTCGCATAATTTAATTTACAATTATCTTGAAAATCTCATAACTTAATTTATAATTCTCTTGAAAATCTCAACAATAAAAATAATTCAAAAATAACACCATCAACTATTGTCAACAATATAAACACAAAATGAATAGTACAAACGACTCATATTTTTCTAAGAAACAATGAATAAACTTAAATGCAAATCTTAACCCTAATTTTCTCCAAGAAAATCAAATTCCTATTATTCTAACAATGAATCGTAATAAGACAACAATATGTATTTTTACGTAAGCCAAAGATCTTGAACTTCGAAGTGCATTTATATGAAAAACCTTTAGAAATATAAAATATAATATTAGAGTTCAGATAGAATAATTATAACTTACTCAAAGTGTAATTTTCGACAGTAAAACAAGTTGAGCTACCTTAATTCGAGTACAATGCTACTTATAAATAAGAGTTGCATATCAATAATTTGTATAACTCAGCAACTATCTCAACTGGACACTATCTTCAAACAATATAATAGTAGAAAACTATTAATATATCAGTACAATGATTCACTTCTTATATCGACGTAAATGACATAGAGGGTTTGTGTAAAAAGTTAATAAAGTAAATAACGTATATCACATGATTAATAAGTGTCAGACTACACATTATTGAAAATTTCTTTATACACGACATTCGTAGTAGTGTTGGTTGGATGACCATTGTCATAATAGGGCACAAGCTTCAAACCCTACTTATTTGTCGCTTTGGAGACTGCAACATATAGTTTGGCAATGAATATATAAACAATGATTTTTAATATTTGATTGTGAAATATAATTAATATACAAAAATAACAATATAATGGGTATAGTTTAACATAATCCAACATCCTGTTTCTGTTCCGCTAAGAAACATTTATCATCGTCACCACTCGTATCCTCATTTAATCGAAGGCGAGCGAGTATAATATAAGGATTACAATTGGATGGGATTCCCATTGCTCGTCATGCCCCGTTGGAAAATTCACATCCCTTCCACTACCCACCGTGATTATATTGTTGAACCAGAAGCTTTTATTTGTATTTTTTTAATATATGTGATAATGACATCTAATTTATTTTACAAATATTTTCAAAACATACTAAACACATAAAACATATTCGGTGTAAACTCAGCAATTTAATATATTCGGTATATTAATATTTTGTTTAAACTCATAAATTTAGATTTTTACTTTAAATAATTTAAATTCTATAAGATTTTTAATGTGACTGATAAAAAAATCTTTGAGATTTTACATTTTCTTGAACAAATATTGAATGATTTGATATCAAATTTAAATTATTTAGGATAAAACAAATAAATTGAAATATATGTAATTAATAATTAAAACAAACAACTTGATCAATGATTTTAAAAAATTTTTTTAAAAATCTAAACTAACAAAAATAAGTATAAAATAAATAATTTAAGGTAGTCAGAATTCTCAATATTTATTTAAAAGATATAATTATAAATAAAAATATTTACCATAGTCGAGAGCCAATTAAAAATTTCTGATTGAGTCCCATAATTTCAATCGTCAATAGAGTCAATAGCCAATTGTTTATTAAATATGTAATTTACAAAATACGTAATTTAGATATTTACTTTTCTGCTTATTAAATCATTATTGAAAAACATGCAATTTCGATATTTACATATTTATCACTAAAATTAGACTTTTAAGTTAATATGAAACTAAATAATACAGGAGATAGAATCATTCAATCTATATATATCTGGAAACAAACTTTTTAGTTAAAATAGGGATTGTATTTTAAAAATATAATTTTGGAAGTAAATATTATCAAAATTAAATATAGACTGATTAAATTCAAGCCAATAATTATCACCATATAGTTGACTAATACAATAAATGAATAAACTTATTTTTAATTAAACTAAACTATTTATTTAGAAAAGTATTATTAGAAGATAAGGAATTCAAATTGATATGAAATTAATATGCTATAAAAATCAAACTCATAAATATAACTTGGATAATGTAATCGGAATATAATTACTTGTCTTTTTTAATTGGATTTTTTTTGTGCTTTTAGTAAATTATCTTATCTTAGTGAGTTCTTCAGTGATCGATTCCAGGTATTGCATATAAATGCTATACAAATTTTATTTCTTCTGCTTTTTTTTCTATAAAAGGTTTTAAGCTGAAGAGTAAGAACGATAACTTCCTTTTACACAAGATTTTTGTCAAAAATATTAGCAATAGCAATTAATATGAAAACTAAATTAAGAAGATATTTTATTTTTTTAAATTAAGGTATTATGCTAACTAATTTTTAATATATATTAATTAATTTATATGAGTAAAAAATTAGTTTATATTTGTGTAGAAAAATATTTTAGAAATCTAATATTCTTATTTTATTGGTTAAGCAATAAAATAAGTTTTTCTATTTTTTTTAAAGCATAAATTATAGAGTATGTTCACACATGGAACATAGGCGCACATCTTAATGTATTATTTTTTATAAAAATTTCAACCCTTGAGATTCCCCAGAAATGAGGACCAACTGGGCAGGAATGAGGTTAGTATTTCAACCCCTGAGATTCTTCACATTCTTTGCTTTGATGATCAAGTCCTACCTAGACAAATATAAAAAAAAATTCAATCATAAAAAGATTTATTTTGTAGTAAATTATGTAAATTATAAAAAAAGGGAAATTCTGGAAAAATGTACATTTACTTTTCAATTTGCTAAAATTAAGTGCTTTTTTTAGAATTTAAAAAATCACATTTTCCAAAAACATGATTATTATTATTATTATTATTATTATTATTATTGAATAAATAATTTATTATTTACATACATATATTAAAAAAAAATTTAACAAACCATTAATCGAAATGTCAACTAAAACCATCAAACGGCCTGAGAAAATAAAAAATTCAATGAAAAAAAATTAGCTATGCATCACATGAAGTATACCTAATATAAGAACTTAGACTTATATTTAGAAATAATATGTCGACTCATCCCAATAATAATAATAATAATAATCATCATCATCATCTTTAAAATCATGTTTTGGGAAAACGTAATTTTTTAAATTCTAAACAAAGCACTTGATTTTAGCAAATTGAAAATTAGCTATGCATCACATGAAGTATACCTAATATAAAAACCTAGACTTATATTTAGAAATAATATGTCGACTCATCCCAATGATATTTAAAAAATCATAATAAAAAATTTATCAATGCAGAAAAGTAAACATGTTTATTCACTGTAAGTGATTCAAAAGAATATAAATCAAATGGATGTAAATTATCTTCCCTGTTGTATAGGAATATCTCATTAGATGGAGATACTAGCAATGTGTCGTCCAACGCATGGGAATTATTTGGCTATTGAGGAAAGAAAGTAAAATCAACCCACAAAGTTACCTTTGCAATTCAAAAAAATATATGTAGAGTCAGTTTAGTGGTATAAAAAGTTAATGACAGTAACGACCAAAAAAAAGAAAAGAGGAAGAAAAAAATTTATTGGTAAGAGGGAACAATTGTCTCAACGATTTATGGCAGATAATTCATCGAATTCTTTAAATTCATATTTTAATTTATTTCATATAATTATAAACAAAAATAATTGGCCTCTTTTCAACCTAATGATCAACTTAAGCAGAAGAAGAAAATGACTATTCTAAAAAATAATTGTATTATATATAATTGTAAAAAAAATAAATTGTATTAGAAATTGTTTGGATAAAAAATTAATGATACAAATGCAAAAAATTCTAATAATTTGAAGAGAGTAAAATCAATCCATGAATTTGCTTTATAAATTAATCATAGCCAAAAAATGAGGAAAAAAGATGAAGATGAAATTTTTTAGTGTAAAGAAAGAATAATTATTTCAACAATTTATCAGAGACAATTCGTTGAATTCTTTCAAGTCATGTTTAAATTTATTATCTTTAATTGCTGGCAAAAATAATTGCATTGGAGATTAGGTTAGGTAACAAATAAAAAAATATAATTAAATTAAAAAGAACATTAATGCTGAATATAATGATGATCTATATAATAAAAAGAATATCATTAAAAAGGATAACGTCTATTTAAGGCAAAGATAATGTCTATTTTAGGAAAAATGCATTGGGAAGGAAAATATAATGATGTGGAATTAAAAATTAATTAAAAATTTCAAAAAAATGATGTTTTGGGGGGAAAAATGTTGTTTATATATATATATATATATATATATATATATATATATATATGTAGATATAGATTCATATATTAATTTTACTAAACAATTAATCTTATTTTGCTTTTTAGCAGAACGATTTTGAACAATATATAATATATATATGCTTACCGTATTTATAATCTGAAAATATTCAATTATTCGGTAGGTATCGTTAATCTTTGATTAATCTTTAATTGAACTTTAATTGATTGATTAATGATTAATGTAATTGAACAATATATGCCCGTACATATATATGTGAATTGTGAGCAGTCTCACTTCCATTTCCTAGCAGTTTTCCGAGAATAGCAACATAAAATTTGAAACACGTTAAATATCTTTGGACTTTGATTGATTGACTGACCGACTGATTGATAATCTCCATTTTTCAGTACAGTCAACTAAGCAGTTAATCTTATTTTACTTTTTAACAGAATGATTTTAAACAAATATATATAACATAAGCTTACCGTACTTATAATATGAAAATATTAAATTATTCGGTAGGTATCTTTAATCTTTGATTAATCTTTAATTGATCTTTAATTGATTAATGTAATTGAACAATATATGACCTTACTGTTATGAATAATAATTGAAGTGGTTATGAATTATGAGGAATAATTTGGTGGAGGAATAATTTGGTAAAAGATGTAATTATTATATGTGAATGACTATTATACCCTCATGAAATTACGTAATTACGATTGTCTTATTCGAGTTTTCACATAAATAGCGATTATTAATGAAATTAATTCACGAGAATTCGCGTTAATTCCTTCTAAATTTTCTATTGTTTACTATACTTTTATAACACGTTATCAAGACGAGTCTCAGCCATTTGAGTAATATGAAGAAGATGCTTTCTGATTCGATCTTATGTGATGTATCTTCTCGTAAACCGAATTATTATAAATAACTTTCTAATCCATCTCCAATCAATACTTATCTTTCTTTCTTTTCTCTTATCTTTTCCCCACTTTCTCACGCCTCACTCTCTCTATCTTCAATCACCACGTAAAACATTTACGCAGACAAAGAGCTGTGCAATTCAAGAATTAAGAATGGAGGAAATACGTGCTCAATCGCTTCTCCCAAGAAAAGGAAAAGAGTATATATATTATATTACTTTATACTATAATAATATATTAAACTATAATATTCGCTTTCTGAGATATATGAGTATACATTATCAAAATCAAATTTCTCGACTCCATTATACTCGATTTAACGAGAGCTTCGATTTGACACCAACATTGATAGGGTAATAACTCGTTGTTTGAAATATGTTATTATCAAACTTTCAAAATTTACAAATTAAGTACACCAACTTTTTGAAAAGTTACAAAATAGTCTTTAATATTTTGATATGATATAAATTGAAGTAGAAAGGAGATAATTTTCCAATCGTAAACATTGATAAAATATTTTTGATAATTTTACTTTAATTGGAATGGACAATTTTACCTTAGGAATAAACCGACCTAATTTTGACGCATTTGAAAAATGGATAGAATATTCATGAAAGAAATTCTAAATCCATTGATTATATAAAATGGGCTTGAAGTCCATTTGAGTTAAAAGATCGAAATATTAATGTAACTCGAAGAGTTCAATTACATAAATATACTTATTCTGTAAGGATAAGTGTTTCAGAGAAGTAATGAGTATTTGTTCTACAGAAGAACAAATCCCGCTCCCATCAGAAGCAGTTCAATATTTAATTCTACTTTATTTACTCGCAATTTAATTACCTTTGCCAATACCTCCTACTTGATGATGGGTTCAACCGTACTAAACGGAATATTTTATATATTTGCACTTTATATGCTAAGTAGTGATAATAATTATTGCAGATCATCCTACTCTTGAAGAAGTAGTTAAATATTATGCAATTTAATTCTTGCTATTTAAATTAAAGTGAAATTTATATTTATTGCAATAATTCCCATAAGGTAGGTTCGACCACCTATTGGAGTGAAATTTAATTTCTGCAATTTAAATTTATGCACTTTATAGTTTGATATATTTCCAATGTGGTGGGTAATACCACACGATTGGTGCATATTTCAATGTGGTGGATTATACTACACGATTGGTTATAACGAATCTACTCGAAGAAGTAGTTGATCAAATATTCTAATCATACTCTGGCAAGAAGTAGACGATGAGAATAAAATTACTTCTTTATATATCAATATGAATGGAGAAAATTGAGCAAGTGGTACTTGAAGTTACCATTGGATAAATAGCCAGAAAGTAAAGTCTTGAATAGATCCCATGTTGATAAATCAAAGAAAATATATCGCATGAAAAAGCTTACACAAGTAATCTTATCGATGATATGAGATTGTATTAATATGAGAATAAAATGCTCTTGAAGAAGCATAATCACTAGATTTATGTTGAATAAAGCCAATATGATATTATTATTACTCCGAAGAAGTACAAAAGCAGTAAGTGGAACATATTGAGAATATCAAAAAGCTGACATTAAACACTAAAATATAGAAATGCAAAAAGAATATACATCTTGAATCCATAAATGAGGGATGCGTCTCGAGAGTATAAATACTCAGTAACTCCGCCACCATCAACATTAGGATTCATAATGAAATATTTAAAGGATCCGAATTTCTTTTTCGCTTGACACCAGCGGATGCAGCAAGCGGACTGAGCTTCCACAGATTCTTGAACATATGCATGAAATTTGATGAGTAGTTCATCAACAAGACTAGCGTAAATAAGTATTTTTCTCATTTGAACGAGAGATAAACTTATTATTTACACGATCTAGAAACGCCTAGTAAGCCATCAAAGAAATTATTAATATTCAACAAACCTATTGGTTTGACATGAAAATTCCACTGTGCAACGAGGCTATATTGAATATTTCCTCCAGTGTGTTGTAGCGCATGGAAGGACAATGAAAGCATCACTATTATTCATCATATACATCATCATGCAGTTGTGGATGGATTGCGCTTTCAACTCTTTGGACCCATGGTAGAACTGGCTCCAATTCAGTATTAGATCCAACTAGATGGAAAGGTATTACGCTCGAAACTCTTATTCCCATGATTGTGCGGCCATTATAAGTCTAGCTAAAGGTTTGTTGTTGGTTCCTCCGTATAGTATATTGATTTCTTGTCTCCCTAACTCTTTTCTGATCGGTTTGCCATATCCACATATTGGATATAGCTCACTACGCAGTTTAGATCCACCAAGAATACATACGGTTTAATCAAGTAGGTAAAGGTGACTTGTATGAGATGATTTTAAAATCTCCATATCCATCTCTACTCTATCTCTCTTTTTGCACTATACTTTTAATGTATGAGACATGAGAGATATATGAATCCCTCTATTTAAAGAAAAATTTTCAAACCAATAATTGGAGTGCACTATTTACTTTTTGACAAATATGAAAGAAAAAGCGTAAATTTTTCTTTAGTGATATGACATATATGATGATTGAAAAATAATATATATCTTAAAATTGAAAAACGATATTTACAAATAAAAGAAATATATTGATCTTTGTTATTACACCGAGCTTTCTTACATAAATATGGGAAAATCATTATGCTAAAATTTTCTACTAAATTTACAAAGCAGGATCTTCTAAAGTAAGTTTTTCAAGATACTTAACGCGTTTGTTGATCTTTGAATTTGGCCCATAAGGCCATTAGCTCACCTTGTATGCGTGTCCACTAGGATGTGTCTCAAGAGCCTGTTGAATATCATCCAGCGCTCCTTACTCAATCCATCAGCAATGAGCCATTATTTTATCTTCTCGATTTGGACAAGTACCCCATTTACATCGAGTGTCACATGTCCATCGAGCACACTTGTAGCATCCTCCAATCTTTTTGCTCTCCGTTTCTTTGAAAACTACTTTTACCCATACCGTACATGTATTTAGAAGGAATTGAAACCTCACGGATAATCGAACCTTTGCTTCAATCAAGCATCGGATATCTTGTGGGATACCCTTATTCATTAGCATCCTTAATCTTTTCCGACCTACATCGATAAATCCTTTTTAGGATTTTGATCGGTAGTGATGGATAGTATTTTCGAGATTTGAGAGCATATGATCCATTATAATGTATAGACCCTTGTTAGGATAATTTTGCAATAATTTTGATGATTTATTTATAGAATAATACGACACAGATGAAATAAGACTCGATTTTAAATAAATAATATGAAGCGTAAGAGCTACGATTTCGGAATTAAATAATAGCCGGATGTGATGCGTATGAGTCAGAACTCGTGTTTGAATAGTGGTAGACAATAATGTCACCAAAAGATGATGGAATATGTTTGAATTATTTCTATGATAAATCATGTTGAGCACTATACTGGATACTAATTAAATCGATATAAGAATTTCTTGAACTAGAAGTTCAATAATATTCGTTTACAATACCTGATGACCATCCCGGTTTAAATAATTATTAAAATCAATATTTCAAGTGAAGAATTAAAGGAATTCTTCAATGATTGTTCTCGATAAATGATGAAATCATTACTTAGCAATATTTAAGAATAAATCCCAAATATATCGGAATAAAGGATGAAGTATGGGCCACTATCCTCCATGTGAACTACTAGATATTATGATATGGATCCACTAGATAGTCACATGTATATGATTGGTAATTTGAAATTTGATTTAAATATTTGCTCACGGTATGAGCATGATTTTGATTTAATGATAAAGCTAGTAAATGTATATCCCAATACTTGAATAAATCCTTAAAGGATTTGAGTATACATACAAGTGGATATTATATGGCAAATTATTTAAAGTCCTCAAATAAATTGCGATATCGAGAATAGAATGCAAGCTGTCTAAATTCCCATATTAAAATTTGAATGATGAGAACATATATGATTAAAATCATACCAACTGTATGATTTTGGTGTGTTCTAAATTTTCTCAAGATGAGGGGAGTATTAAAGGTTGAAAATAATATGTGAAATGCATCATGTTATATCCTCAGAAATTGAAATCTGAACTTGAAGTTCAAAGATGCATGAAAGGCTATGAACAATCACATATATCGACTACGATGCTTTGATAAGTTAGTAGCGCTTGAAAGCATTGATATTTCCCAAACATATATATCAAAGCAAATTATAAAAGATGGTCTTAATAACTTGGAGGCATATGCTCTTGAAGAGTATATAGACATAACTATATTGTATAATCCTACAAGAGGATTGATAATGAGATATCTCGATAAGTTATCGATATGGGAAAGAAATGAAATTGAAAAGTGTCGACGACGATATGAAAATGTAGCGCTACATATGATCAATGATAATGAAAATATTGAGATATATTGAAGATGATAAATGGTGAATGTGAAATCCTTAACTTATGAGATGATGAGATGATGATGACTAATGCTCAAGTTTAAAGATAAGCATGGTGGTCATTATATGTTGCATGCTCATGAAAGTTAAATTACCGATCGTGGTGTGTAGTAATGCCCAAAAGGAAATTAAAGGATCTGAGGATAAAGCTAAGCAGTTTATGAGTACCCTAAAGGGTGAACTAAGCTCCTAGGAATGAAATAACCTATTAAGTGAGTATTAAATGTTAAATGATATATTTTAAATGTTAGTTAGTTATGAAGGTTTACTTATATGTTTACATGTTTTTACAATGAATTTATATGCTTTAAATTGTGTATTTGGAGACATGTGTTCATGGTGAATGTTTTGTAATTGTGTAAGAAAATTGATGCACTCTAAATGAACTAAGAGTATAAAATCAATGTATATGATACTCATACAAATGTATGAAAGATTTTGAAAATGCTGCAGATACTTGTATAAAATACGCTGCTTGCACTCTTTTTCCCTTGACTGAGGTTTTATCCCATTGGGTTTTCCTAGCGTTTTTAATGAGAGCAACTTTAAAGTATTCACATGAATAATGTACTCTTTTTCCTTCATTAGGCTTTTTCCCACTGGGTTTTTCCCTAATAAGGTTTTAACGAGGCATATTCATGGTATATTGAGAACGATAGGAGAAATTGATGCAAGGTATCTATTGGATCAAGTTATAATGGAGCTAATGCTTAGATCCAAACGATGATGATATTTAAATCATTTACCGAGAAGTAAAGATATCAGCTTCAAGATATGAAATCAAGCGAGGCGGTGTACTCTTTCCTTCTTCGATCAAGTTTTTTCCCAGCTGGGTTTTTTCTTGACAAGGTTTTAACGAGGACACGTGAATACTCATATCTTGCCATTGATAGAGACATCGGAGCATGTTTTGATGAGCAAAGATATAACCACTCCAAGCTATCCTACAATCGATTTGGAAGTTTTTTCCCACTTTGGGTTTTTCTCCAAGCGAGGTCTCGTAAGACATTTGTATTAATAGTCATTCAAGGGGGAGTGTTATGAATAATAATTGAAGTGGTTATGAATTATGAGGAATAATTTGGTGGAGGAATAATTTGGTAAAAGATGTAATTATTATATGTGAATGACTATTATACCCTTGATGAAATTATGTAATTACGATTGTGCCATTCAAGTTTCTATAAATGTGAGCTTATTAATGAAATTCATTCCTGAGAATTCCTTAGAATTCATTCTCTCTAAATTCTCTCTATTGTTTCTATACTTTTATAACACTTACATATATATATATATATATATATATATATATATATATATATATATATATATATATATATGTATTACCATCATAAACTCTTTAATGAAAAATGGAAAGATAGGTTTTGCGTTTTGCCATTTAATGGATTGATTTCTTGTTTTGGTAATGCAAAGCAAGAGTTTGTTTCCATTTTTTTAACCTAAAAATTACCTGTTACTAAAAGTCAAAGTTAAACATCAATATTAACCATATATTTCACATCATCACTCATTATTATCCACACATCTTGTGGTCCCCACCACTATACTCCACTTTTAGCAAAATTTTAGGCAAAAATAAGTACACACGAACACACGCTGAATAATTTCGTTTATTTATACTTACTATAGTTTGCAGTTTTTGTTTAAAAATGAGCTAACCTTTTATCCTCTCACATTCTTTTGAACCTTTTATTAGGTAAATTCTCAAGACAGACTTAATTAGTTGCCTGGTGAGGTTATCTACATGATTTTTTCTAATTTTGACACGAAATATACTGTCTTTACTTGTCTCGCTTGTCGACGACTGCGTCAGCTACTTCGTTCTCTGCCTGACCTTGTGCTTGATGATGATTTAACTGGGCGGGCGGTCCCGTATAGTGTATACGGGTATGATTTCTCGATGTTTGTTCTCAGGGTGCTCTTGTGCCGAAACACATCTAAACTCAGCAGATTCGAGCTCACCTGTCACCAAGATTTTAATGACAGTGTCATCCGAAGAATCATCCGATTAGTTGCCAGGCAGGAGGTGCAAGAGATGAGTTTAATCTTTCATGCCGCAACAGGTCCCGGAAGTTTACCAATTGAAGTTTTCCTTTCCAAATCATTGGTTGTTTTGAAACTAAAAGGGAGGTGTATTACAGTAAACATCCCATCCAATGTCTGCTTGTTGAAATTAAAAGTGCTGAGTCCGGAGGAAATTGACCTGCCTAGTCCAGCTAGAATCACCAGAGTTCTTGATACTTGTTCTAACCTTGAGGATCTCGTTTTATAAAATGTATATGGACTACCGGATGTTCTTCGAATTTCTAGTGACTCGCTGTTTAAGCGTGCCATCATTCCAGAGGAACAACCTATTATGCCAGATAAAAAAATCATCAACACACCTAATCTCAAGGAGCTTCACCTTGGAGGACCACATTCGGTTGTTTTGTCCAGTCAAATTACTTCATTGGATAGAGCATCACTTGGTTTTGAATTAGTAGCAGATGGGGAAAGCTTAGCCCAACTTATCGAAGGCTTGAAGGGATTGACATCCCTCTTTTTGTCTCGTGATGTTCTGTCAAGTTTACAGGTAAATTCACGTTAGAACACATGCTCTTATTGAACAAGTATATTAAATATTTTTTTCATGACATCTCCACTCTCTTTCAGCCACTGGATGCTAGCCTTTTGAATGCATTAGGTGCTTTGTCAAGACTTGAGATTGATGCTACTCGACTTGACATGGTGCTTGACATACTTTAGATTATGCCTCGTCTGGAGGTGCTTGTTATTCAATCGGTATGTTTCTTTCCTTTTTTTTTTCAAGCACGAGGTATATTAAATCTATAGTCCACTCTAATGTTTTTATGCTGACAGTATTTGGATCATCATTATGGCACTATAGAAATTGGGGACATGCCAACTCTTCCATATAGATTGCCAGCAGTTTGTCAAGCACTTGTTGTTTCAACACAAGTTACGCGCCACCTTAGTGCTTCAAACCCGAATCCGAACCCGAACCGAATACTCAATATATTTTTTTCTCCCAAAAAATTTAAAATGAATAAAATTTAATTCAAAAGTCAATAAGAATTATTTTTGAAAAATTTAAGATTGAAAATAATCAAAGTAAATTATTTTTTAAATTATTGAATATATAGAAAACATACTCATAAAATATTATTATTTAGTATTTATATATTTTATTACAATTATTAGAATTTAGAAAGGAGCAAAAAAAACGAAATAAAGAAGAAATAAAGGAAGAAGCATGAAAGAGTGAAAGACGGCCACTAGGATTGAACACAGTGCAAAAATTATATCCCACATCGAGAGTTTTGAGAGTCAAAGCTAGGATTCTGCTCTATTTAATGGTTAGGTAGGTTTTGGTCGTTCGTTGGTCCATTAATTGATAAGACTCAGGCCTGTGGTGAAGGCCAGATGTACAAACATCAAAAAAATTTCAAAAAAAAAAATAAAAAATAATGGTCGAATTTAACAATTAATCACGATTTTTTAGGCTTCAACCTTAGCGTGTTCACAAGGTTTTACACCAAAAAAAAGGGGGGGGGGGTACGGGTAAACGGGTACCCGAATCGAATGATCGCGGTTCGGATATGGATATGGATATGGGGTCGGGCCTTCAGTTCGGATATGGGTATGGTCAACCCGAACCGAACCCGATCTGTTGCCATCCCTATCCGGGGTGCCATTTGCTGGCGATTTCACACCTGGCTCCAACTCAATCTTGTGGCCCACCTCTCTCCTAGGTGGTAACTTATTGGGTAACTCCGGTGGTATGACGTCTTCATTCTCTTTGAGGATGTCCTTGATGAGTTTGGGCAACTCATCGTTATATGACTCCACCTTAGTCTCGCCCTCCGGGTCGTCCACCTTGATTGCAGCCAGGAACGTTAGTTCGCCCTTCTTCAACCCTTTGGCAACTTGTATGGCTGAAAGTTGCTTGGTCTCCTTGGCGCCTACCGACACCGTAGGAACCGTGTATGAGTTACCTTTGTTTAGGATGCAAATCGAACTAAAGGAAGCCATAGGAACGACATTAGCCTTCCGGAAGAAATCCAAGCCGAAGACCAAGAGGAAATCGTCCATGGGTGCTACCGAGAATTTCATTTGTCCTCGCCATAAGCCGAGGCGAAGTTCCACTCTACGAACTACGCCACTAAGGGGTTTGGCGGTGGTATTCACCGTCTTAAGAAGCCCACCGCCCCGTTCGATCTGAAGACCCAACCTCCGAGCCTTGTCCGTGGTGATGAAGTTATTGGTAGGTCCGGTGTCGACCATTGCCCGACTTGATCTATTATTAATGAAGACTTCCACGTACATAAGCCCTTTGTCATTACTAGCGATAGGCTTAGCATTGAGGGCATTAAGGAGTTGCAAAGATCCCATATACTTCTCCGGGTTCCCTTGGCTCGAGGTTGAAAGCCGTTTCTCCGCCATAGCGGCCAACGACCCCAACTTTGGACAATCCAGCATCACGTGAGGTCCTTTGCATACAAAGCATCCACTGCGGGGTAGGTAGAATCCTTTTTTCTTATCATCGTATAGCTTGTTTCCACCCTTTTGTGGACCTTTATCTTTCTTCTTTCCCTCGCCCTTAACCGAGTTACCCTTAGAGTTCTTAATCTTTTTCGAGGAATCTCCACTTTTTTGTTACTCGGTCAAGGACTCGGCAATCGCAATGGCCTTGTCAACTGATTTTACTCCTCGACGTTGCAACTCTTGTTTGGCCCAATTTTGCAACCCATCGATAAAGTAGAAGAGAAGATCCTCATCCGACATACTTGGGATTTGAAGCATAAAGGTAGTGAACTCCTTCACATATTCACGGATGTTGCTCTTATACTTCAACTCCCTAAGCTTTCTCCTTGTCTCATACACCACATTATCCGGATAGATTTGCCCCTTCAATTCTTTCTTAAAATCATCCCATGTATCTATTCTACAAGTTCCTTTCTCTATGTCGGCATTCTTGGGACGCCACCATAGAGAAGCGATGTCTACTAGATACATAGTAGCCGTACGTACCTTAGTCCCATCATCAAGGATATTCAACCCCTCGAAGTATACTTTCATCCGCCATAGGAAGTCTTCAATAGCTTTGGCATCCCGTTTGCCATCATACTCCTTTGGCTTAGGACAATCAGCCTTGGAAGCTACCACCGGACTAGTCTCCAAACTAGTCGCTGCAACCCGCTTGCAAGTCGCAACCTCTTTGCGCATCTCCTCGCAAAATCGATCAAGTTGTGCTTGCATTGCAGACATCGCATCCATAACTTTGCTCTCCAAACGCTGCTCACTGATGGCCTTATCCTCCAACATCTCTTGGTCTCTCAAGATCTTATCAAGGTCTTGCTTGAACACCAAGAATTGATCCCCACAATCCTTCTCATGATTTTTCAGGGACTTCTCAATGAAGTTTACATGAGCCCATACGGAATTAACGAATGCCTCCCCCGTCTCGTCCCGATCATCCTCCTCTTCGTGGGCTTGGTTAGGACTTAGGCTTTGGGTTTCTTCCTCGATGGTGGGATGGGATTCAATGACTTCCTTATTCTTGTTGCCTTTTCTCCCCATCCCGACGTCTCGACCTTAGCTCTGATACCACGTGCCACGCATTTGTTGTTTCAACACAAGTTACGCGCGGCCTTAGTGCTTCAAACGTCCGCCCAAGTCAGTTTTCCCGAACAAAGTTGCTAAGTAATGAGAATTTAAGAGGAACAAAGGAAATGTAGAACACTTGGAAGTTAAGGGAATACTCTATATTGCAAGAAAGCTTACAAGTTCTTAGATGGTTACAAATGAGCTCCCTACCCCTATTTATACTTCCACCTCCTCAAATGGACGGTGGTGATCATCTCGATCTAATAGTTAGGATCGTGTTTCCAGAATTCTTTACAACTTTCCCCTAAAATATCAACGATATTTACAATACTTTATACATTAGATGATTCTAGATGAATGACCTAGAATCCTTCATGATTTGTGTAGAAGCCTTCTAGAGAATTCTACCGGTATTTCTAATAAATTCGTCTCTAGAATCTTCCAAAACGCACGAATCGTGACAAGTTGTACCCTTTTGTTTGAGAAAGCGGCTTACATATGTAGAATTCAAATTGTTTATGGGTGATGGATGGGATTTTGAGCTAGTAAGGTACCTTCTAGTAGAAGGAAGGGTACTGACTAGTTTAAAGATTTCTATATTGTATGCTTTTTGGAATAAATGTGTGCGAAATTTTCGAAAAAGAATTAAATGCTTTCCATGTCCCCAGAATTGCCAAGTTAAGTTTGATCGTCCAAAAAATGATCGACACTTGAGGTGAGTTTATTATTATTATTATTATTATTATTATTATTATTATTATTATTATTATTATTATTATTATTGCTAATTACGAAACTGTGTTGCTGATTGAAGTTCCTTGCATTGCTTTAAAGTGCAGAGGCAAAGCATATTTGAGGAAGACATACCTGCGGTGGTCATTCGCTAGCAAGGCAAATTTTCTTTCCTTCAACCACTTGTTTGTTCACTGTCCAAACTCTTGTTTGATGTAATTTTTGAATTGCATTTCACTGCTTCATAATTCGTATCTTGTATATGTTGACCAAACTTTCCCTATGGGAAATATATAATCCTTGGATAAAAAGAAGGCTTACAGTTTATTCCCAAGATTATGCTCTCGGATTGATCAAGAACGGAGTATTTTGTACCAAATTTAGCTGGATTTCTGTTGATTGGGCAGGGTGGGGGGTATAGAGGAAGCTCTTTAGTTGGGGTTGACAGAAGAGTTTGTAATAGAGTGGTGTGGCGTCGTGTGATGCAGCGATGAAGCGTAGTGAATGGTATGGTTGGTTATAGTTCTGAAAATGGTTGCAAAGTCTGATAATTCTTATGAATAAGAATGATCATAATGTGCTATTCAAAACACATAGACACACACAGAAAAAATTCAGATTGTGATACTATAGATGTGTCAGTCAATCACTGAAGTAACTGCTATGTCGTGGTATGTGGATCACTACTGTTCATGTAATAAACGATTTGTACGTTAGATAATTTTAAATATAGATTGCGACATGAGTTCATTTCATTCCAAGTGTTAATTGCTCGTAGACCAGTTTAATGCAATACAGGGCTATGCATTTTACCGGGTCTGCCCCATTAGGGGCGAGTACCCACGGATCTCGGTTCCGTTGGGTAATATTGTCATCCTTACCAGTCTACCACCATTCATTTCAAGAATTCAAATTCCATTTCAAATTCGAATTGAATTCATTGGTGGTTAACTAAAGCATTCGTCTCATTTGAATAAATTTTCTTTTAAAACTCATATTATACAACAATTGCTTTCTGTTTTCCATTTCTATGTAAAGTTAAAAAAAATAAAATAAAATTGTAACAAAATCTTTAATTTATATAGTATCACAATTGTAAGAAAATTGATTTTTCTTAATGATTTGCATGGCGTAAGGTCGCTACACTTATCTGGGGGAGCTGTGGAGGTATACTTTTTGGATTTATATATGGCAATATGTATATTTCCTAATATACTATTAATCCTTATCTTTAATTTTTAGATTGCGTATGCTCATAGTAGATCTATATTTGAGCTTCTTAAAATGTTGGAGCTGGATGTTGGTGACCTTCAAATTGTGCCACGCATGCTTCTGTGCACTCCTCAACTTGAGGCACTAGTGATTCACTCTGTAAGTTCCTTTTTTCAGTTGTTTGAATAGGTAACATACATGAATTATATAGTAGTTACCCACCCTCACGTCCCTTTTTGCAGTATGATGATCTTAAAGAAATACAAAGCAAAGCCCAAATTATACCTTTTACAACACCGGATGTAAAAGCCCAAATTATAACTTTTACAACACCGGACGTAGTCCCATTCTGCTTAAAGCACAAGCTTAGGTTTATTAAATTTCGAAAGTTTAACAATAATGGGTTAGATTTTGAGTTGGTAAAGTACGTCCTGGCGAATGGAAAAGTACTGCAAACTTTGAAGGCTTTGTATGATGACAAAAATTCAAATGTAGAAGAAACTCGCCTAAAAGTTTTGGGGCTTCCATGTTGTTTAGAGATGTGCCGGATTGTGTTTTATTGTCCCAAGAAATTGGAGAGTGCTGGCCCAAATGATGTTTGAGGTAATGAGAATGGGAAGACAATGGTATGACAAAGAATGGGAAGGGAAGTCTTCGAATGAATGAGTATGAGAATCCTATAAAAATAAAACCTTTTGCTTGGAAGACATATTTCCATTTTCTTCCTAAAGTGGACGAGTTGTTTGTAGGTGTGTTTGTTTTAATCACATATATAGATCCTTCTCGATTCAGGCTTCCTAGACCACACTAGTTTCAAGACAGGAGCTGGATCCTATTTGATGCTCTAAGAGTAATAGCTATAGCGTTATGTTTGAATGATTTCTTGTTCACTAAATTTGTCCTGTTATTCTTACCTATCATTGAAGAAAAGTTTTGTCGCTAGCTTCACATAACGAGAATGCTTGTCCTCACAATTGCACTGTAAAAGTTTAGTCTTGAGTAATTGATCGTCTTCATACTTTTTTGGAACATAGCTTAAAGTACTACACAACAAAAAGTTAGTCGCCTAGTGTAGCTTACTTTTTGTTGGCAGCATCAGCATGCCGTGGTTGCGTGTTGTGTTATCACTTATCAAGGTGGTTTGCAAACCATGTTTTAGTTTTGCATCGTACCTTTCATGTTAATATATATATATATATATATATATATATATATCTGTGTGTGTGTTAGTTTTGAGGGATAAAGAAGTCGTCAAACTATTCTAATATTTTATGACCTTTCCTATACTGATTTAAGAGAAAAGCCGTTGTCTCGAAGTCCTTTTGCATCATAGCCACTACTTTTCAAAACTCCTCTCACTGTGACTGTCATGCACTGATGCACATTAATAGGCAAGTGCCACTATCGATTATGTGTAATAGGGAATATGCAAGTTGATTAAATGCAAATTTCACAACAATCAAGCTGCAATTTATACAATCAATTAGTTGATCCAAAAATGCAACTAGTACAGGGACATAAATATAAATGATAATAATAATAATAACCCACGAAATGCTACAAAATATATGTATTATTATATAACACGTCAAGTTAGAGAGATGGTTTAGTTTCAAGGAACTATCTATTAGTTAAATCTTTCAAAGACTAGCCAAGAAGAAGCATAAAGCATGTATATGAGTCGTTGAAGATTTGTCGTATTTCTAATTGTCCACACAATTTTTTATAATACTAACTTAAGAAATAAGAAACCCCAACGTAATTAAGAAAAAGTTCCAGCTAAATAAAGGGTTGCCCAACCATCAAAAAAACATAATAGCATCAAGTCAGTAGGATGAGTTGAGAGAACTGCTTTTAAGTTACAAAAAGATCAACCAATTTGTTGATCGATGTGCATCATACCAAAGTTGTTGCATCACTAGAGCACTTCAAGAGAAAGTGTGGTGCAATCTCCTTTAGCTCATCTCGATACCTAGCTAGCTGCATCCTTGAGGTACATAGAGAGAATTCAATGGTGCAGCCAAAAATTGCCTGATCAACATCTATGACATAATTGCGAAAATCCAATTTCGTGTTTAACAACAAGGCAAACCTCTCTCACAATAAATTTCAAGTTTACCCAATTTTATAAACATATGCAAATTAAATATGTTATCAAGACAAGGTAGACCTACCATCAAATGCTTTTTGTTGCAGTATTAACATTTCAGAAATTGGGTAGACAAATGTTTGTATCCAATTTCGTGTTTAACAACAAGCCAAACCTCTCTCACAATAAATTTCAAGTTTACCCAATTTTATAAACATATGCAAATTAAATATGTTATCAAGACAAGGAAGACCTACCATCAAATGCGTTTTGTTGCAGTATTAACATTTCAAAAATTGGGTAGACAAATGTTTGTATCCAATTTCGTGTTTAACAACAAGGCAAACCTCTCTCACAATAAATTTCAAGTTTACCCAATTTTATAAACATATGCAAATTAAATATGTTATCAAGACAAGGTAGACCTACCATCAAATGCTTTTTGTTGCAGTATTAACATTTCAGAAATTGGGTAGACAAATGTTTGTATCCAATTTCGTGTTTAACAACAAGCCAAACCTCTCTCACAATAAATTTCAAGTTTACCCAATTTTATAAACATATGCAAATTAAATATGTTATCAAGACAAGGAAGACCTACCATCAAATGCATTTTGTTGCAGTATTAACATTTCAAAAATTGGGTAGACAAATGTTTGTATCCAATTTCGTGTTTAACAATAAGGCAAACCTCTCTCACAATAAATTTCAAGTTTACCCAATTTTATAAACATATGCAAATTAAATATGTTATCAAGACAAGGTAGACCTACCATCAAATGCTTTTTGTTGCAGTATTAACATTTCAGAAATTGGGTAGACAAATGTTTGTATCCAATTTCGTGTTTAACAACAAGCCAAACCTCTCTCGCAATAAATTTCAAGTTTACCCAATTTTATAAACATATGCAAATTAAATATGTTATCAAGACAAGGAAGACCTACCATCAAATGCATTTTGTTGCAGTATTAACATTTCAAAAATTGGGTAGACAAATGTTTGTATCCAATTTCGTGTTTAACAACAAGCCAAACCTCTCTCACAATAAATTTCAAGTTTACCCAATTTTATAAACATATGCAAATTAAATATGTTATCAAGACAAGGTAGACCTACCATCAAATGCGTTTTGTTGCAGTATTAACATTTCAGAAATTGGGTAGACAAATGTTTGTAGGGGGAGAAAATTAGTTTCATGTATTCATATCAAACGAAGAAATCCCTAGACGTAGCACGTTTAGGCCTATAATGATGATACAGGGGAAGTGAAAAGCAAGAATTAAGCAGAGTTCAATGATAATCTAAAGCATTTTTTCTCCACACCTGACCTAAAATCTGAACGGTCCGAAGTAGATTTGATTGAAAATCATTCTCTCCCCTCCTGCATTAATTTTTTTATCGTCTAGTGTATTGGAGGTACTGTAATGAATTCGGGAATTTGGAGTTATGAAGGTGTAGCCAGGTCACATATTGTATTTTTAGGCTTATGTTTTTTGGAAGCTGTCTGGCAATGGGTCTGTTGGGGTCTAGAAATATTAATTAGTCTAGGCATTGACTCAATTAGCATATTCGAAAGGATCTCATCTCATAATTATCCATAAATGCTTCTTATGTCTCTAGCATGGACACTTGATGAATTAGAGGAAAAATGGAGAAGCAAGTTCAAAATCACCTGATTTTTATACAATAAGTGGAAATATATAGCTAAATAATAATTACCTTTCAACATATATGAGGGGATATTTATACATTGGAAATCGTAATGACAAAATTATTCTACAGGTCCAAACTATCAATAAATATCTATTCTAGTCCATACAAATTGTTAGTACATTTCAACTCTCCTCTTTAAGTTGATGTATTAGTATACCGCATCAAATTGAAAATGATGTATAGAAGAGACACTTACTTGAAAATGCATCTCCAAGTAGTTAGTAAGTTAGGGATATGTGCAACTTATGTCAATCAATGGAATACATGATCAGCTACACATCTTTATATTCTTTTTGGTCATATTCCATGTCATGTGCTATAGCAATGATGCTTGTTAGCTTCAAGGTAAGTTTTGGTGTCTTCGTGGTCATATATGCTAATTTTAATCAATTTTCTGCTTTTTAATATATATATATATATATATATATATATATATATATTCATTACAAGACTCCCCTTCCCATTCTTTTTACCCGTGAATCTGGAAGAGCGATTTTACAAAGGGTATGAGAACCCAATTGTACGAAAAAATAAAACATTTCTCTTGGAAGACATATTTCCATATTCATCCTAAAGTGGACGAGTTATTTATGCAGGTGTTTGTTTAAATCACATATACTCGATTTAGGCTTCCTAGACCAATCACATATACTCGATTTAGGCTTCCTAGACCACACCAGTTTCAAGACGAGGAACTGAATCCTATTCGATGCTCTAAGACTAATAACTATAGCATTATGTTTGAATGATTTCTTGTTCCATTCGTTCACTAAATTTGTCCTGTTATTTTTTTATTTATTTTTTCTTTTCACATTGAGGTTTAACTTTCTTCATTATTGGAGTAGATAATTATTCTTATTTGATTTTAAATTCATCCTCCATTTGTATTCTTGTTGAAAGTTATACATAAATAAGTGGATAAATTAAATAAACTTGAGCAGCAGTCGAATTTAATTTTGGTTTTGTAGAAAAAGTAGCACTGAGACGGTGATCAATTCTTGAAGTAGAAATTTTTTATAGCATTGGTCCCAATAAAATTTTTTATAGCATTGGTCCCCGGTGTCTCTCTGTGGAAAAAAAAATATGAACTTGATAGAACCTGTTTTTATACGACTTAGGACGTCTCCAATGGAGGATGTCTAGTGTGAGTGTGTATTTAAGAGTGAGATAGAGTGAAAATGGTTATTTTAATTGATGAGAAATGGAAAGATGTACAGATAAAAAAAAAGAGATGAAAAGTGTAAAGGAGGAAAGAGAGATAGAAAGAAATTCAAATAATAATAATAAAATAATAGTGAAAGATGTGAAGTTAGATATATGAATTTACACATTTCACGGGAAACGGAGAAGAAAAAATGGAAAAAAGTAATTAAGAGAATTTGAAAATTTGCGGGCCCACACAAAATTTTTATGAGTGTCTCTCTCTAAAAATACAAATTGGGCTAGTAATAGTATTTTCCCAAAATAGAATAAAAGTTTACGGGGGTGTATTCAATTGAGATTTTAAAGGAATTTTAAAGACTTTTAAAGAATTTGATGGATTTGGAAAAGTTAGGGTGTATTCAATTGAGATTTCTAAAAGTCAATTAAAATATTATGGTATTCAATATAGATTTTTATGGACTTTTTAAAAGTCCATCAAAATTATGAGGTATTAAATGATGACTTTTTAAAATCCTATGAAATATGAGGTATTCAAAGTTGTTTTGGATTTTTAAATACTTTAATGGAATCCTTTAGATCATCTTTTAAAGACAAAGACAAACATAATTTGTCAGTTGAAATCTATCACTCGCCCCTAAAATTTTGATGGACTTTTATTCATCACCATCACCTGCTACCACTATCGCTGCCGCATCCACCACCACCACATCACCGCCACCATCATACCACCACTGCTGCCATCCTTCCAACTGCCATCATTCCTCCAACACTGCCATCTCCGTCGCCGCCGCCGCCGCCGTCACCACCCTCACATCACTGCCGCCCGCCGCCACCACCAATCTTTTATTACTTTTTCTTCTTTATTTTTATTTTTATTTTTGGTTTTTTCTTAATTTCACAATAAGAATGATGTAAAAATATTCTTATAATATTTTTATCTTTTTTTGTTCAACTTTTCATGAAAAAGAAAATTATTTACAAAAGTTTGTAAAAAGTTTTAAAATTTATAATTAAAAATTTTATATCTACTTCTTATTTTAATAATTTGATATATATTTTGATATATTAATTAAACATGTGATAGTTTTTTAGTTTTTCGAGTTAAATTATATCAAAATATTATGAAGTCTCTATTTGTAATAGTCATGTATTTTTGTAGTTATAAAATTATTATTTTTTTATAAAAATATTATATAGACAATAATTAATTATTACTAATTTCAGTTTTTGAAACAATAATAATTTAATGAGAACAAATAATAAAATTATAATCTCAATAAGTTTTATAATATTTATTTTATAAAATAAAAATATATATTGTCAAATGAATTCCAAAGAAATTCAGTAAAAATTTTGAAATAAAAGCCCTTCCAAATCCATTGAAAATTTTTATAAATTCTGAAATCCGTGAAAACTTATCAAAAATCAATAAAAGACCATTAAATTCCATAAAAATCATTCAATTTAAAAATCTATCAAAATCCTTATAAATCTAAATTAAATACAACCCTTTAATAATCCGTTAAAATCCATGAAAATCATTCAACTTAAAAGCCTAAATTAAATTCAGCTCCCTTAATACCTAAAAATTAGTATATATGCGCCAATACATATTTGACCCAACAGTCACCCGTCGTTCCCCGTCTCAAGAGAAGAACCGCCGCTGCTACAAACATTCGTTTACCCTCAACGGAAGAAACAGGACCACCGCTGCAAAAGGGTTCGTTTCGCAGGACAACGGCATCTGCATGGAAAAAAATTCACTTTTCCGGCAATGATCGATTATTCTCACCGACTCGACAATGACTTCAGATCTGGTAAGTTTTCCCCTTTTTCTCCACGGCTGTTCCGCCGCGGTGAGTCTTCAAAGGCTACCGGCCGCCCGTATCGGGGCCGTACACCGGCGAACATCCCTGTCGGAGCATTGCAGCCTGCGTGAGATTCACCATTTATATATTTGATTCAGTTGGATTTTCCCTGACTGAAGGACATATTGAAGTTTGTCTAATCATGATTCTATGTATTGTTTTGCAGTCCACAATGAAATTTGTCATATTTAGATGCCAATGAACGAGGCGTTCACGCTTGTATCCCACCTCCAGTAAGCTGTATTATTTATCCACGGCTGGTCTAGAATCCAACTAAGTAGATTTTTTTTTTTAATAAATTATCTTGAGAATAATAATTTAATAAAAACCAGACACCCACGCTTGTATCTCATCCCCAGAAAGCTGGATATCAGTATTTTATGCACAGCTGGTCTACCTTCCAAAACAAGTAGTGCTTTTTTTTTTACTCAGTTTAAGTGTAATTAGGGGGAAAAAGGCCGCACTGATTTAAGAAATCATTTTGAGAATAATCTAATAAAAACCAGACGTTCACCTTCTCTTCCACCTCCAGTAAGCTGTATATTAGTATTTTTGCACAGCTGGTCTATAATCTAAAACAAGTAGTTCTTTTCTGTTTCTTTTTTTTCCAGTACCTGGAGATGGAGCAGGATCGGGAAGCATTATCTTTGGTGTGCAAGCATTGGCTCAATCTGGAGAGGTTAAGCCGTGAGACTATCAGTGTCTGCTTTACGGATGGCACTGATGCACTTCTTGAGCGCCTAACAGGTCGATTTACCAATGTGCCCAATGTTTCCATTGATGCATTCCACCGGCGTCCCAAACCCAAACGTGTAAGTATATTCATTTTCATATGGAGAGGTTAATGAAGAACTATTTGATCTTTTCTATTTCATTTTGCTTGGATGGGATCTCATGTTCTACGTAACTCATTAAAAAGATGGGACTAATAGATAGGACGATTAGACTATAATACTCAAAGTGTTCAATATTTTGATTGCTACCAATTTGCTGCCTTCAACTATTTGGTTTATGGGACTAGATGTCTCATTTATCAAATCAAATTATTATTACGGTGTGTTTGATTGCAAGTTGTAAAATATTTACTTGGAAAATATTTGTCTGGTAAACAAAAAACTACCTGCCCCCTAAGAAAACATTTTCCTGTAATTGACCTAAATTGTGCTTAAAATGATTGTACCTTGTAAAACCATTTCCTTTTACAACATGCTATCGAACAACAAAGGTGTAAAAAAAATTGCATGATTTGACATTTACTTGCAAAAGATATGCCTATCAAACACACACTCAATTTCGATTGTGGTTGACTTTTTCCCAGTTAAAAATATTAGCTTTTTCCCCTAATATAATATTTTTCATGTTGGCATGAATTCTGAGGCAGAAATTAGTATGTTCAAGTAATTCGAAAATCCAATACTTTCAGAGTCTTTTAAGAGTTTAATGTGAACAGTCAAAACTGCATGGAAGTTAAATTTTTGTTGGTTTGTTCTGTTCAGTATCGAATATATCCATTTAAATGTCCTCTTTACTTGTTGCAGGTGGCAATGGGTCTCATTAGTCAATTCCCTCGCAAAAATCAATCCTCTCTTACCGTCAGAAGTAAACAAAATGAAATGCGAAATTATTGTTTAACAGATTCTGGGTTGGTTGCTGTTGGAGAGGGCTTTCCCAAACTTGAGAGTTTGAGGTTGATTAGTTGCTCTAATATAACAGATGTAGGGGTAATATCTATGGCTGAGAAATATAGATTGCTGAAGTCTCTTGATCTGAAGGTGATTGCCGATTTCCTTGTTTGTACTTTATCCTGCCCTCTTAACTATTATTCTGTTGGAGAACATCATTTTTTTTCCCTTTTTAATTTTGATCGGCTGTCCTCTTAATTATGATTCTATTTGGGCATTTCTTCTTTCAAAATTTTGGATCAGAATATTGACATGCTGCGTCTTAATCAGCAAATTACATTTGCATTGTATGTGAATTTGAATTGTGAATGTTACCTTTCTGCTTACGCTGATGCTTTGACTTGGTCGCTTATACAGTTGTTTTGTAGATCTAGAATCCCTTTTTGTATGTACTTAAATGGTTGCTCCAGGAAACTGTACAGAAAAGTTAATGGGTTTGGAAGAAAATTACAAGGGAAACTGGATTTCTCTTGCTTGTTGGAAGAAAAGGTTTAAAACAGATGGAGAATTGGATTAAAAAAGTTTTCTCCCTTTATTTTCCAGTTTCCACCAACATATGGTGAACTGCTATAAGTAGAAAGTTGTTTCGATCTCTCTTTTCCTTCCACAATCTACCTATCTTGCTTCATACAAAACCTAGCCTTAGGTCTGGTGTTCATTTAGATTTCACATACTTTTATGTATTGCTTCCATGTGAATAATCTATGATAAATTAATTATTTCTACTTATGTTTTAATGCTATTACTAAGTGTGCTTTTATTATATCCTTTCTATAGAGGGATGCCTTGTTGGAGATAAAAGCCTAACTGCTATCGGAAAATGTTGTACTCGACTGGAAATTTTGAATTTGGCGAATTGTGATAGCTTGACTGATGCTGGATTGGTTCAGTTTTCCCTTCATTGTGGAAGAAGTTTGAAGTCACTTGGTATCTGTGAGTGCGGCGGTCTTACTGATATCTCATTAGAAGTTGTGGGATCTCATTGCACATCTCTAACAACTTTATCGAGTCCATCAATGACAAAGGTTTGATCTCCATTGCGGAAGGATGCCGTCTACTCAAATCTCTCGATTTACAATGCAATAACATAACGGATGAAACTCTGCAAGCTGTTGGACATTTTTGTTTATCATTGGAATTATTGATACTATATCGTTGTTTCAAATTAACAGATAAGTAAGTTATCCTTGGGTTTAGAAATGCCAAATCCTTGCCGCAAATTTAGAATTTCAATGCTATTGGCCCTAATATTCTTGACTTGATTACTATTGCTATCTAAGTATGCATTGTCAATCTGCCTTTGTGTCCCTGCTGCTTAATTTGGAGGCCCATAAGTTATTCATTTTTCTCCCGGGCGCCAATCATTTTACTATTTTAGAATATTTTGTGGCTCCATACTGTTCAATCTTCATGTTCATACATTTATGGATCCTCTGTGACTTGTTCCTTTAAACTGGTAGTCAATGCAATTTTATGGGCCTTCTTTTTGCCACGAATTTAATTTGGTTTTTGTTGTGTTACTTGTTCAAGTCCTTTCTTCTTTTGTTTCCCCTTCTGTTTGTTAGTTTCATAAATAAGGTGGTAGATTTTATTGCTTTTTTATTATTTTTAAACTCTGACACAGAAAGCAAAAGCAGTATAAAATATAATGAGGTTTGTTTGACATCTTCTCTCTGAAGTATTCCCTGTTTTGCTGAAAGATCTCTCCAGTATTCTTGTCCCCTACTTAAACAATAAGTCGTAGCCTTGCTTTATCAAAGTCCCCAAATACCCCTCTATTTTAAACCTTGGGTGAAACTCCATTACATTCATCCTGTATCTCTACCCCTGCCTCAAAGTGTCTATCATGTGTAATTAGTGCCTTTTTGAGAATACATGTGGTATGCTTGCTTCAATTTAATTTTTTTTTCTATAATTCTACTATTTTTGTCTGAGTTGGAATATTGTGTTTTTATGTATTCTGTTCTATTTCTGTTCCTTATTTTTCCACTTATGCTTCAGTGATAGGAATGGAATAAGAGAAAGGGGAAATACATTGAATAATTTTACTGGCTTATTAATATTACTCTTGCCTTCATTGTGCAGGAGCCTTTATGCTATAGGAAAAGGATGTAAAAAGTTGAAATCCCTTTGCATAGAATGCTGCTGCTCTTTAAGTGAGTCGGGCTTGGATTTTATTGCTCATGGTTGTGTAGAGCTTATGCGTCTTGAAGTCAATGGTTACTTCAATATTGAAACTACTGGAATGAAATCCATTGGAAATTTAGCTTGCGCGTAAGTCATTTAATGGCTTTGTATTTGCCACAGAATGTCCCGTTTGTACTTTTCTTTTGGATAACAGTGGTGTAGAACTGCGCCTTCTTCAATATGAATAACTCGTGCCCTTCTCCCATTCTCCCCAAGGAGATTTGGTCAAATTAATTACCTAGGGTCTCTCCTTGTCGACCTGGTTTTGACTGATTTTTCTTTGCTTTTGTGCTGTGTATTGCCGTCTGTGTTAACATTGTTTATTCTGCTTTTGTACTATCCAATGCAGCAACCTTTCCGAGTTAGTGTTGCGGAATTTGCGTTTTCAACAATTGGACAATGAAGCGCTATGTGAAATTGGCATTGGTTGCCAGAGATTGCAATCTCTGCAATTGATCCGTTGCACAGGTATTCAGGAGGAGACCTTGCGTGGTATGACTAGGATGTTCAGGAACTTGAAGAAGCTCTATATTAGTGAATGTCTTAAGGTGTTCCCTCTTTTTCTGCATTCTATTTCATTCCAATTGCATCCCATTTCACATGTTTAAGTTTTTGTGACTCTATTCTTGAAAGTGACATCATTTTGCTGTTGGGAGAACGTCCCACTGAGCTGGTGTTAGTTTACTGGGGGAAAAGGCTGTTTTATTTTACTTGCATTTCACAGTGTGAAATTACACAGTTATAACATGCATGCACAGTACACCATGTTCAAGGGGACGATGTGGTCATCTTGTGGAATCTAGCGTTCACATTATACATCAATATCAATAATAGCAATCATGTATGTTTATTTTAGCTTGTTGACCTTGATTCTGCTTTTAATTTATTTTATGTTCTTTTGCATCATGCATAGATACGAGCTGAGAGGATGATTTGTATTGGTGAAAACTGTAAAGGTCTTACTGAGCTCCACCTACGTCCCTACTTTAGGTAGGCAATCTCCTATATTCTGATTTCTCTTCTCCCATATCAATTCATTAGAGCATCTCTAATGCATTCCATGTACTGGAGATGATGTGGCATTTTTTGTGATGAGAGAGAGAGGAGGTGAAAAGTTTTTTTAATTAGGAGAAAAGTGAGAAAACTGTAGAAAGAAAGAGTGGGAAATGGGGAGGAGAGGAGAGATGGAAATAAATTGGGCCTTGTACGAAATTGATTGTCCAAAAAACAATTTTCTCCAACTTTCATTCTCAACTACACATTCTTTAAAAATTCGTTTTTCACATTTCTCCACATTAGAAAGAACTTTTCACCACAAGATCAAAATCATGCATCCTCTAAATAATAATAATAATATAACAGTAGAGGATGTCAAGTAGTTTGTGTGATTTTGGAAGGACGAGGATTGTGGTGAAAAGTAGGGGCAAAAAAAAAAAAGAAAAGAAAAGAAGAAGAAGAAGAAGATGAGAAACAATAGAAGTGTGGTGGAGGCATGTCAGTAATTTCTGTTTTGGTGCATTTGCAGAATGGCAGTTACCGTGGCTATATTATTGCCAGAGTTCACAGCTGATTCGTCCAAACTAACGAAAAGTCACTTTTGTATGCTCCCTCATGTGATGAAAACATTTTTGGGAAGCGATCGTTTTGATCGTTAGCATTTTACACCTCACTCTGATTTCTGACCTATTAACGCTAGTTACTGTATAATTTAACGTCTGCTTTGGACCCAGATTTATTGATATCACACTATTGTGTTGACGTACTGATCAGATATGGTGATTTGTGCTGTTTGATCACCAGGATTGCTGATAGGGGAATAGCAGCAATTGCTAATGCCTGCCCTCAACTCAGTTGTCTGGATATTTCTGGTATAGAGGTTGGCCTATGTTTCTGTCACTAGAATATATTTGTACACTTTTAGCTTTATTTATTTTTTTATTTTTTTGGGAAAAATTATAATCCGACGTAAAATTGAGGCATGATTTTTGTATGGATCAGTAGAATATATTTATGTATCATTGAATTAACTTTATTTTTTGTTTGGAAAAAATTATAATGCCACATATTAATTGGAATCATTAAATCTTTCACTAATCTGCAGAATGTGAGGAACAGTGGAATCGCGGCTGTAAGTCAGCGCTGCCCATTTCTTAAGCATTTGGAGATATCCGATTGTCCACAAATAACAGATGAAGGTCTTGCTTCTATCGCTTGGAACTGCAAGTTATTAGAATCGTGCAACATGATGTCGTGTCCTGGGATTACCAAATTCGGAGTAAAAGTCCTTGTGATGAGATGTAAAAAACTAAAGGAAATAGGGGTTGAGGAGTGGAAGCTTGGCTACATCGATATGGATTCCGTCGGTCCTCGACTCTAACTGTCTTACAAATTGTGCATTGTTTGGAATCCTAGAATGAGAGAAATTCATGCTTAAGCTGGATTTTTTTGCTGTGTAATTTGTCTTATTTTACCCTTGGAAATATTGGAATTATTTTCCCTTAATCAGTGATGTTTATTTAGATATTGGGCATTTCTGAATGTGGCCTTTCTGAGTGTGGCCCTTTTTATGCTTGGTGATATTTAGGGTATGTTTGGTAAGCCAAATAAGTTAACTTATAGTTTATTTAAGAGCTTATAAACTCTTATTAATTAAATAAGCTCCGTTTGGTTGGAGAAAGTTTATTTGAAAAGCTCAAACTTATTTGAAAAGTTTTTTTTTACTAGCTTTTTGAATAAGTTCATGAGTTTTTCACTTTTTATTCTATTTTTTACCCTTAAAATTTTCAAGAAATATATTTTAAACATATCCTTTGGTGTAATTTTTTATTTATGAGTCAGCTTATCAGTTATTTTGCTAAACATTTTTATTTATATCAGTTAGTTTATCAGCTATCAATTATAAGCTATAAGTCATCAATTCTCAATTAGCTTATTAGTTATAAGTTAGCTTATCAATTATAAGTTAGATTATCAGTTAATTCTACCAAATATACCCTTAGCTTCTTGTGTGTGTGAGTACTCTCTCTGTAGTTTGTCCGATTGTCTATAATTTTTTTTAAGGCAATTATTTTCATAAATTGTTTGATGCTCTTGAAACTAGGCCTTGTTCTTTTCATGAGTTCGCGTATTTCCGTGTAATTTATACACATTTTCAATCACATATTTTCAAATATAATGCTAACTATATATTTTACACGAAAATACGCGAACACTTCAAAAGAACGAGGCCTAAAGTGCCATTGGAGGTTGTAGAACAAAATTGTCCATATCATGACCGTAAGGAGTTTTTTTTGAAAAGTTTCTCGGGGAAGAGAAAAATTTAAATACTATGATCAAATTCATCGCGAGAAAGCGATAATTAATATTTGTATGGATAAAAAGTAATTTTATATTATCATAATTAAATTTAAAATATGCAACATATATTTCAATAAACTAATTTTCAAGAACTGATTATGAACTTATAATTCGTTATAGGTTTCAATAGTTATAGGTAAAAAGTTTTACTCTTACATATTCCACCATTAACTAAATTTTTCATATTTCTTTCAATTTAGATCTTCACAGTTTTAATTTAATTATTTTGAAATTAAATATAAACAATCAGTATCTCTACTTTTAATCAAACTAGTACGTAGCACTTGCGTTGAACGTGAATTGCAACCATATTATAGTTGATCAATAAATCATATTTTTTTTTGTAAGAAATTAAATTTTAATATGTTTTCTTATGGAGGATTATGATGTCAAATATTAACTTTTTGGATATGAAGGACTCTTATGTCTTATTTATATGGAATTTTAGATTAGACTTGAAATTTCAAATTGTTTTTGTTAAATTATTTCATCTATCTTGCTTGAATTAGAGACCGTGTTAATTTCTCAACTTTGACCTTGAATACATGAGATTAGCTTCAAAATATATGTCGTGTCCACTCCAAATCACAATAAACTCATTATTATCGCAAAGTGAAAAAATGTAACAACAGGTGGTTGTGTAAAATCTACAAATTTGGAGCAAGAAATTTTAAAAAATAAAAGAGAGGGGCGGGGGATAAATCGTCACGGGGATCTAAATTTGGAGGCTAAAGAGAATAGCAAGGAACTAATTCTTAATTTGCAAATCATTGAAGGCATGGAATACGAATAAAATACTAAACATAGAAGGGAAAAAAAAATCATGTGATTTTATGGATTAGATACTAAAAAAGTAAGAATTAAACAAAAAAATACACATGTCAAGTATTGTGTAATCTCAAAGTAAAGTCTTAATATGTATTAAATCTTATGTTTCGTGAATTAGAAACCTTATTTTGTCATTATTATTATTATTATTATTATTATTATTATTATTATTATTATTATATACATTGGGTTTTCAAATAATGGAAATGAAAAACTATAAGAACCATAAAACAAATGTGAAAATAACCAACAATTAATGTTAATATTTAGGCATGAAGGACTAAATGATCAATATATTAATAGTACTTCATCCGTCCCGATTATATGGTTACTTTGTGTTTTCACACAAATTAAGAATAATATAGGAAATAATAATTATGCAAACAAATTTCCTAAAATACTTTTATTTAATTTATAGTTAGTATTAAAAATAATATTAGAAAAGACAAAATGAGGATATAATTATAAATGAATATAAAAGTAGACCATATAATTGAGACATCCCAAAAAAGAAAAATGAACTATAAAATCGGGACGGAGGGAGTAATAGAATATGGTTAAATTAGATAGTATTAATGATTATTATCATATACTTTGTTCAATTTCCCAAATTAATAATATCCACATTTTCTACATAAAACTTTATTATACAAAAAGGGACCTAATAATTGTTAGGGTTTATTCTATATACAATAAATTTTCACTAACTTCCACTATATTTTTTTCTCTTCTATTATTTTTAATAGCTCATGTAATTGCTTTATATTTTTATTAGTACGGGGACCATCCGCATAATTTACCTTTGAATTAAAAACTCATTAATTCAATTCAATTTCTTTTTTTTTTATTTTGAAATGAATTCAATTCAATTTCAAACAAGTACAAGTATGGTGGCATCTAGTGACGAGGCACTGGAGGAGCTGCTTTCCACTTTCGATCAAATTCATAAAGTAAACATCAACATATATGCGTGCTTAATTCGATCATAATGCACCTATTTTTTTCATTTACGGTGATGAATCAATCAGGAATTCAAAGAAGGGATCGCAGAAATCCAATCCTTGAAATCCACGTGCAATGCAGAAATTGAGAAGCGGGAAGCCCTAGAATCTACTGTTCATGCCCTTCAATCAGGTTTGAATTCCTGTCGTTTTTGAAAAATTACAGTCATTCAGAGAAGAACGCGATGGTTTTTGGATTTTTTATTTTTATTTTTTTGTTATTTGATTTAATTTTGCAACCTTTTTTTGGGAGCAGAGAATGAGCGCCTAACGAAACTATACACGGAAACCCTTCACAAATTCGCTAATCAGGTGACAATTTCATTTTAATGTTACGTTTTTCTAGATCTATTTAAGTATATGATATAGTAGAAACATATATGATTTTCTGTTCTGGAATTGATCGATTTATTTGTTGAAACGAGATAAAAGATTGAACTACGAACCAGTTACCGAAGCTTGAAAGAGGAGTTGGAGAGAGTGAGCAACGAACTTTCTCAAAGGGAAATTGTGAGTGCTGGTAAATTACTCTGTTGAGAATTTTTGCAATGTATAATCAATCTGCATTAAAATCTGACAGTTTCAAACATTTCACCAGGAACATAAGAATGCACTTGAATGGCTTAAACAAGATCGCATGACAAAGATTGGAGATTTGGAATCTCAGATCAGGCGAGTTGTCATTCGGTTAGACAAAGTAAGATAACTACTAGACTTTTACTGAGAATTAATTGATGTTTGCATAAAATCAGAGGATTCCAAATGCAAAGGGTGGCAGATGAAGCAGCTATAAAGCAACTACACCAAGATTTAACTTTACACAAGAATCACATAGATTTGCTGACAAGAAGATTGGAGCAAGTTAGTTCGGACGTAGAATCCAGACGTGAGGTCCTAAAACCCAGCTTAAAAAGGTCAAATTGCCATTTCTTCTATATGTGTTTGGTGTTAGTCTAATTTTTCCATGTCAGATCACTACGAGATTCAAGATTTGAAGGATTTGCTGATGATTGAGCAAGAAGAGAAAAATCAACTGAACAAGAAGCTTCAGGATTTGGAAAAGGAATGTGAGTTCTAATGCCCATGATTTTGTTTCTACAAAACTACTGTTGCTTATGAGCATATGCACCTGAATTTCTCTGGGAACTGCAGTGTTCATGAGCAGAACAAAGCTGGCAGAAAAGCAACGAGACTCGACTTCAAATCAGCACGTGGAAACACTGAAGCAGAAGATAATGAAACTTAGGAAGGAGAATGAGGTACTTAAAAGGAAGCTAGCTGATTCAAATGAGAGCTAATCTGTTTCCAGGTATCAGGCTTGCTCTAGAATCTGATATTGTAAATATTATTCTCTTGCTTGCAACTTGCAAGATGTCCAAAGATCATAGACGACCTTGGTCAGAAATTGTTATGGGGTGTACACTTCATATTCTTCAGGTTAACATAAAAATTTCGTCTAGAGTGGATGTAGGATTTTTTTTATCCTTGATTCAACCTATCTTTTGAATGAGATATTTTTATTGAAAAATATATGCTCCTACCCCAAAGTGTTGATGCTACTGCTGTACTGTGTTAGAATTCTGTAATTTCTGGCAATAAATAAGCTGTCCATGGCGGGATTATGTTGTGATAGGTCGCACTGTGTCTTCAGGTTGCTACAGGCTGCTACAGGCTCTACTGAAACTGAGTGTACCATAGAGATACTGACTACAAGAGCCTAGGCATTCATTACTGATCATGTGCGTTTCAGTTGAAAATGGGTTGAACTTGCTAGTCCCTAAGAACATATGCGTTAAGTTTAGCTAGCTATAGTTCACTCATGACTCAAGTAACTGTTTTTAGCTAATATATGCTAGCACATTCATTGGAAGATAAATGACTCCTGCTTGCTCTTGGAGGAGTGTAGGTTGTCTCCAATGGTTTATTAAGGCCTTGTTCTATTTGGTGTTAACCAAATCCGCACGCAATTCCGTATACCTCATACTCATTTTCAACCACACACACATTTCCCAAAATAATATTAACCACACATTTGTACACGGAATACCGCGCGGAACAACTAAACCCCCAATCAAACAAGGCCTAAATGTAGAAATGTAGTTCCATGTGACATAAAAATACTCATATATTATAAGAAATAGACAATGTCTAAGACAGACAATGTCTAAGACAATTGTACACACCTATCATTGAAGATGTCTTTTCTTCGTCTTATATTGTAATTGTCACATTCCATAACAATCCACATTTTAAGTTGAAGATGATTTTACATTTCAATTTCATCCACACATGGCATTCAATGCATGCCTTATTTTGAGGCATGTTTAAGGCACTGGATTACACCCCAAGCTTTTCAACTACTCAATCTAGGGATGTCAATCAGCTTACCTGGCTCAATAAGGTAGGGCTTAGCAATATTCGTAGCCCATTTCGGGCAGGCAAGGGCGCCAAAAGTGAAAATTGGATTGCCTCAAGCTCCCCAAGCTGACATGAAAACCAGACGAACTCAAATTTTGTTGAAGAGAACAACCCTGCTTACAAAAGCTTGCATTTCATCAATCAATTTCAACAATGAATATAATAAATTTCTGTACATTTTATGTTAGACATTGTAGAAATTTCATTTCCTTGTCTAGATAAAAACAATTTCGACATTTTGGCAGCTGAGTAATTTTCTTACATGCTTCGAAATTATGAAAAGAAAAATTAACAAGCCGAGCCCAGTTTTCGGGGCCTGGCTAGGCTCGACCTCAAAAAGCCTCGTCTGTCACTGAGTACAGACTGGGCCCAAATTTTTGTAATGGCAGCCTTGACTCGTTGACATACCCAACTCAAGTACACCACACACAACTAGTAGATAAATTAGACCCTGATGAAGTCCCAAGACTCGTGGAAGACCAATAGGGGACGTAAACAAATTAAAGATAATATTCTTCAAACGTGTCTGGATGTCTCCCTGTTCATTGTTTCAAGTAATCCATGTGCCAACTGCGATATTAGAATTTTGATTAGGAAGCAACATTCTCTTGAACAACGATTTGGACCAAGTAAAATGGGCCAAAAAAGGGAGGAAATTTCACTTATATTAGCTCAATATGCAGAGCAAAATGTTAAAAACCTTACAAATGAACGTAACCACAACAGGTGAACTGCCTAGAGAGGGTAAATAATACGGCAACTAAGTGGATTATTAAAGGGAACGTGGGAACAGAAAGTCTACACATGAAAAAGCTAAAACGGGCTACTCATATATACAAAGAATGGCACTCATTGAATGTTTTGCTCTACTCCTATATACCTAGGATTTCCTTTCAGACATATACAAATGGGTGGTTAGGAGAAATATTCCACCCTTTGTTGTACAAATTATGTGGAGAGGAAGATATTAAAAGAAACGAAAGAACGATCAATGGTGAAAATTTGACTTTCACGAAGCCGTGTCCTTAGGCTGAGTAGTATCTGAAGAATCTAAATCTTTCTGAAGCTCAAGTACAGGTTTTAGTCTTCTCTCTACCTTCATGGCTCTGTAATCTGATCTCTTCACGAATCATCGTCAAAGCCAGCTTGCAAGATTCCTCGTCCCGAAATGCCAGAGTCCACCTTCCATCAACCAAAGCCCTTGATTTAACTTTTGCATGTGCAGAATGCTTAGCAGTGTCAGTGAAGGATGATGGACGGATTCGGAGGTGCAACCATCTTGGATGCTTCTCATCTATTCTAGGCTGGAGAGTTCAGTAATGGATTAGCATATTAAACAGCTAATTTGTAGTTAAATATTCAAAAACAAATGTTTGCAATACTACGTAAAACATCAACTCCCGATCAAGTGCAAGCTGGTGCAACTTGTACCAGATGTTGTACAAACAGTTGATGTGGTGCGATCTAGACCTGCCACATAAGCTCTTTTCCAACTTGCAACATAATCTAGATCGCACCACATCAGTAGCTTGCATGAGACATGATGCAAGCACCTTGCACCAGATCAGGAGTAGTGAAACATTATCTACAAAATAATGGCGAAAGTATGTTAAACCATCTGATTCCATTGTGTTTTTCTGTGATTAATTAATTTCATGAACTGTTAATTCAATGACCATAAAGACTTCTAAGGAAATGTCATAAGCAGAGCAATACTCACATTACACCCAGCCAATGGGGCTGCAACCCGGATGACTCCATGATGTGGTTTTGTAACTAGCTCCTCCACAAGGGCAACCCACCCAGAACTTCCCATAGAGATGGCTAGAAAGTGAAAATGGCGTTCTTTACCCCTCTCAAATGCAATTCGACAGGGAACTGCATCAACTGCATAAGGCAGCCAAATAGCAAGTCTTTATTGCTAATTGTGGAGAAAAGCATATGATGCCTAGTGTCATTGACTAGTTACAAGAGAGAGTGAAACTTTAACAAACAAAGATAAACATCAAAGTTGAATATACCGAGATTTATTTCAATGCCAGGTTTTACTCCTGAAGGATTTACACCAGCACTCTTTACTCGGGATTCTTCTGGAATGTCAACTGGAGACAGAAGAGGCGGTTGATCTAACAAAACTCCGCCAAGCGCAAAAATGTTGAGATGATGAAGCAGTACAAAAACCTACAGGAATTGTTCAAATTAGTAGCACTGGAAATGATGGTGCTGAAAATGACACTAAATAAAATATAAGAACTTATGATCAATCATGCAGTTTTTCAGAAGTATTATTGTTAAATTGAAGCATGTTAAGAGCTTATTTGATTGGGGATAACTTTACCCAACACTTTTCTCTCTCCTCTTTTCAACCACACACACATTTTCCAATATAATATTAACCACACATTTTATACGAAATACTGCGCATATCAATTTTATACCCAATCAAACAACCTCTAAGTCTGTGCGCAAAAAATGCCTCATGCTTCATATTCATTTGGATATGACATTATAACAAAGTGCAGTTCAAGAACAACCTTCACTGTCTCGAACATTCTTTCACCAGCAATAAAGGATGATTCGGATTGGATGGGCTCTATCAAGACAAAAGACATGTACTTAGAACAAAAAACAACCAACAAGTGGGATTCAGAATTTCTACTGATATTCTCCAACAAATCTTAAAGCCTAAATAACCAATGCACACCATATGTGTGGTGAAAGGAAGGAGAAAGGGGCTATAGACAATCATACCCTCTGAGGCAGATTTGTATGGCGGTAAGAGCATAGACATCGGATCTTTTCGAAGAGACGACGCCTCGATTACTACAGGTAAAACATTGTATTGTAATTAAATGTATGAAATTAAACCTCGTAAGAGTTGTTCTTGATTTAAAACAGATGTAACGACAAACCTCTTTTGCACTTTCTCCACTCATCGCAGAGAACGGTCACCAATATATCTAGCCAGGTTCCTCTTGTCTCCTCTAAAAGACAACGAGTACAATCTAGGAGTGAATCCTAACATAAAAAGGACAACCAAGTTAGACAATCCAGCTTGTGTAATACTAGATTGCAAGAAAGTGTAACTGGGCTAACAAGTCCTAAGGAGAGAAACGCGAGGCCAACGATAAGAAGATTTGCAGATATGCCCTAAAAGGACCAGAGAGTTTTCTTTGTATAGACTCCAGTACAAACATAATATACTTCCAAATCATACAAACAGAAACAACAAAATCCCTATGAAAAGCTACAGTAATTCATCCAGTCCCATAGCTTATATTATTCTCCAGCACCAGGAACTTACTTTGAGTAATCTAGCATGATGGCTCTTAAATTCTGCTTTGCTATGAGGAAGCAACTGACGCAAAAGCCAACCACCATCCCATAATGTTTCCGCAGAGATGTTTGATCTGCAGAAAAGACTGACCAACGCATCGAGCACCTAAAAGATTGACATTCATTCAACGACTGATTGCAAACAAAAACCCAGGGAACAACAGTTCTGCAAACGAACGGCAATAAAAGCAGGGCAGTTTTATCACCACATTTAGTGCATGTTAGCCACCAACTTTTTACACATTTTTACACACTTTAATTCATTTTCTTTTAAATTTGAATTTGGTCATACTAATCATATCCACATATCTCGTGGGACCTCCATGTACTACACAAATCTCCACCATTCGATTCCACCCATTCTCTCTCCCATTTCACTTCAAAATCCATTGGAAAAAGTTCATTTCCCTTTTTCTATCACAAATCCTGCTGCTAGGATAGCTACTGTGTCATGTAACAAGATACCAAAATGATTTTACCACGCCTACCAATCGCAAAGAAAGAACAATACAACACTGTTCCTGGTAGTACACCAACTTCACAGTTTTAGCAGCACTAATAGTAGGCTACTAATAATTGACATTCATTCACCCCAAAGATTGACATGTGGTCCTATCTTAATAGATTATTTCACCAGAAAAAATATTAATTGAATATTAGAGAAAATTGGCAGACATATCTTGCATGGAATAAAAGAATTAACTGCTGGAAAGTACATAAATTTTTTAATCAATTTCCCATTTCGATATTCAGAGTAAACATATGTTCACCTCACACTTAACGTATGCCAGGCAGATCTTTATTAATACAAACTATTCTGACTTGGACAATTTTGTAATTGGAATTTACCGATAAAGTGCTTTAAACTTCCTTTTTCTTTTTCCTTTTTTCCCTTTATCTCATGAAAAGTATAAACATAAGGTCAATGCCTGGTCTGATTGATATCACAGAATAAATAAGTAATTCACAAATGAAAAGAATAGTAACTTCATATTTTCAATGTTATTTTGTGTTACCTATAACTTAAAGTTCCTTGCATCTTTAAACTAGTTTTCAAATCTAGCAGATTCCTGGAGATCATGGGAATATCTGGTAGCCACAATTGAGGAATGGTGCCATTCCTAGTTTCTATGCTCCCACTGGCTGTCTGTGTGGATTGGGTTTCCATTAACCCTCGTCAAAATTCAAAGCATTATGGCTCTTCATTTATCAAGTTGTTTCTCATTTAACTGACAACCAGTTGTTCATTTTGATTGGATTCTAATTAAACAAGATGGAGTAAATCCAATTGTGGCAGACAGCAAAGCAAAGCATAACAGGCACTTGAATCATTAGTAGATGAAAACAGGTCAGTTCTTCCTCTTTTACAGTGTTACTATTTGCTTCCTATTCACACAAGTACACCATATTGAATGGGGTTCCCAGGCTATATATGGCACCAACAAATAGGGTAATGTCCTAATTTTCATTTCCTAAGCTGAATAAGATACGAATGATTTTAAAAATGAAAAATACTTGACAAAAATATTGCATCATACACATCTTGGAAGTAGATACATACTTGAAATCTATGCACACGAGGGCTTGCTCCAACCATTGGACTCGAACAAGCAACTCCATACTGGTCCTGTTGATGAAGATCAACTCAATGTATATCCCACTTTTCATTGTGATGGCAAACTTTAAGCATACAGAAAACTGACTGGCAAGTAATTAAGAAACTACATAACTTACAAATCTCCTCAATTTTTCAAGAAATTAGAGATGTCATCATACAAACAAACTGACTTCACGCTGCCCACAAAATAAAAATAAAAATAAAAATAAATTAAAATTAAAAAAATCACTTAAGCAGGACACGACATTCGAGTTATCCTGCTGTAGTGGTTAATGAATTCATTAAAACTTTGTTTGGTCAGTATTATATGATCTCATCAATCCGGGACTAAGATGTTCCCAATGGAAGTTTGGATTGTTTAAAAAAGCATGTCAACAAAAAGGACATTGTTTACAAAAAAAATCATCTTCAGTGGTTGTCACTGGATAACGACAAGGGCTCCATCAAGTTGACCTGGCTGGAAAAGTTTAAGCATTGACATGAGCTCCACTTACATCTGAAGGCTCTGTTACCCATTTAACTAGCAATTTGATTGATTTGTTGCTGTTTCAAAAAATATAATATCTTCTCTTCTCCTTTATTTGATCTCTTTTTATTCTGCTAAAATAAATATAGATAGTATCTATTGGAGATCGATTATTATATAGCTGACATCTGCTTGTTAAATATCAGGTCATCAATGTCATGTATTCTGCAAGGCCATCCACTTTCCATGTAGAATAGACTGTGCAAAACCACTCGAGATGCTCTAAAACAAAATCCCTAAAGAGGCAGGAAAATTATTTTCCAACAATCCCTTGATATTGTGATAGGTCTGAAGACCTTGTAATCTTGTACAACTACTCTTGAGAACATGTAAACATCAAGATGAGCAAATAGATTATCAAACAGTGTAGTGAAAATTTTTCATATTTAGCTAACTCTTTCCAAATAAATCAGTTGTGCACAAGGAAACTAAAATTTTGAAAGTGATTAAAGAACTATGTCTTGTCAAATTAATGTGATGTCTCGACCTGCAATAAGAAAAAGTTAAGAAATGGAGTAAAGGAGCAAATGCAACCACATTCATAAATCATACCTTCATCTTGTGTAGATAGATATCAAGTTCGCCACTGATACAATCTTTTATTGCAGCACTTTCAGAAGAAAAGAGTTGCTCTTCACCGGATTCTTCCCCAACCAAGGCTTGCTGTAATCACACACAAAAAGGGGATGTGCAACTTTAACCAGCATAAACATCATTCTCTAACACAGAAGAAATTGTCAAATAAATAGTTAAAATTCAGGAACAGCACAAATAACAACGGCTGCACAATAGGATACTGTGGCGACTAGAGTGGACATTTTTTTCACAAGAAACTACAGATTTTATTAAAATGAAAAGTACAAGAGATGCAAAACAAAAAGTGGATGAGCCATCCACTCAAAAGAAAAACAAGAAAATGAAAAAGACACAAGACAAACACAGGAACTAAGGGCTGCCCGAGACAATATTACATAACGCACTAATGGGGTCACGTTCGAAACAAGAAAGTCTCTAATTCATTGAAAATCCCAGCTGCTCTTGCCCATAGGCCTGTAAAGAAAGTGATGCTATCCCAAATATCATCTAGTGACCGCTCCAAATTATCAAAAACTCTCCGATTCCTCTCCATCCAAAGTACCCAAGCTGCTGCCATCATGACCAACTTCCAAAGTGGCGACTAGAATGGACATGAAGCACTGTACTCTAATAGATGTATAAGTCATCTAATAACATGGCCAGAGTGGTGTGCTTGCACATATATCTCGCAATCGCAACTACCTCCAGAAAAGAATCATTTAATTGGCTCGGGAAGAATCAGAATCATTGAGAAACACGTGTTTTGCAATCACAGCTACAGCAGCAGAAAAAGAATGATTTTGTATCGATATTGAATGAGAATGAATACAATTTATAAGAAAATTATGATTAACATTCCAGAGGTTCATCTCTCACCCGTTTTCCTCATAGGAGGCCCTCAAATCAACTCACATAATGAACTTAATTACCCCCATCCCCCAATTTACAGTGTGTCGCACACTTTATGTCTAAGAGAGACAATGTAAAAGATGACTTTAGAATGCGTGGTTGAAAAGTTAAGAGATGTTATAGAAAAATATGAACAAAGTTGTCACATCAATGAAATGGTGACTAGGAATCATGTTTGAGAAAAATGAATTTTTGAAACAAGTCCAGCAAACAAGATCTTATAGACAAACTGCTCAAATTAACCCCAAAGGTTCTTTTCAAATACCCGGCCCTCAAAGTTCACCTTGTCCTCAAGGTGAAAGACACTTGTTAAAAAAATTAAGTTCCACAAAGCAAAAAATTTCTCTTGGAAGTATGCATTGCGCAATCTTCGTGCCCTGATGAAGAACCCCAGTTGAGTGGGCTTCCTCCATACATGTAGACATGTGCGGTCCCCATCCATACTCCGCTTGGTCTAGAATTTTGAAATTTTGAATTTGAATATCGGGAATAACATACAATGCAGACCCACACTCAATCACAGGTGGTTTCTCCAATCATGAAACCAATGGAAAACTCACCATCTCTGCACTACTCATAATTGCAAATAGCAGTTTTCATCGTCAAGTGGAGTTCCATTTTGTTGTAATTTTTTCAAAGTGGACTCATTTTGCAAAGTTAATTCCGTGAGGACGCAAAATTTGGGGCTGAATTTTGTGTATCTAAAACCCGTGGTGAAAATTATATTAAAAAAAGAAAAAATAAAACTGAATTTTGCAACTCCATACTTGAGGGACTTTTGTGGTAAATGTTTGAGCAGAATACTGCACATTTGAAGTTCCAGGCTGATCCTCACACATTTTGAAATTCTGGGGAACCATGGGTGCAATTTGACACATTTTCTTTTTGACAATTATTTAACATTATGATTAACTTGGAAGCCCATCTCAACCTTGGGCTCAGCCCCAAAATCGGCCAATATTTTTCTTTTGCATAACACATCAACTCTGACGTCCTCTTCTACTCGTTACCTCCTCTTCTCTCCTCATCACCCTTTCATTACTTCTCCAAGTTCATTGATTTCTTCTCCCATTACAATGTGCTCCAATATGTCAAAAGGCACCAAAATTTCCACCATCTGCAGATCCTCTTTCCTCCTCCATTGCTCTTCCTGTCACCAGCTGTTTCGCCGCGTTCGGCGGTCAACCTCATGCAGAACTCAAAATTGATCAACCAGCAATTTCGTCAATTATGCCATGTTTGGTAAGCCAGATGGGAGGAATCCTCGAAGTGGTACCAAGCTGCTTAGCCACCGAATAGGCATGCGGATCTCTTCTTCTAATTCTAAAGAAAAAAAGGCCCTTTGTGTAAGACGCTCCGGAGACATCAGACGAGTCAGTAAAGAATCCTTAGGCCTAGAATGCCCAGTTCGGGTTATGGCCAGCTACAGGTCTTCTAAAGAGTACTCTCCCGTAACGGATGTATCCATCTGAACCATATCCATACTTCTCCATCAAAACAAGCTACAACTGCCTCGATTTTTTTTTTCCCTTCTTGTAACCTTCTACTCATGGCAAAGCATTCTTCCACAACCTCATTCCTTCCAACCTGTTTAATAGGTACTCCCATTTTTCCTTCCATTCCATGTCGAAGTTTAGTTCCATTTGTCAGAAGATTGTTCCTCTGATACCAACTGATAAAACTCTATTTTGTAATGAATATATTATAACTATATTGAATCAATCGAACACAATTTTAAGAAAATTATGACAAACACTCGGGAGGTTCATGTCTCTTCCATCTTTGCCATAAAGAGGCCCTCTAATCAACTCACATTATGAGTTAAATTCCCTCCTCCAGCCTTCCCCCAAATTATACTGTGTTATGGGCCTATTTACAAACTACCCAAAGGTTCCGATCAAAAATATAAGATTTGGTGCTCTTTAACTGCCTTCTAATCAGGATCAGCAATGATAATTAAAACAAATAAATAAATAAATAAAAATAAGGAAGCTTTCCATTCAAAACCATTTCCCAATAACATATTGACAATGAGCTGAAGACAACTCTTATTTTCCCCAATCAAGGAAGCTTTGCGCGTCAAATCCAAACAAAAAGCATCAAATGACATTTCTGTGGCACTAACTGCAGTGGCCAAAAAAATAAGCATCAGAATGCTATGAAGAACTAACACTGTTACTTACCAACAGAAGCTTCTTATGTTGTTTGCGTTGCGGAAGTATGCCAAGAGCATCTACCATCGATTCCTCCAGTTCTGCAGGTGCACGTATTCATAAATACATTTTACGTAAGCATCGGACAAGCTGATAAAATAGGGTTAGTGCTCAACCTTTAGTCTGCAACAACGTAGCCAACAGACTTAAAGAACCCGATACTTGAACATCATGCCCACAGGTAATGAAAGAAAGCAAGGCCTCCCTATAGAACACAACATCAAAGAATAAATTATAAAACAGACTCATAAATAGCTATCAATTGTCTTCGCGGTAGTATAAAGGAATTAAATCCGTTCTTTAGACAGCCCAAAAAAAAAAAAAAAAAAATTGTATTGCAGATAATATTTTCAAAGTTTTGGTAGGATTAACATCATCTTGTAATTTAAGTAGAAAAACATCGCCTTGTAGTTACAGAAGTGGTCTGGCTGCTGGTACAACATACTCTCATGATCTCATCTCAAACAATAAAGTTCACTGGCAGTTATACAGTTTTTTTAACATGTCAAATCCAAGGGCTTCCATGTTCTCCCTCAAATACATCCTGCTTTCTTCCCAAAAATTATGACATCAACAACCAAATACACCATGCTTGTATGCTCAAACTATCAACATGACTCAGCAGCAAAGGTAGCACATCATCCAGTTTGAAAACTAAAAATTTTACTTACTAGAATAGCAACACTCTAAAACATAGGTAAAGATCCACTTTTCAGAAGAGAACCTTTTCATGACATTTTCTGTTTGGAGAAAGCGAAGTATTTTGTACTCCTTGTGAAATCGAACTATTTTAAAAATTATGATGTCGAATTATGTGCTACCAAATGTTAGATTGTATTCTGATAATTAGGGTTTAGTGTGGGCCTAACCCAATATGATAATTGTAAATATTATATATATGCCTTTGTATAATGAATGAAAACACAACATTTTCACAAATCTCTTTTAATCTCACACAGTATCGTGAGCAATAGTGAGAAAATTCTTAGATTACTTGGTTGTGTTTCATTCCAACCATCCTTTTTTCATTACAAACCCTAGCAGCTCATCGCTCATCTCGTGATCGCTCACGCATCACCGTTCACCGTGCTACTGTTCATCGCGGCACTGTTCACTGTGCTACTGTTCATCGCGACACTATTCACTGCGCTACTGTTCATCGCGACACTATTCACTGCGGGTACTGTTCATCGAAATTTATAATTAAAAAAAAAACCCTAGCAACCACAAATTTTCCTGCCTCTTTGTGGTATTCTTGTGGTATTTCATGGCGGCCTTAGTTAAAGGAGAGTGTATCCCCTCGCTGCTCTCACTACCGGCCATAAATTTGGTCATACGGTGGATCGATGCTACCAACTTCATGGCCGACCTTGTAAGAGAAGCAAGCAACTTTTGTCTTTCACCTTGGGAAATCCAATTGGGAGCTCAAGGTCTACATCTCACAATCATCACCTCTTGGCCCTTGGGTGCTTGATTCGGTGCTCTCTCGATCATATGTCCGTAACAAAAATTTATTTTCCCATATTTTACTCAAATATTTCTTCCATCATACCTTAGCTGATGGTTTCAAATTAAGATTAAAGGCATTGGCCAAGTAAGACTTTCACACTCATTATCATTAGATTCTCGCCCTCTTTTGTCCCAAGTTGTCCTTTAATTTAGTCTCTATTAGAAGTTAACCCAAAACTACATTATTCGTGACTTTCATGGCTAATTTTTCTTGTCCAGGATCGGAACACCGGGAGTACGATTGGAGTAGGGCGTGAGTATCGCTGGTTATATTACCTTACACCATCGCCATCGCCATCACCGTCACCTATCACATGTGTTGCGACCGATTCACCTTCCATCTTTCATCACCGTCTTGGGCCATCCTAGCCTACGTAAATTACAAAAGATGGTACCAAATCTTACGGGTCAATCTACTTTAGAGTGCGAGTCCTCGCTAATTGGGAAAACATGTTCGCAGCTCTTTCCCCAATCGCGCTAATAAACAAGCGTAGTCACCCTTCGCCTTGGTTCATTCGTGGATATTTGGGGTCCTCGTCGTGTTCAAATTACCTTGGGGTTTAGTTACTTCAGTAACGCTTGTTGATGATTTCTCTCATGCACCTGGCTATTTCGGCGAAAAGCCGTTCGAAGTTATTCTCTATCTTCCAAACATTTTGTTCCAAAGTTAAAACCCACTCGTACTACAATCCTGTTCTCCGTGAGTGACAATGCACGCCAGTATTTCTACTTGCTCCAAACATTTATGGCATCTCGGGTATCATTCATCGCCTGCCTTGCGCTTATACTCAACAAAATGGGGTGGCTGAGCCGTGAAAAACAGACACTTGGTCGAGATACCGCACTCTCCTAATACATACTCACGCTCCACTTCGCTTTTGGGAGATGTTCTTACCGCGATGCTATCTAATTAATCGTGCATGCCGTCCTCCGCCTTACGTAATCGTTCTCACTCTATGATGTTTCCTACTCAACCACTTTACTGCTCCTCGTATTTGGGTGCACTTGTTTTGTTCATAACCTCACCCCGGAACGATAAGTTGCAGCCAAAGCACTCAAGTGTGTCTGTTACTCTCGCTGCGGTAAAGCGTTACCGCTTCTCTCCCGACCTACTGGCGATACCTTGTCTCTGGCAGACGCCACCTTCTTTGAGATGACACCTATTTTCCTTCCGCCACACATGCCTCGACTCACATGTTTTTTTACTCCGACACCGGTCCTCCTCTCCCGAGATATCTCTGGCCACTAATTCCTCCTTCTCCGATATCTCGCCCTCGATTGTATAGCACCTCCCATGTACTCACCGCCTTCCTAATCACTTACTATCGCCGGTCTCGCCTCTAATCAACTTCCCATCGAGCCATCGCCAACCTAGTTCGTGACACCCACATCTCGCCTCTGCCACCGTAGCCTCGATCTCTTCTCCGCTACCCGAGCCGCCATCGCCTCGCCCTTCGTACTCACCTTCTACCTGGGCCAGACCTTCAGACTGATCTTGCCTTGATCGTCCCATCGGGCGCAGCGAAGCGTATTCGCTTACTCACCGTAATCCCTATCCTATTTTACAATTTTGCCGCTTATCAACGCTTATCTCCATCATATACCGCCTTTGTGTCGCTCTTTGTCTTCTCGTTTCTATTCCTAAACCAAGGCAGGCTCTTTCACACCCAGGTTGGCGCCGTGCCATGGTTGATGAGATGTCTCGCCTCTACATACCATCGCACTTGGGATTTGGTGCTCTTCCTCCTGGTAAATCTACCGGTTGTCGCTGGTCTATACCATCAAAGTTGGCCCCGATGGCTGGCGTGGACCGCTTGAAAGCACGCCTTGTTGCAAAGGGATACACCCGCATTTATGGACTTGATTATGGTGACACCTTCTCCCTGCTGCTAAAATGTCCTCGCTCGTCTCCTCCTATCAATTGCCGCCATGCGCCATTGGCCTCTATCACCGGATGTTAAGAATGTCTTTCTTCATGGTGACTTAAGCCGAAGAGGTTATATGGAGCAACCACCTGGGTTTGTTGCTCGGGGGAGTCTGGATTGGTATGTCGACTTGCCGCTTCCTCTATGGATTGAAACAATCACCGCGAGCTTGCTCATGGGCGCTTTAGTTCCATCGTCAACAGCATGACTCGTAGTCGCCGACCATTCAAGATTTTATCAGCCACGCCTCTCCCGATTGTTGCATCTATTTGGTTGTTTATATGGATGATATCGTTATCACCGAATGACCAAGAAGGCATACAAAGGCTAAAGCACCATCTCCTCCATCATTTTCGTGACTAAAGACATGGGGAAACCTGTATATTTCTTAGGGATAGAGGTTGCTCACCCCAACAGTGGTGTTCTTATCTCCCAACGGAAATATGCCCTCGACATTTTGGAAGAGACAGCATGTTGGAATTGCAAACCAATAGAACCCCAATGGATCCAAATGTCAAGCTCCTTCCTTGTCGGGAGCCCCATCGATCCTAGCAAATACCTGAGACTTATTGGGAAACTTAATTATCTCACCGTGACACGCCCCGATATCTCATTCGCTAAGTAGCTGAGTCGGGCTCCTTAGTGCTCGTGATAGTCATCATAGATGTCGCTATTCGTGCTTTGAAGTACATCAAGAAAGCACCAGGTAAAGGCTTACTATATGAAGATAAAGGGCATACCAAGTGGTTGGATATTCAGATGTCGATTAGGCGGGCAGTAGCCCTACATGATAGACACTCAACCACCGGATATTGTGCCTTTGCTGGAGGAAATTTGGTGTCTTGGAAGAGTAAGAAGGGCACTGTTGCTTCTATCTACCGCAGAGGCGTAATCGCTATGGCTAAAGTTACGTGGTGAGTTTATGCGTCAAGCGCTACTTCAGAGCTAAGATTTATGGAGTGTCAAAGAAATGAAATTGATATGTGATAAACCAAGCCGCTTCCACATTGCCGCCAATCCTGCCTTCATGAGAGGACTAAGCACATCGAGATTGACTGCCATTTCATTCGAGAGAAGATCCTTTCAGGGGATATTGCTACTAGTCATGTTCGATCAAATGACCAACTAGTCGATATATTCACTAAGTCTCTCGGGGCCCTCGAGTCAATTATATTTGTAACAAGTCAGAACCTACAATTTGTATGCTTCAAATGTAGGGGAGTGTTAGATTGTATTCTGATAATTAGGGTTTAGTGTGGGCCTAACCCAATATGATAATTGTAAATATTATATATATGCCTTTGTATAATGAATGAAAACACAACATTTTCACAAATCTCTTTTAATCTCACACCAAAGATTTTAATGGCCTTTGAAATTAAAAAAACTTCTGAAATTTGGCACTGACAAATCTATTGATTATTACGCTCCAGCTCACAGGATCTATTATTACTATTTTATTTTTTATTTTTTATTTTATTTTATTTATTTATTTATTTTGTTAAATAAACATGAACCAGGTCAAGAAGCACAAATGTAAAGACAAGACTCTAAAAAGAGAACAATATCTTGCTCCCATTTGGATCTTATTATCCCAAGGGAATATGACTATAGGAGATGTTATTATAGTGGATTGCGTTTTTTTGGATAAGTACACGATTTATAATATAAGAAGCTACAAGAAATTTCAAAAATATGAGAAGGAAATACCAATCATAGATGTGATAAATTAAGTTGATTACCTTGGTGTAAAATTTTGTGGCAAGTCATTGCTTTCTGTTGGACTTTGCGAAGAACCCGGTAATGGAATGGTAACTTGGAGACTATCTCTGTAAGATCCTGGACCACTATTATTCTCACGTGCATTTTGGCTGGCATCCGGAGAACCATGGTCAACCACATGACCATTGAATTTGAGCTCAGATCTCAAAGAAGAGGTTTCTATATGACATAGAAGAGCAGAGGCAATAGTATTCGCCAGATCTTTGATTTTGACAATGCGCAAAATGCAACAAAGTAAATATAAAGAAGTGGCAGCACCAAGTCTTGTTTCCTGAATTCCATAACATCCAGAATGTTAAAAAGACAGTTTCAGGGTAAGCCTTAAGAGATGTGCATTAACAAATCATTAAAAGCTTATGCCAAAGATTTTAAAAATTAAAAGTAAAATAAAATAAAAATCTGAGGAAAAATATTAAGCATGGAAGAAATAGCTTAAATGAGTAAATATTATACATTAACACCAGCGGTCGTCAAAGAAGGGAGAATCAATGGAAATATCAAAAGCGTCAAAATGCCATCCATTATTAACCTCCCTACTTCAGGAATACCAGCAGAAATAACATCACTAAAATAGTAGAGATTATCTTCAATCTCGTCAATAGCAGAAAGCAGGGAAGATGTTAATTCCGCACCAAGATTCCTGTGAAAAAAAATCAAGTACGCATGTCATTGATTATTAACAAGGATCATCACTGCACAGAGAACTAAATTATGAACCTTACTTTGATGCATTTGAAACCAATAGACTGAAACTGATGCACTGTTCACGGAAAAATTTGACCAGGTTTAAGAAATAAGCTGCCTGCTGGTTACTAGCTACAAATCTATTAACAGCTTCATCCCCAACTGCAAACCAGCGAAAGGTTAAACTGTGGCACTTCAGGTAAGTCAAAACATTTCAGAATCCTCATCATGTTAATAAATAATGTAAAGAGTCCATAATCGCAGAACTGACCATGATAAACGTTCAGCGTTAAAGCACGTACAGCAGTTCGAATCATGCCTTCTTCATGGAAGGCAAACCGTATTGCCTCAACATAAAGTGGGAAAGAAATTACTTCGTCCTAAATGAAAAGTAAACAAAAGAAATGAGGAAAGAGAAAGAAAACAGGTAATATTGACTGAGTACATAAATACAAATTATTTTTCCATTTCTTACAGAAAGTCCGAGCTCTCATGCCCATGGTAACATATGAAGGTCAAATTTGACGCACACATGGGGGGTGGGGGAGGACGTTATTTACGTAATACAGTACAGAACCAAGTTGTGTACTGATTTCATTACACAGTTTGCAAGCTGTCCCACGCTACAAGGAATGTCCCCCAATTTTAGCTATCCAACATACCTTATTCCTCATCTCCCAAGGCTTAGCAGTATCTTATCCTCAGTCAGATCAAAACAACTCCCATTTTGAACAAATATATGCCTCTGTTGAATCTGATTCAAGCACTGGGCTTCTTTTTTCTTTGACCCACGCGAGAATTGCTCGGGAGTTCAGTATTATATAAGGAAGGAACTATGTGCAGTGAAATACTAGCCTGACAACATCTACTCATGCCAAAAGTATTTAGTACTTCGAAAGCTCTCAGGCTTCCTTTTTTTTTTTTTCCTTTCTTTGGGTGCGAGGGTGGGGTGGGGTGGGGGGAACTAGATTACAGGTTAAAGGAGATCATGGACTAAGTCTTGATTTCTGCCTCGTCAACTTCAGCATTTATAACTCAAGGAATTAATGGAAGCATGAGTATTGACACTAATCAACTATTTACATCCATAATAACTTAGGTTGGTCATAAGAGTTTACATTCACCAGGTTTTCATATTGTCTCAATGATAAGAAGAAAAAAAAATTTGTTTACAGTTCAATTTGTCAGGAGTAAACAACTGTTGATGAGTTTGAAAAGAATCCAATAAATAGAAACTTAAATTTATTAATTATTATTTGCTCATTTTCAATTAATGTAATTTACGAAGTCTTCTGAATTGTCATCAGACTTCTGGGATCTGTTTAGCTCGAACATAGGACAGATTTAAGGGGAGGATTTTAGGGCATTGTCTTTCTTTCCATGTATTCCCATCCTATATATGGATTCAAAACTTTGGCAAAATACAGGAAAAAAATGTACATTTCCAAGAGAAAGAATGTGTGTTAAATTATGGCTGCCGAATGTAATACGACCGTCACACCAAAATGTTGATTTCATAAACTCTACTATTGGAAGTAGTTGTTCTGAAAATTTTCAAACCATTTTTGCACAATAAGCCTAATCAGCTAAAAAGATAATAATCTACTTAGAGCTTGTTTGACAAAGCTTAAAATAACCAATTATGTTCATTTTCAACCACAAATTCTCTAAAGAAAAAATAATCTTTGACATCTTACTGATTTCTATAACCTATCCTTACTTTTAACTCCAAACATTCTCCAGAAACATTTTTTCCAGAAAAAACGCTGTAACCTCCCATCATCACTGGACCCAGAAGGGATGATTACTGAGTGGTTTTTGTGAGCAGAAAATCCTTCTTTTCTTCTTTCAACTCGTTCGAGAGTTTAGTTCAGTCAAGGAGATAACTTACTTCCAGAATTTATAGTTTCATATTCTAATAGGCGTTTCAACATTTCGGGTTATTGAGCTATCGCTGGAAAATTCATAGCATTCAACTTCTTGAATGAAGCATATGTGTCACCAAGTGTTCCCTTCAAGAAAACACATTTTTAAATCACCTAGACATTTTCCCAACCACTTTTTATCGACATAAATTTCCTCAAACCACTTCAGTATTAGTTACCCCTATCTGTAAACAACTTGCCGGATATAACACAAGTCAATTTCTTTTAAAACTCAGACCTTTTATTTTGTTAGAGTCCCACATCGGGTTATGAGGTGTATAAGATCCAATTAATAAGGTGAGACTAAACCTCCCCTAACAAGCCGGTTTTGTCAGGAGGAGTTAGGCCCAATATCCTAATAGATTTTATTCTGTGACTTGACTTTGAGTTAATGCACTTGGCCCCCTGGCATTTGAGGACTACGGTGCTCATGGCCATGACTTTCACTTTTCTGTTATAAGTTAATAAGATACATTTTCGAATTGTTGGTTGGACAAAGGTCTAGATCAAAAGGTTGATGTCCTAAATACCAGATGTATAAGAAAGCGAGAAAAGAATTAGAAAAGAAAGCACAAATGACATCCATAATAAAATGTCAAAGTACTACAGAGAAAAACAACATAGAGTGACATACTCACATTACAAGTCTTAACTAGGAGAGAGATTGTGTCCTTGTTCAACTTTCCACTTATTGCTCTATCTCATTCCAAAACAGATAATTGACAGCAAGAAGGAAAAAGATCAGAAACACTTGCTGAAGTAGAACATATAAAGAAAGACTGGATTCTTTTAAAAAAAATGGATACAAACCTTAAAAAGGATACGTAATAAGACAACAATTCTTCATTCTGGAAGTCAAATGAATAAGTTATCAGGCAGTTAACATGTTCGTTGCTAAACATATAATCTGCAAAATTACCCAGGAGAACAGTATCAGATGATAACACTTGTGCAACAGAAATTACCAATGTTCTTCTAGTGATTACTTACATATGGAGTGTTCATTTTTCAGATTTTGTATGATAATGCTCATTGTCTGTAATAGCTGAAGAGAAACAAACAGGGTTCTACTAATTTTTAATATGCGAACGAACTCCCCCAAGACCTGCTTCTCCATAAAAAACCTGAAAAGGAACCAGGTGACATATAAATGAGTTAGAAAAAAGATGTCATTTAAAAGTCCATATACCTATCAAAGATAGATAGCGTCTATGCCCCACTCAAAAAAGGTTGGATCATGTTGGTCTCCGTAAGTTATCAGTTCCGCAATTGATCTCAGCGCTTCAATCACAAAGTCCTAAAAATTATAAACAAGACTGATTTGAGAACTACGAAGTGTGCCCGAATGCATGCCGAAAAAGTTAATTTAACCAGGCAGAGGCAGTGCAACTGCTGATAACAGAAGAAGAATTACCTTGTTAACCTCATTTACAGTCTGGACTTTCACCAGTGTATCCGTTAGGTATCTGTACCAAGGAGGCAGTGATCATATAAATTAATAAATTCAAGAAAATGTATCCAATCAAAAGTGTTGCATCCTATTTGACAATCACAGTACACACCCAAAAAAAAATTACCATTTTGACGCAGATTTCAACAGTAAAAACAATGCATAAATACCATCAAGCACAAATATTCAATGCCAAGTCCGTCCCATTTTAAGTTTAACTGAAACTCTATTTTACTCAATAAGAAGTGCTTTGAACTAGATAATCATAGTTTCAGATGACCATCTTGCCTATTTTCCTTGAACGCCGCCTATGGGCCAAACGTATCTGCCAGTTTAATCAGGTCACAGCTTCTCATTACACCTTCCCAGGTGAAGAAAGTATGACGATCAACCCAAAATGTATGATCAATCACCCTGCCTTAAATTTTCTTGATTCACGCAGAAACAATTCTAAAACTAGGTCATAATGCGACAAATAGAGTCCTCATACGGCAAGTGGAAGCACGATAACAAATTAGAACCTTCCTTAAAATATTGCATCATCTTCATTTCCTCTCCAAGATGTCCAAAATCAGCATGCTAATCTGTTGGAAATTATTAATTGTATACGATAACATCTAACTACTTCAAGTTAGAATATCCTATCTACTACTCCCTCCGTCCACAAAGATATTCCCGTGTTCGCTTTTTATCCATCTAAACATATAGGCCACTTTACATGTTCATGTCCATTTAATTTCTCTATTTTCCTATTATGCCCTTATTTATTATGCATTATTATTAGTAAAAAATAAATTTATCATTATCATTATTTAACATGGGGATATATTTGAAAAATGCAACTAAAGTTTACTTTTACAACAATATTAATTATAATTGATTTATATGAAAGTCGAACTAGGCCTATCTTTATGAGACCCAGTACAATTACAGAGAATTTTTTTTTTTTAAGAAGAATGATTTTTTTTTTTTTTTTGGCTTTTTTTTCCTAAGAATGAATGCCGAATGCATTTAGAATTATGAAGTCATGTTGTCTATATATATATACACAGAAGGTTGATAATAAGAATCTGTTATTCGTGATTAAAAGGTTTGTCTTATCTCATGTAAGCATACAACACCGAAATGAAATAACCTGGATAAGTAGATGCGGAGTGATATAAATTTATTTCTTTCTTTTCTTCCCCACTCTATTATGCTGAGTAAACTAAGATGTTCAATTTTGAAACTAATATTTGAATGATATAAAGGATGAAAAAAGAGGGACTGCATAAAAAGGGATAATGAGAGTATATACAGATGGACACAAAATCCATCTTAGACATTATTGCTAGTCCTAAAATGTATCTCTCAAGCAAAACTGATGAGACATGTAACACAACCTCCCATTTTTGAAAAAAAAAATTGTAAAAGATAATTCTCAGAAATAATCGGTCAAAAGACACAGCTACTGCTCAATGGAATACACATATCGACAGCTCAAACTCCGGTTGTACAAGTTATGCGATTACGACAAGGATAATGCTATTAGCACTCAGCAACAGTATCCTGTCAAATAATCATTGTTTCAACATGTTAAAGGAATACAATGGAAAAACTGTTCAAGTCTGGACTAAGAAACTCCAGCCAGCCCTGCAATTAAAAGAGCGTGTAGTATCAAATTTTTATCCTCAACTGCAAATACCCTCTGAGTTCTTGTTTACAAAGAGTTATCAACAGAAATAAGAACAGTGCATACGGGGGAGCCCAAGGACATCCACCCAAAGAGGGGGTTGGGGGACCCAGTTCGATCCTATAACAGAAAGAATGAAAGACCTAGTATATATATGACGCCTACCAAAGAAGTGCTTTCCAACCTATCTTTGAGTGATAATTTGCACACATGAACATCTGAATGGTCACACACTAAAAGAACATGAAAAGCGTAAGTAGACCAACTTCTTAACCTGCCCCCCCAACCCAAAAAAAAAACCCTAAAGCACACTAGTACATATGCTTTACATGCTCCATTCATTCTCTTTCATTTATAATTTTTCTCCTTTTCGGCGCTAGAGTCATATAGCATGGAAGATACAAGAATGTGGACGCCCTGAGACATGTCACCAATCCCCACTTTCTCATCCCCTATTCTCTCATTCCCTGAGTTTTCCCTGGCTTCTCCAGCAGCCTGCAGAGGAGTAGGATGATCTTACTAGACCCAAACAAAATAACCCTTCTACGTATTCTAGACAACAATTAAAATCTGTATCCTCTAACATGCAATAACATATTCTATTATAGACTTGTCACTGTAATATAGCTTCCACAAAAGCAAAGAGCCTAAAACATTCCCAATCCAACACACCTTTAGCTCTTGGCAGCTCATTCAATTTTTCATACCCTTGCTGCAATTTGATTACCTCAATCTTAAGCTTTTGAAAAGACCTCACAATTGCAGAAATAGATGCATTGAAATGCTCCCCCAAACCCAAAAATAATAATAATAGACTTGCTTTCTATATTTATCCTTTTTTTCTGACACAATATATTTATCTTTTTTAATGCACCACAATATACTTGCCTTGTTGAAAATGTATTCATCCCTAATTTAAAGTGCATTGTTATCAACTCAAACAGGGTAACTTCCTTGCTACTTCAATGCAAAGCAATGGCTTAGGCTGAATCGGACTACATTGATAAAAAATATATATGGCACATTGTATCATCTTAGAGTTCTTCCAAGGATCGCTGTCAATTTCACCACAATTACATGCACTAACATAAAGTTCACTTCCAACCAAGCATTTAGCACAAGACATGTCATCAATTTAAGAAATAAAAAAGAAGGCAATTAGAGGGAGCACCTGAGTTCATCTAATGAGAATCGATCTCGGGATCTCCAAAAGGAAAACCACATCCTTTAAGAGCTCAAAATCACGCCTTTCTTCTTTATCCCAAATTTCATCCTCAGTAGCCCGAATTTTTGGTATCCGATATCCTCTATTTTACAGATTCCAATTCACTAAGTGAATCAATTAAAAGCTCACGCTGACAATAACAATTCGGATTGACCGCCAAAAACCTGATTATCCCCCAATACTTAAAGTTGAAATTAGCGAATTTTTCAGCGGAATAAAAGGAAGCGGTGAAGGTAAGAAGTGCTCAAAGCAATCTATGGGGAAATCCGGGTCGGATTTTCTGGAAGAGGTCGGATCCTTGACAACGATCATCAGACCGTAGAGATGAGTACTTGTGCTGTGACCACCTGTCGAAGGTGCGGATTCTCTAGTTATTCGTGATGTAATGTTGTAACAAAATAATTAATTAAATTGAAATCCTTCGGTTTTGGGAAATGATACGCAGCGCTGAGCGCTCTTTTAATTGAGGGTTTATGTTTTCGGTCCTTGATTTGATCTTCACACCCACTATTTTAATCCTTACACCCACATTTTTTTTCAATTTTTTTAAATTCCAATTTTACCCTCACGTGAGAAAAGGTTCAATTTTTTTAAATTCCAATTTTACCCTCACGTGAGAAAAGGTCGGTGGGTGCGGGGAGGAATTTTGGATGCTCGGCCGAGTCAGGGGAGCTCGGCCAAGGCTGGCCGAGCCCATTTTTGGATGCTCGGCGTCCTCGGCCGAGCATCCAAAATGTTTTTTTTTTTATTTTTTAAAATTGATTGATTTATAATGTAATTAATATTTTTGATATTATTTTTGATTTGAGCATAACATATAATGTATGAGTTAGATGACGAAATCAGTATTTTCTGATTTAGTGTTTGAATTTCGTTTTGGACAAATAATATACGATTTGGGGTATTTCGCGCCACGAGTCGAACTCACTCCTTTGGAGTGATGTATGGTGGATTTTGGCCATCCAGGCGCGTTTAGATAGCGAAATCAACGCGTTTTCTATTTTTCGAATAATTTAATTTTTTTATTTATTTTTTATTTTATTTTATCACCATAAAATAAAATAAGTGCATTTTTTAAAAAATAAAATGAAAATGGTGATAAAATAAAATAAAAAATAAATAAAAAAAATTAAATTATTCGAAAAATAGAAAAACGCTGATATCGCTATCTAAAAGCGCTCGGATGGCCAAAATCCACCATACATCACTCCATAGGAGTGAGTTCGACTCGTGACGTCGAGCTACCCCAAATCGGTATATTATTTGTCCAAAACGAAATTCGGACACTAAATCTGCAAAATACGGTTTCGTCCCGCTCGACTCATACATCATATGTTTGTTCCCAAATCAAAAAATAATATCAAAAAAAATATTAATTACATTATAAATCAATCAATTTAAAAAAAAAAACATTTTGGATGCTCGGCCGAGGCATGGGAGTGCTAGGCCAGCCTTGGCCGAGCTCCCTCATGGGGAGCTCGGCCAAGGATGGCCGAGCCCATTTTTGGATGCTCGGCCGTCCTCGGCCGAGCATCCAAAATTCCTCCCCGCACCCACCGACCTTTTATCACTTTTATCACGTGAGGGTAAAATTGGAATTTAAAAAAATTGAAAAAAAATGTGGATGTAAGGATTAAAATGGTGGGTGTGAATAGCTTGACTCTTTCGTAATTGACAGCGTAACTTGCTTGTCACAGCACATTTGAAAATTTATTTTTGTCTGTTACTGTTAGAATGTATTCTAATTTGATTGTGCTATTACAGATTTTTTTTTTTTTTTTAGTTTATAAATTCTAGTTACATTTATGTTGGGGAGAGATTTAAATAATTGTTTTTGATATGTGGTTGAGAAAAAATTTAAAATATAAAAATTTTCAAATTAATATAACAATTGACTAAAAAATAATGGAAGAGAAAAATGATGAAATAAATCAAACACGTTCTAGAAATGAGTTTTTGAATTGGGTGAATCTATTCACACCCCATCAATTTCTAAACACACGGCAAAAATACTCACATCCCCAAAATATCCTCTCAATTTACAAAAGGAAAAAAAAATGAAGAAGAAACCTGAAGGCACATGCTGCTGCAATTTCCAGCAATTGAGGAAGAATGGCCCTCTTTTTTGGCTACCATTTCCGGCAACCATTACTGTAGGAAATGGCAGCAAAGCTAGCTTGAATTTTTTTTTTTTTTTTGGCCCCCATTTTGTTAGGCCAAACAGTGTCAAAGTTTGTTTGGCCAAGCCACCTCTTGTCCAACAAAACTTTTTTTTTAAAGGCAAATCGAGAGGATACTTTGGAGGAAGTGGGTAATTTTGGGGTTTGAATAGTCCCACCCTTTTGAATTGTTTGTATCAAACGTGATCTTAGAGAAGTTAAATGGGATCTTTGATGGAGATTATTGGAACAATGATTTAAGTAAATTTAAAAATTGGAAAATCATATAGTGAGTTGTTAAAAATGATGGGAAAGGAATAGTTCAAAGTTGTACATGTCAAACAAGCCCTTAATTTCCCATATTTAAAGAGCCTTAGTTTCCTATATTTAAAGATTATGTTCTCATACAGGTAGATTAAGCAAATAATAATAATAATAACAATAATAATAATAATTAAAGGCTCGTTGTATAAACAATAATATTTATTTACTCAAATTTTGTGTAAATTGGGTAGTTGAATTTGGAGAAGATGTATTAAAAATATAAATAAATTATCAAATTAACATTTAAGTGGTGGAAAAAGATGAGAAAGAAAAAGTATATTTGAATTTTTTGAATTTTTTAAATTTATTATGCATAGAACAAGGCCTAAGAGCTTGTCTCAGTTGTTTGATATAATTTGTTAAAAAATAATTATTTTCTATCATTATTTTCGACTGCTCATTACATTGATGAGATAATTTTTTGATTATTTTTAATATTTCTTATTAATTTCTCAACGATACATCTAAAAATCGTGTTTCAAATAATTAGTATCAAACATACATGCAGTGTGTAGTCAAAAGTAGTGAAGTGTTTAGCCCATGTTAGGATTGAATTTTTTTATTTATATATATTTTTATGTGAAATATGAGAGAAAATGAATAAAGTTGAAATATGGAGATTTATGTAGCATATGTAGGTCTTACAAAATATGTTGATGTGATTAGTTTGACCAAATTTAAATTTAGAAAAAAAAACTGAGTAAAAATAAGTAAAAATATATGAAAAAATTGCTTCCTAACTAGGCCCTAGAAGGCTGATTCTTGGTCTTGTAAGCTATATGTGTCTGTGTAAGGCTAATCTACTATCTACTCTCTCTATATATATATATAAACGAAGAATGAAATGGAAACTTTTAATTCCCCATTTTGCCCTTATTTATTTCTTAATTTTACGTTGATACCTTTTAATTATTCTTTTTATTAGTAATATTATTTAATCAATTTATTAAAATACGACTTTTTGTCTACTGAACCCTCTTTTTTTCTTCTTTTTTTTTCCTTTAAACTTTTACATAGTTTATGAACTTAATATTTTATTAAAAATTATTTCAACCTAACTAATAAACTTTTTTATTATAATTTTAGACGTTACATTATTTTACATATCCATTTTGTATGGTACAACAAATCATGATCACCATACAAGCATAAAGTCTTAAAGAGAAAAAAAAATTTGAACGTGACCCCAAATTAGTTTTCCTATCGGATGTACTCAATGTTTTTTGACTCACTTGATACATGGACATATATGATTTATCACTAATGATAAATGGCATCATTTTTGTTCTTGTATATTAGTTTTCATGTAACATATTCACAATTTATGAGTTTCGAGCTTCACTATCATCAATTTAGCAAAAACAAAAATTTATTATATCAATGAGCCGTATAACTTCCCTTTTAAATATTAAGATTTTGTTGTCTCAATCTTTCTACGTTATATCCATAATTTCTTTATTTAAAAAAAAATCATATGGTTTTTCAGCCAACTTTCTATTTGTGTAGTAAATTGTTTCAACTACTTTCTCCATTCCAAAGCAATAGACTCACATTTTTCACGTAGTTTAAGAAATGTTACTTAATAACATTGGAGAAATAAAATGTTCACATAACATTTATAATATGTTCCTATATAATTACAAACTTCTATAAACTAATTTATAGAAAAATGAATGTGTATTATATTCTCAATGTAAATAGTTGAGAATTTTAAAAGTTATTTATTATGTTGGTTAAATTAATTAAATGCATAACATGAATATAGAAACTTTAAAACACTTTTGATTTAGTAAGTGCATGAGCTATATTTTGGGGCAAATAAAAAGGAAAAGCGGGTCTACTATTTTGGGACGAAGAGAGTGCTTTTTAACTTTAAAAGAATATTACTACTGAAAAGTATTACACATAGTCTTCATTGTTTAAACGACATGCAATGCACGTACTCATAAACTAATCTTAATAATATGTTCAAATAAACATTTATTTGGTAAGAATTAAATGTTTACATTGATTTGAGATGAGATCACGAAGTGTGTAGATAGTACTATTTCTATCCCATAAATATAGTCAATTTCTATTTTTACAAAGATTAAGAAAAAAACAATTAATAGTATTGGAAAAATAAAGTTTAAGATTATTTTCATAATATATCATTTCATCTATTATATTTTTTTAACTAATATATTTTGGTGATAATAATATATATTAAATGAGGGCATATAAGGCAATTAATATTTTAATTGTATTTTTAAAAGAAATGTGACTTATATTTTGGGATGGACCAAAAATGAAAGATTGATTATATTTTTGAATGAAGGTAATAAGAAATATATATTAGATGTGTGACTGATATTGATATTTAACTTTGATTGATAATAAAAATTATGTTTTAATTAGAAATATTAGTTAAATGAAAGAAAGGATAGTATACAAGCATATAAAGTCGCATTATTTAATTAATTCTTAGTCAATATAAATAGATGGCCAACAAATGAGTATTCCAAAGTTCGAGTACTAGCATTTTTTTGACCGCATTAAACCATCTCCAATGCACAATGTAAATTTGAGACAATATGGAGGAAAGACGGACATGAAGAAGGTGATTATTTTAACTGAAAATAAATAAAAAGGTATGTGGTTACAAAAAGAGAAGAAAAAGTGGAAAAGTGAAGAGAGGTAGAAATAAATTCAAAATAACATAATAAAAAATATAGTGAAAGATGTTTGGATAGATGTGAGAATATTTGCATCAAACATAGCATGAGAAGTGTTGAAGAAAAAATGAAGAAAATAATAGAAAATTGGAGAGTAAAAAAAAAAAAACTAAAAACTATAAATATGGGATCCACTCAATTTTCACTACCCAAAAATAATATTTTCTATCATCTCTATCAAACATAACCTTAATTTCATTTTCAAATTCGTTTTGTATGTGCATTCCAAAGCTATTCCAGCTTCAATTTTCACTACTGCATAAATATCAAGTTTAAATAATATTTTTTTTTATGTGTCGAGACCTCAACATACATTTTTGTTGCTTTTGGGTGAGCGCGTCCTTGCCGCATGTCTTTGTGGATTCACTATGAGTAAAATTTGATCACTTAACCTTGATGCATGAGTCTTATAATATTTGATTTGAGATGAATTTTGATACCAATCGAATTCACTATGGGAATATCGTAGGATTCAATCCCTTAATTTTGCCCTCATAGGTCTGATAGTTTTTGAGATGAATCCAATACTCTAATAGACTCATGAAGTCAAGGTTAAGAGATTGAATTTGGGAAATGTTATTCCCATAATAATGAATTCTCAAAGTCGTGTGGAACCTATTTCAATGTATAGAAAAAAATTATCTGTCGACATGATTGACACGTTAACAACAATATTTCTAAACTTTAACAATAAAATTCAAAATTCAAAATAAATACTAAATTCATATTTATTATCAGCACAAAATAAGAATTAATATTTTTTAAAATGGGGTATTGTCTTGTGCACAATGTCTAATCATTGATTCTATTATTACTAGACAAGTAAACAATTTCGGCCAACTCACACTCTGTGACCCATCTATGTGACTCACCCCATAGAAACCAATTTTAAAATTATAATATCAAAATGACAGATAACGAAATGAAACAATAGCAGTTTTTTATCTGCCTCCACGTGTGCGTCATGAAATTCTTCTCTATATATTAATAATTAATAGCCCATGAAAAATGAAAAATCATGTCGCTTATCATACGCCCGGAAGCGCATGTTAGCCTCATGTCACCAGAAGAAACCTGAACATGTACCGAACTTCTGGATATGTCCGTCCAAAAATTTTGACGACTCCAGTACCATTGAGTAGAGTTTCTAATTAAAAATAGATATTAACTAGTTCCGTGTGGCCTGGGTTTTATAAATAGGCAATAAATCAAGATTATATAAGATTTTGATCCGTTCTTTATATGTGGGGATGCTATGATGCCCACATATGAGTAGATGCGTGATACGTATCCCTTCTAATGAGGACACGTAACACCCATTAGCTACATATATGAGCACCGTAATGTGCCCGCAACGGCTCGGAACTATAAGTTCACATTATTAATTGTGCAATATTAGAAACCTTTCCCGCGGTCCACATCCAATACCTTCCATCCTATCCACTTATCTATTTGCCTATCTGTCTGTCTATGTTTCCATTTCTCTCTCTCTCTCTCTCACACACATATATATATACACACTCGTAGAGAGAGAGAGAGAGAGTACACATAGTGTGAGGTGAATTAAAGATGAGGAAGAATGCTGATATGGGAGATTTGTAATGGAGAGGAGAAGGAGATAGGGAGGCGACAAGCAGGTTGGAGAATGCCCTTATTGTGGAGGGAAAGTGCATGCAGTAGATGTAAGAAGACAATGCAAACTTTGCTTCATGCCCATATGCTCCAAATTCAAGAGAAAGTACTTCTGCACTCTGTGTTCTAGACGTTTGGTTTTGTACTACTACTCATAAACTTGTTTTACGATCTCACCTCTGTTGTCCGACGACTTCTAACATTTTCGATGTCTCGTCCAGTTCAAAATAACTAAGAAATTAGTATACTCAGTTGTGTATCATGTGGGCTATTTTTAATTAGATGGGACAACCAAGATTCTAGAAGATGGAAGAACATAGAGTATTCTGTCTAGAAAGTGTGAAATAGCGTCTATTGGAGGCATGTAATGAACTTAAAACTATGCTCATTGCTCAAGTAAGTCGAATTGATTGAATGGTGTTGCAATCAACTGTTTGCTTGTGTATAAATCTGTCAAAAGAAAGTGAAGTGTTCTTTGTATGCATTGATTCAATGTGAATATATCAGCCGGTAGCATTTTTCTCCATTAATCTATGTCTAATGTATAAATTTATCTCTTTATCAATAGATCTGGCCTCCAACTTCTCCTTTTTTTCTTAAATCATTTTATTATGATGTGTGTTCTCTAATCTATCAATAAAATACTCATTTGGAAATTAGTTCAAAAGTGATGTTAGAAGGATTCAGCAGGGGCTCTTTTTTTTTTTTTTTTTTTTTTGTGGTGGGGGGTTTAAATATTTCCTGGTCTGCCCTTTGAAAATTAGTTTAAGTTAGTGTGGACACATTACACCAATTGGCTTAGTGCAACTCGTTTCTAATCTCAACACTGAAATTTTATTATACTTTCAACGCTAACGTGATGCGTTCTCTATCTTACACCAAGTGAGGCCGATAAGTGGGATTAAACAAATACGCGTGGCGTGGAGAATAACACTATGTAGGAGTATCAAATGAATCGAGCCGAGCCGAGCAGGTCAACTCATTTAATTTGGGCTTGAGTTCAGCCCATTGCCAAGCTCGCCAACTGGGCTCGTTTTCCAAACACAAGGCTTGAGTTCGGCTTGAGTTCATATGGCTCATGAGCGAGCTGAGCAGTCCACGGTCGGCTCGTGGACATTTTTCTTTTTAGTTAGTTTGCAAATTATATTAATAATATATGTCAATATATTATTGATGTACAATTCATGTTTGGATAGTTAATTTTTGTTTTGTTTATTTATTTTCTTTACTAACTCTAAATTCTAGTCATTTGATTAATAGATCATTATTTATTAAAATGATAAAAAAGGAAATCTTTAAAAAAATGTGAAGCAATTTATAATTTCAATTTTTCAATCACTTGAGTAACTTTGTAATTTAAGAACCCGTTAGCATACTCATAAAAATGAGTTTTAATGCATTTTTTCAAATTTCCAAATTTGGTCAAACAAATCACATCTATACATCTCTCAACTCATTAAATCTCTACCATCTAACTCCGCTCATTCTCTCTCTTCCTACTCATAAAAATACATTAAAACTTATCCGCTAACACCTTCTTAATTATTGTGACAGTTGGGTCCAATTTTCAAATGTATCCTTGGATGCATTTGAAAATTGACCACAGCCCACGAGGCCAGCTTACGAACTGGCTCGTGTTCGGCTTGTGGGCCCATCTCTGGACCCAGCTCATTGGACAAGCCCACAAGCTGTTCATGGACCACCTTGTTGGGTTTGTCCACGAACTTTACAAGCCGAATGCGAATCCATTTTCTAATTTCTGACTCGATCAAATCTAAGTCCGTATTTTCACCAGCCAAACCCGAATTTTTGACGGGCCGAATTGAGCCAATACATGAACTCGCGAACTGTCCAACTCAATTGCCATTCCTAGCGGCAAGTTAAGCGCTGAAATTATGACAAGATTCCAACGCTGAGACTAGATCAAATTCGTGGTTAAGCATATTACCAAACTTTGCGAGGTTGGCTATATAATGAATAATGTCACATAAACATGTGAAATTAATATTTCTAAATGACAGTTTAATGTGTTATTTATTAGAAAATAAAGAGGTGTACAAGTGTTTTATCACGTAATACACCTTTGAATTACCAAATGAAAATATGTCACATTGTGTTATTATTTAAAAATATCAATTTTAAGTATCCATATAGAATTACTCGTGTAAATATATGATTTTTTTTTCTTTTTGGAAACCAATTTTGAGTGAATGTCAAATCAAAGTGAAAATTTGATTGTGAAATCAAAGTGAAAATTTGTGTGATGAAACGTCGCATTTTTGGGGTAGGAGTTATTATTTACAAATGTCTTGTGCCTTTCGAAGACTTCCAAGGCTTACTTCCACAAATGTGTCTCTTCCAACATACTCTATTAGTTTTATTCTTTTAAAAGATTGTAATCTTTGGCCCGTACCTTTCATACATCTATACATGTAAATCCCTCGATTTAGAAAAATTGTATATCTATACATATACATCCCTTGATTTAGAAAAATCGCATTATTCGTATAGCCGTGTTTGTCGTCTGATTATGTATTCGCTCCAAAGTATTTACGTCATTCAAAGTGTTCCTATTACGTGTCTTCCTATTACGAGATGTAGTTATTGTACCAGAAAATAGTTAATACTAAAGAATATTATTGTCTGAAGGAAAAATAATTAAATTTTACCTCAACTAGATTTATTTCTTCATTTTCAACATAGACAGAAGACATCATTTTGTTTAATACCCGTCTCACTATTATTTTTGTTAAAAAAATCAGAAATTTAAGTCTTAACGTTTAATACCAGTAGCTAGCAATCCGATGTATTGTAGAATTCACAACCCGAATGTTGCGACTTCAACATAATGCGACTGAATTATATTTAGTTCAAGGTCGCAATAAATAAATGACACACTATTGTCAATCTCGAATGCTCACAGTAATTCATTTTATTTTATATGAATGTGATATGAATATATTTTAATAAAGATTTTTCTATTTTTGCTTAATGCCATACCAATATAAACTGTCGCGCCCAAAAATTTTCTATCGCCAGGGCGGGCACAAACTTATTGTACCAGCACTGACACAGCCCGGGGCCCCCGGGGGGCAGCCAAAATGGCCAGCGCTGGCATTGTAAAATGCCTGCTGTCGCTGCACCATGTTCTTCTTTGAGATCTCATTCAGCTTTTGTGGCTTCTCCTCAAAAGTTGATCAACATCTTTTTGCTGCAACTGATAACACCTACCATAGTCCATAGATAATAGAAACGAGTAGAAGCACTAATCCACATTTTAAGCAAGATGGAGAGTGGAGACCGTGGAGTGCCCTCATCACATAATATACATGCATTTTTCAATAGTTTAAGAATTGAGTGTTCCATACCTTTTCTTCCCAACTTAGCACACGATCAATGTGACCTCATTTCATAGTCAACGAAACTTGTTCCAAAATACATCTCAAAGAACACATCTCCTTCCTCATTTAATCCCCTACTTAAGTGATCATCAAATTTTCAAACCGCTGGTATTTTGTTGATTCGATTGCATTCACAAACTATTTCTACCACGTATACTATGTATTGATGACACAGAAAGTGATTATGATCTCTTTTATTCAGTAATAAGATTTACATACAACCAAAAACACAAAGCCATTTCTTGAGAATGCCAGAGAGCTGTCAAAACAGATCAAGAAACTCAAAACAGACAACACCACCACCACCACACAAGGACTCTTAACACTTTCATGCAAGTATTTTCAGTAATAAGATTTACATACAAAACACAAAGCCAGTTCTTGAGAATACCAGAGAGTTGTCAAAACAGATCAAGAAACTCAAACCAGACACCACCACAACAACACCACACAAGGACTCTAACAGCTTCATGCAAGTAAAATCCACATACCATATTATCAACCAGCAATTACTTCTGCTTCTCTTTCTCTATAGCAGCATGGGCAGCCTCAACATCCTCATCCAAGAACAAATCCCAATGCCCATCCCACTTAATAAAGAACTCAGTATCCTCAAAATACTTCACTCTGTGTACATCCCCTGCAGGTGTAAACAAATAATCCCCCACTCCCAATTCATATTTCTCTCCTTTTGTCAAATTCCACACGCATTTACTACCAGTTATCACCACCAAATCATGCCCAAAAGTATGATGATGAGCAGGTTCCACACTTCCCTCCTTGAACCGAACTATAGCAGAAGTAGGGGTTTCTCTCAGAATCTTCATTGACGCACCAGGCATAGCCTCCACGGGCTTAAACTCATTTTGATTACGGCTTTTAGCTTTGGAGCAAATGAAACACGGAGGATCAACAATGGCATTAGTTTTCCCAATTTGGGACATTTCTGAAACAGAGGTGTCGAAAAAGGACTGGATATCCTCCGGCCACGGATTTGAACCCGAAGCTGGACATGGAGCTTTAAAAGGAGCGTCGAGGAAAGTGTTTACGATATCCAAAGCGACATCAGGCGCAGTAGACATACCGGAGATGGCGAGGACATTACAGTTGTTGATGGATCGAGTGTTGAGAGCTTCGCCTGGGGTGAGACAGGTGGTGGCGTATACTCCGGGGTGTTTGTTGGCGAAGATGCTGACACCAACGCCGGTGCCGCAAGCTACTAGGCCACGGACCTCAACAGAATCATCGGATTTCGCCTGGCTAACGCGGCGGCCGATTTCATCGCCGACGGAGTAGTATTTGTCGGTCCCGAGGTCCTCCACTTCGATGTTGAGAGACCGGAGGTGGTTTACGACGGTGTCTTTCAAGTCGCAGCCGAACGAGTCGGCTCCGGCGATGATTTTGATCGGGCGGGTAGCGGTGGCGGTAGATTCTGGCTGAGCCATGGGAATTGGGAACGGTGAATTTTCGATCGGAACGGGTGCTTGATGGATGTAGCGCCGATGGATAAGAGCAGTTCAAGTGATTGGATTGAGTTTTGTTGTCTCTTTCAGAGATATTCTTTCCTTCACAGTTCACTCGGAGTGTCGAAGTAAACAGTGGCTGAGACCCGACGAATCGGGCCCAGTTTGTGTCCATATGCATTTATCACGAAATGTCAAGGACTAACCACCGCTTGGCTGTGATACAATTTACTGAAGAGCCCATAGCCAAAATTTTAGATTAAATTTTGAATTGTATTAGATATTACAAGGAATTTTCCCAAATAAAAGAAAAAAAGTATTTTCCAAAGTAAATAAAAGTATTTTATTTTGGTTGAAACTATTTTAGATGGATCAAATATGTTTATGTGTGGGATTTACTAAAATATTTCAAAACTTCAAATGAAAGAAGTAAAATTAGGAGCAATTGCATACGTTGAAAAATTTTATATAAAATTGCAATGGTTACTTATTTTATTTGAATTAGAAGTAAAGCCTACCCTTATACAAAACTAGTTAGTATTATTTAAAAAAGAAAAAATAAAGGAAAAAGAAGAAGAAAAGGCTGATGAAAACTATTTAGTCTGGACTAAATACAGGGCCGGTCCTTATGTAGAGGCCATTGAGGCCTTCGCCTTAGGCGCCACGGGCGCAATCTGGGTTGGCCCATTGACCCATCAGCTGTCCAATCAAAAAAATTAGAAGTCCACACCAACCGGTAATAGAGATATTTTTTCTCCCGCATGTAATGTCTACGCTTGAGATTGTTGCGGTGTTGCCTCCATCGCTCAGAGTAGTTTGTCGACCAACCGCCGCTGGCCAAACATCAACCAATTCAGCCCGATTTTAAGCCGCAAATTGCAAGAGGCAGATTTTTAATTTTGAATTTTCAGATTTCCACTCTGGCCTTTGGTATCGGTATGTTGCAATTGCAAATGGCAATCTCAATTCCTTTAAATCTTAATGTTAATCTTGTGACTTGTGGTTCTTGTTCTTATTTTAAATTGTAATCTTAATTTTGTTCTTGTAATCTTATTATAATTTTAAAATTCATATGATGATAATTGATATCCTTTCTTGCCGAGCAACGGAAATTGGGATTTGGGAATAGCCATCGAATAGATGATTTAATGTTTTGTATCATTGTATGATGTGATTAGATTTACCCACAGAAATCATAAATTCATAATTCTATATGTAATTTAAATTTCATAGTGTTCTTAAATTTATGCATATTCATAGGAAAATATATGTATATTTATACTATATGACTATATGTATATGTATAATGCTAATCTATTGATTATTGTATTCACTAATGATTGTGTTCTATTGTTAAGCAAATTCTGAAATTCATGACTCATTTAGAAGCCTGTTTATATACTTTATGTGAAAATAGGGAGATTGCACTTTACATAAGATATTGTGTTTTTACTGTTTTATTATGGAGTTTTAAGTAATAAATTATTTGCTTATTATTGTAATGGATAATAGATATTTATTGACAGGATTTGTTACAAATCACCACTTCATTTACTCCTACCGTGATGTCTCTATTTTGAGGTAAGCAATAGTTTGTCATTATTCATTTAATAAATTATTGAAAATGAATGTGGCATTGCCGGCTTATATGAATTTTTCACGGTTGGTTTGCATGAGTATAGCCTTGTTGGCTTATATAAATGTCACCTTATTGACTTATATGTGATCCTTTTACAAGCTAATTAATAATTAGGAGTACGTATAAAAAAATTTGTTGCTGGGGACTGTTGCCCGGGGGTGCCTGATCTATGTCTCGCCTCGGACTATAAAAATCATAGGACCGGCGCTCACTAAATATGTTCATTTCTTTAATTATGAACTAAAATAAAAACAAATCAAAAGTTAAAGCTAAACTCGTAAACTTAAAGAAAAAAAAATGTCGAACCAGTTTGCACATGCCCCACAGTTTTGTATAATAATTGATTAATTGTAACTCACGAGTAAGAAAGATAACTTCTTTCTTTTCACCTCAAAAGTCCCTTTTGCAAAGAGTTGTGAGAATACCTACCGAAATGCATTAATTTTCAAATTGAATCATGGTACAAATATATTAAGGGTGCGGCGGGATACACCCCAAAATCCTCTCTTCACATCCACCCACTTTTAAATTTTAATTAAATTAACCAAAATATCCCCAATAATTAAAAAAATTGCATCGCCAAGCCTTGACGAATGCGATGAAGGAGTTCGCCATCTATGGCGAACTCCATAAATGTTCGGCCATATCGGCCGAACACCTTTAGGAGTGTTGACCAGATATGGCCGAACACCCTTAAGGGAGTTCGGCCATAGATGGCCGAACTCCCTTTCAGATGTTCGGCCACCCCTATGGCCGAACACTGAACCAGTAAAAAAAAAAAAAATTTTCAACCGGATTCATCAGAATTTCAATTTGAAGTATCAAAATATGCTGCAATCTCTATAATTATTACTTTTTTTGAAAACCTAAAATAATTCTAACAATACTAGAGTAGAAAAAATTCAAAGTATAGTCTCCTAAAAACAAAGTTTTTCTCTGTCAATTTTGAGCTTCTGTGGAAGAAAAGTTCAACAAAAGAGAAGTGACGAAGAAGAGATGAGCAAGATGTAAGAATTTCTCTCTTCTAAGCTGGCCGAACACCAATCTGAGTGTTCGGCTAATATTGGCCGAACACCCCTTCGTGTGTTCGGAAAAATTGGGATAAAGGGTAGTATTGTCCGATTAAAAGTGGGTGGGTGTGAATGGAGGATTTTGGGGTGTATCCAGCCGCACCCTATATTAATAGTGGGTGTTAGGATGTGTGTAAAGATAGATTTTTATGTATTTTTATATGATATAGGAGAGAGAATGAGTGGAGTAAAATGGTGGAGATTTGTGTAATGCAGGTAGGTCCCACGAGATATATGAATGTGAAATAGGATAGAAAATAAGTGGCATTGAAAAAAATGTGTAAAAATATGTAGAAGAACACGAGCTATAAGTTCCAATAGCGCCAATTAGCCATTAGACAACAACACACAACAATTTAAGGGCTTATTATTTCATTATTAATTTAAAATAAATAAAACCAAGTGCACATCCTAGTGAGCCAGTGATCACAGGGAGAGAAAGCAATTCAATTTGGTTTAAATACACTGGAACTGATTTTACATTAATCACTTTTTTTGACATACATTTTCCATGACGCATTCTTTTGAAAGGTTACATTTTCTCACATTTGAACCACATATATTAAAGAAAAATCATTTGCTTCGCCAAGCAAGAATTGAACCTAATTCACAAATGATGAGTTGGACATTTTACGCCTTTACCGAATACCGATTGAGTGATGGACGCAAAGAAAGGTTGTTACTAAGCCTCTATCGAATTAGAAATTCTATATAATCACAGGATTCAAGCAGCGATTTAAGCGCTGGAGACTAATCAAAGATGGAACTAGAATAGACCATAAGAGTGGCGGCTGCTCCTACAACATTTTAAAATTCCTTTAATTATATATAGGGTTGTTTTTGCAAGGACCCCAAAGTATTAATGCGATATTAATGTGATCAAATTCTATTCTACTGAAAATTATTGATGAAAGTTATTTAATCGATGTCAAATAAATTCGATAAAATTAATTATAGACCAAATAAAATTAATATCAAATTAATTAATTTGTTGAAATTAATATGATGTTATTTTTTGTTATTTCATACGAATTTTGCAGTAACTGTAAAATTTATTGACCATTTCCGCCAATTTTCCAAAAAAAATGTTGAAATTGTGAAATTAAAAAATTTGGAACTAAATTGTAAAAAATTAAAGTTAAAATTATAAAGTTTAAAAAATTTGGGACTAAATTGCACAATATTAAAAGTTCAAAATGTAAAATAAAAGGGCGTCGCAAATCAGGATCCTAAAATTTTAGTGCATAAAAGAGTGTTTTAAGTCATGACCCCATACTTTAGTGCACAAAAGGACAAATTTAGCAGCTGAATTGGATGGAATCCATTAGTGGGGGTTGTAGTGAAATAAAATTAAAGGTTGGGGACTTGCAGTGGCACAAAAAAAAATGGTGTTAAAATTATTACAAAATCAATACTTTGTGATTTTTTTTGCGAAAATAACCCTCTTATGTATGACTTTTGATATCATATAAGTAACTATACACGTATAATCAATCGTCTCAATAGTTTTTTACCACTCCGTTAGGCGTTAGGTAGATATCCATTATTCCGACTCCCCAACTAAGGCCGGGCCACAGTTAATTTGTAGTTTCTATAGTTGAAATGTGACAAAGTGATGTGACACAATAATTTTCTTTACCATATTTTATTTGTTCACGCAGACGGCAGATGAATGTTAAAGACATGCTCATCAACCTAGTAACTGTTTCTTTAATCCAACTTGTCTTTTCCGTCACAAAGTTTATCCATTTGCCGTATATTCCAAGATTCGAATAATCTATAAACTACATCCTCAACAAGGTGAGCTACATTTCTACTGCTATGGAGTCCAGCCCGTTGGAGATGAAGAAGATACCTCATGTTGTATGTGTACCTCTTCCAGCCCAAGGTCACATAAACCCTATGCTAAAACTAGCAAAACTCCTCCATTCAAGAGGCTTCTACATAACTTTTGTTCACACTGAATTTAACTACCAAAGATTGATCAAATCATCTTCATCCGAACAATCTAGTGTCGAAAATTTTCGATTTGAGACAATTTCTGATGGTTTACCTCCGAGCAATCCACGCGGGATTCTCGACCTTCCAGCCCTTTGTGAATCTATGCCAATACACTGCAAAGACTCATTTAGGAAACTAATCGAAAAGCTTGTTAATTCTTCGCCAGACGTGCCTCCAATCTCTTGCGTAGTTTCCGATGGTGTAATGAGCTACACTCTAGACGTGGCCCGAGATTTTAACATCCCGGAAATTATTTTCTTCACTCCAAGTGCTTGTGGGATGTGGGGATATCTTCACTTTGATCAGCTTCTTGAAAGAGGATATTTTCCACTCAAAGGTATGTCAACTTATAGATGATTTCTCGACAAAATTTGACAGTACCTACTGCATTATTTTAAATATCAACAATCACAACACTTCTATATCCATTTCTGTAGAAACCCATCTTAAAAAATCAGCTCTACAAATATTTGGTGGTGCATAGACGAATACTTTATTGTTATTTGTTTGTTTTCATTTTAACATTTTTCTATTAATAATTCATTTCGCATACTGATTTAAGGTCAAAACTTTTTATCTCAATCACAAATTCAAAAGCGATACTCATATATTAATTAACTTAAAGTAACCCGAGAACGTGTGAATATGTTTGCGGTTCCGCTGTCTTTCAATGTTGGAGCAATCCCATAACATCTTTACTTGAACACAAGCTACATAAGTTAGTGTATTATCACTCACAAGTACTATATGTTATACGTGTAGACGAGAGCTGGTTAAGTAATGGATATCTTGACACCACAATTGATTGGATACCAGCAATGGAAGGGATTAGATTGAAACATCTCCCTACTTTCCTTCGGACCACAAATCCGAACGATACAATGTTCAACTACAACTTAGAATCCGTGAACAATGCACTGAAAACTGGCAGCATAATTCTCAACACATTTGATGAATTGGAAGAACAAGTCTTGGAACCGATGAAGAGCAAGTTTTCCAACATTTACACCATTGGCCCTCTATCTTTGCTTTCAGAAGGAATTAGTCCTAAAGCGAAACTCGAGTCAAGTTTGTGGAAAGAAGATGAAAACTGCTTGGAATGGTTGGATAAAAGAGACGAAGGATCAGTTGTGTATGTGAACTATGGAAGTCTAATAGTAATGACCCCTAAACAACTAAGGGAATTTGCATGGGGACTAGCAAATAGCAAATACCCTTTTTTGTGGGTCATTAGGCCTAATCTTGTAAATGGGGGCAATGAGGTAATGTCACAAGATTTCTTGGATGAGATTAGAGGAAGAGGATTGATATTGGATTGGTGCCCACAAGAGAAAGTTTTAGGGCACCCTTCAGTTGGAGGGTTCTTGACACATTGTGGGTGGAATTCTTGTTTGGAAAGCATTTCACAAGGGGTGCCCATGATTTGTTGGCCATTTTTTGCAGAACAACAAACGAATTGCCTTTACTTGTGCATAAAATGGGGTATTGGAATGGAGATTGGTAGTGATGTTAACAGAGAAGAAGTGGAGAGGCTTGTAAGGGTGTTAATGGAAGGAAAATTGGGAAAAGAAATGAGAACAAAGGTTATGGAATTGAAGAAAAAGGCAGAAAGGGCTACAAGACAAGGTGGCTCATCTTACATTAATTTTGATTTGTTAGTGAAACATCTCAAGGGGGAGCCTTAGTTCAATTATACAATAATATCTCTTATATGGTTCTTGTCTATTACACATTGAAAAACAGTAATATCTCCATAGTAGAATAAATGATTCGACAAACTAGTTGCAACAACAAGAAACAAAAGTTGAAGTTTGAAACTTAAACCCTCACAAAAGTTGAGGGACCTAATTTAACGTTTATAGAAAACATTAGTATTGCACTAAACATAGCCCATTTCTGTTAAAACATTAGAGTTTACTTTCTGCAAGATTGGAACCGTGACTATCAAAATGTGAAAACCTTTAGAAGAGGCTTATTTAAGCAAATGAGCTCAAAGACACAAGTATCACCAACCTTGAGATTTTTAGCCTTGAAAAATGAGCTCAGCCCACGCATAAAACCACACCTCCAAGACGACCTCATTCCGTGCGTACTAAAGAAGCGAACCACCCACTTGTTACCATCACCATCACAAAGTTCAGCTTTCTCTGGAGGACTTGGCGACATATACTTCATATAAAATTTTTGTGGCATGTACTTCAAATAAAAAATTTCACTATGTTAGGATTAAATCATGTAAAATAATACTACGAAACTCAACCTATTGACTATGCTCAAGTATATCTAATCTCAAAACTTAGCTTTTTAGTATTGCATATAAAAAGTTTACTCAGACAGCATCACAGTGGCACCAGTTAATTTCAAATAAAATCAATCATTAGCAAACACAAAGCTCATTAGCTTACCAAGAAGCCCCTTTCCAGATTAGATGGATTCAACACCACAGTAAATGAAGGATACTGGGGCAGAACATTTCTAGCAGCTCTCACGGGACTTTGAATGCGAGACAATGATGGGCGGTTTGCATCTACAGTTCAACAACTCATTTTAGAAGCAATCTTAGTGATTACTGAATTAAGTATATTTAAACGAAATTCAATGTAAATAACTTACTTGAAGTGGACAGAATTGCCTCTCTAGCATTCTTGATTGTGGGATTCTTGGATTTCATCTCATTGTTAGTAGAAGATGTGTTTAAATCCCCTTTTTGCTGTTTCCATGCAGCTTCTTCTTCCATTTTCACTTTGCTTCGCGTTCGATATGAACGCTGGAATTTTGGCATTCTGGTCAAGTAAACCTCAGCTGATTGGGAACGTTCAGGGGATGAAGAAGAGTCCAAATGATGCTCACTAGTCTCTTCATCACATGGTTTACCAGGGAAGGAAGCAAGAATTTCAACACAGCTGTTATCACTATCATCACTTTCTGAGTTTTCACGGTTTGGTTTAGATTTATAGATGACCTCAGTTGAAGTGAAATCAAATACATGGACATTGAAGCTAGAATTCCCTTTGTATGTGAAGGATATAATGTAGCCATCAATCACTGAGTGGTCCTTAACAAACTTGTCCCAGCCACGATGAAACCAAAATGTATCGTTTTCCTTTTTGAGTTGCACAAACCAGAGGTCGCCAACGGAATCACAAAGTATAACCTCAGTAAATTTGTCAAGTTCATGACCGAATTTCTCAGCAAATTTGTCTGGGACCCTCTGCAACAATCACATTCAAATTACATTATATATAGTTGCAATGCTAGAACTATTTGATTTGAAGAACCTCCCACCATGAAACGATGTTTAATTCAAAGCATATGGCAAAAATAAAAAATATCACAGTTTTTCCTCGAGCAAAAAGGCACAAATTAAAACTTTAAACTCTATTCATTTTGTAAGAATTATTTCAAATAATCAGCAGAAATGCATATTGTTTTTTCATATCATGTCATCATATATATCTAGAAGGGACTACAATAAACACTTACAAGGAAATTAACAACCGAAACAAAAACAAATGACTTAGAATTTGCAAAAAAGGTGAAGAAATTATTCTTAAGGTTGAAGATGGTGAAAAAGATCAGAACCCTTTGGTGAAGAAGAATTATTCAATTTCTAGATTTGAAGTATGGCAAAAATTGCAGAGAGAATGAGAAAATACATTGCTGTTTTTAACACACTTCATATATGGAGATCCAATAACAGCCCTCTTCCTATTTTTGTTGCTGAAAACCCTTTTTTTTTCCCTGTATCTCTCTCTCTCTCCCTCTCCCTCTCCCTCTCCCTCTCCCTCACGCCAAAATTTGGATTTAGTCTATCAAGGGCATTTTTCACACAGTTCACATCACAGAGTCCCTAAACAATTCATTTCCATTCACTAGCAATCCCAATTGCAAACATCTTATAAACATCAATGTCGATGAAACATACGTTTTCCCCGGTGTTTGATCAAACAACTTCCTTGCAAATTTCCAAATCACAACACCCCTCTTGCAAATAAAACAATCAACCACATCCAACATGCATATCAGCTCCAAAATACCCAGTAAGAAGTAAGAACACAGTCAAGTTCAAAACAAAAGCCCCGAGGGGATTTGTATTGAGACCGACAAAAAAAAAAGGTGCCACGATTTGAAAATAATAATAATAATAATAAAATCATTCTTATACAAAGAAAATAAGGGAAATTACCAGTTTGAAAAGGTTAGTCGTTTGAGGAACCATAACCTTGAAGAACCTTGCTACTGAATCATATCGGTTAGCCATTTTACTTCCGTTTCCTTTTGCTTATATCAGTTAGTAAATTACCTGCAATTCACATGGTGCAAAGTCTCTTCAAACTCATCATCATAATTTCTTGAATTTGGAGTTTTTAATATCACATATCATCTATTACTTCAAAAAATGACCATAAATGAACAACAAAAATAATGAGAGAACACATGCGACAAATTTTAGCATAAACATTAAAAGAAGAAAAATAAAAACAGTCCATGTTTGAAAATGATGTATGAAGTAAGAGGATTTAGGACTAGACTGATGTCAGGATAGAAGTCTATTAATGTTTGTGGCATCAATCGTCTAGAAGAACAAGAATGCATAGTCCTAGAAAAATATATGGAATCTTAATCCATAAATTAATGGGACATATTACATATATAGAGAAAATAAAAAATCGCATAAAGTTCTACCGTTTCAGTAAATAATCACACAACAGGTTCCTTAAGTCCTATGATGGTTGATGTGATAGAAAATTAGTTTATCGGAAATACAATACATTATATCATCATAACCGAGGATAGGTATAAATGATAACTCAAAAGTATCAATTCTAGCATAGTTACAATGAGGTTGCAACAAGTTGTTGTACAAGAACTGATTGTTATGTCTTCTTCAGGAATAAGGTTACAGACATGATACAGATAAGGTTGCTGAGTACATTGCATTTGCCAACGACAACCTTTTAGTGAAGGCAACAAGACATAACTAAGATCTTGGGAAACATTGATAAGCATTATAAAATCAGAGCTTGTACCATTTTCTATTTTCAGTTTTTCGTGTTCCAAATTATTGAAAGCTTGTTCACTTCTCAAAAAAGGAAAAAAAATGTTTAAAACAAATTGAAAAAAGTTATAACTTTTACATGCTGAAAAGTTAAAAAAATGTAGCAAGAATTTCTTAACCGAGTGGTGTGGGAATTTAGTACTAGTAATACTGGAGTGATAAATGATAAATGGGGCATGTGTTTGATATAAGCGTAAGGAGAAGATTACAAACATACATGTTAAGAATTCATCTCAAAAATCTAACATATATTTTATTTTGCAAATAAGAGTCAATCATACATCACTTGATTGTACATTTTTCTATATGAATCTACTTCGGAAAACCATAGCAATCCAAGGCAGGTGAAAAAGGCAAACAGGTGGGCATGAAAACATAAAAACTTGTGAACAGCATTGACAAATGAACAACATTTCATTAATCCCTAATCAAATTTGATCTTTCTCAAATCCTCCTATCGAGACCCTATTTTCTTTGCTACAAAAACGCATCACTTCTCTCAGACAGTAAAAATCGCTTCTAAAACTAAACTTCACACAACAAATGAAGGAATGCGATTCTAACCCAAGGTTATTTCATCGATCATCAGTCATAATTGCGTCAATGAATATTACCTGAACGCTGCTGCGACTTGCTTTGCTTCCTTTTCCTTTTCCCCCGTAATTGAACCGATAGAAGCGACTAGGGTTTGAGTGCGTATATTGGGTTGGTTCAATGGATTTATAGGGATCGAATACTGAAGTAATGTAGATATACAGATTGCTTTTTCAATTTTTCTTTTGAAAGTACAGGGAGCAGCCACTGAACGGCTCCCTGCAGAAAGAAGGTTGTACCAGGTGCGAAAAGACTGCAAGAGGGCTGAAGCCATTGCCAGAAATGGAATTGAGAGCAGATGAGCATGAATGATATGTGCAATAGGGGCAAACCGAAATGTGTTTAATTCACTAAAATTTTTCCAAAATTTTGTAGGAAAATGTGAAATGAAAGGAAAAGTCTTCGGCTTTATGAAAAATATTTTTTATTAGTATTATATTCGTGTGATGCACGAAAATAATTAAATTTATGTGAAATAAATAATTTATATAATATTATAAATATATTGAATATGAATATTGAATTACATAATTGATATAATTTATGCATAGGAGATTGTATAATTATAAATAATTATTAAAATTTATAATATATATTGCATATTATCGGAAATGTAAAAAAATACGGAGTAAATTCTTCATTCATTGTAAATTAAAAAATTCACGTACATCGTATAATTAAGAAATTTATCAAAACGTGTAACTTTAATTCCAATTATCATGTATCGCATTGCACAACAGTGATTGTGGAGATTAATTAATTGTAAACGTACCATTGGGAATTAATATATACAAATTCTTTGATTATGAAAACTGATCTTTATCGTTGGTACAAATAAAATTTATATTGAACACTTTTTTTTCTGAAATGGATATTACGTACTCTAAATTTTATGATTTTATGCGTTCTTTTAATGATTAACTGTAATTGCTACTTAATTTTAGCTCTATTGTATAAGAAGTATTATACTTAATTTTATGTAACTTGAATTTGTAATAATACCAATAATTTTTAGCATTTACATAATTCATTTGATTTCTTTCTATTTACGTAAACTGTATATCTCAATTTTAAAAAGAAAAAATTTTTATTTTTAATTTTATATATTTAGAAAATGAAAAATGCATGCAATGCAAAATCTAGTTAGTGAGCATATCACATCAGTCGTATTAAAAATGAAAAATATCAATTAAATTTTTTAATTAAAAATCGTGTGCCATAATAGCACCGCAAATAAGACATCCGCCAAACGTGATACTTCAATTATAATAATATAAAGATTAATAAATTACTATTTACTTAAAATCGATAAATTATTCAACATAAATTCAGTTATAATTTTAACTATTCACAATTTGATTTTAAAAAAAAATTAAAAAATAACCACTATTTTGAATAGTCCAATTCACTTAACAAAGTAAAACAACCAAAACCTACAATTTTAACACGGTAAAAATAAATAAAAAATTATTTATTATTTAATATTTTGAATTAGACCTTTAAAAAATGAAGTTATATTTAAAGTCTTTCCAAAATTAATTTTTTCTCATTAAATTTTTGCATTTTTAATTATGTTTTTAATTACTATTAATTAATATTGGATTATTTCCAAAACTAATTTTATAATTTTTAAAAAATATTTAATGTGTGTCGCTTTGGCATCTTTGCCAACGTGACACCCCAGTTTTTACTATAAAGAAAGATTAATAAATTACTATGTACTTAAAAATCGATAAATTATTAAACGCAAATCTAGTTATAATTTTAACAACTCACAATTTAATTTAAAAAAAATAAAAAAAAAATAAAAAATACCTTCTATTTTTGAATAGTCTAATTCACGTAACCAAGCAAAACTATCAAAACCTATAATTTTAACATGATAAAAATAAATAAATAAATATTTATTATTTAATATTTTTAATTAGAAGTTTAAAAAATTAAGTTATATTTAAAATCTTTCCAAAACCAATTTTTCTCATTAAATGATTGCTTTAAATATTTGTTTATTTTTAATTATATTTTTAATTACTACTAATTAATGTTGGATTATTTCAAAAACTAAATTTATAATTTTTAAAAAATATTTAATGTGCCACGTTGGCATGTGGCACTCCAGTTATTTTAATATAAAGATGTACAATTCTTTTATACACAAAATGAGTCGCTTTCTTAGAAAATTCAATCCAAGATAGAGATAGGGAAATATTTTCTGGGAAAACCAAATGAAGGAAAATATTTTCTAAGAAAATAATCAAATACACCCTTATGTTAATTTTGATTCGGTCTTTGATTCGTTACGACATTCATAAGGTATGTGCGATGAAATCAATTGGCGCCTATAGAATTGCAGAAATCATCACCTACCCACTCTGCTGATGATATCCTTCCCCATAGTGGACACATGCCCCCTATTGGTAGAGCATCGGTGGAGCCATCATCCCACCAATCAATAGGGGACATGCGTTTATTATGGGGAGGATATCCTCTTTATAGTGGGTAGGAAAAAGGGACTCATTTGTATATTAATTGGGGAGGGGGGGGGGGGTGTTTCTTTACTATTTTTGGAATGTTTTCTTTTTCGAAAATATTGGAAACGTGTTTTGTTTATCATTTTGAAAAATACAAAAGCGTTCTCTTTGTTTTCCATTTTATGTTTTCATTTTTGAAAATATTTTGGTATTTTCTGTTTTTAATTTTTGTTTTGAGAAAATTGAAAATGCATTTGGTTTATTGTTTTGAAAAATTATTTTTGAAAAGATAAAATAAAAAACGCATTTGGTTTATACTTTTAGAAAAATGCAATTTTCTATAATAAAAATTATAAAAAGGCCCTAAAATTTTTCAAAATATTCAAACAAGCCATCACCTTCATCAACCCACCCCCACCCTATCCCACCCCTTCCCTTCTCTTCGTCTTCAACTTGTAGTCACCATCGACTATTGCAGGTTCAAGAACCACCAAATCTGGTGGTTTCACTTTTTTGGTGGTGGTTGGCGGTGGCCGGGGTTGAAATGTATAAAAAATAAAATTTGGCATTCAAATATAATAAATATAAAGTTTAAAATCCGAAAAGACGTTTTCCTTATTTTCGACATTTAATATAGAAAACGGCGAAAATGTTAAAAAGATATTTTCGTATTTTTTATAATAATCTTGAAAACGATTTCAAAAATATATTTTCCAAAAAATAATGAACATGTTTTCAACATTTTCGAAAATAGGAAATAAAATACGGGTTGAAACAGCGAAGAGAACACCATCAATATTTTCAAAATCGTTTTCAATATTTGAATAAAAATACACGAAAACCTCTTTTTAACGTTTTCGGCATTTTCTATGTTAAATGTCGCAAATAAGAAAAACGTTTTCCGATTTTAAACTTTACATTTATTACATTTGAATTCAAAATTCTATTTTTTGTACGTTTCAGTCCCCGACCACTTTCGGCCACCGTCGAAAAAGTCAAACCACCAGATCTGGTGGTTCTCCACCTAAGAACCACCACTACAGTGGTTCTCAGGTGGAGAACCACCATGCGCAGGAGGAGAACCACCTTCACCTTCACCTTCGAGAATCACCTGCAGCCGTCGACGACTGCAAGAAGAAGAAAAAGGGGTGGGTGTAGGGTGTATGAAGATGAGGGCTTGTTTGAATGTTTTGAAAAGTTTTAAAGTCTTTTTGTAATTTTTATTATACGAAATTGTATTTTTCTAAAAGTATAAACCAAACACGTTTTCTATTTTTTCTTCTCAAAGATAAATTTTCAAAATAACAACTGAAAATAAAAAATACCAAAATATTTTTAGAAAAAAATAAAAAATATAAAACAAATAGAACGCCCATTTTTTATTCGATTTTTTATTTGATAGTACGTTTAGCATATACGATGAAATGAATTGGTACTTTGTAACATCTTCCTGGGCCTTGAAAAGGGGCACCAAAGCAGATACGATCAATCTTGAGGCCCGAAACGCGCTCTGCCCCATTGTCCAATATCCAAGAAAGGCACCATTACAATTCTATTTATATACGTTTTTCCAAATTATTTTTTATTTAAATATATATTTAACATGTCTATGGGATTTAGTCTAGTGGTAAAATACATTCTTATCAGTTTGTCTCAAATTCGAGATATCACACTCCACCCTTGTGATCTCAAATTTGTACTTAATATATAGAGATATTAGCAAGAATTTCGAGATTTAATTACATAAATACTAAATTAACAAGTAAAAATTACATTTGCAAGGTTAATAGCAATTAATTCACACGGACCAAAATGCCCCTCTACACAATTGACCAAATTTGTTTGACCAGTTTGACCCCCACTCACCACCCACCCACCTACCCACCCACGCAAATCTGGTTCCTAATCCATGGACGATTCTCCATCGATGGAATCGTCCACAACCATCAGAAGGCGACTGTGACGGAACCACCCATGGCCATCGCCCATTAGATGGAGACGCAGAAGGTGACTGTGACGGCAATGAGAGATCAGTTATCACCGCCATCTCTAGATCCTTCGCACATAAATGAGAAGATCTGGTTTACCTTTCGATTTTCCATTGATAGCAGATCTGGTTTCTTCTTCAGATTTGGTTCAATTCACTCCAGATCTCTGGTGATGGGAACATGATTTGAAGAAAGTTTAAAGGAAATCGAAAGATGTTCCGGTGGATAAAACATTGATTTGTAGTTGGGAGATTTTGGGTGAGTGAGATTTGGCCGAAAATGGAGGAGAAATTTGGTATGGATGATGGGAAAATTGAAAGTGCGGCCGAAGAAGATGACCGGGCGGGCTTCGCCGGAGAAGATGGGCAGGCTTCATCGGAGAAGATGATTGGAATTTCCCATTTTGCCAGAGAAGATGATCGGAATTTTCTTTTTTGGCGGGGAAGATGACCGGAAATAGAAGGACCTTTTTGTCATGAGATAAGCTAGCTTATAGTGCTTACTAAACATACACATTATTTACCATGCATTTTGTAGGACGTGTAACTACTTATTGTAGTCCCACTATAAATTTCTCCCATCAACCCATTATTAATGTTGTAAAATATTTTTCTATTGGTTGCTTGAATCATAATGTGCAATTTTACAGAATGTGGGGGACAGGGCAATGGCAGCGGTAAGTCGGGGGTTGCCCATTTTTAAAGGAGTTGCAGATATCTCACTGTGAACGAATAACAGATCGTGGTCTTGAACTTATAGCCAAGAACTGCAAGTTATTAGAATCCTGCGACATGCTGAAATGCCCTGGGATTACCAAATTCGGAGTAAAAGTCTTAGTGATGCGATGTCAAAAACTAAAGAAAATTGGAGATGAGGATTGGAAGCTTGCCTACATGGACATGGAATCCATCGGCCCTCGACTCTAGCTTTGCCTTACAAACTGGAATTTAGATGCTAGAGAACTGCAAGTTATTGGAATCCTGTTTAAGCCGAAGTCATTTGCACCTGCGGAAGTCTTGGGATTTATTGTTTTGTCTTTATCAGTGAATGTTTATATTAATACTGAACGCTTTTGAATTTTGTATTTATTTTGGGTGCTATTTATTTTATTTATTGTCCATGGATTAATTATAATGTGTTTCTTTAGGTGTATTTAACTATTTATTTATTTTCACGGAGTAATAAAATCGAAATGTCATATGAATGTCTTTGCTACATTTTCGTTTCGAACAGTCCAAGTTGCAATTGTTTGATTTGTGTAACTCGAGTACTCGACTGTGAAAGAGTGGAAGTGTTGTAGTTTTTGTTAGAGAGATTCACACAAAATACCGCCAAAACATGAATAATTTTGTAAAATACTATCAGAAACTATTTCATAAATTGCTACATAAACAAAAAAATCTTAACCCTAACCCGAATGCATTCACTCTTCCCTCCCCTCACTCTCTTCCGCTGCCTCCGCCATTCCCTCCCACTGCCGCTAGCCGGCTTGATGCTGGCTCTCTCCTCTCTTTGCTTTTTTTTTTTTTTTTTAATCTTTGTTGGTGGTTATCGCCGCCACCACCAAGTTGTTAGTGGTGGCGCATGCCACCCTTGTTGATGGTCGCGACCACTAGCAAGTTGCTGGTGGCGTTGACCACCATTATTGGTGCTTGCGGCGGTGTGCACGTTGGTGGTAGTGCCGCCTCAAATTTTCCCTAATTTTGTATAAAATTGCCCTAATTTGTCAATTTGTTTGTCAAGTTGATAACTTAATTTTGTACAATTGTGAAGTTGATATTTGATTTGATAAGTTATTTGTTAAAATAGTAAATTTTGAAATAATTAAACACGATTAGGAAATGTGGAACTAGTTAACTTGTAAATGTTAATTACTAGCTCATGTGAAAACCCGCTTGTGTTATTATAACTAGGGCCGAATCTGTACGCTGCGCGTTAGCCTAGATTGGTTTATTCTAGCGCATAAAAGAAATGGAATATGTGAAACGTAATTTTCCCGACAATAAAAAAGCATGCATTAAAGTTTTGCAAAGGTCCTTTAGCAATGTGGTCAGATTCTTTTGGCAAAGACGTTCCATTTCAAACTTTCTCATAGCAGTTCCCCGAGAAAAAGAAAGATCGATGGGAAACTGGACTTGTTTTGATAGCAGGAAAAAAACCTGTCATCATTTATTTTGGAATGATAGCTTATGTAAACATTGCTAGTAATTTATTAGTCACACATACCGACGTTTCCCCTTCTTCAACTGCACAATACGCATTAAAATACCATCACCAAAAAAATAAAAATAAAAAATAATAATAATAAATAAATAAATAAATAAATAATAAAAAGGAGGGGAAAACAGCAAACAATGTATTATCATATAACATCAAGGACAATACATTTACTCTTCAATTGACAATTGAATGAAGAAAGAAAACAAATCCCTGCTAATTTCAAAATACAAGGCAATGTGCACCGCACGTTAGCAAGGATAGGGAAACGATTAGGAATGGCAAAATTACCCAGTGGAACCGAAACCCGCGGGTATCCACCCCTAACGGGGTGAACCCGTCCCGAGTAAATGGGTATTAGGGGTGGGTATGAGTCTCATTTTGGACCCGAAATAGTTTTAGGGGCGGGTCTGGGGCAGCATGTACCCGCCCCTGGACCCGATTTTTTTTTATAATATACGTTATATAAAAAAAATTCTATAAAATTTAGACCTATGAGAACTCAAACCTATGCGCTACTATAGTTGATGCTTTTGCTACTTTTCCCCTAACCACTACGGCAACACTAGTTTTTGGATCTATCTTGCTTTCACATAATAATATACAAAATAAGATGGAATAATAAACGAGTAGAGATATTATGCCGATGTCAACTTTTATTATTTTTGAACTATTTCAATTATATATTTGTCGAACAATTTATTTTTATTGGTTATATGATGTGTTTTTACTTACTGAGACTCAACGAAAAGTACAAATGAGTTATTTTGATGTATTTTAAAATGTATAATTGTATTTAGTCTTCTTCTAATATTCTTGTAGAAAAATTTGATTTTAAAAAATCAAACCAATTTAGGCAAAAAAAGAAGATAAAAAATGTAAATTTTTTTTAACAACAAATGAGATTTAAGGTAAAAAAAAAAAAAAAAAGTTTGTGGGTTTGACGTTGGACCCGATCTGCCCCTAGACCCGCCTTGCCCCCGCCCCGCCCCGGCCCGCCCCGCCCTCGAATTGGCAGGTCTAGGGGCGGGTCGGGTCGACCCTATACTTCGTGGGTCTAGGGGGCGGGTATTGGCCGCCCCTTCCCAGAACTGACCCCTTGCTATTCCTAGAAACGATAAGGATTAGGATTTGGCACGTTTAAGGTTCAATCTGAAGTAGCAACATTGGGCTTTAGGCTGAATGGTCTTTAAATGGACATCAAATTCAACATGCTTTTCAACAATCATTTGGAACGGTTGAAAGATCTCGGGGTAAGGGTAATTGAGTCAATTCCTCAAAGTTCTGGAAATTCAACCGATCACAGAACAAGAAGTTGAAGAGCGAGATGAGGTTGAGGAGGTGAAGAGCTTGGAGCATGTTGAAGATGTAACTCCCATTGATTTCATCATTGGCGCCGAAGAGGAGATTGAGATATATATTATTGAGTTGGAGCCTGATGTGATGAAGTCCAAGGACTTTGAAATGGGCAAATGGCTATTGTACGCTACAAGCACACCGTTAAGGGAAGCCATAGTTAGCAAGTGTGAGAAGAAATCTAAAGCGACATTTCTTGTGCCTTGACAAGAAATCCAGCGTTATATTTTTTGTATCTAGCTAATGATATAAAAGAAGCGCTTGTTGGGAGGCAACCCAATTTCTTTCCCTTCCTTTCACTTGCTTTCAATAACTAGGTTATATATCATTTTGGGGTGCATATGTTATTTTACACGTTGTTGAGCTTTACTAGAGAAACTCATGCATTACAGCCAACAAATTTCATTTTACTCCAAGTATCAGGTGAATGTACCCTAAATCATCTTTAGATCATCTTTAGTGCCCCTCCAATTCACCTTAACACTTCACAAATCTCTTCTCATTGAGCTTTCATTGAAAAAATTGTTTTAAATCCTATTTTATTTGTAATGCATAAATGTTTTTTTTTATCATTAATTGAGTTTGAGCATTGAGGAGTGTTGAACAATTGATTTGGAGTTTGAGTAGTGTGATGTTGATATTGTGATTCGAAAATCCTTTAGGCATCACCACCTTAATCTCATTCCTTACTTGTGATTTCATAGGACCTCAAGGATGGAAATTGCAAATCAATTGAGATGAGGCTCTTACACAAGTTTGAGGGTGGATTAAAGGTGCTTGTGACAAATTTGAGCATTCCAAGTCATTCGCTAAACTGGGGAAGTTTCAGTACCCCTATCTCCTAACTTGTTCTTCACACATTGAGGACAATGTGCATTTTAAATTTGGGTGTGTTTGTAGTTTGTGTTAGTTGTTAAGTTGTGTACATTGTATATACTTGGTGTTAGTTAGTTGTGTGTTTGGTTGTGTGCTTGCTTTAGTTTATGCTTGTTTTAGTTTAGTTTGTTGTTTATTGTTTATAGTTGTGTGTTGTTTTAGTTTTAGATTTTTTGATAGGGTGTGTTGTTTTAGTCAGTTTGTGTGTTTGTTGTATTGAGTTTGTGTATTGTGTATTTTCTTGCTTTTGTGTGCAAAATTTTTTCTTTTTCTCAAGTTTAAATTATCTTTAATTCATAAAGTATACTACTTGAGCTCATTTGATAAATTGCTTATCCATTGAAAGTTATGGCTCATTGTTGTTGGATTTAGAAGTTGTTGGTTGATTTTGAGTGTGAATTGTCCTTGAAGTCTTCCAATCCATTTTCATTTTGAATCACTCTATCCCATTGAAAGATGAAGGTTGAAGAAATGTTTAGTATTGTGATGATTCCATAAAAAACTTGTTAGGCATTGAATCACCGCAAGTGCATGGGGTCGTAGCAAAGTAATAAAGTGGACTTTGTGAGTTCAGATTGTCGTACCCATGAGGATTGGTATTTATGGTCGAGTTACTTATTCTAGTAAAGACTTGAAATGTAAAATTAAAACACACAATTAAAGGGGTAGAATGTGGGTGAACTAAACTAATGAAGGAAATAAGCTAATAACATGAAATGGGAATGAATGAGAACACACTTTGATTAATAACTAGTTCGGGTTCATGATTTCACTTAATTGTAGCCTAACAAATCATTGGTTATCACAACTTATTACTCATCTTCTATGTTAGACCCAATCCTCCTAATTTGCCAATTACCTCTCTCGAGCGTTAGACCGGCCCTAATTGATTGTTTCAATCTACTATATCTCTATGTCGATTAGAAACAAACCAATTGCATTAGTTTTTATGAGAATATTACCTAGAGTTAGGGATATATATTTATCCCTTACAGGAACCCAAGACATTTGTTATATGATCTAAAATGCCCAACTTTCTTTCGAACAATTACACAGATCACAAAAAATCCATTTGCTGATCAAAGCAAATAAATGTGAAAAAGTTCAATAACAAATACACATGAACAAGAGCAAGATATTCCAAAACCAAAAACATATTCATTAACTAAACTAGGTTAAGGTTCATCAATCATCCCAACAATACAAATTTAGCTCATGATAAAGAAAATTACAAGGCAATAATACACTAAAAGCATAAATGGATGAAAAATGGACAAGTTTAGGAACAAGCTAAGATTTCGCCCTTTTTGTGCTAATTCTTGATTCTTCCATCTTCACCATCTTCTTTTCTCTTTTGTTCTTTCTTTGTTTCCTTCTTTCCTCCTTCTTTTCTTTTAGTTTAGGGCTTGGATTTGGGGTTATTGCTTGGAGAGGGTGATGTATTAGGTGGTCACCATTTAAGAGTTTGCTTGAGTTGGTGATGCTGTAGATATCCCCTAGTTGAACCTAACAAGAGTAGAAGGTAAATTTCTTATAGACTTATTACTTGTCTTAAAAGTAGATCAGTAAAACTAAGACATCATTAAGTAAATGGTTTCATCATCGAATTATTTTCTCAATTAGTTCATAAGAGAGTTTCGACCTTTGAGCTTACCGTTATATCCTCAACAAGGATGCTTAACGTATGCCTAACTTAAAACTATTTTAAAAAATGGGTAAATGGTTTAATCATCATATGTTGTTATAAGCATGGTTTCCATCTACACCTCTTGGAAATTAGAAAAGCCAAGGCCATAAGGGAAAACAAAAAATATCTACATATCAATATAATAATATAATATAACATATAAAAAGATAAAATATTTTTTCATTCAACAAAATAAGTGATTGAAGATTTAAAATGCATACAATAGTAATAAAAATTTGATCATGTGATAAGTATGATACATTAATTAAAGTCTTATTTCTTATTATCATATTTAATTTAATATCGAAATTACATATTTAGTCAATAAAGATTTAATAAGTTGATAAGTAAATAAATACCTACATTACATAATTCGTAAATTACGTATTTAATAAACAATTGGTTGGAGACTCAACCAACAATTGGAATCATGCTACTCAATCATAATTTTTTTAATTAGCTCTCGAATATGTTAAATAGTTATTTAGGATTCTATCTCCCAAATAAATGCTAAGAGTTCTAGCTACCTTGAGTGCGCAATATTTACCATTCGTCTGGCTGTTACAACCCAACTTGGTTAGGTAAAAAGAGAAAGAGAGATAGATAAAACTTTGAAGGGGTCTTATTTTTGTAAAATGTGTATAAGTTGAAAAAGTAAAAAAAAATTAAAATAGAAATTAAATAAATATATATTAGAAATTACTTAGTTTTTTATATAATTGACATAATTAGCGATAATTTTGATAAAAATCCATTACATCACACAAGTATAGATGCATCACTTGCAAATACATTATTGTGTCATTTGTAAATGTTAATAACAAATGCGTTTCAAACTAGACCTGCTCTACATGATAACCCCGCGAGGATATACAATAATTGATTAAGAAAGTTAAAAATTACATTAAAGAATGCCACAAATTGTTGTATTTTAAAAATACAAAAGGTTAATTACTCGAAATGTTCCTGAACTTTTGGTTGTTTTGTACTTTTATGCATCTCCTACATCCCACTTTTTTTTATTAGTACAATCAAGTTTCAAAAAATTGAAAATTAGTCGATTAATCCATTAACATTTATCAAAATCTCTATTTGTTGAACAATTAGTCTCCCATGTAACTCACAAGTGGAAATGTTAGATTAACACAATTCTTAAAATTGCGGTTATTAAATTAATTATTTTAGAAATAATTAATTTTTTAGCAATAAATATCTAAAAATTAAAATTAATTATATTATAATTAATTAAAATTAATTATACTGCCAAAATTTAATTGGACACGGTTTTATTGGACGAAAATTAATTATATTGATAAAAGGGGAAAAATAAAATTAATTTAAAAGAATGAAAAATAATTAAAACTAATTAGATTGCTACAAGTCGGTAAGATTTCGCTTTAAAAAAATAAAAGATATCTTTTAAATGAGCCACTATAAATATTGTTTATAAAGAAGGTTTTAGTAACTTATAGCATATTCCATCTCAATTTCATATGATACACTTCTATCTCTAGGAACCCGTATGTTTGGTAAATGAAAAATTATATTATCTCTCTGTTTTATGATTGTAATTGTTTCATATTTGCATTCATTAGGATTTTATACTTTTTATTTTCTAATAATGCTTTTCTTTTTACGCAGATCAGTCGTGTGCAAGAGGAGATCGATGGTCCGCGAACAAATGAAGGTTTTTGAAGCATGAAATAAGTGATGAATGAGAGATGTAAGGCATAAATGAGTTGGATTACTTCTTTAAATGATTCAATGATTCTTGCAAAAAATGATTTTATTTATATATTTTATGTTTTATTTTTGTAGTGGAAAGTAATACATATGATTGTATTGGAATATTGTCATCATCGATAAGGTTGTTGACAATACATAGTTATGCTATGTTGAAATTTTTGGAACTTATGCTATGTGCATTGATATGGTGGATTTTTTTGAAATACGATGGTTACTCTATTGAACTTTTTAAAGAATCGTATGAATTTTGTTCCTTTTTTCCCCTAAAAAGTAACATAATTTTTTGATGAACTTATCTTTCTGTATAACGCACGGGTGAAATACTAGTGGGATTTATTAGATAGAAATTTAGATATGTTAGATGCAAAATTTGTTTTAAATGAAGGTTAAATCCGACATTAATAGGTTCTATACACTAGAGAATGTTAGATAAAATATATTGACACTACATATTTCATTAATACACCACATTTTATCTACACCCAAAAAATTAACCATCTTGATAATCACACCATTTCTATCAGACAAACTAGTATTCGTATCTATGCATCGCACGGACAAAATTATCTTCCATGTTATTATAAATGCGATTTTATATAATTTTGATATTTTTGAATCACTAAAACGAATAAAAAGAGGATACAAAATAATAATATATCACGATACTTGTTGAGCATTACAAAAGAATTGTAGGAGATGGGAATACTCTGATAATTGTGAAAAATGATTTTTTTAAAAAAAACATTTAATTCAAAATTTGAAAATTTTAACTCCTTCTCCCGTTGGCTTAACGGGTTTATTATCTTTATTTCAAACTAACAGCAACCCTCGTGCATTGTACAGGGATACATATCTACGAATACGTGATTCACATAAACATAAATAGAATGACATTAATAATACTGAAAATAATTATAAAAAAACTCACCACAATCCAGAATATTCCACTATTTAGGTAATGCATATTGAAATTTTCTAAAAATTTCAATAGAGTTTCATTTGTATTTCGGATAATTCTATCCTGTAAATATCATGTAATTTAGGTATTTATTTACTATTTCGCAATATAATTAATTTTGATTAATTTTTTATCAAACAAAAATTAAATTTTAGCTGAAATTTTTAGTTTTAATTAATTTTATTTTTAAAATAATTAATTATATCCAAAATTAATTGTATGGTCCAATTTATTTTTTATTTTTAGTTTAACGTTACACCGTTTCTTTCAATTTTTATGTCAAAATTTAAATAATTTTAATTTTGTATCACACCAAACTTAAATCCTAGCGAAATTCCTAATTTCAAATAATTTTTGTTTTATTAGTAAAAATAAGGGATTTTAACTCATTGGGGTACTTAGTGGATGTGCTTTATCCATATAAAATCGCTTAAGGACCTTTTCTGTATATGTAGACTGGTGTAAGAATATCCCATCCTTTAAATATTCAATTTGCAAGTCAAGGCAAAACTTAGTTCTCCCAAGATTTTTCATCTCAAATTCTACTTTTAAATAATTAACTGTTTTTGGAATCTCTTCAACTGTCCCGATAATGTTTAAATCATCTACATATACAGCAATAATAACAAATCCGGAAGCTGACTTTTTTATAAAGACGCATGGGCATATAGGATTGGTTTTATACCCTTCTTTTAGAAGATATTCACTTAGACGATTATACCACATACGTCCGGATTGTTTCAATCCATATAATGATCTCTGAAGTTTTATCGAATAAATTTCACGATCATTCGAATTATACGTTTCAGGCAATTTCAGCCCTTCAGGAATTTTCATATAGATATCATTGTCAATTATACCGTATAAGTAGGCAGTGACCACATCCATTAGTCTCATATTGAACTTCTCATGTGCAGTTAAGCTAACAAGATATCGAAAGGTGATTGCATCCATCACAAGGGAGTATGTTTCTTCATAATCAATGTGAGGCCTTTGCGAAAATCCCTGTGCCACTAGTTGTGCTTTATATCTCACCACTTCATTTTTCTCATTTCGTTTTCGCACGAATACTCATTTGTATCCTACGGGTTTGACCTCTTGTGGTGTTCGCATTATAGGTCCGAAAATATTACGTTTCTAACGAGTCTAGCTCTGCTTGGATGGCATCTTTCCATTTCAGCCAATCATTTCTTCGCCGGCATTCATCAACAGATTTTGGTTCAACATCTTCAACTTCATTGATTATATCAGGTGCTACATTATATGCAAATGTATTATTGACAATTATTCCTTTTCTATTCCATCTCTTCCTTGTGAAAACATAGTTTATAGAGATCTCTTGAATTTCATCATTTTCAGGTACTTGCACTTTCTCGGGAGGTTCTTGCTTGATTGTATCTAATGATTCATTAAGGCCTTCTGCCTCCTTAATGCGATTATTTTGAGCATTTGCTCCCCTCATTTTTCAAGGATTTTTGTCTTTTGATCCAGCGGGCCTACCACACTTTAATCGTATTCTTGATTCATTTGCAATTTCAGTTTCTTTTGGAATGTCAATTCGCGTGGGAACATTCTCAGCTGAAATATGTGACTTAGTTATTCCTTTGGCATCTGTAAAAGTTTCTGGTAATCGATCTGTTGTTCCTTGTAAGTAAATTATCTTTTGAACTTCTTGCTCGCATTGCCCAGTGCGAGGATCTAGGTTGGATAATGTTGTAGTGTTCTATGTCACATCATTTTCCAACCTTTTCAATGTCACTTTTTGTTCCAACTTTTTATGTCCTCCCCCTAAAGGTGGAAATACGATTTCATCAAACTGATAATCAATAAAGTGTGCAGTAAAGATATTGCCTGTTTGGGGTTCAAGATATCTAATTATAGATGGAGATTGAAAATCAATATATATTCCCAACCTTCTTTGAGGCCCCATCTTAGTATATTGTGAAGGAGTAATGGGTACATACACTGCACAACCAAATATCCTTATATGAGAAATATTAGGCTCCTTTTTCGAGACTAATTGTAATGGGGAGAAGTTATTGTTGGATATTGGTCTTAATCGTACAAGCTCTGTGATAAGTGCTAGAAAAACACTTAAATAACTCTTCTATTTTACGTATTTGTGTGTTTTATTAGTATTATTTATTTATTTTTATGTGTTTTCCTTTTATTGTGTGTTTAGAGTCACAAGAAATCAAAAGGAGCCAAAATGGATAAAAATGGAGCGAAAACGGAACTTGGGACCGAAATGCAAGCAATTCAAAGATGGAGGGCCTCCGATGCAATTTTATGAAAAGTTGTTTTTACAATTTTTCTTGTGCCAATGTCAAAGAATATCAAAAGAGGATTTCCACATTTTTTTCGGATCCCAAATCGGAGTTTCCTAGTGAAAGTTATGACCATTTGAAGAGAAATGACAAAGCGTAAAAAATCAGCAGCTCGAATTTACTGCCGCAGTTCAGTAATTTGACCATAACTTTTGCTACAAACTTTGGATTGACCTACACTTTATATTGTTGGAAAGGACACTCAGAGGGCTACAACTTTGATGTTGACGTCTTCAAATGATTCGGATTATATCATGATCAAAAATGGGCAAAACTGAGAGTGATGTGAATGGAGGATTTCTTGGGTCATGTTTTGGTAGAAAATTCATAACTTTCTATTAAAATATCAAAAAAAGGAAATTTCAATTGCACAATTCAGCCAAGATGCTTACCTATACCATGATACAATATTTGAACTAATGGAGCAATTTAAGATCATGATTTGGTGGTTACCAATTAGTGGAATCATAATGGAGTAGTTGTACAATTTTTTATCATGTTTTCTTGTGAAATTTTGCCTATAAATAGAGGCATTTGTAAGGAAGGAAATGCACAACTTAGTAGAAGAGAATTAGCTAGTAGTTCTCTCCAATAAAATTTTCGTCTTCATTTGTTCTTAGTTTTAGTTTGAAGATTTTAGCTTTTCATATTCCGGCGGATCAATTCTTCGCTAAGTTCTCTTTTCCCTTTTATTTCTCTATTTATTTCTTAGTATTTATTTACTTATTTACTATATTTTGCATAATCTATCATATAGTGGTGGTGATACAAGGCGAACACTCGCTAAAAAGTATGAAACCTCGCAAATATGAGTAGTTAGACTTTTCTATCTAGTTCGAAGGGGACGTTGTGTTCAACTAACATGTTGTTATCTTTTCTAACTCTTTAGTAACGTTTTATCTATTCCTCTACTTCAATTTGTTGATTTGTTATGCTTGTAAACCCGTTTTTAAGTTTATGTGATTATTGCATTCACTTTGGCCAATTGAATCAATTAATCTTTAAATTCAAGTTACTTGCTAGGATTGGAACTTTTGATCCGTAATTGTCATTAGATTCCAATCCAAAGTAGCAAATGAATATCGTGCATATTTATTAACAAATCAACTTAGATGCATTAATTCGAGCTTGTGAAATTATTCATCTAATTCAACTCATTCTTCTCGTTCATTTCATACTAGCTTTGCATTAAATCCGAAGAGCTTGTTTAGGGTTATCCAATAGCTAGATGTTAAGTTAAAGAGCTTACTTTTAACTTAATATACTTAAGGAAGAATTCGTTAATCAGAGCTTCTTAGTTAATTGAGAGTTGATAAATTGAAGAAGGAATACTAACACGTTGCATGGGAAAGATAAACACAAGTTGTTGACACAACCAAACCCGAGAACTAGATATTTATTTCAATTGTTTTATTTGATCTTATCTTTTGTCATTTGATTTTCATTCAAAATTCTCAAAACCCTCACTTTCCTATATTAATTGATAAAGACAACTAGATTAAGCACCGTTCCTCTTGGGTTCGACCCTTACTTACCACTTCTACATTAATTTGTAGTTTTGAAACCGAGTAAGGAAAAAAACAAACTTTGGTGCGCCGCGATAACACGCCCACTCTGCTGCATGTAAAATAGCATATCCCCATGCAGAAAGTGGAAGTTTTTTTCTCATGAGTAATGACTTGGCAATCAGTAGGAGGCTTTTAATAAATGATTCAACTAGACCATTTTGAGTATGAACATAAGGAACTGGATGTTCAACTTTTATTCCAACTGACATACAATAATCATTAAAAGCTTGTGATGTAAATTCACTAGTATTATCTAGTCGGATTGTTTTGATTGGATAATCTGGAAATGGTACTCGTAACCTTATAATTTGTGCGAGCAATCTTGCAAATGCCATATTTCGAGTGGATAACAGGCATACATGTGACCATCTTGTGGATGCGTCTATTAAAACCATGACATATTTGAATGGTCCACATGAAGAGTGAATAGATCAACATATATCACCTTGTATCCGTTCCAGAAATATTGGAGATTCATTTCCAACCTTAGCTAGTGATGGTCTCATGATCAATTTTCCTTGAGAACATGCAGCACACGAAAATTTACTAGATTGAAGAATCTTTTGATTTTTCAGAGGATGTCCACTTGAATTTTCAATTATTCTCCTTATCATTGTCGAGTCAGGATAACCTAAACGGTCATGCCAAATATTAAAATCTTTTGTATCTTCAATCTTCTCGTTATATGCAACATATACTTCAATTGTACTAATATTGGTATAGTACAAACCAGAAGAGTATGCTGGCATTTTCTCCAACACGTGTTTCTTTTTGGAAACCATAGCAGTTATATATAGATATTCTGTATTATTTTCTTTTGCTGTCTTAATATGGTACCCATTACTCCGTATATCTTTAAAACTTAATAGATTCCTTTTCGATTTAGAGACGAACAATGCGTTATTGATAATAATTCGTGTTCCCCCTTTCAATATGATATTTGCTCTTCCGGAGCCTTCAATAATTGCTGCCGAACCAGATACTGTTATTACATCATTCTTTATTATGGTCAAACTCGAAAAATACTTTTTGTTTCTTAATATAGAGTGCGTAGAAGCACTATCCACTAAACAAATTTCTTCATCTATGATTTTGGAGTCAATCAAGGGGGGACCAATGTTCTTTCTCCTTCAAAAGAAATAATGAATTTTAGAATAGAATATTTTATTTATATAGAAAACCATGACATAACATTTTACACATATGCACGTCCATACTGCCATACACATACATTATTATTATAAAAACACACAACACATATTATTTTTTTCATACAGATACATATAGAGATCATAGTTATAATATTTTGAAAGAACATCAATTCTCATTATGTTGTTCGTAAAAATCTGCAATTTCAAGATGTGTCGTTCTTGGTGGCTCCAAGAGTGGAGTGTCTTCTTTATATGAGAAGTTCGTCTCAATATTATTTCCTTTCTCCCTTTTAGATGCTTGATATAGATCAACAAGGTGTTTAGCAGTTCAGCACTTTTGCCCAGTGTCCTTTCATGCCGCATCTATGGCACGAATTATCTGGCTCTCTTGTTGATTCTTTCCCATTTCTTTTATAAAGATTTCCCCTCCTTTCACTATGATTATTTACTTTCTTAAATTTTGGGGAATTGTCATGGCTACTTTTATACCATGAAAAATTTCGTCCTCGGCCACGGCCACGGCCTCGACCTCTACCTCAGTTAATGCCAAAACTGTATCCTCGCCCATTGTATCCTCGTCCACGGCTTGTAGATGCTATGTTGTTTACTTCAGGCAACGGTAAAGATCCCGTTGAACGAGATTCATGGTTTTTCATTAACAGCTCGTTATTTTGTTTTGCTACAAGTAAACAAGATATCAGCTCTGAATATTTTTTTAAAGCCTCGTTCCCTATATTGTTGTTGCAGGACAACATTTGAGGCATGAAAAGTGGGGAATGTTTTCTCTAACATATCATTCTCCGTAATTGTTTCTCCGCATAATTTTAATGTAGAAGTAATTTTAAACATTGCGTAGTTATATTCATTCATTGATTTAAAATCTTGTAACCTTAAATGTAACCAATCGAAATGAGCTTTGGGGAGGATAACTGTTTTTTGGTGATCATATCTTTTTTTTTTTAAATTGTTCCAAAGTTCCGAAGGATCTTCAACGGTAAGATATTCATTTTTTAGTGATTCGTCGAGATGATGACGAAGAAAAATCATAACATTGGCTTGATCCTTTTCTGATGTTTCATTTTCTTCTTTAATTGTGTTCCCGAGGCCTTTTGCATTTAAATGCATTTTGGCATCAAGAATCCATGATAGATAATTCTTTCCAGTAACGTCGAGTGCCGCAAACTCTAATTTTGTGATATTTGATGCCATACTTTGTTTGGAATAGGTCGTTATATTACCGTTTGGTTAGGTATATATGCTTGGTAGAGCAGTCGTGTTGATAACGTGTTATAAAATTAGTGAATTTAAGAGAATAATATAAGAGATTATAAAATGATAGGAGAAATGAGATGAATATTTGAAGAGGAGAATGAGAGATTTATTGTATTTGAATGGGAGAATTAACCCTCCCTATTTATAGAGTTACAAAATGGTGGCAAATGTGCAATTTACAATACACTTGGGGGTAAAATAGTCATTCACATAGTAGATATTATGTGTAGGTATCCAAAGTGGGTATAATATTTACAACAAGGGACCTAATTTAACGTTTATAGAAAACATTAGTATTGCACTAAACATAGCCCATTTCTGTCAAAACATTAGAGTTTGCTTTCTGCAAGATTGGAACTGTGACTATCAAAATGTGAAAACCTTTAGAAGAGGCTTATTTAAGCAAATGAGCTCAAAGACACAAGTATCACCAACCCTGAGATTGTTAGCCTTGAAAAATGAGCTCAGCCCACGCATAAAACCACACCTCTGAGACGACCTCATTCCATGCTTAGTAAAGAAGCGAACCACCCACTTGTTACCATCGCCATCACAGAGTTCAGCTTTCTCTGGAGGACTTGGCAACATATACTTCATATAAAATTTTTGTGGCACGTACTTCAAATAAAAAATTTCACGATGTTAGGATTAAATCATGTAAAATAATACTGCGAAACTCAACCTATTGACTATGCTCAAGTATATCTAATCCCAAAACTTAGGGGCCGTTCTGTTTGTTTTGTATTTTCTGTTTTCATTTTCGAAAATATTTTGGTATTTTCTGTTTTCAATTTTTGTTTTGAGAAAATTGAAAATGCGTTTGGTTTGTTGTTTTGAAAAATTATTTTTGGGAAGGGAAAATAGAAAATGTGTTTGGTTTATACTTTTACAAAAATACAATTTCGTATAATAAAAGTTACAAAAAGGTCCTCAAACTTTTCAAAAATTTCAAATAGGCCATCATCTTCACCTACCCCACCCCCACCCCTAACCCCACCCCCAACCCCACCCCCCCCACCACCGGGAAGGTGGAGAACCACCTTCGCCGGTGGTTCTCCAAGGTGGAGAACCACCTGCGAAGGTGGTTCTCCACCTTTTGCAGGTGGAGAACCACCTTCGAGGTGGTTCTCGAGGGTGGAGAACCACCTGCGACAGGTGGTTCTCCACCTTCGATGGTGGAGAACCACCATCGGATGGTGGTTCTCCACCTGAGAACCACCACGGCGGTGGTTCTCAGGTGGAGAACCACCCGATCTGGTGGTTTGACCACCAGATCTGGTGGTTTGACTTTTTTCCGGTGGTCGGCGGTGGTGGTCGGCGGTGGTCGGTGGTGGTTGGACTAAAATGTACAAAAAATGAAAATTTGGGACTCAAATGTAATAAATGTAAAGTTTAAAATCCGAAAACTCGTTTTCGTTGTTTTCAACATTTAACACAGAAAACGACGAAAACGTTAAAAAGACGTTTTCGTGTTTTCTATACAAATCTTGAAAACAATTTCGAAAACGCATTTTCGAAAACAATGAACGAACGCGTTTTCAGCGTTTGCGAAAACTGAAAACAGAAAACGGACTGAAAACGGCAAAGAGAACAGGCCCTTAGCGTTTTAGTATTGCATATAAAAAGTTTACTCGGACAGCATCACAGTGGCACCAGTTAATTTCAGCTAAAATCAATCATTAGCAAACACAAAGCTCATTAGCTTACCAAGAAGCCCCTTTCCAGATTAGATGGATTCAACACCACAGTAAATGAAGGATACTGGGGCAGAACATTTCTAGCAGCTCTCACAGGACTTTGAATACGAGACGATGATGTGCGGTTTGCATCTACAGTTCAACAACTGATTTTATAAGCAATCTTAGTGATTACTGAATTAAGTATATTTAAACGAAATTCAATGTAAATAACTTACTTGAAGTGGACAGAATGGCCTCTCTAGCATTCTTGGTTGTGGGATTCTTGGATTTCTTCTCATTGTTAGCAGAAGATGTGTTTAAATCCCCTTTTCGCTGTTTCCATGCAGCTGCTTCTTCCATTTTCACTTTGCTTCGCATTCGATATGAACGCTGGAATTTTGGCATTCTGGTCAAGTAAACCTCAGCTGATTGGGAACGTTCAGGGGATGAAGAAGAGCCCAAATGATGCTCACTAGTCTCTTCATCGCATGGTTTACCAGGGAACGAAGCAAGAATTTCAACACAGCTGTCATCATTATCATCACTTTCTGAGTTTTCACGGTTTGGTTTAGATTTATAGACGACCTCAGTTGAAGTGAAATCAAATACATGGACATTGAAGCTAGAATTCCCTTTGTATGTGAAGGATATAATGTAGCCATCAATCACTGAGTGGTCCTTAACAAACTTGTCCCAGCCATGATGAAACCAAAATGTATCGTTTTCCTTTTTGAGTTGCACAAACCAAAGGTCGCCAACGGAATCACAAAGTATAACCTCAGCAAATTTGTCGTGTTCATGACCGAACTTCTCGGCAAGTTTGTCTGGGACCCTCTGCAACAATCACATTCAAATTACATTATATATAGTTACAATCCTAGAAATATTTGTTTTGAAGAACCTCCCGCCATGAAACAATGTTTAATTCCAAGCATATGGCAAAAATAAAAAATATCACAGTTTTTCCTCGAGCAAAAACGCACAAATTAAAACTTTAAAACTCTATTCATTTTGTAAGAATTATTTCAAATAATCAGCAGAAATGCATATTGTTTTTCATATCATGTCATCATATATATCCAGAAGGGACTACAATAAACACTTACAAGGAAATTAACAACCGAAACAAAAACAAATGACTTAGAATTTGCAAAAAGGTGAAGAAATTGTTCTTAAGGTTGAAGATGATGTATAGAAGAGCAAAGATGGTGAAAAAGATCAGAACCCTTTGGTGAAGAAGAATTATTCAATTTCTATATTTGAAGTATGCCAAAAATTGCAGAGAGAATGAGAAAATACACTGCTGTTTTTAACACACTTCATATATGGAGATCCAATAACAGCCCCCTTCCCATTTTTGTTCCTGAAAACCCTTTTTTTTTTCCTGTCCCTCTCTCTCTCTCGCCAAAATTTGGATTTAGTCTATCAAGGGCATTTTTCACACAGTTCACATCACAGAGTCCCTAAACAATTCATTTCCATTCACTAGCAATCCCAATTGCAAACATCTTATAAACATCAATATCCATGAAACATAGGTTTTCCCCGGCATTTGATCAAACAGCTTCCTTGTAAACTTCCAAATCACAACACCCCTCTTGCAAATAAAACAATCAACCACATCCAACATGCATATCAGCTCCAAAATACCCAGTCAGAAGTAAGAACACAGTCAAGTTCAAAACAAAAGCCCAGAGGGGATTCGTAAAAAAAAAAAAAAAAAAATTGCAACGATTTGAAAATAATAATAATAATAAAAAAAATCATTCTTATACAAAGAAAATAAGGGAAATTACCAGTTTGAAAAGGTTAGTCGTTTGAGGAACCATAACCTTGAAGAACCTTGCTACCGAATCATATCGGTTAGCCATTTTACTTCCGTTTCCTTTTGCTTATATCAGTTAGTAAATTACCTGCAATTCACATGGTGCAAAGTTGATAAGTGCTAGAAAAGCACTTAAATAACTCTTCTATTTTATGTATTTGTGTATTTTATTAGTATTATATGTTTATTTTAATGTGTTTTCCTTTGATTGTGTGTTTAGAGTCACAAGAAATCAAAAGGAGCCAAAATGGATAAAAACGGAGCGAAAACGGAACTTGGGACCGAAATGCAAGCAAATTCAAAGATGGAGGGCCTCCAATGCAATTTTATGAAAAGTTATTTTTACAATTTTTCTTGTGCCAATATCAAAGAATATCAAAAGAGGATTTCCACATTTTTGTCGGATCCCAAATCGGAGTTTCCTAGTGAAAGTTATGACCATTTGAAGAGAAATGACAAAGCGTAAAAAATCAGCAGCTCGAATTTATCGCCAGTTCAAGAATTTGACCATAACTTTTGCTACAAAATTCGGATTGACCTGCACTTTATATTGTTGGAAAGGACACTCAGAGGGCTACAACTTTGATGTTGACATCTTCAAATGATTCGGATTATATCATGGTCAAAAATGGGCAAAACCGAGAGTGATGTGAATGGAAGATTTCTTGGGCCATGTTTTGGTAGAAAATTCATAACTTTCTATTAAAATATCAAAAAAAGGAAATTCCAATTGCACAATTCAGCCAAGATGCTTACCTATACCATGATACAATATTTGAACTAATGGAGCAATTTAAGATCATGATTTGGTGGTTACCAATTAGTGGAATCATAATGGAGTAGTTGTACAATTTTTTATCATGTTTTCTTGTGAAATTTTGCCTATAAATAGAGGCATTTGTAAGGAAGGAAATACACAACTTAGTAGGAGTGAATTAGCTAGTAGTTCTCTCAAACTTTCTCTTCAATAAAATTCTCTTTTTCATTTGTTCTTAGTTTTAGTTTGAAGCTCTTAGCTTTTCATATTCCGGCGGATCGATTCTTCGATAAGTTTCTCTTTTCCCTTTTATTTCTTAGTATTTATTTACTTGTTTTCTATACTTTGCGTAAATTACTTGTATAATCTATCATATAGTGGTGGTGATACAAGGCGAACACTCGCTAAAAAGTATGAAACCCCGCAATTATGAGTAGTTAAGACTTTTCTATCTAGTTCGAGGGGGACGTTGTGTTCAACTAACATGTGGTTATCTTTTCTAACTCTTTGCTAACGTTTTATCTATTCCTCTACTTCAATTTGTTGATTTGTTATGCTTGTAAACCCGTTTTTGAGTTTATGTGATTATTGCATTCACTTTGGCCAATTGAATCATTTAATTTTTAAATTCAAGTTACTTGCTAGGATTGGAACTTTTGATCTGTAATTGTCATTAGATTCCAATCCAAAGTAGCAAATGAATATCGTGCATATTTATTAACAAATCAACTTAGATGCATTAATTCGAGCTTATGAAATTATTCATCTAATTCAACTCATTCTTCTCATTCATTTCATACTAGCTTTGCATTAAATCCTAAGAGCTTGTTTAGGGTTATCCAATAGTTAGATGTTAAGTTAAAGAACTCACTTTAATTTAATACACTTAAGGAAGAATTTGTTAATCAGAGCTTCTTGGTTAATTGAGAGTTGATAAATTGAAGAAGGAATAGTAACACGTTGCATGGGAAAGATAAACACAAGTTGTTGACACAACCGAACCCGAGAACTAGATATTTCTTTAATTAATTTATCTATTTTATTTTGTCATTTTCATGTCTATTTTTATTCAATTTTCTCAAAACCCCCTTTCCTATATTAATTGATAAAGACAACTAGATTAAGCACCGTTCCTCTTGGGTTCGACCCTTACTTACCACTTCTACATTAATTTGTAGTTTTGAAACCGAGTAAGGAAATAAAAACAAACTTTGGTGCACCGCGACAACACGCCCAAAAGTCTCTTCAAACTCATCATCATAGTTTCTTGAATTTGGAGTTTTTAATATCACATATCATCCATTACTTCAAAAAATGACCATAAATGAACAACAAAATAATGAGAGAACACATGCGACAAATTTTAGCATAAACATTAAAAAAAGAAAAATAAAAACAGTCCATGTTTGAAAATGAGGTATGAAGTAAGAGGATTTAGGACTAGACTGATGTCAGGATAGAAGTCTATTAATGTTTGTGGCATCAATCGTCTAGAAGAACAAGAATGCATAGTCCTAGAAAAATATATGGAATCTTAATCCATAAATTAATGGGACATATTACATATATAGAGAAAATAAACAAATCGCATAAAGTTCTACCGTTTCAGTAAATAATCACACAACAGGGTCCTTAAGTCCTATGATGGTTGATGTGATAGAAAATTAGTTTATCGGAAATACAATACATTATATCATCATAACCGAGGATAGCTATAGTTGAATTCAAAGTTATGAAAGAATAGAAAAGGAATCGCTCTACACGAGCTTAAGAGATCTCATATATATATACTAATGTCATAATCCTAACAATACACCATAAGCCGTCATATAATACTAGAAGAACAAAAAAAACCCTACACACTTAACCTAGCATGGGCCGGGGGAGATAGGCCCACGAGAAGCCCACGGCTTTCTTAACACTCCCCCTCAAGCTGGAGCATACAAATCAAACATGCCCAGCTTGAAACACAAGGTCAAAAAACTGTCACGAGGGAGAGGCTTGGTGAAGATATCACCCAACTGATCTTCGACTTCACATATGGAGTAACAATCGCTTTGACATCATCAAATCACGAATAAGGTGACAAATCGACCTCGATATGCTTGGTGCGCTCGTGAAACACTGGGTTGCTTGCTATAAATATTGCCGCTTTATTATCACAATACATCGGCATAGGAGAGGTTATCATAATACCCATCTCAGACAAAAGGGAACGAACCCAAATCATCTCAGCTGCTGTATGTGCCATAGCTCGATATTCAGCTTCAGCACTTGATCTAGCCACAACATTTTGCTTCTTACTTCGCCAAGTAACAAGATTACCACCAACTAAAGTACAATACCCAGACGTTGACCGACGATCGGTGGAGTCACCCGCCTAATCAAAGATCTCCGAGAATCCACTAATATCGATATCTTTGTGAAGGCCGATAAAGAAGTCCCTTTCAGAGAACCCTTCAAGTATCGTAAAATCCAATCACAAAGATTCCAATGAGGAACGCGAGGACTGTGCATAAACTTACTAACAATACTAACAGCATAAGTAATATCAGGGCGAGTCACCGTTAGATAGATGAGACGGCCAACAAGGCGTCGATATCTACCCGAATTAGGAAACACCTCCCCCTGTTCGGCATCCAGCTTCATTGTAGGATCCATAGGAGTATTTATAGGCTTTGAACCGAGAAGCCCAGTCTCAGTAAGTAGATCCAACACATACTTACGCTGAGAGAGATTGAGGCCATCACCTGAACGAGCAACCTCTATCCCAAGGAAATAACGAAGGAGGCCTAAATCTTTCGTATGGAATCGCGCCTAAATATTCCTTCAAAGCGGAAATACCAAAGAACATCACTTCCGTAAATTATAATATCGCCCACATAGACAATGAGAATAATGGTACCGTAAGAGGAATGCCGAACAAACAATGAATGATCACATACCGAACTGGCGAAGGCCAAACCGAGAACCACGTAACTAAACCGATCAAACCACGCACGGGGCGACTGTTTCAACCCGTAAATCGCCTTCTTCAGCTTACACACCATATGTTCTTGGCCTGGAACAACAAACCCAGGGGGCTGCTCCATATAAACCTCTTCATGTAACACGCCATGCAAAAAGGCATTTTTAATATCCAATTGATATAAAGGCCACCTCTTACAAACAGCAACTGAGCAAGATTCGGATGAATTAAGCGAGCAACAGCGGAGAAAAGGTCTCCATATAATCCACCCCATAAGTTTGAGTGTACCCTTTGGCAACCAAACGAGCCTTCAAGCGTTCTCTGAGCCATCCGTAAATACTAAACCGTATATACCCATCGACATCCTACCGTTGTTTTTCCAAAGGGGAGCGGGGTCAAATCCCAAGTCTTATTCTCATGAAGAGCAGATATTTCCTCCGTCATGGCTGACTTCCAACCAGGGGAAGCTAGTGCCTGAGTAAGAGAAGATGGGACCGAAACAGAAGATATGGACAATGCAAATGTACGAAAAGCAGGAGCAACACGATGAAATGAAACAAAGCGAGATATAGGATGAAATTTGTTTTGGACCTGGTTCTTCTAGCAATGGGTTCTACATCAACACTCAAGACGATTTAACGGCAGGAGCCTCTGTAGAGGATGATGATTGGTTCAAAGGCAATTCACCTGCAGTGTCTTTTCTCACAGTGCGACGATGATATTGAGCATAAATGGGCATATCACGCAAAGTAGTAAGCGGAACACGACCTGACACTTCCTTGACAGCATCACAAGGGACAACTGGGACAGGAACGACTGGAGGAGATGGACTAAGAAGCTCCCCCTGACGACAAGATACTAACTCTGAATCAAATTGCTGCCCAGAAGAGGAAAAATAGGATGTAGACTCAAAGAATGTGACATCAGCACTAACATAATACTGATGGGTAACGGATTATAACAACGGTACCCTTTTGCATGCGGGAATAGCCAGCGAATACACACTTGAATCGAGGGTCCAACTTGTCACCGACCAGGTGAGAACATGGACAAATGCGACACAACCAAACACTCTAGGTGGAACATGATAGGTCTTTTGACCAGGTACAACAACCGAAAGGCGATCGCTTAGCAAGGGACGTAAGATGGCATACGATTAACAAGGTAATTAGTCAGAAGAACAAATACATTTCAATATGGTTTAGGAACTCCCATAGCAAACATCATAGTACGAGTAACATCTCGTAAATGACGCAATTTACGTTCAAAGAACCCCATTTTGTTGTGAGGTATATGGGCAAGTGGTTTGATGAATAATCCTCGATCTTCACAAAAGGATTTGACACACGATTGGGTATATTCTAAGGCATTATCAGTAGAAATATTTTAAGTTTAGTATGGAATTGGGTCTCAATTTCATTGTAGAAATTTGAAAGAATACGAGGTAACTCGTGTCGATCTTTTAACAAATACCACGCGTCATTCGTGAATAATCATCGACAAATACCACAAAGTAAAGAAAACCAGACAAACTTTTATTTCTTGCAGGACCCCAAATGTCCGTATGGACTACATCAAATGGACACAACGACCGTTTATCAATCCTATCGTGAAACGTACTACGGTGATGTTTTCCCAATTGACACGCTTCACACTCTAAAACAGACATAGGACTCAAATTAGGAATTAAGCGGCGTAATTTAACAAGAGATGGATGACCAAGACGACAATGCCATCAAGTGGCGACACGGATGCACTCGGTCGCAGGCGTGAACCTAGACTCCTCAACATCCAACACATATAATCCATCGCGCTCATATCCCGAACCAATCATCATCTTCGTCTGGAGGTCCTGAAAAACACAACCAGTAGCGGTGAAAGTTATAGAAGCGCTTTAGAGCTTTAGTAAGAGCACTAACAGAAACAAGGTTAAATGAAAGATTTGGTACATAGAGGCCCGATTTCAACTCTAAAGATTGAGTTGGATGGAGGGTTCCACTACCAAGAACTGGACGCGAAGAACCATCAGCTAAACTCATACTAGACTTAGTAGGAACAAAGTTGGAAAGAAGAGAGGAATTACCAGTCATATGGGCACTAGCTCCTGAATCAATGATCCAAGATGAAGAAGGCATTGCCAAATTAGCAGACTTACCAGAACTCACAACGGTAGCAGTGGGCATGCCAGAAGATGTAGACAATGAAGAAGGCATTGCCAAATTAGCAGACTTCTCGTGGGCCTATCTCCCCCGGCCCATGCTAGGTTAAGTGTGTAGGGTTTTTTTTGTTCTTCTAGTATTATATGACGGCTTATGGTGTATTGTTAGGATTATGACATTAGTATATATATATGAGATCTGTTAAGCTCGTGTAGAGCGATTCCTTTTCTATTCTTTCATAACTTTGAATTCAACTGGTATCAGAGCCAAATCCTTCTCCTTTTCCTCTGTCAAACACCTTTCGTTCCCCTCTTTTCTTCCCCTTGTTTTCCCATAATTGAAGTGTTCTTGGGGGGTTTTTAAACCCTTTGTGTCAAGTGTGTTGCATCTCTAATGTATTAAAGTTGGTAAAGTTGTGGGTTTGTGCTGTGTCTCGATCGGTGTGGGCTTCGTAGTGTTGCTGGTGCATGTGTTGTGAGTTGTTGAAATCAAGTCTACATCGATCAAATCTACCTTTGTTGCTGTCCAATTTGTGCAGTATTTCTATCGAGCTACAGTAACACTCGGCTCTGATGTCGCGCTGATGACGCCGCTACAAGAACACTCGGCTACGCGAATCGCGCTACGCTGACGCCGCTAAAGAACACTCGGCCACAGAATCGATGCTACAAAGATCTCGCCACGCTGATTGCTACAGATATATTGTGTTGGTTGTTTTGGTGTGAAAAGTCAAATTCGCTTTTGTACTGTTGTTTGGCTTGATCCGGTGAATAATGGGAGATGAGACTGTGAAACCCGCATCAACCGCTGCGTCTGGCAGCAAGCCACCTTTGTATTATGTTAGTGATGACCTTGGCAAGCCGATTACCAACATTCGTCTGAATGGGAATAATTATCTGTCTTGGAGTTATGCTGTTGAGCACTTTATTCGTGCTAAAAGGAAAATCAAATTTCTTAAGGATGATCCTCCAAGTAGTACTGATCCAGAATATGAGGAGTGGGAATCCTCTAACTCGATGGTTCTAACATGGTTATGGAACAGTATGGAACCCAAAGTTCTTACTAATGTGCAGTTTTTACCAACAGCTAAACAGGTTTGGTCATCCCTGAAGGAAATGTATTCTCAAGAGAACAATATCTCACGTATTTATGATCTGTATGAATCCCTGTTTAAGACCAAACAAGGTGAGAGAACTATTGATGAGTATTACAGCACTATGAAGGGACTGTGGGAAGAACTTCTGCTTTATCAACCGCTTACAGTGGATCTCGAGCAACAACGACAAGCTCGAGAACAATTTCAGGTAGCGATTCTTTTGCATGGGCTCAATTCGAATAATAGCGTGTACAAAGATCAGCTTCTAGCTAGTGAAACAGTTCCTACAGCTGCACGGCTTTCTTAACAGCTATAAATGATAATTCAAAAGTATCAATTCTAGCATAGTTACAATGAGGTTGCAACAAGTTGTGGTACAAGAACTGATTGTTATGTCTTCTTCAGGAATAAGGTTACAGACATGATACAGATAAGGTTGCTGAGTACATTGCATTTGCCAACGACAACCTTTTAGTGAAGGCAACAAGACATAACTAAGATCTTGGGAAACATTGATAAGCATTATAAAATCAGAGCTTGTTCCATTTTCTATTTTCAGTTTTTCGTGTTCCAAAATATTGAAAGCTTGTTCACTTCTCAAAAAAAGGAAAAAAAAATGTTTAAAACAAATTGAAAAAATTTATAACTCTTACATGCTGAAAAGTTAAAAAAATGTAGCAAGAATTTCTTAACCGAGTGGTGTGGGAATTTAGTACTAGTAATACTGGATGCTAAATGATAAATGGGGCATGTGTTTGATATATGCGTAAAGAGAAGATTACAAACATACATGTTAGGAATTCATCGCAAAAATCTAACATATATTTTATTTTGCAAATAAGAGTCAATCATCTATCACTTGATTGTACATTTTTCTATATGAATCTACTACGGAAAACCATAGCAATCCAAGGCAGGTGAAAAAGGCAAACAGGTGAGCATGAAAACATAAAAACTTGTGAACAGCATTGACAAATGACCAACATTTCATTAATCCGTAATCAAATTTTGATCTTTCTCAAATCCTCCTATCGAGACCCTATTTTCTTTGCTACAAAAACGCATCACTTCTCTCAGACAGTAAAAATCGCTTCTAAAACTAAACTTCACACAACAAATGAAGGAATGCGACTTTAACCCAAGGTTATTTCATCGATCATCAGTCAGAATTGCTTCAATGAAAATTACCTGAACGCTGCTGCGACTTGCTTTGCTTCCTTTTGCTTTTCCCCCGTAATTGAACCGATAGAAGCGAGTAGGGTTTGAGTGGGATTGAATACTGAAGTAATGTAGATATACAGATTGCTTTTTCAAATTTTCTTTTGAAAGTACAGGGAGCAGCCATTGAATGGCTCCCTGCAGAAAGAAGGTTGTACCAGGTGCGAAAAGACTGCAAGAGGGCTGAAGCCATTGCCTGAAATGGAATTGAGAGGAGATGAGGACGAATGATATGTGCAAAAGGGCCAAACCGATATGTGCAAAAGGGGCAAACCGATATGTGCTTAATTCATCAAAAGTTTTTAAAAATTTTGTGGGAAAATATCAAATTAAAGGAAAAGTTTTCTATTTTATGAAAAATATTTTTTATTAGTATCATATTCGCACGGGAAGAATTAAATTTATATGAAATAAATAATTTATATAGCATTATAAATATATTAAATATGAATGTTGAATTACATAATTGATATAATTTATGCATAGGAGATTGTATAATTGTAAACAATTACTAAAATATATAATATATATTGCATAATATCCGCAATGTAAAAAAAGTGGAGTAAATTCGTAATTGTAAATTAAAAAATTCACGTGCATCTCTAGGGCTGGGCAAACTAACCACCAAACCGACAAACTGACCCAACCCGACCGCCTTGGTTCAAGTCGATTCAGTTTTTTGAGGCAATCGGCTCTGTTGGTGGGTTGCTAGTGGCTAAACCAACAGTGGTTTGGGTCGGTTGGTGGGTTAGGATATTGTCAGGTCGGTTAACCGACCCGACCCATAAAAATAAAATAAAATAAAATAAAAAAGCAAGAAACGAGTCAATCCTCATTTTATTCTTTCTCACCTTCTCTCACTTTCACATTCCAACTCTCATGTTCTCTTTCTCTTCTCAATCATAGGAAACCCTAGCTACTCCACCAGACCACTACTGCCGCTCAACTCCACTGCCGCCACTCGACTTTTCGCTGCCGTTCGGCTCCACAGCCGACTCTCATTCTCACATTCCAACTCTCTCGTTTTCTTTCTCTTCTCAATCCTAGGAAACGCTAGCTACTCTACCAAACTACCATCGCCGCTCGACTCCACCACCGCCGTTCGACTCCACAGCCGCTCGACCCCCAAATTTGAAATGGATTCAAGTTATTTTTCAATTCTTTCCTCTTTTTCTTGTATTTATCTTTGTTCTTAGTTCTTACAGAGGATAGTAAAACGCCTCAATCATTAACAATAACAAATAGATGCATCCACAAAATAATACTAATGCTTATGAGGAAGTTTTAATCAGTGATCCAAAATTCTTTACATTAAATTATCACTTAACTTTTGTATTTTCATAGCCAACATGGACGGTCAATATGAGCAGAATATAAAACACACAACTCTACAACGGTCAAGAGTTTATATACCATGGATTACCAGAGAATATAACTGACTTTATTCTAGTTTCTTACTTTTGCTCACTACATAACAATTCTACCATTGGGAGATTTTGCTTGGGGTCTTCATCATCACTTAACTAACAAGGCTGAGAAATTGATTTGTATATTTCTGAGCATAAAACAAGTTCTATTTATAGTGGAGGGTGAAAAATGTTGCTTATGAAACTGTGTATGTGTCATGTTTGCTGTTTACTGTTTGCTGTTCGCGTGAGGTTTAAATTGTCATGTTTGCCAATTTGAACATATTGAACACTAGAGAACATACATGGAATCTCAATCTACCGAAATAATTGTGGAGGTTTCAATATTGTCCTACAAAAGTTCTGCTATAATAACTAAAAATGTATCAAACCATTTGAATGTCATCAAAATCTACTTCCACAATTTCTTCCTAAGTATATGTGAAAGATTTCAAGAATCCAAGAACTTGGAGCAACCCTTTTATGTGTTTCTTTTGCTACCCCATACACGCACAAACTTTTGCTGTAGCCTGTAGTGCACTTGGATCTTCTCTTGGGAAGCCAATGAATTAAAGTTGTTTTCTTTTATAATAAATACAAATATTATTGAGTTTAAACAAATTAACGTGAAGATGGTTAAAATGTATACAAAATCTTATGCGAGCAATGGATGTGGAATGACAAAATCATGTTAAATCATTTGTTTCCTAACTTATAGTTTAGTTATCTTATCTTGTATTCTTACTCTTTGAAATTGGTACTTGGTTTATTATTGGGTATTATAAGTTTATTTCTTGCTGTGTAAATTATAATTGGACTTTTTGTGGTTTTTAATATAGAAATGGATATTGAACTTGAATTTCAAGAGGAACTAAGAGCGGAAGCGGGGTCTGTTGCACTTCCTCCACATCCAAATAAAGGTAGTAAGAAAACTTCAGAGGTGTGGGACCATTTCAAAATGGTAGGAGACCCGAAATCCCGTGATGCAAGGTGTGAATGTAATTATTGTGGGCAATCATATGCATGTTGTGCTAAAATGAATGGTACGAGTTCTTTGAGAAACCATTTGTTTAATTCTTATAAGAAGTATCCCAATAGGCTGGAACAAAAAAAAATAAAAGACCTTGTATTTTTAAAGAGTGGGTGATGGGGGGAGCAATTTAATTTCCGTTGGATTTAACAAAGAAGCTTGTAGGGCTGCTTGTGCGAAAATGATAGTTATTGATGAGCTACCTTTTAGTCACGTGGAAGGAGAGGGGTTTAGACTATTTTGTAGTGTAGTATATCCTAAGTTTGGTCCACCATCTCGAAGGACGATTGTTCGAGATATTAATCAACTTTTTATGGATGAAAAGTTGGCACTTCGAAAGTACTTTACTATCCACAATCAGAGAGTTTCACTCACTACTGACACATGACGTCCATTCAGAATGAAAATTACATGTCTCTTACGGTCCATTACATTGATTCTGATTGGAATCTCCAAAAAAGAATTGTTTTGTGTGATTAAAGATCACAAAGGTGAAAGTATTAGAAAGTTAATAGAAGATTGCTTGCTTGAGTGGGGGATTAGTAAGGTTTTTACGGTGATTATCGATAATGCTTCTGCAAATAAGAATGCAATTGGATATCTTTGGCAGAAGATAAATAGTTGGGATGATGGGCTATCAATTTTGGATGGTAAGCATTTGCATATGAGGTATTGTGCACATATTGTGAATTTGATTGTTGGTGAGGGTTTAAAAGAGATGAATGAGTCCATATTGAGTATACATAATGCAGTGCGGTATGTGAAAGCTTCATCAGCTCGTTACCAAAAGTTTACAGAGTGTTTGGCTAAGGAGTTGATATAATCAAAATCAATTGTGTTTTTAGATGTGGCCACTAGGTGGAATTCTACTTATTTGATGTTGGAGGCCGCGTTAAAATATGAGAAAGCTTTTGAGCGGATTAAAGAGGCCGACGGTCATTTTCTAAGCTACTTTCAAGAAGACGATGGTAAAAAGAAGGTTGGACCTCCAACTTCATTTCATTGGGAAAATACTTTTGTGTTTGTAAAGTTTCTTAAGACCTTTTACAACATGATTTTAAAGTTTAGTTCTTCATTGCAAGTGAGTTCTGCTTCTTATCTTCATGAAATTTGTTCACTATATTCTGCACTAGAAGAATGGAAAATGGATGAAGATTATACACTATCTAAAATGACTATTAGGATGAAATCAAAATATAATGATTACTGGGGAGACATGGAGAAAGTGAATCAATTCTTGTTTGTTGCTATAGTGCTCGAACCAAGATACAAATTGAATTATGTTGAGTATTCTTTTGGTGTGATGTATAGTGACCATTTACATGTTTGCTCCTTGGTTCATGGTGTGAGGAACCTTATTATGGAATGTATGATTGGTAAGTAAAGTGGGAAAATAAAAAAAAAAAGTATTCAATCATGGAGTGATATTGATTCGTCTACAAGTGAGCTACATAGTGGGTCATCTCAATCAAGAAGGTCATCACAGTCTAGCAAATCAGGTTCCTCATCTACCCCATCTTCTCTAGTAGCGAATGTTCGGATGAAATAAAAGGAAAAGCTTTCCCCCAAGATGGTGCAAGAAAGTGAATCAATTCTAGCATTATTTGTTGGACCCTTGTGAGCAAGATGACGACCCGGATTTTGATATTCTACATTGGTGGAGGGTACATGGAATCAAGTATAGTACCTTATCAAAAATTGCAAAAGATGTGCTTGCAATTCAAATATCTACGGTAGCTTCTGAAAGTGGTTTTAGCATAGGTGGAAGAATCCTTATTCCATTTCGTAGTTCTTTGATGCCGAAGATGGTGGAAGTGTTAGTTTGCACACAAAATTGGTTATGATCTACTCCAAGTGAGGAAAAGTCATATGTGGAGGATGTGGAGTATTATGGCAATTTGGATGGAGGTACATCAAAATACAAATATTTAAATAAGTAAATTAGTTAGATGTAGTTACTTAATTTGGTTATTTATAACTAATGTAATTTTTTTTTTAATATTTTGTGTTTTACAGAGCTTTCAAAATCAAGTACATCAAAGGAAGATTTGTCAAGTAAGGAGAAATGATTGGTATGTTATCAAGTTTTGCATCATTAAGTAAGTTTTCTTTGTAGACAATAAAAACCATTACTTTATTATGTATAGTTTTATACTTTTATTTACCTAAATGTCAATATGTTAGACTATTCAAATATGATATTATACACTCTTTTAAATGTTTGGTTGTTGTTGACTTGTCATCAATTAGAGGAGGAATATGGATTAAGATATTTTGTCGAAACTTGATAATTGATATGATGATAAAGGTAAAAGTTTCATTTTAAAGATAGGTGCAACCATGCAAGTGTTTTTTGATTATTTTGATTTAGCTTCTCTTGTTGTGGTTATTTGCGTGTAAATATTGTAATAAGCGGTGTTTCTTTTCCCTTTTTTCAGGTATAAGTGATTTTGATTATCAAAGTTTTTTGGTCTCACTCAATTCAAGATTCCAATTTTTTGACAAATGGAAGTTGGACATGGCTGTGGACATATGGGCTATGACTATTTCAATTTTTATTTAATGATTTAGCGTTATGGGATTGTAATATAAGTTATATATTTATATTTGCTAACTTTTGTTATTGGACATTGACTTATGTTTTAGGACTTTGAAATATTTTGTAATTCCATCGCATTTTGTGGGTTACAAATCTATTTTCGTATGCAAATTGGGTGACCTAGGTCGTTAATTGTTTGTATTATTAGGTGAAAATATGACTTAGAGAGTATATGTTTCTATGAAATTCTATTACTTTCTTATTTTGATTTTTTTTTAAAGAGTACACTGAAATTAGATTGAAAGCAACACTTGAAATGTTTAAAGGGTTAATGGGCATTGTATTATTATACAATCATAATAGATTTTGGATCTTAAAAAAAAAAAAAAGGACACAAACCGAGGGTTTGGGTCGGTTCGGTTTGGCCGTTTAGGTGGTCGGTTGCGGTTTATCAACCATACAAACCGACTATCAGTGGTTGGTTTTGGGTTGGGTCCAAAACTGACCCAAACCGACCGGCGCCCACTCCTATGCATCGGATAATTAAGAAGTTTATTAAAACGTGTAACTTTAATTCTAATTGTCGTGCATCGCATTGCACAACAAGGATCGTAGAGATTAATTAATTATAAACGAACCAATAGGAATGAATATGTACAAATTCTTTGATTATGAAAACTGGTCTTTCTCGTTGGTACAAATGAAATTTATATTGAACACCTTTTTTCTTTCTGAAATGGATATTACGCACTCTAAATTTTATGATTTTATGCGTTATTTTAATGATTAACTGTAATTGCTACTTAATTTTAGCTCTATTGTATAAGAAATATTATACTTAATTTTACGTAATTTAAATTTGTAGTAATACTGATAATTTTTAGCATCTGCATAATTCATTTGATTTCTTTTTATTTACGTAAACTATATTTTAATTTTAAAAAGAAAAGCTTTTATTTTTAATTTTATAAACTTAGAAAAGGAAAAGTGCATGCAATGCAAAATTCAGTTAGTAAGTATATCACATCATTTGTATTAAAAACGAAAAATATCAATTAACTTTTTTTATTAAAAACTGTGTGCCATATTAGCACCCACTAGTAGAAAAAGTGGATTTCGCGGCGGTCAAAATAGGGGTTATGAGGCGGTTATGGGGGGCCGTGTATCAAGGAGCTGCAAAAAGAAAATGGGATTAGGCGGCAGTTTTTTAACCTCTGAAAAACCGTCGCCTAAACTAGTCATTTGCAGCATGCAAAAAAACCGCCGCCTAATCTTTATTTTTAAAATAAAAAAAAATGGAATCATCGCCTTGAATTCATCTGGTTTATGCAATCGATCTGAGAATTACAAAATTTACGGCCATCAACTTCATTTTTGTTCATCTGGTTTATGAACAAAAAAATGGAGTCATTGCAAATTTCTAGGAAGCAAAAGGCCAAAAAAGGAATAGATGTGAGAATATACACAAAATTTAACCCAAAAAAAAACCTACCATATCTGAGATATTGAGAGAAGAAACAAGATTTGAATAATACAAACAACTACCAAAATTTACTGGCCTTCAGTAATTCAACCAAATATACAAAATCACTACCATAAAACGAGATCTGAATAATACAAGAAAAGAAATTCAACCAAAAAGCTACCAAAATTCAACCAAATTTACAAAATATATGGATTTGCTCATTACCCTCAATATGGATCGGAGACAAAAAAAAACTAGATCTGAATTGCTGACCTTGAGAGATCTGAAAGCTTAGAGGAAACAAGATCTGAGAGCTTACAGGAAACTAAATCTGAGAGAGAAACTTTAAGAGAGTTTGTTCAGAATTCAAAATGGCCTTCTTCAATTCAGTGCCTTCTTCAATTCATTGCCGTCCAGATTTTAGAGAGAAAACGAAGCTGCCATTCCATCCAGATTTAAGAGAGAAAACCAAGCTGCCATTTTTTTTTCTAAGATTTGAAATAGGACTTTCTGGAAACGTATTGAAGAGATATATATGGTAAGAGAATAGGAGGCAGTTTTTAAGCCGCCTCCTAAAATCTTATACGTGGCGCTTTACAAAACCGCTGCTTTAGCCATTATATGAGCCTAAAATAGGTTTTATGCGGCGGTTATTATAACCGCCACATAAAGTATTATTAGAGGCGGTCGTAATAACCGCCGTTTAATGTATGTTTATGCAGCGGTTTGAAAAAAACGCCGTCTAATGTATCTTTCGAATATCCTCTTAATTTCCAAAATGGCACAGTTGGACTTTAGGCAGCTCTTGGGTTTGGAACCGCCTCATAAAGTGGGTTTCCTAAAGTGTTTTTTGTAGTAGTGACCGCAAATAAGACATCCGCTAAACGTGACACTTCAATTATAATAATATAAAGATTTATAAATTAATAATTACTTAAATCGATAAATTATTCAACATAAATCCAGTTATAATTTTAACTATTCGCAATTTGATTTTAAAAATAAAAAAGTAAAAAATACCCAATATTTTTTAATAGTCCAATTCACGTAACCAAGCAAAACAATCAAAACCTACAATTTTAACACCGTGAAAATAAATAAAAAATATTTATTATTTAATATTTTGAATTAGACATTTAAAAAATAAAGTTATTATATTTAAAGTCTTTCAAAAATCAATTATTTCTCATTAAATTTTTGCTTTAAATATTGGTTCATTTTTAATTATGTTTTTAATTAGTACTAATTAATATTGGATTATTTCCAAAACTAATTTTTTAATTTTTTAAAAATATTTCATGTGTGCCACTTTGGCATCTTTGCCAACGTGATACTCCAGTTTTTTACTATAAAGAATGATTAATAAATTAGTATTTACTTAAAAATCGATAAATTATTAAATGTAAATCCAATTATAATTTTAACAACTCATAATTTATTTTTAAAAAATAAAAAAATACTAAAAAAGTACCTATTATTTTTGAATAGTCTAATTCACATAACCAAACAAAACTATTAAAACCTATAATTTTAACATGATAAAAATAAATAAAAAATATTTATTATTTAATATTTTCAATTAGAACTTTAAAAAATTAATTTATATTTCAAATCTTCCCAAGACCAATTTTTCTCATTAAATGATTGCTTTAAATATTTGTTTATTTTTAATTATATTTTTAATTTCTATTAATTAATGTTGGATTATTTCAAAAACTAAATTTTTAACTTTTAAAAAATATTTAATGTGCCACGTTGGCATCCTTGCTAATATGGCACTCCAGTTATTTTAATATAAAGATGTACAATTCTTTTATGCACAAAATGAGCTATTTTCCTAGAAAACTCAATCCAAGATGGAGATAGAAAAATATTTTCTAGGAAAACCAAATGAAGGAAAATGCTTTCTATCAAACACACCCTTATGTTAATTTTGATTCGTTAGGACATTCATAGGGTGTGTGCAAGAAATCGAATTGGCGCATTTGGAATTGCGAAAATCATCACCTACCCACTCTGTTGATGATATCCTTCCCCATAGTGGACACATGCCCCCTATTGGTGGAGGATCGGCGGAGCCACCCTCCTACCAATCAATAGGGGATATGCGTTTATTATGGGGAGGATATACTCTTTATAGTGGGTAGGAAAAAGTGACTCATTGTATATTAATTGGGGGAGTTTTCTTTACTATTTTTGGATTTTTGTCTTTTTCGAAATATTGGAAACGCGTTCTGTTCATTATTTTGAAAAATACGAAAGCGTTCTTTTTGTTTTATATTTTCTGTTTTCATTTTCTAAAATATTTTGGTATTTTCTGTTTTCAATTTTTGTTTTTAGAAAATTGAAAATGCATTTTGTTTGTTGTCTTGAAAATTTATTTTTGAAAAGATAAAATAGAAAACGTATTTGATTTATACTTTTAGAAAAATACAATTTTCTATAATAAAAATTATAAAAAAAATGCCCTAAAATTTTTCAGAATATTCAAACAAGCCCTCATCTTCATCAACCCACCCTACCCCCACCCCACCCATTCTCTTCATCTTCAGCTTGTAGTTGCCTACGACTAGTGTAGGTTCAAGAACCACCAGATCTGGTGGTTTCACTTTCCTGGTGGTGGTTGGCGGTGGTTAGGGGTTGAAACGTATAAAAAATAAAATTTGGGATTCAAATATAATAAATATAAAGTTTAAAATTCGAAAAGACGTTTTCCTTGTTTTTGACATTTAACATAGAAAACGCCGAAAACATTAAAAAGATATTTTCATGTTTTCTATGCAAATGTTGAAAATGATTTCGAAAATATATTTTCCAAAAAATAATGAACAGAACTCGTTTTCAACATTTTCGAAAATAGAAAATAAAAACGGCTTGAAACAATGAAGAGAACACCCTCTATATTTTCAAAATCGTTTTCAAGATTCGTATAAAAACACAGGAAAACCTCTTTTTAACGTTTTCAACTTTTTCAATGTTTTCTATGTTAAATGTCGAAAACAAGGAAAATGCGTTTTCCGATTTTAAACTTTACATTTATTACATTTGAATCCCAAATTTTATTTTTTATACATTTCAGTCCCCAACCACCTCTGGCCACCGTCGAAAAAGTCAAACCAGCAGATCTGGTGGTTGTCCACCTCAGAACCACCACTACAGTGGTTCTCAGGTGGAGAACCACCATACCCAAGAGGAAAACCACCTTCACCTTTGAGAATCACCTGCAGCCATTGACGATTGCAAGAACAAGAAAAAAAGGGTGGGGGTAGGGTGTACGAAGATGAGGGCTTGTTTGAATGTTTTGAAAAGTTTTAAAGTCTTTTTGTAATTTTTATTATACTAAATTATATTTTTCTAAAAGTATAAACCAAACACCTTTTTATTTTCTTTTCTCAAAAATAAATTTTCAAAATAATAAACCAAAAATATTTTCAATTTTCTTAAAACAACAATTGAAAATAGAAAATACCAAAATATTTTTAAAAATAAAAATAGAAAATACAAAACAAACAGAACACCCATTTTTTATTCAATTTTTGATTTGGTACTACGTTCAGCTTTTACGATGAAATGAACTGGTACTCTGTAACATCTTCCTAGGCCTTGAAAAGGGGCACCAAAGCATTTGGACTTTGCCCCATTGCCCAATCTATATATTAAGAATAGCTAAGTATTTGCATCCTTAGTCCTTTCCCGCCAAAACTTTATTTGCAATGTTATATTTGCACTCTTAGTCCTACAAATTAAGAATCATGCATCCAAACGATTTTGTTTCCTTTAATAACTAGATCCACATTTAATAATCAACTAAAATAGGAATGTTATTAAATCTTATTATATCAATTAATTATATTATATTAATTAACTTATTTAATTGAAAAATGTTTTTTTAGTTCATTTTCAAACTTTTTTAAAATTTAATTTTGTAAATAATAAAAATTATTAAATTATTAAAGCATAATCCATATATAACTTATAATTACAAGTTACAGTCCTAATTTAAAAATAATGATGGATGAGGCTTAGTTACAATCCGTATAGTTACCCGTCTACAACTTATAACTTATAGATTATATTAATTATACACGTTTTTTAAATGTATATAGACATATATATATATATATATATATATATATATATATGTATATATATATATATTAGATTAGGCTATAACTTATTAAAGCCTAATCTAGATATTAAAATCTAATCACATATAATTACAGCATAATTCATATATATCAATATATATTATTATCTATCTATTGTTATCATAACATTTTATATATTTATTACTTAATGGCTTAATATTATTTACTTATTTAATTATTATTATTTATTTATTTATTTTCCATCTAGCTAGCCCTTTGTCACTAAACACGTGAAATCAATTTAAACAGATTTAGAAAAAATGAAATTAAGGCTTCCTATGCTTGAACAAATTCCTCTTTCCATCCGGCCATGCATCAAAAAGTCTAAATTGTATTTAATTTTCGTACAAGATCTCCTCCTCCAATTTACCATCTTAATCTAATCCTAATTGATAAACACAAAAAACAACAAGGAATATTTCTCTTTAGATTGGACCCTTTAAATAATTTAAAAATAACTAAATATTTTTAAAAATATAATTAAATAAAAAATAAAAGTTAATTAAAATAATAAATTTCAAAAGATTTAATTTTGTGTGATAAGAATAGTTACAATTCATTAATTTTTTTACAAACATTAAAAGAAAAATATAACATCAAATTTTTAATTAATTGTTTGATCGAAAAATTAATCTAATTTTTTAACTAATTGAATTTTTAACATCTTATGATTTTTTAAATCATAAGATATCTTTTAAATTACTCCCTCCGTCCCGTCAAGATAGGCTTATATTTATTTTTTATCCGTTCCAAATTAGATTCGATTATTTTCATTTAAGGTGCATTTATCTTTTAATTTCCTAATATACCCATATTTAGAAGATTGATGTTATTATATTTTTCTATAACATTAAATGATTATAAAGGGTATATTGGAGAAATAGAGCAAAATTTACCTTTCTTTAGTGCATTAATTGGTATTTCTTAATCCTTACGAAAAAAATGAATAAACCTATATTTACAGGACGGAGTGAGTACAAAATATTTTTAAAATTAGATGCATGGAATTATTAAAACAATGGCTATTAAAATAATTATTTTAGAAATTATTTCTTTTCAGCAATAATTATCTAAAATGTAAAATTAATTAGAATACAATTAATTAAATTAATTGTATTACTATGATTTAATTGGACACGAGTTCATTGACCTTTGTTTAATGGAGATTATTGAAGAAAAGAAATTTCAAATTATGCAGTTTTTGAGATAACAAAATTACAAAATATAAAAATATTGTTAAATCAAAGTAATCATTTGAAATGATGAATAAATAAAATGATTTTTAAAATAAGTTATATCAAACACTCTTTGATAAGAAATAGATTGATTGCCAATATACGGAATTTGTCTTCCTATGCCTTGAAATACAATAATTTAGAAAATTATAAGATCAATTGAAGTCATTTTTAAAATAAAAATGACTTAGAAAAAAAGGCACAAGCAAATGTATTGTGTTCAAAAATAAAAAAAAAATCTTAGTTACGCAATATGTTCCAAGCTTTTGGGATTATTTGTATGGATTAGAATTTTATTTATTAAACTTTAAATAAGTTTTTAGTGACTCCAAATTATGTGCATCTCACTAAAGTTGTTTGACAATAATGAATCATATTTCGATTTGCTTGATATTGAGATATATATTCTATCAAAATTTTTATAGAATTCATTCATTACTTATATTAATTAAGTTTATTGCTAATCAATACTCGATTTATTTTGTTATAGTACGATTCTAATACTATTAACATTTATCAAAATTTCCTATTTGTTCATAAATTAGTCACCCGTGCAACGCACGGGTGAAACAACTAGTATCCAAGAAAGGCGCCATTACGATTCTATTTATTCGTTTTTTCAAATTATTTTTTATTTAAATATATATTTTATACGTCCATAGGATTTAGTCTAATGGTAAAGTACATTCTTATCAGTTTGTCTCAAATTCGAAATATCACACCCCACCCTTATGATCCCAAATTTGTACTTAATATATAGAGATATTAGCAAGAATATCGAGATTTAATTACATAAATACTAAATTAACAAGTAAAAATTACATTTGCAAGACTAATAGCAATTAATTCACACGGACCAAAGTGCCCTTCTACACAATCGACCAAATTTATTTGACCACTCAACCACCCACCCACCTACCCACGCAAATCTGATTCCTAATCCATGGACGATTCTCCGTCGATGGAACCATCCACAACCATCAGAAGGTGACTGTGACGGAACTGCCCATGGCCATCACCCATTAGATGGAGACGCAGAAGGCGACTGTGATGGCAATGAGAGCTCGGTTATCACCGCCATCTCTAGATCCTTCGCACAGAAATGAGAAGATCTTGGTTTACCTTTCGATTTTCCATTGATGGCAGATCTGGTTTCTTCTTCAGATCTGGAACGATTCACTCCAGATCTCTGGTGATGGGAACATGATTTGAAGAAAGTTTAAAGGAAATAGAAAGATGTTCCAGTGGATAAAACATTGATTTGCAGTTGGGAGATTTTGGGTGAGTGAGATTTGGCCGGAAATGGAGGAGAAATTGGGTATGGATGATGGGAAAATTGAAAGTGTGGCGGGAGAAGATGACCGGGCTTCGCCGGAGAAGATGACCGGGCTTCGCCGGAGAAGATGATCGCAATTTCCCATTTTGCTGGAGACTATGATCGGAATTTTCTATTTTGCCGGAGAAGATGACCGGAAATAAAAGGACCTTTTTGTCATGACAAATTGAAAACTTGCGATATGCTTTTCATGCTATTAAAACCGTTATTTTTGCTATTCATGCTATATATATATATATATATATTACATCTGATTGACTTATTTTAGTTATATTACTAAATTTCTTTATAAGAAATACGTCTCACCGTAGAACATTTCCCATTTTTTAATGCTAAAGGGACGCAGACGCAGTTCATTTGTTCCTTCTTCTTCTTGTAACCCAAGAATTTCCCTTGAAAGCTATAATAATTTTAGAAAGACGACAAGTACTTGTTCGACAAAGTTTTCTTAAGCAGAAAAGTACCTCTCTTTTAAAAAGAGTTGGGAAGTATGAAAATTTATAAACAAGCATGTATAATTTCTGTGGTTAAAAATAAAATATTAGTTTAAATTAAAAATGATAATGGTTCGATTGAATAGCGTCTTTCTTGTTATGCATAGCTTGATTGTTTTCTTCGAAGGAGGGAAAAAAAAACACTACACGTGGAATGCATCACTCGATAATCAAATCAATTCTCAATACCTGGTCGAAGGAAAACAATAATTATGAGGAAACTAGTTTGAAATTGATGAGCATAAAAGGCACAATGGATGTTGTTAGGGTGATAAGTTAGTCCAATATGTGACATGTTTTGATTTAGAAAAAAAAAGCTCTATATTGTAAGCAGGTTTTTTCTTTTTTGTTATTTTAATTTAAATTCAAATAATGCCAATAAATATATAGATCGAGAGTCCATTCTGTTTTGTAATTTCCTTTTATGATTGTTTTTCAAAATTTTGACAACAGCCCATGTACAGATGTACTAGAGAGGACCGTTTTACTCTTGAGTGGAAGGAAAAGTGGGTTGGCCAGTCCACGAAGGACATGTCATGGGAGCCCATCTTTTGCAATCGAACACTAAGCCCTAAAAATACCAGCCCATCTTTGATATGCAACGAAATCAAAGAATAGGTTCTTTTTGTGCTTAGTATCTTGTTAAAGATATATGTAACGTGAAATAGGGGTTGTTTGATAAAAGTTATCCGTGCGGTATTTCGTATAAAATGTGTGATTAATATTGTATTGAAAAGTGTGTATGTGATTGAAAAGAGGATAGAGAAAAGTGTGCGATAAAAATTATTCTGAATAGAATAAGGCCATAATATGTTATTGCACCTTATCCAAATGTGAATTAAATGAACCTACATATCAATTCATTTTGAAAAATATAACAGAATGTACTTTTAACTGAAAATTGAGATAATTTATGGAAGTTATCGATCTTAGTATCATTGATTAAAGAAATATAAACCAAATGCCTATAAAGTTGAAATAGAAAATACAGATAATGATCTTCTCCCCACAGTGGAGAAGATATCATACCTACAAACAAACATGGCCCCCCTGATTGTTGGGAACCCTGTGGTGCACCAATAAGGGAGGTCATATGTATTTTATGGGTATAATATCCTTTCCACTGTGAGGAGGATTATTTTCCTATAAAATATAGCATGTTCTCTTGTCAGCAGTGGCAGAATTTTATTTTGCCAACAAGAGATAACACTCTCATCTAGGGGTGGGCGTTCCGGGTACGGTTCCGGGTACTGAACTACCCAGAACCGAACCGTAAATTCCGGTTTCTTGAAAAATGGATCCATTCGGTTCTTTTCAAATGAAGTACTGTCCGGTTCCGGTTCCGGTTCTACCCGTTCTGTTCCGGTTAATTTACGATGTATTTTTTATTACTCGAAAAACATAAGAAAAAAATAAAAATTTTGATTCCAACATAATATAACAACAAAAAAATAACAAAGAAGAATGCTCTATCAGAAAGGCGAAGAAGATTCTTTCACGCCTTAAAGGCAAGAATTCTTCTTTGCCTTTTTGGGACTCGCCGCCAATTAAAAGAATTCTATAAGAATTCTAGTAGAATTTTACTAGAAATAGCACCAAAATTTACTAGAATTAATATCAAATTTTAAATTTACTAACAGAATTCACAAAAGTTGGCAATCAAACAGAAGATATAATGTTATTTCTTATCCTATTCCGGTTTCGGTTCCGGTTCCGGGTTTTTAGAAAATGATCCTTTCGGTTCTCATTCCTGGTCCGGCTCTTGCCTCGCTCCTAATTTTTTTAAAGAACTATCTCGGCTCCTGCTCGCCTGGTCCTGCCCGCTTTTATGCCCACTCCTACTCTCATCCCCTCGACGCCTCCCAAATTTCAAGGGAGCTGTGTCTATGCTAGCTTTTGCTGGCAAGAGAAAACTTTCGACAGAAAATAAATCAACTTATTGGATAAAACTCCGTAGAATTGTTGCGATAGTCCATGATCCCAAGTCAGTGTTAGAAATAGAATATCCAGATATGACATATTGGCAACATATCATGCCAATACCCCTATTTTTTGGGGGAAAAATATGGGACCCACACGAGCTCCCACCATTGGGGGCAGTTATATATTATTCATTTCACTCAATGTATATTTTAAAATTATTTTTTTTAAAAAATTGATCGATGACGTGGTGCCATGTGAGGACGCCATGTCACCTTGTTGGCAACAGAATAGCAGCAGTAGAATATCAGGCTGTTTTGAACAAATAGTACTATTCTTTGACAGCATGAATTGATGATTTGTGTGAATTTTTATTACATAAAATCTTTATTGTACAAGACAAAATATGTTTACGAGTGTTGACTATAATTGCTATTTGATATATATAATTTTTTAATATTGATTGATGAAGAATATGATATGTTGAAGAAAAATTGTCGGTGATTACTGATTAAGCATGTTAGCACAATTATTAAAATATATTTTTCTCGGGTAAATTTAATAAATGGTCACTGAACTTTTAAAATGTAACTAATTACTCATTGAACTTTGAAATGTAATTAAATACTCGCTGAATTTTACTTAATGTCATTTATCGATTACTCGTTAATTTAATATTTATTCTATTAGCGTATTGCACTAATTTGATTGACGATATCATACAAATGACCAATTAGATCAACCGCTGGTATAAAAAATTCACTCAAATATGACGAAAAACTATATAAACAATAAGAAAAGCGACACAAGTATTACTTAAGACAGTTGCATTTCTGATAATTTATTTAGTTTTTCTCTGATATAAGTCCTAGTAGATGAATTTATTTTACCAACAATTAGTCTAATTTTCTCTACGAAGAATGTTATTAGTCAGATACACCTAATTCTTAAATACATTTAAATATTGAGTTAAAAAGTGATTATTAGTTGCTATTAAGTAAAGTTCAGTGAGTATTCAGTTAGATTTCAAAATTCAGTGAGTAATTAGTGATATCTTGAAAGTTTGGCGACCAATCATTAAATTTACCCTATTTTTCTCATACATTTTAAAATTTAAATTTGGTCAAACAAATCACACTTACATATTTCATGGGATTCACTTGTATTATTAAATCTCCGCCATCCAATTTCACTAATTCTCTTTTTTCCTACTCATAAAAATACATTATAATTTATACGCTAACATCCTCTAAACTAGAGTAAAAGTAACATGTTGAACAAATGAAGTATGAGAAAATGTAAGAAATGTGATTGTGTAAACGAAACACTACATGTTACCAGATAAAATTAGTAAAAAGAATTGAATACAAACAATATCAAAATTCTAAAAAGGTAAAATTCTAACTTCTTAACAAAATAAAAAAAAGTTAAAATTCTAATAGTAACCAATTTGTACATGTTCAAACTATAAAATTAAAACAAAAAAGAAAAACTAAAATTCAAACTTTACACCACTTTATATGAAGATGTGAAAAGAATATGATTCAGCATATTAGAGTACTTTTAAATTGAGTATCTGATATTAAACTGCTGTCGCTTCTTTAAAAAAAAAAATTAATCTTTTTTAATAAACATTTCGCTACTTTTAATTACATCATCATCAAAACAAAGTCGTTGCATTGTTAACAAGCTTTCACCATACAAATAAGTTTTGACGAAAAAACACTGAGAAGTTAAAACAAACAAATGCATGTAAAGTTATATCAATTTATTTATATATAGGAAACGCAATGCATGAAGCCATGAATAGCCAAAGCTAATATTATGTTTGCTGTTATGAATAATAATTGAAGAATAATTATTAGGTGTTATGAATAATTGAGAATAATGTGGTGGTTATGAATTATGAGGAATAATTTGGTGGAAGAATAATTTGGTGGAGGAATAATTTGGTAAAAGATGTAATTATTATATGTGAATGACTATTATACCATTGATGAAATTATGTAATTACGATTGTGCCATTCGAAGTTTTCCTATAAATAGAACTTCAGTTATTAATGAAATTCATTCCCGAGAATTCCTTAATTCATTCTCTCTAAATTCTCTCTATTGTTTCTATACTTTTATAACACGTTATCAAGACGAGTCTCTAACCCTTTGAGTAATATGAAAGAAATATCTTCTACTGATTGCATCTTATAGATGATCTTCTCAGATTTAAACCTGATTATTACCAATGAATTAATTCATCATCATCAATCCTAAATAACTCTCTCTTTGCAAATACATCATTGAAAATTCCCTTTGTTCATATTCTTCTCCCACAATTCCTCATTCTACACAACCTCGCTTGGAGATGTCCAAATCCCAAAATTGGAAGAATGGAGTCCAAAGAATTTTCCGATCACATAAATGGATTGCAAGTAAATCTCATCCATGAAATAATTAGAGAAAGGGAAAAAGGTAAATCATATGATTTTATAATATAACAATATATTAAACTATAACATCTGCTTTATCGAGATATAAGGAGCATACATTATCAAAATCAAATTTTCTCGACTCCATTATACTCGATTTAACGAGAGCTTCGATTTGACACCAATATTGACAGGTAATAACTCGCTTTGAAATATGTTATTATCAAACTTTCAAAATTTACAAATCAAGACACTAACTTTGAAAAAGTTACAAAATAGTCCTTGAATATTTTGATATTGATAAATTGAAGTAGAAAGGAGATAATTTTCAATCGTGAAAAGATTGATAAAATATTTTTGACAATTTTACCTTTATGAATTGAATGGACAATTTTACCCTTAGGTAAAACCGACCTAATTTTGACGACAAAGGAAAATGGATAGAATATTCATGAAGAAATTCTAAATCCATTGATTATATAAAATGGCTTGAAATCCATTTGAGTTAAAAGATCTAATATTATTTTAACTCCCAAGAGTTCAATTACATAATGTACTTATTCTGAAGGATAAGTGCGCTTCTTAGAAGTTAAAGAATGAGTATTTGTTCTGAAGAACAAATCGCTCCTGTAGAAGCAATTCAATATTTAATTTTCGCACTTTATTTACCGCAATTTAATTATCGCAATACCTCCTACTTGATGATGGGTTCAACCGTCATTAAACGGAAGGTTTTATATATTTCGCACTTTATATGCTAAGTGATGGGTAATACCTTCTACTAAGCATCCTACTCCCAAGAAGTAGTTAAACATTATGCAATTTAATTCTTGTTATTTAAATTTCGTAAATTTATATTTATTGCAATAATTCCCATAAGGTAGGTTCGACCACCTATTGGAGGAAATTTAATTTCTGCAATTTAAATTTATGCACTTTATAGTTTGAGTATATTTCCAATGTGGTGGGTAATACCACACGATTGGTGTGCATATTTTCAATGTGGTACTACACGATTGGTTATAACGAATCCTACTCCAGAAGAAGTAGTTGATCAAATATTCTAATCCTACTCTCGAAGTAGTAGACGATGAGAATAAAATCACTTCTCCATATATACTGAATATTAATGGAGAAAATTGAGTAAGTGGTACTTGAAGTCACCATTGGATAAATAGATGAAAATAAAATGCTCCATAGATCCCATGTTGATAAATCAAAGAAAATATATCGCATGGAGAGATTATATGAAGTAATATCATCGATGATATGAGATTGTATTAATATGAGAATAAAATGCTCTTGAAGAAGCAAAATCACTAGATTTCTGTATTTGAATAAAGCCAATATGATATTATTATTATTACTCCAGAAGAAGTACAAAACAGCCGAAGTGGAACATATTGAGAATATCAAAAGATGGCATTAAACACTCGAAAATATAGAAATGCAAAAAGAAAATACATACTGAATCCATAAATGAGGGATGCGTCTCGAGAGTATAAATACTCCGTAACTCTGCCACCATCAACATTAGGATTCATAATGAAATATTTAAAGGATCCGAATTTCTTTTCGCTGATACCGGAGTCTGTGACCGACGGACTGGCTTCCACAGATTCTTGAACATATGCATGAAATTTGATGAGTAGTTCATCAACAAGACTAGCGTAAATAAGTATTTTTCTCTCATTGTATGAGAGATAAACTTATTATTTACACCGATCTAGAAACGCTAGTAAGCCATCAAAGAAATTATTAATATTCAACAAACCTATTGGTTTGACATGAAAATTCCACTGCCAACGAGGCTATATTGAATATTTCTTCCAAGGTGTTGTAGCCACCGAAGGACAATGAAAGCATCACTATTATTCATCATATACATCATGCGTTGTGGATGGATTGCGCTTGTAGCCCCAACCCCGCTGGACCCATGGTAGAACTGCTCCACCCGAGTATTAGATCCAACTAGATGAAAAGGTATTACACTCAAACTCTTATTCCTCATGATGGTGCACCATTATAAGTCTAGCTAAAAGTTTGTTGTTGGTTCCTCCATATAGTATATTGATTTCTTGTCTCCTAACTCTTTATTTAGTCGGTTTGCCATATCCACATATTGGATATGGCCTACCTTTAGATCCACCAAGAATACATACGGTTTTAATCTGAGGTAAAGGCCGACTTGTATGAGATGATTCTAAAATCTCCATATCCATCTCTACTCCTATCTCTCTTTTTACACTATACTTTTAATGTATGAACATGAGAGATATATGAATCCTCTATTTAAAGAAAAAATTTTCAAACCAATAATTGAGTGCACTATTTACTTTTTGACAAATATGAAAGAGAAAAAATGCGAGAAAAAAAAAATTTTAAGTGAAAATGACATATATCTGTTTGATTGAAAAATAATATATATATACATATATATATCTTAAAATTGAAAAACAATATTTACAATTACAAGAAAAACATTGATCTTCGTTATTACACCGAGCTTCCTTATATTAATATGAGAAAATTATTATACTAAAATTTTCTACTAAATTTACAAACAGGATCTTCTAAAGTAAGTTTTTCAAGATCAGAACGCTGCTTGTAGATCTTTTGAATTTGGCCCATAAGGCCATTAGCTCACCTTGTACGTGTCCACTAGGATGTGTCTCAAGAGCCTGTTGAATATCATCCAAAGGTTCCTTACTCAATTCATCCTTAATGAATGCTATTTTATCTTCTCGGTTTCTGGACAAGTACCCCACATATTTACATCGAGTGTCACATGTCCATCGAGCACACTTGTAGCATCCTCCTAATCTTTTTGCTCTCCGTTTCTTTGAAAAACTACTTTTACCCATACCAGCATGTATTTAGAAGGAATTGAAACCTCACTAGATAATCGAACCTTTGCTTCAATCAAGTATCGGATATCTTGTGGGATACCCTTATTCATTAGCATCCTTAATCTTTCCAAATTTACATCGATAAATCCTTTTTAGGATTTTGACTCGAGTAGTGATGGATAGTATTTTCGAAGATTTGAGAGCATATGATCCATTATAATGTATAGACCCTTGTTAGGATGAATTTTGCAATAATTTTGATGATTTATTTATAGAATAATACGACGCGTATGAAATAAGACTCCGATTTTAAATAAAGCGTAAGAGCTACAATTTCTAATTAAATAATAGTCGGATGTGATGCGTATGAGTCAGAATCTGTTTGAACAAGAGTAGACAATAATGTCACCAAAAGATGATGGAATATGTCGGTGAATTGTTTCTATGATAAATCATGTTGAGCACTATACGATACTAGTGAAATCGATATAAGAATTTCTTGAACTAGAAGTTCAATAATACTTGCTTGCAAAACCTGACTGACCATCCCGGTTTAAATAATTATTGAAATCAATATTTCAAGTGAAGAATTAAAAGAATTCTTCAATGATTGTTCTCGATAAATGATGAAATCATTATTAGCCAATATTGGGAATAAATCCCAAATATATCCGGAATAAAGGATGAGAAATATGGGCCCACTTCATCCTCCATGTGAACTACTAGATATTATGATATGGATCCACTAGATAGTCACATGTGTATATGATTCAAATTTATTTAAATATTTGCTCACGGTATGAGCATGATTTTGAATTTAATCATAAAGCTAGTAAATGTATATCCCAATACTTGAATAAATCCTCAAGGATTTGAGTATCTTGCATACAAGTGGGATATTATATGGCAAATTATTTAAAGTCCTCAAATAAATTGCCGATATCGAGAATAGAATGCAAACTGGTCTAAATTCCCATATTAAGGTGAATGATGAGAACATATATGATTAAAATCATACCAACTGTATGAGTTTTGGTGTTCTAAATTTTCTCAAAGATGAGGGAGTATTAAAGGTTGAAAATGATATGTGAAATGCATCATGTTATATCCTCACAATTAAAATATGAACTTGAAGTTCAAAGATGCATAAAAGATGCTATGAACAATCACATATATCGCTTAAGATGCTTTGATAAGTTAGCACGCCAGAAGCGTTGATATTATGAGATTTCCCCAAACATATATATCAAAGCAAATTATAAAAGATGGTCTTAATAACGGAGGCATATGCTCTTGAAGAGTATATAGACATAACTATATTGTGTAATCCTACAAGAGGATTGATAATGAGATATCTCGATAAGTTATGTCGATATGGGGAAAGAAATGAAATTGAAAAGTGTCGACACGATATGAAAATGTAGCGCTACATATGATCAATGATAATGAAAATATTGAGATATATTGAAGATGATAAATGGTGAATGTGAAATCCTTAACTTATGAGATGATGAGGTGATGATGACTATTGCTCAAGTTTAAAGATAAGCATGGTGGTCATTATATGTTGCATGCTCATGAAAGTTAAATTACCGATCGTGTGTGTAGTACCGAAAAGGAAATTAAATGATCGGATGAGCTAAACCCGTGTTTATGAGTACCCTAAAGGGTGAGCTAAGCCCTGGGAATGAAATAACCTATTAAGTGAGTATTAAATGTTAAATGATATATTTTAAGTGTTAGTTAGTTATGAAGGTTTACTTATATGTTTACATGTTTTTACTATGAATTTATATGCTTTAAATTGTGTGTTTGGAGACATGTGTTCATGGTGAATGTTTTGTAGTTGTGTAAGAAAATTGATGCACTCTAAATGAACGAAGAGTATAAAACCAATGTATATGATACTCATACAAATGTATGAAAGATTTTGAAATGCTTGCAAAGATAATTGTATAAAATACGCGTTGCACTCTTTTTCCCTTGACTGAGGTTTTATCCCATTGGGTTTTCCTAGTAAGGTTTTTAATGAGGCAACTTTAAAGGCGTATTCACATGAATAATGTACTCTTTTCCTTCATTAGGGTTTTTCCCACCGGTTTTTCCTAATAAGGTTTTAACGAGGCATATTCATGGTATATTGAGACCGATAGGAGAAATTGATACAAGATATCTATTGGATCAAGTTATAATGGAGCTAATGCTTTAGATCCAAACGATGATGATATTGGAAATCATTTACCGTAAGTAAATATATCGCTTCTCAAGATATGAAGTCAAACGGAGCAACCAGACTTTTTTCCTTCGATCAAGTTTTTTCCCACCGGGTTTTCTTGACAAGGTTTTAACGAGGCAAAGACGTGAATACTCATATGCCGGTGATAGACATCGGGGGAGCAATGTTTTGATGAAGCGAAGATATAACCACTCCAAGCTATCCACCCAATCGGTTTGGAAGTTTTTTCCCACCGGGTTTTTCTCCAAAGCAGTCCGTAAGACATTTGTATTAATAGTCATTCAAGGGGAGTGTTATGAATAATAATTGAAGAATAATTATTAGGTGTTATGAATAATTGAGAATAATGTGGTGGTTATGAATTATGAGGAATAATTTGGTGGAGGAATAATTTGGTGGAGGAATAATTTGGTAAAAGATGTAATTATTATATGTGAATGACTATTATACCCTTGATGAAATTATGTAATTACGATTGTGCCATTCGAAGTTTTCCTATAAATAGGGTTTCAGTTATTAATGAAATTCATTCCTGAGAATTCCTTAGAATTCATTCTCTCTAAATTCTCTCTATTGTTTCTATACTTTTATAACATTTGCAATTCTTTTATAAATTATTAGATGTTCCTTTATAAACACTTATACACATTTAAAAGTATTAATAGTAAGAATGTGCATTATACGTTTTATATAAAGATGAACGTTATGTGTAATTTTAAAGCACGTACTAATATTTTTTATCCACTTGAAATTATAAAGGAATTAAATTAAAATTAGTAGAAAATAATTTAAACAAATAAAACTTGCTAAAGACTCATAGACTTACGGGTTATCTGAAAAGATTTAATAAATTTAAATGTAATAATTAATTATATGTGTAAGTTAAGTTATAAGTGGCACTTATTGCAAGTAGTTTATACTTTATGTACAAAGCTTTAAAATTCATCGATCAGCCATCTCATTGGTTTAAAAAATCTTATTCCAAATGTAATTATAAGTTTCATTATTAACAAACGATGCTAAGTATAATTTTATTTTTATTTAAGAGTTATTAAATTAATAATTTCATTTTATAGCAAAAAAGAATAAATGAATAATCCATGCGAAATTTATATATTTATTAATTATTAATTTGAGCTTCAATTTTCCACATGTGAGTTGAAGTGAACTTTTTTTGCAATAGATTGTAATAAAATGCATGTATAAACTTTAATGAAATGTTTGAGCTATAAAAAGGGTTTAACATGCACAGTTTTGTATATCAGTCCATTAGTGCTCCAGAGTGATTGTTGTAGATTGGAGATTGGAGATTGATATATTAAAAAAATAAAAAATTTTAAAATAATTTCTTAAGCTTGCTGTGTGCTATTGAAAACTGCTACTTTTTCAATCTCAAATTGTTTTAGAAAATTGATGCTAGAAAAGAAAAATGTTAATATAAACTAACACATACATATCGGCCAAGAAAAAGATCAACATCTAACTAAATTTTGAGATCACTCAATCTTCCCATGAAAGAAAAAAAATTCATTACACCCTAACAAAATCGAACAATACTGTATTAGGTTTTCATTATTCTCATCGTAATGAGTACAATGCACAGTGGCTATTTATAACACAGATAACATATTCTAGAGTATTCTACTAGGGTTTTTCAGTCTGTCGCTTTTACACTATTTTCCTCAACGTGGTGTTTTACGGTATTAGCCTCAATATCCCCCCGCAAACGAAACGGGGATTTTTCCACGTGAAGTTTGACCTTCAGACTATTGAAGCGGGGACCACCGAGAGCTTTAGTGAAAATGTCCGCCGTTTGATCAACAGAGGGGACGTAACGCACTGAGATGTCCTTGTGTAAGACTTTTTCGCGAATGAAATGAACATCAATCTCAACATGTTTGGTGCGAGAATGAAAGATAGGATTCGCAGCCAAGGCAACTGCACCTTGATTATCACACCAAACAATGGGAGCAGAGGGAGAGAGGCCGAGTTCGTAGAGGAGAGAGCGTATCCACAGTAGTTCAGTGGTGACATTGGCCAAAGCTCGATATTCAGATTCAGTGCTGGATCGTGCCACCACAGACTGTTTCTTGGAGCTCCAAGAGACAAGATTTCGACCCAAATAGATACAGTGACCACTGATAGAGCGACGATCATCTGGACAGCAAGCCCAATCGGCATCAGTGAAGCCAACAAGATTGAGGCTAGAGGAGGAAGAGAAGTGCAGACCGTCGGTAATGGTGCCTTTAAGATACCGAAGGACCCGCTTACAGGCTTGCCAATGAATGTCGGTAGGATTCTTGAGGAATTGGCTCAACTTGTTAACAATGTAGGAGATATCTGGACGAGTAAGAGTGAGATACTGCAAAGCGCCAATGGTACTCCTGTATAAGGTGGGGTCAGACATCGGGTCCCCATCACGCAAAGACAGAGTGTGACCAGTAACTGCAGGAGTAGGACAGCTGCGTGCATTTTCCATTTTTACGCGGCGGAGGAGATCAATTGTATACTTAGATTGAGACAAGTAGAGGCCATCACTAGCTCGATGAGCTTCAATCCCAAGAAAATAATGTAGCGGGCCAAGAATTTTGAGAGCAAACTTGCCATTGAGGCGGTCAATAACTTTTTGAAGTAGAGATGAGTCATTACCTGTAATAATAAAATCATCAACATAAATAAGGATGAAGATTATAGAGGTGCCTTGGCGAAGGATAAACAGCGACGTGTCTGCTCGAGAGTTCTGAAAGCCCCATTGCTCAAGGGCACGCTTCAAACTGTCAAACCAGGCTCTGGGTGCTTGCTTCAACCCATAAAGAGCTTTCCTCAAACGACAAACAGCATTAGGGTATTGAGGATGGATAAAACCTTCAGGTTGCCGCATATAAACTATTTCATGTAGAGTGCCATTGAGAAAGGCATTGTTGACATCTAACTGAAGTAATTCCCAATTTTGGGAGATAGCAATGGACAAGACAACTCTGATAGTGCAGGGTTTGATAACAGGACTGAAGGTCTCTGAGAAGTCAATACCAGGTGTCTGCTGGAACCCCTTGGCTACGAGACGAGCTTTATACCGGTGAACAGTACCATCAGGATTGAATTTGGTTCGAAAAACCCATTTATTGTCAACCACATTACAATGAGGTGGTTGAGGCACAAGTTCCCAAGTTTGGTTTTTAAGAAGGGCGAGGAACTCTTCTTCCATGGCTCGTTTCCATTTGGGATCTGAGAGAGCTTGAGTAGGAGAAGTGGGTTCAGCTGGGCCAGGATTAACACTTAGTGGGTGATTTGTGGCATGGTATACTTTCGGCTTGAAGATACCGGCCTTAGAGCGGGTAGTCATATGGTGAGTGGGGACAGCAGGTTTGGGTGGTAGAGCTGGGGCATGATGCATGGCAGGCACAGATGATGGAAAAGTTGATGACTCAGTAGATCTTGAGATAGAGGAGTTGATATCAACAGGTGATGGCGAGTTACTAGAGGTGGTCGGCGTAGACACAGGAGAGGGATTGTCTGCTGGAGGATCGGTTGGTAATGGTGGTACTCCTTGAGAAATGTTGTCGCAGCTGGAGAGAAAGTCAAGACTCATCGGGCTTGTACTGACATGAGGATCAAGTAGGGTTTGTGACACATGTGATGTGGAGTAAGGAAACTCAAATTCATTAAAGACAACGTGGCGAGAGATGTACACGCGACCTGAGGGGTACAAGCACTTGTATCCCTTGTGTGACGGGCTATAGCCAATGAATGTACACTTCGTAGATCGAGGTTGAAGTTTGTGGGAATTATATGGTCGAAGGTGAGGGAAGCATGCACAACCGAATGTACGGAGTAGGTGATAGTCTGGAGAGGACCTGAACAGTTTTTGGTAGGGAGATTTGTTTGATAGGACTGGTGTGGGAAGTCGATTGATGAGGTATACTGCGACAGAGAAAGCATCCCACCAAAAGCTTGTGGGCATGGAAGCTTGGGATAGTAGAGTGAGCCCTAGCTCTACAATGTGTCGGTGTTTGCGTTCAGCCCGACCGTTTTGTTGATGAGTGTGAGGGCATGGGTGTTGAAACTTTATACCAAACTGGTTCAGATAGGGTAGGAAACTTCGATACTCACCTCCCTAATCACTCTGGAGAGCTTTGATAGAGTGATTTGTTTGTTTTTCTATATATGTTTTGAATTGAAGAAAAGTGGTTAAGGCTTGTGATTTTGTTTCAAGTGGAAATGCCCAAGTATAGCGAGTGAAGTCATCTACGAAGTGTATATAGTATTTGAAGCCTTCTTGAGTAGGGATACGTGCTGGTCCCCAAAGATCCGTGTGAACAAGCTCTAATGGTCTTGTTGTTTTTGTTTGTGAATGTGAAAACGGTAGATTGTGACTTTTGCCAACAGCACAAGCAGAACAAAAATTAACCTTGTCATTAATTGAGGGAATATAACCTTTTAAAATTCGAAACACAGACTCAGATGGGTGACCTAACCGTCGATGCCACACATTGCTATCAACAGTTTGACTGGGAGAACATACCGACTTACCCAAGGACTCACTAGACATATTGACATGATTCAAAGTCTTATTGAAAGCATAGAAACACGACTCGATTGGTGTGGTGTTGCCTTGATTTGATCCAAGGTAGTACAAGCCATCCTTAACCGATCCTCTCAGCAGCACCATTTGAGTTTTGTGGTCCTTGACAAAACAACAATTCGGGTGAAATTCCACAAAAACATCATTATCAGTGGTTAATTTAGATATACTAATAAGGTTTTTAGTTATGGCCGGAACTCGAAGTATATGGTTCATTTTAAGTGATCTAGGTGGAAATAAGGTGGGTAGTGAGCTTGTGCCAATGTGAGAAATAGGGATTTTCTTACCATCTCCAACCATGAGCTGCTGTCCCCCGGTATAATCTGATCGTAGTGAGAGATTGTCCAGTTCAGATGTGATGTGACTGGTGGCCCCTGTGTCGGCATACCAACCATAATCTGGCGCGGTGCCTGTAGCAGCTAGGTAAGCACTATTATAGCCAATTTTACTATTGTTGCCTTGAGATTCATCTGGATATCGGTACCAGCAAACACTGGCCTCATGTCCAGGTCGTCGACAAATTTGACAGATCGGTACTGAAGAATTTCTGCCACGCCCGCGGCCTCGACCGCGATTTCCATTAAATCTGGGCTGTCCACTTTGATTTGACCCATAATTAAAGTGATAGGGCGGCCCATTTTGAGCAAAAGGAGGCCCATTAGCTGAATGCCCATAAGAAGGCCCATTAGCTGAATACCCATAACTGGTTGCTGAATAATCGTCTCCTTGCGGCCCAAAAGAGTTTCCAACGCCATTGTTCGTTTGCCCTAGCTGCTGAGAACGGCTAGATCCACGGCCTCGTCCACGGCGGCCTCTGCCGGCGCCGCCTCTAGTGGCGGCGAAATTGGCCATGTGAAGGTTATTACTCTGCTCTATTTCACTCTGGTACCGACTTAAGCGCTGTTCGTGGAGGAGAAGTTGAGAAAGAGCATCCTCAAGCAAGATTGGCTCACTCCTGTTCTGAATTCCGATCACTACTGACTCAAAATCGCGGCCTATGTTGTTCAAGAGGTAGGACAAGAACTCAATATCTGTGATTTTTTGCTCTGCAGCGGCCAACTCGTCGGCTATAGCCTTCAATCGATGATAATACTCCATCACAGTTGAATTTCCCTTACGTGTTTCATACAGGAGGCACGGTTGGAAGATTTTGGCTCTATTCTGCGTTCAAGACTCGTTCGATGGTCGACCAAAGTTGAGATCTGACCCAAAATCCGAGATGGTATTGAGAAGGTCGTCGGAAACCGTTGTCATCAGCCAACTGAGAAGAAGCTGGTCTTTTTGGGTCCATTCGCTCCATTGCGGATTTGATGAGGTAATTCTGCTTCGTCTTTATCGGTGGTGTCAATGAATTTTGCTGGTGGTCTTTCTTCTCCGGTGAGCGGTAGTCAAAGCGATGGCCTCTGGCGGCAGCGAGGACATTTTTCTTCCAGATCCGGTAGTTTTGTTTTGTTAATTTGATTGTGAGGTTGATTGTGGGATGTGTTGTTTTCGTTGATAGGGGTTCGATTGGCTGCTGTTTAGAAATGACGATGGAGGAGGAGTCGGATTTTTCGTTGGTGGCCATGACTCACGTCAATATGGCTCTGATACCATAACAAAATCGAACAATACTGTATTAGGTTTTCATTATTCTCATCGTAATGAGTACAATGCACAGTGGCTATTTATAACACAGATAACATATTCTAGAGTATTCTACTAGGGTTTTTCAGTCTGTCGCTTTTACACTATTTTCCTCAACGTGGTGTTTTACGGTATTAGCCTCAATACACCCCCATTTTGTTTCACAAATGGTGCTTTGCATGTGACATTATAGAACTTTAAAATAAAAAAAATTATATAATAGTTAAATATATGGTTGATGAAAATTACCGGAGTCAAAATAATGTAGAGCAATTTCAAAACACTTTTTAAATTGGGCCTATTCTTTTGGGGAGAATGTATATTTACTCGAATTAGGTGTCAAATTTGTGGTTCAAAATTGGGAAACATGTATAAAAAATGTAAAGTAATTATATGAGCTGTTGAAAATAATGAGATAAAAAGTTAGTCAAAATTGATGAAAATTGATATTGTATAAAAACAGCCTTACATAGCTACCATTTTAAAATGCACAGTGCTAAGCTACATATAAATCATAAAGGGAAAAAAATCAGAATACAGATATGAACTTTATGTAGTTAACATCGCTACAAACTTCCTCAACCACCAAACTAATCACATTTTGATCTTGAGGCTCATCTCACAAATCAATGTTTTTTTCTTTTTTCTTTTTTTTTTTTTTGAATAGCAAAAAAATGTCCATTAAGTAAATTTGACACAATGTCATATAGCATATGACTTTAAGAATTCAAACAAAAATGTAAATGTAAAGTAGGAGAATAATAATTATAGTCAATGAAAATATATTAAAATTTAAGATTGGCATTAATTAATAGTAATAGTAATAAATATAAAACTTACGAGTCAAAAAGAAATCACAAGATTTCTATCTATTCACACTTTTTATATATGTATATGTATATGTATATGTGCGTACATATATATATATATATATATATATATATATTACAAATCTTTTCTAAAGCTACTTTCCTCCAGTAATTAAATTGGAAAGTCCTAAATAAATTTATTGTTCAATTACTGTGGCACATATTTAGAACTAAGAGCATTTCCAATAGTGTAATGCATGTGAATTTTTGATAATGTGATAAATAGAATAGAAATTAAGAGCAAACATCTTCAACGGAGAATGCAGATTGAAGGAGTATTAATTGCGATTTTGTCTATTAATTATTGGCAAAAGAAGACAACGATTAAAAAAAATATAAATTATTAAATAGACAATATCTAACATATTATTGTGTGATAAATTATAAATACTATCTATTTTTTTAATACATTACGTAATAATTTTATTGATACGCAACACTAAATTTTAACAATGCTCTCAGCTTGACACAAAAAGTACGAGTCCTAAGTGTCTAGTAGGTCCAATGAAATAAAGCTTGATAAAGTCTCCATTTTTTGGACTAATGTGTTGTCGCACGGAAAATAGAAATGCAGATTCCGTCGACTTCATGTAAGGCGAGTGAGGGAGCAATGCGTGTGCGTGGCACAAGGCATGTAGGTCACATGTTCCATAAATAAATACAGCGAAACCGGGTCCACTCCTAGCGAGCACCACAACTACTTTACACCCATCACCTTTTCGTTGGAAACACGTTTAAGCAACGTGCAACGCTTTTTCGCGGACCAATAAAACACGCGTCTATTATTAATTATTACTCATATACTACCCCGTCCCATAAATATATCTCATTTCTATTTTCACAAAGATTAAAAAAAATATAATTAATAGTTTTGGAAAAGTAAAATTTAAGATTATTTTCTTAATATGCCCTCGCATTAATTTAATATTTTATTTCAACTACTTTATTTTGATGATAACAATGTACGTTAAATGAGGATATAAAAGACAAGTAATATTTTAACTACATCTTAAAAAGGAATATGGTCTATATTTTGGGATGGACGAAAAAGGAATAGTGGACTATATTTTTGGAATGGAGATAATCTATAAAAGAAAAATACTAATAAATTGAAACATAATACATCATATGGTCGACGACATGATACTAATTATGGTGTATTTGATTGACAATATTTTCTATAAAAAATGTCTAATAAAAAAACACTTGTTTGTTTGATACAAACATTTTCTATGTACAAGTTTTTGATGCACAAATAAAATCAAATTCTATGAAAAGTTGCATCTAGAGGGACGATGAGAAAATTTTCGGAAAGGACTTGTGCCAGATGGGTTCACGTTCGATGTAAATAAGAATATGTTTGATAGATATTTTTCATAAAATAATTTTTAAATGTGTAATTGAAAAGTAAAATAAAAATGTATAAAAATGAAACATTATCCAATTGCTTTTAAAAAGTGATTAAATTAATGTTGGATCAAATTATAATTATATGTATCACGTGCTTATTTAGTTGCATATAAATTTTGATGGGAATCAGGAAGCATAAACTGTTAATTATGCATACAATAGAAAACTGGTAAATTTAATGAATGGTCATTAAACTTTCAAGATGTAATTAATTACTCACTGAACTTTACTTAACGTCATTTATCGATCACTCGTTAACTTAATATTTATTTTATTAGCGTATTACACCAATTTGAATGACGATATCATACATGTGATCAACTAGATCAACTGTTAGTATAAAAAATTCACTCAAATATGACAAAAGCTATATAAATAAAAAGAAACACGACACAAATATTATTTCAGATAGTGGCATTTTGATAGTTTATTTAATTTTTTCTCTGATTTAAGTTTCAAACCAACAATTAATCTAACTGTCTCTACGAAAAATAATATTAGTCATATACATATAATTCTTAAATATATTTAAATATTGAGTTAAATAGTGATTATTAGTTGACATTAAGTAAAATTCAGTGAGTATTCAGTTAAATTTCAAAGTTCAGTAAGTAATTAGTGACGTCTTGAAAGTTTGGTGACCATTCATTAAATTTATCCAATAGAAAACAAAAAGGAAAAAAAATCTATAATTACTAAGAGTTTGTTCGATAAAGTTCAAAACTTATTCTTACTTTTTTGAACTGGAACTCAAATCCTCTTCACATTTTTTCTTCAACTTTTCATATTTTTAAATCACACATCTTCTTTGTCAAATGGATTTTGACTTACTTGTAAGATACTCTCTTATCATTTTATTTTGGGTTCAAAACACCACACCACACCACACCCCTATAATCCTTAATTTGGACAAAAACAAAAAATACACATCTTTTTTTTGGAAGGAGGAAATTTTTTCTTTCATTGCATCAAAAGAAAGTAAATCATAAATAAAGGTTGCGCCAAATCACACAGCTTTTAAAAAGTTAATTTTTTCATGTTCATTAAGTTTACGGTTTACCAAACAAGGTCTCGTTAAAAAAAAACAAAACAAAACAAAAAAAAACAAAACGGTATACTAAACAGGCTCTAACAACCACCAACTCAACATTTCATATAAAAATGTCATATTATGATGTTACGCTTACACACACAATAGCACGTGGTAGATATATGCAAAGTGTGAAGATGTTCAAGTGGTGTTTTTCGGCCGAATATGATTTTCGTTTTGAAATTCGATACCAGATTTATATGCAATAAGGTGAGAGAGAGCTTCAACTACCGCATAGTATGAGATTGTAATAATTTGTAAATGATGAGGGTATATGTGTCCATAAAATGATTCTAATGCTAAGGCACTTCATATCATATATATATTAAAGATAAGTAACTTTTAAAGCAGTAAAAAATATATATCAGAAGTATACTGATATTGAAGCTCTCAGTAATAGTGTAATACAGAACAAAAAAATTTCACAGAATTTTTAAACATACATAAAAAATTCGCTTTCCAAAATGAGGTAGCCATAACTAGGTGCAAACTAGAGACCAAAAGTTAGGAAGGCAACTTCTAATGGCTCTCCGCAGGAGAAATATTATTTTTTTTAGTGTTGCTAATTGAGATATAAAAAATTTACCTATAAGAAGTATCAAATTTCAAATTAAAATATATATGTGTAGAAATACAAATGTAGACCAAAGCATGTCTGCTTAATTAGCAAAATGTAAATCATAAAATCACATATTTCGTAATTTATCAAATATAGACACTTCCAGCTAATCAAATTAAAATACAATTTAGATAGAGATAACCAAAGTAGGATGAATATTATGGCAATATTTATTGCTCATAACATGGCTCCACAAAGATTCATTTTTCGTCAAATTCCACCACATTCGACAGTCAAAGCTCCTACTTCTAACTTCAAGATTGCGGCAACCCAAGCCCCCTTCCTCAAACGGAGTGTCGAGGATCGCTAATTACATCATTTATTTGAAACAAAAATGCGTAGAAGTTGAATTTACCGTGGCTAAATTTATTGTTTTGTTTGTTTGTTTGTTTTTTTTTTTATCTAATTTACAAACTCCTTGAATTTAAATGTACTGCACCAAGAAAATAGACATTACTTACTATAAATCAAACAAAAACTTACATTGAAAGTGCCAAGTTGCCCAGTTTCACAACTCACATACATGAATTCACATCATTGTATGTATTCGCGAGTCCACAGAGAAGTAAATTACGAAAGAGATAAGGTAAGTTAATTGCTAAAACAAATGTAGACATACATGCTAAGAATGCCCACAGTCCAGAATTGATGATCTAAGTGAGTTATACCATGGTCTATGTGAATGAACCTACAAGTGTGTGATGACCGACTACCTCCAGGGAAAAACACTTTCAACTAAAGCCTTTGGAGTTGTAATACTAATTCTCAATATTGACGTGTGTTCCTTGGGCTACTCGTCCGAATACTCAAAGCCATAGTCCTCCAAATCTGCATTGGAACCCATGGCTGATTTATGCTGAGTGTGATTCGATTTCTGAGATGGGGCATGTTGTTATTAATAAGCATTGTTATTTATTTGCTAATAATTAAAGAAGAGCTACATACCTTTTTTATATCTTCAACGTATTGAGAAAATGTACATCCAATGAAAAATTCTGAAGCCTTGAACATTATCACATTTGATTCCTCGATCCCATTCGAGACAATTATTGTTTCACCCTTTTAAATTGCATTTGACTAATAAATGTCACTGGGAACTTACAAGACTAGATTGCCAATTCAGAGGTAACGTTACTTTTCTAAAGTGCACGTATTATTAATTCACGACATCATTATGTCCAAGCTTCTAAGAATACACTAATGTCACTTCACCAAGTATGGCATGAAGGAAGACATCCTATATAGATTGTTTATATTAAATTAGAACGTTGTGAACATATTAACTGAGGCCGATATCTTAAGTATACAATTCAAAGTAAATTATGCATTATATCAAGGAAACCTTCTTTCTCTTTCATTAGACGTGGGTAAGTGGAAGAATTGCAAGTTCAGTAATTAACAAATAACTAAATAATAAAACATTTTTTTTTATGAGTAAGGACACAAATTTAATCTTCACTCCTTTAGAGCTACAAACACTTTCAGGCTGGAATCATTTTTTAGTGTACGACACAGAAAATGGAGTAACAATTTTGGAGATAAATTAATACGTTGCCCAAAATTTTAAACGTACAGGTAAAATCACTGATCTACTCAGGTGAATCAACAAACAATCACTTCCTCCAACCCATTCACTAAGGCATTGTTCTATTTGGTGTTAACCAAATTTGCACGCAATTCCGTATACCTCATACTCATTTTCAACCACACATATTTCTCAAAATAATATTAACCACACATTTTTACACGGAATACCGCGCGGAACAACTAAACCCCCAATCAAACAAGGCCTAAGTCACAAAACCAGAACAATACTACAATAGTAAGCATAAATGAAGAACCCCAGTCAGACAGAAAAGTTATAGCGGGTGATTTCTTACATATTTTTACACATTTTTATATATTTTTTTCAACTCCATTTAGTTCCCCTCCTATTTCATATCCACATATCTCGTGGGACCTACATGTACTACACAAATTTTCATCATTCAATTCAACTCGTTTCTTTTCATATGTCACATAAAAACACATAATTTTTTTTTACACACATCCTAACACGTGGAGTCTTTAAGCATAACAGAGAATTACCTAAACCTTTACATATCAGTGTTCCGTCGGCGTCGGTGGCCATGGAACAACCCATCGCTTCAAATTATGGTTCCGGTGGGAATGGATGAAATGGGTCCACGCTGTGTGTTTACTATCTTGCTTTGGCAACATCGGCGTTTCGAGGAGGCAATTTACTTTCACCACCAATTGTCTTAGCTGGTTATCAATTTCGCTTATAGTAATTATTATGTAGATGGTCGGTTGGGGAAGCTAGAACGATGACTAGGGGTGGATGTAATTATGCAAGAATTAGGAGGGTTTATTCGGAATAAAATGTTTTTCAACGGATAGCCCCTTTTTAGAAGAGAGATTTTTTAAACTTTAAAAAAAATTATTTTAAATATATATTTTTCTATAATTTTATATTTTTAGGTAACTTTTCAGCTAATTTTATCGAAGACTCTATAATATAAACTAGTTTTTCAGCCGTACGCTATTAGTTATCAGCTATTAACTCTCAATTAACTTTTCAAGTATCAGCCAACTTTTCAACTATTAACTAGTTTACTAGTTAAATCTACCAAACATAGCTTGAGTCTATAAAAATTTTTACAAATCGGAATTGAAAAATTCATTCATTCACTCTATAAAAAGAATTTTATCTTTTTATTTGGAATTGAAAAATTATTTTTTTTAAAAAAACTATAAATAAATACTAAATTTATTTGTCATTATATCCCGTGTTAACCAACGATAATCCCGTGATATTTTGCAATCCGACGATTCCGACCCCACCGCTAATTATAGACTGTCTCCTTTTATTTATTTATTTATTTATTTATTTTATTTTATGGACGGTTATTTGAACTAGAGACGATGTGGAATCGAAATTTCCTGGTAGTTTCCTCAGTGCTGTAGAAGGACTTCATCCCCACAACACACAGGCAAGTTCCTTGGCTCTGCGTTAATCCTTGCAGGTTTTTTGTGCAATCTGTTAATTCACTATTAATATAACGCGTTAGCTTCGTGAATCGTTTTGCATTAATTTTACTGTGCCATGTTAGATCTGTCTCCCATGGTAGTTGAGCGCAGATAGAACAACCTAAAAAAGTGGCTAAAAAGTGAACTGAAACCCTAGTTCATGTTCACATTGTGAGGAAATAGTGAAATTGTGATTGTTCGTTTGTTAAGGTGTGTCATCTCTCCTGCGAATTCAGAATGAGCAACGGAAGTGGAGAAGACTTCAGGAGCTCGCCGTATAGACGCCACAAGAACGACCTTGAGGCCGGTAACAGTCACAGAGATTTTGATAAGGACGAAGATGAAGGTTCAGGACCATTCGATATTGTTCGAACTAAAAGTGCTCCAGTGGATCGTTTGCGGAGGTGGAGAGTAAGTCAATTGCATTATTGATTTGCCTTTTCACCGAGTTCTATTGATCCTGTTTTTCTTTCTATATTATGAAAACCGGATGAAATAATACTTCCTCTCAAATTTGGCAAATGAACTGTAACAGAAAAAGAAAATAGAAGTTAAATTAAGAAATTGAAACCTATATATTGCATCAATTACGACAGCTTTGAATGATAATCGGCTTCAGCGCGGACACATATGTGCAAAAACGAACAGTATTGTATAGTTGATAAGTAATAGCTGCATTCTATGTTTGTTGAAAAGCTATTTCAAGACATTGTACTGCTATGATTAACACGCGGCCAAGTTTTTCCTTTCGGTTGGTAAGTTGTTTGACAAGTGTGCATTTTATTAAAGTAATTTGGGAGAATGTGTAATTTAAAAAGTTAGGAAGGTTGAGGTAAAAAGTGAAAACATATTTGTATTGTAGTGTACTTTTGGTTGAAAATCGTGTAAGGAAGGTAATCGCAATAAAGGTTTTGTTGAACAAGCTCTAACACTAGATATGATGTTAAGAGGGGACTAATTAAGTTTTCTGGAATGTTGTGAAAACCTGTCAGCATATGATCTTCATATTTTTGACAAGAAGTAATGTTTGTGTTATGCCGCGGTTGCTTTGAATTTCTTACCTGTTTAATGGGAGGTTCATCAAATAATCTGGAACTGAATTGGTTGTTTGGTGCACAACAAAATTAATGTTTTTGCCGATCCAAAAATACGCAAATTGACCTTTTACCGATTATTATTTGATTATTTGACATTTATTACTTGTTTGGGTTGGATATTTTATAGAATGGTTGTCTGGAAGAAAGATTCATCAAAAAATGAATAAATAAAAGTAAAATAATTTACGAGTTCCATTATATGTGATGTCGAAAGTGAGTTTGGGAGAAAGGGTCTCCAAACAACCCTTTAGAATGTGAAAAAGGTTTTCAGTAGATTCGATAAATATTAGTGTTTTAGATCACATTTACAATGTTTGTAAATTGTGTGGTTGGCTTGAAAGTTTTGATTGTTACACCTATCCAAATATATATTTAGTTTAAGTCAAACATTAATCACACTCAAAATTATTGATCATTGTTGTACACACATTTTAAGGGACCCACTATTTTATTCTTCTTACTATTCCCATTTGTATACCATTTACAAAGCTGCCAAATGGAGGCATTATTTTCCTTTGTACTGCCTATTTGACCTGCTTTCTACTGATTATATAGACACTCACAGTTATACTATATCGTGGAACCGTAGAGCGCTTGGGGCCGTGTCATTTCTATTAATAGATCATTCTTCTGATAAATGTTCTCCAAAAGACTGCACCAACAACCATATTCTTCTCATGCAAGCCACATGACGATTTTTTAAAATTACAATGGGCAAGAGGCAAAATGAATGATTAATAGAAACATCACTCTGTAAAGTGGAAACGGGACAACGGAAGTGTGGTTCTTGTGAGAAATGCTAGAACTGGTGAGCTGATGGTGTTTGGGTAGTTCTCAGGATCCACGATGAAAGAACTCTTGATGTATTTAATCTTATTACATCTATGCCCTGTTTTTAAGATGAATATAGAACTGCATTACTAGTATAATTTATTCTATATAATATAATGTGCTGTAGTGTTGCTTATCTATTAATATGGGTTCAATCTTTGATATAAATTGATTTTGTCATCCATAGCAAGCTGCACTAGTCCTGAATGCTTCTCGCCGATTTCGGTATACGTTGGACTTGAAAAAAGAAGAAGAGAGGAAGCAACTAATTGCTAAGATTAGAATGCATGCTCAAGTTATTCGGGTAAATCAAACTTTCTTCTTAACTAGGTGAATCCCATTGAGTTTGTCATTAATTTAAATTAATTTTGCTTCAACAGGCCGCGGTCCTCTTCCAAGCAGCTGGCCAAGGAGTGCATGGTAGTTCTTGTTCTTAGCACCATGGCATTTAAATTAACTTGAGGTTAAATTTTCGGTAGATGGGACCAAGTGGTTTATCTTCCATAAAATGAGGAATGCATGTTTTTCCGATGAATATTGGCATTATGTTCTTAACTGCTTGATAGATCACATCCTTCATTGTTATTCTCATAATTTGTTTTTACCCTTCTAAATTCACCTACTCTAAACTGAAAAATGAAAATGCGTATTGCTTTTCCTGCTTCTTCTGGGTAGTTTATTTATTAATTCATATACCACGACTTTGCACTTTTTTTTGTTGTTTTTTTTTTGTTTTTGTTTTTGTTTTTAAATATTGATCTTTTGACATTTCTAATCATTATTTGATCCTGATGTTCAATTCACATTTTATGGTCCTAGGTCGATAACAAATACTATTGTTTTATGTTGATTTTTGGTGCTGAAGTTTCATTTCTGAATTTCAGAGCCAGGAGTGCCAAAGAAACTCCCTTCAATCCAGCGCCATGTTGGCGATTTTGATGTTAGCTTAGAGGAGCTAGTTTCAATGTCGCGGGACAATGATCTTTCTTTGCTGGAGCAACATGGAGGGGCAAGTAGACTGTTATTTATCATATTCTCTAAACTGCAAAATTATTGTTATTGTTACTCTGCATTTGTGATTATTGTTACTCTACATTTCTGATTTCTATTTTTTTTCCCCGTTTGTCCTCGGTATCAGGTCAGAGGAGTCGCTGATAAGTTAAAATCAAATGTGGATAAAGGTGTAGCAGGAGATGAAACTGATCTCATGAACAGAACACAAGCATTTGGATCTAACACGTATCCTCGGAAAAAAGGCAGGAGTTTCTGGGTATGTATTGAATAGCCTCAATTTTGAGGCTACTTACATCATATTTACTGCAAACATTGTCCGTGAATAAATATGTGAAATATTTTCTTTTTCTTCGTTTCTTTAAAGAGGTTTCTCTGGGAGGCCTGTCGAGATACGACCCTGATTATCTTGATGGTTGCTGCAGCTGCTTCTTTGGCACTAGGCATAAAGACTGAGGTAAGCTCAAAAGGTGATGAATGAGCTTATTTATTGCATACAAGAGAGAAGTAGAGTTGCATCCGACGCATGACATGGGACGTGCAGCATCTAATTGTTTGCCTGTGGTTCTTCAATTGTGAACCTTTTCTTCTTGATAGTTTCACCTGGATACTTTTAGCAATATGCAATGCAAGTGAAGATTAGAAGATTTCATTCTACTTGTATATGTATATGTGAAATCTTCTGTGATTGATTTAAATGATTACACTTTTTTGCATAAGATTTTTATGTTTTTAATTTTTTTTTCCAAATTGGTTTGTATTAAGATGTAATGACTAGTTTGTAATTCATGATTCTTTTTTTTTTTTTTTCCTCCTTGCACAGTTTTTGTATCTAAAGAAAAGTAATGGTATGCATATTGTCCACTTTGCATGTCACATGAAATCTTCGGTCTTTTGATTGAAATTTGTTTTCTTTTCAATCTCTAATATAAGAAACAATCTGGAGAGAGAGAGAGAGTGTGTGTGTGTGTGTGCATACATAATTACAACTGACACTTATTCTTTTCTTAAGGGTATTGAAAAAGGTTGGTATGATGGGGGAAGCATTGCCATGGCTGTACTCATTGTTATTGTTTTTACAGGTATAAGCCTTCCATTTCTTGGCCTTTTCAATTTGCATGGTATACTTGTGTGTGTTTATGATATTTTCTCTTGATGAAGTTGACCTAGTATCCCTTCGACTGCTTTATGAATGTTTAACTTTTTTGCAAGAAGAAATGCAATAGATGGGGTATGGTAATGCATGTGACTTTTTATATTCTAAGTTCCGTCCATATTTACCGCATGCATTCCGATCTTCTATATGGTGTTTTTGTCAAGACCAGTCCGTATGATGAAGTGGAGATGAGCCGGTATAGACTTGAGATTTTATGTGCCACCACATATATGCTCTGTCTGACTGTGCCTATTTTCTCAGAAGTTCATGTTTTCTGAGTTCTTATGTCAGTGTTATGCTTATCCATTTCGGCTGTGTCAACTAAGGCGGTTATGAGATATGTACTCACTTTCACCATATTACAGCTGTAAGTGATTATCGACAGTCCCTCCAATTCCAAAATTTAAATGAAGAGAAGCAAAATATACACATGGAGGTAAGTGCTACGCACTTTTGATTGGTTCCCTCGCCCTTGCTTTTGCCTTTTTCCTCATTTTCCTGTCAACTCTATACAGGTTGTTAGAGGTGGGAGGAGAATTAAGGTTTCTATATTTGATATAGTTGTTGGTGATGTTGTGCCTCTCAAGATTGGTGATCAGGTGAATAACAAGATATTTTTGTCTCCTTTAAAATGAAGGAAAATTTTCTATCCTTGTTACTCATTATCTTCTTTTCTTTTCCTTGTATCTTAACAGGTCCCTGCAGATGGAATTCTAATCAGCGGTCATTCTCTCGCAATTGATGAATCAAGTATGACTGGGGAGAGCAAAATTGTAAGCCTCAATAGTGGTTTACTGCATTGATTGTTAGTTATCATACTCATGCTCTTGTTAACCAGTCATAACTCTGCAGGTTCACAAGAGTCCAAAGGCACCCTTTCTTATGTCTGGATGCAAGGTTGCTGATGGTTATGGTACCATGCTGGTAATATTCATTTGCTCTACATGAAGTTCTACTTGATTTGACTCTATAAAATTGACAATTATATTACTTCATATAATAATGTAAATGATGGGCATTGGTTTTGAAAATTACTCGTATACATAGGGCCATTTCAGCTTTTGGCACGCTAACATCGTTCTTTCTCTGTTATGAGCCTCTCTGTTCCATATGCGATCCAAATGATCTATTTCCTATTTTCCCTTTTTTGGGACACCTGTCAATCTCTGTGATCAGACTGTTAGCTCCAGTAATTTGACCCAGCTATCCGCTGATGAGAAGATTCATCTCCGTACTTGATACTTGTAGTGCATTCACTATTTCCATTTTATTGGGTTACAAACAATTTGGGGCTGGTCCATAATATATGCTCTTACTTGGTGACTCTGAAAGTAGGTAACTGAGAGCATATTAAAGGGTCGGCTGAGCAACATTTCGCAATCAAGAACAAGTGAACTAACCTGAGCTGAATCTGACCTGTCCAAATTGCTTAATTATAAATTTGTGGCGACTTCTAGTGTGCTTCTCCACATGAAAGGTTACATCGATTGAAGAGCTGTACTCAATAGAAATGCGATTTAGTTGTATGTGGGCTTGGTGTTCTGTGAAGTCGATGTTTGTAGTATACACAACTAATGATGCATTTTATAGTTCATTTTGTATATGCTTTCATGATATCTTGTTTGCAGGCAGACCTACTAAAACTGAGATGTCCTTTTAGGTTATGTTACGTCTGTCGTGTGCAACTTTGTTCGTTTAGCAGTAAAATCGTATTATTACCGTCATCATCATTGTTATTATTAGTTCAGTAGTACCACAGATAGTGATGCTGTTGTTACTACTATTATATTTATAGTTGCTGATTTTAAGCTACAATTCAAGTGTTCTATGGTCACTTGTGACGAAGTTAACTTGGAGGGTTTTTCTTTGACATTTATGTAATTTACAGGAAATGTTTGCACTCCCTCAGTGACAATGTTTATAGACTGCAATGTGATAGCTTACTTTTAGTTGGAATGTTTTCCTTCCACAGGTAACAAGTGTTGGGATAAATACGGAATGGGGACTGTTGATGGCTAGCATATCAGAGGATAATGGTGAAGAAACACCGTTGCAGGTTATTTTCATTGGAATTCTTAAATCGGAATTCCTTACTTTTACACTAAATTTTAAGTATAGCTGCATGCGATATTGACATTTTCATGTTTTATTTAGGTACGGTTAAATGGGGTTGCAACATTTATTGGTATTGTCGGGCTTGCCGTGGCTGTAGTAGTTCTGATTGTCCTCGTGGTCAGGTAGCTTTGGATTTCGTAAGCATTCAATATGTGACCTTGTGTGTTTTTAAAGGTGCCTGGGTAAAGTTGACTTTATGTGATTGAGCAGATATTTTACTGGGCACACCTATAATTCAGAGGGCAACGCCGAGTTCAAAGCTGGTGAAACTAGCGTTGGTGATGCTATAGACGGTTTCATAAAAATTTTCACTGTTGCAGTATGTGCTCATTTAGATGATCATTCTGTTTATATAATAATTTATTTTTGACCTGCTAACTTATTTAGGTGAAACTTCTCTAGGTGACCATTGTCGTTGTTGCAGTACCTGAAGGGCTTCCATTGGCTGTCACTCTGACGTAAGTCAATTTTTTCATTACGGTCTTCTGTTGAATCCCTTGCTTGTTATTTTCTGTTTTGGAGTCTAGAAAAGTTAGTGGATTGTCTGATACTTCTTTTGCAAATTGTTCCTTGTAACGGTTATATGCCGTATTTGCATTTATTGCATCTGCAGGCATTGATGCATGTATAACATAATTTTCTTATTTGCATTGCACATTTTCTGTTTTACCATATTTTATATTTTCTTTGTAGGCTGGCCTATTCAATGAGAAAAATGATGGCAGACAAGGCCTTGGTATGTTTGCTTACTGCTTTTGAAGTTGTAAAAATGATATTCAATGTCTCATTTTATCTTCTTATTGGACAATAGAATACATTGGTGAATTTATTAAGCATACATGTCGAACTATTCTTGGATAAATACTTATTTCAATGAAGAAACTACAATTAACCCAGTTATGATACAAAAAAGATTGACTGTCAAAAGGAAGCTTCCACAAAACTTTGGCAGAAGTGATCATAATTCTGTTGTTCCTTTGAACTGCAGGTCAGGAGGCTATCAGCCTGTGAAACTATGGGCTCCGCAACAACTATTTGCAGTGACAAAACCGGCACCCTAACTTTGAATAAGGTGGGTGTTTGTTTTCTTATTACTATTCGACTTCTGTCCCTTTTTTTCCTCCCCCAAAGAGTTTGTTGTGTGTTGGGTTGGGGGGTGGGGTGTTGTTTCAAGACGTTCTTTGGGTATTTTCAGCTATTGGAGTAGTTGCTAGATATATGAAAATTTGTTTTCTTTTGTATGATAATTTTACCTGGAACTTTCTGCAGATGACTGTGGTTGATGTGTTTTCTTGTGGCAAGAAAATTGAACCCCCTGACAACAAGTCACTGCTTCCTCCTAATGGTATGTCTCTGCTTGCTGAAGGCATTGCACAGAACACAACTGGCAGTGTATATGTCCCCGAGGTTGGTTATTGCTATATGGCAACCATTTAAGACATGATTTCGGCTTTATTTTTACTTGTTATTTTAATTGAATGATCCTCACTAATGCTTAGGCTGGAATAGAGCTTGTGTTTTGTGATTTTTATGAGCACATTAAATTTGGCCGGCATGTGTCGATGAATGTGCATGCTTGCTTGTCCAGTGATTCTTGCACGTGCTCTTCATTGTGAGTTGTAAGGTTCACACGGTTTTAAATGTTATCTTACTGAGCAACTTATGCGATATTTAAGGTGGTTTAGACCAGTAAAAAAAGCTCTAAAACACATTCTACCACTTCCATTCTTGTCTCCATGCTTTCACTCTTATGTCATTGCCAGCTTTGGTTTGCCTTCACTGAGGATAAATTGTTGATCTCTGTCCTGCTGCCTCTTTGCCTGCATTCGTTTCAACTTCTTTTTACCTAGAAGTTATTTTTGCTGATTAGTCAAAGTCAATCTTCAATTTCAATATCGCATTTAAAGATACTCATTCTTGTCCACGCCCATCGTGGTCCCAAACACTACTCTAACTAAAAAAGTATCTTTTTAGCAAAATTTTATTGGAAAACACGCTTGGTTTATAGAGAGTGGGTCCTACATGTGCTTCAGAATCAGAACGGTGCAGCTTCATCAGTTCAATCTTGTACAGCATGCTTTCTATTCTACCTCTAGAATGGTCATTAGTCACACTTCAGTTGGATCCTTGACTAGTACAACTACAAACCTGCCTGATACTTTTGCCATATTTCAAAATCATTCTACTGCTGAAAGAACAATTTCGTGGATCTTTTAGCTTCCACCATATCTGACTATCGATATAAACCTCACAACACACCCCCAAACCATGAATCACTAAAATGTGATGTCCTCTACAATTTTGCAGGGGATTATTCCCTCAGTGGAAAAATGCTGGAATACATCTAACCTTTTAGAAACATTTGGAGTTTTGAATTGTTAAACTTTGTGAGCATGCTAAAAGTTTCAGTGCAATATACTTTGATATTCTCCATATCATGGTGGTTATCAATGCATGTTCGTAATTTGTCAAATTTGTGGAGGACTAGTAGGTTATTGATTTTAAATATATTCTTCTTTTTGGAAAGTGGAAGTTGGACACTGTTCTGTTTCTTGCCCTAAGAAGAAATTGGAGTTACATTTTGAAGTGCTGTCTGCCATTTTTTTTATTTTCTTGGGCACGAATTCTCTACATTGTATTAATCTCTTTAGGTGTTGGTATTAGACGAGGTAGATATCACAAATCTACGCAAAGTGGATTGATTTTTATGCTGATGTTGTATGAAATGTCACTTCTAATATCTAATTATTATTGGAAAGGAAGATCTGAACATTAGCTGCATTAAGTAGTATAACTGTATAAGAATGTTGTCAAGTATTCATAATTGCATGAAATCAGAAACAATGCTTTTCTTATGAAGTGGCTTTGGAGACTCCCCTTGGAAAGCTGCATTAAGTAGTCGATTTGGAAATGCTGAAAATTTTTGGGATACGAAGAAGGGAGGGAAAATGACATATAGAAGCCCATGGAAAGGAATTACGGCATTGTATGATGAATTCATGAGCTGTGGTAAATATAAGATCGGTAGAGGAGACAAAATAAGATTTTGGGAGGATGTTTAGGTTGGGGATATGGCATTGAAAGACAAATTTTCAGAATTGGCTGCAATATCCTTGGCTAAGAACAAATGCATTAGGGACATGATGGTAGAGAATGAAGGAGTAACGACATGGCAGGGATGGAATTTCCTTTTCAGAGGACATTTACATGACAGGGAGGTTCCTAGCTGGATGAACCCGATGAGTGTGATAGAAAATCTTTCATTTTGTGTACTCTTGGAAGATAGCACACTTTGGAATCTTGATTAGAGCGGAGTCTTCTCATGTAAATTAGCCTGTGATGCCCTTATATCAGACAACTTACTACCAGAAGAGAAGTGGACTAAATCTCTTTGGAGGAGCCTTGCTTCATCAAGAATTAAAGTATTTGGATGGTTGGTGGTGGTGGAGAAACTGAAAGTACATGAGAATCTGCAAAAGAGACAAATCTTATATTGCTATGTCTCCAGGATGGCGTGTTAGCTGTAGGAATAATGGGGAGATTGCATCTCATCTCTTTTTGGGATGTTCCATGGTTCAGAAATTGTGGTCAAAGTTGCTTTATGAATTTGAAGTCCAGTGGAGTATGCCTCAAACTTGCAAGGAGCTACTAGCTTGAAAGATTGTGGGAGATAAAAGAACGTCAAATAGATGGACTGCGGCAGTTCTGGCAGTGTTTTGGGCTGTGTGGCTTGAAAGGAATAGAAGAATTTTTTATGAAAGAGAAGAAACTTCAGAAAAGAATGTGGAAGAGATAAAGTTTGGGCAGCAACCTGGGTTTGCAATACCAAAGGATTTGAGGGACTATCATTCCTTGAACTTAGTAGAGATTGGACTTCCTTTTTGTACCCAGCAACTAGCTTGTAGTAGAATTCTGTTATGACCATTTTTTACTGTTATTTGATTCAATTATGTATTTGTAACTCTCTTTTCTCGTAATATATAAAGTATGGTTATTTTTCCAAAAAAAAAAAAAATTGCATGAAAACATAAGCAACTGTGCGGTTTAATTTTACTACCTAATTAGCTCTAGACCTTTGCAAATCTCATCGAAGTTTGTTGTTCCTGGTTTTAACAGGGTAGTAAAGCTCCAGAGATTTCTGGATCGCCTACAGAAAAGGCCATTCTTCAGTGGGGAGTTAATGTAATATAGCTTGTTATGTTTGCAAGTTAGTACATAATGTTTGTTCTTTAGTTCTGTTCTGCTATTTTGTTTACATGAGTTGTTATGTCTCCTGTAGCTTGGGATGGATTTCACCGCTGTTCGGTCAGAGTCACAGATAATCCGTGCTTTTCCATTCAACTCAGAGAAGAAGAGAGGCGGTGTCGCTTTAAAACTGGTAAAGGAATAATTCAATTAATTTTTATAGTCTGGGTTGCACATTTTGCTCCCTACTACATTTTATACCGACGTAAATGGACTTCCCAGAAAGTAGTTGGAGTTAAAGTATATAGATGAAGGTGTATGAAGAAAAGTACAATAAGTGTTGGATATATTCATTCTTTTTAGTGGGATATGATTAGGAGATATGGATAGTTCAATTTTGGGGGTTGCATTCTTGCACTTGCACTTATCATTCTTCCACTTGCAGTTGGATTCCCAAGTCCACGTGCACTGGAAAGGGGCTGCAGAGATGGTCCTTGCATCGTGTACCAATTACATGGATGCAAATGGCTGTGTGGTGAAGATGGAAAAAGATAAGGTTTTAAGGCATTATCTTTTCTTAGTGTTTGTTTGGTATAAGTTTTCTGAAGAATTGATTTTGGAATGTCCGTTGTAAAAAAAAGGTAATAGAAAATTTTTATTTTTAAAAATATTAAAAAGTTAGAAGATCAACAAAATGAGTCATTTAAAATGATGGTGTAGAGAAATGATTTTCTAAAATAATTGTGCCAAACATGCTCTGTTTCCTATCTCTATTCCATTCTGTATAAAGTTCTGCAATATTACTAGGTTCAGAAAACTTAAAATATATTTGTCTTGTTCTAACTCGTCGAATATGCAAGCTTAGCTAGTATCGATGAGATAGGAAAATATATAAAGCATGTACTTTCTCTTCAATGATAAAGATAGATTTCTTCACAATATGTGTAATTATAAAGAGATTCGTTTAGTCTTAAATGATACAGACAGATTTTCAAGATACATGACAAGTATTTACATTGTTTAAAACTATTGGACTTTATATCAACTTTAAGTTCATATATTCTATTCTTGTAGGTATCATATTTCAAGAAAGCAATTGAAGATATGGCTGCAGGAAGTCTACGTTGTGTTGCTATTGCTTACAGGTCATATGAGATGGAGAAGGTCCCTTCTAATGACATGGAAATGGAAAATTGGCAATTACCAGAAGACGACCTGATTTTACTTGCCATTGTTGGTATCATGGTATGGTTGAATAATCTCTATTTGTGGTTTTAGCTTTTCTTGAATAATAATAAGTCTTTGAATATCATTTCTCTGCTCTTAGCGGACTAAAATCTTGTAGCTGTTCAGTTCCGGAGCACCACTTTGGTTGGCTGGTTTTCATCAAAATGATTTTGGCATCCTTTTGGGGCTTGATGCTTCGCATTTTTCCTTCAACACCTTTGCTTATTAGCACTTCTTATGTCTCCTGATCTTATGTTGTACATCCTATCTCCAAAAGTTGTCCATTTCCATTTTCGACATTTCCTGGTAGACATCACTAATCTTTTCTTGCCCCTTAATGACAAATCACTTTTGTGTAATGCACGTTTCCACATAAATATGCATACATGGTGACCATATTAAAATATGTTTCCGTAACAGTACATCTGTGTGTTTGCTAAGTGTATTCAATACTGAGAGAGCATTCATCTTTGATATAGGACCCCTGCCGACCAGGTGTGAGAGATGCGGTTCAGTTGTGCATTGATGCTGGTGTTAAGGTATATCCATCTCCTGTCAAAAATGATGTGTAAGCATGGCGCTTTTTTCATACCATCTGTGTATCTTTTTAGATGGATCAATCATGTGCGAATCTGCATCATAATCTTCTGATATTTCAAACTCTTGTTGTCTCCTACTTACTGTTTATTAATTGGAGATGCTATTCATGAAACTTGAGATCATAAATTGTCTGTCGGATTTACATATTTTCATTCGCGCCTCCTTATTGCTTATATCTGCAACTGTATTCAGATATTCTGCACTAGTAGATATCTCAACCTTTTCATACCAGTTTCGTTAAAATTTTGATATCCAATGATCCGCTTCTCTGAGATTTTGTTTTAAAGAATCTTGGGATTTGTTCACGAGATCATGAGTCTGGTTGTATACAATGTGGCTGTCACCTGAATTCAAATGAGTAGACTTGGTGTAAGTAATGTTGTTATGGCTGATCTATGTTTATTGTGCTTGACCAAAGTGTGGCGTATCTAAGTTCACCTTTTCTGGTCAGTGAACTATTAACACTGTCTGTCTCATTAGTTTGTCAACAAATGCAATTTGTCATGATGTAGCCATGTAGCTTGTCAACAGATGCAACCATATTTAAATTTGTTTAAACTGTTTCATAGGTACGTATGGTCACTGGGGACAATCTTCAAACTGCGAAAGCAATAGCTTTAGAGTGTGGGATTTTAGGATCAAGTGAAGATGCAACTGAGCCGAATCTTATTGAGGGGAAGGCATTTCGCGCCATGTCCGAGATCCAGAGGCAGGAAGTGGCTGAGAAGATTTCGGTATTTTCATTAACTTGGTAACACAGATGTTCTGGTTTCTCTCTATGCTTTCAGTCAAGCTGTTCAAATGACATCTATTATCATTTCGCATACAGGTTATGGGCAGGTCATCACCAAATGACAAACTCTTGCTTGTTCAAGCATTGAGGAAGAAGGGACACGTGGTTGCGGTTACCGGAGATGGTACTAATGACGCTCCTGCACTACATGAGGTTTGCTTTTTCATTGATTGCTAAAATTCCTTTTACCTGCAGAACATACTGGCTAATGTAGTGGCCAATCTTTTGGGTTTCATAAGTCGCGGAATTAGGATCAGTTTATTTGGTGCTATGAAATTGAAATTTTATTGAACCCCATTTTGTGTGGGCTGCTTGTGCTGATTATGATAAATAAGACAATCATTTTGGTTTGGATTAGGCTTGAAATCAGGTGTCTTTTCACAAAGATTTGAATAAACTGGGTTCATGAATTTCACTAATGAACATGTAACAGTGTGTAGTATAAGTACTCGAGCATAATTGCTTTTTTTTTTTTTTACTTATTTTTTTATGGCTTCTATCCTCCTATAATCTGGTTTTTCAATTGTATTGTGTAGGCTGATATTGGTCTTGCAATGGGTATCCAAGGAACAGAAGTGGCGAAAGAGAGCTCAGACATCATTATCTTGGATGATAATTTCGCTTCAGTAGTGAAAGTGAGTCTTTTGCAAGCATGTTAATGTTGATAACTGTTGAAGAAATGTCTTAAGCTTGGCTCTTGGAAATTCATAAAACTACAGTTCTATCTTATAATTCTTGCTTTGAACTAAGAGTGTGTTAGCGGATGAATTTTAATGTATTTTTATGAGTAGGAAGAGAGAGAATGAGTGGAGTTGGATGGTGGAAATTTAATGAGTGGAGATATATGGATGTGATTTGTTTGACCAAATTTGAAATTTGAAAAAAATACATTAAAATGCATTAAAATCTGAATGCTAATACCCTCTAAATGAAAAACATGCTATCAAGAGAATATGTGATCGTAAAACAGCCTAGCATATCCCCAGATTCATACTTCCACCTCGGTGGTAATTTGGTATTTTGGATTTAGGAATTGTTATGGTCATATTCACGAGGAAAATGATTGGACATCTGTATCCTGTATCCTTTGCTGTTGCATAGGTTTTTACATAAAAACTAATATTACCCCCGTGCATTGCACGGGACGACTGAGATATATTTACATAAAACAATATTATAAAATAAGACCATAAATTATTATAAATATATAACAAAAATAATGAAACATATGCAATATTATAGATTTCAACAGTGGTTTACAAATTTTAGTACGATATATTATCTTATAAGAAAAATATCATGTCAATTATCGTAATTAATGATTTTATATAAGAATATAATATTTGGGAATAAAATTTAAATAATATAGTTTTTTGAACAAAAAATCCCTAATTTTGTACCACATTTAACTCGAATTGAATTCCGAATAATGAATTGATTTTGCACCTTAAGTAAATAAAAAAATGTTTTTCTTATTTATTTTTTTAAATAAATAAAAACAGATTTTTTAAAATAGAAAATTGCTGCCAACCTGGCATTGTATCAAGTTGACACTATAATTCAAAAACTCAGATGTATATAAAAAATTAAAATGTAATATTTAAAAATTAAAAAATATATAAAAAAGTTAATTCTCATTTTTAAAAGTGATTTAATTGCCATCATACATCATATCACATTTTTATTAATGCTTGCATTTGGTTCATTTTCAATTATATACATAATTCAAAAATTAAAATAAGGTAAAAATACTAAATGAGGAAAACTAAATAAAATAAATAAGGAAAAGAAAATAATAAAATGTGTATTTAATATTTGTTTCCAAAATGAAATTTTCCTTTTTTAATTTTAAGTAAATGAGTGTCAACTTGGCACTGCCAATATAGCGCAATGCCTAGTTGACACCTTTATTATTATTATTATTATTATTATATTATATTAGGATTAGGATATTAAACCTTTAGGTTTTCTTGCCTTGAATGAGGCTTACAATTTTGTAGTTCAACAAAGCATGGTTTTCTGTACTTTCATCTTTTTAAGATTATTTTGGAACGACATGCAAGTCTGACCTACGTTCTAATAGAATGACACAGGCATTCAATATTCGTTGGCCCTTTATGAAGCTTTGTAGGTCTTTTTTGTTCTTTTGATTCTTTTGAGATAATGCACAAATAATGTTCTCCTCCTCATATGGGGAGGAGTTATTCTCCCCACTGCTGAAGTGTCAGCAGATGGGGGTTAACACATCAGTAGTGGGGTCCAATTTGATTAACAGACCTACTGACTCAATAGCAGGTGAGGATGGTATCTCCTCCTCATATGGGGAGGAGATCACTTGTGGATAATGCACATTTCAGTCAGAACAACGTTTGGAGCCATAGATTTTCGTTGTTGTTGTTTGTGAAAGTAGATGAATCAACCAATAGCATTAGTTCGGATTGCATTGTAATTCAAACATTTTTTGAGGCATTGTCACTTAGATTTTCTTTGCCTTGTGACAAATTGAAATATGGCCACAGTTGAGTTTTCTGATTATTATACTTCTATGTTAATTGTAGGTGGTGCGGTGGGGTAGATCTGTTTATGCCAATATTCAGAAATTTATACAATTTCAGCTCACTGTTAATGTTGCAGCTCTCATTATCAATGTTGTGGCTGCAGTTTCTGCTGGCAATGTTCCACTAAATGCAGTGCAGGTTTGTGATCTCTCTCTCCCCATTTTTTGAGTACTATAATCTGTCTGTCTGCTGTGATTTTTCATTGGCATACCAGTTCTTAACCTCACTCTTCAATTTAGCTTCAAATAGTAACTTTCTAACTATCTGTCATGTGCAGCTTCTCTGGGTAAATCTTATAATGGATACTCTAGGGGCTCTGGCACTAGCAACTGAACCTCCTACAGATCATCTGATGCATAGGCAACCCGTGGGTAGAAGGTTAGACTTTTCATAGATGAGTTACTTTGGTCGGAAGTATTATTTTATATGACTGAAAAATTATGCTTCGCTTCAATTAGTTGAGTGATGGACTGTATCTTCCTCTCCTCTCCTGGGTATCAAAGGAGAATATCAACTAATGCAGCTGATTTCTGTGTTGATTAATGAACCGCATAATTGTTCATATTTGATAACATGAAAACTTAGTCGACATAGTACATATGTTGCTAAAACAACATTCTTTTCCGTTTTCTGCAAATCTCGCAAACCCCCCATCACAATTATGTCATTCAATTATCTTGATGTCAGCAGAACCCATGCTGAAAGTCCTGACTGACCATGAATATATCAAGGAGATTAACATCATAATAACTGGTTTAGTAAACAGATAAATGAATTTGTAACTTCAGAACGTGTAAATTCAGTCCTTGTTTGTGTTTGTGTGTATTACTTATTGTCCATAAAATTCATTTAGCCCATGTTCTCCTACTCATTTTCACATTTTTACACACAAATCTCGTGGGACCTATCTGTACTACACAAATCTCCACCATTCAATTCCACTTTTTCTCTCTCCTATATCACATAAAAACACATAAAAACACATAAAAACACACACCCTTACACCCTCTTAGTCTTGCCGCTTACCTGTTTATAATCATTGACTAAGACAATAAATTGAAAAAGTAAAGAAATCAGTTATTTTTCTTTCCCATCCTATTGCGCGTGTTCTTATCTTTCTTAATATAAAAATCCATTTCCCAGGAATGTGGGATTCATATAGGTGTCCTTTAAGTTATCTATTATACCAAGTATATGGTATTTGGGACGTTAATCCTTGTCGTCCACTGTTTCTCTAATATACCATGCACCACCTTAAGAGTGTTTTTGGTTACGAGGAACACCATATTATAAATGTTTTTATCTTTATTTATGCGCCTTTCGAGATTGATGTTATTTACTGATCCAACATTCATCTTAATGTTTTAGGGAACCTCTCATTACCAATGTCATGTGGAGGAACTTAATAATTCAGGTACCATACCCTTATTAACTATATTATTTGAAATTTTTATTGTGCAAAATAAAATACTTGCATTAAATATCCATGTTATAATTTTTGGTGGTTGAAAATTGCAGGCTCTATACCAAGTGACGGTTCTCCTAATCCTGAATTTCCGTGGAAGAAGTATTCTAAATTTAGAGCATGAATCAGATGACCGAGCTTTCAAAGTGAAGAATACACTCATATTCAATGCTTTTGTCCTTTGTCAAGTAAGTGCACTAAAAGATGAATATGTTACTTATCTGCTAATATTGAGCAATGGATATGTTGCTTTTTCCCTACATACAGGGAATTTGTAGAAATCTGTAATGCTTTTATAATTATTTTCTTCATATTGAAAAGGGGCTTGGCAAAATAAATTGTATACCGTTCTGCATGAAATTAATTTGCTTGTTATCTAATATACAATGTGTTTGTGCCACTGTCTGTTGTGAATGGAAATTATGAGAACATACAAAACGTTTGGGATTAGATATTTTGTAATCTTGTCATTGTATGGCTTCTGATTTTTATCCTTGCCATGAGTAATTGAGCGGTCTCTCCTCTCTCTATTACATAGGCTTGCATTCACAAGCACTTATACACAAGCCCACCCCACTGTCATACTTGGGCACACAAGCATTTCACTACGGTCGAGGGTTTCGAGTATCAGAACTCATTACTTTTTCACTTTTCATTTATGTGATAATATATCACTGTTTTCTTAAAATGTGATTATTTAGTCTGCTCTTACAATAGTGATCATTCTATTTTTGCCATATTTAAGTGGCAAGTGAAGGATTGAGTGTCTCACAATATGCAAAGCATTGAGGACCAGTAGTCTCTGTGGGGCTCTGTACGACATGTCCAAAGTCTCTGATGGCTCCAGCCTGTTCAGTCCTAAGTTACAGACTAATATAGCTGAAATCATTTAGTTCAATCTGGTCTGCTCTTATTTCTTAAATTTGCTGAACTCTGAACTGTTTCACGTTTTCTTTTTAATTATGATTGCAGCTATTCAATGAGTTGAATGCTAGAAAGCCTGATGAAATCAATGTATGGAAAGGGTTACTAAAAACCGTTCTTTTCATGGGAATAGTTGGGCTTACAGTTGTTCTGCAGGTTATTTCCATTTCCCTTACTCGTCAATACTTCACCCCAAATTTTCTTGCTACTCATAAATCCACCTCCTCTCAGGTTATCATTATATTTTTTCTTGGGAAGTTCACTTCAACAGTCAGACTCAGCTGGCAACTGTGGGTTGTTTCAATTGGCATCGGTATAATCAGGTTGGTTTCTCACTAAATGGCCTTTTCCTTTGTAACTTAAAGCTGTTAGATGTTTGCTTAGATCCCAAAATCTCATACGCGGCATGAAATTTCACTTCCTTTTTCTTGATCAGCTGGCCTCTGGCGATTATCGGGAAGCTCATTCCTGTTCCCAAGAGACCTTTCAGTGAATTTTTCACAAAGAATATACGTAAAGAAAAAGAACCTAAAGGTAAAGAGAACTTTGGTAATCTTGCATACGAAGGCAACACTGGCATCTTATGACTGCAAGTTGACTCAACCTTCTCTTCTCCAGGTGAATTGGAGAGAGACGACTGGAAGCCGCAGCAATATAGCTAACGCGTGGATAGATACACATCCCTATAGTTGAAATCTAACCTTGCACTGAATTTTCAAGTATCCAGTCGTTGGTGAGACTGGCTCGTATAGTTCAGTGGTGATTGAATATACAAAGTTCCTTTTGTTTTCGTCAACTAATGTGGTTCTCATATCTGATGGATCAAGAAGTTGTTTTGACGTAACTACAGGCATATAGATATTTGCATTTTGTAAGTGATTGATTTGCGTATGATAAAATGCATTTAATGTTGTTTTTGCTTTCATTTGAACTCACTGATGAATTAATTGGTGAAATTAAGAGAACTCAATTTCCTCAACTGTGTCCTCTATACGTCCCTTGTTCAATACGAAATCAGGCGGAGAGATTCTCATAAACTAGACAGTGAAAATGATGCATAGCCATCTCGACGTTTGGGCTATAGCGTCCGACGTTGTAGGCTGGAGATTCTAGGCCCCTTTGAACAGATTCGCACAAAATTATGTCTTCAATCTGCATATAAATTTTGGAACACTTCAACACCATATGAAATGTGTGTGCATTGAACATTGACGAAAGGGTACCTCTTACCTGCACTTTTTCACTATCCTCCAAACTCTTTTCTATAAACTCACTGTTACCCTAATATATACATGCCATCAAAGTACAGTGTCAGTGAATCTATAAACATGTTTATAATGAAACGCAAGAGGAATGGAACTCACTCTGAGAGAAGGATCAAGAAAATAATCGAATATCACTTGGCATTTCCGATGTCCCAATGGGACCACGAGGTTGGTATCCATCCAGGGTCCATACCTAAGTAACAAGCAAATGGTACAAACGATTCGGGCGTTGGATGGAGAAAACATGCTGGTGGAGATATCATATGAAGAGATGATTGGTACAGGTAAGTTTTTAACTAACCTATTAATCATGAAGTTCGGGTAAACAAATGCGTAAAAAGCATTCAAGCCAAGTCGATCATATTCTTTGTTATTATTCATGGTACCACCATCACAGCTTTGGATGCTAACTTTCTCAAACATCTTGATGATTAGAAAGATAAGAGATACGATATGATCCAAAATTAAAATTATAAAAAGAACGCTATAAGGAAACATTTTGACCAAGAACAGGGATACCATAAAAATAATGCTGATATGCAGGAGAAAACTAGACAGAAAATTACAAATACGATTCTAGTTTCTTCTCACTACTGTCCACTCTTATCCTATCCTTCTTACCAGAAACGGTACATGCAATCCTTCTTACCAAACATCTCCAAAAACACAAAATAATGTGAATACAATTGCCAACCAAAAATATGAAAAACAAAGACATAAATGCTAGGGAAGTTAGTTTAATAAGAGGGCACACCTTGGTAGAATATGACCCTAGATTGAGACCAGACGCAAGACCTTTATGTGCATGTGGCACATGATAACCTCCGTCTAAGTAGTTGTCGCAAAATACCTGCACAAGAAAATAATTTTTATTGATCCCCTAAATTTATTTTACATGATTCGACAATTCAAAACCACCACTTATTACATATTGTGGGATCCACCATGTATAAATTTGACAAATGGGGCGTAGTAGTGAAAACTACCTGTTTAGGCATTAACTTGATGTACTACAATATGGACAATTGAAAATTAATATGTTGGAAGTCAAACCTTCCAGTTACATTCGATTGTATATTCGCGTCTACAAACATAATCCAAAGAAGTATCAACGCCATTTTCACTCAGTAGCTCCGCTGCAGAATGCAGCCATTCATTTCCAATGACATTGGTATCAAAATCGTCTTTAGGCAAAACTCCTTCAAAATTAAGCAACACAAATGGCTCCCAAATGCCGACTCTAAGAGGAACAAGTCCCATTTCCTGCTTTTCGTATCATGAAATTAAAAAGACAAAATTACGACCTGTATAAGCGCTGCTGAATATGAATTGCCATGAAATGAACAAGCTCATCGCATACATTAACTTCGAAGTTCTTGATTCCAGTTATTCTTGTTGCTTTCAGAAGTGCTCCATCCAACCCATATGTCCATCCCTAAGGAGCGAAAAAGTCGAAAATGGAGTTTGCATTAATTCATTAGGATATTAACTTTTTCCAAAAGTTTCAGCATCTTAAAGATATCACAGTACAGCTTGAAAGACCAATGACTAAGTTCTCATGCAATGGTGGTCATTAAGATGACATAAGTAATTCACAGAATTAAGAACTCACATGATATGGGCAGACAAAGCAAGATTTATTCCCAGTTCCAGAGGCAAGAAGAGTTGCGTGATGGCGACACACATTGTGAAATGCACGTAAAATGCCACTTTCATCCCGACACACCACATATTCGATACTCCCCAATCTGCTGCAGTAACTAATGAGCTAGCTTCCTTCAAATAACAATCTCATTCACACACCCACTGTATTGTTATCTATACATGCAATATGCCAATATGTATTCCCCTTTCCCCCTTCAATTGTCACGTGCATTTCTTAAATGAATTGCCATTATATTGCTATTATAATAGAAAAAACATATTCTTGGTACACTTACCTTCCCGTAAAAAATTGCCGTTGCTCTTTAACCTGTTGAGTGTATCCTAACAATTACAGTGATATGCAAAACTGTAAGTATCACGTATATCCAAAGCTGAAAAAGAGAATCACATTTGCCCAAGAATGTTTTTGCCTAACTGTTTCTGAAGAAACAAGAGTATAAACATCACATTTCACTGACACTTCGCGTCACATTTACCTCCTACTATACAAATCAACGAGTGAATATATCACATTACTCAACAAATTAGGCCATCCACACTGTCAGTACAACGTTTTGTACACATTTTTCTTTACAAATATCATTTCTCTAAAAACAGGACTGTAAAATGCAAAGCTCAATCCAGTATTTTTGAATTGTGATCCTCTATTGTGTGATCATTTGGACTTTAACTTTTATGGTAATGAACTTTTATCTCCAGTACTTCAAGGGTAAAATTCAGATTAGCAAAAATCACCAAATTCTTATATTGCATCTGAAATGAAAAGATTGGATAATACATATATACAGTCACACAGATATAAGCACATGGAGACCCAACGAAAAGAAGGATGTGAATTATACCAACAGGATGCCAGCCCCTGTAAAAAACTTGATCAAGCTCAAGAGAGTAGAAATCAGGATCAGTGTACCAGGAGCTGGGTGGGGTCCACGCTTCTTCCACTGGGATTTTAGGGTTGAATTCTTGGACCAATTTTCGAGCTTTACCATAGGATTTTTGGTCCACTTCAAGGTTGTTTGAGTGTGAGCATGCATTTACTTGAAAAGGTTTACCGAAATTATTGTTGTTGAATCGAACCCTGTTTGCTGGGCTCTCTATGAATCGGATTGGAGGGCGTGTTCGAATTTCTTGAGAGAATCGGGTGAGCATTTGCGTTGTGATTGTGGTAGCCATGGCGATTCTTTCGATTTCTCTTTCAGGTGCGTTGGACTTTGCCCATGCTTTGGCTGAGCATTAGTTTCCTTTTATTTAAGTTGCTGGTCAAAATATTTCCAAAAAAAAAAAAAAAAAAGTTACTGCTCAATAAAATTGCTTAAAAAAAAAAAGGTGTTATGAATAATTGAGAATAATTTGGTGGTTATGAATTATGAGGAATAATTTGGTGGAGGAATAATTTGGTGGAGGAATAATTTGGTAAAAGATGTAATTATTATATGTGAATATTATTATGATGAAATTATGTAATTACGATTGTCTTTATTCAGTTTTTCCTATAAATAGAGCTCGATTATTAATGAAATTCATTCACGAGAATTCTAATTCATTCTCTAAATTACTCTATTGTTTCTATACTTTTATATCGTTATCGTGAGTCTGTAGTTTGAGTAATATGAAGGAGTATGCTTTCTGATTCATCTTATAGATGATCTTACATGTCGTAAACCTAATTATTATAAATAACCTCATCCATCTCCAATCAATACTTATTTTTCTTTTCTCTCTTATCTTTTTCCCACTTTCTCACGTCTCACTCTCTCTATCTTCCCAATCACTCACAGAAAACATTTATGCAGAGACAAAGAGTTGTGGGCAATTCAAGAATTAGCAAATGGAGGAAATACGTGCGTGTTCAATCGCTTCTCCCAAGAAAAAGGAAAAGGTATGTATACTATATTACTTTATAATATAATAATATATTAAACTATAAGATTCGTTTTATCGAGATATAAGGAGTATACATTATCAAAATCAAATTTTCTCGACTCCATTATACTCGATTTAACGAGAGCTTCGATTTGACACCAACATTGATAGGGTAATAACTCGTTTTGAAATATGTTATTATCAAACTTTTAAAATTTATAAATCAGTACACTAACTTTTGAAAAAGTTACAAAATAGTCCTTGAATATTTTGATATTGATAAATTGAAATAGAAAGGAGATAATTTTCAATCGTAAAATATTGATAAAATATTTTTGACAATTTTACCTTTACGAATTGGAATTGACAATTTTACCCTTAGGGTAAAACCGACCTAATTTTTGACGATAAAGGAAAATGGATAGAATATTCATGAAGAAATTCTAAATCCATTGATTATATAAAATGGCTTGAAGTCCATTTGAGTTAAAAGATCGAATATTATTTTAACTCAGAAGAGTTTAATTACATAATATACTTATTCTAAAAGGATAAATGTGCTCTTGTAGAAGTAATGAGTATTTGTTCTAGAAGAACAAATTTGCTCCCGTAGAAGCGATTCAATATTTAATTCTCGCACTTTATTTCTTTGCAATTTAATTCTTTGCAATACCTCCTACTTGATGATGGGTTCAACTGTCACTAAGCGGAAGGTTTTATATATTTACGCACTTTATATGCTAAGTGATGGGTAATACCTTCTACTAAGTGCATCCTACTCTGAAGAAGTAGTTAAACATTATGCAATTTAATTCTTGCTATTTAAATTAGTAAATTTATATTTATTGCAATAATTCCCATAAGGTAGGTTCACCACCTATTGGAGGAAATTTAATTCTCTGCAATTTAAATTTATGCACTTTATAGTTTGAGTATATTTCCAATGTGGTGGGTAATACCACACGATTGGTGTGCATATTTTCAATATGGTGAGTTATACTACACGATTGGTTATAACAATCCTACTCCAGGAAAAGTAGTTGATCAAATATTCTAATCATACTCTCAAGTAGTAGGCGATGAGAATAAAATTACTTCCCCATATATACCGAATATTAATGGAGAAAATTGAGTAAGTGGTACTTGAAGTTACCATTGGATAAATAGACGAAAGTAAAATCTTTGAATAGATCCCATGTTGATAAATCAAAGAAAATATATCGCATGGAAAGCTTATATGAAGTAATCTCATCGATGATATGAGATTGTATTAATATGAGAATAAAATGCTCTTGAAGAAGCAAAATCACTAGATATCTGTATTTGAATAAAGCCAATATGATATTATTATTATTACTCAGGAAGAAGTACAAGCAGTAGAAGTGGAACATATTGAGAATATCAAAGATGGCATTAAACACTCGAAAATATAAAAATGCAAAAGAATATACATCTTTGAATCCATAAATGAGGGATGCGTCTCGAGAGTATAAATACTCCGTGAACTCGCCACCATCAACATTAGGATTCATAATGAAATATTTAAAGGATCAATTTCTTTTTAAGCTGACACGATTGATGTGACCGACGGACTGAGCTTCCAGATTCTTGAACATATGCATGAAATTTGATGAGTAGTTCATCAACAAGTACTAAGCGAGAAATAAGTATTTTTCTCATTGAATGAGAGATAAACTTATTATTTACACCGATCTAGAAACGCTAGTAAGCCATCAAAGAAATTATTAATATTCAACAAACCTATTGGTTTGACATGAAAATTCCACCGTGCCACGAGGCTATATTGAATATTTCCTCCGATTGTGTTGTAGCGCTGGAAGGACAATGAAAGCATCACTATTATTCATCATATACATCATGCGGTTGTGGATGGATTGCGCTTGTAGCCCCAACCTGCTGGACCCATGGTAGAAGCGGCTCCAATTAGGTATTAGATCCAACTAGATGGAAAGGTATTACGCTCAAACTCTTATTCCCCATGATTGTGCGGCCATTATAAGTCTAGCTAAAAGTTTATTGTTGGTTCCTCCGTATAGTATATTGATTTCTTGTCTCCCTAACTCTTTTACAAGTCGGTTTGCCATATCCACATATTGGATATGGCCTACCACTTTAGATCCACCAAGAATACATACGATTTTAATATGGCGAGGTAAAAAGACTTGTATGAGATGATTCTAAAATCTCCATATCCATCTCTACTCCTATATCTCTTTTTGCACTATACTTTTAATGTATGAACATGAGAGATATATGAATCCCTCTATTTAAAGAAAAATTTTCAAACCAATAATTGAGTGCACTATTTACTTTTTGACAAATATGAAAGAGAAAAAAAAATGCAGAAAATTTTTTTAAGTGAAAATGACATATATCATCGGTGATTGAAAAATAATATATATATACATATATATATATCTTAAAATCGAAAAACAATATTTACAATTACAAGAAATATATTGATCTTTGTTATTACACCGAGCTTTCTTACATAAATATGGGAAAATCATTATGCTAAAATTTTCTACTAAATTTACAAACAGGATCTTCTAAAGTAAGTTTTTCAAGTATGCTTGGCGTTTGTTGATCTTTGAATTTGGCCCATAAGGCCATTAGCTCACCTTATGCGTGTCCACTAGGATGTGTCTCAAGAGCACTGTTGAATATCATCCAAAGGCTCCTTACTCAATCCATCCTTAATGAATGCTATTTTATCTTCTCGGTTTACGGACAAGTACCCCATGATTTACATCGAGTGTCACATGTCCACCGAGCACACTTGTAGCATCCTCTAATCTTTTTGCTCTCAGTTTCTTTGAAAAACTACTTTTACCCATACCAGGCATGTATTTAGAAGGAATTGAAACCTCACCGGATAATCGAACCTTTGCTTCAATCAAGTATCGGATATCTTATTCATTAGCATCCTTAATCTTTCCATTTACATCGATAAATCCTTTTTAGGATTTTGATCGGTAGTGATGGATAGTATTTTCAAGATTTGAGAGCATATGATCCATTATAATGTATAGACCCTTGTTAGGATGAATTTTGCAATAATTTTGATGATTTATTTATAGAATAATACGACGCATTATGAAATAAGACTCAGATTTTAAATAAATAATATGAAGCGTAAGAGCTACGATTTGAATTAAATAATAGCCGGATGTGATGCGTGTATGTAACTCTGTTTGAGCGATGGTAGACAATAATGTCACCAAAGATGATGGAATATGTCGGTGAATTGTTTCTATGATAAATCATGTTGAGCACTATACAGATACTAGTGAAATCGATATAAGAATTTACTGAACTAGAAGTTCAATAATACTCGTTTGCAAAACCGGATTGACCATCCCGGTTTAAAAAAATCAATATTTCAAGTGAAGAATTAAAGGAATTCTTCAATGATTGTTCTCGATAAATGATGAAATCATTACTAGCCAATATTGGAAATAAATCCCAAATATATCTGGAATAAAGGATGAGAAATATGGGCCCACTCATCCTCCATGTGGACTACTAGATATTATGATATGGATCCACTAGATAGTCACATGTGTATATGATTCGTAATTTGAAATTTACGAAATATTTGCTCACGGTATGAGCATGATTTTCAGATTTAATGATAAAGCTAGTAAATATATATATATCCCAATGATTTGAATAAATCCCTGAAGGATTTGAGTATGCGCATACAAGTGGGATATTATATGGCAAATTATTTAAAGTCCTCAAATAAATTGCCGATATCGAGAATAGAATGCAAACGGTCTAAATTCCCATATTAAGGCTGAATGATGAGAACATATATGATTAAAATCATACCAACTATATGAGTTTTGGTGTTCTAAATTTTCTCAGCATGAGGGGGAGTATTAAAAGTTGAAAATAATATGTGAAATGCATCATGTTATATCCTCAAAATTGAAATACGAACTTGAAGTTCAAAGATGCATGAAAGGCTATGAACAATCACATATATCAGCTACGATGCTTTGATAAGTTAGTGCGCCAGAAGCGTTGATATTTCCCAAACATATATATCAAAGCAAATTATAAAAGATGGTCTTAATAACGGAGGCATATGCTCTTGAAGAGTATATAGATATAACTATATTGTGTAATCCTACAAGAGGATTGATAATGAGATATCTCGATAAATTATGTCGATATGGGGAAAGAAATGAAATTGAAAAGTGTCGACACGATATGAAAATGTAGCGCTACATATGATCAATGATAATGAAAATATTGAGATATATTGAAGATGATAAATGGTGAATGTGAAATCCTTAACTTATGAGATGATGAGATGATGATGACTATTGCTCAAGTTTAAAGATAAGCATGGTGGTCATTATATGTTGCATGCTCATGAAAGTTAAATTACCGATCGTGTGTGTAGTACCAAAAAGGAAATTAAAGGATCGGATGAGCTAAACCCGTGTTTATGAGTACCCTAAAGGGTGAGCTAAGCCCCTGGGAATGAAATAACCTATTAAATGAGTATTAAATGTTAAATGATATATTTTAAGTGTTAGTTAGTTATGAAGGTTTACTTATATGTTTACATGTTTTTATGATGAATTTATATGCTTTAAATTGTGTGTTTTGAGACATGTGTTCATGGTGAATGTTTTGTAGTTGTGTAAGAAAATTGATGCACTCTAAATGAACAAAGAGTATAAAACCAATGTATATGATACTCATACAAATGTATGAAAGATTTTGAAATGCTTGCAGCATACTTGTATAAAATACGCATTGCACTCTTTTCCCTTGACTGAGGTTTTATCCCATTGGGTTTTCCTAGCAAGGTTTTTAATGAGGCAACTTTAAAGGCGTATTCACATGAATAATGTACTCTTTTTCCTTCATTAGGGTTTTTCCCACTGGGTTTTTCCTAATAAGGTTTTAACGAGGCATATTCATGGTATATTGAGAACGATAGGAGAAATTGATACAGTGTATCTATTGGATCAAGTTATAATGGAGCTAATGCTTTAGATCCAAACAATGATGATATTGAAATCATTTACCAGAAGTAAATATATCAGTTCTCAAGATATGAAATCAAACGGAGCAGCTGTACTCTTTTTCCTTCGATCAAGTTTTTTCCCACTGGGTTTTCTTGACAAGGTTTTAACGAGGCAGCACGTGAATACTCATATGCCGCTGATAGACATCAGGGGGAGCAATGTTTTGATGAAGCAGTATATAACCACTCCAAGCTATCCTGCAATCGGTTTGGAAGTTTTTTTCCCACTGGGTTTTTCTCCAAACAAGTCCAGAAGACATTTGTATTAATAGTCATTCAAGGGGGAGTGTTATGAATAATTGAGAATAATTTGGTGGTTATGAATTATGAGGAATAATTTGGTGGAGGAATAATTTGGTGGAGGAATAATTTGGTAAAAGATGTAATTATTATATGTGAATGACTATTATACCCTTGATGAAATTATGTAATTACGATTGTGCCATTCGAAGTTTTCCTATAAATAGGGCTTCAGTTATTAATGAAATTCATTCCTGAGAATTCCTTGGAATTCATTCTCTCTAAATTCTCTCTATTGTTTCTATACTTTTATAACAAAATGATAATTCTAAATGCACCCACCCCTTTTATTAATTAGTTACTAGAACCTCTTTTTTCCCAATCTCCTATTCTATTCTAAAAATAAAATAAAATAAAATAAAATAAAATAAAATAAAGAAAAGGTGTTTGGCCTTCACAGACCTAGTCTGCACAGGCATAATACAATTGATATTAAAAAAAAGAAAGGTAGAAGATTAAAAAAAAGAAAGGAAGAAGAACAATCTTTGCTGCCACTTCTTTACTCAAGTTTTTTGCAACCACTTTGATAAGAAACTTCGAAATTCCTTTGATGATACATTAATTGTCATATCTGGTTGGTTCTGAATACACTCCCCTTCTTTTCTTTTCTTTCTTTTTTTTTTTAATTGTGATTGTTCGGCCTGCATAGGCTAAAAAGGAAAAAAAAAGGGGTGTGTTCAATAATAATAATAATTATTATTATATTATTATTTTAGATGATGGTAGAATGGGGAGATTTGGGCAAAGGAGGTGTAGTTGGTAAAATGGGTGGATGCATTTAGAATTATCCACAAATATATATATATGTTAAAAAAATCAGACTGCTTCAAAAAAAAAAAAAACTAAAATACCCCATTTTTGGTAGTAGAAGTCGACGGTAAAGTTTGGGAAGAATCAATTGGAATAGACAGATAAAAAGAAGATTGTTGGATGAACAAAACGACGGATAACTATGTTTTTTTTGTGGTTTTTTTTTCATAGTAAGAAAAAATCTCATTGCAACCAGTGATGTACAATATTCTAAAAGATGGGAAAATGCACCGGCTATGCGTGAGGCGTGTGTAAAATGCATCATAATAGGTAAGCGAGACAAAAAGTGGTCAACTTTAAGTGGACTTGGAAAAGCCAAAAAGGCGAGCCTAGGCGAGAAAAAGGCGTGCTCAGGCTTGAAAATGCGCACGCCTTTCAGTTTGGTCACTTGTTTCTTTTGTTTTTTTTGGGTGGGGGTGGGGGGATTTTGGCCTAGAAAGTTAAAAATTATGACAACAATCAGCGATCCTGCAGCTAGGATTTAAATTAAATTAAATTATATCTTATTGTTATAAAACTTCTTAAAAATAGAGAGAATTTAGAGAGAGAGAATTTTCTGAAATCATTTTCATTAATAACTGAAGCCCTATTTATAGGGAAACTTCGAATGGCACAATCGTAATTACATAATTTCATCAGGGACATAATAGTCATTCACATCAATAAACAAATAATATTTGTTTCCCTGTGCCTCGTTCACAACACTCCCCTTGAATGACTATTCACTATTACATTATTCATCAACTCTCATTTACAATCAATAGCGGGGTATATTCGTTGCCTCGTTAAAACCTTTATCAAGAAACCCAATGGGATAAAACCTGATCGAAGGAAAAAGAGTACAATCGTTCCCCCTAATTTTGGTGTAGGAGTATTAATTGGTCGCCTCGTTAAAACCTTGCGAGTAAAACCCAATGGGATAAAACACAGTCGAAGGAAAAAAGTACTGACTACTCCCCACGATGTTGGTCACACAATATCCTTGAGCCGACGCATTCCAATCGATGTATCAATTTCTTAAATGTACATGTTGGTAATGCCTTAAATAAATAAGTCGGCTACATTGTCACTTGAGCGAATTTGTTGAATTATAATGTTGCCACTTTTCTGAAGATCATGTGTATGGAAAAATTTTGGTGAAATATGCTTTGTCCTGTCCCCTTTGATGTAGCCTGCTTTGAGCTGTTTAATACAAGCAGCATTGTCTTCGTACATTATTGTCGGGTCATCTTTTATTGAGGCTAATCCACAGGATGTTTGGATATGATGCGTCATATCCCGTAACCAAACACATTCTCGACTTGCTTCATCAATCGCAATGAGCTCAGCATAATTTGAGGATGTCGCTGCCAAGGTTTGCTTTGTAGATCTCCAGGATATAGCGGTTCCTCCTCGTGTAAACACATAACCTGTTTGAGATCTGCCTTTATGTGGATCGGAAAGATATCCTGCATCTGCATATCCCACTAAAGAAGACCCAGATCTTCTTGAATAAAAGAGTCCCATATCAGTGGAACCTCTTAAATATCTTAGAATGTGCTTAATACCATTCCAATGCCTTAAAGTGGGTGCAGAGCTATATCTTGCAAGAAGATTCACAGAAAAAGCTATGTGCAGTGGTGTGCAATTTGCAAGATACATTAACGCACCAATTGCACTAAGATATGGTACTTCGGGACCAAGTATCTTTTCTCCATCTTCATGTGGACGAAAAGGATCTTTATTCATATCAAGTGATCTAACGACCATAGGTGATGTCAATGGATGTGCTTTATCCATGTAAAACCTTTTCAAAACTTTTTCTCAGATAATCGTGGGTGGTGAGCGAACAATCCTTCGGGAAGTGTTCAACTTGCAAACCAAGACAAAATTTTGTCTTTCCCAAATCCTTCATCTCAAACTCATTCTTCAAGTATTTTGCGCTTTATTCAACTCTTCAGAGTCCCAATTAGATTCAAATCATCAACATAAGCGCCACAATTGCAAATCCATTGCTTGACTTCTTTATGAAAACACAAGGGCAAACATTATCATTTTTATATCCCTCTTTTACATGATATTCGCTAAAGGCGGTTGTACCACATCCGCCCAGATTGTTTCAATCCGTAGAGTGACCTTTGCAATTTGATAGAGTACATTTCTTTGGGACGAATATCATTCGCCCTTGGCATCATAAATCCTTCAGGGATTTTCATATATATATCACTGTCAAGTGATCCATATAGATATGCCGTTACTACATCCATGAGGCGATATCAAGTTTTTACGATCTGACCAAGCTTATTAAGAATCTAAATGTGATAGTGTCCATTACGAGAGAATACGTTTCCTCATAATCAATTCCTGGTCTTTGAGAGAAACCTTGTGCTACAAGTCTTGCTTTATATCTCGTAATTTCATTGTTTTCGTTTCTCTTTCTTACAAAGACCCATTTATATCCAACGGGATAATATTGGCGGGAGTTGGAACTCTTTCGCCCAAACACTTTACGCTTTTTCTAAGGAATTTAATTCCGTCTGCATGGCTTCTTTCCATTTTGGCCAATCGGATCTATTTTGACAATCACTAACGGCGTGGTTCAGATCGTCATTCATGATATCAAGAGCCATATTGAAGGCGAAAATGTCATCCATGTCAACACATTCACGTTCCCAATATATGAGATGATGATAATTTATTGAAATCTCATTATTTTTGACACTTGTAGTTCTTTGGGAACTACAACATTTTCAATTAATTGGTCGACCTTTTTCTCAATTGTTGGTTTCTTTTCTGCCCCTTCTTTTAAAGGTGCGTAATCTTTGGAACCAATTGGTGGACCACGTTTACGAAGTTGTCTTAGATTCATTTGCTAGTATAGGTCGCCCTTGAGGACATCAATTTTATTTGGAGCATTTGCCGATGGTATATAAGATTTTGTCACTTTCATTGTATCGACAAATGCATCGAGGATTTGACTAGCAATTCTTTGCAAATCAATGATCTTTGACCTCTTGTTCACATTGATTACTACGAGAATCAAAGTGAGTAAGGGTTTTCACATTCCACGAAAGATCATGTTTCTTTTACGGATGTAGTTTTGTTCCTCCCAAAATTGGAAATATCATTTCATCAAAATGACAATCAGTAAATTTCGCCGTAGTAAGTAAATCACCCGTTAAAGGTTCAAGATATCGAATGATAGATCTTGAATCATACCCAACATAAATTCCAAGTCTTCGTTGGGGACCCATCTTGGTACGTTGTGGGAGTGAAATCGGTACTTGCACAAAGACAACCAAAAATTTTTAGGTGAGAAACATCAGGTTCTCGGCCAGAAGGCAAGTTGCAAAGGAGAGTATTGGTGATAAGGCGTTGGCCTTATACGAACCAATCTTTGCGGCATGTAAAATGGCATGACCCCAAGCGAGTGGGGAGATTTGATCTCATAAGTAGCGGTCTGGCGATTAATTGAAGTCGTTTAATAAACGATTCCGCTAAGCCATTTTGTGTATGGACATGAGCAACAGAATGTTCAACATCAACTCCAATGGACATACAATATTCATCAAATGCTCGAGACCTAAACTCGCCAGCATTATCAAGACGAATTTTCTTAATTGAATAATCGGGAAAATGTGCTCGCAATCTTATAATTTGAGCAAGCAACCTCGCAAAAGCTGTGTTTCTAGTAGAAAGCAAGCAAACATGGGACCATCTAGAAGAAGCGTCAATTAAGACCATGAAGTAACGAAATGGTCCACATGCTGGGTGTATAGGCCCACATATATCTCCTTGAATTCTTTCCAGAAAATTTGGAGATTCAACATCGACCTTCATTTTGGAGGGTCTTACGATTAATTTGCCTTGCGAACAAGCAACACATGGAAAATCATTTGCTAAAAGAATCTCCTGGTTCTTTAGGGAATGTCCATGTGAGTTATTGATTATTCTGCGCATCATAGTCGCTCCAGTGGTGTCCAAATCTATCATGCCACAACATGAAACTTTTAGAGTCAATAACTTCGGGTTCGTAACATTATTTGACTCTATTGTTTTTATGAATGTATAATACATCCCAGATGGCGGATGTTGGGAATTTTTCTTTTATCAACTTCCGCCGGATAAAAGGAAGTGATACATAGATACTCTATATTATTTTCTTTCATTGTCTCAATATGATATCCATTTCGGCGGATATCCTTAAAACTTAGCAAATTTCTTCTAGATTTGCTAGAGTAGAGGGCATCATCAATATTTAATATCGTATTATTTGTCAAGATGATACGAGCTCTTCCGGAGCCATCAATGATGTTTGCCATGCCCGATATGGTAATAACAAAGTATGTTACGTTAATGTTAATTCCACAAAATACTTTTTATCTCGGAGAATGGTATGCGTAGTTGCAATGTCATTAGACATACATCTTGACAATCCATTAAGAATCTACAAACATATTTTGAAGAAACTTCAAAACTCCCATTTATTGAAAACGATTTATTCAAACATTGTACAACATATTGAAAAGTTTTATATGGAGTAAAACAGATTTATTCTTCCATGAGATGTTCAATACTGTCTGATGGACCAGCATACAGATCGGGAACATCCATGTGTGTCATATCCATTGGATCGTCACAATCTAGGAAATTTGTTTCCACTTTTCCTTTTCCCTTTTCCTTGATAGATTTTTGGTACAGTTCTACCAAATGTTTATTTGTCTGGCAGTGCGTGACCAATGCCCCCTTATTCCACAGCGAAAACATTCTTGCTCATGTACCCTTTTGGATGGGATATTTTCATTATGCTTTTTATAACCGTAGTCCTGACTATGACGTTTTCCACTTCCACGTCCATGTCCATATCCACGTCCACGTCCACGTCCACGTCCACGTCTGTGTCCGTGTCTATAACCAGGTCCGTGGCGTGATTTATTATTAACTTCTGGCAGTGTGATAGCATTTGCTTCTGACAATGTAGTGGACCCGGTTGGACGCATCCCATGATTTTTCATGAGCAACTCATTATTTTGTTCAATGGCAAGCAAGCATGAAATGAGTTGAGAATACTTTTAAATCCTCGCTCTGATCGTTGTTGTAACGGACATTCGAGGCATGGAACGTTGAATACGTCTTTTCAAGCATATCCTCTTCTTTAACCTTCTTCCTCAAGCAGAGCTTCAATTTAGAAGCAGATTCTAAAAGCTCAGATTGTATTCACTTACGGACTTAAAATCACAGGCGAAGATGAAGCCACTCGTAGCGGGCTTTTGGAAGGACCACAGTTCTCTGATGGTCAAATCTATCTTTCAAATTGTTCCATAAGATCTTCGGGTCTTTTACTGTCAAATATTCAACTTTAAGATCACAATGGATATGGTGACGGAGGAAAATCAGTGACTGATTCTTCTCGATGCTTTATTTTCATCTTTAATAGTATCTCCTAGATCCTTTGAAATCGATGGATTTACGCATCAAGGACCCATGACAAATAATTTTTTCGTAAATATCAAGTGCAATGAAATCAAGTTTCGTGATATTCTCCATTTGTAGTTCTACAATAGAAAATTAAATCCGATTAATTTTCATATATACGAGAAAATTAATCAATATCTACAGGATATGAATGATATATTTTCCTTGAGGATTATTACCATAGAACAAGAATATATTTTCAAATTTTGCTACTAAGAGCAAATTATATTCTTCTAGAATATATAAACTAACTACTTCTTCAAGAGTAGATTTGGATTATAACCAATCATGTGGTATAATCCACCATATTGAGATATACATAATATTTAGAGTACATAAATTTAAATTATGTGAATTTAAATAGCGAAAATTAAATTGCATAGTAATTAACTACTTCTTCAGAGTAGGATCTACTTAGTAGATGGTATTACCCATCACTTAGTATATAAAGTGCAGAAATATATAAAACCTTCCAGGTTTGTGACGGTTGAACCCATCATAAGGTAGAAGGTGTTGCGGTAATTAAATTATAAAAGTAAATTCTCCAAATAGGTAGTTTAATCCACCACTTGGAAATAATTGCAATAAATAAAAGTAAAAAAAAATGTCCAACTGTTTCTTCCTTGGTCCGCATGGGTAACTTTGTCCAGTCCAATCCGCATAGGTAAAATATAATATAATATCAATGTTATAAGATTAAGAAATCGTTTTCTTTTTACTTTAATTTGTAAATAGATGTTCAAGTTAAAAATTTATATCTTAAAAAGAGTTATTACCTTATCAATATTGGTGTCAAATTGGAGCTCTCGTTAAATAGAATATAATGAAGTTGAAAAAATTTGATTTTGATAATGTATACTTCTTATATGTCAAGAAAACAAATGTTATCGTTTACTAAATTATTATATTATAAAGTAATATATAATAATATATATTATATACCTTTTTATTTTCTTCTGTAACGTGAGAGGAAATCTGGCTCAGATCGAGTAGAGGATCGTGCTGATAACGTGTTATAAAACTTCTTAAAAATAGAGAGAATTTAGAGAGAGAGAATTTTCTGAAATTATTTTCATTAATAACTGAAGCCCTATTTATAGGGAAACTTCGAATGGCACAATCGTAATTACATAATTTCATCAGGGACATAATAGTCATTCACATCAATAAACAAATCATATTTGTTTCCCTCGGGTGCCTCGTTCACAACACTTATAAATTTATAATATATGTTAAAAAATTTTGAGCGAAGATTAGTATATTTTTGCTTTAACGATACTGTAAGCCACGGACCATGAACTCAATTCCTTTTCCTATTAATGCAATTTCTTTATGCAAGACTCCAATTAACAACTATGTGCGTGAATTGCTTATTTGTTAACAGTATGAGACCAAGCGATCAAGGTATTAATACTTTAGAAATTATATTTTTGTTGAAAATTTGAAAAGCGTGATGAAATTTGTGTTCAATTTTTTTAAATATATATTTTTTATTGACTTATCACTTTAGAATTATTAAAATAAAAAAAATTCATAAACAGCTTTTTACGCCTAGGCGAAGGCTTCCAGGCTTAGAGTCGCTCCCTTGCGTTTTTTAGAATCTTACTGATGATACTTGCAAAAATTATTTTTGGATTATAATAAAAGAAAATATATATAACAATAATAATTATGCTTTTTTTTGTTATATTATTTTATGTAGCTAAAAAGTGTTTTTATTAAACTAAAAACATACGGACACTGCTTCTTCTCTATTCTTGGTTATGTGACCAGACGAAATTGGGTTGGATGAGTCTGGGCTATGACCCAGTACCGCCTCTAGGCCAAGACGCCCAGCCCAGGGTAGCGCCAGCGTCCAGCAGCCCAATTGTCAAATAAAAGTGCAGCCGAAATCCCCCAAATTGCCATAATTCGTCCATAGTTTCCCACGGGAAGCGAAAAAGGAAGAAAAACACTAGCAGAGATCAAATCCACTACATGGATATTCTGAAACAGGAGTTGCTGAAGAAACGGAAAAGCCTCGCGGAGGACGTCGGCGGGAAGAAGTTCTTCAAACGTTCCGAAATCGAGCAGAAACGCCTCCAGCGGCTGCGGGAGGAGGAGAAACGCGAAGCTGAGGCCAAAGCCGCTAAACAGAAGGAATTGGAACAACAGAAAAGCAATCGCAATGCGAATTCCCAATCCAATCCGAACTCCAATCCCGAAATCGCCAAATTGAAATCTGAATCTTCGGCCTCTACCTCGCGAACCCTAACAGACGAAGAAAAGATCGACGAGCTGAATCTCCCAAGGCAGGAGGTGATTCGTCGTCTTCGTTTGTTAAAACAACCTGTTACACTTTTTGGGGAAGATGATGAGGCGAGGCTTGATAGGCTTAAATATGTTTTGAAAGCTGGTTTGTTTGAGGTTGACGATAGTGATATGACTGAGGGGCAAACGAATGATTTTCTTCGTGATATTGTGGAGCTAAAGAAGCGGCAGAGGTCGGGGATTTTGAGCGATAGGAAGAGGAAGGCGTCAGAGGACGCTGGGGAGGATAAAGATGGAGGTGGCGGGGATGAGGATTTGAGTGGTGATGGGGCTTCTTCGGGTGTGGATCACGACAAGGATATAAAGCGGATGAAAGCCAAATTCGAGGAGTTGTGCGATGAGGATAAGATTTTGGTGTTTTTCAAGAGGTTGTTGAATGAGTGGAATGATGAGTTAAATGAAATGAGCGAGACGGAGAAGAGGACTGCCAGAGGAAAATCAATGGTTGCCACTTTCAAGCAGTGTGCCCGTTACTTAAACCCTCTGTTTAAATTCTGCAGAAAGAAGGTAAGCTTTTTATCTTTGCTTGATTGTATGCTTTTTCTTGCTCAAGCACTAATGGTATATTTGAGTGTTTAAGATGAATTAGTTTCATAAGTTCCTCCTCTAGATCATTGTTATCTTATAATCTTCTGAGCTTGCAGTGGAAGGTCTGAAATTATGTGATGTGGAACATATTGTATTTATGTCTCTTTAATCAGTGATATAGTGTGTAAACTTTATGAATAAAAACCTAAGGATTCATCTCCAAAGCCGTATTTAAGAGGAGTAGAGGACGGCACGCATTTGTGGGATTTTCTTATCTACTTTTTGATGCAGAATTTGGTACTTTTTCTTGTGCCATAATTGTTTTAGAGAGAGGTTGAAAAGAGTGCAAGAAAAAGTTGAAGCTCTGTTAAACAATGTGTAGGGCATTAAACTTTCAACTTTCTGCGGTCGATAGTCAGTTAAGTACTACCTGTCCCTTGAAGACATGATCTTTATTTACGAGTTTGAAATTATATCTATTTGCCTTGTTGATTTCTTAATATGCCCTTATTATAGTCTGCTTTGACATACACAGATCTGATGGTTATACGGGTATGCTGAAAGAAATATGGAATCTCTTACTGTGATTTTAGATATGCTTTAACTGTACCACACTTGTCGAAACTGACCTTTCAAAATTTGTTTTGAGGCTACATGATGTTAAGAATTGAGAGAATATATGAAGAAATCCCATGACAGAAATATGTTATGACCTAAAAATCTTTGCTTGAACTGACATGCTTTCCAAGTTAAACAGTGTTTGATGCCTGAAAGGTTTTAAAGTCAAATGATTTATGCAATGGCTCTTCTGTGCTCCAGGTTCTTCCAGACGATATACGACAAGCATTACTATTGTTTGTTGAATGCTGCATGAAGCGGGACTATCTAGCTGCAATGGATCATTACATCAAACTGGCCATTGGAAATGCCCCATGGCCTATTGGTGTGACTATGGTTGGTATTCACGAGCGTTCTGCACGTGAAAAGATCTACACAAACAGTGTGGCTCATATCATGAACGATGAGACAACTCGTAAGTATTTGCAGTCTATTAAAAGATTGATGACATTCTGCCAACGGCGTTATCCGACAGCCCCTTCCAGAGCTGTTGAGTTCAACAGCCTGGCTAATGGCAGTGATTTGATGTCACTGTTAGCGGAAGAGCGATCGTCGTCTGTGGGAAGCAGCAGCCATCTGAAGAGAAGCTTCTATTGATGCCTGCTCCAAAGGAAAGCTAAAGGATAAAATATGTTCTTTTTTCTTTCCTATATGTTAATCATTATGAATTCTCAATCCTTACTTTAAACCTCTTTGTGCAAAGACTGTTTGGCTTGATTTGTTGTTCATTGTGTATCAGGATGTGTAACATCTTTTGGAGGAGAAATGACCTTTTTCTTGCGTTCCTCATTCTTGATTTGCTTGCTTCACACACACGTGCAGATCTAAACACAGACCCAAAGAAAAGAAATATGTGACAGTGTGGCCACTGGATACCTGCCTTGTAACACATAAATAATATAATAATAATTATGCTAAAAAAATTGTTTTGATTAAAAATGTAGACATTCATTGCTGCTTTCTTTGTTGTACATTGTGTCCTAGAGTTACTTTGTATTAACATTTGGCAATTCAATCATTAAATACCAAGCTCGAGAATGCAGAAAAAGTTTAAAGTTTCAGCCACTCAAGAATCAAGATATGGAAAAAGATACTACTATATAGAAAGATTTGTACAAAATATTGTACCAAAAATAATGTAATAATTTAATAATGGTTGATTTCTCAAGTATACTAGAGATCCGATGGGATCATTAGCTCTCTCATTTTAAGATAAGCAATTTAGATCTCAATAATCATTTTTCTCAAATTCAGTTTCAACATTTTTCCCTTAGGTTTCAATCAAACAATCAAATATCATTTTTTCACACATTCAAATATCATTTTTCGAAGTATCTACCAAACATACTCTTAAAAAGTTTCTCATTCGAGATAAATGATTGGGTATGCCAAAATAATGACGTCTGTGATGCCAAGACCTCATTATGCCCAACTAATCCTTGTTTGACCACTTTTTTTTCACAAATACTCATTTTCAACCACGAAGTATGGCCTAGTGTTTATATTTACGAAAGACACTCCAGCAGTTTGATCAGCATGTCAAAGAACCAAGTGATCCCAAGTACACTCCAAATCACACAATTGCATTTAAGAGGAAGGAAAAACAACACTTAGTGGAGACATTCAGGTACAGTACTAATGATCCTCAAACATAACAGCAACAGCACTATACAACTTTCAGTTAAAGACAAAAACAAGAATGTGCAAAGTGGGTTTTCCTGGCTATGTACGGGGAAAGATTGTGATTGGCACTCTCAGCAACTTTCTCAGCAGGCACGAATATTTGAGTTTTGTCTGAAGCTATTTTGTTACCTACAACAGTGGCATAGAATCTGCTGGGATATGCTGGTACAAACACATCACTTTGTGAGCAAATGTTAAGGTCGATGAATTGTTCATATTCACGTCCCCCTGAGCCGAATTTTGCCCTCTCATCAGCAGGCATAATTGCATCCTATCGCAATTTCAAGGGCATATGGAGATGTTAACACAAAATAAAGTAATTTGGAAGCCAATTATGGAATTCAGTTAAAATCAATTTTAGAAGGCTTTTAAAACTTATCCATAAGCATGGAAAAGTTTCCAATACTTTTGGAGTACAGAGGATTCGATGCATTGATGTAAAAAATGTCGGTCACCTACACATAACATAAACCTGAAATGGCATAATTAAGCAAGGTTATGTACTCCAAGAGTACCCTTTTCTGTAAGCATGGTCATTTGACTTCTCTGGCATCATATATTAGAGCATGGACTGGGCATAAGAATGCTATGCAAATGGGTTTTCAAATAAAATTAGAAGCTCGTTTGTATTTCCTTCTTGGGGCCACTAGGGCGTCTTCTGATCGGCGTCAATCTCGTTTGTATTTCCTTCTTGGGACTACTGAGGCGTCTCCCCGTCGAAGTGCCAGGGCCTCACGGGATTAGTGGGAGGTGAGGCCCCCGATACCCTCGATTATCAACAGAAGCTATATCTTTGAGTGGGATACAATTCACAAAAATGAAATTGCGGCATTACCTTTGTAAATGTGTTGGGGAAAATATTCCTCAATCCATCGAGCTTACTGTTCCATCCAGTTTGAGTCACATATATAGTTGTCTCTTTGTGAAAACCAATCTTCTTGAGAAATTCTCCGAGTTCTTCAGCATTATAACAACGTTTAGTTGAGCCAACATTTTTTTGGCACTTCTTCTTTTCCAACATCTCAACCCTCAAGTCCACTGCCACAAAGCGCCCACCCATTTTCTGACTCATGCTTCGTAGTGTCCCAACCATCGAATCAACCAATTCCTGCAACTCTGCTTGTAACTTGAGACTTCCAAATGCAGTCAAGCACTGATATGCATTTGAGTGCATAGTTTCTTTCGACTTTTCCATGGATAAGGAATCAAAGTAAGTTGCTAGCCTCAAGTTTCTTTTAGTCCTAAATACAGGTTCAATTTTTGAAGCAATGAAATCCTCTGACACCCAATCAGGGATTCTCACAGCAGTAAGTTTCATGTTTGATATTTCAGGAGGTTGAACCTTGGCTACTTGGACTACTCCGTTCAGGCTTGATACAAACTTATTGACATCATAAATGTCTCCAAAGTCTCTGAAAGGAATTTACACATGACAGAATTTTTGTTGAGAGAATTCTCCATAATTGTCACTCTGTAGACTCATAAACACCTCGTTCAGCAAGGATCTTGAATGAAACTAAGTTCAAAGAATATTTAACGATGTTGAGGAATGAATCAGCTAACAATTTCAGTGCCAGCGAACATTACTTTCTTTATTATTCATTTCCACTTTACTAGATCCTTCTGCTGATATCAAAGATTTTATAGTATTATGTATGCGATATAGGTCAGATAAGATACCGGTGGTTCTTAAAATTTCATTGGACCATCAACAATCTAACAAAAAGAATAATAGTAGATTCTTGTTGAAATGTAGGGCTCACATTTTCTCCCCCAGATTGGTTCCTCTGATGTCAGGGAGCACAAGTGTCGCTCCAAGATGGCTAGCCACTACCACAGCATTTGCAATCTGAGAGCCAATCACAAAATGTGGATATTATGGACCATATTTCTTTCAGAACGACTAGAGAAGTTGCATGTAGTGGAGTTAAAAGTATTTGCTGCTTAAACATTCTTAGAAATTTGAACTGGCCGAGGACATTGATTTGACAGAAGCAACTTGATTCCCAGTATACTCCTTGAAAGTGAGGGGCTTAGTATAGCCAACAAGAAATTTGTGGTCAAATAAACATATATGCATTGCAAAATGGTGATGCACCTGTCCGTTTCTCATAGATGTCCTAACAGGCTAGCACAGTCATAATAGTTAAGGACTTCATCTAATTGCCAAGAATCTAGCAAATATACTCGTACTGCGGCATCAAGTCCCCACGTGGTCCTCAACAGCTTACATTATATGGCCACTCAAGAGAACGATAAAATAGAGAGTAAATAAGAAAACAGTAAGCATGATTTTCAAGAATAACGCTTTCCTTTATGTGCCAGACAAGCCCTAGTAGACTAATGTGCCACACTTCACAAATCACAGTGTCACCTTTTTCCTCAGCAGTCAGCACCCCACAAAGAAAATGAAGGAAAAGCAGTATACCTGTGAAGCATGGTACTCTGGGCCATTATTTAACCAGAAAAAGACATATCCATTGGGCTGCTTTCTTCCTGCAAACGAAACAGAAAGAATAAAGAATGAAGCAGCGGCTAGAACTCGACATTTCTCAAAATGTATATTATGTAAGGACTTACTGAAAGAGGGAACTTTCCAGCACGGTTTTGTTACTTCATTTTGTTCTTTAAATGGACCGTAACTGTTTTCGGTAAGTATGATCCCCTGTGTGTTGCTTGCATTATGTTGGTTGATACCCTGAGGAGGATGTATAGTTTCCTGCCAAAAAGAAAAGAAATGAGATCTTGAGTCTATTTTCAGCAACATATTCTGTTCTCATTTTAGAACATTTAAAAACTGTCCACAAAAACTTTGGAAACATGTTTTAATTGTGAGTAATGAAATCAAAGGTAATATATTGCGGGGACCAGCCATGCTTATTTTTGACAAATATTTTATGGAGAGATACAACTGCCTTCAGCAACCGAGTTTCTGGACATATTCAATAACATATATATGAGCTTTATATAGCATGAGATGATAAAATAACTTCATGTGGACTCTGCTACAGTATCGTACTTCTTTGTCAAAAACTTAAATTGATGTTAGTAAACAGATAAACCTATCATATAACCGTACTCTACTCGAGAACTTTTAAAATCAGAACACAATTTATAAAAGATGAATGCAGGTACCACATAGTAAATTACCAGTATATGCAGGATGACACAGATAAAGAATTTCAACTTTCATGTCAAAGTTGCTTGATATAAGCTATAAACACGGTGCTTGGTAAATCATCTATCTCACGCGGACGCATGCGGAAACACACATCTTCCAGCAAATTGAATTAGCACTGTTTCTTCTTTAGCCCTCGACAGATGAGCTACATTTAGACAAAAATCTTCTGTAGCCCTTTAAAAACAAGTTGAATTGAAACTTCAAAATAATACATGGGAATAAGAATAAAATAAAGGGGAAAAGAGAAGACATTTCAAACATTTTGTTCACCTCTCTCTGTTTTGACTGCATAATATCTTAACTTGTAATACATTTTTTTTAAGAGGAAAGGCATCTAACAAATTTCAATTGATAATTCTTTCTTTCATCTTAATTGTGAATAAAAGCTTTGTTTTCCTATAAAGAAATCAACATGAATCAGAACAAGAAAGAAATGGCTTAACATAATAAATATCATTCCTCTTCTAGTTGCTTCAATTTCAAAAATGAATTTATCTGATCTAGTTTAAGGTAGTGAAAGGAAAAGAAATCGAAATAAATCGATAGAATTAATCGATACACTTTAATATCAAAGGGAGAAGAGTGCCTGTGTGTCTAGCAAAAGACACTCTGGAGATGGTGGAATATAACCAGAATCATTGAGTTGAACGTAATACTAAATGTTACCAAAAAAATTACCAGAAGTGGATCAATATGGTCTCTTTTCACCATGTTCCCGAGCATTACGAACATAGAAAATGTTAGTATCGCTGCCATCACTTGCCTTAAATCTACTGCCATTTTTTCTCACTCACTTCTCCACTCTATCTGTCTCTTTCTAGTTTCCTCTTTTTCAGTGCGTGTATATAATATTACTCCCTCTATATATGTGCAGGCTCTCGCTCTTTTTCCAATTTTGTCTGTTTATTGGCCATTAGAGGACAGTGCTCACCGCCTGGAAGTAGGCTGGAGGCAGAAAACACCAGAGAGAGGCTTAAATTTGAGCAAATGACAATTAAGACAGCTAGCAAAGTGCATGCAATGATGCACCCATAACCGAAGAAAATCCAACTTTTGTCCATAAAACTAGTTAGTGTTCCTCACGCAAGGGAAATTAAATGAATAGGTTAAATGAAAAGGTAGTTTGTGGGGCTTTGCTAATGTCACTGATTGGCAACACTGCATCTCATCCAACTTCATGACTTCCTTTGTATTTGCTGCCTTAGTACAATACCTACTTTTGTTAATTCATTTATTTGCTAACGAGAAAGGGATTGCATGTATTGATTGATTTATTATTGTGGAAAGAGAAAGAAGGATATTCTGTAGGCGTATGTATTCATCCAAATTTTTCATTGTGTAGCTTATGAACATTTTCCTGAACATATAGTATAGTATCATACCGTCGTACTAACACATATATAGTCACAACAAAGCTAAATATATATAAAGTATTTGGCGATGTATACATGGAGGAATCAACATCACGTGATGCTTACGCACAAGGATAAAGATTACATTATGGAAATAATTGTTTATGAGCCCGAGGATACAAAGCATCTCCATGTATTTAATGAACTTGGAGAAACTTAGACTCCATGTGGTATAAGTGAAGAAACTTCATTTTCAATCCCCCCATGAACCCACAAGTCACCGTTACTATTCACTTATAACTTATCACCACTCATTTTCATTAATCGATAAGTTAACACACTCATAAATTCTTCCAAACTAAGTGCTTGTTTGACAAAGCTTAAAAAAATTCTTAAGACATTAATTAAAACATTTTTCCATAGTATTTTCTTGTTTTGGACGAAATTCTTAAAAAGAATCACTTTTTCCCCCTCGAGAAAAAACATTTTTTAGACAAGCTTTAGCGCTAAGTTGTCTAACAATTATCCAATTCATGATTAATTTTTATGGCCGATTAGCTCTATAGAGTTTGCCTTAATCACGTTTGCCTGTCGTTTCCTAAATTATTGTAGATGTTCCTTGTTACCTTTCCAATTAGAAGAAGAATGTATGTTTAATTCATAACTAAGGATGTGTCACTGTAATATATCACACGCTTGTTGTCTATAGCAATGCCCATCACAATGAATGACATATCTAGACGGGTCTTCAGGTCTACTGACACCTGGCATTTTTGTTTTTTACTTCCTTTCTTGCGTAGACACATTGTTTTATGGAAGAGGCCTTCTTTTAATAGTAAGGAACTTGAATTAACTCCGCAAAATAAATGCATTAACGTGCAACAGATTCTCACTACCGTTGCCTTAAGATAGTAAATGTCACTGTTGATACAACAGAAGGGTTTATAGTAGTAATATAAAGCTAATTTCTCCAATGATAATCAGATGATGATTGTTGAAGTTCAAATGTAATTGGAAATCTTCAGGAAAAGACAAAACATATAAGGAAAGTCTAATTACTATTTCTCATCTTTTTCCAACCTCCTTTTAGCTTTGAAGGCAATGATTACTGTAGTGACAGTATCTCACAAGCAGCAAACTCTATGTCAAGATATAGTTACGTGTCTCTGTGTATGTGTGTTGTGCAACCAGCAATTGCTTTTTGAAGAATTCATAAATGTTTTAAATCACAAAGAGTCACACACAAGAAGGTTTAGTTATTAATTTGTCTCCCTTTCTTCAGAATACATGGTAATTTAGCAACGGAAAATGTCACTTTCCACCGAATTACTGTTAAGATGCTCAAATTACTCTAGACCACTTAATGATATTGCAGCTTATGTTTTTCAATGACATTGTATAACATGGTATTAATAGAAAAAAATGTGACATACCTCATTATGAAAATTGAAACGTGTCAAGCCATTGATGAAAAGGGAAATCTCACTTGCATCTCTATCACCTGAAGTTTTAAGAAAAGGTTGTTCAACACATTGAATAATCAAACTTCATAGAGCACTACTAATGTTAGGGGAAAGACCCTCTTCCACTAAACCTAAATAATGTTGAGGGCTGTTGGGGGTGGAAAAATCCGAATTTGGGTTGGAAAATGTAAAAGAGGGGCTAAATTTGTCCCCGTACATTATCCCCACAATATTAATAGTGCTCTTAGCACTGGCCAAATTTTAAGTTTTTCATTATGCATGTAGATGTCCTCTATTATTAGCATCTGTTGAACGATGGAGTCCAACTTTCAATTCAGTGATTGTAAGTTTGTCTAAGAACATGTGATTCATGAATATATTATGGTAATATTATTCTGTAACACCTTGGTTTAAATATAGTAGGCTTTCTTTTTCCTGAATTGACACTCCTCTTAACTCATCTGAAATAGAAGATGAACACGCGCCTACACATTAATGGTTTGTCACTCTAATATCATACAAGCTGGAGGCTATTAGCAATTCTCATCGGTGGTGATGACGCACTTGAACAGTTCTCATAGTTTAAGATGACACGTGCCATCAATCTTTTGTACTTTCCTCTGTTGCCAAGCCAGCTCATTTTATGGTGGCATCCTGCTCACATATTACAAATTGAATTGTGTAAGCAACACAAATAAGTCAATGAACAAAAGACATTAACCAGAATGCATTAGGGTTAAACAAGCATACTTCTTCAACGAAATTCATCTACTGGAAATACGAATATAAATAATTATTGTCATTCACTATCTAACAATTTGTACTTTTACAAAAACAATTATACTGGATAAAACATTATTGTTGTATAGGTGTCTGAAGTTCAAGTTGTTGCCCCCAATTTATGAAAATATTTGCAAGATCATCAAAGAAATTAAATTTAACATAAGGGTCACGTCAAAGATAAAGCTACCAACATCATCTTCTGGTTAACAATTTAGAAGTTGTCATAGCTTTCTAAGAATCACTACCTTTCATCTCAACAAAGAAAGAGGATCCTAGGAATGTAGGAATAGAAATTACAAAACAAAGTATATCCTACTAGAAAGGGGAATTTTTCAAGCAGTTGATTTGACCTGGCTACATGTCTCTCGAGGTAACTCCAACTTTGCTGATGCTAAATTTATATTCAAATATGGAAGTCTACCGAGTTTTGATTAACATGTTTAATTACTATTAACCATATTCTGAGTAAAGCAAATCCAACTTAAAACAAGCAGTTCGGAATTGGAATTCCTTGTAGGAAACCTTACATGTATTATTAATTTTTCTTCATAAATGATTGAGGATTGTAACTGGAATTTGCTGCTGTAAAATAAACCAATTTAAAAAGGCATAACATGCATTTTTGGGTAGTTATATTTGTGTCAAAAGGACAGTTACCTTGTGAGTATAGTATATTATTAGATATCTTCAATCGGTGGAAAAATTACAATAAGGAAACAAAGAGTTTGGTTTTTTTTTTCCCCTGAGCTTTCCTCATTTTCCCTTGTTATATTTCAAGGCAGATCATGTTACCTCACCTAGCACACACAAAAGCTAGCTTCACACAAGAATCTATTATCAAGTATCATATGATTTTCCATTGCTTTTCACTTGAATAATTTTAACAGAAATTGACATAAGAAATCTTTAATCCTGCACACCTCTCTCTCTCTCTCTCTCTCTCTCTCTCTCTCTCTCTCTCTCTCTCTCTTTTTTAAAAATTTTATATGAGAAATCATCAAATCTACAACAAGCATTCGTATACTTGAACCTCAATTAAATTAGCTATGCTGACTTTTGAAGAGAAAGACATGCCATCCTGTGGGCATGGTCCCTTCATTCTTTGCTCTTCCCCCGTTTTACATTGCATGTCTTTGTATTTTATCACGTTCTCCTTGGAAAAGGTATTCGAGGGGATTGTCATAGATTCAAAGAACTGAGAATCTTATTTTCAGCTATCACTGTTTGCTTCAATTTGGATTCAATGTTTATTTGATTTGAATCCTTGTGTCTATACACAATACGGGCATAATGTCATGGTTAGAATCTCACCTCTCTCATTCAATATTATGTAGCGTGGGGATTCTTGACGACAAATATTGGAATGTTAATAATTACATGTAAACCGTTATGAATTTAGTTTTGAATACATTATATTGGTTAGGTAATTGGGTTCATTACACGCAAACGGTGTTACCAGATAATTATATTTCTGCTTTCTTAGGTTCTTCTCAACACATGGAGCCTCTTCCTCAAATTTGATTTTCCATGTATATTATTTTCTTGAAATACAAAGCAGTTGGATGCCACCTTTCACCTGATTGTATTTGGGATGCTCACAACATTCCTCAAATTCAAAACCTTGCAACAGCAATATGTTCTAGCATTTATACAACCAAGGCATTAGAAATCAAGTTCGCATTCTCAATATTAACTATAGTCATCCAGACATAGACAGAGAAATAAAAGATTTGGTTGGAGAAGACCTGATGTGTTATGAAAAATGAAGGAGCATTGACTACATCATAAACTGTAGCAAGGACATTTTCATAACAATTGTTTTTGAAAAGTGAAAACTGCGGCAACAAGCGAAATTTTTCACTAGCATAGTTCTTTTTTCTAGAAATTGCTAGAGGCAGGTATTTTCTAATCACTAGTATTACATCGAACAAAACATAATTTGATAATTACATTCCATATATATCTAATCTAGTATCATGATTTCATTTCCTGCAAGAAACAAATCATTCATTCAGTCTATCACTAATGTTGTTCCCAGAACAAGTACGATGAGATGAAATCAATGGAAGAAAACTATTCGACATTTATGCATTGCACCAGATCAGGAACTACCATGGAAACTGCTAATTTCAGTAGATGTACAGAATTCAACTACATTAAGTATTATTAACATGCTCACTATTACTCACTTCATCTTTAACTTCATTGTCTGATTTGCAAGGAATAGCCCTTAACCCTCAAACAGGTTCTTCTAAAACTGCACATGAAGACAGTGATATCCCTGATATTGGGCAAATTAACCAGCCACCTTGGATCCCATTATCAAACTTCTGGCTTTACGCATCTGAGCCCAACATCAAGGAGATGAGATATGAGCTATTAATATTTAAGGGAGTTGTTTTTGTAAAACGGCACCTCATAAGGCCACATACAAACTATTAATATTATGAGGGCAAAAACTCTATTCTTTGTAAGTACCAGTCAAATTTGCGGAAGCAAATAAGACCAGGTCTTGTTATGTTACAACTTTAGACACAAACAATCTTCCTAATACACTTTGATTCCTATTATAACAGCACATTGTACCTTATTACTGGTTAAGCAAACTTGCACCTGTTGTCTACAATGAACAAGAACCAAAACTTGATTAAAGATTTAAGCTACAGGAATGACGCTCTAAAAGTCAAATGAGCAGAAGTCAAGCATGGAGATAAAGGAAGAATCGTACAATATAGCAGTGAATGAAAATGATGAAATATGTGTAGGTAAACTCGGGTTTACAAACACCCCAAAACATCTAGAAAATTGGTTAACACCCAATTAAATGGAGCTAAATATATCCTAAATCGCCTTGTAGTCCTAAAATTTTTTGACATTACCACATTTGCATAAGTTTCCATATGAATACTTTTCTTCACTAAACAAGATCCTGCAGTCAGATAAAATTTGGGCATCTCACTGAGCTTATACCATTAACAGTCCACTTCTAACTAGAAAACATACATTCACCATGAGCTTTATCCCTACCCAACCCAATTAGCCTCTACCACCAGCAAAACCCCGACCTGCACTACTGCTTTTAGAAGAAATAACAAATCATCATGTCCATTATTGCAGGCGAAAAACCCACGGCCAAAACAAACAAAATCAAGCACAAAATGTTTCACAAATAGGAATAACCTGATGCATTTGGTAGAGATTTTGTTCCAGAAATTAGATGCCAGGGTTTTGCAAAATTGGAGAGATCGAAAGTTTCGGGAAATTTAGAAGGGAAACGTTAAATATAGGACTATGGGAGGGAAGGGAAAAATATTATTTTAATGATTATTTACACTTGGGTCCTCACCTTTTGAATTTGACATAATCTTGTCTCCAATTTAATTTTCTGTCGCCGTGGATTCCTGACCGTTTAAAAACTTAACGTGGCAAGTCCTTGCAAATGTTTCTTTTGGCATGTTCAGAGATCTTCCCACTAAAGCACTGTCTTCTTTTGCGCCATGGCAGCAAGATCCATAAGAGGAATAAACAAATGCACTCTTCAGGTAGAGTTATCAAAGTGGGGCACACCTAAAATATATGTTCCAACTGTGCCAATTGCCCTTAAATGTTCACAACTTATTTGCTACAACTTAAAAGAAGGAAAAAAAAAAAAAAAAAATGACCCTTAATGGTAATTTTCAGTCACTCATTTAACTTATTTGAGCACTGCTATTTTCTACACCATTTTTTTAAAAAACTTGTGAAAGATGCTTCTAGAAATCATCTTTTCAAGAATCTCTTACAGCATTCTTAAGAACAAAAATCTCTTAAAACTCATTATGCTATGTACAATATTGTATAATAATGTAACAATGATGTTGGTATTTCAGTTTATAAAATCTTAATATCTCACATAAATGTAGATATAAATATACATTTGTACCTAATCATTATGGGATGTAAGACTATATGTTCCTCCTCCGGCCAGGTGTAAATTGCAGTTTTTATTAATAAAATCTCTATTTCAGGTTTGGACTTTCGAATTGAGATAATTTTAAAAAAATATATGTAATTTTACTTTAAAAAAGGGAAAAAATCAAATAAGCACCAAAAGATTATGTTTGCCCATTCAAAAAAATAAAAAATAAAAGGAATAAAAGGAATGTTTGCCGTGGAGCTTTTGAGATGAAAATTGAGTTTGAAAGAGTAAGCGAGATTGTCAAGCTGAGAAAATCATGCATGGGTTGCTGTTGAGGTTGAAATACGAGTACACAGAAATATCAAATATGAGGTTGAGGTTGAGGTTGAAATGCGACTGCTGAGAAATATCAAATATGAGCTTAATAACGTGCCATGCCCACCATGGAGTGCTGTAATTATCGAAGACCTAAATTCATGGTTTAATTGGGCACCATGTAATTTTATTTGTCAATCATAAAGTCAACATGGAATCATTATCAAATCTATATGGTATCAAAGTGCTAGAAAATTTGGAGCATCTGAAAGCACATCAAATGTAAAATTTGACCTATTATTAATTTATGATTATAAATAAAAAGACAACAAAAAACTAATTAATGGTAGCTAAGTCCTTAGTAATGTAACTTGAATATGATAATTGATTTAATGTAATGTGTTACAATCTTGTAAACTGTTAATTTATTTTACAATATTTTGACATCTTATATTGTATTAGGTACCGCGTTGACTATTGTGTTCAACTATAATTATTCGGCGTTGATTCAAGCCCATTTTGTGGTGCGGTTAGGAAGAATGTGGTAGCAAAAACTAGGGCTTGGGTTCTGGGATGGAATGGCTGCTAGATTTTTGCTCTTCTCAGAAAAGAGTGGAGAAAGAATGATCTAGTACCATCGATGGTACCTTAGTTATGGTGTCATCGATGGCATTTTCGAGTCCGATTCGATATCCTTTTTGAAATTCGAGATCAGATCTACAATCACCAAGGCGAGGGGGAGTTCCAATAATTTAGAAAATTTTTCGGCGACACCGTAGTTACCGGTGGTGGCCGGTCAAAGTTTTGGCTATAATTTTGGCCCAAATTATTGGCAAAACTTTGACCAGCCGCCACGGTATTGTAGGGAAATTTTTCCAAATTATTGGAGCTCCCCCTCGCCGTACTAATTCTAGATCTGATATCGGATTTCAAAACGAATATTGAATCGGGTCCGAAAATACCATTGATGTCACTGTAACTATGGTACCATCGATGCATTAGATCATTGCTGTGGAGTCTTTAGCACAATTTTCATATGACAAAGCAATACAACTCACTGTATATATGTCGGCATTTTCCTAATAAAATTATTTCCAGCTATAGGAGCACGTCCCGACAAGAGGAAATTTCCTCAATCTCAAATATCGTATGAATATTATTTTACTAAGATATGTCCCATAAAACAAAATATTAATTAGACTTGTTTCATATGATTAATTAAAGTTCACGTAATTAAATATGATCAAGGAGAAAATCTATGTTTAATTATCCCAATCTTGCATTTCAAAACATGCCAAATCTTCTGTCCCTAGAGAATATGCTCTACAATCATGCACCGTGCGTATACTATACTACAGAGACTCATAAGGCATATATGATTGTCACCTTCTTAACTTTTATTTTTTATTTAATTTTTATGATTAATAAACATTTTGTTGCTTTACATTCATCAATGATAAACCTAAAAGCAATCATTAATTTAGATTAGTCACAATGTGACATTTTGACATTGACTAATATTGTGACGTCGACATAGCAAAAATAATATACGTCATGTAGTCACGAATCCAATCAATGGTCCAGCCTGATTAATAAATAGTATTATTGTTTATGATGATAATCTTTTCTCCATGACGGGTCGGTGTGGCCTGCCTCTTCCATCTGTGCTTTCATCTTTACAACCAGTGGCGGAGCCAGATTGGCTCATTTGGGTATGCACAGAAGAAAATTTTCAAACAAGGGCCGAGAGTCTAAGACATTCACACCATAATTTTTGATGTTCACACCACTTTTTATTTGCAAACATAATCCTTAATTTTAGGTCATTATTACTAAAATTATTTTTAACTTTTTTCATCTCTCATTTTTTGATAACTGTCAACTAATTAATATAACTAGTCTAAAAATAAAAATTTTGTTATCAAGTGAAGAAAAAAATTATTTTCCCTTCGTACTGAAAAATAGGTTTAAAAACATAATAAATACGAAAATTTAAATCAATATTTTTCTCCAATTAAAAGTAAATCCCTAAAATATTTAAATAGGAATCATCTTAGAGATCAAATATATTGATTCCAAAGACATTAAAACTAGAAATATAAAGAAAAAAGTTAAAAATATAATTAAAAAACTAAATAAAGATTAAGTAGTGTTGATAAAATAAAAAAAGTGGTGCATATATAAAAAATATAGTGTATATATAACCACTCATAATTAAAACCAATTTGACCACAAATTAAAAAATAATAAGAAAAAAATAAAAATAAAAATACAATTCCACTAAAATTATTGGGTATTCCGGGGAGTACCTCTCCCTCCACCATTGTTTACAAGGAGGTGTCAAAATTCTATGAAATGAAATATCAACAATTTTATCAAAATTTCAACACCTCTTATATATACATGTAAAATTAAGTGTACATTGTAGCATTTTTTTTTTGTACTAGTAATGTGTCCATATCAATTGTACCCAACAATACATATAGTCGCGAAGCACTAGCTAGCATATTAAAAAAAAAAAAAAACTAACTTTGCATATAAAAAACATGAACAAATTTTATTAATTATTCAATTACCTTACATAAAATTATAAATAAACTGCAAATAGCCAAATAGATAATAGTGGGAGAAATAATAATAGGTAAGTTGAACGCAATTCACGGACCACCTTGTTTGGCTGCTAAAAATAAGGTTTGACTTTTTCGACAGAGTTAGTAATTTCATACGCAATATACGGCCTTCTGTCCTTTTATGTACACTACATTCCTTCTCATCCGTACGTCCATTTTACCATGTACATCCACTGATACACACACATACTGTGTGTTTCCATGTGTTTATATATATTATCATAACTTGTGTATGTATTCATTTTTCACTTGCATAAGAATCCCTACTTATCTCCACCCCACTACCAATCCATAATCTAGAAGAGTTATATTCATATATATATATTTATCATTTTGTTTGTATACCTATATCGTCTTGTTCGTGTATATATATACGTCTATGTAAAAATGATGTACACAACAACAACAAAGCAGCAACAACAAATGAGCTTGAAGAGACATGAGAATGGTAAGAGATCATCGAACGTGATAGAAGAAAAACTTGAAATTGTTGATCTAAGTGGGATGGCTTTGGAAATCCTTCCCAATCCTCCTCTCAATTTAGGAACCATTTGCAAATTAGACCTCTCCAACAACAATCTTCAGGTGCCATTTCAATCAAATCTTGGTCTTTTTTTTTGTTTTTATTTATTTATTTATTTATTTTGGGGGTGTCCCATGTTATATATGTTAATGCAACAAGGTACAAGGTTGGTGTCTAATTGTTTCTTGGGTGTTGTCAATTTTGATAGAGTATTCCCGAATCCTTAATAGCAAGACTCTTGAATGTGGTTGTGTTGGATGTTCACTCAAATCAGCTCAAATTCCCTACCAAATTCAATTGGATGTTTGTCAAAGCTTAAGATTTTGAATATATCAGGCAATCTTATCGAATCACTACCTCGTACCATTGAGAATTGCAGGTTCGTTCTTGCTCTCCCTCTACTTAAAGATCTATTTAAGATCAGTCGACTGTGTGAATTTTTTATTTTTATTTTTATTTTTTCCGTTAGCTATTCTTTTCACTAAATCAAATTCATTGTCAACATGTCAATAAAAAGGGATCCTATTTGTGGTCATGATATACGATGTTATTTTTTAATTCATGATTGACCATAATTATATAATCATAAGATGTACAACATAGTTGTTGTGTTTTTATATATTCTAAAATGTTTGTCTCAATTATTTATGCCTTGTTATTCAATTAGATTGATATGATATTCTGCAATTACATAAATACAATTTTGATCCTCTCTCATGGGGAGTATGCCTCACGCCAAGTGTCTCCTCTGGTTGGAGGCTCTAATAACCCTTTTTTTTTTTTTTTAAGAAATCGGCGTATGGCGTGGAGATTTCATCGATCATCCTTCTACATAAATATCTTGATTCTATAGAGGTTATTCCAAAAGTCAACGTTTGAATTTCTTCTTCTTTGTTTATTGTATTTGTCAATGTCTGTGTTGTGTGGACAATGACTAAAAATGTCAACAACGATAACCAACGCGATTGTCAAGTTGTTAACTTGTCCTATTGTAACTATTTAGATTTGAAATCATCTACAAAAACATAATGTCACTCAGAAATTATGATCACCGATAAACGGTGATGTGAGTGGCTAGTTAACAATCGGTTCAAATTATTTCCTTCCATGAAAAATGGATGTTAAAATAAAGGGAATGATCAATGATGGCTGTTAATGGTTCAAATTATTACACTAGGAGATGAAAGATGGAGGTTTTTTTCTTCATGTGAACTATTCTCAACCCATATTTTTTATTCGTAAAAAAGATAATTTTATCTATCAATGCCAATGAAATTAATGGTATTGGTTATTGTTCAATTAGTACCCGCGTGCCAGCATAGGCTAAGCACTCGAACACTAATTGTTCGAGTATGATGACTCAATCATTCCTTTTAGTGTACATGTTTTTACATATTTTTATATATTCTTTTCAACCCTACTCATTCTCTTTTATATTTCACATCCATATATCTCGTGACCTACATGTATTACACAAATTTCTACCAATTTAACTTCACTTATTCTCTCTCTTATATCACATCAAAATCCATAAAAATCCATTTTTACACATACACTAACACTGTTAGTAACACCCTTGATCATATTACTTGAAAAGCTTGCAGCTTGTGTGTGCATGCACACCATTTTAAAAATTTTGCCTTTTTATTTTCCCTCCACCTGCATATTCACGTTTGTGCTATATGACTAGCTAATATGAAAGTGGTTATATTATTATAGAATTTTTATCACTGCTTATAAAAGACATGATTTTTGAAAAAAGAACTATCATTGCAATGCCATCTCAAAATTTAATAGTTGGAAATCATCATTATAATAATCTTCTTCTAGAAGTAAAATCGCATCGAAACTCCATCTCCGTCAATTCAAAGTATCTTCATTGTTCAAATCTTGTACTAAATTAACACTTGTGAATGTAATTTGCAGATCATTGGAAGAGCTAAATGCAAACTTCAACAAGTTAAGCCAACTCCCAGACACCATAGGATTTGAGCTTCTCAACCTCAAAAAGCTTTCAGTCAACTCAAACAAGCTAGCCTTCCTCCCTCATTCCACCTCCCACTTAACCAATCTACGGGTCCTGGACGCTCGTCTCAATTGCCTTCGTTCACTTCCAGAGGACCTCGAAAACCTTATCAACTTACAAGTCCTCAACATTAGCCAAAACTTCCACTACTTGGCCACACTTCCACACTCCATAGGCCTCCTAATTTCTCTAGTCGAGTTGGACATAAGCTACAACAAAGTCACGGCCCTACCCGAGACCATTGGATGCCTCAAGAAGTTACAAAAGCTTAGCGTTGAAGGGAATCCACTTGTATCACCTCCAATGGAGGTTTTTGAGCAAGGGTTGTTGATGGTTAAGGAGTACTTGTGTGACAAAATGAATGGATGTCACAAGAACTCACCCAAGAAAAGATCATGGTTTGGGAAGTTGGCGAAGTGTAGTACTTTTAGTGGTTTGAAGATACCCAATGAAGATAGATCAGAAAGGGAGTTAATGCAGAATTATAGGTCCATTGAAGGGTTTGCATCTCCTAGATACACGGGGATGTTCTCTCCAAAAAGGCTATTTTCACCAAAATCCTACTTTTCTAGATGAAGTTACATCAGACATGGCTTAGTTGTGAATACATATTTGTGAGTTTCATAGAATTGAGCTTTATTGTGTTGTAAGTAGTGGTTTAAAAACTGTGAATTGTGATTAAAAGTGAACGATAAATTTTGAATTTTTACGATGTTGAGCGGGCTTAAACGCTAGCTGGGTTAAGCATATAGGAAAAAAGTACAAAGCGTGATACCAGCCAATGTAAACTTTGCTCATAATTGCTATTGAAGAAGTGAAGTTGAAGCGAGCTTTTTACAACACTGTAAAAGTGCCATAACTTGCCATGCTTTAGGCATATTGATCGAAGTTGTATTTTGCCGTGTCTATCAATATCCTTGTGTCATCTAATTTGGTTTGGTAGCGATTTACTAAAAATAAATTTTGATATTGATTTTTTTTTTTTTTTTGAAGAGAGAATGAATATGTATAATTAGAAAGTAGAAAAGGTTTTAAAAAGGTAATAAAAATTTGTGAAATCAAGAAAGTGAGTCGTTTTCTTCCTTTTGTTGTGTTTTTTCTCTATCGAAAGAAAATGAATATTTGAAAAGGTTGAAGTGTAAAATTTTTATAGCGAATTGAATGAACTCCAAGACTTCATTCCAAAGACTTAATTTTAGTATTGTTAATTGCCTAAGTGGGCGCAACTAGGGATGTTAATGAGATGAGATGAACCAACTCGATAAGCTCAAGATCGGATACCTATGTTTGTGGCTCGCTTTTAGTGGGCTACCAACCAAGTTGGGCTTTTAAAATTGAAGTCAGTCAGTTTGGGTTCAGTTTGCAAAGCTCGGCAAGTTTTGGTTAGTCGGCTAAGAAATCGGGCTCAAGCTTGAAAAAACCTGCATTTTGTTAGTTACTTTCAACAATATGTGTTTTTTTTTTTGTCGAGCTTTATATTTAACCATTGTATAAATTTCATTATTCTCTTCCTCAGTCGAAAACAATCGCTCATATTCGAAATTTAAACATTGAGCATCTACTCTTAGCCGATAAAATTTGAATACTTTAACAAATTTTTATAGATTTCTCCAATTTTTGAAAAGAAACGTATATCAAACTAATTCCCATTTCCAAAGCTATCTAAATTCTATTTTAAAAGAAAAAAAAGATAGATCAAGCTGGGCTTGGTTCGACTCTGCTTCGCTCGACTTGGGCTCAGATTAAGCTCGACCTAAAGCTTGAGCAGAGCTTCATTTTTGCAAGCGAGCCATACCCGATTCAACTTGAGCTCTCCAAAAAGCCCGTTGGAAACAAGCCGAGTCAAGCCCAAGATTTAAGGTCCGGCTCGTGAGCCTACTCGGCCCGTTGCCATAGCTAGGCACAACTAAGACCAAACGTTCATGATCGTTGCAAATCGAGAATCCATTTTTAAAACCTTTACACTTAAGTACATATTTTCAAGCTTCGTTGCAAAATAAAGACTTTCGTAAAATACTGCCCAAAATTTCCGTGAAACTCACCCATGACTCAAACAGTGGAAGTAAAATTGTCTTTTCGTTATTCTAAAACAAAAATAGGGGGGAAAAATATACAACCAACCCAAAACCCAATCCCTACTCATCACCATGCCGCTCACCCCGACCCGCTCCACCATAGGCGATACAAACGGGGGACCCTGACTTTGTTGCCAGCGAAATTACTAATATCAAAATAAGGGAAACTCCCAAGTTTTGAAAAATTGGTGACATTCATCCAATTGAATGAATTTTATGATTATATTGTTATGCTCCATTTAGTAACCAATTATATTCACATTAAATTTCATATTGACATTCCATGATGAGTACATGGAAGTGATATATGTGTATAAAGATAAAATATTCATGTGAAATTTAATTTTAAATTTTTTCTTTATGCACAGGTCTAAATTTTTTTGTAAATGTGTCACTTTTCTTGACTCTCATGTGACATAAATTTGAATTTTAATTTCAATCGTAACAATGATCCAAATTAATTGGTAGGCAAACAGAGCAAAAGGGTTTAGTGACAAAATTATCGATTTGGATGGACACTACCAATTTTTCGAAAGTTTGGGGTCTTTTGGCCCATATTCAAAAATTGGTGCAAAGTATAAATTAATGTAAAAATGATAGTCTAATCGGATCTTCGTCGTCAATGGAGGAAAACGCCGCCGGAAAACAAATGACTACCACCAGTCCGGCGGGACCGAGGTGACGCTGGTCAGGTGTGCCGCCATCATCCTTCCTTACTTGAGCCCCGCAGAACTAGCTGCAATCGCATCAACCTGCAAAACCTTGAACCAAATATCCAAAATCATCACTTCCCGAAGAATCTCTGACGCTTCCAGTGGCTTCGAGAGCATTCCAATTCCTTTCATCAATCCAATTGTTAATTCCCCACCGTACGCCTACTTCCTCTACACTTCCGTTCAAACCCTCGAATTAAGCGCTGGATTTCACCAATCGTGGGGCTCTGACGGTGATACAGGGTCCGATTTCGGAGCTAGGAGGCCCGATTCTTTCCTATTCAGGGTTGAAGGTTCACGCGGATGCGAATGCGTTCGGTGCGATAATGCGGAATCGTTGTGTGCTTGTATGAACTCGGACGAGTTGTCGCTGACTCGGGAGTGCGGGCCGAGTTGCAGGTGCGAGACGGGATGCGGGAACCGGGTGACTCAGGGAGGCGTTTCGGTGAGCCTGAAGATAGTGAAGCATGAGAAGAAAGGTTGGAGTTTGTTTGCTGCGGAGTCGATTCCAAAGGGAAAATTTGTGTGTGAATATGCAGGTAAACATTTTTCCGAAATCAAATGAGCAATACCAGTAATCATTTCATCCCTGTTTAATTTAGTTTACATATTGGTCACTTAATTTTTCTGCCATATTTGAACTCATGCTAATATTTACTATTTGATTTTACTCATTTTACTTCTGGATTTACCTCGTCCGCTGCTGCATTTTTGCTGCCAAGAATTGGTTCACGTGATAGGTGAAACTTATAATAAAATATCATTTCGAGCTTCTTTGACAAAGTGATTTTTTATTTTTCGGAAGAAAAAAGGGTCCTATCAGACAAGCTTACAAAAAACTCTAGTTCGAAAGGCCAGTCTAGTGAGTCCGGTCTCTAAGCATGGTATCTAGGATCATATCTACTGCCAAATAAGGCTAACAGGTTGGAAGAAAGGTAGTAATTGTCCTCAAATGGACAAATTTTCAAACTGTAAACTAAAATAACAGCCTTTTAACATAGTTTGTATTGAAATTAGCAACTAGTGGCCTATTGTGAGTAATTGATTAATCTTCGTCATGTTCAAAGGTGAGCTTTTGTCTACCAAAGAAGCAAGACGAAGGCAGCAAATCTATGACATTCTTGCATCAACTGGGCGTATATCTCCGGCTCTTTTGGTTGTGAAGGAGCACCTTCCATCTGGGAATACATGCATGAGGATCAACATTGACGCTACAAGGGTCGGAAATGTTGCTCGATTCATTAACCACTCTTGTGATGGTGGAAATGTCAGCACAGTCATAGTCCGTAGCTCTGGGGCTTTGCTGCCTCGTGTTTGCTTGTTTGCATCCCGAGATATACAAGAAAACGAAGAGCTCACGTTTAGCTATGGAGACGTTAGGCTTAGGCCAAATGGGCAGCAGTGCTTTTGTGGGAGTTCTTGTTGCTGTGGTGTCATGCCTTCTGAAGATACATGAAAGTATAATGGTATAGTATTCTCATTACTCATTAGTGCTTGTTGTCCTCTAAATGCAAGTACTCTGTTGTCATATACTGACATGCATGCTACCAGAAACCAGTGTAGTTTATAAGAAATGTTGTTCATGGTATGTGCTGCTTTGAAAATGTACCCTTACGTACATTTAGAGGCTCACAACAGTAATTTTGTCATTTCGGATTTGCTCCCATTTCCAGGTAACATACAGCTCTTGGAAATTTATTTTTTGGTCATCGGAATTATTTTCCTTTGAGCAAATGAAAATGAAGTAGAGTTGAAGCAAGTGTATTGTTCATAGATGTATCTAGGGGGGGCGTCGGTCCCGTTTTTCCACCCAAACCGAAACTGACCAACCGACCATCGGTTTAGTGGATTCCAAACCTAACCGAACCAACCGGACTGACCAACCGACCATCGGTTTAGTGGATTTCAAACCTAACCGAACCAACCGGTTCGGTTCGGTAAACCAAAACCGACCGAACCGACTCGGTTCGGTCGGGTTTTTCAATTTTTTGGGGGTTCCCCCCCTTTTTCGGTTTTTTTTTTGCTTTTTTTTTTTAAACCGATCGGTTTTTCAACTGAACCTACCAACCAAAAAAACCTTACCAACCCAACGCGGTTGGTTTCGGTCGGTTTTTCGGTTGATATGCCCAGCCCTAGATGTATATTCACTTGTAGCATGTTTGGCAAGTCAAGGGGGGAAAAAAAAAGAAAGAAAAAAAAAGAGCTAGCTGATAGATTTCACAAGTGTTTTTAACCAAGTACATGATTGATGAAGCAATGATTTAGGGAAATAAATTTAGATAAAGTTGTTTGGCAAAATGTGGAGTGTTTACAAACTGAGCCTCCAGCTTTTAATAGCTTCCCCAGACATATGCTTAGAGAACACTGAAATAGTTTGGTAAAAATGGAACAGAATTTTTAATTCTCTATTCTTCATGTTCGTATTTAATGTTTCAAATTGATTAAGTGTGCGTCATAAGCATCTTCTAAATTCGATTGGTTGTGCAATGCTGTGTGTAGATATGAGAACTAAGAAGAAGAGTGGTGAACACACCAAAGGAAATTTGAGATAATCATACGAAAAGATATTGTTTCATTTTTCTAAGGTATTTTCCGATTCAAGAAAGAATATATACTTCTAGTGTGTCTGTCTTCATGATGCCAGGAGTCCCTTCTGGGTACTAGCCTTCTCAATGACCTTTTTCTAAGATGTACCAATCCTTTACACAAAACTTTGATTAGTTAAATGTAACATTATATGTGTTTTAGATTAATCTATATATTATATAATTTTAGGTTTTAATAAAACAGTTACAATTGAAAAATAGTTATTTAGACAAGAAATTTGTTATGACTTTGTTGTACTAATAACAATCTGCCACGTGGATTATTTTGTGAAGTTTATTATATGCCACGTGTACTATAATAAGTTTTTCATACGTTTTAAGTTGTGCATGTTCAACTGGTTTCCATTGCAAATTCGCACGATCCTATCTTAACCTTTCTCACAATCTCTCTCTTGCTCTCGTTCTCCTGTCTGTGTCTCTATTCTCACAACCTCCTTCTTTCTCCGTTTGTACACTACAATTGATTCTTTTATGCTATTTTTGTTAATGGGTCATCATCAATAAATTTTTCTCATAAATGATTTAATTGTTGCGACGCAATTTCAAGTTGAAGCCTAGAGGATTTCAACTTTATAGTGCAAAACGAAATTCGTTTGCATGGATTATTCATGAGAAGCTGCCAATTACAAGCAATTACGGGATTCAGCAGTCGCAGACTGTCTCTTTTGCTTCCATAAAATATGGGGAATACCAATCAACACAAACGTTCGAACCTCATTCTATTATTTTTTCTGCATTTATGCTTCTCTGAGAAGGGCTATATACGTTTGATCTTGTTAAATATAACGTTAGACATGACAATGATCCAATCTGGAGCATTTATATCTGGATTATGCAATTTGTTTACCTTCTGTGACTTAGTAAATGAATAATAGTCTTTTGAACAATTTGTTTGCGTGAATACAATTAGGTAATGATCAGTCATTCCACACAATTCATTCTAAGATTTGTTATTATTATTATTATTATTATTATTATTATTATTATTATTATTATTATTTTGGAGAATTCATTCTAAGAATATGTAAACTAATATCTTTTCTATTTATTGCAGGCTTAGGGCCTTATCTAACAAGATAATGATCGTAGACATCGAGAAAACTGTCTCATTACAATGACGCAGTTAGATACCATGTTGTGAAAATCAGTCTTCAAGGGTTGAAGTTACTCTATTACATCCCTAGTTCAAATTCAACAAATATTCGTTCTATGAGGATCCGTCTTAATGTGTTTCTGCTCGCGCAATTCATACTCAGTTATAAGTTACAAATGTCGAACAAAATATCAGAAATCTCGCAAACTCTTGGTTCCGAGCACATAACCCAACCTATCCCCAACTAGCTTGCAATGCATCTACCGTTAGAACCCCAAAAACTTAGTAACATAAGAGTACGGAAATTTTCAAGCACCCGCGCGGGGTGCTTGAAAATTTCCCCGCACAAGACACAGCCCCCCTATGGGGGGGGGGGTGGCCATAGTATTCTAGTATGATAATATCAAGAAGTTAACATAGCATGTTTTTTTGTTATTGGTCATAAAAATTGAGTATGTAATTTGTAAATATTGAAAGTATGGTATGCAAATTGTAAATGCGTCCCATCTACTTGGTATATCTTCTAAATTTTTGGGAGGGAGAATGTTAAACCGTGCTTAAAACTGTCAAGCCATGTGCTAAAGAACGAGGGACGAGGTTAAGCTGAGTGGTTGCACAAGGTCAAATGCAAAGAGGCCACTTAGGTCATGGAGAGACAAGAAAGCCCACAATTGGAAACACAGAGAGACCAATACGTAACACATGCATAACGGAATGCTTCATAAGCTTGCAAAACATGGTAGGATTAACTAAATTGAAAGGCTCTATGGAAAGGATTGAAAAAAATCTAAAGACTGATAATTTTCTACATTCCTAGGGAATTATAGAGCATTTAGAAGTTGTTGTAGATGTTTTGTTAGGAGTTTCGATAACGTCTAGAAAGTGAATGAGAACTATTGGATCAAGTTGATTCAATGGTCCATTCGTGAAGGCGGTAATATAAATAGGTCTATGGTGCTTCCTTTGTAATTAACCAAGGATTCACGGAGACAAACTATAGATTGACAAAGTTTGAGATTTTATGTAAATTGGTTTTGTGAGGGCAAATATTGAATTTTGTAATCACAAGTATTAGTAGAGGTTAGAGTGAGTGTGACTGGGTGGAACATTAATGGCGTTTGATGAAATTGAATGAAATTCGTAGTATAATCGCTTTAACTTTGTTTTTCTTCAATTTCATGAAATGACTTTTGGGTGAGATGATTTTAATTATTCAACTTACATGGAATTTAGTTTTTTTTTTCAATTTTTGTAATGAGAGACGACCTTAATTTTTAGGTGTAAAAGAATTAAAACCAACATAGCTTTAGTACTTTTCCTGATGATATTGGAGGCCACATTTTATCAAATCTTGACACAAAGTATGCCATCGCCACTTGTATCATGTGAGCAATTCACTATTGTATTTGTGTCCTATCCAAAAGTTAAAATCAACATACCCTTACAAAAGATGCTATGACTACTTGTGTAGTATACTATTTCTCAATCTCAGCCTAATATAATCCTAGATGATTAAATTATGTAAGCAAATTGTGTTTCTATTGAACTATATTTGAAATCTATCAAATTTACTCAAATATAATGGGATGGCAATATGTGAAAGAAATCGATATTTTTGCATTTCTCACTGCAAGAGCTGGAACACTACCAAATGAATTTTTTTGACGCCAAAAATTGACAATTTTGCAACTAAAATTGACTTCTATGTTCAACGGTCGGCAAATACAGCACTTATAGTAGAGGCAGCATGATCCCAAGATTCTTGAGGCATGTGTAGTACTGGGCTTGAGTTGTGTGTGAATGATGTATATGGTGACACTAACAAATTTGGAAAATAAAACAAATTATAAAATTGAAGAAAAACTTAAAAGCATCGACACTAATATCGCGAGGTTGAGCAATTTTCCAAAGTCCTCATGTTTCCAACAAAGTATGGTGTAGATAGAGTCAGCTTCTTTACCAATACTGGAAAATTCTCTGCCAGAGGTATCCAAAATTGTTGTTAATGGGGTGGTCACCATTATGTAGTTTCAAACTCTTTAAACGGTGCAATTCACCCATCCAAACAATTCCAAAGTATCTAAACTTACTACGGCAATTATTTATTAATAGAAATAGTATGATGAATATTAGAATTAGAATAATAATATATAGTCCATACTAGTGCTGCAATGCATAGTTTAAATTTAAATAAATGTTCCTGTATGGTTCCAATTTTATAAGATGTCTCCGAAAGGACAATTTAAATTTAATGTTTAAACTTGAATGAATTTATAAATCTTGTATAAATTGTCATCCAAATAGAGGGATCAATGACGTCGCTCCAGGTGATAATTTTAAATCATATATATATAAAGCATATATTTGGATAAATTTTAGTTGGAATGATGGACCAGATTACGAAATGCGTGAATAATATTAACTTTTGTTTCTCAAAGATATGCTCATTTTGGCTCCAGCACCTCGGAAAACTGGTTGAGATAGATAACAGCGCATTTTTCATATATATTAAGAAATATTATTGAAAATGTGAATTTTATTCAAACTTTTACAAATACTAGTAAGTAACACGTGCTTTGCATGTGATATAAAAATTATTTTGCAAAGAATTGTTAAAGTATAATCGAAAAATAATGTAAAATAACAAAATATAAAATTGATATATTATGTTTGAACGTACATGAAAATATTATTATATTAGTTTCTCTCTTTCAATATCACATAAACATAATTTGGTACAAATTTTGGAATAATCATTCATATATTAAATCATTACCGACTAAATAATTAATAGAAAATATTAACAACCATTTATTGCATATTAGTAACCTGCTATTATACTTATTTTTGTTAGAAAAAATGAACTTGTCATTAAAAATCATAACTTTAGACTTAGTAATAACTCAAAAATTTATTTTAATAATAAATATTTCAAATAAAGTGTTAATTAAAAATTGCTCATATGTAACAACCACAAACATAACACAGTTAACAACATAAAATTGACTTGCTAAAAAGAACCAATGCATAAAATTGATTATATGCCTAAATAGAGTATGATTCGGTATTCAACAAATATTGTTTGACATCATTAACCTAATACATAGACCTTAAGAGATTATTTTTTCTATTATTAGGATGAAAATAACATGCAACAATTTTGTTGTAACAATGGACTTATTATATCATGATGTGAAAAAATTATAAATATATTTGTATTTAATTCTTAATTTTCAAAAGATCTCCCTTATTTTTCAAATAAATTTTTTCTGATTAGTCCTGACTAATGTTTGATGTTATGAATAAATTTACGAATTATATATTGTCTTATAAAGTTTTCAAAAATATAGAAACTATGTCTTTTTAAAGTAATCTCTGTGTTGGTGAGTGGTTTTTTTTTAGAGTAAAATCATGCATGGAGGTTGCCTAAGAAATTAAAGTTTTTAAATTTAGTTGTTACAAAACTATGACTACATTAAGATTATAATAGTAATTAAAATGAGCATTAATTAGATCCAACAAAAAGAACATAAATATATTATGAAAATATAATTAAATCATCACATTTAAAATATTTAATGACATTCAAAATACTTAATGATATTCATGAAGGATATTTTTGACAAATAATAAAATTAGTAGGGGTAAAATGGGATAATGAATGTTTTATACTCATTGCCTCGTTTATATAATAGTGATAGTGATAGTTATATCCATACATTGAATAATGATATTTTTTTTTTATCAATAATCAGGCAAACAAATAGTTTTCACTAGATAAAAAGGTTCAAGTGAATGCAAACAAATCTATATCTATATATTAATAAAACCAGCATATTTTCCCGCCACTTTTACCTATTTTTCTGAATTAAAAAATCAATTTTTAATTATGGCAACGAGTTTTGCTGCTTCTACATGTCTTTTCCAACTCGACTTCTTCTTCAGCGTGTATACATATATACACGCATCGGGCCGGCCTATTTTTCTGAATTAAAAAAATCACACCGTTAAAATAAGTCAATCCATGTGCAAGTTGAATCAACACAATGTAAAATTATGTGAAATTTTTTTGTTTTTAGTCCTGCTATTTACTATAACAGAATGTATTTGTGTAAAATATAGGCGAAAGTCTATTAAAAATTTTAGAAATTCTTTTGCACTTATCCCCTCATGTGGATTCTAATTTATTACATGTGTATATGTTTTCCCGTGCAACGCACGGGTAGAAACACTAGTAATTATTAAACGGAAACGGAAAATGGCAAGTCTCTAAAATAAAATTTACTTGGCATAAAAGGTTAAAGATCTCGTAGAGAATTCCAAGAAGGGTGCGGCTAAATACACCCAGAGAATTTCTTTCTGCACCCAGTTTTTTTTAAAATTCCAACCATGCCCTCGCAAAAAAAAAAAAAAAAAATTCGTTCGCTCCGAAATGGAGCGAACGCCGATTTGTCGGCGTTAGCTCCCTTTGGGAGCTTGAACTCCCACGATGGGAGTTCGCTCCCGATTGGAGGCCTATTTGGCGTTAAGCTCGTGTGGAGCTAACGCTTTTTAAAAATAAAAATAATGTACCAAAAATTTTTGTTTAAAATTTTTATAACTATTTTCATGAGTAATTTCTTTAAGTTTTTAAACCATTTAAAGTTTTTTTAATAATTATATTTAATACAATTGGATAAAACCAATTACTATGTAATAAAAAAATTAAAATTCATCATAGAGTAGTTATAAAAACACAAAAATTAAATCAAAATAGTTGTAAAAGTGGTAGAAAAATTTTAAATTTTTAATATTTGTATTCAATACTAATCGGATAAAAGACAATTACTTTATTATTAAAAAATTTTAAAATTTATTGTCAAATGGAATGCCAAAAACTTGTAGATGTAATTTTTATTATAATTTTTGTTCAAATTAGTCTGAGTAGTTTGAAATTTTTTCAAGTTTTTGCAATCCATTTGACGATAAATTTTAAAATTTTTAATAATAAAATAATTGCATTTTATCTTATTAGTATTGAATACAATTATTAAAAAATTTAAAATTTTTGGTACCACTTTTACAATTATTTTGACGAATTTTTGTGTTTTTTGTAACTATTCTATGATGAATTTTAATTTTTTTTTATTACATAGTAATTGGTTTTATCCGATTCGTATTGAATATAATTATTAAAAAAAACTTTAAATGGTTTAAAAAAACTTAAAGAAATTACTCATGAAAATAGTTATAAAAATTTTTCGTACATTATTTTTTATTTTTTAAAAAGCGTTAAGCTCCGTGTGGAGCGAATGCGATTGTCGGCGTTCGCTCCATGAGCGAACTCCCAAATGGGAGTTCGCTCCATGTGGAGCGAACTCCCACAGTGGGAGTTCGCTCCACATGGAGCGAACTCCCATTTGGGAGTTCGCTCCCAATGGAGCGAACGCCGACAAATCGGCGTTCGCTCCATTTCGGAGCGAACGAAATTTTTTTTTTTTTTTTTTAACGAGGGCATGATTGGAATTTAAAAAAAAAAATTGGGTGCAGAAAGAAATTCATTGAGTGTATTTAGACGCACCCTTCCAAGAAAATTACGTCTCAATTTAAAATACTGTGATTAGAATTATTGTTTCGAGAACCCTGTATTTTTATTTTTTGTCTTCTGCACTTTTACCGTTCAGGCAGTATAATATTGGTTGGATCTAAAACCGGATACTAGCAAAAATGATAAAACCTGATATAACATGCAAAACACAACTAATATCTAATATTGCCCAATCTGAAAAATCATTTGAGTTCTCTGGGACTGGAAGGCACTTCTCTAAGCTGTGGCCTCTGAACGTAGCGAGGGCAACACCCCTCATAGTACAAAATACTTTCAAAATTGTAAAAATAAAATATTTGAAAATAAAAACAATAACACAATGCCGAAAAGGGCAGGGTCGACTACGCCTATTCAATAACATTCATTACGCTCCGCGTTTATTGAACTGTCAGAAAATTCTCATTTTAAGGTATAGTGAATTGGAGGATTTGAAGTATCAGGTGTCTCAAATGACTCATTTGGAACTGCCAAGCTTGGATCTGAGAAGCTTGCAAGCAGCAACCATGTTTTGCAGAGCTGGCTTCACTTCCGTGTACTTGCGAGTCTTGAGACCACAGTCAGGGTTGACCCACAAGATGTTGGTTTCAAGCACTTGAAGCATCTTGTTGATTCTGTCAGCAATCTCTTCAGTTGATGGTATTCTTGGAGAGTGGATATCGTACACACCGGGCCCAATTCCAGCACCGTACTTCACTCCCTCACGGAAAACAGAAAGGAGCTTCTCGTCTGAGCGAGAGTTCTCGATGGTGATGACATCAGCGTCCATGTCGATTATAGATTGGATGATATCATTGAAGTTGGAGTAGCACATGTGTGTGTGGATCTATAAGTTACAAAAGATGAGCTCAGTGTACCAAACACGAGAAAGAAAAACTTTGTGTGTGTTTGATTGCCAAAAATTTTCTAGGAAAATGTCAAATCAAGGAAAAAGCTTTCCTACTTTGTTGTTTAGTAGGAAAACTTTTCATGGAAAACTTTTTCTATATACAACCCTTTCAAACACAAAATAAGTCATTTTTTATGGAAAATGTAATCCAAGGGAAAGGTGGGAAAATGTTTTCTAGGAATTCAAATGAAAGAAAATAGTTTCTAGGAATACAATCATACACACCCTTAAGGTATTATAATAGTAGAAAAATTTTATGGTACCCATTTGGGCACATATCCAACCGTCTGCAATCCATGCAGAACATAAAAAAATTCTATGACTGTATTGAAAGAAAATTAACAAAGCACCTGAGTGGTATCTTGGACGCCAACATTGGTGATTCTGAAAGAGTGGACGGCCCAATCCAAGTAGAAAGCATGCTCAGCTTTCCTAAGAGGCAAACCCTCTCTCAATGCAGCCTCATCGATTTGGATAACGGTAATGCCGGCCTTCTCAAGATCCTCTACTTCATCCTTGATGGCCAAAGCAATCTGATAGCAAGTTTCAAATCTGGTAACCAAGAAGAGAATGAATCAGTTATAATCTAATTACCTCTCTATCATGGCAGAAGGAACAAATGGACCCACGTACCTTGGTTGGTCATTTCGGACAAAAGACCAGTTGAGGATGGTAACAGGGCCAGTAAGCATTCCCTTCATTGGGCGCTTGGTCATGCCCTGGGCAGTTGTCGACCAGAAGACAGTCATTGGCTTGGGGCGACTTACATCACCATAGATGATTGGTGGCTTCACACAGCGAGATCCGTAAGATTGCACCCATCCATTAGCAGTGAATGCAAAACCTGATAATTGCTCTCCAAAGTACTCAACCATATCATTCCTCTGAAATTTTGCACATTCAAAAAATGAAGTCGTAATTTTGTATCACATATGACTGAAATAAATACCTATATTGTTTGATAGATTAGTGCTAGTATTTGCATACCTCTGGCTCTCCATGAACAAGAACATCAATGTCAAGCTCTTCCTGAAGCTTCACAACTTTGTTGATTTCTTCCTTGATTGATTTCACATACTCCTCCTCCGAGATTCTACAGGGAAAACCCATATCTTTAGATCAAGGAAATAGAAGAATGTGGAAATAAAAATGAAACACGAGGAAAAAATCACTCACTTCTTGGCCTTGTATTCACGGCGAACTCTTCTAAGTTCAATGGTCTGGGGGAAGGAACCTATCGTAGTGGTTGGGAGGATTGGAAGGTTAAGCTTCTTTTGTTGGGCATCAAGTCTAGCACTGACGTTAGTGGCACGACGGTGGTCAGAACCTTTTAGAGCAGCAGCCTGAGTGACCATGGTAGTAAACATTGGTTACTATATAATGATTATAACGTTTTAAACAGCAATAAACGCAAGAAAAATGTATTAAGTTTTAACCACTTACAGCCTTTTGGACAGCTTCATTAGTCACCCTTGGGGAGGATTTCCTGGAAGCCTGAGCTGCAGCATTGGCGGAGAAGAATGCCTGGAAAGTAGACAGCAGCCAAATTTGTACTATTATTATCAGTAATAATGAGACCTAATGAAAAACAAAATTTTGTAACCAGATTCAAGATACTATAGTTGAACACCATCCGGTTTTTATATACCTCGTCTTTCTGGCCGGTTAAAGCCTTTGCCAAAGCATTTACTTCAACAACTTTTTGGGCAGCAAATGCAAGCCATGATTTAATTTCTGAGTCAAGCTTAGATTCATTAACCAGATCAACAGCAGTGTGGAGAAGCGAGCAGGATGTTGAGACAACGAGCTTATCTGCATCACAATATCATTAGAAATACGTATCCATAATAGAAAATTTGAAAACTAGTAGCGGTGCGTTTGGACAATGTACCCTTCCCCACAATGTCTTCTAGAGACTTCAGGGTGACGAGAGATGCTTCCAGATCATTAGCCCAGATGTTCCTTCCATCAACCACTCCTGCAAACAGGTACTTTCCAGAGGGGAATGCACTCTTTATCAACTCCAAAGTCTTGGTTCCACGTACCAAATCAAAACCAAAACCAGTAACCCCCTTCAAAGAGGTAAGTGTTTTGAATGCCTGCCCAGGGATATCAGCAAAGTAGGTCTCGACAAGAACGTTGAGTCCAGATAGAGTTGATTCGAGTTCAGTATAGGCCTTAGTGAAGGCTTCCAATTGGTGAGATTCGAGATCCATCACTAGGGTGGGCTCATCAAACTGAATCCATGAAGCACCAGCTCCCTTCAACTCAGCAATTACTTCTCTGCAAGGACATTGCACATTAGTTTAAAAGATCCCAATAAGCAAAATGAATATTCACACCTTGCAAAAAGAAAAAAGTGTAGAACTAATTGCTTTTACTTGTAGATGGGAAGAATTTTATCAAGAAGAGACAGAAGAGGGAAAGTTTTCTCGACACCCTTGGCAGGCTTTGAGAGCAACAAGTATGTAACAGGGCCGATAAGCACTGGGACGGTATCTACGCCAAGCTGCAAGAAGGAAATGAGATCAGTTATCAGAATGTAGAACAATAAAGGGTCGGTCAGAATTGCTTGCAATAAACTGTAATATTCCAATAGTCGATGCAATAAATCATCGCCGGCATTTCGATTTGCTTCCACTTTCAAATCAATTCTTTTGAACATTTTCTTATTTTGTGAATTAAGTACGGATTAGACTGAATAACAATCATTCATCAAGCAGGAAATATAAAAATTATAAGAGATACACAGAACACGTACCCCCTTAGCCTCCTTATACTCATTTACTGCTTTGTGGGAAGCATATGAGAACTTTACATCTGGTCCCAATTCAGGAACAATGTAGTGGCTGCACCGGTAAATAACCAACATTTACTACCAGCAAATAAATCAAGACACAATTTTTAAAATTAAAAATTTTTTTTTATTTAATTTTTTTTTTTTTAACCAATGGTAAAAAAAAAGACATTTCAGAATTCAGAGATCACTTACTAGTTGGTGTCAAACCATTTGGTCATTTCCATAGCAGGCACAGAGGCATTTCCTCTGGCCATAGAGAAGTAAGTATCAAAACCGATCTCATCGCCGCTCCAGTTGTACCTCGGGGGAACAGCACCGAGCATTGCTGTTGTATCAAGCACCTGATCATAATACGCGAATGTATTGCTGGGAATATACTTAATACCAGCATCAGCCATCTGCTTCCAGATGGAAGATCGAAGGTCAGCCGCCACTTTTTCCAAATCCTCGGCACTGCTCTTGCCATCCCAGAAGGATTCGAGAGCGAATTTCAACTCTCTTTTTGGGCCCATACGGGGATATCCAACAATGTGTGATGCCATTTTTCTGGTTCAACAATTTAAATCAATCACCATAAGATAAGCAGATTTCATTGTTAAAGATTCATGCAAACATGTTGATCAGTTGGTTGATATTTCACACTATAAAGATTGTTCATAATGCGTAACTCAATCAATTCAACTAGCATTTTGATTTAATCAGATAGATCCAACAACAGAATCTTAAGCATTCCAGATCCAGAACCAGAAGTAGAATTACGTTACATGCTGAAACCATGATAGTATGAATGAATGCAGAATGATGATTAAGAATATCAATTCAGTGCCAAGTGCTGAATCCAGATCTACTAGTTTCGACCAACCGGATCTGCCATTTAAAGTTCACTCGTATTATACACACATAGCACCATCCAATCATAAATCATTTCGAATGTCAGCAATGTGAGCAATCACAAATCATTTAAAGCGTGCTAAAATAGTGCATCATTCAATGGATATGTATTCTTACCAGTAGATCTAAGCAAGAGGAAGCAAAACTTCTACAAATTGTACAAAAAACTAAAAGCCTATTGAAAAACTACAAATCTAATCTGATAATCTACAAAGAAGACCGAGACCGGATAGAGAAAACACAGAATTTAACGGAGTGAAGCATGATTAAATAAAAGAAATGAGTGGTGGAGTGAAAATCGCGAAAAAGCATAAGGAGGGCCGTACCTTTAGGAAGAGGTACTGGTTTTGCTAGATTGGGATTGAGAGGGGGTGGAGAAAGGAGAAAGGGAGAAGAACGCGATTTTGGTGAAGGGGTGAAGGGGATGATTTATAGCGGGAAAGGTGGGTGGATTTTTCTTGGTAGATCTGGGAAAGTGAAATTTCTTGGGTTTGCTTATAGCCACAGGTTCCTCGTTTTGCTGTAAATTTTTCTTGCTTTCAGTGAAAATGACACACCCAAGTGGTTGTGGGAGATGGGGATGTGGAATTTGCTAAACATACAACCAAACTTTCTTCGGAGTTTAATTTTAGCCGCTCAACGTTTTTATATCCAAAAGTCATATGAGATTAATGGGGTGTTTTTATGAAACATGTATTTTTAGGAGTAAGAAGATAGATAATAAGTAGAGTTTAATGATGAAATTTTATTAGTATAGGTGGGCCTTAGCCCCTGCGAGACATACGAATGTGATTTATTTGATCAAATTTGAATTTTAAAAAATAGGAGAAAGTAAGTGAAGCAAAAAACTTTGCAATCACACTATATAAGTCTAATGGTACTCTGAGACTAGGTGACTTCGACAATCGTCTAGGCTTTTAATTTTAAAATTTATTCATTAATACAAAAAAACCCAAAATATTAATTTCATTAAAAACCCCAAATATTAATTTCATTAAAAATGACCTTCAATAGCAAATTTATCATAATGAGCTTCAACATCTCATGGTTAGTCTTTTTTTTTTTTTTTAAAGAACACACAATATACGCAGATAAGGTACAGAGACCCAACATGCAAGTACTTAAAACCATGGTAATTGGGTAACCTAACTAATTCGATGTCGAGCAACATAATCTATAATAAAATATTAAAATTTGTGAATCTCAAAAATGAATGTATTCCTTAAAATGAATTTGGAACAATAATATAGAGAGAAAAATAGAAAGATCAATCACAAAACATTACTCTTGATCTAGTGTCCAAATTGAGTTTTTTATAGAATCTAAATTGTTAATGTAAATATCCACATTAGTCTACACTACTTTAAAAAGTGGTTTAAAATTAGGGCCGACAAACTAATGTTGTTATATATATATCAGCAATTTGGGTTTCATAAAAAATCAAATTTGGACACTAGATCAAGAGTGTACAAACACATAATATCTCAAGTGTGAGTCAATATTACTTGTAATCACCCACAAAATTTATGAACGCGAGAATCAAAAGTTTCCTAATATGAACTTTTCCCCCCTTTTTGGGGAGCGGCTTATATGAACTCTTCTAAACATTATGAGTAGGGTGATACTCTTCATAGTTGTAAACTACTATATGTATTTTGGTCGTAATATTTTTATTTCCTTTAAAAGTGATCAGTTTTCTATCTCAATGAAAGAAACAAATCGAGAAAATTTTAAATTCTATTGCAGAGTTATCATATGCAATTATTACTCATAATCGTTTTAGAGAGAAAATGAACATGTATAGACAACAAAATTTAATCCACAGTATCCTTAGACAAGAACAGGACTTTGCATTTTGCAAGTTAAATGATGAATTATTACCGAATGAAATTTACTTATCTCTTTGATCTTTTTTCACCACTCATATATTTAGAGTAATATTCCGCATATATCAATTTGATAATGACTTTATATTTTTTAGTACTATTTCCGGGATTTTCAACTACATATCGAAGATTAAATATATAATTTGAATAGACTAAGCTCGAAATAGAATTTTGATGATAAATAGAATGGCAAAAAGTAGTGACAATGTAAACTTTATTCAAAGATGAGTGACCTCCAGTGTATTTTGTCCGGCTAGAGGGATTGACGCATGTTGGGATCTCGCAGCCTCCAGCCCGAAGAGATGAGTTGGTCGATTTTGTTTACCAACCCCGCTATATAAATATAAATACTAATATAATCCATGTGGATCGGAGTTTATGAGTTTAGGACAAATTTATGAACCTTTTTCCATTTGAGTATCGCTGCAAACACAGGTTCCCAAATTAACTCGATGATTATTATTTGTACACTATATTTTCACATTGTCCATTTCAAATTTCCGTGGACTTATGTCGATTTGAAATGTTAGAAGAGATCAGAGTTTTGGTTTTCAATATATACGATACGATTTGAAATTTATTTGTGTTTTTTTTAAATGAAAATTTTATTTTACATGAATATGACAAGAAAATAAAAGTTATAATAAAATTTAAAGGCCAGTTTTCCATGTAAAAGTCATGTGTCTAAGAATTTGAGTATCCCTATAATTTCTAGAATTATTATTTATGTTAAATAAAGTGGTAGCCAGAGCTGTTAGGGATTGAGGTTTCATCCCAAAAGGTTAACCCGTTGGGCGGAGTAAATCAATCCCTTATAAACTCATCACTTAACCCATATTTAGCCGATGTGGGATTTCGTTCGCTTATCCCTAACAAGAGCCTAGAAGTCTAACACCTATAGGGCCTCTCTAGTGCAACTCTATACATTGTACTGAATTTGAAATTAGAAGGTCTTTTTTTTTTTTAATTATTTAAATTTTAATATAAATTAGAAGGTGTTTAAAACAAATAATGATATTTTAAAATAAATATTTGAAACAGTGGTAGAATATGAAATATGTACAATAAAAGTATTAACAACTCAGAATTTGTAATCGTCTAGCTAGCTGAATAAAAATTGACTCAATTAAATCATAAAAATAACGTTTTAGGTCCTTCATAGTGTTAACTAAACATGATTATAGTAGATATATAGTAAAAGAAAGAGGAGAGAAATAAACATCATATCCAATCCCACATATATATATATATATATAAATACATAATTTGTATTGTATTAGAGAAGTTAAATTATGAGTTTGATGGCACATCCCACCCTCTTGTCCCCTACAAAGATAAGGGACGGTCCTGTGATTCACGGAACAGTCGAATGCTTGAAAAAGACTAACTATGTAACTGGAGCTGTCGGCCAAAATTTTTTTTTTTAGTCCAACGACGTATTAAACTAAAAACTTAGAAAGAAAGCATCAAACGTAACTCATCTTTTTCCTTCCTCTTCATCTTTCCCTCCCAATTCATTTTTATTAGTTTCGACATTTTCAATCGCTATTCACATTCACTATCCCGTAATTCTTTACACTAAATACCAAGAAAAAGATTAAAAATCGGCATCAAATGAATTAAACACGTCCTTTTGTTAAACAAATTTCAACAATTATTTCACAAATGCAACGGATCAAATCCACCCAATACTAATACAGTAATACTATTCTAAAGTAAATTAGAAAGCGGTCTCTATTAATTTAAAATGGGCATAAATATTTGAATACACATTGCTAAAAAGTAAAAAATGGAACTAAAAATTTGGATTGAATACTTCAATTGTTCTCTTATTATTCTTAAAATTGGCCCTAAAAATTTGGGTTAAATTCAAAATTGGGCCCTTCAGTAAAAAAAAAGGGTAATACACAATTGAAACTCAGGTATAATGAATAAAAATGGGCCCCTAAAATGGCGGGCCTGAGGCGGTCGACTCAGTCGCCTCATTACAGGACCGCCTCTGACAAAGATGAATCTTGTTCCTGATCAATTTATTGGTGAGAGTACGTAATTTTCACTGAGTAATTGATGCAATATCATTGATCTCAATTAAAAACATATATACTTCGAATTTAATAGAGATTTCTATACTTAGAGAGAGAAAATATTTTTGCGTAGACGTATATATATGAGCACGATGTTACTTGAGTGTTTATTTGATAACGTTTTCCTTAAAAGATTTTATTGTTTTATTATTTAGTTATTTATTTATTTTTTAAATTATTATATAAGGAACGTCCCTTGAGTGGCTGTAGTTCTAAGGTGTGTGGGGGCATTCGTTACGTATGCCTTGACCACACGACAATGCATGGCACCGGATCCATCAGAAGTACTGAACAAAGGTTCAAAAACAAATAAATTAATGAGAGCATGCATTGCGGGGATTATGGTCTGTTTGGACAAACTATTCAGTGGTTTGAGAAATTTTATTATCGGATTATAATTTGTTTGGTAAATTAATTATATGAATGTACATGCATGGATGATTTATTTTATTTCAATACTTTTGAAACTTCATCTCCATTTTTAGTACGAAATAAATAAACAGTTGATGTGATATGAATTTAAGAAAAATACGTATGATTTATAAATTGAACTAACCGTAACAAAACTATTAATATTTGTATTATAATTAATTATAACATACATCTTATATATTAGGTTAATGTAATACAATGTGTTACATTACAAGTGGCGACTATTACTAGTTTACCCAGCACAGGTGACAATATACAAGACTGATCTCAATGGTAAAATAAGATTTTAATTAGAGTAACGTATTTGTCATTAAAAAAAAAAGAGAGAGACTAAAGTATTTGTCAATTTGTTATTTTAATATAGATAATAGTTTGGGTTATAGTGAAGACAAAACATATTATTTATAAAATAAAACAAGACTTTTTTTTGAATGAAAATAAAAAAATAAAAATAAAACAAGACTTTGTATTACAAGAATCGATATTTTCTACACAAAAGAAAAAAATATATATTTAAAAAAAAATTTATAAAAGATTAAAATGATACTGTACGTTTAAAAAGACGACAATAATTGTTAAATTAAAATATGGTACACAATAAAATTGAAAATAATTGAGTTTTCAAGTAAATCACAAAAACAGCGGTTATGTAAACAGATGGGCGTGGTCGGGTCTTAGCTTGATCCACAATGGAAGATCCGGTAGGAAACGGGTCAAGCACAATGCACACATTGAGTTTGTTGCATGGCTGCAACGTGTCAACATCATATAACAGCCCACTGGAATTGTTGGCATCATGATGTGGATCCTCTTCATCTGCTTAATTTCACAGAGAGATACCCAAATTCATGCATTGCAGAACAAGGAAAAATGAGCTCCACTGCGAACATGGGCACTAAGAAACACCTTTCTTCTATCGCCAGTCAAATCTTAAACGAATGCGCCCAGTAATCTCTCTCTCTCTCTCCCTCTGGAATTTTGGGTCGATTAATGGGTTTTGTATATGTTTAATTTCTTGGGAGTAGAGATATCTGATATGTTTGATATGCTGAAATTGACTTAATTAAGCAAAATTAAATAAGAAAAATGTTATTAGTATAAAATTAAATTAAGAAATTTTTGATGGATTATAGAGAGTATTTTGGATTATTGAAAATGTTGTATATCATATTTTATGGGAAATGCTACAAGTACAACAAATACGTACGGAAGTCTCCGACGAGGGTGTTAGACTCTTACGTGGACACATTTGTATTCATGGTTTATGGACTGCTATTTGTGTGTATAAAATCTATACAGATAGTTTACAATAGCCCGTGACAATTAATTTTACAATCGTTGACATATACAATAATTAATATGTAAAACATCAGTCTTTTATATCTACATTCTGCACAGATTTCATGTGTACAACTATAATTCTTGTTTGTATGCATATCATTTTCCCATGTGTTGTGTTGTATTGTACACACGTGCACTCGTCATTTTAACTACACTACCCTAAATTATTACAATATATCTTCCAATTATAAGCTGGATTATTTAAGAAGGAATATATATATGTAATTGTTTTCAGGAAGTTGGATACTTCTTTGGATTCATTGGTGGAAGAATTTGAGAGAGGATGGGACACTCAAATGGATGGATATTCGAAGAAACTAGTAGAATTTTGTTGCTCGAAAGTGCTTCCATTGATGTGTGCCAATTTAGATGAAAATATTAGTGATGGCTCGTTTAGTAGATTCACATTTGATATGATGCGCGCTTGGGAGATGCCCACCTCGGCCGAGGAAGACTCGTATACGGTGAGCATACTTTGTTTAGTGCCCTCTGTGCCACTGCATGTCAAGGGTTTATTGAGTGTAATATCACGTGTCATCATCATCGATTAGTACAAATTTGTTCTTGTCAATCCACAATCAAACATCAATAGTCAAGAAATGCTACTTGTTCACACGTACTATTACACTTACATCACGTCTCTGTTATCTCTATCATTGTTATCCTAATTCACATAGGGTTATTGTTTGGGTGTAATTTAGTGTGTACAAGTTGTATACTCAGGTTCATAAAGATTGTGTTGAGCATAAAGATATCGTATGTGCGACAAGCTAGCTAAAATACATTATTGATTCAAGTAACATTTCACATTAATTGATTCTTTTGAGACATGATGCATTATGTGTGTTCAAGAGCCAAAAGTGTTAGAGGTTACAATGGTTGGTGAGATTGAGAAATTTTTAGATTATAAGTCATAGTTTCTATTGTATGATTGATATTAATGTTTAACTTTGGTTATACAATAGAAGTAACTTTTAAATAGAAAAATGATTATATATGCGCCTTCTTTCTCTTCAAATTTATATCTATGTGATAAGACCTCTTCGATCCTTGTTTCTCAGGAGTGTGTAGCAAAAGAGAAAGAGGAGCCTAAAGCAGCTATAAAAACCAGTAAAGAGCTAGAAGATGTATCCATTTTCTACTCCGATATGATGCCACTCCTTGTACGTATATCTAACATATCTTCTTACACCTACACAGTCCAATGTCTAACTATTGTTGTTTGTTTCAAGATAACTAGAATTACAAAATTTCATTGTTAGGTTGATCATGGATCAAGTGTTGGAGAAGAGGCTTACGTGTGGTTGGCTTCGCTAGCCCCTTTAGTAGCTGACGTTGTTAACGCAAGATTCACTTTTGAGACACTCACTGCACCTACAGCCAATCAACTTCACTTCCCTGCTTATGATCAGTTTCTAAAAGAAATTAACAAGTACTAATTTCATCTCATATGTCTAGTCTTAAAATTTGTAAATTCAAACTATAATAATATATTCTCTTTTTTTTTTATCCTTAGATGCATAAAGCATTTGCAGAAGCAAAAGACACCAACAGGGGTAACACTAGCAGATGATGAATTTATACTGCACGTGGAGGGAACTGCAGGGTCACAAAGAGTGGTGCGCCATATCGGGGGAACCAGTTGGCTTGGTCTGTTGTTTAATTTTGTGAACAATTTTCACACAGACGAACTTGTTTGACTAAATTACGCATATGATTTTCTAGGCAGGCTGATGCTAACAAACTATGCCCTCTACTTTGAGGCCTCGGGTGTCATATCTTATGAAGACGCCTTAAAACTCGACCTTTCAAGGGACATTGAACACAGTGTAAAACCTACAGCCACTGGTCCATGGGGTGCTCCTATTTTTGATAAGGCCATAGTTTATGAATGTTCTGAATTGTGAGTGAAGTAATTAATGTCATATATTTTCACTCTCGATCTTGTGTGTAATCTGGGCGTGCCATATAAGCTATTTTCCAACTCGCAACTGCAGCACGGTCTAGATCTTGTTACGTTAGCTGCATGTACAAGATCTAGTGCAAGCAGCATGCGCTAGATCATGAGGACATATATTAATTCTTTCGTCTTAAAACAATAGCTATGTTAATTTCATCTAAGATATTCTTTTAGGCAGGAAAGGTGTTGTAATAGAATTCCCGGAGATGACAAGCTCGACTAGACGTGACCACTGGCTTGCTCTTGTGAAGGAGATTATGTTATTGCATAAATTTCTCACAAAGTTCAAGGTGAAATCACTGACAGAAGGCTGGGAAATGCATGCAAGGACGATACTCGGGATTATAAGACTTCATGCAGCAAGAGAAATGCTAAGAATTTCACCTCCAGTTCCCAAGAGTTTCTTAATATTTACGTTGGTGGATGAGTTACCAAAAGGGGATTACATACTTGAGGAACTAGTAGAGAATCTAAAGAAGATAAGTAGTAATGCATATCCATGCAGTGCAAGTTTGATCCTCAGGAGTTTGAATGTTTCGCAAACATTTGTTTCTTGTTTAGAGACGACGAAAGAGGTGAGGGAGGAAAGTGAAATTGTCCAGCACGAAGATCATTCGTCATTGGAGAATGCAGTTAATCAGGCGAGAGAGGAAGGTAAAGAAATGGACATGGCCAAGGCTACTGCAGATGGGAGGAAAGAGGATGGTATTAGCGAGAGCGCCCAAGTTCTTATGGTACGTGGAGCAGACTTTAGAGTTTTTCTTTATGCCTTCTCCTCTCATGTCTTAATCTCCTGTTAACAACGTGTGTTTAAGGATTAAATCTTGAAAACAACTTAATATTTGACCATAATTTCTCAAGACTCAAAATATTAGGTTCCTTCTTTGGAGTGGTTTCACTGTGTTTAACGTTGACTTTTGAAGGAGTCTAGATTTGTTGTCCCATGTTTCATATCCTCGTTGCTCTTCCCCAGCTAAAATAGCCTACACCACGTTATTCTTCTTGGAATATATAGCAAATGTTGTTGATGTGCACTGTTTTAATTGAGGATAGTTAGGGAGATATAAACTTGGGACAACAGATTTGAACTCTTCATCTACTACTTAAAGTAATACTTTTTTGGATTGCTATTTTTATGTACAGGGTCTATTTGGAAAGCTTCAAAATGCTATCCTATGGTCTCGAAAATTTTTCACATGGGAAAGGCCAATATGTGCTTCGAGTATGGTTGTTGCAACACTAATAGTCATCTACAAGTAAGTTACCTTTCATTCTTCCAATGGAGTAAGCATAATTTGCATGGTCTTTTCAGAGCAGCTAAAAGTTTGATGGCCCGAAATTGTTTTGTCATGTAGAGAATGGGTCGGCCCAATTATAGCGGCTTTCTTGTTGTTCTTGGTTGCAACAATGCAAGTGGCTAGACGGACGAAGAGTCCAATAGAGGTGGACAAAATCATGATTTACACAGGTTCGAACCAGTCAACAATGGAAAGCATAGTATCAGCTCAACAAGGATTAAGAACTGTACATGAAGTAATGCAAGATATAAACATAGCAATGCTAAAGATTTGGTCAATTTTCACCTCCAAAGCTCCAAAGGTAAATTTATATATCACAGGCTCTTGTTAGTGTAGGTAGCATAGGAAAGGGTAAATTGCAGTCGAGGTCCCCATCTTTGCACTTTTGTCTCACAACTTTTACTGTTGTTTCAGCATACAAATATGGTAATGATAGCTTTGAGTTGCGGCTCAATTTTGTTTATGGTGGTCCCTTTTAAGTTCATTTTAATGGTCCTCGTGTTGTATGGATCTGCAATGGCATCCCCATTGGGCAAGCGACTTCAAAATGAACAAAGCAATAGGCGTCTAAGAGAATGGTGGGACTCTATTCCCGTGACTCCGGTCGAAATTGTGGACACTTCTAAATGATTGAAGATGTCAAAGGTTAAATTGATAGGTTGGTCTGAATATATATGATTTTACTCTTATCTTTAACACGCCTTTTTAAGCATGTGGGTTTGTATTTCGCCTATCAAAGTTTAACGTATTAGAGTTGAGCATGTGGATAATTTATTTGAAATGCGTGATAACGATTTAAAGTTAAACTTGTTTGTTTTGGTATTATGTTAACTCACTAGTTTAAGTTGAATGGGTTGGTCTAAATGCATATGATTTGACTATCATTCTCAACAAATAAAAAGATCGGGAATTTTTAATTTCTTGATTTGTTGGAAAATATTTACTTTTTATGGAAAGATCGACATCTAAGAGTATTTCCAAGATGTTTTTATAAATGGTATTTTTTTTAAAATAAAGAGAATTTTTAAATTTAAAGAATGAAATTTTTTACCTCCTCCGACGTATTCTATATTTGTATATAAATAGGTATTCGGTTTTCCAATCGATCTTGAAAATTGTAAAAAGTAAATAAATTAATATTCGTAGAGGTGTGAATGCATTAAACAATCAAATAGAAAGCGTATTTGGCTCTCTAAATTTGGAGAGTGAAAAACCCACTTTTTAAATTAATTTAAAAACTATTTTGAGCAATTGCTCAAGTTAAAGAGTGTCCAAGTGAAGAGTTTTTTTTGGAGATGCTCTAAAATTCTCAATTCCATGAAGTCATATCTTATGGGTGTAATGGAGAATTTGACTAGAAAATAAGGGGGCGTTCTATTTGTTTTCTATTTTCTGTTTTCATTTTCGAAAATGTTTTGGTGTTTTCTATTTTCAGTTCTTGTTTTGAGAAAATTGAAAATGCGTTTGGTTTGTTATTTTGAAAAATTATTTTTGAGAAGAGAAAATGGAAAACGTGTTTGGATTATACTTTTAAAAAAATACAATTTCATATAATAAAAATTACAAAACGATCCTTAAACTTTTCAAGATCTGCAAACAAACCCTCATCTTCACCAACCTACCCCCCCACCCTACCCCCCGACCCAACCCATCTCTCTCTCTCTCTACGCCGGTGCTTGGTGGTCCGACCACCACTTTCCGATGCTTGGTGGTCAAACCACCAGATCTGGTGGTTTGACCCCAGATCCGATGGTTTGACTTTTTCAGCGGTGGCGGCGGTGGTCGGGGTGGTCGGGATTGAAACGCATTTAAAAATAAAATTTGGGATGAAATATAATAAATGTAAAGTTTAAAACTGAACGCGTTTCGCTTGTTTTCAACATTTAACATCGAAAACGCCAAAAACGTTAAAAAGACGTTTTCGTGTTTCCTATATAAATGTTGAAAACGTTTTCGAAAATGGATTTTCGAAAACAATAAGCGAACAGCGTTTTGATATTTTCAAAACAGAAAATAAAAAGCAGTGGCAATGAGCGAGCGAGCCTTAAGTATTTCTAGTGGAGGTTGGAAAAATTCAAACTTGGGCTTCTCTGTTCTTTTACATGGATTAAGAAAAGTGTAATTAATATTGTTGAAAAAGTGGAGTTTAGTTGTATTTTTAAAAATATGTCATTAGATTAAGTGATAATAGTCTACTTTTATTAATGTCAATGCATATTAAATAAATGCATAATAGGAAAAATAAAAAAATTAAATAGATATAAATAGAAAATTTGCTCTATTTTGGGAAGGGCAAAAAATGAAAATGAACCTATTTTCATGAGACTGAGAGAATATGAAAATTACATGTTTCGATAATCGTAATAAAAAATTGAGTGATGTTCAGATTTCAACTAAGTATATCCACTATAAAAATGCGCGATTGCTGGTACGACATCTTTTGAAAAATTAGCATAATATTTTGCAAATATGACCTAATGCATTTTATTTTGTGTGATGCACTACAACACAATTATATACCATGTGTAATATGGAAAAAACAACAAAGTAAATAAAAATAAAAATGAAAACTCAGTGATCATCCAACTTTTGTATTGGGTTGATCGCCCAAATTGTGGATTCAGATCGGGCCCGGCCTGATTTTAGTATGTATATATTTATCACAGAACAGAGTGAGGTTTTTACCGCTATTTAATGACCAAAACAAATACTTGTCCGTGTTCCGTCTTCATTTGTCATTTCGCCTTCATCCGGTCTTTTCTTCCTTCTTCCACTTCTTTCTCTACAAATCCAATCACTTCCTCTCATTCTTCAACCTCCTCAACGCTATCACCTCCTCCATCGAACTACGTTCGGACACCACCGCGAGAAGCAACGGTATAGTAATATTTATTTCATATATATATAAAAATTAAATTCTTATTTCCTTTTCAAATTTTCCGTTTATTGAAAAATATTATTTTATCCTTTCAAAAAAAAAAGAAAATTATATTTCTATTTTCTGATTACTATAATCGCGAAATGATTTCAAGAATGGTTGAGGCTTTAGGCCTTTTATAGCCCATTCTCCATTTCCAAGAACTCACCGTGGTGGATGAATTTTTACTGCACCACATAACCGAAAAGACTCATCGGAAAATATGGAAACGGCGGCAGAAAGAGGCGGAGCAAGTCTATCGGAACTTTATTCCAGCTCGAAGCGGCTGTTGCTTAAGACCAGAGAATCATTAGAGAGGCTTGAGCGTCTGGAGTACACATCGTCATCATCTTCTTCTTCATTCTCATCATCAAACACCGTCGTTCCAGGGACTTCCGATGATCAGGCCACTGTAATACGAAGAGATATTAATCAGATCCAGTCCCTCTGTATCGACATGGATCGGTTATGGCGTTCCATTGCGGCTAGGTCTCAGCGCGATCTATGGAAGAGGTTCGTATGACGCTATTTATATCGATTAAATAAGTTAATTCGATGTTCTGTCGGACTTTTCTTTGTTTGTGTGATTATAGCGTCTTGATTTGATTTATGGGGTTTGGGAAATTTGGTGAAAGGGTTAAAGCGGGCACTGGTCTGCAGTGGCGCCAATAGCTAAATTCGTAATTGCAAAGATCTAGGTTGAATTCAGTACATACATAACAGTATTGATTTGATGCCTCTTCTTTAAACATGGTGATTGCTGAGATCGATATGTGGGAGTACCTCTGTGATTCTATGGAATTTGTACCTCTGGCAGGGGGCTCTGATCCTTAATTATATGTATAAACTCTTCTTTACATAATTTGTTTCATGTATTTGTGTAAAGAAGATATGGGCTACGCAAGGCATTGTTCATTGGTTGGGAACTGAAAATTGGAGATGTGGAAGCTGAGATTATTGGTATACAAGATTTGTTAATCTGAATGTGGGCTCATTGATACTCATTGATAAATAATTCTTTTCGGGCCTCGACTTGTTTCCTTTACGATGTGGTTAAACAGAGTAGAAAGTAGCGAAATATGCTATCCACTAATTTGTAGCTTCATTATAGCATCAGCTCTTCAAAGAGTTTTCTCTCTTCAGGACCAAACTAGCCCCAAATCTGTATCTACATAGGTTCTCTTCTTAAGTAGATTTGTTCACTTCCAAGAGCTGGTCGAATTTCAAAACTAGCCCCAAATCTCTTCTTTTGTTGGCTCTCGTGTTCTTTGTCAGTAATCTACACATAGTAATGTGTAAAATTCATCCAGCACAACTTTTGGTTCTCCATTTGTTCTCCACACGATTTTCTTGTTTTTCTTGTTGTTCCCCATCTTTGATAAAAGTTCTCCATGTGAGCCGTAATGATTACATAACTGCAGCACTTCATTGCACATTCAACCTTAGCTGGAAATAAAAATTCGCTGTGTGAAGAATTCTTTAGGATTGTAGGATATAAAGTTTCTAACCATGACCTGCATCCCCTTTTAGTTTTAAGTGGATTTTGTGCTCTTTTTTGGCAATTTCAAGATCTTCTTTGGACTGAAGCAACCTTATCTCTGTTGTGAAGAAAAGTGGAACAAGTGGTTGAGGAGGCTGAATCATTCAGAGCTAGTCTTGACAAGTACATATCACGACGTCAAAAACGGATGCAAGAAGCCCAAGAGAGAGCAGATTTGCTTGGAAGAGCTGTACGCTTTTGTTCTGCTTAATTTGCTTGTTTCATTTCCCTTGTTTCTTCTATTCATTCAACAAATCTGTTTAATCTTCTCCTTCTACTCTCCAGAGTGGGGAGTCATCTCATATCTTGAGAATTTTTGATGATGAAGCTCAAGCAGTTCAGTCAGTCCGCAACTCCTCTAGAATGCTAGAAGAAGCTTATGCAACTGGCGTTGCAGTTCTTTCAAAGTATAGTGAACAAAGAGATCACTTGAAGGTATTTCATTAAAATGCATGCAAAAATTATAAATTACATGTAAACCACTGAACATATTATGTTGCTTAGATGCCTGTAAATCATGGATGGCATGTATACACTAACTTTCTAGGTTGAATGGTTGTTGAGACCGTGAGATGTGGTCATTTGTTGTTTGGCTATGACTGAGTGGCAAAAGTTAAATTTCCATCAGAAAGAAAGTTAATGCGAACGAAGGCTTAGAAATGTGCTGCTTAATTATTAGACATTTCCGAATTTTGTTGAAACTTTGTTTTTGTATATAGATTATTCCTGTTAATTTCACCTGTATGCCATATACATTATCATCACGTAAAATTGTAAATCAAATCTTTGCATCATTGATGGTGTACTCTAAAAATGAAGAAGTCTCATCGTGGAGTACAAATTTTGGAAATGGAAATTTATTTTTTCATGTGTTCATTTCTTGTGTAGTGTTGATCAACTTTTTATTGTATTTGGTGTAGAGGGCTCAAAGGAAAGCTTTGGATGTGATGAACACCTTGGGGCTATCAAATACCCTATTGAGGCTTATTGAGAGGCGAAACCGTGTTGATAAATGGATCAAGTATGCTGGCATGATCTTTACTGTCATCGCCCTTATCGCGTTTTGGAGGTGGACGAGATGATTTTGGCTTCATCGCTTTTCTGGCCATTACTATATACATTCTATTTCCTTGTAATATTTTCATGGAAGACAATGTTGCCAGATGTTCAAGAAACTGACGCATATTGCTCAATCATTCTGATGTAAGGACGAAGTTTTGGGCTAGGGGTTACTTCAGTCATATGAATAGAAAATTTGATCTTATGATATTATTTGCAAAAAGAGCAGATTTCATGGATCAAATTTTGTTCATTCCTTTGGTAATCGACCAGTAAAGTCGTGCAAATATGACAATGCTATACTCGCTGCTCTCTTGCGATAAATAATAGGGGATATAGTAAAATATCATCGGAATCTCTCCTGTACATTGGCAGTTTCGGTTTAAGAATGCAGGATTAACATCTCGCCAGAGTTTGATTTAACTTTTACATTTTAGTTAAAAACTTACTAATGCTTCTAGCGGAGTTGAACTTCAATTTCTCCGCACACAAAATTGTCATTTCATTTATCTACACATGATTTTCACTATTATTTAAATAAAAAAGTGATATTAAGTCATCCTCAACCTCACGGCATCATCTTTAAAAAATTTGTCAATGGAAGAACCAATTTGTAACTTTCAATAACTTTGCAAAGGCTGTGCAGCCAACTCTCAGGTGTAATAGAATGCACAATAGAGTACATTTTTCCTACTGCTAAAGAACTTTATCCAAGAGACATCAATTAAAACTTTATTAGAGAAGACTTCAAAACATCACAGCCATTAAAACATAACCAACTGCAAGCTCCACCAAAAAGGGCAAAAACTGCAGAGGTAACATAGCAAGAAACAGTCTCCAACAAGCTAAGCATAACCTAGATATAAAGTATCAAGATTTGCTTACTGAAAACATCCAAACAGGCCAAAAAAAAAAAAAAACACACACACACACACACAACCACAAGACTAGTTTACTTAACAGGCTTGACAGACCAACCAGTACGACATAAAAGTAAATGAAGTTCAACATAACCAACGACAAATATGGTGAGAGCAAAGCATTCAGAAACCTCCTCGGAGACGGAGAACAAGGTGAAGGGTGGATTCCTTCTGTATGTTGTAATCAGCCAAAGTACGTCCATCCTCAAGCTGCTTGCCCGCAAATATCAACCTCTGCTGGTCTGGTGGGATCCCCTCCTTGTCTTGGATCTTGGCCTTGACATTATCAATGGTGTCAGAGCTCTCCACCTCGAGGGTGATGGTCTTCCCAGTGAGGGTCTTCACAAAAATTTGCATCCCACCACGCAGCCTCAACACCAAGTGAAGGGTGGATTCCTTCTGAATGTTGTAATCAGCCAATGTACGTCCATCTTCAAGCTGCTTACCAGCGAAGATTAGCCTCTGCTGGTCTGGCGGGATCCCCTCCTTGTCCTGGATCTTGGCCTTGACATTATCAATTGTGTCAGAGCTTTCAACCTCGAGAGTGATTGTCTTCCCAGTGAGGGTCTTCACGAAAATCTGCATACCACCACGCAGCCTCAACACCAGATGAAGGGTGGATTCTTTCTGAATGTTGTAATCAGCAAGGGTTCTTCCATCCTCGAGCTGCTTGCCAGCAAAGATAAGCCTCTGCTGGTCTGGTGGGATCCCCTCCTTGTCCTGGATCTTGGCCTTCACATTGTCAATTGTGTCAGAGCTCTCAACCTCAAGAGTGATCGTCTTCCCAGTTAGGGTTTTGACAAAGATCTGCATACCACCGCGCAGCCTCAACACCAGATGAAGAGTTGATTCCTTCTGAATGTTGTAATCAGCAAGCGTTCTTCCATCTTCAAGCTGCTTGCCAGCAAAGATTAGCCTCTGTTGGTCCGGGGGAATGCCCTCTTTGTCTTGGATTTTAGCTTTGACATTATCAATAGTGTCTGAACTTTCAACCTCAAGAGTTATAGTCTTCCCAGTTAGAGTCTTCACGAAAATTTGCATTCCTCCACGAAGCCTCAGCACCAAGTGAAGAGTGCTTTCCTTTTGGATATTGTAATCTGCAAGAGTCCTGCCATCTTCAAGCTGTTTGCCAGCAAAGATCAATCTTTGTTGGTCTGGAGGAATACCCTCTTTGTCCTGGATTTTTGCCTTGACATTGTCAATAGTGTCTGAACTTTCCACTTCAAGCGTTATAGTCTTCCCCGTAAGGGTCTTCACAAAAATTTGCATGCCTCCACGGAGCCTCAGCACCAAGTGAAGAGTGCTTTCCTTCTGAATATTGTAATCTGCAAGGGTTCTTCCATCTTCAAGCTGCTTGCCAGCAAAGATCAATCTCTGCTGGTCTGGGGGGATGCCTTCCTTATCTTGGATCTTGGCCTTGACATTGTCAATAGTATCAGAGCTCTCAACCTCAAGGGTGATTGTTTTCCCTGTCAGAGTTTTGACAAAGATTTGCATGCCTCCTCGGAGACGGAGAACCAAGTGTAGGGTGGACTCCTTCTGGATGTTGTAATCAGCAAGGGTTCTACCATCTTCGAGTTGCTTTCCAGCAAAGATCAGCCTTTGCTGGTCTGGTGGAATTCCTTCCTTGTCTTGGATCTTTGCTTTGACATTGTCGATAGTGTCAGAGCTTTCCACCTCGAGGGTGATGGTTTTGCCTGTTAGGGTTTTGACGAAGATTTGCATCTGTCAAAAAAAAAACAATCAATTGTTAGAGCGCACTGTTAATTACTTTAAAAAGATTTTAAAAGTTTTTAAGCTTTCATCAAAATGACAATGACCACAAGCAGAAACAGATATTCATGATCCATTATATCATAATATGTGAAATCAGATGAAATATTCAAAACAAAACATGCTTGTGATGCATGAGACAGTTTAGCAAATCAGGAGAAGCTAGACTGCAGTGATCATTAAAATAAATAGAATATGGATTAAGTGAATGCCAATTGAAAAAGAAAACATACTGCTTGCTATGGTATTAAATATTTCGGAGACCTTAAAAGAATTAATTTTGGATTGAAAGAATACCAATTGAAAGAGAAACCAATGATTTATTGGATCGAATTACAGAAAACAGAGGATTAGGCAAGAAGATCCTTAATTATTTGGAAGTAAAACCATCAAACATTGAGATCTTTCTATCAAAGTTTGAATATCAGTCTAACTCATGAATATGGCATATACAAACAAGAGCAAGTGAAGTTAGCAAATTCAATTACATATTTTTAATCAGACCTATAAAAATTCCAGAAATCAGATGCAGACGATGTCAAAAACAAATAAGACAAAAACAAGAACAGCAGGGCGGCATCGCAATATCAAATTATCAATAGCACATTTTTCTTCGAATCAAGTAAATCAACGAAATGCATCGAATCTCCGGTAGAAGATGACTAGATGATTAAGAAATCAAAATTAAAAACTACGTGCAGATCTATTGCAGAAAATCAAGATCAAAACTTAAACACAAAACCGGTGACAACAACACGAATTGAGAGATTATCGAACCATATTCCTCAAATATACGGAGGAGCGTACATATTTTTGGATCAATTACAAACATCACGAAACCACGCACCACCCCGACAAACAAACTGGAAGAAAATTGAAAGGAAATCTCTTACCTTGATTGGCTGCAAAGTATTGAAATCAAATCGAAGGAATTGAGAATAACCAGATCTAGATCTAATATACAATAAAAAAGGTCCAAGGGTTTGTGACTATTTATAGACGGGAAAGAAAGCCACCAAAGCCGACCTAGCTTTGGTTTCACGATATTCTCGCGAGCATTGCGGGACCCCACCCAGATCAATATTACCGGGTCGCCTACGGCGTTCGCTAAAGACAATTTTACCCATTATATTTCATATTTTTTTATATAATAATTTTATTTTATTTAGTACACTATAAAATATAGAGTTTCTACATCATATATTAATCTATACTTCTATATCTATACTTATATTAAAAAGTGTGGATGGTGGGAAATCTTTTGATTTTCAATAATACCCTCACCTATTTTTTCATCTATACTATATTAAAAAGTGTGGATGGTGGGAAATCTTTTGATTTCCAATAATACCCTCACTTATTTTTTCATTAGTCAAGTTTACCCTTATATTTATTATCAATAATACTTTTACCTACTACCAATTAAGTTATTGATACTTAGTAAATGACATTATTTATTCTATTACACATGCTTTTGCAAAGAATCACTCCTACTAAAAGTGACAATATGTAATTGCTATGTTAATTGTTTTACTCTTTTAGCATGTCTATTTTAAAATTTTAGTGAGAATTTATATTTTTTCAATATTCGTACGTAAGAGGGAGATGGGAAAAATAAGAAAATTAAAGATCAATGTGTTGTCTTAATATAGTTGGTAATGCATTCGTCTATCTTATACCAATACCAACTATTTTTTTTCACATTATATTTAGACTTGTGTTTTTATTTTTGTTTTTGTTTTTTTTGCCAGAAAACCATCCTAACCCAAAGATCTAGGTACATCTAGAATATCTTAAAAATATTTATTGTTATATAAGTATTCATAGAGATTTTTTTTTTTGGGAACAGAACATATACTTTTTTTTTGCAATTGTTATTTTAATTGTTTTACTTTTTTAGCATGTCTATTTTATTTTTTCAATGAGAATATATATATTTTGTTCTATATTTGTACAAATAACAAAATTACCTATCAAAGTGTTGTCTTATACTATTGGTGATCTACTTGTGCATCTTATCAATACTAACTAATTTTTTTTGCATTATATCTAAAATTTTGTAAACACATTTATTCTCTATTCCTATATTAAAAGGTTTCAAAAAATAATAATACTTCAAAAACATTACACATGTGTCATTTGTCCGTTATATATCGCGTGCAACGCACGTACATACAGACTAGTTGCATGAAAAGTGTTCAATTCTTTTTTTTTTTTTGAATGGGAGTGTTCAATTCTTTTTAACAACAATTATGCCTTGAATATTTTTTTCATATTTTATGTAATTAATTTTTAATAATTAACTTATGTTTCACTTAAATATTAATTTATATTTAAATATTATGTTAGTATTATTTGAAATTAAAAGAAATATTTATATTCTGTGCACGTTATATTTAACATATTTAAAATTATCATAATAAAAAATAATTTAACGCCTGAATAAATAATATTCATAATGTGAATATAATTTATTTTTAATATGGTGTGAGCATAATTAGTTTTTATATTATTTGTCCATGTGTCTAAAAGACTATTTTAACCTTCCATTCGGCAGAAATTTTCTTTCAATTTAAATCCCTCTCAAGGCCAACGGTGACTCAACGCTAACGACAGAGATTCAGAGAAGGGCAGTTACAGGGTTGATGAATTGTTTAAAAATTAGGTCTTTGATTTTAATTTCTATCCAAAATATTATTATTTTTTCCTCAAAATTTTCTTAGATCTATCAAAAACAATTTAATTTTCTATCCAATTAGAATCGTATCATTTAAAAAAAATGTGATATATTTCAATCAAATCAAGGAATTAAAATTGCAATAGAAATAGGAGAAATAGAAATAAAAGATTAAAAAAAAAACTCTATTTTTTGAAGGAATATTGAACATTATTCCAATCAATACACGTCCATTTCTTGAAAACGACATCGCTGGAAATACAACTTACAACTCGCCTTCGGGCCGAAATAGAACTTGCAATTAATATGCAAAATTAGCTGCTTAAAATTGGAATTTTAAAAAGTTGGGAGTCAAAACTGACGAACAGAAGAACAAAGACTGATCAATTTTTGGTTTCTTTGAGCACATACGAAGCCGAATGTTAAATAGATGGAAGGAATAACGTTTGATTTCAAAATGAATGCGGTGCCACCGTTTTTCCTTGACGTCACGAAGTAACTCACAATTCTCTATACCTTTTTTTAATACTTTTCGATTTTTCTTTAAACAAAATACTTTTCAATTTTTAACTATACATTCTTTCATCTACTTCAAAAATAATTAAATCAGACAAATACTTAATATTGTGATCGTAACTATGATATTAGTATGTTTTGTTTATAATTTTTTAAACAAATAATAATTTTTAGAAATGTAGTTGAAATAAGTATTCTAAAAAGCGTGAGACGTGGAAAAGCGTCGAGTCACGCTGTTGCCTAAGTGCACAAGGTCAATGTGTGATAAAGTGTGGTAAAAGCGAGGTCATGATAAAGTGCAAGGCGTGACGAACGTCGATCCCGAGCTTCAAGCTTAGCCGTGCCCAAGCGAGCGCCTAAGCGCGCTTATTAGAATAGAGGTGGAAATTGTGCTAGGATCCCTCATGAAATTGCTTTGTGTTTTATTATTTGCTATAAATTCATTACATACAAATTAATTAAATGCTTGAGAATAATGGAGATCGAGTCACGAGTTAATTAAAAATATTCAACAACTTCAGGAATCATAGCTCTATACATGTAAACAACATAAGCAATTAGAGCTGCAAGTGTCGCAAGAGTCACGACCACCTTGCTACACGTTCGTAACCACCTAACCGCGCGTCTTGGTGGCTGCAATTCAGGCACCGTTGGTGTATTCTCAGCAGGTTTTGCATCTGCAGATGTTGTTTCTTGTTTGCTGATGTTTTGATCACTTCCATTCTTTTGAGGCTCTTTTCCGCTCTGATCTTGAGGAGTAGTTTGTTGTGGTGCTCCTTGATTTCCAGCGATGGAAACTTTTTTGGGCATTACAATGTAGAGATGACCATTCACAAATTTAGCTCGAATCCCGTTGGAGTCGAAGTTTTTCGGAATGGGAACTTCCTTGTAAAATTTGCTTTTTCTTGAAGCATCTAGTTGTCGTTCGCCGGAGATCTTGAGGATCCCTAAATTGCTGATTTGTACTTTGAGTTCTTCCTTCTTGAAATCTTGAAAAGAGAAGGAAAAGTTAATAATATATCAGTTTTATTTTTTAGATCAGATGGGATAAACATTGTTTAGCACACTGCACATCATAACAAAAAGAGTAGAAGATTAGGAAAACGGGAAAATTTTGAAAACTCGAAAGCAATACCTTTGAGATGGATTTCAAGAATGTCGCGATCCTCTTTGCGTTGCCAACTACCGAAAGGCTCGAATTCTTCAATTTGTGGGTTGACACTTCTGTTTTCCATTCCTTAAACTTGGTTGCTATTGAGAAATTTGAGGAGTGATATATATATATATATATACTTGATGAAGAAATGCATTTTCTCCACAAGTTATTTATATGTCTAATAAATAATTTGAGGAAAGCTAGCTTGTAGGATGTCCGAAGAGGTTCCTTTTTGGTTTCCTCATTAGAAAGAAAATGAATTCTTTTGGGCACTCGAGGATCAAGGCATTGGGTTTGCTTGATTCCATTGGAAAATCTAACGTGAGGGTTTCCTATTGGCAAGTACTATCTTGAACATTGTCCACTATTCTTTGTTAATTTGCCAAGGAATTTGTGTGATCTTACGAGTTTAAATTTGAAAAATTTTTAATTCTTAAGTTATACATTTACAAATAACATTAAACACGGTATTACTAATTAAAACAGAGAGTGCTACGTAAAGAATCAATACAACACATCTTTTCTATTTGTAGTTTCCTCTAAAAACGGGCAGCACATCATCACTACTGATGTTGTCATAAATAAGAATAATGCTTTATTTCATTGTTGACGCATTTAACATGTTCCATAGAAGAATCGTAATAGAGTACATCTAACAAGATGTTTCCTTAGATGAATTTTGTGAAAGTAGTTCTGAAAAACATGTCTGCAAAAAGTAATTTCGAAAACTATGCATAAAAGTACTACAACTCAAAAAACTTTGTTACTAAACATGCTCTTATTCAACGGTAGTGGTCATAGTCTATTGAGCTAAATAGATAGTCGAGAAGGACTCATATGTAACGTATCGAGAATAAAGGGACCTAGTTATAAAAAGAAATTATGTAGCATAAGCTTAATCGAATTTGTTTTACCTTTAATAGTTCAAAATCTTAGGATATACCATGGTTGATCACTACGGATCAATTGTGGGATTCCCCAAAATACGGCATTGGAATTACTAGCTAAACTAGACTTATAAAAAGGTGCTTTATTCTTCATCAATATTCTAGGAGGCCTTTTGAGGCCAATGCTACAAAAAAGTTCAGATGGATCCCAATTGGAACACTTTCATATATGGCACTTTTCAATTCAATGCCATATTTCTTCTTGAAGATCTTCCGAATTTCGTCCATGTCCACCTCGGCCCGGCTCACCATAACACGTACCAAACCTCCCTTATCCGTCGTTGTGCCCTTCAAGCACGTATACAACGTCTACAAAAATGAGTTACTATAAGTAATCTATTCTTTAAATGATTACTTTTCTTCTTAAAAAGCTTTGTCAAACAAGCTCCAAGTCATATCGAGAGGAAATAAAATGGCACCTTGGCATACTGCTTCGGCGGGTTGTGTATGTATTTCGCTACCATTACCACTGCATCTTCAAACTCTCCGAAATCTCCGTTTTTCAGAAACTGATAAATAAGAATTAAAAAAAAAAAAATTCTAAATTTTTTCAAAAGAGCTTAGTAACTGTTAGTAAAGAAGATTGTACAATGCCTTACACTAGTATAAGTGTGCCCATAAATATGATGGTAGGTAGAAAATGTTAGTTTGAGCTGTGCAATGCTCCTTTTACTAAGGATCTCTGCAACTACTGCTTGGTCAATTGATCCTGATTTTCCCTCCCCTGTTTGGTGAAGTCTCTTCGCGTCGCACTTGGAAATGTGGTCACTTATATCGACATTGTGGGCTTTATGTGACGCGGACAATGCCATCAGTATCTGTTAACAAAACCCAATTTTCATTGGCTGTGTTGAGCCTAATTATACTGTTCCACTCAGAGTCCTAATTTCCTAAGTTATGTACTTGCATGCTAAAAATGGAGATTTGTGATGAAAAATTATGTCATCAATGTAGAAAATAACAATGTAAATGAGACGATAAGATTACCTTTTGGTATGGGTTGGGAGGGTCAATCCTTGCAATATCTTGATCAAGGTGCCTCCTGAATCTTGATTTATAAGCTTGGAGAATGAGAAGAACATGGCTTGATTTTCGACAAGTAAATATTTCAACTAGAGCCCTGTAATTGATTGGCTCATTAAGTGCCTCTCTTGCAACCATTGCATCGCGTTCGTGTGGATTAAGCATCAAACTTGACAAGGCTGCACATGTTCTTGAAGATTCTTGGTTAAGCAATGCTTTGTTTTCAAGAATTTGAACAAGATCTTCCCCATAAATTTCTATGTATGTTTCTCTGATTTTCCTGCATTCAATTTGGCTAAGACTAGCCAGATTTTGGACTAGAAAATTGACATCTCCTAAAGATTGATGAATCTCTTCGCATATGTTTTCACAACTCTTAGTTCTTGGAAGTGTCATCGTTTTGGTACTCATTTGAAGATATGGATATATGTACATATGTCAATAGTACCTTTACATGGATAAAACATTTTGTACAAACAGCTTTATAAATACAGATAGACACTTGACATTGACAAATTTTAATTGTTGATTGAATCAATGATATGAAGTCCGAAATAATAGATCTTTGCCAAATGCGTGTCTATAATCATCCAATCTGTATAAATTATCAGTACACGTAGGCGTAGCATGAACCTCTTTATGTTAAAAAGAAAAATGTATAGTATATATTATTGAAGGAGTGGAAAGAAACAAACAACTGACTTGGATGGCAAGCAAAAGTTTGTTTTATTGTAAATTTGATCCACTATTGAATGATTAATGTGGTGAGCACTAGTTGGAATGAAAAAGGCTGAAAAAGTTTTTATGGGGAAATAGAAATCAGAGAATGATGTGTAAAATGTTTGTCCTGTTACACAAAGTGGCTACATGAATTTTGTTTTTAGCCAAGCTTTTATGGTTTTCCTAGTGGACAATGAGTCCTTTTGCCCACTTTTTCTAATGCCATTTTGTTAGTTCAGTAGCCTTTTTTCTCCCTTGTCCCTATCTATGTCTCTCATCTGTTGCTTGTGAAAAAGGGATGTCTATGAAGTACCAAAACTTACATCTGTTGCTTGCTTATTTCTTTACTTACTAACTCTGTTATATACAGTTAAATTTTCTATTTTCAATTTTGTAAAATATTCATTTTAATACTCCAACAATTATTTTTTCAAGAAGACCTTTAATTTTTAACTATATTAAAAAATTATTTTTTTCAATAATCTACATCAAATAATATGGAGTGCTACAGCTAACGATAGACCTTCCAGTACTAAAATTGCAAAGAAATTTTAAAACTCCTAAGGGTGTGTTTGGTTGGAATAGGAAATTTCCGTGGTAACTTTTTTCTAATTCCTTGAAAAAAATTCGCCTTTCTACTAGAAGTAATTAATTTTTCTGTGTGCATTAGAAGTTTGTACGTGGAAAATATTTGTGTCAAGTACATAAATAGGAAAATAATATCCTTAATTAGAGAGAGCATTGTATTGTACTCAGTGTTCTAAAAAGCGTGAAGCGTGGAAAAGCGTGGGCCTGAAGCTTCAGGCATTGCGAGCTTAAGCGCGCCTTAGCGACGCCTAGGCGTTAAAAAGCGTTTTGTCTTTTTTTTTTTTTTTAATTTTTTGATTGATCTAAACTATTAAATGATTGAAATAATGTATATTAAAGTTGTAAATACATCTAAAAGGACTAAAATCATAAATATTTTATCTATTTCATGATTTCAACAAATTTAAAATACGATTTATAATTTTCAAAAGTCAAAAGATGGATAATTCCTATATACTAGATTAATTGGGATTAAGTACTTCATACATCCCAACAAAAAATGATATCAAATCTCAATACCATATGATATTTAGTAATTAGTGATTACATGATTAGTGAGTTCAATCTTCAACTTGTTTCATGCCTTCCGACTAGACACGATTAAGCTTTATAAAGCGCGACTAGGCTAGCCGCGCCTAGGCGCGCCTAGTCGCGCCTAAGCGGTCAACGAAAACCGTTGACCGCTTTTTACACGCTTATGCCATAAGCGGCGCGTCGCACCTAGGCGCGCTTTTTAGAACACTGATTGTACTGCATTGTGGTGTGCACGTGAAGGGCATCTTTGATTGCATATATATATTTTCTATGGAGAATGTCCACTTTTACCCAAATTCTTATTTGGGCCATCAAACAAGCTTTTGTGAAGATTTTCTTTAAAATTAATGAATTTGAATTCCTATAATAAACACGAGAATTAGAATTCATAAAATTCGGATTTGAATCCGTTTGGCCCTCTTCATTCAAACACAAAATTGAAAAATAGAAACTACCATATTGGGATTTCATCCCATTTACGATCGACCCGTCATTCAAGAAGTAAGAAAGCAAAATAAATAGAGACAAACTCGAGGAATTGTTTTGCTAAAAGAGTCTTATGAACCAAACATACCTCCACTAAGCATTTCATTTTTTGTGGCTCGAATTGATCAAGAATTTAGTTTAAAATGATTGTTTTATGGGATTTGAATTTTGTTTTCAAGTTTGCATTAAATTGTGGTTGTCTTTGTATGAAATTGTGATTGTCATTGTAATCAAGATCGTATAAAGTTTCATTACAACTGTATAGAATATCAAACCTGCGTTTGTCTTTACTTTCCTCAAGAAACCCTCTTTCTTCCTTATTTCACAAAATAAATAAATAAATAAATAATTTATCAATTATTCTTTTAATTTTGTAGAAAGAAAAAGGGTAACCTAGCAATAATGAAGTCGGTTAAAGCCACATTTAAAAAAAAAAAAAAAAAAAAATTAAAGTTGAAAAGTCAAAATTTGTAGGCTTTGAACCGCCATAGTCCACCGCCTTTAACATCTATAAAAAGGCATGGTTTGTTCATGTAATGTAATCCATTCTTCATTTGTAATCCCATGCTTAGAGTTACAAGTGGGTTGTAATTCCATGAGTAGAGTTACAAATCCTTTGTAATTCATAATTGGGAGATAAAGAGAGAGAGGTTTAGAGAGCTAGAGAGAAAAGAAGGTGTTAGATTTCTCCTAGTATTTCGTGTTCTTTCCTTTATCAAAGAGAGAGTGTTTTCTCCTATTATAAGAGAGAGGTTATCGTCAATTGTGCTCTCCTTATATTAGAGAGAAGTTGTTGTAATCCTTTGCTTTATAGTGAAATCAGCTTCTACGGTTTGCAGTGGTTTTTACCTGAATTAATTTGGGGTTTTCCACGTTAAATCTGGTATTTCTCGTTTATCTCATTTCTATTTCAGTTGCAAGTTTATCTCCGGTTCCACAACAACGATCCTAACAAGTGGTATCAGAGCACCAGGTTTGTAGCCGGTTGTTGTGTTACAATCAGATCCTGTTAGTGGAAAGGAGATATTTATAAAGATGGCGACGAAGTACGAAATAGAGAAGTTCAATGGGAATAATTTCTCATTGTGGAAAATGAGAATAAAAGCAGTATTGAGAAAAGATAAGCCTTGACGGCAATTGAAGAAAGGCCCGACGATATCACTGATGATAAATGGAGCGAGATGGATGGCAATGCTATTGCTAATCTACATCTAGCGCTAGCCGATGGAGTATTGTCAAGTGTATCGGAGAAAAAAAGCGGCAAAGAGATTTGGGACACTCTCACAAAGTTATCTGAGCCAAATCACTACACAACAAGATCTTCTTGAAGAGAAGGTTATACACCCTTCGGATGATGGAGTCAACTTCGGTGACAGACCACATCAACACCCTGAATACTCTATTTTCACAGCTTTCAACAATGGGGCATAATATAGAGACGGGTGAACGTGCTGAAATTCTACTTCAGAGTCTACCTGATTCGTATGATCAACTCATCATCAACTTAACAAACAATATAGAGATACTAGTCTTTGATGATATTGCATTGCGGTTCTTGAAGAAGAAAGTCGGGCGCAAAAGTAAAGAAGATAGACTAGGAAACGCACAACAGGCTGAAGCTTTAACGATGGTGAGAGGTAGATCAACGGAACGTAGCCCAAGTGGGAGTCAAAATCGGAGTAGATCAAAGTCAAGAAGTAAGAAAAATGTCAAGTGTCATCACGTAGCGGGCGAAAGGGCACTACAAGAAGGAGTGTTGGTATCTCAAGAAGAGTGAAGAAACCAAAGGAAAGGTCTTGAGACATCAAAAGCTCGGGGTTGTGTAGCGAGTACTTCGGATGAGGGCGAAATATTATCTGGAAAGCAACACTTGATTGTTGAAGGCGTAAGGCGGTTCACCGATGTGTGGCTTATGGATTAGGAGCTACATGGCATATGACCCCTAGGAGAGAATGGTTCCACCAATACGAACCTATCTCAGGAGGATCTGTGTTTATGGGTGACGATCATGCCTTGGAGATTGCCGGGTATTGGTACCATCAAATTGGTGATGTATGTGATGCAGTTCGCACCATCCAGGAGGTACGGCATGTGAAAGGCTTGAAGAAAAATCTATTGTCATTGGGACAATTAGATAGTATTAGTGCGATACCCATGTTGAGATGGGATCATGAAGATCGTTAAAGCGCGCTTGTGGTGATGAAAGCGAAAGATAGCGACAAATCGTACATGCTTAAAGGCGAAACACAACAAGAAGGAGAAGCGTCAAGCTGCGACGGTGAATTCGGGAGAAGGCGTGGCGATGATGTGGCACCGTAAACTTGGCCACATGTGCGAGCGAGGTTTGAAAATTCTCTCGGAAGAAAGCTTCTTCCAGGGCTCAAAAAGGTATCTTTACCATTTTGTGAGCATTGTGTTACTAGTAAGCGGCCACAGTTGAAGTTGGCTGATTCATTGCTAGAAGTAAAGCTATACTTGAATTGGTTCACTCGGCGTTTGGCAAGCAGGTTGTGTCCCTAGGAGGTGCCGATACTTTGTATCATTTATTGACGATTACTCCAGGAGATGTTGGGTGTATCCAATTAGAAAGAAGTCGATGTGTTTGAAGTTTTCAAAATCTTCAAAGCGCGAGTTGAACTTGAATCGAGAAGAAGATCAAGTGTTTGAGGACGAGTATAATGGAGGAGAATATATCGCGATGAATTTGATAGCTTCGCAAACAAGAAGGTATCAAAAGACAATTCACGGTGGCACACACTCCACAACAAAATGGAGTAGCGAGCGGATGAACGAACCTTGTTAGAAAGGACAAGAAGCGATGTTGAGAAGCTGCGGGGTTGGCCAAATCGTTTTTGAAATTTGGCGGTCAAGACACTTTGTTATGTGATCAATCGGTCACCATCAACCGCAATTGATCACGAAGACTCAGATGGAGATGTGGGTAGTAAGCGGTGATTATTCTCGCTTACATACATTTGGAAGTCTGTATATGCTATGTACAACGCCAAGAAACATCAGCGGATCCGAAATCTAGAAGGTGCATTTTCTTGGGGTATCTTTGATGGTGTTAAGGGGTATCGCTGTGGGATCCCACCGCCCATAAGGTTATAATCAGCGGAGGGCGTTGTATTTGCGAAGATAAGGTGCAAAGTGATGATAGCATTTCAAAGGAGAAACCAGAGACTCTCGTAGTTCAAGTTGAAGATCAACAAGAGCAGGAAGTTCTAGATTCTTCCCAAGCGATGCGAGCCGAAGAGCAAGAGCAACCTGAGTTTGCGACTCCACAAGTTAGGCGATCAACACGGGAGAGGAGAGAACCACGCACTTTCAGATTATATTATGGAGGGTAATGTCGCATCTTGTCTCTTAGCAGAGGATGGGGAGCCATCGACTTTCATTGAGGCTATCTGAGTCAAGATGCTTCTCTGTGGATGACGGCAATGCAAGAAGAAATGGAAGCTCTTCATAAAAATAAAACTTGGGATCTTGTTCCACTACCACATGGAAGGAAAGCCATTGGAAATAAATGGGTCTATAAGATCAAACGAGATGGTAATGACCAAGTGGAGCGGTATCGTGCTAGATTGGTGGTTAAAGGATTTGCTCAGAAAGAAGGTATTGATTTCAACGAAATATTTTCTCCTGTTGTTCGTGACGGCTTACGATTCGAGTGGTCCTGGCGATGTGTGCTATATTTGACTTGTACTTAGAAGCGATTGGATGTTAAAGCGCATTTCTTCATGGTGAACTTGAAGAAGAAATTTATATGCTCCAACGGATGGTTTTGAAGAAAAAGGAAAAGAGAACTTGGTTTGCGGGTTGAACAAATCTGCATGCGGTCTCAAGCAGCGCCGAGATGTTGGTACAAGAGATTTGATTCCTTCATCATGAGCCTTGGATACAGCAGATTGAATGCGCAGATCCTTGTGTCTATAACAAGAGATTTGGCGATGGTGATTTCATTGTTCTACTGTTGTATGTTGACGACATGTTGGTAGCAGGCCCCAACAAAGATCGTATTACAGAATTGAAGGCTCAATTGGCTAGGGAGTTTGAAATGAAGGATTTGGGACCAGCAAACAAGATTCTAGGGATGCAAATTTACCGAGACAGAAATAGTAGGAAGATTTGGCTTTCTCAGAAAAATTACTTGAAGAAAATCTTGCGGCGCTTCAATATGCAAGATTGTAAGCCAATCTCTACCCCTCTTCCTATTAATTTCAAGTTATCCTCAAGTATGAGCCCTAGCGGATTGAAGCGGAGAGGATGGAGATGTCTCAGTGGTATGCATCAGCAGTGGGTAGTTTAATGTTCGCTATGGTTTGTACCAGACCAGACATTGCACAAGCAGTGGGAGCGGTTAGTCGATACATGGCGAATCCTGGGAGAGAGCATTGGAATACTGTAAAGAGGATCTTGAGATATATCAAGGGTACCTCAGATGCTGCATTATGTTATGGAGGATCAGACTTTATTGTCAGAGGCTATGTTGATTCGGATTATGCAGGTGATCTTGATAAAAGCAAATCCACCACAGGTTATGTGTTTACTCTTCTTTGGAGGAAGCGATGGCTGGGTTTGGCTGCAGTCTATCGTGGCTACGTCAGCAGCGGAGGCGAAATCATGCTTGACTACACAAGCGACAAAGAGGCAATATGGTTGGAAATGTTATTGGAGGAGCTCGGACACAAACAAGAGAAAATTACTCTATTTTGTGATAGTCAGAGCGCTTTGCATCTGGCAAAGAATCCAGCATTTCACTCGAGGACGAAGCACATACGAGTTCAATATCACTTTGTTCGTGAGAAGGTGGAAGAAGGAAGTGTGGATATTCGTAAAATCCATACCAAGGACAACTTAGCGAATATATTGACAAAACCGGTCAATAATGATAAGTTTATGTGGTGTCGATCCTCTATTGGCCTAGCAGAAATGTGAGCAGCACGTGAACATGGCAAACGTAGGAATGGGAGAAGGATTATTACAAATGTGACTTTAAGTGGGAGAATGAAGTCGGTTAAAGCCACATTTAAAAAAAAAAAAAAATTAAAGTTGAAAAGTCAAAATTTGTAGGCTTTGAACCGCCATAGTCCACCGCCTTTAACATCTATAAAAAGGCATGGTTTGTTCATGTAATGTAATCCATTCTTCATTTGTAATCCCATGCTTAGAGTTACAAGTGGGTTGTAATTCCATGAGTAGAGTTACAAATCCTTTGTAATTCATAATTGGGAGATAAAGAGAGAGAGGTTTAGAGAGCTAGAGAGAAAAGAAGGTGTTAGATTTCTCCTAGTATTTCGTGTTCTTTCCTTTATCAAAGAGAGAGTGTTTTCTCCTATTATAAGAGAGAGGTTATCGTCAATTGTGCTCTCCTTATATTAGAGAGAAGTTGTTGTAATCCTTTTGCTATAGTGAAATCCTTCTACAGTTTGCCCGTGGTTTTTACCCTGAATTAATTTGGGGGTTTTCCACGTTAAATCTGGTATTTCTCGTTTATCTCATTTCTATTTCAGTTGCAAGTTTATCTCCGGTTCCACAACAACGATCCTAACAAATAAAACATAGTAATAACTTTCTTGGAGTGAATCTCAAGGCTCTGTAGTTTCTAGTTTCTACTGAGAAAGCGAGACTGCGGGAATTTGCAATCACAGTGTAGTATTGACGTTCGGACCCCGCAATCCATTATTTGGGAAAAAAACACAATTGAACCAAGCCGATCAAACTGAAACTGTTTAAAAGAATCGCAATCGATCTGTTTTCAACGTCAAAATTGAAAACCCGAAGAAAAATATTTTTATTTTGATCAGCTCACACATTTTTTTTTTGGAATCGAGCTTACACATATTTAATACACAGTTAAACACTTATTGGACAAAAATTTAACACTAGAGATAAAATAAATTGATGTGACAATGTGTAGACACTACAAAAAATTGAGCATTTAGGGTGGTCTGTCACCCATATAGGTTAGTGCTTATACATCGTTAGGGACGACATAACAGAACAAGGCTTGAACTTTCAAATTTGTCCTTAAAAATATTCAGATATCTTTGTTAAGCATATTGAACTTCCAAATTTGTCCTTAAAAAATTATTTTTATGCGCATAATCGTACAAATTTATTGTATCTGGAGTATTGCTGGCCTAACAAAGTATTGTTAGACTTATTTCTTTGCAAAAGTTTTCTAAAAGTGAAAATTGGATAGCGAATATAATTTTTAGGCAATCCTACCTTGAGAGATTATGAAATAAATAAATAAACATCATGTAGTTTCATGTATATCATTGAGGAACTCCCCTTAAAAAATTGATTTTTTTAATGTTAAAAAAATTGATTTTTTAATATAGAATTCTAAGTCTTAATATGATATTAACATCTATTAAATTCCAACCAGCTATTGATCTGATTAAGACATTTTCATATGGGAACTTCAATTTTAGTTTATAATACTGAAAAATTACTTAAAATCCAATTAAGATATTGTTAGAAATATGTGTTGATAGAAAAGATGATTTGAAATTTATGAAAATACAGAAACTTCCAAAATGAGTCACTATTACACTTTTACTTTATTATTATTATTATTATTATTATTATTATTATTATTATTATTATTATTATTATTATTATCTAGAAATGCTAAACATTCATTTCATCAAGAATATTACATAATACAAAATTCGATGAATGTTCTCTCCAGACACAAGAAGAGCTACAATCAAAACAAACCATTGCAATAAGATGAGCAAGCACATTAGCCTTTCTACTAATCTACTCACATTGGAGAAGAGAAAACTTAGACATTAAATTAAGAATTTTATATACATTAGTCCTGTCATCGCTCCTGCCATTTGGATAGGTTATAGCATCAACCACCATAGAACAATCGGTCTCAACCGCTGAAATGCAAATACCTTTGTCAATCAAAGCTTGCAAACCAACCAACAAAGCCAAGCACTCCCCAATAAAAGGATCAACCTTGCCATGAGAGACTCGAGTCATCTCCATCACAAATTCTCCGCCATCATTACGAACAACCACACCGACCGCAAAATGAGAAAATCCAACCTTAATAGCAGTATCTACATTCATCTTCAAACACCCATGTGCTGGCCTTTCCCATTTAAAAGAGGAAAAAGCGTTACTGTATTTGCCATAGCAGGTGCAAAAGCTTGGATGTAGTCATCTAAAACTCTGAAAGAAAAGCAAAGGCGGAGAGTAACAAAAGTTTGAGTTTCAGCACCTTATTTTCAAACGGCATGGGCACTGGTCTCATCACTGCATCTTTCGCATATCGAGGAAGTAACAATATGTCGACACCAAAGTATCGTGTTTGATGGGGAGAAAGTCCATCATAATTCGCCAAATGCATATCTTCACCTTGGCAGGTAGATTAAAATGCCACAGTGCTTTCCACCTTTTATGCAAGAGGTTGGAACAAGCCCTGGGGTCACCATCAAAAGTAGGGCTGGGCATTGGTTCGGCGGGGTCGGGTTTGGGCCCGACCCGAAAACCGACCCAATTCCAATCGGTTTGAAGGGTCTCGGCCTGAAACCGAACAGACGGGCCAGTTTCTCGGCCCGAAACCGACCGGAACCGATTCGGGTCGGTTTGAATCGGTTCGGGTTTCTGGTTTTTGGGCATAAATTTTTGATTTTTTTTTTTTTTTTTTAATTTTCTGAAAATCGATCGGTTTTCGGGTTGGTTCGGGCCAACCAGAAAATCGACCCGATGGCCCGAAAAACCGACCCGAACAGATTCGGGCCTGCGGGTTTTGGGCCAAATGCCCACCGCTAATCAAAAGGGGAAGCCAAATGGTAAACCGATTTAACTGAGAACTCTCAGGATCGCTGAAAATGCCACATTGGCATGTCTTGAGCACCGGAACAACCTCCTGGGAGCAGGGCTATTGCTTTCCTATCAGGTGGGAGAAAAATCTGATTAATCAATTGCCAATTGCACGAGCCATCCTGCATTAAAAGTTCATGGACTGTTAAGAGGAGATTCCCATTTGAAGGCGTAATAAGTGAAAAAGAGTGGGGACAGGACAGCCATAGACATGAGAAGACTAATTACGTCTTCCATCTCCAACCCGCTATCTAACTCTTTAAGGCCATGTTCGTTTGGGAAGTTAGCTAATTTTCACCACTTTTTTCGGGTCCCACCTGCCCACCAAGTCAAAGTTATTAGGCGCCTCTACTGTTTATCAAAAAAGTAAAATTTTTCCCAATTTTACCATCCTCTTCACAATTCACTAAAAAAAGGGATTATTTATATGTATGGGCAAAATTGTCTTTTGATTCCAAACAATTCAAAGGTGCATGACATTTTTGACTTTAACATCCGTGGGACCCGCAAGAAAGTGGTTGAAAATTTGTTAACCACCAAACGAACATGCCCTAAATAAGAGTTCACGACCCCATAAGAGGTTCCTCCGCAGATAGGAGCTATCACCCTTAGCCTCCGCATGCATAAAAGGACAATGGGGAAATTATTATTATTATTATTATTATAGTAATAATAAAAACAAACGATATTCTGAATTTATCCCTACAAAAACACTCCTCCTGAGAAATCGATGTGAATCTTGGCGTCATATAGACATATAAAATGCTAAATCCCGCCATATATAAGGCAGACATGACTAACTTCCATATTCTTCATGTCGAGAAATTACTACATACTTAGTCCCACATATTTGTATTGCAAAACATCGAACCAATTAGTTTGTCACTTCTAAATTATCTCTGGTTTCGTATTGTTTGCATGGTTGGTACAAATGGGCAATGTCAATCATTTTTTCGACTTTTTTCAAAGCTGCTGCTAGCTAATGATATATATATATATATATATATATATATATATATGAAATTTGCTGCAATGTTTTTATCACTCCGATAAATGCTACTGATGATCATCGAAGCCATGCGTCGAGCCAGAGGTACAGTCAATGTGTTATGGTACTAGTGTATAGTTACCTCGACTTCTTTGATTAAGGTGTTGCAATATCCACTTCATTACATCACATCACACTAAGTAAAAATTACGGGTTTTTAATTGAGGTTTAAATACTAGTACAATGAGCCTCGTTATTTTAGCTAACAGGGTTTCGTTTTGTTATAATTGTACTTTTATTTAATCAATACACTTTCCGCATCATTTACACAGTAGAATATACTTACCACTAAAAGCATTGCCGTAACTTATGTTATTGATTACTTTATTCAATTAATACCTTGTAATTTCCACTTCATTAATTGCATCATATCGTACTCGGTAGTTCACATAAACGATAATGTCCTTTTGATTGATTAAATTAAATCTTTGTGCAGCTAACAAAGTTTAGTCGTATTATAATTTTACCTGTTAGTGTCATATTTACTTAGTCGACCTGTCGCCTCATACATAGCACACACATATATATATATATATATATAGACACACAAAAGAATGAATTGTTATAACTAATTTTGTTAATTATTTCAATTGATTAATGTCTTGTAATTTCCACCTCATTGCATCACACCATAGTAAATAGGTCGCACAAATGACTAATAACGTCTTTTAACTGATTAAATACTTGTGCTTTGCACCTCGTTATTTCAGCTAACAACTTGCATCTCTGTCTTTAGTTCTTGTGTTGCACCTCGTTGCCCGGGGTACTCAACAAACAATAAGCTTTTTTACATTATGTTTATGTATGTCATGCTTACTTGATTGGGGTATTTTAAGTTTTAAAAAAAGAAGGTTTTAATATTGATCGATTAATAATTTTATAAAGTATGCAGCTTGTTGTTTCAATCAACATGGTTCCCTTTATATCCACGTCGCCATAATTTTATAAAGTAACAATGTTTCTTTACCAAAATTCAACATATCTTCAAATCAATATTTTTTTGTGTGAAAAGTAAAAGAGCATACAAAATTCTCGAGCAGCATATATATATATATATATATATATATATATATATAATCAAATTAGGTAATGAACAAATATTTAACTAACTCTTAAAAAAATTGTGTTAATTCAATTAACTACAAAACCTAAACAGATTTTGATGAATCATTGCTCTAGGGAGAAAATACTCTCTTTATCTTCCGAAGATAGAGTTACTCATTTTCTATTAAAATTAAGAAATTAAATTTCAAAGACTGATGTTGACATTGGGATGTTACAAACGCAAGGAGAGCAATAAATAAGATGTGAATTTAAGTGATCATGAAACAAAAATGAATATATACTGCAATGATATATTATTTCAAGTCATGTGATGTCTGGACAACATGTCGAATTTATTGTACTTCTTTACTACAAATTTATGGCATATAAGAGCAAAACTAATATGAGGGGATAAACTCAAATTTGGGTCTTTCCTCGATGAAATTAATTTGGTACCAAATTTAGAGAATATATAACATCTCACAACATGACCCATAAAATTTGTTCTCAACTAATAACGCAATGCTACATAGACAAGAAAAATGTTACAAATATATTTTAAAAATAAATAATTTGTCTAACAATTGATTAGAATTAATAACTTATTTTCCCCTAGTTCTTGTCCTGAACATTATTGAGAATTATTTTTTTCCCTTTGGTTTTTTCTCCATAGCTTTTTTTGTCTTTGCTTTTTGGCCACACACACTATTAGAAATAAAATTTTTAGGGGTAACTTGTCGTCCATATAGTCTCGTGCTTATAAACTTTTAGGAGTGACATACTATTATATCATCCATAAAGGTCTATAGGCACGAGATTACAGGGACGACATGTCGCCCCTAAAGGTTTAGTATCTTGTAGTAACATATTAGTTTTGTTATAAAATGTACGTTATTGTAAATGATCCTAACACGATGATATAATGGAATTGTTGGATTTTGAAATTGGAGACGTTAAAATGGAAAGGAAAACGAGTTTGGGGAGGGTTTTCTTGATGGTGAGGAGTGTTGGAAAGCTGGGTTTATCACCATTTTGATGGGTATCATACTTTTTATGAGTTTAATTAGATCTGTATTATTCGAGATTTGTATTATTCGAGATTGAAGTTCCATTTAAAGAAACTTAATTAATTAGCATACTCAACCTCTTGTAAACTTATCGGTAATATTTAATAGATGTGGAATTATTTACACATGTTGAATTGTACAGGTTGATATTATTTATTTTGTATACACAATTTCAATCCCTTTGTTTATATGGCGCAAGAGAAAACAAAAGCCTTGTAGATGCTCATATCAATATTATTATTAGTTATTTTTTTGGTATATATATGTAGTCATGTTCGATCCTTTTGATCTAAATGGAGATGTGTTAGATACTTTCAAGAGCTTAATTTTGTTATTAATGATGCTTGATCATTTTGATCTAAATGGAGATGGGTTAGTTACTTGATCAAGATCGCTTAATTTTGATATTAATCATGTATTCACGTTTTATCATTTTGTTCCAAATGGAGATGGGTTAGTTTTTTTTCATGAGCTTAATTTTGATATATGTATAGTCTCTAGAGTGTGTTTGATTAAAATTATTTTCCATTGAAAATTTCATTATTTTTTCATCCAAAATTTTCACATGCATTTCAATGAAAAACGGTTTGATTTTCTACGAAATTTGAATTTTATATTTCCAGAGGAAACATGTGAATTTGAATTCACCCTCCGCGGGGGGTGGGATGGAATTGGAATTTCATGAAATTGAAATTCTCCAATTCAAGTTCTTTTTCCATTCCGTAATACATTAGTTTAATTAAACAGACGAAGCACGAGAAATTAAATACGTAAACAACAAGACCCACATAATACAAATACTATAAACCTTGTATTTGTAGCAAACTCTGCCATGTAGACGATGAGTAGGCAAAAACTTCATCAGATGAAACAACCACGTATTGAACATCATAGGAACTCTTCACTGAATACAAAACATTAACACATGCATTAGGAGTTCAAATACCTTGTCATATTTTCTCTTGCTATAATTCAATAATTGTTTCATTCAATCAAAATAATATTTCAGGTTATTGAATTAGCTAGGAAAGGTAAGTTGAACGTATGAATTTATTTGATTGAATGAGGTAGCTAGCCAGAGAATAAGAATTAAAACAACAGATTTTTACTTGTGCATGAGTAAATTAGTTTGACGATAGTGTGAAAATAAATAAAACAAAGTAATCTTACTTTGATTCGAATTTTGTACTTACGATGGGTAGAATTAGTACTGATCAGAAAATGTGGAAATGCAAGTGCATTTCACATTCTTGACAACAAATCCCATCGTTATCTGGATCTCGTCCGTCTGCAGTCGAAGCGCGGAGTTTGAAAACTGACCATGCAAGACCACAAATCAACACAAATAGGAGGAGCAAGACAACAACAGCCACAAGCTTTTGGTTTAATGCAATAGCCATTTAGAAGGGGATTGCTACTTAATTTATGAACACTAATTAATGAAGCTCTTCGGTATTTATAGAAAAATAACACACGTCCTAATCCTTGATGACGATAATATTGATACTAAAAGAAGGAACTTAGTTTGCTCCAGAAGAGAAAACAAAAAACAAAAACGAGGAGTTGATCACAGAGCGAAGCCGACAAACTAAGGCTTTGAATCGTTTTTAACCTATATAGCCCCAGTCCAATCCAGAGTACGTACATATATTGTTTTGCAAGAGTTTCAATTTAACTACCATATTTATATATTAAATTGAATAATTTTATTAAAAATTAATAATAATAATAATAATAATAATAATAATAATAATAATAATAATAATAAAACATTAAACATTAAGCATTAATAATAATAATAATTTTATTTAGATTTGGATTCAGTTGTGGGCATGTTTGAAGAAATCCGCTCACACAGATCCACTCGAGAACCCCCGAACAAGTTCAAGCTCATGAAATAAAACATTAAACATATTTTCGCTCAAGCTCATCTTCCAGAATGCTTCAGATCGAGGTTTGACTTCCAAACTCAAGTTGCTTTTGTAGTTTACCATCTTGAGTTTGACGGAGGTGTTATGGTTAATTAATATTGCCATAATCAAAAAAATTGTATCATGTAATCATGCAATCATATAATGATGTTTCCTTGTAATGAGGTTTCCTTGTAGTTTACCATCTTGGTTAATATATATATTTGAATAAAAATTAAGGATTATAACGGTGGGGTATGGTGTCTTGAACTTGGGACAAACCAGTAAAGGAGTGCAAAAAAAAGAAATACTTTTTCTTTTTAATATAAATACGATTAATATAAGAAATACTTTTCTTTTCATTTTTTTCACTTTCTTCGTATAACATACTATATAACATTAATCATACACACCAGAAATTAAATACATCACTTGTATTATGACCTTGGCAAACTCCTGCCAAGCAGAAAATGAGTAGAAGAAAAAATCATTAGAGCAAACAACCACGTATCAAACATCATACGAACTCTTCATGAATACAAAAGAATACACATATATGCATGAGGAGTTGCAAGTTTTGTCTTCTAAATTGTCTCTTCAAATCAAAACAACACACTTCCTTTAGCTAATACACGTGTATATATACTACAAAAAATAGGACCACAGAGGCGATTTGTTGCTGCTATAGCCTTATGCTTGCATCGATATAATGTTATGTTCCACTATTGCCCTTTTTATTGTTGTTATTGAGCAATAGCCAACGGCAACATAATATTATTATATCGCTGTCATGCATCGACATAACATTATATTATTGCTATTGTTCCGTGGGCACAAGACTATTGCAACAACACCCATCGCCCTTGCATGTCCTATTTCTCGTAGTTAACAATATGAATTGTTGTGATTAGATTAGACAATATAAGAAATAGCAAATGAAACAATAGATTTCGACTCTTGCATGAGTACACTGATTGTGTTTGGTGCCGTGAAAATAAAAACTAAGCATTCTTAAATTGGTACTTACACGGGGTAAAATTAATGCTGATCAGAATATGTGGAAGTGCAACTGCATTTCAAATTCTTCACAACAAGCCCCATGGTTTTCTTGATCTTCTCCATCACGGTGAGAAGCACGGAGCTTCATTAAAACAAGCCATGCAAGAGCAGAAATCAGCATAAGCAGTAGGAGCAAGACAACTATAGCCACAAGCTTTTCCTTTAATTCCATATCCATTTAAACTAGAAGAGGATACTGCTGTGATCAAAACACATGTACATGAAAAGCTACTTTTATAGATAGATATCTGCCTCACGTCACGTTGAGAGCCGGCTTGGTTGGCTTTCTCTTGAGCCCTTTGTGGACAGGATGAGACAAAGTCGATATCTCCCAAGAAAATATTAAATTGGTTATGTATTGACGTAAAATTGGTTGTATATGCCTCAAGAGCATCTCTAATGGGATTGCAGATCTGAGATCTGAAGTTAGACGTGTAGAAAATGTGAAGTTAGACGTGTATGCGGTGGCGGAGCCAAACATTTTAACATGGGTATGTACAAATTAGTTTGATATGGGGCTACGGGTTGAAATGAGTACTAAGAGCAGCAATGACAGGCTAATGCTTTTCTATTCTTCATTTGGGTCCGAGAGACGAGGAGACAGGCAGCAAATATCTATCTATTGAAAAAAATAATGGACTCTTCTACAAGTACACACAAATTTGTGTGTGAATCTGCCACACACATAGGCGTGGGCCCCGCTTCGAGGCGTTATAATCATTTACATCTTTGTGGTAGCACCTCTATTAGGGTGTGGCGATTGTAATGTCACACTTTGTGTGTCTGATGCTTTATTCAAAAATAATTATGTTTGAATTAAGGTACGCGTGTTTTTTTTTTTTTTTCCTTTTAGAAGACCCGGCCCTATGGATGTTCGATTCATTCTATGTTAATGTTAATTTGGTATTTTATCCGCCGCTCTTGTAGGTTTATGCTACAGAAATCCAATGGTTATATTGAGCTCTTGATTGATATACGTTGTTTGTAGGAAAATATTAATTTCAATAGTTTTGATAGATTTTTTAGAATGAGGCGTTGAAAGATGTTTCTATATTGTTGTTTGTTGTTGTGCATTGTATTGAAGTGACATTTGAATGTTTACATGATGGATTTTCTACATTACATGGGAAACTCTGTCAAAATTTTTATAAATTTTTGTGCGTCATTGATTGTTACAGATAGTATTTTTAATATTGTGCATCATTCACTTTTAATATTGGTACGAAATTTATATTAATTGTCATTGACAATCCCATGCAGCGCACAGGTGAATGTACTAGTATCTTAAAAATAAATAATTAAACAGCAATATAATTTAACATCCGAGAAAACCTAAATATAATATATTTCTAACAATACCTTCGTTAATTTACAATTAGCCATTTTATTGTTTATCGTTGATGATTCAAATTAAAAAGCAGCGATACGAATATACAATGAAAAAAATGAAAACTTATTATTAGACCAAATCCAATGAGCAAGGATCATTTTGCCGTGTTCAGAAGGAACCTACTGCACATACAGGAGTCAATGTGTCATCTTGGGCTGGCCATATATATTAGATCCCACATCGGGTATTTTGATGTATAAGATCCAATTTATAAGGTGAGGGTATACCTCCCTTAACAAATCGGTTTTGTTAGAAGGAGTTATGCCAAATATTTTAAGATGATATCAGAGTCCAGTCCCATTTATGATATTGGGTGCTGCCAATATCGATCCAGTTAATAAAGTGAGGATAAACCTCCTCTAACAAAGGGTTAAACCCAATATCCTAATAATATACGCATAATGAATGTCATAATGGTTGACATAATAACAGTTGACATATTTAATAACCATCCATCTAAAATTGATGGAGTAGTTGAAATTGTAGGATCATGCCACATGTCCATTATGTCAACCATTATGACATCTATTATGGTGATGTAGCAAGGTCCATATATGTATAGCCAATTTGAAAAGATAACAGGGAAAGTTACACATCTACCAATATTAAAAGGACCATGCTACAACACCATAATGGTTGACATAATGGATATGTGGCATGATCCTACAATTTCAACAACTCCATCACTTTTAGATGGACGGTTATTAAATATGCCAACAACCATTATGATATTCATTATGGTAATCTAGCATTTCCCATATTAAAAATACATAATGCTAAAATTAGGAAAAATGACAATAATTTTGCAAATCCAAATAAATAAAAATCTTCAGCTCAATGCTAAATCCTAGTGGGTAGGTGTATTTGGGAAATGAAACTTTAATTTTGCCATTAAGATTGTGGCAATATTTTGACGAAAATAAACTAGGTGCATTGGAGATGCCGTACGTGTGATACACATAAAGAATATAATATCTTCAACTTGTACATGTTCGTTTATGATCAATCATGTGTTCATCAAACAGTATATTTTCTGGCTTTAATTAGCTTGTGTTTGGATGAAGTGGGAATGTCACGCTCCTTATTTGAAGAGGGGTATATTTATAAGAAATTAATCACGACATAGGGAAACTTGTAAAAGACAGGACATAATATATATAAGAAAATACTTACTCGAAAATTCCTAGAAAATAGATGGAAGGCAAAAGTCAATGAAAATATATAATATTTAAAAGGTTTTCTCAAAGGATTTTTAAAAAATAGGCTTCAAAACAATATGAAACTCTGATACCATACCACGTATTGTATTTGAAGTTCGAAACCCACAATTTGAATTTATTAATCAATCTTTGATAAAATCAGGGTTTTCAGATTCAACAAAATGTTTTCAAAAAATAAAAACAAAGTGAAGATCTAACGAAATAACGAGTAAAGAGAACACCGCATTTAGTTGTCACAGGGTACCCCTGACTACATCTCTCTTCGAAACTCAACAAAAGTTGATCAACGTTCCTCAACATTAACCATCGCCTTTAAATCAGTGTTTATATTACAAATTATTTGCATTGATTGTCCACCAATAATCGAAAAATCTTAATTGTACTGCACTCAATCAATCACTTGGATTTGAGTACATTATTTAGGGTCATTTTATAAAATCTCTAAAATTATCACCAAATTAAAAAGGGTAAAACGTAACTAGAATTTTACAATAGTAAAGAAAATGCTGGAAATAGAGAATAGAATTGACGGAGAGAAGAAAGAGGTGCACACTCAATTAGGGGTGGGAAAAACCCAACACAAACCGTTTTTAGTTGGTTTTGATTTGGATTGAACTCTAAGAAAGTTTTGGGTTGATTTCAAACAATTTTACAACTTATTGTAAGTGTGTTTGGATTAAATTCAAACCACTAAACCCCAATTAAACCAATTCTACCCAAAATGTTACACAATTTATACCAAACAAACTTTTTCAGACTCTTTTTATTCCTAAAACACTTTATTTTTCTTCCTTTCTTTATTTCTTTATTTATTATTCTAAATCTATTTTATAATTGAATTTTACATATAAAAACTTAAAAATTAATTAATAGTCACCATTGCGGGTCGCCAACCACCGTCGCGGGCGATAGGGGGAACCATTAAGACCCAATTGCGCCAATTCAACCCAAAATATTACACAATTTATACCGAATATACTCTTCAAACTCAATTTATTCCAAAAACACTTACTTTATTTTTCCTTTTTCAATTCATTTTTTATTTTTAAATATATTTTATAATTTAGTTTTAATATATTAAAATTTAAATTTAATAAATAGTCGTGAAGTTGGTGGCCCACAGAGGTAGGTCGTCAGCGGCAGTGCGTATGAAACCGGCTCCAGTAGTTCCCTGACGACAGTGGACGAGGACAGGCTGTTGGCAACCTGGTTTGTTTTTTTTTTTTTTTTTCCTTTTTTATTTTTCATTTTCTTCTTTACTTTTTCATTTCTTCAAAAAAAAAAAAAAAAAGTGGCAAATTTCAATTTCTCTTCCTTTATAATTTCTTGCTGTTGCACGCACCTTTTTCTTCTTTTCCTTTTTACTTATGTCTGCTTTTCTCTCCAATTCTCCAAGCCGCTTTTACGTGAGCATGAAGGCATTCTAGTGGCCGTAGAGCTAGCACCCTCCCCTATATATATGAGTTTAAATTGGTGACCTATCCATTATTCACTTAATTCACTTAATTGTGGACTCTTATATATAAATAAGCCATCTTAATTTATTGGTTAGGATTATTGTCGAATTTCCGATACTCCAGAATAGATACAAATGAATTAATTGTATTGTCTAAAATTGATTTTTCCTAATTCACGATGAAAAAATAAGGAAAATTACATAATATGTGACAGAAAGTATTATAAATATTTTGTGAGGTATCATAAACAATAAAAATTTTCTTATCATGATAATAAAATATTTGAAAGGTATTAGGTTGTGATATCTAGGTAAATGTTTTCGCACTAAACACATTTATATGCTATATAGTTCATGCTTCTAGGGACGGAGCTAGGATTATGTCTTGGGGAACTATCATTCATTCATCATAATAAAATTTTTAGAATAAATAATTACAAAAAATATCACAAATAAGTACTTCTTGAAATTAAATTTAGAACATAGAGAAAACACGAAAAATACCTCAATCAATTAAAAGAAACTAAATTAACGTCAATGTCAATGTATGTAATCGAGCGAATTACATCATTGCAGAAAGAAAACAAAGTTGTAGATATGACTATCTATCTCAAATATGATGTATCCCAATAATTTTTCTTTATCCAAAAATAGAGGATACATATGAAAAAAAACAGAGGAAGAATTAAGGTGTTACAAATTTTATTTTGTAAACAAACATCAAAATGTTCCAAACAAACATCAAAAGGTTCCATATGGATGATGATATAGTCTATCTCTATTCTCTATCTATTATATTTTCAGGTTTACAAATCATACTATATATAAATCTAAAAGAGCCACCTAGGTAAAGTGTATAGGTAATAGTGCCATGTTTGACATTTTTTAAATTATTAATTGAATCGTCAAATTTTTAAGTTGTTATTTAAATTGATAAGTAAATTGTTAACATAGTATTTTTTGAAATAATTTAAGGTCGTGAGCAAATGTGGGAACAATTTGAATTTTTTGGCACCCATAAAAAGAGTCCAAAATAAAATCTTGATCATTTTATAGGGAAAAATGGCACTAGCCCAGTATTAAAAATACATGCCGATGCTAATGATGTTTTGTTCCATTGATTAGGAAGATAAAGATTGAGACCCTGAGACTTAAAAGTTTTAGGTTAGAGCCCCCACCAACTGCGTGGTGCATGATTTTAGCCGCTGCCTATTGGACAGTCTTAGTAGTAGTGGTTGTTGTAGTTAAAGTTGTAGCAATGGTGCGGTTATACTTCTCCCACACAAAATGGTCATAATATTTGCTTGAGTAGAGTTTCAGTAGAATTTATTTATATCGGTGTGCTTGAGTTCGAATTTGAACAATATTTTTTAAAATTTGTTTTCACCTCTCGTCTTAATTTCACTGTTCTTATTTTTCCTCCACTTATTTATTTATCTTTAAATAAAATGATCGTATTTTTTCTACCTTTCTCATCGATGTTATGTTGATGTAACAGAGGCACATTAAATTTGATAAAATTAAAGTTAGTTTTAGAATTATAGATAAACTACTAAAAATATAAAAAAATTATTAAATAAACAGATGAGTGATTGAGTAAATAAGATAGGAAATTTTTTTTTTAATTAGATTAAATATATAACAAGCCCTTTTGGAGGTCGCGTGGCTTCAAAGCTGCTTTGGCCGGAAACGTTTTTCTTCCGTTCTTCGAAAGGCGCTTGTGTGGCTGGTTTTTGTTTTTTGGTGGCTTTGATATCACAAACTCCAATAAAAACTTCAGATCTAAAATGGAAAACACAATATGCATATGTGTTAGAACCACCAAATCAGATGTGCCAAATCAAAAGAGCTCATAGCATATTGTAAGCTTAGTCATCAGGATAAACTTTCATCATTGTCTATAAAGTTCATCAGCTTTTTCTCTACTCATCTCACAAAAAATCCAAATTAAAATTTATTAAACCAAACAAATTAATGTTTCCATGTCCATTTAAAATCGATTCCATGCAATATAAAATTATGGAATGTTATTATATATAATAAAATATGATAATAATGGAGAAAAGAACAATTTAAGGAAGTACAATATATCCTTGCTATCTTATATAAGATTGAGTTCATTTTTACTGTTCATTACGACCATCCAAAAACGTCTTTTCGCCTACCTGAGCCACAAAACGACATCGTTTTTGTATCGATACTATTAGAAGGACCCGTTTCCCATGTCGCGGATCTTGGCCGGCCCACTTCCTCACTTCCTTTGTACGCTTCCCCACCTTCGCGTTGTATATATATAGTGGAAGCTTTCCACGCTATAGGGTCGCTTTTCTCACTTAAGCAAAGTGAAGATTGTTTTACTTGCAGCAGCGCTTCCCACAAAGACAAGACGTCGGTCAAGAACGAAAACGAGATTTTAAATGGTGGGACCGCTTAAAACTAACAACGCGTTTTCTGAATGAGAATCTTCTTCTTTTGGAAAAAAAAAAAAAAAATTAAAAATTGGTGGGTGGGATGAAGGTCACGTGACTTCCAAAATTTTACTGAGACACTCTATTAATTCTCATTTCTCAGTCCATATTTATGTTTCCTTTCTAAAATTTAAAGATAAAAAATGTGTTATAGCTCATGTTAGGGAACCATTTAAAAGTGTTTTAAACACTTTTTTCAACTTTTTTTCTCTTTCCTAAATCAATCACATCCACATATCTCAACCACCCAACTCCACTCATTCTCTCTCCTCTTTTACATTAAAAACCTTTTAAAATCATTATAATTTATTCTCTATCACCCTATAATGAGGGAATGCTTCATTGAGACTATTTCAGAAATTAATATTTTTTTTATGCAGTTGAGAGGTAAAGAATGTATATAGAAAAATATAAAAAGAAATACAAATTAATATAATGAGTAGTCAAAAATGATGTTAAAAAAAAAAAACCCTTGGTTGCATATAACTACAGATAGACATTATTTATCGTGATAATAAAAGTTCAATATTACATGCATGTAATTTCGATGAAAATCTTGTATTTGATGTGACATTTCATTTCACACATGGAAAAGTTGTTAACGGTTGATGGTGTCGATGCTCGTTTGATAAGATTGATCTGAAAATATTGTGAGACTGATTTTTCTCTTTTTCTATTCAATTAAAATAATATTTCTCAATTTTTTTTCTCTTTCTCTGTCATATATTTTTACACACACAAGGACCCCCATTGAAGTCCTCATTGAAGATGCTCTAATAACAAGAACTCTGCAACGAATACGACACAAAAATAAAGTATCTGTTGAGTTAACACTCGGTCACTGATGCTGTCCTAGGCACGTGATCCGAACAAGGATCACGCATATCGAGATACAATAGAGATATTTCCATGGCATGTTGAGAGTATCTCCAATGCACAATGTCATCCTTGAATGTGTACACATGAGAGAGGTAGACACACAAAATTCTAGTGGGTCTCATATTTTTTCAAATTTCCATTTTCTTAATTATTTTTCTCTCATTTTACTTACTTTTTCCCTACTTTTTCCTCCTTGCCATGTCTATTTTCCACATGCAATTTCACATTTTTTTATTATTTTGTTATTATTTTTAAATTTCTTTCTACCTCTATCATACTTTCTACTTCTCTCTCTCTCTCTCTCTCTCTCTACACAACCTTCCATTCATTTTCTATTAAAATAATTATCTATATCTATTCTCTTCTCCACATCATTCCCAATTTACGTTGTGCATCAATGGTGAACCTAAAAAGCACTTTTCAAATGGTGGCAGAATACGGTGATATTAAAGGGCCGTGCTCTTTTTGCCCTTTAATTCAACTAGGGCGGTTGTTTATTTCCATCTAATATATATAGGGATCGATCATTACTCCAGTATCCAAATGGTGCACATTCTCATATTCCTTCTCTGAAACCCTGAAAATGAAATTCGGATTAAAGCTCACCGTGGTACTGGCGGTTCTTCTAATCCTACTTACAGCCGCCATTTGTCGTATTGCCTGGCTAGCTCTGAAACACTGTCTCTATGGAGAACATCCTCCGGGACCACATCCCAGTGGCGGCGGCGGCGGTGGCGGCGATCCAGAAAACCCAGTACCTGGTTGTTGCGAAGCATTTCATTTTCACATCCACATTTTCTGATGCCCACCGATAAGTAAGAACATTTACAATTCGAACTTGCAAATTTACACCTTTTTTGTTGTCATCAAATTAGCTAACGAACGGATATTCTTTCCATGTATTCGTTTGCAGAGCTACGTACCTATATATAGTTGTTTCGTATCAAGTTTCTCTGCTGTCAATCTTCTAGTTTTCTGGAGTCTGCTAATACACAGCCAAGGTGGTACGCACGTAGGAGGACGGGTGCCCCTCTGCCACCTTGAGGTCCACCTTGATGGTTTTTGTGTCTGTACATGTGTGTGTGGTTCTTTTTTTTTTTTCATTTTTTTTAAAGTGTGCATGTTTTCTCATTGTTGTACAGTAATTAAAAAATTACATTCAATGTAATTGGAAAAGTTAAAAGAAAAACACTTATTATTCATAATGTACCTCTATTCAATCAAAAGACTATATTAAAGGAACCTAATATTTTCAAAATAATTTTGGTGAAAAATACGAAAAGTCAGGGGGGTAGCAAGGAATTAATATTGTTAGGGGAAAGGTCGATAAATTTTAACTTCATAGTAATAAATGTAACTGCTAGAATAAGCCTCGCCGATTCTGCTGGAATAGGCCGCGCCAATAAATTTTATTGTTGTATCCTGTCCTTCATTACTGGGTAGAAGCTATCACACAAAATTAAACTTGGGGCTTGGTTTCTTACACTATTGTTGGAAATAAATGGGCTTTCAAGGTTAAAACTAACTCTGATAGAAGTAGAACATCGAACAAATGTAAGGGTACCATGCATGATGCACCAAACCCCGCGGCTGAAATTTTTGGGAATAGAAGTTCTAAGACAGGCCATGGATTTTTTCTAACTCAACGAAAATATATGAATGAGCTATTACACTTTCATAACCAGAGTGCTAAGAGACTCTCCAATCTCCCATGTACTATTTTTGCACCATGTCTATTTGATTGAACAGACAAACAAACCGGGGGGGGGGGGGGGGGGAGAGGAGGTGGAAGAGGCGTAGCTACGATTTAAGTTTAGGGAGGGTAAAGTGCGATAACTTTAACTTGTATAATACAATGTACCTACCAGTCAGGGGCCCACTGATTACCAGCAACTTAAGAATAGTAGAATTTATATTTAAACTCATTCAATAATTGGTCTTTAAGTTTGTCGAGGATAAACGTTAATATCAACTATTGATATAAAAGGAAATAATATTGATATTAATACAATATAGTAAAATGATATTAATATAATAATCGTTTTCATTTGTCGCCAAAATGAAAATATAAAAAAATAAAGTGCAAATTACAATTCTATCCTTACTAAGATGTAGCAGCAACTTAATTATGTTGAAAAACGTTATCTTAAATTACACTTTTGGTGCTTTGAAGTTCAGCCATATTCGTTCTCTTCTACAAGGTTCTGCTAGTTAAACGCTCCATCTCAATACTGACATGCTGATTAAAATTTATTCAACAACCGGTTAAAAAAATATATATTTCTACATTGACTAAAATCGATTTCTCACAGTATAAAATTATGTCATGTAATTAAAAAAGGGTAGGGTAAAACAAATTCTTATCATTATAATTATAATTTATTAAACATAATAAAATTAAGATGATAGGTAGCTACACAAAAGAAGCAGCTCCTTATAATAGCGGGTGTTAGGATATGTGTAAAAATGGATTTTTATGTGATATAAGAGAGAGAATAAGTAGAGTTGAATGGTGGAGATTTGTGTAGTACAAGTAGGTTCCACGAGATCTGTGGATGTGAAATACGGAGGGGAATTAGTGAGGTTGAAAAGAATATATAAAAATATATAGAATAACAGGAGCATAATTTCGAGAATAAAAATGTGGAAACGTGAAGAGAAGGAGGCAAGTAGCCGAGTGGAAATCCACGCAACGCATCCGATCAGCCATTGACCTTTTCTAAAATGGTGGACCGTACATGCAGTTCACTGATGCAAAAGACAGTATATGTAGGTGTTAGCACACTTCCAAAAATGCATTTTAATACATTTTTTTCAAATTTCAAATTTGGTAAAACAAATCACATCCATCTATTTCCCTACTCATTAAATCTCCATCATTCAACTCCACTCATTCTCTTTCTTCATACTCATAAAAATACATTAAAACTCATCCGCTAACACACTCTATATCAGTAGCTAGTCCAGATCGAAAACTTGCCCGGACCCACTTAAAGTTAAAACTGACGACGCGTCTTTAATTTCCATTGAGAATCTTGTTCTTTGCGATCGACAACAAAATAGAAACGTGGGATAGAAAGCATTATAATAATAAGTTAAAACTCTTAGAAGTTTAAATGTTTAATTTTTTGGATTGAAGAATTTACACGGCATAATAAAAACTCAAGAAAAAATCATATTAAGAGAGAATTAGAAATCCTGCAAAAACTCAAAGATTTTTAATAATTTTAAACAAAATAAAAGCTGCTGGAAATCAACGTTAAGATTAATTGTTTTTCAACTGCCAAATGAATTTAATTAGACAGTCCAAATCAACGATTAGTCGTGACAAAGTGGCGAGTTACGTCATCCTCGTCATTTGAGGATGCTCGTACCATTTTATTACCTTAAACAAGAAGACACAACTGTTAGGATCGGTTGTGGAGCTGGGCACACAATTACAACTGAAATAGAAATGAGAAAAATGAGAAACATCAGATTTTACGTGGAAAACCCCAAATTAATTTGGGGTAAAAACCACCGGCAAACGGTAGAAGGATTTCACTTTCTGACAAAGGATTACAACAACTTCTCTAATATAAAGGAGAATCGATTGGCGATAACTTTCTCTCTTATAATAGGAGAAAACACACCCTGTGAAATAAAGGGAATATACGAAAAATTTAGGAGAACTCACTATCTTTTTTCTCTCTAATTTCTCTCTCTATTCCTCTCTATATGAGATTGCTCTCTCTTTGTGGGATTACATCTCAAGAATGGGATGCTGTTGCCAATTTATAGATGTCATTGGCGGTGGAGATGGAGGTTTGGTGCCTACAATGTTTGACTATCCCTTTTTTTGGTCAACTTAATAGGTAAGCAATGAGGCGAACCAATCTTGCAGGCCAACAAAAATGGCTTTACTACCATCATTCTCCCACTTAAAGGCACTTTTTGTAATAATCCTTCTCTCCTTTCTCGTTTGCCATATCCATGCCGCTCTCTCTGCAGCCAATAGAGGATCGACACAATACAAACTTATCATTGTTGACCGCTTTTGTAAACATATCCGCTAGGTTGTCTTTCGTGATGGATTTTCTCAGATATCCACACTTCCTTCTTCCACCTTTTCACGAACAAAGTGATCTTGAACCCGAATGTGTTTCATCCTTGAGTGAAATCTTTGGATTCTTTGCTAAATACAAAGCGCTCTGTCACAAAATAGAGTAATCTTCTCATGTTTGTGCCCAAGCTTGTCCAATAACATTTGCAACCATATTGCCTCTTCTTTGCCGCTTCTGTAGTCGCCACGTGATTCGCCTCGTCGTTGGCGTAGCCACGATAGGCTATGGCTTTCGAAACCCAACTCACTGCTCCTCCAAAGAAGAGTAAACACATAACCGTGGTGGATTTGCTTTTATCAAGATCACCTGCGTAATCCGAATCAACATAGCCTTTGACAATAAAATCGATCCTCCATAACATAATGCAAGATCATCGAGGTACCTTGATATATCTCGGGATCCTCTTCACAAGATTCAATGCTCTCTCAGGATTCGCCATGTACCGACTAACGCTCCCACTTTGCTTGTGCAATGTTTGGCCTTGTACAAACCATAGCGAACATTAAACTACCCACTGCTGATGCATACGGTGACTGAGGACATCTCAATCCTCTCCGCCATCGCTAGGACTCATACTTGAGGATAACTTGAAATTAATAGGAAAAGGGGTAGAGATTGGCTTACAATCTTGCATATTGAAGCGTCCGTAAGATTTTCTTCAAGTAATTCTTTTAGAAAGCCAAATCTTTCTATTATTTACTGTCTCGGTAAATTTGCATCCCTAGAATCTTGTTCTTTGGTCCCAAGTCCTTCATTTCAAACTCCCTAGCCAATTGAGCCTTTAATTCTGTAATACTATCTTTGTTGGGGCACCTTTACCAACATGTCGCCAACATACAACAAGATAAAATAATGAAATCACCATCACCAAATCTCTTGTTATAGACACAAGGATCTGCATTCAATCTGCTTGTATCCAAGGCTCGTGATGAAGGAATCAAATCTCTTGTACCAACATCTCGGCTTTGCTTGAGACCGCATGCAGATTTGTTCAACCCGCAAACCAAGTTCTCTTTCCTTTTTCTTCAAAACCATCCTGGTTGGAGCATAAAAATTTCTTCTTCAAGTTCTCCATGAAGAAATGCGCTTTTCACATCCAACTGCCCAAATACAAATCAAATGTAGCACACATCGCCGAACCACTCGGCTAGTCGGATTAGGACAACAGAGAAAATATTTCGTTGAAATCAATACCTTCTTTCTGAGCAAATCCTTTCACCACCAATCTAGCACGATACCGCTCCACTTGGTCATTGCCATCTCGTTTGATCTTGTAGACCCATTTATTTCCGATGGCTTTCCTTCCATGTGGTAGTGGAACAAGATCCCAAGTTTTATTTTTATGAAGAGCCTTCCATTTCTTCTTGCATTGCCTTTGTCATCCACGAGAGAAACATCTTGACTCTTTATAGCCTCCATGAAAGTTGATGGCTCCCCATCCTCTCAAGTAGTAGGCAGTATGCAATGTTACCCTCCATAATATAACTGAAAAGTGCCAAAGGTCGTCCTCTTCTCTCCCGAGTTGACCGTCCCAACTTGTGGAGTCACAAACTCACTTGCTCTTGTTCTTAGTGCTGCGATGCGCCTCGAAGAATCTAGAACTTCTTGTTCTAGTTGATCTTCAACTTGAACTACAGTAGTCTCTGGTTTCTCCTTTGAAATGCTATCATCACTTTGCAACTTATCTTCTGCAAATACAACGTCCTGCTGATTATAACCTTGTGGGCGTGGGATCCCACAGCGATACCCTTAACACCATCGGCATACCCCAAGAAAATGCATTTCTGGATTTCTGATCCAACTTTGATGTTTCTTGGGCGTTGTACATAGCATACGCAGTGAACTTCCAAACGTATGCAAGCGAGAATAATCGGTGGCTTCCGTCCACATCTCCATAGAGTCTTTAGATCAATTACGGTTGATGGTGACCGATTGATCACATAGCGAGGCGGTCTTGATCGCCTTCGACCCAAAACGATTTGGCCAACCTGCAGCTTTTCAACATCGCTCTTGTCCTTTCTAACAAGGTTGCATTCATCCGCTGCTACTCCATTTTGTTGTGGAGTGTGTGCCACCGTAAATTGCCTTTTGATACCTTCTTGTTTCTGAAGTTATCAAATTCATCGCCGATATATTCTCCCCATTGTCGTCCTCAAACACTTGATCTTTTCTATTCAAGTTCAACCGCGCTTTGAAGATTTTGAAAACTTCAAACACATCATCGACTTCTTTCTAATTGGATACACCCAACATCTCCTGGAGTAATCGTCAATAAATGATACAAAGTATCGGCACCTCCTAGGGACACAACCTGCGCTTTGCCAAAGCGCCGAGTGAACCAACTCAAGTATAGCTTTACTTCTAGCGCTTGAAGCTGGCCGAATTTTTAGTCTGCTGCTTACTAGTAACACAATGCTCACAAAATGGTAAAGATGCCTTTTTTGAGCCCTCGAAGAAGCTTTCTTCTACGAGAGAATTTTCAAACCTGCTCGCATGTGGCCAAGTTTACGGTGCCACATCATCGCCGCGTCTTCTCCCGAATTCACACGTCGCGGTTGGCCTTCTCCTTCTTGTTGTGTTTCGCTTTAGCATGTACGATTTGTCGCTATCTTTTCGCTTTCATCACCACAAGCGCCTTTAACAATCTTCATGATCCCATCTCGAACATGAGTACTACACGCAATACTATCTAATTGTCCCAATGACAATAGATTTTTCTTGAGCCTTTTCACATGTCGCATTCCTGGATGGTGCGAATAGTACCATCATACATCACCAATTTGATGGTACCAATACCGGCCAATCTCAAGGCATGATCGTTACCCATAAATACCGCAGATCCTCCTGAGATAGGTTCATATTGGTGGGAACCATTCTCTCCCTAGGGGTCATATGCCATGTAGCTCCTGAATCCAAAAGCCACACGTCGGTGAACCTTCTTCGCCTTCAACAACCGTCGCCGTTGCTTGTGTATAATATCTCACCCTCATCCGATGTATTCGCTACACAACCACGAGCATTTGATGTCTCGGGCCGTTTTCCTTTTGCTTCCTCAATCTTCTTGAGCCGCCAACACTCCCTTTTGTAGTGCCCCTTTTGCCACAAGTGATGACACTTGACATTTTTCTTACTTCTCGACTTTGATCTACTCGATTTTGACTCCTCTTAGGGCCGCGTTTACGCTGCTGGATCTACCTCTCGCCATCATTAGAGCTTCATTGTCATGAGCTCCCAATTCTATCTTCTTTATTTTTGCGCCCGACTTTCTTCTTCAAGAACCGCAAATGCAATATCGCCAAAGACTAATATCTCCAAATTGTTGGTTAAATTGATGATGAGTTGATCATACGAATCGTAGACTCAAGTAGAATTTCAGCGTTCACCCGTCTCTATATTATGCCCCATTGTTGTGAGCCTGAAAATAGAGTGTTCGAGTGTTGATGTGGTCACCAATCGAAATTGACTCCATCATCCGGAAAAGTGTATAACTTCTCTTCAAGAAGATCTTGTTGTGTAGTGATTTGGCCTGTGACAATTTTGTGAGAGTATCCCAAATCTCTTTGCCGTCTTTTTCTCCGCTACACTTGACAATACCCGCTTCAATTAGTGCTAGATGTAGATTGGCAATAGCATTGCCATCCATCTCGCCTCCATTTATCATCGCGATATCGTCGTCGGGCCTTTCTCCAATTGCCGCTAAGCGCTTATCTTTTCTCAATCTTTGCTTTTATTCTCATTTTCCACAATGAGAATTATTCCCATTGAATTTCTCTATTTCATATTTCGTAAATCGCCATTTTTATAGGTGCCTCTTTTTCCACTAACTGGATCTAATCTTAGACTAACTCGGCTATAGATCTAGTGATTTTCTCAAAAATCGCTTACGATGTGGAAGATCAGTCTATGCCGCAACTCCAGAGCATACTAAGAATTTAATGAAAAATCACAAACCAAGGCTCGATACCACTTGTTAGGATCGGTTGTGGGTGCACACAATTACAACCAAATAGAAATGAGAAAAATGAGAAACATCGAGTTTCGTGAAAACCCCCAAATTAATTTGGGGTAAAAACCACCGCAATCCAGTAGAAGGATTTCACTTTGACAAAAGGATTACAACAACTTCTCTCTAATATAAGGAGAGTACAATCGACGATAACTCTCTTATAATAGGAGAAAAGCTCCTCACAAATAAAGGGAATAACACTAAAAAATTTAGGGAAAACTCATTATCTTTTCTCTAATTTCTCTCTCTATTCCTCTCTATATGAGATTGCTCTCTCTTTGTGGGATTACATCTCAAGAATGGGATGCTGTTGCCAATTTATAGATGTCATTGGCGGTGGAGATGGAGGTTTGGTGCCTACAATGTTTGACTATCCCTTTTTTTTTTGGTCAACTTAATAGGTAAGCAATGAGGTAACCAATCTTACAGGTCAACAAAAATGGCTTTACTACCATCAACAACAACGGGTACATGTTGTCATACCACAAAAAAGAAATACTACAAGAAACGCGATTCTACAAAAGAAGCAAACGGTAGTAAATATGATTAAGGACATACTCTATACCTCCCTGACAAAAGCTAGTACTCTAATTACGATCTAGGAAAACATTAATAAACCACAGGCATCCCGTATCAATCAAGTACTACCAATTTCCATGATAAGAGTATACAAGAATATATCTGGATGACACGCATACACACACATACTAATATTGTATATATATGCAATCTATGTCAGCTGATTTCGACCTCGCCTATAATAATAATAATAATAATAATAATAATTATTATTATTATTATTATTATTAATGGTAGTAGTATTATTATTATTATAAGAAACTTGGTTTTGTCATTTTGCAACACTTTAGGCTCTTTTAGGATTGTGCTCTGTTTGGTTCACGTTTTAGTTTAAACTTGTAAAAGTTCAAAACTAACGTTGATATTACCATTTGATTATGCTTTACATTTTTTAGAACACAACATGTCAAAATAATATATGGTGATATTTTGATGGCGCGTATGAACACACATAATCAGACGACTTTATACAGTTGGACATGTTTTAGTCTTTATAATAATATCGCAACGAAGGCCGGAAGAGAATTATTTAATGTGATGAGTGGAATATATGTTTACATTGAAGCGTCGGTTAAGAATTAAAGAAGTACAGAAAATAAAACCAATGCTTCATCCATACGATTACAATTTCTCCAGGACTGGGTCAAGAGAAAGGACAATACCACATGTGTCATTCGGTTTCAAGGTTTATGTTACGACCCGAATTTTCGCATATTTTAATTTCAACTACTATTTGATCAAAGCCGTTAATTGTGGATCGAAGTCAAATTCTTAAAGGAGTTTAATTAGGTCTAATGAAAATTTATGGACTTAATTGAGTTAATTGAAAAATTTATGGGTTATCGATGCAATTAAGAGCCAAATGACTAACTTAAATTAACCAAATAAGAGATGGGACCTAGGTTGCAAATTCTACACACACACATATATATATGTATCAACCAAGCAGATCGTGAACAGCAACGAGAACCAGAAGCCGATCAAGCGTGAGGAGGAAAAGAGAAAAGAAAGGAAAAAGGAGAAAAGGAAAAAGGGCAAAGGGAAGGAGATAGCGTGGATTCATCGTGATTTTGTGTGGTAAGTGTATTTTTTTAATTTTATCTTATGAAATTCGAGGTAAATAGTGGAAGTAATTTTAGGGTTTTACAATAGACATTGGGGATTCGAAATTTATCATTGGTTTGGGTCAATTAAAAGTTATTAAGATGTTATTTGGTCCTAATTAATTATTTTGAAGTGAAATTGACGGTAATTGAGTAGCGGGTGATGAAGTGGATTGAAACTAACATTACCTAGGTGCTAAAAATTTATGAATTTATTTTGGGATTCAATTGGCTGGTTTCAATGGTATGAAATATTGTAAAATCAATGAAAGAAGAGGAACAAAGCAATGGCATGGGAAAATTAGAGAATGTTAGAAAAGTTAAAGTTTGGTATTGAACGTGGGTAGGCAATTGGTTAAAAATTCATGTGTATAGGTTTTGATTAGAATACTATTGTCATTTCAGGTGGTGACGAGACGATTGGGGAAACCTACCAACCGAATTAGAAGCAGTTCGTAGTTCTGTGAGTGGAAAAATTATATTTTACAAAGATATCATATTTTAAATTCCAATGTCCTTTTTGCAGATTATTATGATATGTTATTATAAATAAATATTTCACAAGGTCACAAGATCGTGGATTTCATTAAATAGTGCTTCCTTTTTAAAAGATCATGTGAGTATTCTTTTAAAACAATCATAAAGTACCTTGTTAGATTTACCTACTCTGCACTGTTGTGATGTATTCCACAGTGTATGATCAGAATTACAGAAGTTTTTGGGATCCACTTTCGTACACACATAGGCTTTGGGCCGTGTACGGGGGTGCTTAGCCTTTAGAGCTTGCTTTGCGGGCATATGACCAGATATTCAGACAGATAAGACTTTTGAGCGACACACCACGTGTATTAAGAGTACTCTACACATACGTGTATTGAGAGTACTCTACACAAGTGTGTTGTTGCTCGTTGGTACTTTTGATGTTATTTTTTGGTAAATTATTTTTAGTTACAGAATTCAGTTTTAGAAAGTAAAAATCCATTTGAAATGGTATAATTAGTGTTGTTCAGCTAAAACAATTTCAGTTATTAGTATTATCTTAGTGATTTTCAATTATTTATGTATTTATGCGTTTGGTTATAAAGAGATTTTATGAAGATATTTTAGATGGAAAATTACATATATTTATGAATTTATCCACTCATTGGTTACAAAACTCACGTATTCTTCCCTAACGTTTTCTTATAGGAAGGACCGAGCTTGAGTATTGGTGGGTTACCTGTGGAGTTCTGAACCGACCACTATAGTATTCGGATGATTCATGTTTTAACTTGGCAATCGTCATATTTTGATATACATGTCAAATATGGTTGATGTTTTAATTTATTTATTTTAATTACTTTTTTTTAAATCATCGGTTTTAGAATTATTCATCATTTTCTCGACTATAATTTTTTTCTCACAATTTCTGCATATGATGTTAAATATTTTCGGATTGGTTATTCGAATTTATTTAGGAAGCCATCTCATAATTATTATAAGTTCATCTTAGTACAGAAAAATTATAGTTTCATATCAAGTTCAGTTTGCCTTGACGGTGGGTCCAGTGCCAAGCTGGCCTCCATCGTCGGCGCATGCTGCGTGTCAAATTATTAGAGATAATTTGGGACATGGCATGTCAATTGGTATCAGAGCATGGTCCTGTTTTAAAGTTTCACTATGAATTTCCTTAAGTCTTGACGATTGCTTAAAATATTTTCTCTAAAACTTTTAAAACTTCTTCATATGCAATGCAATTCATTTTTCAACATATCACTCATTTTGTAACAAGTCATAAGTCGTGGTGGTAGAACTCAAGGGCAACTAAGTCCATTATCTCAAGATCATTGTCTTCCCGACTGGGAAGAAGTTACAGAGGTTGGTAAGTTGGAGTAATGATTCCAAGAATAATGTAATGTGTCCAATGTGGCTACTAGTAATTATTTGATTGAAGAAATTTCGTATATACGGGAAATCCAAACAGAGAAGGTAATACAAAGATTTATCAAATTGGGATGGACCTTCTAGCACTACACCAAAATAAGAGATTTGTCACACCAAGAACTTTGAAGGGGTCACGGTTTATAACCGTGACCCCTAAACGCGCGGATTGTCACGGTCTTTAACCGTGACTCATGGATTGTCACGGTTAAAAACCGTGACAACCCGCGCGTTTAGGGGTCACGGTTTATAACCGTGACCCATTCAAAATTAAAAAAAAAAAAAGCAAAATGGATCACGGTAATTCATTCCTTCCCAAATCCGACAAACGAAACGGAGCCCTACCTCACGCACGAAGAAAAGCCCCAAATCAGCCTCACAAATCACATTCTTCTCCCAAATCAATCTCCATTTTCGATCGTAGGATGCTTGTAATTCTTTCCTGACCACTGGTGGTGAATTTAATTTCCAGATCCGTTACACTCGTTGACGTTCCTCGAGCAGCTTTCACTCTCGGCCATCTCTCCTTTTGGACAGGTGATTGCTCTCTCTTTCTTCCCAAATCCGTTACAACGTTTCTCTGACCCAGGTTTGTACTCTAACGTCTTGCGAAATTAAGGTTAGTAAGGTTAGTGGGATTTTCTTATACTTTGAATCTCTTTTTAATTACTCCAAGAGGCATATCATTTATTCGAATTCAGCTTCTTTTGTTTGACACTGAAATTTTTTTCTTGCATCATTTTTTCGAAGGATTTTATTTCAACATTTTTCCTTTTAGTTAACTCAAAGTAAAAACACACAGGTAACTAAACTTTTAGTTAATATGCTAAGTAAAAAGAGTAAAAGACACTGGTAATTAGGGGAAATATGGTTAGAAATTTGTCTTTTGATTCCTTCCTTTTTCCCAATTCCTTTTTCCTTTGTGTTTCAGCGAGTTTTGGCAATCATCGATTTTGATTTTGATTTTTCTTTTTTGTTTTTTGCTAGTTCCTTCGAAATAGTCCATCTATGTCTTTTGTTTGTTCTCGTTTCTTCATCAACTTTTACACAAGAATCGATCCACAACGTTAAGGTCCAATGTGATTATTTCTCTCTTTTCTATGAGTAAACTAGAATATTGGACAATTTCGAAGCTGTCCTTGTTGTGGTTTGTTGCTCGTTAAGATGATTATTTGCTCTCTCCTTTGTGTCAAGACGTGAAATGCAGCTTGTAATAATTATTAGTTATTGCTCTCCCAACCTTAAATTTTCTAGGTCCTTGTGTCCAAGAAGAGGAATTAGACAAATAGCGTGTTTGTCTAATGCTCTTAACATACAAAAAGAATCTGAAAGGAAGTAAAAAGACGACCTCAAATTGGCAATATCCTCATGTATGTGACATAATGTAAATGGATCGTTTGTAAATTCTAGCTTCTATACCACACATGCCGATTGTTGGGTTTTAAAAAGCTTCCAAATGTGAATTAAGTTGAGCTCTGTAAATAATCTTGCTTACTTGGATATGGGAAACGTTATTAGCTGTCTATGTTATGTCTATATCTTTTCTCTCTCAATTTTTAACTCTAATTTGTAGTTATGATAGCTTTTGTGAGCTTTGCATCATTTGTTTCTTCTAATTCCTTATCTTGTATTTTGACTACTCAGCACAAAACAATCGGCAGTGTCCTAGCTCGAGGTGAAAAGCTGGATAGTTTGGTCGATAAGAGTTCAAATCTCAGTACTGCTTCTCAGGTAGGTATTATATTTCGGCCATGGTTAAATGAAGATCACATTTTCCATCTTTTAGATGTGATTCTTGGAACAAATTGAGTCATGATTGGTTTATTGCTTACATGTATTTTCTTGTTGGTGTTGAAACAGATGTTCTACAAACAAGCAAAGAAAACCAATCAATGTTGTACCATGTTGTAAATTATGTTGGGGATAGAAAGGGGATTATTAATACTCTATGGTTTTCAGAACATGTTGACAAATTAATTAGCTATTCCTTCGAAATTTATTAGTTTGGTTTGTACTTACAATAGTTTTGATCATTGATTGATGGTGGCCTTGTAACATAATTATGAGATTAACAAAAAATTAATTAAATTAAACTAAAATTAAATAGCTAGAGACTATTGCCCTTTAAGAGTTCATTGAGTGGGTTCATTAGTCATTCCATGTAAATCTTGGAATAGACTTATTCATCTATTTGAAGACAAATGTGTTATGAAGCCTCTTCTTGATTTCTGATGTGTTATTTTTTACATTATTTGCTCTCTCCTTTGTGTCATGTTGATGTATTAGTCATTTGTTCATCTCATGATTTTTCATTGGAATAAACTTTTCTTAAAGGAATAAACTTGTCTTAAACATACCGGAAATTCTAGAAGCATAAACTCAACTTGTTGGATGAGACCTTATACTTAATTTCCTTTTTTTTTTAACAGAATTGGATAGAAGTTGATCCACTTGAGCACGCACCATGACATTCCCCATCATGAAATAAAGAGGGTCAGTATTAAATTTCATTTATATCATTTGTGTTAAAGATAATCTTGATCCAAATGCGTGTTTGGTTTTGTGTAATTCTTTTAATTTAATTTCCTGGAAACTTTGATTAATTTTAAAGGATGGAGATATTATTGGACATAATGAGACTTTTCAGTTTCTAGCTTTGACTCTGGTATGATATTGGATATCTCTCATTAGTTTTGTTTAAGCTTACTTGATAGTATGGTGCTTTGAGACATATGTCTACATGTTACATGAAATGCAAGTATGGTGCAATAATGTAACTAGTTGCGTGATTACATGAGGATATTCCTTGTTCTTGTTCAATTTAATGTTGTAATGATGTATGTAGCCAAAGCCAACCAGGATATGTATGCTAAAGTTATTATGTATGTTGCTCCAACTACTTTGTGGCCTTGTGGTAACTGATTGAGTCATTTTTGCTCCAACCAAGACATAACCACCATATATGTTTCTCTAATTTTTGCTTCAAATTGTTCAATTGGCGTTTTTCTTTAGTCTAGGTATTTATCATAGTTTTCATCAATATTATTAAGTTTGTCAATTCTTCAAGAGCAAGTGAATGAAATGTGCTATTTGTTATATTGACGTCACGCCATGTCCTTTGTTGCATTTTGGGTAACTGCTTGCTGCTTATCATCCTATCTTCTACCTATTCGAAAGCTGAACTTGCACTCCGGTTGCTAATATAAAACCTTCTGACTCAAAGTGGGATCGGCTGACTTTTTGTATCATCGGCGGTGGGCAACTTGGCAGCTCCAGTTGAAGGAATGGACTGTTGGCGGAATAGCATTTACTTCTTTGATGTATGTTAAAAGGGGACATTGTATACTGATAGCATTGTCATATAGCTTAAAAATCAACCCACATCTTGTATTTTTGCTTTTTGTTCACAGAAGGTTAGAGGCGTGGGGATTTCAGTTCTCTCTTCGACATTTATTTCCCTTTAAGATAATATTTATAGCAACTAAACATTTCATTTTCATATACTATAACATCCTCAGATCAAGAACTACTTTGTTACTTCGTGTCTCTGATATTGGTGGCATTTTCTTCTTTTACGATGTGTATAATGTCAATGTTATGATTATTGTGAATTACAAAGATATAGAGATTAAAACAATTAGCATTTTCTTCTTTTATAATGTCTAATGTCAATGTTATCATGTTAGAATTTTGATTTTTTTTTAATTTTTCTCCACAAAATGGTCACGATTTTAAACCGTGACCATTTGTCAATTGGTCACGGTTTATAACCGTGACCATTTGTCACGGTTATGAACCGTGACTAATTGGTCACGGTTTTAAACAGTGAAAACTAGTTTTGTCACGGTGGTTTTTGTCACGATTTTAAACCGTGACAAATTCAAATTGTCACGGTTTAAAACCGTGACAATCTGCGCGTTATGGTGTAGTGTAGTATGCACAATTTATGTATCTGATGTCGAGGTTTGGAAGGTAAACATATGCATGGAAGATATCTCTGGGATTATGTTATTTATGTGATGATTAGAAAGCATGTCGTATTGCGTTCCTGTTATGAATTAAAGGGTGTTCTTTTAAAAGTTGGCGTTGTGGTACAACTTTGATTACATGAGAAATTTTTAGAGGCATATTTTATTATTTATTCTATACCAAGTTATTTTGGGATACTTAGCGGCTTGACCGTGGAGGACAATGTAATTATGTAGGAAAATTGGTGTAATTGTGTAATTGTTAAATGAAATTTCGTTTCTTGGGAAGATTTAGAAAAGAAAGTGATGGACCACTAGGTTAATATAAGAGTAAATTTAGCAAGGTAAGCTATTGGTTCTACAGATAGGCCGTACCAGAAATTATCCAGAAAAAGGATTCCAATTGGGGAATGAAGATCATGTGAAGGTCATGTATTCTTGTCATTTTGGGTACTAGTTAACTGAATTTCGAGGACGAAATTCTTATTGCGACTAGATTTCCTCTATAAAATATTAATCTAATTTATGGTAAAAATCATATTAGTTTTTGTTCAAGTTTAAGGGACACCGTGATTTAATGGAGCAATCAATTGATAATCAAGGGTTTAAGTATCTTGATCTCTTCATATCCGAATGCATTGAATTTCGAGGACGAAATTCTTTTAAGGAGGTAAGGTCGTTACGGCCCGAATTTTCGCATATTTTAATTTCAACTACTACTTGGTCAAAACCGTTAATTGTGGGTCAAAGTTAAATTCTTAAAGGAGTTTAATTAGGTCTAATGAAAATTTATGGACTTAATTGAGTTAATTGGAAAATTTATGGGTTATGGATGCAATTAAGAGCCAAATGACCAACTTAAATCAACCAAATAAGATATGGGACCTAGGTTGCAAATTCTATATGTGTGTGTGTGTGTGTATAGCAACCAAGCAAATCGTGAACAACAACGAGAACCAGAAGCCAATCACGCGTGAGGAGGAAAAGAGAAAAGAAAGGAAAAAGGAGAAAAGGAAAAGGAAAAAGGGAAAAGGGAAGGAGATAGCATGGATACGTCGTGGTTTTGCGTAGTAAGTGTATTTCTTCAATTTTATCTTATGAAATTCGAGGTAAATAATGGAAGTAATTTTAGGGTTTTACTAATAGATATTGGGGATTCGAAATTTATCATTGGTTTGGGTCAATTAAGAGTTATTAAGATGTTATTTGACCCTAATTAATTATTTTGAAGTGGAATTGATGATAATTGAGTAGTTGGTGATGAAGTGGATTGAAACTAATGTTACCTAGATGCTAAAAATTTAGGAATTTATTTTAGGATTCAATTGGCTGGTTCCAATGGCATGAACACTAGTACAAAAATGAGCTTAGGTGGCGGTTGTTTTAACCTTAGAGTGACTTTTTTTTATCGTCACCCAAACCAACGACACCCAACGTCGTCAAAAAGGTGACGGTTGAAAAAACGCCACCCAAGATAGATTTAGGGTGGCGGTTGTTTTAAAAATAACCGCCACCCTTTATTATTTTTTTAAAAAAAAGGGATTTAGGGTAGCGGTTGTTGGACACAACCGCCACCCTAAGTCGACTTAGGGTGGCGGTTGTGTCCAACAATCGCCACCCTAAGTTTTTTTTTTTTTTTTAATATAGCACTTAGGGTGGCGGTTCTAGTGCAAAATCGCCACCCAAAGTCCACTTTTTTTTATCATATGAGCGCTGGAAAACACATGAAATAATTTTTATTCAAAACCAATCGCATCCAATTACAACAAAATGAACAATCTAAGAACAAAAATACAAAATTATAAGATGAAAAGCTAAAAATTGCGTTTTGAGGCCTTAGATGACCTCAGATCGGCCTGAAACATGGGGTCACGACGACAGTGATGACTGTCGTAGATCTCATCGCGACGATTCCGGAATGTACTTGTGGGCTGAAAACGAACATCGTATATAAAAGTTATGGCCATTTAAAGTTTATATGCTCAAAAACTCGAAAAAAATGATATTAACAATTATACAAAAATAAACGAGATTTACATGACCAACAGATCAAAGAAGCTTACCTTACTTAAATTATGGCATCAATTTGTGAAGAAATTGCATTTAAATCTGATTTCAAACCATGAATATTTCAAGAAATTTCGAAAAATTTTCAAAAGAAGGAAAACTCGGAAGCGGGAATACCAAATCTGATGAGTTGGTGAAATATTTAAAGGGAAAGGGTGGCGGTTGTAGCAAAAAATCGCCACCCAAAGTATTTTAATAATAAAAAAAAACGGGTGACGGTTGTTAGCTTACAACCGCCACCCGTTGTACTAATTTTTTTTTATTTTAACGTTCGTTTAGGATGGCGGTTGTTTTACACAACTGCCACCCTATATACTAAAATTTTTTTTTTTCAACCGCCACCCGAAACCAACTTAGGGTGGTTTTTTTAACGTTGGTTTAGGGTGGCAGATTTTTACTATAACCGCCACCCTTTCTTAATTCCGAGCATCAATGGTGGCGGTTTCAATGAAAACGCCACCTAATGGGCGTCACCTAATGTCACTTGTATACTAGTGGAAATATTGTAAAATCAATGAAAGAAAATGAATAAAGCAACGGAATGGGAAAATTAGAGAATATTAGAAAAGTTAAAGCTTGGAATTGAACGTTGGTAGGCAATTGGTTGAAAATTCATGTGTATAGGTTTTGATTAGAATACTATTGTTATTTCAGGTCGTGACGAGACTATTGGGGAAACCTACCAACCGAATTAGAAGCAGTCTGTAATTCTGTGAGTGGAAAAACTATATTTTACAAAGATATCATATTTTAAATTCCAATGTCCTTTTTACAGATTATTATGATGTGTTATTATAAATAAATATTTTAGAAGATCGTGGATTTCATTAAGTAGTGCTTCCTTTTTAAAAGATCATTTAAAACCATTATAAAGTACCTTTTTAGATTTACCGGCTCTGCACTGTTGTGATATATTCCACAGTGTATGACTAGAATTATAGAGGTCTTTGGGACCTACTTTCGTACACATATAGGTTTTGGGCCGTGTACTGGGGTGCTTAGCCTTTGGGGCTTACTCTGCGCAAGTATGACCAGATATTCAGACAGATCAAACTTTTGAGCGACACACCACGTGTATTTAGAATACTCTATACAAGTGTGTTGTTGCTCGTTGGTACTTTTGATGTTATTTTTCAGTAAATTATTTTTAGTTATAGAATTCAGTTTTAGAAAGTAAAATTCCATTTGAAATGGTAAAATTAGTGTTGTTTAGCTAAAACAATTTAAGTTATTAGTATTATCTTAGTGATTTTAAATTATTTATGTTATTTATGCATTTGGTTATAAAGAGATTTTATGAAGATATTTTAGATGGAAAATTACATATATTTATGAATTTATCCATTCATTGGGTTACAAAACCCACGTATTCTCCCCTAACATTTTCTTATAGGAAGAAAAGAGTTTGAGTATTAGTGGATTACCTGTGGAGTTCTGAACCAACCACCATAGTATTCGGATGATTCATGTTATAACTTGGCAATCGTCATATTTTGATATACATGTCAAATATGGTTGATTTTTTAATTTATTTATTATAATTACTTTTTTTAAAATTATTGGTTTTAGAATTATTCATCATTTTTTCAACTATAATTTTTTCTCACAATTTCTGCATATGATGTTAAATATTTTCGGATTGGTTATTCGAATTTATTTAGGACCCCATCTCATAATTATTATAAACTCATCTTAGTATAGAAAACTTATAATTTCATGTTAAGTTCAGTTTGTCTGGGCGGTGGGTCCAGTGCCAAGCTGACCTCCATCGTCGGCGTACGCCGCGTGTCAAATTATTAGAGATAATTTGGGATTGTGCGTGTTAGTTTACCCCTTGCTCATAATAGGAGAGGAGATAAAATGGTTATTTCACCTTTACTTATCTAATGCATATATTTCGTTATAAATAGTGTGGTACATAATATTATTATTTTCTAGCTTTAGTAGTTGAACCAATTTACCTTGCATTGTATTTGGTATTAAGCTAGTCAATAGTAACAATTTATATATAAGGGACTACAAATAGTCAAATACTGTGCAAGTCCTTTACAAGTAACTGATGCTTGCTGATCAAGAGTATTTATTTATTTATTTATTATTATTATTATTGGAAGGGATGATCAAGAGTATTAAATAAATAAATAATCACTATACGAGCAATTCTAGAAAATTTTCAGAGAGGAACACTGGAAGTGCACCAGAGTTGTATCTATACCCGCAACACCTATCGTAGCTAATATGACAAAATGAAGGCCTATAAAATGGGGTAATGTATGAACACGTATGAGAGAGAAAATATAGAGATAAAGAAATAATAAAAAATAAAATGGTGGGGAAAAGGCTGCCCACTCCGGTTTATGTTTTGTCTCTTCTTTTTCTGGCTCTTGGATGTCTCCCACGTTCTCTTAGTCTGGTCATCCTTCGGGACATGGTTTAACGCTATAGTATTGTCGTTTCCCAAAGAAAAAGGAAAGAAAAAAAAAAAAGGACTAGAGTGTCTTCAATGGCTTATGAATAACAGGTATCAAACGGCCTTTTAACCGGAAAATCTGCTAATAGAGAAGAATTATCTGTCGCTGTAGAGCCCATGTCAAATAATATAGGTTTTTATCTCGGCTATCTCCATTTATTTATTTATTTATTTTTTTTTTGAAGCTTCCTCTATCTCTCCATGTTGAGGGGAGAGACATTGAACAATGACCACTTATGATCCTAACATTTATAGATGGAGAGATCAAGTTAACTTTAAAATCTTTGAAATCGTTGTATAAAATCTTACTAATTTACCCTCATCTCCTTCTCCTAATTAATAGTAATAGTAAGGTTTTATACAACGACTTCGAATTTGTTATAACGACTTGAAAGACTTTAATGGTATTTATCTCCCACTACTGGAAAAACTTGATAAATCTGTAATTAGGTAATTATTTCTGATTTTTTTCCTTTTTATATCGGGTAATAGAAATTGACAATCATGTAATTTTTTCGATAAATAAATAATTAAACAACGATATAATTTAACATCCCAAAATACCTAAATATAATATATTTCTAACAATACCGTCTTTAATTTACAATTAGCCATTTTATTATTTTTCGTTGATGCTTCAAATTAAAAGGCAGCGATACGAATATACAATGAAAAAATGAAAACTATAAAATATTAGCAGACCAAATCCAAGAAGCAAGGATCATTTTGCAGTGTTCAGCAGAAACCTACTAATATGTCATCTTGAGCTGGCCATATACGCACAAGTTAAACGGTCCACGCACCACTTGAACATGATAATATAAGAAAATACTTACTCGAAAATCCCCCAGTCAATGAAAATATATAAGATTTAAAAGGCTTTCTCAAAGGATTTTCAAAAACTAGACTTCAAAACAACACGAAACTCCTATTAAAAAAAAAAAAAACACTCTGGTACCATACCATGCACGTATTGTATTTGAAGTTCAAAAACCACACTTTGAATTTTATTAATCGATCTGTGATAAAGTCAAGGTTTTCAGATTTAACAAAATGTTTTCAAAAACAAAAATAAAGTGAAGATCTAACGAAATAATGAGCAAAGAGAACACCAGATTTAGTTGTCACAGGGGTACCTTGACTACATCTCTCTTCAAAACTCTACAAAAGTTGATCCACGTTCCTCAACATTAACCATAGTCTTTAAAATTAATATTTATATTACAAATAATCTGCATCGATTGTTCACCAATAACCAGACAATCCTAACTGTACTACACTCAATCAATCACTCAGATTTGAGTACATTATTTAGGGCCCTTTTATAAAATCTCTAAAATTATCACCAAATTAAAAAAGGTAAAATGTACCTAGCTAGAATTTTACGTTAGTGAAGAAATGCCAGAAATAGAGAATAGAATCGGCGGAGAGAAGAAATGGGTGCACACTCAATTAGGGGTGGGAAAATCCCAAGAAATCTAACTTAGTTAACCCAACACAAACCGTTTTCAGTTGATTTTGATTTGGATTCAACTCTAAGAAAGCTTGGGTTGATTTCAAACAATTTTACAACTTTTGCAACTATGTTTGGATTACATTCAAACCACTAAACCCCAATTAACTAAACCAATTCTACCCAAAATGTTACACAATTTATGCCGAACAAACTTTTCAGACTCTTCTTATTCCTAGAAATGAACTTTTGGGATTATGTGATAGATAGTGGTGGGGACTACGAGATGTGTGGATAATAATGAGTGATGATGTGAGACGTGTGGTTGATATTGATGTTTGATTTTTAGGTAAAGAAAGATGACGAACACACGCTTACTTTATTTTGCTTTCTTTCTTTATTATTCTAAATGTATTTTATAATTTAATTTTAATATATAAAAACTTAAATATTAATGAATAGTCACCATCGTGGGTCGCCAACCACCGTCGCGAGCAACAGGGTGAACCATTAAGACCCAATTAAGCCGATTCAACCCAAAATATTACACAATTTATACCAAACATACTCTTCAAACTCAATTTATTCCAAAAACATTTACTTTATTTTTCCTTTTTCAATTTATTTTTTATTTTCAAATATATTTTATGATTTAGCTTTAATATATTAAAATTAAAATTTAATAAATAGTCAGCCGACATTGGTGGCCTACAGAGGTAGGTCGCCAGCGACAATGCACAGGAAACCGGGTTAGGTAGTTCCCCGACGACAGAGGTTTTTTTTTTCTTTTTCATTTTCTTCTTTATTTTTTCGTTGCTGAAAGAAAAAAAAATATAATAATAATAATAAGAGACACAAATTTCTCTTCCTTTATTTATAATTATAATTTCTTTCTGTTGCACGCGCCTTTTTCTTGTTTTCTTTTTTGCCCTTTTCTGCTTTCACTTTTTCTCTCCAATTCTCTAAACCGCTTTTACATGAACTGATGAACATGAAGGCATTTCTAGTGGTCTAGAGCTGGTAGTTCCCCTACTTTTTTTTTTTTTTTTTTTTTTTAGTTTCTTTCTTTTTTGAATGAGTGCCTTCCTATATTGGGTTTTGGAGGTCACGTGGCCTCAAAGCTTCTTTGACCCGAAACGTTATCGTCCTTTCTTCAATTTGGCATCATGTAAAAAAAAACTTCAAATAACCTTTTTCTTTTCCCCTAATAAACCGTCTCTGCATGTGGTAGGGCCACCGAATCAGATATGTCAAATCAAAAGAGGTAGGCGCTTGTTGTTCTTTCTTCGTTATTTCCTGTAATTTAATTTAATTTAATTTATTATGTGTGTTATTAAAAATATTACCCTCACGACCTCACCACCTTTGTTCGTTTCTCGTTTCTGGAAACATTTCCTCGCACGAAAACATGCTCTCTTCTCTTTTGAACGGCAAATAATGTAATTAATGTCAAGTATATGACAGAAAAATAAAAGAAGAATATTAAATTTAATATTTTAAACAAAGATAAAACAAAAAAAATTTCAATAATTGATACCAGATGCATCAAAATTTGTGGAGAAATTTTGTCGAAAACATCATTTGTGTATCCACACATTTTTTATATGGATACCATCCACACCCTAATAGGGGTGTTAGCCGCCCACTTTCAGGAGGGGCAATATAGTCATTTACCACACCCCTCTATTAGGGTGTGGAGATCTTCACACAAAAATTTGTAAAGATCTAAGTATCTAACAGTTTTCATATATATATATATATTAGTAAAATTTTTGTTAGGTCATAAATAGGAGTACATAATATATTGTAAGCTTAACTAGTCATCAAGATAAACTTTCATCATTCTCTATAAAGTTCATCATGTTTTTCTCTACTAGTTAATTCATGCTTCATCTCACCCCAAAAAAAAAAAAAAGCCTAATTAACATTTATTCAACCACCACCAGTTATTATTACAGCAAACAAATGTTTCTATGTCCATTTAAAATCGATTCCATGCAATATAAAATTTTGGAAATGTTATTATATATAATAAACGATCACGATAGATGGAGAAAAGAACAATTTCAGGAAGTACAATAGCGGAAGCTTTCCACGCTATGGGCTCACTTTAAAAGATGATAGATGGAGAAAATTAAGAACAATATGTCAGGAAGTACAATAGTGAAAGCTTTCCACGCTATGGGGTCACTTTTCTCTCTCTTAAACAAATTGAAGATTAGTGGGTTCCACTTGCAGATGCGTTGTCCCTCGCTTCCTACCAAAAGACAATAGACTTCGGTCAAGAATGAAAACTAGTTTTAAATGGTGGGACCGTTTAAAAAATTAAAAATTGTTGCGTGGGTGGGTTGAAGGTCACGTGACTTCCTAAATTTTATTGAGACTCTCAGGGGGCGTTCTGTTTGTTTTATATTTTCTATTTTCGTTTTTGAAAATATTTTGGTGTTTTCTGTTTTCAATTGCTATTTTCAGAAAATTGAAAATGCGTTTGGTTTGTTTTTTGAAAAAATTATTTTTAAAAAAGAAAATAGAAAATGAGTTTGGTCTATAATTGTTTAAAATGTAATAAATGTAAAATTTAAAATTCGAAAACGTGTTTTCCTTGTTTTCAACATTTAACACAGAAAACGCCGAAAACGTTAAAAAAACTTTTTCGTGTTTTCTATACAAATCTTGAAAACGATTTCGAAAACGTATTTTCGAAAACAATAAATAGAACGCGTTTTCAACATTTTCGAAAATAGAAAACAGAAAACAGGTTGAAAACGGCAAACAGGACGCACCCTCATTAATTCTCATTTCTCAGCCCATATTTTTATGTTTCCTTTTTAAAATTTAAAGATAAAAAATGAGGGAATGCTTGATTGAGACCATTTAAGAAATTAATATTTTTTTTATATGCAATTGAGAGGTAAACAAAGTATGTAGAAAAATATAAAAAGAAATACAAATTAATATAACGAGTAGTTCAAAATGATGTATATATATATATATATATATATATAGTTTTTGTTTAACATTATATCGAACAAGCCCTTAGTTGCATATCACTACGGATAGACATTATAATTTACGGTGATAATAAAAGTTCAATATTACATATTTACATATATACATGCACTTTTAGTGAAAATCTTGTATTTAGATGTGACATTTCATTTTGTGCACGGAAAAGTTGTAAACGATTGATGATATATATCAATGCTCCTTTGATACGATTGATTTTTTAGAGTAAAACGGGGTAAGCCCATTCCTAAGACAAAATGATGCTACCAGAAATAAGACTTTTAAGGACGGCAGTCATCCCAATAGCCTAGTGCTTGTAGACAAAGGCGAATCTAGCATGGGGCTTACATGGGCTAGCTGTAGCCGGTCCCGGGGCGAAATTTTTTAAAACTTTTCAATGGAAAAAAAAATTTATGTATAATTTAATTAATTTAAATATTTCCTTTATCACAGCCCATGTCACTAAAATTTTTGGATTCCCCATTGCTTGTAGAGTAATAATTAACAACGATATATTCATGCTCGTAGAGCAATCAAAGCGATATCACTGCTATTGCTCTACAATTATGAGGCTATGGGACGACTGTGCTGTTCCTAAAGGTTCAGTTTTTTATAGTGCGGACGACCGTCTCTAAGAAGTGGTTGGTTAAATAAAACCCGCCTGCTATATGGAAATTAATTTTTTTTTTCCCTTCATTCTTGATTTCCGCTTAACCATCAATGGCGATGTTTTATTGTCTAATTAAAATTGGCACTAACTAAAACTGTGAGTTTGTCTAAAGTTTAAGAGATTTCTTGAAAACCTTTACTTAGTGAGAGTGGTATATTTGCAAAATCTTATGTGCATTCTGGCATGCTATTCTAGCTGTCCTGTCCATGATTCCATTCCCATCAAGTATTAAATAATCACAAATGCAACCATGTTCCGGATGGCTAGTCAGTTGGTCAAAAGCAACATTCAATAGGAGAATATAAGCATCATACATCGTACGTACGTAGATGGATATTCCCAAAAGGTAGGAGTGCGAAAATTATGCTTATTGTCTTCTGTCTCATGATCCTAGCCAGACCTCATGATCCTCTATTTTTGATCTACTAGTTATGTTAACTGTGTGTTGTATGTTGTATGTATGTCACAATAAAATTTTACTATTGTATTTTTTTAATATCTTATTTTTAGAAATATATGTGAGATATATTATTAGGAAAACATAAACCCGAACAGCATTTCGGATTTAAACATTTTCCATTACACTTCTTGAACATTTTCCATAAATGGAAATCCATCTCTAGGCAGAAATGGATTTCATGGTTGCCCTTAAATTGTCTACTCAAAATGATGACACTAGCTAGTCCCTCATGTACATGTACTCAGTAAACCTGTATAGTGTCGTTGATTACTTGTATAGATATACGAAAGTTAGTAAATTACTAGCAAAGTTACTAGATGTTATCTCTTTGTCTAGAGAAAGTCTTACTAAATTCTAACACATAATTGATTTGAATCATACAGCACCTCTTTTTCACATAATGAGTGCATAGGATCATTTGAAATAATTTAAAATTTAAAGTATTTCACATAAATACCACTAAATGTTGTGATCACCAACCCGCTTATGGAGCCTCTTTTTCACAGATATACCTCTAATTTGAAATAATTTACAATTTTAAGTATTTTACACTGTACACACGTCATGCCGTACATGGAACCCGACTAGGAGCATCTCCAATGCACAATATTGTCATGGTGTTCTACTATGTGTGAGAGAAAGACAACAAATTCAACGGGTCCCTTTTTTTCTAACTTTTTTTTTATCACTCTCCTCTCTCTACCCATTTTTTCTTGATCGGTTCCCTACCATGTTTAAAATCACACATCAATCTACCTATCCTCAAGTGTTATTATATTATTGTTTCTATCTCTCTCTTTTTTTTTTTTTGTTTTTAACTTTCCCTCTTTTTTCTCAAATTTCTCTCTCTTTCTACTCAACGAAAAAAATATTTCTCTCTGTCTCTTTCGTATATTTTTACACACACAAAGCCCCCCATTGAAGTCCTCATTGAAAATGCTCTAACAACAAGAACTTTGCAACGAATACGACACAAAAATAAAGTATCTGTCGAGTTAACGCGCAGTCACTAATGCCGTTCTAGCCAGGCACATGATCCCAAAAAGGATCACGCGCAATATCGAGATATAATAGAGATATATTTGTGGCATTCTGACTGTTTTCGAATATTTATGGCAACAATGTCAGACCTAAAAAGCAATTTTCAAATAGAGTAGAATAAGGTGATATTAAAGGGTCGTGGTCTTTTTGCTCTTTAATTAGAGTGGGCGGTTGTTTATTTCTGTCTAAATATAATATATAATATAATAGAGGGTTCGTACGTACATGTAACATCATTGCTCCTTTGCAATATATAGGGATCGATCATTCCCCCCAGTATCCAAATGGTGCACATTCTCATATTCCTTCTCTGAAACCCAGAAAATGGAATTCGGATTAAAGCTCACCGTGGTACTGGCGGTGCTCCTAATCCTACTTACAGCCGCCATTTGTCATATTGCCTGGCTAGCTCTGAAACACTGTCTCTACGGAGAACATCCTCCGGGACCACATCCCAGTGGCGGCAGCGGCGGCGGCGATCCAGAAAACCCAGTACCTGGTTGTTGCGAAGCATTTCATTTTCACATCCACATTTTCTGATGCCCACCGATAAGTAAGAACATTTACAATTCGAACTTGCAAATTTACACCTTTTTTGATTTCATCAAATTAGCTAACGAGCGGATATTCTTTGCTTGTATTCGTTTGCAGAGTTACGTACCTATATATATATGGTTGTTTCGTATCAAGTTTCTCTGCTGTCAATCTTCTAGTTTCTGGAGTCTGCTAATACTGTAATCAACAGCCAAGGTGGTACGCACGTAGGAGGACGGGTGCCCCACTGCCGCAGTCACCTTGAATCCGTCATGGTTTGTGTGTGTCTGTACATTTTTTTTTTAAAGTTTGTTTTCTTATTATTGTACAGTAATAAAACTATTACTCATTCCGTCCCATAAAGATAAACTCACTTGTTATTTCACGCAAATTAAAAAACTACATTCAATATAATTGGAAAAGAGAAAAAAAATTATTCCTCATGTACCCCTATTCAATTAAAAGAATACACTCAAGGAACTTAATATTTTCAAAACAATTTTAGTAAAGAATACAAAAAGTTATTTGTTAAATCATATTTATGATTAAGGGTATAATAGAAAAATAAAACAAAATACACTATTATTATGATAGTTGGACTATGATTTGGGATATTTGAAAAAAGAAAAATGAGTCTATCTTTATAAGACGGAAGGAATATATAATTACGTAATATAAATTTTGCATAATTTATAAATATCGAACGCAGGCTCATAAAACGGTAAATGGGTAATGGGTTGTCGAACTTAAGCTATATATATATATATATATATATGTATATACACACTTCGCGTCTATTAAAAAGATGAGGCCATGCATGCATGTGAATATTTGTATGGATACTTATCTCACTTCCATGTCAAATCTCATTTCTTTTACGAAAAGTTTGGTCGGCCTTGCGGGACTGTCGTGACCTCAAGTTTCCAAAACTTGCCCTTTTATTTTTAATTTAATGACTCATTCCAGAGGTGGAGCTAGGGGTACAACCGGTACATGGTTTGCAATCGCCCTTGCAACATTATAAATTTTCTTTTTTTTTTTTGTAAATTTTCAAATTTTGATTCAATTATATAAACATTTTTCAACTTCATCCCAGCAAAAGTTTTTTCGCCCCTGCAAACTGATCACTTGTCTGACACTTCCGTCTCATACTATTTTTTTTTTGTTTTTTAAAGAGGGCTCATACTATTTATGATATATATTTTTGTGACAATAATCTTATTTTAACACTATGATTGATTATTACTTGGATAAAATAGAATTGGCTAATATTCGTACTGTTAAAGTCTAAGTAGCGGGTAGATGTTTTTCGAATGTCATAGAATTGATCTGGATTGTATCTTGTGGTAGCTTTTGGGCAATATGCTTGTAGAGATCTTTGTAATTTTGAAGGTTAGGTATTAAATCCCCTTCTTTTGTACATTGCTTTTCATCTCAATAACATTCTATCTCCGAACTGGATTTTCAAATGGAGATAGTTCTAAAAAAAAAAAAAAAAAAGAAAAAACCTATGATTAATTATTAGCAACAGATTGCAGGTATGATTCGGCTAGAAGAATTTCAATTTTCTAATGTTAGAATTCATTATTTTGACTATGTCCAGGTGTGTGTTAGCATACAAATTATAATATATTTTTATGAGTAGGAAGAGAGAATTAGTAGAATTAGATGGTGGAGATTAATTAGTATAAGTGGACTCTATGAGATATGTGGATGTGATTTGCTTAACCAAATTTGAATTTTAAAAATTAGGAGAAAAAACGTATTTTGATGAATACCAAAGCATCACCAATAGAGATGTGAATTTGGGATTTTATGTGTGTGGTGATTAGTGATATATGAGAGAGAAAGAAAAAAATAGAAGTATTATTTTAATTGAGAGAGAGTGAGAGAGATTGAGGGGACAAGTGAAAAAAGAAGATGTGCATATAGATGTCGATTTTAGATATGATATAGGAAGCGATGAAGAAAAAGTGAGCAAATAGAGCGAAAAGTGATTAAAAAAAGAGAGAGAAAAAAGAACAAGTGGGACCCACTATTTTTATGTGTGTCTCTCTCTCTCTACACTATTACACGTTGCGACAATATTAATAATGTATTGGAGATGTTCTTAAATTGAGATATTTCTATACCTATTTCTCAAGAATGTTTGGGTATTACGTCCCCTCTTCTTATATATAGCTTTTGAATATTAATAAAATTCTTTCAAATTTGGATTTTCGAGTTAGGGTAATTCTTAAAAATGGCAAGAAAGAAATCCTATACTCCATAAGTCTACAACACATCACATTATGTAAAGTTTAATTCACAAATAATATTATCAACTGTGCTGTATAAAAATAGTAACGAAATAAATGTTCACAATATATAAACTTGGAACCATTCTTTTTCTAATTTTGCTAGATGTACTAACATATTCTTACAACAACTTAGTAACAAGTTATATTTTTAATTAGAATATCTCGCGAAATACTGACTCTCTATATTTCAGGGTATGTCTTGCTCTCAAAATAAGACTTATTAATGCATCTCTAACAAAATCTTTAAACATAAGATTCTTTATAATTTAAAGAGTTAAACCCTAAAATTTTACTCCAACAAACTCTTTAAATTAACAATTTTGTTTAGAGAGCCAGTTTGACTTTCTAAATTTGGAGAGCCAAACTCATTCTTTATAATTGTATGACTACAGGTTTCAAGATCCTACTTCTTGAATAATATAATCCACAATTCATAATATTGGTCATTAATAGTTAAAAATATTATTATGAATTAAAATTGAGATAAAATAATAATTTTTTTGAAAAGAATAAAATAAAGAGTTAAATTTAGAGAGCTTGTTGGAGCATTTAAAAATTTTCACGCCTTAAATTTTAATATGCTCTTTATTTAATAAAATATACTCTTTAAAAATAGAGAGATTGTTGGAGATGCTCTTAATATATATTATTAGTAAGGAAATATTATATATTAGTATGCGGACCAAAATTGTTATTTTTGAACCTATTGACCACATTGCTTTTAACCATGATCACTACGTGAACTATTTCTTATTATTATGGCAGATTATATGTCAACACATTTTTCTAATATTATGGCTTCTTTGATACAACTCTAAATAGTATTGTCATCTCTATAGAGTACTGTGGAATTGTTGATCTTCATAATATAAGGGTTATGGCGACTCTCCTTATAGCGGAGTGATATTTACGTGTAAAAACTCTTGTTCTATATTATACTATTTATCGAGAACTTCAAGATGAAGATGAGTATAGTTATAATATAGATAATTTTTTTATTATTTTAAAAATTACTTATTTTTAATGTTAGGTTGTTTATTTGTTTGTAAAGTTAAGAACTTTTAAGATAATGAAAATTTTGTATCAAAACTACATTCATAATATGAAGATCTCGACAAAGAATGTAATATAGAACTAAGGGCTTGTTCTATTGGGAATGATGTATATTTACTCAAATATTACGATTTAGATTTGTGGAATATATATTAAAAAGTGTAAAGTAAATATATGAGTAGTTGAAAATGATGAGAGAAAAAAATTAGTGGAAATGAATAAAAAATGATGGTGTATAAAACAATCCCCAAATACTTTTAGATCTTTAAGATTTTTACAAGTAAATTTCACCCTCTTAAAGGTCAAATGGAGATGTGAATATTATGTGTTAGATTTTTCACAAGTAATTTTCACCCTCTAAAATTTGATTTTTAGATATAAAAAAATTTACATGAACCCATGCTTAGCCTATATTTATTTATTTTTTTTAAAAAACCAATGTTCAGTAATCCATACATATGCATCAAAATTTGTCCTTATAACAGACTTAGCGGCGGACCCAGAATAATCGTCGAGTGCTATCACAAATTCCGTGGATAATATGCATTTGACGATTTCCATAGTACTAAAAGGATCTTTCTTTTTCTTTTTCTTTTTCTTTTTCTTTTTCAAAAAGGGTCTTTCTTTTTTGTAAAATGATCTAAAAATTAAATCAGCAAATTAAAGAGATAAATAAACTAAAAATGGCCATCTACACTCAACACCTATCCTAGCTAATATGACAAATGAAGCTAGGCGAGTGAAATAGGTTGATGTGTAAACAGGTAAGAGAGAGAAAATATAGAGATAAAGAAATAATAATAATAATAATTATTATTATTATTATTGTTATTATTATTATTATTATTGTTATTATTATTATTATTATTCAAAAAAAAAAAAAAGAAGAATAAACAATAAAAAATGGATTAGTGGGGAACGGGCCGCCCACTGCTTATGTTTTATCTCTTCTCTTTCTGTTCTTCTACTTTATTGTTGTATCCCACGTTTTCAAGATACTAAGAGATCACATTCATACATTTTGTGGGATCCACTTATACTATTAAATTTTTATCATTCAATTCTATTAATTCTCTCTCTTCCTACTTATAAAAATATATTTTAATGAGTTATGAGTATGCAAATACCCCCTTAAATTTCTTCAAGATACTAGCTAGGTAGAAGGCATCACACAAAAATACAAAATAAAACTTGGAGCTTGGTTTCTTACATTGTTGTTGGAAATAAATGGGCTTTCAAGTTTAAAACTAACTCAGATAGAAGTAGAACATCGAACAAATGTAAGGGTAAACATGCACGATGCACCAAACCCCAGGGCTGAAATTTTGTGACACCTTTAGCCTTGTGGTTAATGCTTCAACCATCAGAATTGTCCTTACACTAGCAGTTTCCAAAGGATGGATGATAAGGAATGTTGGCAACAATAATGTCTTCCACTTCAATGACATTTTAATTAGAGGAAGACGTTTATATGGAGTAACCTTATGGTTTTATTGATCAAGTTATGGATTTAAGTTTAGGGAGGGTGAAGTGCGATAACTTTGACTTGCATAATATAATGTCCCTACTAGTATAGGTCTCAGTGATTACTCGCAACTTAATAATCATAGAATTTATATTTAAACTCATTCAATAATCGGTCTTTGATTAAGTTTGTCGCGAATAAACATCAATATCAACTATTAATGTAAAAAGAAATAATATTGATACTATATATAGTAAAATGACAATAATATAATAATCGTTTTCATTTGTCGCCAAAAGTAAAATATAAAAAATCAAGTGCAAATTACAATTCTATCCTTACTAAGATGTAGTAGCAACTTATCTTGAAAAACTTTATCTTTAATTACACTTTTGATCCTTTGAAGTTCAACCGTGTTCTTTCTCTTCTTCAGGGTTCATTCTCCGATTTAATTCATCACCTTTGTTCGCTACTAGTTAAATGCTCCATCTCATTGATATGCGGATTAAAATTTATTCAACCAATGGTAATATGTATAACAAAAAACATATTTCTACATTGACTAAAATCGATCTCGCACAATGGAAAATTTCTCCTCCTTGCACCTCACAGCCCCCTTGAATACAGTGGGGCCGGGGGCCACTGCAATAAAATCTCTCTGGCGGGGAGGAGAACCTCTCTATTTCTCACAGTATAAAATTTTGTCATGTAAAAAATAGTAGGTAAGACAAATTCATATCATTGTAATTTATTAAAAATAATAAAATAAAGATGATAGGTAGCTACACGCCTACACAAAAGAGGCAGCTCCTTGCAATAATTTCAGGAATAAAAATGTGGAACCGTGAAGAGAAGCAGGCAAGTATCCGAGTGGGAATCCACGCAAAGCATTCAACCATTTTACCATTTTTAAAATGGTGGACCGTACGTTCCGCATGCAGTTCACTGATCATTTCAAAAGTATTGTATGTCAGTCAAGATCGAAAACTAGGTTTTAATAATTGCCCGGACCCACTTACAGTTAAAATTAACGACGCGTCTTTTCCATTGACAATCTTGTTCTTGGGATGACAAAATAGAAAGGTGGGACCGTGGGATAGAAGGCGTTATACAAGATCGCCGATTAACATGTCGCATAATTAAGAATCATCAACGCGATTTAATTCGATTCGCTTACTGCCAGATCTGGAACCAAGACGCGAGAGCTCAATTTTAAAAATTTTCCTGATATCGTAAATCACCAGAATGCGGCCAAAGTTTTGGCAATCATTTTGGCCTAAAATTGTTGCCAAAACTTTGACCGGCCACCACAGCCCGCTACGATATCGTCGAAAAATTTTCAAAATTGCTGGAGCTCCTCCTCACCGTGCTAATTCCAGATCTGGTCCCGGATTTCAAAACAGACATCGAATGGGCCCACAAATGAGCTTCGATTGCCTTTAACTACAGACTCATGCTTGCCTTTAACATTATCGAGGCATTATATAGGTTATATAATAAAATTGGGTTATTTTCCTCTATCTATTTCCATCTTGAGGTGAGAGACAATTCAACAATAACAAAATTTGATTCTCCAAGATGATTCTTAGAGGCTTAAATGTTTAGAAATCTTACTGTATGATCGTAATGTAATGGTTACGATTTAATACGATATGTAAAGTGATAAATCATGAGGCATTAGGTTATATAATAAAATTAGGATCACTCTATCTATTTCCATCTTGAGATGAGAGACAATTGAACAATAACAAAATTTGATTCTCCAAGATGACTCTTAGAGGCTTAAATGTTTAATTTTGTGGATTGAAGAATTTACACGGCATCATAAAAACTCAAGAAAAAATCATATTAAACAAGAATTAGAAATCCTGCAAAAATTCAAAGATTTTTAATAACTTTAAACAAAATAAAAGCTGCTGAAAAACAATATGAAAAAACTAGCTAGTTCAATTATATATAGGACTCAAATCAGAAAATGACCCAAATTATATCAAATATGAAAACAAATTAAAGATAAAAATAAAAATTGACAAGAATAGCTTTAACGTTAAAATTAATTGTTTTTTTTTTTTACTGCCAAATGAATTTGGACAGCCCATAATCAACGATTAGTCGTGACAAAGTGGCGAGTTACGTAAACCTCGTCGTTTGCCTCTTGAAAATAATAATATTATAATAATAGCAATTTTCAGTGCAAACACTACAATTTACTAATTTGCCACCTAGCTTCTTTCCAACCATTCAGTCTCGTCTCCTAATAAAACTGGATTCTTTAATCATGCGATGACAATCAAAAGATTAAAGTGCAGTCCAATCAAAATTAACTAGAAAATTCGAGTTTGTACTTAAATCTATTAATTTTGCAATTCTATATTCGAGGATGCTCGTACCATTTTATTACCTTAAATAAGAAGTACAACGAGGGGTACATGTTGTCATACCTCAAAAAAGAAATACTACAAGAAACGCGATTCTACAAAAGAAGCAAACGGTAGTAAATATGATTAAGGACATACTCTATACCTCCCTGACAAAAGCTAGTATTCTAATTACGATTGAGGAAAACATTAATAAACCACAAGCACCCCGTATCAATCAAGTGCTACCAATTTCCATGATCCAAGTATACAAGAGTATATCTGGATGACAAGCATACACACACATACTAATATTGTATGAAACATGCTATATAGCCATAATCTGGTTATTCATAATTGCCATAATGAAAATTTTGACATTTATATCCAGGGATGGATCTATTAGTTAACTGGGGTGTGCTATAGTTAGGTCCAAGTTATCTATAACTAAACTATTGTTCACAAAAAGACCAAAACATTTGTTGTCTCAACTGGTAACTACGTTGAGTAGTTAGGCTCATAATTCTTAATGGCCGGGTTTGAATCCAGCGTCCTTCTCTTGGCAAATGATTTTTGCTACTTTTTGGTTTTCATCAGTTTTATTTTTAATAATTGGCCATTTTAAAATACCTTAGCTATTTTCTTTCTTCTTTTCATTTTTTTGTTATTTTTATTTTTCAAAAACATATTTGCATTAATTGTGTATTCTTTAGAAGTATTTAATTGTGCATTCTAAAAGACCTTAACTATTTTTCATTTTAAACAATTTTCTTCTTATATAATTGTACATTTTCAAAGATTTTAAGTAAAATTCATTTTTATATGATTTTACACTTTCAAAAATGTTAGGTGATGCTATCTTTGCATATTGATTCAATATTTTAGAACATAAAAATTTACGGATGATTTGGTATCACTATGGATACGTATGTGTAGATATTATATTGATACAAAATAATTAAAGTATTTTTTCACATTGTTTACACATTTACACATTAAAGTGATATTTGTGAAAAATTAGTTGCAAACACTTTGTGTGATATAAATTGAATCGATTATGATTTTGATGAATAATGTGATATACTGTTTTTTTAATACATTTTTGCCATATATAAAATTTATTTTTTCATCATTTTTAAAGTTGAGCTCACTCTAGTAGCTAGTCCGATTTTTTCTTAAACCCAGCAATGCCATGTAGGAAACAAAAATAATTTAGTGAACTAAAACAATTTATGATCAATTATATTCCAAAGAAACCAAATGAAATTGTTATTTGATGTTAGCTTCCATTTTGCAAAATTAATCTAGCAAAACACGATTTTCAATAATATTTTGCAAATAAACTTATTTGGGAAAATAAATCAAAATCAAGGCGCTACCCCCGAACCCCCGAGGAAAGGGGCTTCGCCCCATTCAAACTCCCGAGCTCCCTTCATAAATTCAGTTAGGTCCCAATGAAAATCCTGGATTCGTCCTTGTTTATATCCATGCTTACATAATCAGATATTTTGATATCATTAATGGCAAGCTAGTCTTTTGCTCTTATTATGGTCAATATGTCAATTTAATCATGGCACTCTAACTTTTTCCATATATATATGCAATCTACAATTTTGATTTCCTCCCCATGTGGGGAAGCTCCCCCCGACTGATTGGAGGGGGATCTCAAGCGAGACTCTTTTTATAAAAAAAATAAAAATAAAAATTGACATGTGGTGTAAGGAGCTCCCCATATGGAGAGAGGATCATCCTTTATGCAATGTATGTCCGCTTGTTTCGACCTCACCTAAACAAAAGTACGGGAAATAAAACCCATGCTTCATGCATATGATTACAATTTCTCATGGATTGGATCAGTAGAAAGGATAATGTTACACGTGTCACTCCGTTTCAAGGTTTACCACTTACTCATAATAGAAGCGGGGATAAAATGGTTATTTCATCTTTACTTATCTAATGCATATATTTCATTATAAACATAGTGGTACACAATATTATTTTCTAGCCTAAGTAGTTGAATCAATTTGTCTTGTATTGTATTTGGTATTAAGTTAGTCAATAGTAACAATCTATATATAAGGGACTACAAATACTCAAATACTGTGCAAGTCCTTTGTAAGAGTAACTAATGCTGGATGATCAAGAGTATTTATTTATTTATTATTAGGTTTTTTTTTGGGGGGGGGGGGGGGTGGCGCGGGGAAGGGATGATCAAGAGCATTAAATAAATAAATAATCAGCATACGAGCAATTCTAGAAATTTTTCAGGGAGGGACACTAAAAGTGTATTAGAGTAGCTAGGCCACCAAAATGCTAATTAAATTATTGGCTTGACCATGCTGAGAAACTAATCACTTGCTCATGGCTGAGAAATTTATCACTAATTTGTGAAAGTTTCGAACTATAGGTCAATATTGATTCCAAGTAATTAATTAATCAATGTCTATAAGGGAGAGAGATAGACATTTTTTTGTGGGTCCCATACTGTTACGATTTTGTTTTTAGTTTCAATTTGTTAAAATTACTTTTATCTCATTTACCCCATTTTTTCCTCGCTTTTTCTGTCTCACTTCTCATCTCATATTCAAAATCATACATCCATCTACACATTTTTCGCTATTATTTTAATATTATTTTTAAATTTATTTCTATCTTTCCGCTCTTTTTTTTTCTATATTCCTTTCTATTAATTTACTTCAATTAAAATAATCAGTTTCTCTCTATCTTTCTCTCTCATCTAGATCATCCTAATTAAACATCCACAGTTGCATTAATTAGAGATGCTCTAAGGAAAGTATAAAGTATGATAATTGATGACTAGGTTGATCCCCAAACCTTACAAGCCTAGATAAGGTACGGTTTAAGTGTAAAAAGACTCTTTTTTTTTTAATTTAAATTATTCTATATTTATTTATAAAAAGTAGTTCAGAAAATAAACAAGTAAAACAACACATTTAGAAAATGCATGTTTATAATTGAAAATTAATCAGTCGTTAATGTGAGAGTGAGACCAACCAAGGATAATTTTGCCGAGTTCAGAAGGAATCGACTACACTTCAAGTTTAGCAACGCGACCAATTGGTCTTAATTACCTTTTAAACAATTAAAAACTAGCCCTTCGATCTATGTTCGACCCTTTATTACAGTCTGTGTATCAAACTCTCGATCTGCTTATTTTTGGGGTGTTTGGTCTATGAAACTGGGAGTTTATCTTCTTGTGTCGAGTTTTCTTTGATTGAGCGTTTACTATATATGTCTTGATTTAGTTAATCAAAGAGGCACCTTGTTTGTTGAGCCATTTCGTGATGGGTTCATTTCGTAAAAACTACTCTTGATGAATACAAGAGTTTGAATTTAATATATAATTGTCTATTATCGTGATCTTGGGTACGTACACTATCTAGGGCAATGTGGATGGTACGTAGTAAATAATTTCTAGCTTTGGTGGCTCTATTAAGCTTGATCTTGCGGCCCAATGCAAACACGACCGCAACTTAATTCGGGTGCTTCGATTGATTCTACTTTATATTAATGAAGATTAATGTAACTTTAATATACGACTATATATAGTAGGAAACTACGTACTGTAATATATATGAAAGCAACTATGGCTTAATGCAATATATACCTCGTAATTTCTTTTACAATTATTATTTGTATTTAATTACCTTTCAAATTTTTTCCAAAGCAGTCTTGCGCTTTTCTACCATGCAATCTGCCTCGACATGTTGTCCAAGCGAGCCCTCGCTTCTACTACTATATATGAGATTTTTAATCAAAATTCCAATACATTTTTCAATTTAATTTGAAAAATATTTCTAACAAGTAATAGTACCTAGCTAGTTTGTCAATTATGAAGTCATACTTCTAATCTAATCTAGGTAAAAAGGATGAATATGAAACACACTTTAATTGCACTTTGGACTTTGGACTTTGGACTTTGGAGAGAGGGGAATACTATTTCAGACTTCCTAGGTAACACAGAGTATAAAGAGAAAATTTAAACTTAATTGTCACTATAGCAAGGACCTACAAGGAAGACTCAAGGGCCTGGTGCAATGAGACAAGATGTGGAGTATACTTCTAATAATGTTAGGGTAATGTAATGGACTGACATATATAACATTTTCAAAGATGAAGATTTGTTGCCAAAACACATGTGGTCTGATTGTATTCAAGTGCACTTCGTACATCTATGGTCACGGATTCGATTTCCCTCTGCTATAATTTCTCTGTAAGTATAAAAAAATAATAATAATAAGATTTGGTGAACACCCGTGGTCACGGGTTCAATTCCCCACCTGTACAATTCCTTTGTAAGTATTTAACAAATAAATAAATAAATGAAGATTTGCTAAACTACCCCATCGTAATGGCTTTGGCGATGATTTGCCCGTGATTATTGTAGTAAAGTGTCCAACTTTTATTACAATGTGTCCAACTTAGTGATATCAATCAGGGTGGGCTCGGCTGGCCCGCTAAATATTGACCCATGATCGGCCCACTTTGTTTATAGGCCCGTTCAAATGAGTTGGCAAGCCAGGCTGACGCAGCTTTTTTTTTTTTTTTTTTTGTGACCCGACTTGCTCGTCCACCATATGGGTCGGCCCATGTAGGCCAACCCATACGGGTCGATGGATGAGCCGACCCATGCAAATTAAAATTAAAATTTTTAATATTTATTTATTGAAATTTAATAATATAATAATAAAAGAAAAAATTTAAGAAAAATTGACTTGAGGGGACGTATTGTCCCCTCAAGTCAAATTGGCTATAGGTTTGCAGCGTTTTTTAGGCTGCAAAGCTGCAGCTTTGATATATGACGGATTGAGGGGACATATGTCCCTCATAATTCTTATTAAAGCTGCAAAGCTGCTGCCTTGATATATGAGGGATTGAGGGGACATATGCCCCCTCATAATTCTTATTATATAATTTTTTTCTTAATATCACGGGATAGCGATTAACCGCTGGCTCGTGTGATTGAATTTGGAAAGGCACAGGTCCAGTCATGAACAACCCGCGAGCCGGCCTACGGTTAGGGTCAATAGTGTGTGGGCCAATTCGAATTCCACCGGCCCACCCATCTTGACACCACTAGTCCAACTCTTGTGTAAAGTTTCTTTTCTTTTTTTTTTCTTTTGGTACTCCTTTTATCTAGATAAAGATACGAAAACTCTGTTAAAAAAACACGGTTTTACGAAAAGAAACTGGTGAGAAGGTACAAAACCACCTAGCTTTAAAAGTTGTTAGAATTACTTACTCGTACTAAGCTGGTTGTGATGCAACATGCGGTGCTGGTGTAGCAACACATTGAGTGCTCTCTCTCTCTCCCCTAGCCCTTGGGCAAGACGGACACCACGCCCTTGTTGCAAACTGTCTTTCACTAATCACTACTATTACTCTCTTAGCATTAATGACAGTAAATTTTCAATGCAATATATACCAGACATAAGTATTTTAACCCAACAATTTAAATCATATTACTTCCTAACAAAAATGGAAAACTGTCAAATTAATGTTACGAATACGTAGTTAAAGATAGTCAAAGAGAAAAATGATTTTTTTGGAATAAACTCGATCAAACAAAGTTTCAGAAAATGAAGTTTAGGCCAATGGCACACCAACAAATTGTTGGCACATACATATGGTGCTCAATTGCTTAATCACTTTGACCTCACGTAAAAGTATCTCTGTTTTTAAAAACATGCTTAAGCCATACAACTTTCCGCTGTCTACTTTTTTATACTTTTAATTCGCACTTCTTCATATGTTTACACCTCCTTAAGCATGAAGTTTTACCTCGACGACGACGTGGTGAACATAACCAAATCAAGGCCAATGGAAAATTCTAATGCCACAAACCCTACAAAAACGAGATTGAATTTGTTCCCCAAAATAAAAACAATGGTTTAATAAATGTGAAATTTTTTCATCCCGTATTTTTTTATTCGACAAGAGCTTCAATATGAGTACAATCTTAGTATACAAATTTTGGCTACATTAAAATTTACTTATTTTTATCGATAATCAGGTTATTTCTGTGTCAAGTAAGAAATTTTTACTATAATAATCAAAATATATAGAATAAAATTGTACTCATATTAAAACTCCTAGAATAAAATAATAAGGAGCGAAAAAAAATCACATTTACTGTACCATCATTTTTATTTTTTCCCCCTTAACAAGAAGGGTAATACAAATTCATTATCTACAAAAACTAAGGGGCCGTTCTGTTTGTTTTGTATTTTCTGTTTTCATTTTCGAAAATGTTTTGGTGTTTTCTATTTTCAGTTGTTGTTTTGAGAAAATTGAAAATGCGTTTGGTTTGTTGTTTTGAAAAATTATTTTCGAGAAGAGAAAATAGAAAACGTGTTTGGATTATACTTTTAAAAAAATACAATTTTGTATCATAAAACTTACAAGATGGTCCTTAAACTTTTCAAGATTTGCAAACAAGCCCTCATCTTCACCAACCTACCCCCACCCCACCCTACCCCCACCCACCCCTCCCTGCTTTGCACGCCGGCGACGATGACCACCTGCGAAGGTGGAGAGCCAACTGCAGTGGTCGAGGGTGGAGAACCACCACTGGTTCTCCACTGCTGCGAAGGTGGAGAACCACCACGGTTCTCCACCTGCGAAGGTGGAGAACCACCGTTCTCCACCTGAGAATCACCGCGAACCACCGTTTCGGTGGTTCTCAGGTGGAGAACCACCAGATCTGGTGGTTTGACCACTTTCCGGTGATTGGAGTCGGTGGCCGGCGGTGGTGTTGGTGGTTGGGACTAAAATGTACAAAAATGAAAATTTGGGACTCAAATGTAATAAAAGTAATGTTTAAAATCCGAAAACGCGTTTTTATTGTTTTCGACATTTAACACTGGAAACGCCGAAAACGTTAAAAAGACGTTTTCATGTTTCCTATACAAATCTTGAAAACGTTTCGAAAATGGATTTTCGAAAATAACAAACAGAACGCGTTTTAATATTTTCGAAAACTGAAAACAGAAAACGGGTTGAAAAAAGCAAACAGAACGGGGCCTAATTGTTCCCTCTTTTCATCCGTAGTCTGGTCACTTTTAGTGATTGATTGATAGTGACTACCGGTCGCTCTCAGATCGCAACTTGCCCTCTGGTTTTCTTTACATTTTGTCTCTCTTCTTTTACATATATACCAAGCTTGCTTAAGACCCAAATTAAATCACACCTTCAATAATTAACCCCGGCCATAGTCTTATATGGATACTGAAATGAAGCAAATGGTAATGGTGGTGGTCCTCATTGTACTAATGGCCATTTCTGGTATCGCATTGTTACTTGTGATCCTGAAACTCCGCCTCTGTGGAGGAGGAGGAGGCGACGCCGACGGGGATCCAGAAAACCCTGACACTGAGAATGCTTCTTGCTGCCAAACATTTAATCTTCAACTGAGCTTCCGCGTTTTTTGATCACGTACTGCTATTTATATTTCTGCTAGCAGCCGGTGAGTAGGAAACCAAATTAACAATCCTGTGTCTTTTGTCTTTGCACTGGCCCACATCAAATTATTAACTAATAGTGTACTCATGGTTTGTAGTTTTCTGAGTGAGTTTGCCGAGGTTTATAATTAAAAACTTGTATGTATTTTGACATCTGTTATAATTAAAAACTTGTATGTGTGTGTTTATATTAAAGAATAAAATTTCAACAGGTGCTCTGTTTATGACTTTACGGACGCCATTTTTGCAACTCCAGCAAAAATTTCGATTTTCACTTTTTTTCCTTGACGTCCGTTTATCCATCAATATTCGATAGTGATATTTTGAGCCTGATCTTGTGGTCTGAACACAACTACTGCGGCTTAATTTGAGTGCTTCGATTGCTTTCATTTTGTATTGTGGATTGTAATCTCTTTTGCCTGTATTGTTCCTTTTAATCCTTTCGTCGAGAATTAGTAGTAGTTTAATTAGGTGCCAATACATTATACAGTTCTCGAGCCTGATGAAAAATAACATGAACAAGTGAGTAAAAAGTCTCACATCGGTTATATTGAAAGGAAAAAACCAATGTAAATATAAATACAAGGGCTACTCCCTTCGGAAGTTAACCTTTTAAGGTAGAATCGCTTACACTTATACAAAAAATTTAACATGCTATCAGAGTGGGCGAACAACCGGGGACCAATGCTCCGCCAAGCAAGTGGATAAAAAGTCTCACATTGGTTATATTGAAAGGAAAAAACCAATATAAATGCAAGTGTAAGGGCTACTTCCCGGTTAACCTTTTAAGGTGGAACCCCTTACACTTGTATAAAAAATTTAACCCCAAGTCAAATAATACATTAGGTTTTTTGATCTCCTATGTGTGTGTGTATATATAGAGACATACTATAGTAAGAAACCATCCAATTGCTAGAGGAAAAGTAGAATGGTTATTGATTACAAAATATTAAATCACAATACTATAGAAATAATATTCCAGACGAAAATGTTCTTGTAAATTGAATTCAAAACTGCAAAGTCTTTAGTAAATTCGATTTAAAAAGCAGTTTTTGGGAAGTAAAGATGCATCCATACCGCATAGCTTGGATAGCTTTCACCTATCCTGGAGGCCATTTCGAGTGGCTAGTAATGCTCTTTGGAATTAAAAACGCACTAAGTATTTTTCAAGTGCATGAGAGACATTGAACAGTACTAAGAAAATTTAACTGAAGGAGATAACTCTCTTAAGTTTAATTTTGTGGATTTAAGTATTGAAATGGCATAATAAGAACTCAATTAAAAATCATATCCAAACAGAATTTGAAATCCTGAAAAAAATTCTAGTAATTGGAAAACAAGATGAAAACTAGTACTTTAATTATAGGACTAAATTAGAAAATCAGAGGTGGAAACAAACATAAAAATGAAAATTGATAAGAATATATAGCGTGTAATAGTTAAATAGGTTAACAACTTAAATCTTTAGACCAAGTGGTTAATATGGTATCAGAGTAGACAATGGTAGTACTGAATTTGAATTTCACCACTATCCGATCCATTAAATTAATTTGTCCACATTTTACACTTTGGTGGAAGCAAAATTTAACAAGAGAAGTACTACCTCCGTCCCATAAATATGGTCTACTATTCCTTTTTCGTTCGCCCCAAAATATAGGCCACATTCCTTTTAAAGACATTGTTAAAATATTAGTTGTCATATATGCCATCATTTAATCTATCTTATTATCACCAAAATATATTAGTTGAAATAAAACATCCAATAAATGAAAGGACATATTAGGAAATCAAGTTTAAGTTTTACTTTTCCAACACTATTAATTGTATTTTTCTCAATCTTTGTGAAATTAGAAATGGGCTATATTTATTGGACGGAGATAGTATTAAAGATAAGCATATAGTGGAGAGACATAGGACGTTTGTACCATGCAAACCCAGAAAGGCAGAAACTGGGTGTAATGAAATTAATTTCCATGATCAGGGGATCGATACAAGTTAATTAATCTGGATGACACGCAGGGCGTAGCTAGGAATTCAGCTTAGGGGGGGGTTACACGCGAAATTTTTTACTGGGCTCCATTCTTTTCCGATGATATCTAAACTCAGTGTATATTCTTATTCGACGAATCCATTATATAACAAAAAAAATGATAATGTACATTAAAGTAATAAAAATACGATGATTTCTTCTAATTTTCATCGAAACAAATATATTAAAAATTAAAGACTTTCCTGCCCAAAAAAAAAAAAAAAAAACTAAAGACTTTCATTCACAAAGAGTAATAAAGGGAACACTTGAAAATAGAAAATTCCACAAATTCACCATTTGAAATATGGAATTGGAGGTTTTTACTTGAAAAAGAAAAAATAATTGCCATTTGTCATTTAATTATTATTTTTAATGAAATTTAATTAGTAATTGAGTTTGAAAGATAAATTGTAATTTATTACCTATAGTTACATAATCACCAATAAATAAAAATGCAAAAAAAAAAAGAAAGAAAATAAGCATTTAGGGGGGAGAGAGAGAGAGAGAACCACTTGAAAACAGAAAATTTCATAAATTCTCCACTTGAAATATGGGCTTAGAGGTTTTTACTTGAAGAGAAAAAGTAATTGGCATTTTTCATTTAATTATTATTTTTAATGAAATTTAATTAGAAATTGAGTTTGAAAGATAAATTGTAATTTTACATTACTTAAAGTTGACACAATCACCAATAAATTTAAATACAAAAAATAAAATAAAATGAAAATAAACATTTAATTTGAGAGAAAGAGAGGGGGTAAAGAGAGGTAATATATGCGTAATGTAAAAGAAAGTGTTCAACAGTGATAAGTGTGTATTTTACATATTTATTATTATCATTAGATCGAGTAGATATCTACTTATTTCTATGTATATTTTGTGTTGGTAGGCATAATCCCTCAATTTGGATGAGAACATGCGAAAAAGGAGAAAAAAGGGATCAAAAGTGTTACATTTTTAGAAGTTTGGGGACCAGAATGTAGCTTTTGAAAGTTTAAGGACTTTAGATGCAATTATTTTAGGACTTTTTTGTAAGAAAAGTCAAATTTTAAGGACCAAAATGCAACAAAGTGATTGTTAGGGACTCGCGTGCAATTTCTTAGGTGGAGAAAGTGGCCAAAACCAAACATCTCAAAGAAAAGGCAAGGGGGAGAAGGGAAGGAAAAAAAAAAAAAAAAAAGGAAGTTGGTGAGTGAGAGAATTGAACCCAAGTCCTGCACCATCTCAATTGTGAGTTCAACCAACCCAAAAACAAAGCTTTGTGTGGCATATGTTGCACTGTCTTTTATTTTAACTAACTTCAGGGTTAGACTGGGTTACAGCATAGTCCAACCCCCCTATCTACGCCACTGATGACACGCATACACACACATATAAATATTGTATATATTTGCAATTTATTTCAGCTGGTTTCGATTTCACCTAAACAAAAAATTTGAGTTTGTCATTTTGCAACACTTTGCTCAATTACGATCGTACTCTATTTAGTCTACATTTCAACTTAAACTCGTAAAAGTGCAAATTTTGTCATTATTGTTTGATCAAGCTTTACACTTTTTAGAATATAATTAGTCAACATATTATATATCGATATTTCGATGTCGCTCATGCATGGTCAGACGATTTTATGCGATTGGATATGTCTAGTCCTCACACTATTATTGTGACGAAGGCCGGCAGAGAAATTTTTAACGTCATGAGTGAATATACGTTACTTAGTTACTTTGAAGCAGTGCCGGTTTAATTAGAATAAGAAATTAAAGAACAAACCATGAAGTCCTGTTAATTAATGTTTTTACCTGTTTCATATATAGAAACAAACATGTTTTAAGTATGTGATCATTAACTATGTAGAATTAAACAAGTACAGGAAGTAAACCCATGCTTCATATATGATTACAATTTCTCTTCGACCAACTAGTTAAAGGATAATACTACACGTATCTAGTGTTTGAAAAAGCGTTAAAAAGCGCCCTCAACCGTGAAGAGCGAGATGCGGAAAAAGCACGAAAGGTGTACGTGATACTTTTACACACTTAATTTATACTTTTTAGAACTTTACATGTATCGCTCCAATTCAGTGGGGTTTACATGTACTCTCAACCCTCTTCACTTTAACTTTGTGGATTTAAGTGTACGCAGCATAATAATAAGAATGATCAAGCAGAAATCTTATATCCAAAAAGATTTTAATAATTCAAAATGAAATACTAGAAAACTACCAAAATTATTAAAGATGAAATTGACCTAAAAAATAAAATCGACAAGAATAACGTCATCAAAGTTAAAAATGATGTTAATTTTCCTAATGAGAAAGAAATTCAAGCAGCCCAAATCAATCCTTAGTCGTGACGAAGTGGCGAGTTACGTTGGGCTCCTCATTTGCTTCCTCAAAATATATTATAATAGCAATTCTAAGCATACTCTACATACAATTAATATTGCAATTTACTATTTGGTTCATTTAGATTAAATTAAATTCCACCTAGACTCAATCCATAATTCTTTCTGGTTATAAGGTATTGTCCTCGAACATTTGTTTTATGATTTTTAGTTATTCTTTAATATATATGTGATCATAAAAAGATAAAAATACAATTTTATTATATTTAACGATTCCATTCGAGTTTTTTTGAACCAATACAGTTTGGTATTATTTTAAGAATTTGTCCATTAATTGCCCTCGAATAAAATAACTTCATTTGAACAGCAAAAGTAAAACTTCTACACCAGTTGTTGGTCAAAGCAACATTCAAAAAGGGATTTTGTATATGCATATTTATTTATGTATGGTCGTACGTAGCAGATGGAAGAAAGGGAACATGCATATATGCATCATCGTATGTCGCTAGCTAATCATAAAATATTTCTGATATTGAGCTACATGATGCAGATGCTTCCTTTCTTCTAATTAATTAAGTTCTATCTCCTGAACCTAATGCTCTCTTTGGAGTGGATATATATATCCCCTTCACTTTCAGCAAGAAAAATATGGATTTTACATTCTTAGGCCAAGCAAAAAGCATAATAATGTTTGATATTTCTTAAGTTTGATCTTGATGCTACGATCAAATGCATGCACTCCGTACACAGCCTACAACTCTTGTAATTACCAACTTATTAAACTAAAAGTCAAACTGTTACTAGTCAAAGTCAAATGTGTAATAGTCAAATCGAAGTTAAAATAGTACTAAAATGTCTTAAGTTGTGAGTTTGGGTTAACTTAAATAGCTCGAGGGTTGAAATAATTAAATATATGAGTTATTCCACATAAGTTGTCCCGTTTATATATCTTGATTTGCTAGAGTAATAGATGGTGTGTTTGAAACTAATGATATACTAACCGAAAATTTCCAACATACTCTTGTATATAATTGTATTCGGTACTCTAGTTTAATTAACACTAACCATTTATACATAAAGAACCACAAACATTGTACAAGTCTTGTATATATATGTAACTAACGTTTAATGATTAAGGGAGCTAAATAATCACTACACGAGGAAATATTAGAAATTTGTGACTTGTGAGACACAAACACTAAGGGCATGTTTGATTGGTGATAAAGTTGATATGCACGCAATTCCGTGTAAAATGTGTGATTAATATTGTATTGAAAATTATATGTGCGGTTGAAAATATGTGTATAGTTGTACGTAATTACGTGCGTATAAAGTTATAACCAATAGAACAAGCCCTCAAGGTGTAGGAGCATTAAACTAGATATCGCCAAAATGATAATTAAATTATTAGGTGGACCACCCTAGAAATCAATCACTAGTTTTTGTCTGATAAATTTATCACTTGTTTGTGAAAGTTGTGAGCCATAGGTCAATATTGATTCCAAGTATTTAATTAATTAAGAAATTAAAATCATGAAAATGTAATATTTTCTGCGTTTTGGAAAGGTCGTGGTTAACCAGTTTTTGTTGGATATTAGTTTCAACTAATTTTTGACCAATTATTTAAGTAAGACTTGCTTTCTTATACGAATTTCTTTGACTAAGTATGTTCTCTTCTATGAGTACGATTCTAAGAGGTGCGAAATATGACATCGATCTCCAAAAGTTAGAAACCATAATAATAATTAATTGAAAATATAATGATGGAAAAACATAATTTTTTTTATTTAAATTAATTAATTTAAATGGTATCTAACAAGCTCTAAATATATATCTATATGAAAATGGAGTGAAAACACGTGCGACATTATGAGACCTAATCCAAGGATCTTTTGCCGAGTTCTGAAGGAATCGACTACGCTTGAGGAGTCAATTTCTTATCTTGGGCTGGCCCATATGTCTCTCTGAAGGTACAAGCCCATGTCCATATCTAGGTCAGTGACTGCTAATGCCATTTGAACTGGTCGACCCAACATGAAATTCTCTCCAAGTCAATGCCAAATCCTGGTGGATACGGTTCTGTAATTTTTGTTATTGGATTGTGAGTGGGCATTCGCTAAATGGGCTGAACCAGCTTTGCCTACCCAAAACCTTTTTTTCAAACTAAACGAAATTTTATTTATTTTTTTGTTTTGGTTGCGTGAGGAGGCTTTTGGAAAGAGAACTTGTTATATATTTCGGCTACTATACATATGAGCTAAAAAGTGCATTTTTTAAACAAACTTGTAAGTCATCTAAATGGTACTAATTCTCAAATTTAGAATGGCTAGAGAATTGAGACACTAGAACGGCTAGAGAATAAATGATACTTGAATGTAATTTAAGCCACACTTCACACTACAACTACTAATAATGTAGCACCGCTATGTTTTATATATCTCGCTAAAAATGGTATACACATTGGTCTAATCACGATTTTGAGTTTGAAGTAGAAAGATAGTGAGTGTGTCCAATAAGATGATATTTTACTATTTTTGAGAAAAGTTTTAAAAGTAGTGGCTTTGGAAGATACAAGTAGTTAAAAAGTGATTCGAAAAAATGTAATCAGAAAGCAGAAATAATACAAAAAACTATTATCGAATAGTTTTTATCAAGCATAGTCATGAGTAAAGTCTTCATTCTTCATACAAAATGATTCTAGCGCTTCCGGTTATTTTATTTACTCCTAATGAAATTTCGTTCATTTATAGTTAATCTTCAACTTTTAGACAAATACTGATAATTACACAATTGAGACCAAGATTTCAAGGGCGGTAGCTTAAGAACCCTCATTATAAGATGTTTAACTTCCAATTTATCCCTTCGTGGAAATTACACAAATCTGTGTTAAAAATTATTGTAATCATTAATATCATGAATTCAATGTCTAATTTGGGCTTATTCTATTCCAGGATAATTTTTATCCCACACTCTTCTCTCTTCTCTTTTCAATCACATACACATTTTTCAATACAATATTAATCACATATTTTATACGGAGTACCGCACGGATAACTTTTATCTCCAATCAAACATCCCCTTAAATTGCTTACGAATATTGAATCTTTTGTGCAATTCAGTGATTAAAAAAAAAAATGATTGAATTCATTAAAAAATGATTGAATATGAAATAGGGAGCTGGGGCCGTTTAAGTAGGTAATAGGTGACAGTTACCACGTACAAGATGCGGTTTAACTGTTTGAGGTTTAAAAAAAACAGTCAAATCTGCGTATTTGTCTTTCCGTATCTGTCCTCGATTTCCATGAAGTACCAAAGCCACAGTCCTTTTACTCTCTGCCCAATAACTCCCATACCATGCTAAAGTAATTCACATTCTTACCCTTTCATTCATTTAGCGCATCTTAAATATTAGGGGATATGAAATAGGAAAGAAAATGAGTTAATTTAAAAATGGACCATGCTAGGTCTACATAGGTGGTTATATAATGATTAATATAATAGACACATGGCATGATCTTGTTATTTTATTAATTACATCACTTTTATATCAACCACCAAGATCATGCCATGTACCAATTATGTCAACCATTATGTAACTCATTATGTACATCTAGCATTTTCCTTTAAAAATATATATAAAAATGGGTTAAAATACATATACTAACACGCACTTAATAACCTTATTTAGGGCTTGTTCTTTTGGGAGAGGAATGATCGGATATCCACCGTGGATACCTTATGGTACCCACAAAAAAAATTCATGTTGGCCCATCGCTATCCATTATTAGGGAACAATTATGTATTATTCATATAACCTAATGTAAATACTAAAAAAATAATTGGATGATGTGGCGTCCTATGAGGGCGCCGCGTGGCGTGGATCCGGTACCCGTGTGGGTATCCGAATAAAACCATCTTTTGGGATATTGTAAATTTATTCGAACTACACATCAGATATGTGGTTGAAATTTAGAAAAAATATTTTTAGAATATAAAATAATTATATGAGCGATCGAAAATTATGAGATAGAAAAAGTTAGTGAAAATTTATAGTGTAGAGAACAATGCTTTAGTATTCTACGCTTCTTAATATACAATGTAACTTTGTATAAATTAATTAATTAGATAAAAAACTTATTTCATAAATTAGAGACTGAAGAATTCCACGTACCACGAATATTAATATTAATTTACAGAAAGTGAATTTTTCTGATTAAACGAAATAAACAATTTGAAAATTGTATCTAAATAAAGTAATTGGGACAGTTAAAACAAAATATTATTATATTGACTATATTTTTAAGTCAAATAAAAATTATATCAAGCCAAAAATTATCCAAAAAAATACAAACAAGAAAATGAGCTATACGAGCTTATGCATAGGTCGTGCGAATAGTGAGTAACTCAACAGAATTGCACTTAAGAAAATAAATTCAGTTAAAGAGAAAAAAAATTTCTTATGAACAACAAATGTTGCCAACTGAAAAGTAAAAGCTGATTAGGAGTAACTGAAATAGTGAGATTTTTCCTCGGTAGTCGAGTTCGGGCTGGTAGTTGATTACAGAGGATTCTCGGCCCCCTTCCATGGGGACCAAGTCTCCTATTTATAGTAAAAATTCCTATAAGGTGACAGGCCATCGTGAGGTGACAAGCCTAGGCCAGACTAGATGTGATGATTACTGTCATCACCTAAGCACAGCCTTTTTACATTTATTGTGGTGATCTCGAAGCTTGTGTGTGACCGTTTTTGCATTTATGGTGGTCATGTCATGTCCGATATTGGTGATGTGAGCATATCCGGCAATACGTAGATTATCCTTGATTGTCAAATCACTGTTGGTGGAAACTCCCCAGCTAATCTACCGACCTGGTCCCTTAACCGACCTAGGGAGAAGCGGTGGCACAGGCCCTGAGCTGGGCCTCGGTCAGCTCGGACGAACATTACCCCGAGATATGCCACGTCCGAACGGACCTGACGCCAGGCCACAACATCGATTGTTAGCAGTGATCCGTACTGGAACTAAGCCACGCAAGTGGACGCGCTCCTTCATAAGGGCATCCGAACTAGGGCCCTGCCACGTCAGCGAGGTGGCAACAACAAAAATTTATGAAAGTATAGAATATGCGAAGCGTAATAACATGTTTGTTCTAATTTATTATTGTCATATCATAGTATCAATCGGAGATGTCATCTATTTAAAGTTAAATAAGATATATTATTCACTTGAGTAGTTTTTTTAAAAGATCATTTGATTTGATAGTAGTATATTATTAAGTTGGCTAGATCAACTCTTGATTCTTACATCACGATGAATGAAGTTAATAAGTTAAAATTTCATTGCTCAACATTTTAAATATTTAAATTATATTCTATTTAATTAATTGCTATGAAATAATAAATCAATAAATATTCTCTAAGAATTGGAAAAATAGAGAGTATGATTGGGGTACGAAGAAACTTGTGCACTCTGCACTCTGATCCAGAAATTGCTCTTTTCAAATAGCGATCTTCTAAAAAACAGTCGTAATCCATTAGTTAAATATTCCGTGAACTGCGGGCTAAAGATATTTTTTGCAACCGTGAAAATTTTAGTGCTACCCTACTGAGTTAAAACCTCCTAATGCCGGTATACTATTTGAAAGATTCATCAAGTGTCATTATATTTTAAATAGTCTTTGGAACGTAAGAGATCATTATTTTAAATACTATTTGAAAGATTCATCAAGTGTCATTTACAAACAAAGGTTTGGGTTTTTACTCTACCTATATATGGGTAAGAGATCACATGTGGGCATCCTAAGTTGCCCAATTGTGGGCGGATGGGCGACAGCCGACACGTGCCCTACCCCTGGCGGTTCGGGAGAGGACAGATGGCGTACATCCGCTACCCCTGATGGTTCGAGAGAGGCCAGACGGCGCACATCTGCCCTCATGTGAATACCCTTTAGAATATTAGCCTCTAAACCATTGAAATAGTTAATGGTAGTGGAAATATAAGGCGCATGTGATAACTGTTGCAGATACAGAGTTGCCATGTTACCAAATTATTTCCTGATGTGGCCTAAATTAAAAACTAAAATGAAAATCGCAGCTTACTGAAAAAAAAGTGTTGTTGTTGATGAACGCAAAAAAAAAAAAAAAAATGAAATAAAAGAAAATTATAAAAATAAAAGGTTGCAGCATCTAGATCATTAAGCAAATCTATGAATTTTTTTTTCATGAAAAATTTTTTAAAAAAAAAAAGAAAAGAAAACGTCCTAGATTACTTAGCGGCCTGAATGCTGCAACTTTTTCATTTTGTAAGGAAAAAAATTTATCTTTGTGTTGTTATCAATAGCGGTATTTTTTTCTAAAGTTATTATTATACGATGTAGATACAATTTTTGTGATGTGGCAATTTTATTTCTTCAACAATTAGGGTTGGCAACGGGTCGGGTTCGGGTCGGGTCGGCCGTTTCGGGCCGACCTGCGAATAAAATTTCGACCCAAACCCGTCCCGTGACCCGCGAATAATCGGGTCGGGTCGGGTCACGGACGGCTCGGGTCAAGCCGTTGACCTGAGCATTGACCCCTTTTTTTTTTTAAATAAATTTTTGAAACTCAAGTATATTGGATCAGGAACAGGAATAAGAGATTTAGTATATTGAGTATTTTTGAAACTCAAGTCGTTGACCTGATAGTGAATAAAAGATTAGCCAATTATGTATTTAGTCATTTAGTATTGAGGGACAATATATTGGGTTTTCTTAGGAAATATCAAACTCAGAAATCATTTTATATCTTTTGTTATTTGATTGCAAGTTAGAAAATGAAAGGATTTTTCATATTATAATCATTTTAAATACAATTTTTACCAATTCCAAGAAAATATTTTTTTGGGGGTATGTGATTTTTATTTTCCAACCTATATAGAAAATATTTTCTTTTCCATCTTTATTAATCAAACACACCCTTATAGGATCTCATCATACACATTATCACAAGTTTACATAGAATGTGAATTATGCACTACTAGTAGAGTAGGAGTTAAAACCCCAAATTGCCACTACACTATTTGAAAGGTTACTCAACTACCATTATGTTTTAAATGGTTACTGGAGTGCTACTATACTATCGGGGATACGTATCGAAAATTCACCTAGCATGCCCACATAGTGAGTAGGAGAGCGGGAGCTTAAAACTATAACCCCATATATCATTCATTTTAACACCGTTAATTAACGAAAGTGGGAATGTCGCACATCGGGATTGTTCAAGTGCCAATAGCTAGAAGATTTTTAATCTTCCAGCGTGACGTGGCGTGTCAACATGGCAATCTCAAGTGGAAATTGAAACCCAAAAATTCTGCAATTATCTTGTCACTTTCTTCCCCGTTCTCCATTTCCTCAGTTATTTGTCTTTCTCTTCCACCATCGGCGTCCAAGGGAGGCTTGTGCCAAATCTTCTTCTCACACCTTTTCTCAAACGCTCTCTGCCTCTACCACAGATTTGCTGACTACCACCTCTTTCACCACTGGTGACCACAGATTTGGGTTGTTTCAGATCTACTGAGACGATGAACTTGTGCTAGCGATTGGATAGTTTCAGATCTACACGAGAAGAATTAGAAGATGAACATTTTTTTAAAAAAATTTTGTTTGGATGTATTTATTTTTTAATCAGAAAATGAATTATTGTGGTGTGGTGTGACTTTTGGAATTTTGGGTTGTTTTAGATCTCCACTAGAAGGTAAAGTTTTTTCTTTTTTTTTTTTGGCTCCTCTCTCACTCTCTCTCGAAAATACACGGGCAACGCTAGAAGATTTTGAATTTTCCAATGTTAGGACATCAATGCATTGTGGGCCATCGAGAATGATCACGTCCCAGCTACTGGGACCTTCCGGGACACTACCTTCCTAAATGCAGCGGGCCGCGTGCAGAGGGGGGAGGGGGGGCTTCTCTCTTGTTGGGAGGAAATTCTCCACCCGGAGTACTGGCACTATAAACGAACTCTGTAGGCAGGCATAGATGATTGTTGATAGGGATGGCAAAATGACCCGACTCGACCCGAATCCGCCGGCGACCCAACCCTAATGGGAACGAATTTTGCCGACCCGCGGGTCGGGTTTGGGTTGGCTCCCGTGATCCGCCGCGGGTCACGGGTCGGGTTTGGGTCGGGTCCGTGACTGACCCGTGAACCCGCGACCCGCCAAAAATACATATCCACTTTTTTTTTTTTAAATTGTTATGTTTGAGACTTGAGTTTATCCAAACAAAATCCAACTGTAAATGGCCAAGACCCAACTACCCTACCCAAGGCCAATTACTATCCACTAGACCACTACCAATCAAACACATATTTACGTCACGTAGCATTTTTTTATCACTATTGATCAATAAGGGTGCGTTTGATTGCAAAATTGAAATTTGGTTGGAAAGAGAACGATATCCAGGTCAATAATTTCGAGAAAAAAGTTTTCCAAAGTAAATGGTAGAAAGTGGTAGTTGTAGGTATTTGATTGCATTAATTTGCAAGTTGGAAAATATTGTTATTTTCCTTATTTTTGTGTTTTTTTAATGAAATCTAATCATTTTCCTTGTCTTTATGGTTAAAATAAATTGTCCATTCAGAAAAAAGGCAAACTTTTGTAGGAAAACCAAACCACTCCCCCTCCCCCCCGCGTGTGAAAGAAAATATTTTCCCTCAGAACAAGGAAAACTCCAAAAGATGGAAAAAGCCTTCCAGGCAAAAGTTGTGCAATCAAACAGACCAAAAGATGAAAAAAAGTTGGTGTTTTTCAGGTAAATGGGTGCAATTGATTGCATTTCTAGAAACCATTTTCTTTCATTTGGATTTCCTATAAAACACTTTCTCACCTCTCACTTGGATTAGATTTTCCATAAAAATGGTTCATTTGTGTATAAAAAAGTTATATATAGAAAATATTTTCCATGAAAAATTTTCCTATCAAACAACAAAATAGAAAATCATTTTCCTTAATTTGATATTTTCTTAGAAAATTTTTGTCAATCAAACACGCCCTTGGTGAAAAGCAAAATTCGGTTGCAGCATGTTTTTCCAAAATGGAACAAATTACCACAAAGAAAAGTAGGAAAAATATAAAAGGAAGGAAAAAGGGATCTTACCTGTTTAGCATTTACTAACTACATGCCATTTATGCAAATTATTCACAACATTATGCAATAGTCATAAGAGGCCACCAACAAAAAACACACTGCACATTTATGGATAAGACATTTCCAACATATTAGCCCCCGTTCTTCTATAATTTTTAATAAATTTTTATACATTTTAACTCATTCTTATCTAAAGTCAAACCAATTATATCCACATATTTTCTGGGACGCACTGTACAACACAAATCTCCATTACTCAATCTCACTCATTCTCTCTCCTATTTCACATTAAAACTCATAAATACTCATAAATATACATAAACTAACGCCCACTACTTTTCCATTAAAATTTTACAAATATCATCCTATCTCATTAATTCACATCTAACCCATCAGTACAAAATAAACATTTTTGGCTGATTAAAAAAGGAAAGTTGGGTTTTATTCCCAAAAGAAAAAAATAAAAATAAAAAAAAGAAGTTGGAATAATACTATAATCTTGCACTAAATAAAACTGGCCGGCCCATGAAATTTATATGGTGCTACTGTGACATTATAATTATGTAATAATTCATACAATAATGTCACATCAATTCATTTATCATTTTAAATCTTATATTTAAGATGATATTTGACATAATAAATTAATAAATATCAATTCACTTTTACATTACCGACTACTATAAATAATTATAATAAATATTATTATTCTTGAAAAATATTTTATAATTATAAATCGATAAGTGACAAAAATCTATTATAACACTAATTACATGGGTTAAAATTTTCCTAGTTGGGTGAAATTGAATACGGATGGATCCTTGAGGAACAAACAAGCCACGGGCGGGGGTCTCTTACGTGATGATGAGTTACGGGCGATTCACAGTGGATTGCGTTTATGCGTGGAACAGGGGGTTGAGAAGGTGTGGGTTGAGGTGGATTCGCTAGCCGCTGTTACCCTTTGCACCTCAAATGCGACTGACTCTTGGGAAGTGCAGTACATACTAGATCACAACTCACGATCAGATTTAGCCATATACACAAGGAATGCAACTTTGCAGTCGACCATTTTGCTTCGTTAGCCTACCCTGATCACCGTTTCACAATGGTTCAAGCCCATCAGCTGGTTGGTAAAATTCGCGGTATTCTTAAGTTGGACAAACTTGGTATTGCAAATATTCGTTTGGTAAATTCATAGGTTTTATGTTTCTTTCAAAAAAAAACAAAAAACAAAAAACAAAAAACAAAAAACATGGGTTAAAATTTGAACTACTATTAAACATCACTTTTGATATAATTTTTTGTAGTTTGTACTTATTTTTTGTACGGATATCCTTTTTTCTTAGTGAGTATTGGATCATGGTTCATGGACAGAAAAGAAAATACAAATAAGAAGTCCAAACATGTTAATGATAGGCGATAAGCAACCAAAAGGGATTTAAAACACAATCTCATCCAATTTTCATTAATCTCAAAAGTACTTTCATAATCACCACAGCCTAACTTAACCCAAAAAAAATAAAAAAATAAAAATAACCCACATCTCATTGGGTAACCAGAAACCCAATACTAAAAACTCTGGTCCCAAGGATGGTTACAATGGAGCAACATTGTTAGCCCAATCTCAATTACGAAAGCCCTAAATATGACCTAAAATTGCCTTACCCTGCCCTTGTCTTCTGCAACAATGGAGGAAACCCGTGATAAGAAGCCGATGAATACTTTTTACAGCAAAAATGGTCAACAGATTCGATGCCCACTTCAGAAAAGAGCTTCAAGAACTCATCCAAACTCAGCCCACCAAATTTCTCCTCATCATTCTCAAGTAATTTCAAGATTTCGCTGAAAAAACCGGCATCACAGGGCAGCACAAGCCCACCGGTGGTGGGAAACCCGAATTCCTCCGCCGCCTCGCGGAGGATGTCGACGAAGACGGGCAAGTTCAGAAACCGGGTGGGGATCACGAACCGGCGGAGTTCTGGGCCGACGTAGACGGCCACAGAGCCGGATGGGGTCCGGCTCCGGCTCGAACCGGCCCGTTCGTCGGAATCTGAGGAGGAAGAGTGGTAATGTGCAGTCCACCGTTTAAGGCTGTTGTTCTTCCAGCGGCGGACGACTTGTCTCAGCCGTACTATTTGGGCAATGACGTTGCTTTTCTTGATTGCTGCGGCCATGCTTTTGGGTTTGTTGGATTTAAAGGTGAAGCTCTTTTCAGTTTCAGAGAGAAGGCGGACAGTGAGTGAGTGAGTGGCAACTGATTCCATGGGATCTGTTCTTTTCATGAACAAAGGGCTGAATTAACCACGGCATGTGAATTACCTAAAATAACCCACGTCATGTGAATTACCTAAAATAGCCCTCTTCATTTTGGCCGTTTTCTTGTCTTGGTCAAAATTTATACATTTCATTTTTTTTTTCTATTTCCATTTTGTTTTTTTAGGTGTGTTAGTCTCGTTTATCGCGTATAGAAAAAGTTGCCATCGTTGATTTGGTCAAGACTTCCATGTTCCGCCACAGCTTGCTAGGTAGGAATTATTATTATTATTACGGTGACATACTAAATACCATAAATAATATCATAATAGAATAAAATAATTTCAATATTTTTTAAAGTAATATCAATTCATCCATTCATTAATGACAAGATAGAAATTTTATTATTATTATGTCACTAATTATATTAATAGTTATAACATTCTAACATTATCTTTTTTTAAATATTTTTTTTCTATGATTTCAATTAAAAACGCATACTTACAAATTAAAATTAGATTCTATGGCCTAATTACCAAGTTGTAAAGAGTAAAGTCACACAACTGCATCCAAATTTATAGTATGGGAGGCGTTAGGCAGTTAGGCCCTCTTCTTTCCATTATCTTTCCACCGTAAAATTCAAAATCTTTTTTTCTCTCCTCATTTTCAATCATAACATAATTAATTTTCATTTTTTAATATACCATCTTTTATTTTTAACCACATAATCTACATATAATTCGAATAACTTCTATTAATATTAACTTTATGGTGGATAGAACAAGCCTTAATATTATTGTTGTCTTATTTCACCGAGTTTTCAAACCTCCGATACGTAGTATAATTAAGAATACTATAAATACAAGTATTCAACTATAGCAATTTTCAATTGTAAATATTTTAACAGTTGTTCTTTCTATTGGATGAGCTTATTTAAAAACTCGAGCTTATTTAAAAAGATTCTTTTATTAACCTTTCAAATAAGCTCATAAACTTTTCATTTTTTATTTCATTTTTTACCCATGCAATTTTTTAGAAATATACGCTAAATATATCTTTTTGTATAATTTTCTATTTATTAGCCAAGCTTATCAGTTATTTTCCAAATATTTTTATTTATATCAGCTAGCTTATCAGCTATCAGCTCTCAATTAGCTTATCAACTAATTTTACCAAACATACCCATAGTCTTGTTTCCATATTACGAAATTTATTTTGTATTACTTTACAAATATACCTTATTTAATGCTATAGTTGTAACTACTACCCCGTCCCAAAAATATAGTCCACTATTTCTTTTTCGTCAGTCCCAAAATATAGGCTATATTCCTTTTTAAAATGTAGTTAAAATATTACTTGTATTTTATGCTCTCATTTAATATACATTGTTATTATCAAAATATAGTTGTTGAAATAAAATATATAATAAATGAGATAGCATATTAGGAAAATAATCTCGAATTGTACTTTTCCAATACCATTAATTACATTATTCTTAATTTGTGTGAAGATAAGAAAATGACTATAATTTTGGGCCGGATGTAGTATTAATTTAAAAATTAGTCATTTAATAAGAGTAAATTAGAAATACAATTCACGAGATTTACTTTTTCAACCATATTCTTAATTCTTGTGAAAAAAGAAAGTGAATCATATAATTGGAACGGAGGAAGTAGTAAATAATATTGAAGAAAAATATGTTTTTCAAAATCTTAGATAAAATACATTAATTAGTTAAAGTTAATCTACATAACAATTAAATAATCATCTTTTTTTCAAAAAAAAAAATCTTCTTATTCACACGGAAAGTTTTTTTTTTCTAAGTACAAAAAGAAAAAATTAAAAATAGAAATTCCATCATCTTTGTACTGGATTCTTCCACTGCAGCATTTTAAACCAAATATATTACTCCCTCCGTCCCGATTATATGGTCCATCTTTTCTTTTTTGTTTGTCCCAATTATACAGTTTTATTTTCATATCATGAAACTTATTTTGTATTACTTTATAAACATACCTATATTTAATGGTGTAGTTGTAATTATTAATTTAAAATTTAGTCATTTAATAAGGGTAAATTATGAATATAATTGAAAAAATTTATTTTTCTAACTATATTCTTAATTCTTGTGAAAAGATAAAATGAACTATATAATTGAAACGGAGAGAGTATGCAAATACTTACATAGTCACGGTCATGGAATGTAACAAAATAAGAGTTTGTTACATGTACAAAAATTTTTACAAATGAAGTTATACAACTTGACAAGTGATATAAAAGTCTTTTTTATTCACGAGACCGCTTAAAAAATCAATCACTATTAAATATTTTTATCACTTTTTCGGGACAAGCTTTATGTACAAATATCGTTTGTCCTTAACATTAAATGAAGCTTACCATACTATGTAAATCTGTGAGAGTAATTATAAGAAAAAATTGCTCTAGCACTCTGTTCCCAATATGGACACCGGAAGGGCCGTCCCCACGCCGACGTAGCGCCATTTCGTGGCGTCACATTATCGACCAAAAAATTTTTTAAAATTTTTTTAATATCTATGTTAAGTCAGATAAATAATACATAAATTATCCTCTAATAGTGAGAGGCAAATGGAATCCTCACAAATTTTTTTATTTTTTATTTTTTTGGGGACTGCAGGTACCAGAGCATTACCGGCAAAAACTGTTGGTATTTAGGTGAGATAAAAATTTGGAAGAGTTCTTATGCGGAAAAATGCGTTTGAGTCTGTTGACGAGAAAAACAACACAGTACGTAAAGTACGAGAAAGATTGAAATCCAAGTGCATGTGATTGTACTCAGTTAGTCAAAGTCAGCTGTAAATCTAGCCCCCATTTGCTGCTAATTTACACCATGCCACATGCTTAAGAGATGTACAAAGGTCTTGAAATAATTAATTTAATTAATTATGCCATTACTTCAGATTGCGTAATTAGGGCTATTACCGTAACCAAAGCCTAGCACTGGACTTTTTCCAATGCATCTGTCCATTCCGAATTTTTATCTAGGGGAGCGAAAGATACAAAAATTTATATAAGTCCCATATGTTTCCTATTTTTTCTAATTTCCATTATTTTTTACTCATTTATCCTACCTTTTCTACTCTCTTCGGCTCCAATTAGATGGTTCATTTTTTTATTTATCCCAATTATATAATTTTATTTTCATATTACGAAACTTATTTTGAATTCTTTATAAATATACCCTTATTTAATGGTATAGTTGTAACTATTAATTTAAAAATTAGTTATTTAATAAAGGTAAATTAATAACACAATTTATAAAATATATTTTGCCTACCACATTCTTAATTCTTGTAAAAAAATGGATCATATAATTGAGACGAAGGGACTACATAAATTCCTATACATGTCTAGAAATAGACACCTATCTAAAATTCTTTAATTATTATTTTATTATTTTTTAAATTTATTTTTACATCTCTCCACTTTTTCACTTTTCTCCCTCTTTATTTTTTTAAATATATTTTTTTTTCTCTCTAAGTAAAATACTAATTGTATTTTTATATCTCTCATCCATGTCATCATACAATCCACACCAGAGGGTCATGATGTTTGCTGTGGAAAAATGCAGCCAATACAATCATTCACCGCGTGAATGATTAAAGAAATTACTGTTGAGTCACATGAGCCTTATTAGTAGAAAATCGTGGCCTTCAACAGTTCGGTTTATTTTTGTTCAAATAATAATAATAATAATAATAATAATAATAATAATAATAATATAATAATAATAATAATAAAACAAAAAAAAAATGGTTCGGCAATTTTTTTGGAGGGATGTGTACAACTTTTCACTAGCCACAATATGTTTGCATGTATAAGGGATCAACTTTATTTTATTTATTTATATAGGAAAAAAACTACTTTTTAGTTTAAAAGTACTAAGCGTTACATGAGGAAATATATATTTAAGATATAATCATCTTGGACATATATACCCATCATGAAAAAAGCGCAATTGTAAAGCTATTAAAGCAACTTATAACGGTTTCACAAACGAAGTGGGGAGATATATAAGAGTTCGAATTCTAGAAGAGGAAGGGAAGATTGAGTTGCAGATTTGTGATTATCCGAAGCGTGATTTTACAATTAAATTTTATTTTTTAATTCAGAAAATGAAAATTTTCTAGAAAAAATGACCTCATATTATATGGGAGATATATAAGAGTTCGAATTCTAGAAGATGAATGAAAGATTGAGTTGCAAATTTGTAATTATCCTTTTACAGTTAAATTTTATTTTTTTAATTCATAAAAATAAAATTTTTGACGGAAAAATAATCTCATTTTATTAATATATGGATTAGTGGTTTGTCAAATTTGTAGATAATAATAGATCTTTAAAATCTTTTAAAAATATAAAAGTTAGCAAGAACCTATTTTTTCACATATTACATCAATTAGAAAATCCAGCATAATAAACGCTCATAATCAATACAGTGTCTTTTTTTCTAATGTGATACACATTCACTAATATCCTCTAATTGCTTGCACGGAAAATCTGAGTTTAATAAAAACTTTTTTTAAAAAAAAGTCAAATACCTGACCTAGATAGATGCCTGATTTATGTTTGGTCGATATTTTCAAAGATTTTTTTTTTTGAATCTATTGTTAAAGTAGAAAAAACTGACAAATGACTACCAACTAGGGGACAAGACTAAGCGGTTTGGCTCTGTTCCCCACAGTGGGGAACAGAAGCCAATACCCAAGCCTATGTGGCGCCACTTGGTGGCGCCACGTAGGCAAGTACAATTTTTTTTAAAAAAAAAAAATGTAAATTTTTTTGGTATCTACGTTAAATTAAATGAATAATACATAACTATCTCCTAATGGCGGAGGGTCTCATCCGACCTTCATAATTTTTTTTTTCCCGATTGTGGGTACCTTAAGGTACCCACATTGGATACCAGAGCCAAACCGCAACACTAAGAGCATCTTCAATGTATAACTTGCCCACATTCTCTATTTTTATCTGCGTGGCAGAGAGATAGAGATACAAAAAAATTACGGGTCCCACATTTTTTTCTCTTTTTCTCACTTTTCCCATTTTTTCCCATTTTTCACAATAAATTCCCATGCCAGTGTGCCACCTCTATATCTAGAAGTCCAACTTCACATCCTCCACTATTATTTTATTATTATTTTTGAATTTGTTTCTACATCTCTCATACTTTTTCACTTTTCCCTCTCTTTTACACTACACATCCTCTATTCTCTTTTCAATCCACATAATCATATTCTCTCTATCTTTCTCCTCCACATCATCCTTTAACACCACATTGCAATGGAGATGCCCTAACATCGCCCGACATGATGCCAATTGCCACACAAATTGAAAGATTAGGTGGTTGAAAATGATCAAGTGTTCTCGGGTGTTTCGTAGTTACGGAATCTCTCAAAGTATTTTATGGGTCCATACGATATTTGTTTTGAAATTCGAGATCAGGTCCAAATTTAGTACGGCGAGACGGAGTTCCAGCAAATCGAAAAAATTTTCGGTGACACCACTTGCGGCCTAGTAGTCACTCAAAGTTTTTTACCATAATTTGGCCAAAATTATGGGAAAACATTTGATCAGCCACCACGGCCCCCACGGGTGTCGTCGGAAAATTTTCTAAATTGCTGAAACACCGCCTTGCCGTGCTGAATTTGGATCTGGTTTCGAATTTCAAAACAAATGTCGTATGAACCTGTAAAACACTCCAAGAGTTCCGTAACTACAGAATGCCCAGCAGCAATATATCATTGCTGGTATTACCACCATCTTTGCAACGCAATGGAGTTTCATAGATCCCATCAGTGGCTTGTAAGAAGGTTTGCTAGAGACCATGCTTTGCTTTGCCAAGTCGACAGAAGGGTATGACATAATTTTGTTCAAAGAATAATAATAATAATAATATTTATTAATCGGTTGAATATGAGAAAAGTACTTAAAAAATAATCAAATGAGTACATAAAAATGCAGAAATAATGTATATTAGCTGTTTCACCCGTGCGTTGCACGGGGGATAAAATTTTCAACTAATAACGTTATTGATAGATGTTAATAATATTAACATAAAATCTAAAAAAATAATTAAAATAAAGAATGAGTTACAACAATAAACTTAAAGAATTTAACTTGAAACAATTCTATAAAAATTTTGATAGAATTTTCCCTATATTTCATACTAATCCATCTTACAAATATGTAAGGAGCAACTCACGAAAATCCACACAACTTAATTTACTATTCTCCATAGAATAGTAACTTAATTAGCATTTACACCCGTGCTTTATGGGATGATAATTAAATGGCGAAGAATTGTCATAATAGATTACATTTTACTCATTGTAAGATTAATCTACTTATGTAAACCCAAAATAAAATGATATTAAATGTTATAGTTATTAAAATAATCATATTAAAATAACTCTACCAACATTCGTAGAGCTCATAATTTTTTCTTTAAAATTATTTTACATTTTATTATATGCAATTATAAATTTTGAGAGATATTAATTATTATACATCAGTATGATGTATGTTATTAATAATTAATATGTAAATAATGATTTTTAAATTTTAATTATGAAATATAATCAGTATAAAGATATATTATAAAAATAACAATGTAATCAGTACAGTTCGACATACCCTAAACTGTTCTTGCCACGCTGGGAAACACTTATTCTTGTTCCGACCCATCCTCATTTACTCTGGGTTGAACGCAGATGATATAAGAATTACAAACTTCCATGCCCCGTCCCCGTTCCTGTCCCCGCCCCGCTAGAAAATTCTCATCCGTGTCAATGTGCCATCGTGATAGTTTAATCCAAAACTTTATTTCGACATTTTATTTCTTTAATAAATACATTCTAAATATATTAAACACATATATTAACATATTAGGTATAAACTTTCTAATTTAACATATTCGACATATTAAATATTGAATGATTTGATATAACATTTAAATTAATTTGGATAAGACAAATAAATTGAAATATATGTGATTAATACTTAAAATATACAATCTAACTTATTATACTTAAAAATAAAATAAAACATCAACAGGGAAAATTCAGTATAAAATAAATAATTAAAGTAAGTAGGATTCTTAATATCTATTTAGAAGACAGAAATTTAGATAAATATTTAATATAGTTGAAAGCCAATTAAAATATTCTAATTGAGTCTTATAATTTTAATAATTGATTGAGGTGATAGCCAATTGTTTAATAAGAATTCTTAGATTTATTCACTGTGGCGATATATTGAACCAAAAATTATTATATAATTGTTGGTTCGAGTAGCATCAAAATAAAAAATCATTACTATTTGAATACATATTTTTGGAGCTTGTTACTTAAAAAAAGAAAAAAAATGGAGCAGATCCTTGAAACACCCGTAATTATACAAAAAAATATTAGTATTTTGTCATCAATTGTAACACAAAAGAAATATCATAGAAAATACAAAAACATATGAGAATAAAAACAGCATATTTTCAAAAAAAAAAAATGATACTGAAAAAGTAAATAAAGTTAATTGGGGACTAATGATAACTTGAATTACTTTACAATAAAATATAATACCCCAATTGTAAGAATCCAAAATCTTATAGGCGTTAACTTAACTTTACTTTAAAATGCATAAAAAGGTAAATTAATTTCGTAAGCACATTTTTCTTTCCGATAACAATCTAATTAATTTTAATTATTTTTCATTTTTTGAAATAATTATGTTTCCCTATTTTTAGCAATTTAATTAATTTTGATTAATTTTCGTCTAATAAAACTATCTCAATTTTTATCCAACGAAAATATAGCCAATAAAATCTTAGAAATATAATTAATTGTAATTAATTGTAGTATAATTAACTCTAACAAAATCTTGTTTTTAGCTAATTCTTTATAGAAATAATTTATTATTTCTAAATAATTAGTATTTTAAACATAATTTTAAGAATTGTATGAATATAATTTTAAAGATATTTTACAATTAAAAAGATATCTTGTATGTAAAAAGATGTATTTCATTTTTTAGGAAAAATCTAGCCAACCATGGAAATGTAGCTAATTATAATTATTATTTATCTTTTCATTAATGTTATATTTATGTTTTAACAATATAATTAATTTTGATTTATTTTTTTAAACCGAAATTGTGTCAATTTTTGCCAATTGAAACCAAATCCAATTAAATTGTAATAATATTATTAATTTTAATTAAATGTAATATAATTATTTTTAATTAATTTTTATTTTTAGCTAATGATTTATGAAAAGAATTCATTATTTCTGTGATAATCATTTTAATATCGGCCGACTTACTTTACAATAAGATGTAATACCCCAATTCTAAGAATAAAAAATCTTATAAGTGTTAACTTAACGTTTTATTAAAATACATAAAAAGATAAATTAATTTCATAAGCATATTTTTCTTTCATATAGCATTGTAATTAATTTTAATTATTTTTCATTTTTTGAAATAAAGTTATGTTTCTATTTTAGGAAAATTAGGAAAAATTCAGTCTACAATGGCAGTCGAATTAATTTTAATCGTTATTTATTTTTTAATTAATGTCATTTTTACTGCTTTGGAAATATAATTAATTTTTATTAGTTTTCGTCCAACGAAACCATGTCAATTTTAACATAGGAAAACCAAGTCCAATTAAATCTTAACAGTAGTATTAATTTTAATTAATTGTAATAGTATTAATTTTAATAAATTGTAATAGAATTCGTTTTAACTAATTATTATTTTTAGCTAATTATTTATGAAAGGAATTAATTATTTGTAAAATAACTATTTTAAGATCATCACTTTTAAGAATTGTATGAATTTAATTTTGAAGAAATCTTGTAATTAAAAATATATATTAATTTAAAGGTTTTTTTTTCATTTTTTAGGGAAAACCCCCAGCAGTTTAATGATTTCTTGCATTTTTTAAATTAATTATATTTTTCCTTTTAACAATGTAATTAATTTTTATCAATCTTTGCCCACTAAACCCGTGTCTAGCTAAATATTGGCAATAGAATTTATTGTTTTAATTAATAATAGTTTAAATAATCATAGTTAATTTTTGTATTTAATTTAATTATTTCTAAGAAATAATTAGTTGCAAAATAATTGGTCTGGTAGCTATAATTTTAAGAATTATATGAATCCAATTTAAAAAATATCTTACAATTGAAAAGATATTTTGGAATTTAAAAGATATAAATATATATTCAATAAATTGATCTTATACATGTAATGCCCCGCTCAAAGTCGACCCGACATAATGTATATGTGTATGATGTGTTCATGAAATGTTTGGGGATGTATGAGATATGTCGGGAGTCGAAACGGCCGTCGAAATGATGAAAACGAAATTTCAAATGTGGCGGAAATTACTGGCCGTACATGTAAGGATTACAGTAAATGTCTATTACTAGGAAGGGTCTAAGGTTACGGCCGTAAATGTGTAACAGTGGAAAAGTGCCAAAAGTTTCAGAGAGCAAATTACGGTCGTATGATCTGAAGATACGGCCGTATGGTTGGAGTTACGGCCGTAAGGCATGTAAGTTACGGCCGTAAGTCAAGAAGATGAAATGCGAGGATTTCTGAGAGAGTTTATTACGCAGTAGTATGATGGTATGATCTGGTCAGATTAATCATGTTACGACGTAAGGTTATGGGTTCTGGCAGTAAGTCGAGTTCTGGCCAGTAAATGTGGAAGTTCTGGTAGTAAGTTTAAGTCGGCTGAAGTGTTATTTTAGGAGATTCTAGCCATTTCTTGGACATTTCTCACCCAAACTCGGTTCCAAAGCTCCCAAAACCCTTCCAAGTCCCTCATGAACCTATGGAATCATCTCCCACTCCATATATGACCTATGTAATGCTTGTGTAACCTATGATTCCAAGAAGAGAGGAAGAAGAGAAAGAGAAGAGATGAAGAAGAAGGAGGGTTATCTATGGTTCTTGAGCTTGATTTCTTCTATACTAGGTGAGTAATAGATGTAGTTCATGTTAATGCATAGAGATGGCATGTTTTCTATGAGTTTATGTATAGAAAATGAGATTAAATTCATGTTATGGCTTTGATATGTTGAGTATGTGAATTCTATGAAACTATATGATGTTATGTGAAAGTATATGATCTTATATTGTGAATTTAGCATGTTGAATGATGTTAGGTGATAGATATGAAGTAATAGATAGTGTATGTGATGATTAAGATCATGTAATGATGCTATAATGACATGAAAGCTAGGATATGTGAACGAATGCCACGTGAATGATTACGTAACATGATATGATGATGAATGGGATGTTATATGTAAGGATATGATATGTTCTATGATATGTAATGATAAGAAGAAGTTCACTAGAAAGTATGCTATGTAATGCCCAAGAATGTTATGAGTACGATTACAAGTAAAGCATGAATGATGTATGACACGAAGCATGACGTATGTGAAAGAATGTAGTTGTCTATCATGTGTTTATGACGAATGTAGCGCCCCAAGAGTAAAAGAACTTTTGGGGGGCGGCTTATGATGTTAAGCGGCCTAACGGGTAAAAGAACCCTTAGGTGACGGCCCGGCGGCCTAACGGGTAAAAGAACCCTTGGGTGACGGCCTATAATGTTATGGGCGGTCTAGGAGTAAAAGAACTCTTTAGACGACGGTCCCGGCACCCCAAAGCGTAAAAGAACCTTTGGGGGACGGCCTATGATATGATGATGATGACGTATTCACATGATTCGCAACTAGGGCCCAAAGAAAGGAAGAAAAGAATGTCACACGTGCATTCATGCATTGCATTGCATCTATTGCTCACTGAGTCCTCGTGGCTCATTATGTGTACGTTTATGTGTTTATGATGCAGTTACGTGGGGAGTGGAGAATCCGACCGAGAATGATGTGTGTGGATGTGCGTGGGGAATGGAAGGATCACGGTCCTGCAGCCCGATTCCGGGCGGGTCGTTACAATACATTTATTTTAATATTTTATTTAAAAATTAAATAAATTATAATTTTTTATCCCATCAAAATTAAATTTTAGTGAAATCACTAATTTTAATTAATTTTCATTCATTAGCTAATTATTATTTTTAAAAATAATAAATTCTTTCTAAAATTAATAAAAGGTCCAAGCTAAGTTTTAAATTTTCATGTTACATATTTATTTTAATTGTTGTGTAAAAATTTAATAAATTGTAATTTTTCATCACACAAAAAATTAAATTTTATAAAAATCGCTAATTTTTATTAACTTTTATTCTTTAGCTTATTATTTATAAAAATAATTGATTGTTTCTAAAATTAATTATTGGGTCTAACATAATTTTTAAATTTTTTAGTACCCATTGGGGATCATAGTAGTGAATTTTGTCTCAAACTTGAGCCAGGTGGTGGTATTTTTTTTTTAATTTTTGTGTAAAACTTTAATGAATCGTAATTTTGTAGTGTAAAAAAATTGAATTTTAGTAGGATTGTTAATTTTAATTATTTTTTGTTTCTTAGTTAATTTTTTACAAAAATAATTAATTATTTCTGATCTTATTTTTTAATTTTAATGTTAAACCTTTATTTGAATTTTTATGCAAAAATTTAATCAATGGTAATTTTTATAGCATAAAAGTTAAATCTTTGTAAAAACTGTTAATTTTAAATAATTTTATTTTTCAAATACCAAAATTATGAAAAAACAATCAGTTAAAAACTTATTCCAATTCTCGGAACACCCTTATATTGTTCGGTACATAAATATATATTAATTGAAGATTTGATAGAAAAAATTGAAAAAAAATTGAAAATTGTAATATTTGAAAGAAAAATATATAATACTTTTCCCAAGAAACTAAATTATAACTAATAATTACAAAAGCTAATGAGGTAACAAATTAAATTTGTAATTTGTTATTGAAGTTTGGATGTTAAAGTGCAGAATAATGACATATCTTATTATATTTGAATTTTACGCACAAACATCAATTAAGTGTCCTAATAAATTATCAAAATGTTTTAATCTTATTACATCAGTAGTCATTAATCTATATTAATATCAATTTATGTTTAAATTGGGTACTAATTTATATATTTGGGGTAAATTTTAATTTTTTTTAAAAATAAAAATTTATATATTGATAGTATACTTGTTTTAAAACTCTCATCAAGTCAAGTAAAATAGAATCACAAATTATTATATTTTATACGTAGAAAATAAAAAAAATAGAGAGGAAATTATATAGAGAATATTTAGATATTATGAGATGGGGTAAAGTATGGTAGAAATAATTAAATAAAATCTCTATACATTAATATTAATATATTAGGAAAAAAATAAAAGAGAGTTGGATATGGATTAGGAAATAAAAATAAAAAGAGAGTTTATTTTAAGGAAAATAGATTTACGGTAATAAAAAATATAATAAGAAAAAAACCTCATTTTCTATATATATAAATATAAATTATTCTATATATAGATAGAAGTTTATATTAGGAAAATTCAATAGGTGGGAAAAATTAGGAATGTGTTTTGAAGGGAAAAAAATGTTGTTTTTATATATATATAGATTGGTGGGGTTAAGCCTATGGAATCGCATAGGCAAAATATCACACAATCGCAAACCACTATATCATTAATTGTGTATTTGAGCCAGAAAAATTTCCTCACTTGCACACCTCTCTAATCTAGGTTAGGGGGTATTTAAAGAGGAAAAATGATGTTTTTTTCACTCTAATAAATCGATAAAATAAAATTGTAATTCTAATCTCTATTATAATCCCTATATTAGGGAGCCTACACGGCTACACCCCCTCTAAGAGAAAGCAATCCCCGTTGAATCCAAGCAGTCCACTTGTACAATGAAAGAGAAATTAGCCAATTCATCCGTTAAAATAAACATGTCCATTCATGTTGGATCAATCATGAGCCTAGAATATTGGGCCAAGATTCAAAATTTGGAGGGGAATTCGTATAAATACAAGACTTTGTTTTTTTTTTTAATTCGTGCATTCTGCGGATAAAAACTTCATGCACAAAAATGATACTGTGATACTAATTACTATAAGATATCAAAATATGAAAAATTAAAACATGAACTACCATCCATAGACAAATTTAGAAAAAAAAAACTATATAATAATTGACAAAATGTCATAAAAGAACCAAGCAAATAAAATGTTGGAAGACAATATTACATCAAACATAATTTAGTCTACTATCCACAAGCATGTGTAATACATAATAATAGTAAAATATGTAATGCAATGTAATTTTCTAAAATAAACTTTTAAAAAACTATTATTAACTATCTTAACATAAACCCACTTAAAAAGAAAAACCACAAGATAACAAATTATACTTCAGTATGAAGTTTGAATCCAACATCTTATTATATTTGAGTCATTCATGTTGAGAGTAAAATTAGAATATGCATTTTTTATGTGCTTATATTACTGTGTACATATAGTACAACACATATAATTTTGAATTTAAAAAAGAAAGCAAATGAGGCAATCATTATTTCTAACCGAACTTATTACAAATGAAAAATCGAACCAATTTGATCTGGTCCATTTCCAATCCAAAGAAACCTACAGGCATCTAACCCTAATGCATGCAATTCCTAACATAAGACGACTGCTGCCCATGTTCATGCTGTCTTGGTTCATTGATTAATAGCAAATCTGCGTACATGTTTCTACAACTTCGCAGGAAAAGAAATATTAAGATTTGTTAACTATTTTTATATAGAATAAATTAAACAAAAAATAATATAATCTATAAAGATCTCACAATCTTTATAAATTATTTCAAATGCATAATTTCAAAACTAATAAATAATTTAATTAATTTATTTCTAAAATGGGAGCCAATTGAGCTTTGCAAGTAGGTAGGTAATAAGATTGTGTAACTATTTGTCTATAAAATAAAATACAAAATAATGAAAAATAGAATCTTGACATATTCGATCCGACCAGGCAAAGATTTGGATCGCTGTGTGGAATCATAAATATTATCATCAACTATTATCAAATATTTGATAATAATATTATCAAATATTATCAATTCGGGATTTGTCTTTCATCAAAACGAGAGATCGGACCAAATGAATGAACCACAATCTTGTTCATGCCCCAAGAACTTGATCAAAGATTCTTGATAGGTGAAATAAATTTTCTCTTGATAAAAAAAACATTTTCTTAACTAAAAAATTATTACGATAATCAAATTCTCAAACAACACGTTCCCAAAGGAATAACGAAGAGAAAACTCCCAACTTTTATTAAGACTCAAAACTTCACTTAAAATTACAAGAACAATGTACTTGTACATAAAATCTAATCCTACCCTATCATGATTACCAAGGCACTAATTAAAAACTATTAAAAATATAGGAATCCTAATAATACTTAAAGACTAAATAATATGCTTAAAATAACAAATAAATAAGAAAAAAATGCATTTATAAATCACAAAAATTAGCAAAATTTTCTGAATTTTTGCGAGTTTGATTTTACTGTTTCGGTCATAACTTTTGATTACAAACTCCAATTGAGCTAGTTCATTTCTTTCAGAATTAGCTATTTTGAAATTCGACTTTTTTTTGGGTCAAAATTTGGTTCTTGTGCAATTTGATCTCAAAACGAATTCTTGATGCCATTTGAACCCAAGCACTCACTCTTTGACCATTCTTGAGTAACTTTGGGTCACCATTGCCAATTTTCAACTCGAGACAACTTTGAATTCTTCTTCGTTTTTCTCCGAGGCTTTAGGATTGTAACATAATAAAATAAAATAAATAAAGATAAAGACAATGATAATTAAAGACAAAAATGAGCTTTGTAGGAAGATAAGTATTAAGATTTGCTAACTATTTTGATATAAAATAAATTAAATAAGAATACAAAAATAATACAATCTACAAATAAAAAATATAGATTTTTAACAGTACTATGTCAGAAAAATTGCTTCAATTGAGTATTGTGTCTTAAAATCCAAACACAAGTAAATAGGTAAAATCATTCACTCTCCGTTCCCAAATCTCAAAATCAACACGTTGAAAAATTGTAATATTTATTTATGCTGATTGAAATTCTGACACGAAAAGGTTCCAAAATTTAAATAAAATACACATAAAAACTCACCAATTACAAGCAAGTCGTTGATTTCTAAACCCTCCAATTAAATAGTAGTCGAGATGTCCACTTATTTTCAGAAAATAAAAAATAAAAAATTCTGTTGTTGCAGAGGATAGACATTTTAAAATATTAAATACAACAGAATATTTGATGAGAGATATATGTGGAGGATATCATTTTCTTATCTATAATAATAATAATAATAATAATAATAATAATAATAATAATAATCTATATCTATATATATATATATATATATATATTATAAATAAAATGAGATCAGTTTCCCACTCATTCTATCAATTTTTGAATTAAATAATTATTATTTTATTCTTAATTCATTTTTAGTTGTCAAATCTTAATTATTAACTAATTAATAAATCTGATAACTAATTCTCAATCTATATCGTCCAGATCCCCAAATCTGCCCGTATCCATCCCAAATCAGCATGTATTAATCTACACGCAATCTATCTATATGTATCCTTTCTCTCTCTCATTCTCTTTTCATGATCTCTTTTCCTTCTTCATTTTTCTGCAGCTCAAATTATGATGCTCAAAGAACTAAAAGGTAAGAACATATACCTTTCACTACGAGGATTTTGTGTTATTATATACATTCTAATCATCCATAATTTAATTTGTTAGCTGCTAATTGCAACACCAATCTAACTGCTATGTCGGGCGCTCGACCTTCTGGGGAAACTCGATTCCAGTGGCATCTCATTTTGTCCTAAATACAGGCATTCGAAGAGCCTACTGTTCAGTCTCCTCTCGAAATTTCTTTCACAGTATCAAGGTAAATGTTATTTCATTCATTGCTTAATTCAGTTGTATTAGTTGCTTAATTTTTTTACTTCTGCTATGAGCGCTAATATGATGGAGTTCTATGAAATATGAAGGGAAATTCTGTAAAAACTTGTATAGAACCTTTTGCATTTTTTTCCGAACACGGGTTTTAAATTGTATCTTGGGCATGCACCTTCCCGTGCAACGCGCGGTTGGAAACACTAGTAATATATAAAAAGCACTTCCACCAAAGCAAGTTTTCCCTCCAAAAATCCAAATTATTTTATTTTATTTTTATTTTTTAGTTAGCAATATGAGTTAATAATTAATCAATTAAGGAATCACGTATTTATAAAAAAAGAAATGCATTCATAAAATTAAGGAAATGCATGTTTCCTTAATAAGTGTTTATAAAAAAGGCAGTGCAAGCATTTTTTTATATTTTTTAATTTCTAAAATAGTTAAAAATAGAAATACAATTAAAAAACAACTATCAATTGGTTAGGACAATTATTAATATTTAATTTAGGACAATATGAATAAAATAAAAATACAAAAAAATAAATTGGATTATTTGTTTTATCTTTAAAGAAATCAAATTCACCATTCATTTTTAAAATTTCATTTACAATTTTTAATTAAAATTTTTTATTTCATTTATAATTTTTTTAATTAAATTTATATTTTTAATACAGAGATAAATTTATTTCTTTCTTTCTTTTTTTGGAAATTGAACACTAAATAAATTAATTGAGGAATTAATATATCACACAATTAATTATATGATAAGTCAGTTAAATCTTTTTGGGTTGTGAAAATATTTATATATTTTTAAGGTCCTCCAAAAAAAATTCTTAACTTTTTAGACAATAAAATCCCATAGTGACCCCATAATGCATGTCTAATATGAGGTTAAAGTATACTTGTGTGGCTCTAAATAATCAACAAGATTATTTATTATATTTTTGTTGCAAAAGTTTATACAATATAAAAAATTTTGCACAATATTCAAAATATAAATACAATAAAAAATTAACAATCAATTTTTTAGGACTATTATTAAATTTTTTTAATTTAGAACAATATGAATAAAATAAAAATCCAAAAAAAGAAATTGGATTGTGGGTTAAGTAATCACCGCTTATTTTTTAAATTCCATTTATAAATTTTTATTAAATTCATATTTTTAATATAGAAATACATTTTTTTCTAAAATTGAACACTAAATAAATTAATAAAATTAGTGAATTTGTTATTTTAATTTCATTAGATAAAAGATATATTAATTATTAAGAATATAATTTAGGAATTCATATATCACATAGTTAATTTTATGTCAAGTTAATTAAATCTTTTGGAGTTTGAAAGTTCTCCAAAATAAAATTCTTAACTTTTCTCTATAAATTTAACAAATGGATAATTTTCTATACTATTGAAAGCGATAAATATTCCACGTCAGATAATTATGAAGGAAGAATGTGTGTATTGCTCTATAAAGCACGAATCATTATGCATCTAGAAGTTATAATCAATGGCTACTTGGGGAAATTGGTAATCGATTTTTCGTTAGTTTAATAATAATTTTTAGTTTATTTTTTTAACTAATAATAATAATAATAAATGAAAATCTCATACTGATCCCATAATGCCCTCCTTAAGTAAAGTTAAAGTACTCTTTTTGTGGCTCTAAGTGATGAACAAGATTGTTAACCATATTTTTCCTACAAAAGCTTATACAATATGAAAAAACTTATAGGATATTAAAAATAAGAATACAATGAAAAACCAAATATCGGTTTTTAGAAACAGCTATTAATTTTTACTTTAATACAATATGAATAAAACAAAAATACAAAAAAGAAATCAAATTATTTCTTTTTTTTATAATAGGAATTATTGCTATTTAAGAAATCACGTTTAATTGAATTGGATAAATAGAGAAAAGTCATTTTAGTGGGTATAAGTGAAATATACTTTGGGTAAATTAAATATGTCATAATTAGTGTTTTTGTGTAAGAAATTGGTGTTTGACTTTCATTTAATTGAAAGTGTGTGTTTGACTCATTTAATTAATTTGAGTGATGTATTTTATTACATTTGAGATGACGAATGGTCTATGCATAAGGGTAGATGTTAAAAATTTATCAGTGGATTATTGACATATATATTTTTATGTCATGTTTTTTAAATATCATTTTTAATCTTTTCAATCCAATAAAAATTTTTATTTTTTAGCTTTTAAAAGGCATTTGATTCTTAACAAATAAAGAATTTATTTCGTTCATAATAATTATATTGTATGTTTGCTTCTTTTTTTTTAATATAAAAAGGTGGATGGAAAATGCGACGCTTGATTAAAAAATTAAGAATAAAAAAACTCACAAGCAATGAAAATCAACAAGAATTAGGGAAAATCGCTTCTAATATTGGTATTTATTTGAGGAGTCCCCTATTCAACCATAGACAATTATATGTTGTTATTTCCAAAATTACGAACGTTTTGATTTGTGATAAGGATGGTCAACATGAAAACTCAACAACAAATATGGTGTTTAAAAATTTAGAGTGATTTTTTTATTTATAATATTTACTTAGTTCAGAAGCATACTACCACATCATCCAACAAACCATGATCACGATTCAAATGCACTTTCGTCTAATGTGTGTTATGCTAAAACGATTTTATTTCGATTGTAACACAACATGATTCAGGTAGATATTTATATCTAATGTGGAGACATATTTTAAATATTTTACATTAATTGTCAATATATATATATATATATATATATTTATCTTTATTATCACAATTATATTTGCATCTATTCCATTTTACATAAAAAAATAAAAATAAAAAAATTGCACTTTGTATTTATAAGACTTGCTCTTTTAGAAGATTGTTATGCCGTGCAACGCAAGGGTTGAATACTAGTTTTTGGGCAATGATCACCCAAAAATCATTTTCAACCATATGTGTAATTATTAATTAATTTGATAATCTTCTAATTTCAAAAAAAAAAAATGATAATCTTCTAAATCTTGTCAAACAAACATGCACCATTCCCCGACCCTTCTCTACCTTCTAATGACACATGCAAATGATAATTTCATTAAAAAAAAAAAAACTCCGTTCAAAAGCTCTATTTCTCTCTCTCTCTCTCTTTTAAAATTCTAGAGAAGGCTACTTTTTTTCACGATAAAATTGGGATTGCTTTTAAAATATTACTTGCAGACCGTGACACAATAAAAAAATTATTTAGTTTAGGACTCGCTTTTAACTTTAAACATGGACAAACATGCACAAAATCTCAAACATTACCAGAACTCTTGTATGAATTAAGGATGTCTTTGAGTAGAGTTAGAACGTCCCGCAGCTGGTTGTGATGGATCTGCAATAAAACAGTGGCAACCGGGCAGACTAGCTCAACCTGCCACCAGCTACACACATATATAATAAAGGTTAAAAATTTAAAATGACTTTCTCAATTTTCTTTAAATTTTCTATTTTTTAAAATGACTTTTCACTCACTGATCTCACTTCACTTTTGCATTGTCATTTCCCGCACTCTTTCTACATCTAGACATCTTATCATTATTTTTAATTTGTTTCTGGTCTCTCTCTTCTTTTTCACTTTTCCCTCTCTTCTTTTCTTACGATATTTCTTTCTCGTTCTTTTCAATTAAAAATAAAAATAAACATTTTATCTCTATCTCTCATCAGCATCACCTTCAATCCACAACCTTACATTGGAGATCGATGCTCATCATCATACATTGAAATTTCAACTTCAGGACCAGCCACCTTTAATCGATTGTACTCGATTCTTAACCACACGACTCATAACTTTTCATACTTTCGACTACACATTCTTCCACAGAATCAGTTCTCGACTGAAAATAGCTAAACCAAACAAGGTCTTAAACATGGACAAGGAGTTGACTAACATCAGCAGCAAATCCAAAATCACATGGATAAACATCATTGCAATCACTTTATATCTAAAAATTGCGTGTCACGATTGGGACTTACTATCAATCACTTCTTTTTCGTATAATTGTATGATTTTGGTCCCTAAAGTTCAAGATAAACTCAATGTAGGGAAGGATTTTATTTTTAACCGCTTATTAGACATGAATAACTATCAAAGTCTATTGTGCTAATTAAAATGAATTTGGTTTCCGAAACAAGTCTTTAGTACTTGCAGAAATATAGCGAGTCGTCACCGGCCCATTCGACACAAAAACAAGGAAAAATATAGTAGTCAAGTCACTTTAACGCGAGCTTATGAATAAGTATACAACGAAAATTCTAAGCATATATGTGTTTAAGACATTATTATTATGTAAGAATTAAAATTAGTAAAGAATGGAATAAATTCACTCACAAAAGCGAAGTCTAGTGAGAATCTAGTTCATCTAGTTACTATGTCTCTTTCAAGAGAATCGCTAAGATCAACAACGAAAAAGATGAGGTTAATTTCCTTGATGAAAATATTTACCAATAATGGCAACCATACTGAACTACAAAAGATGTGTACTCAACCCGCAATGAGTAAGAAAAAGTTACTTGTCGATAACTGAAAAGTTTAATTACTACGAGATTTTACCAAATCCTAGATGTCTATTATAAGCTAATGGCCGAGTTTACAAATTCTTAATGAAGCTCAATACAGCTCACGCTAAGGTAGATGTTCAAATTGAAAGAAACATTTATTGAATTAATAATTATATTTTTTTTGTCTATAATGTTTTATTTGAATAAATGGAGGATTGTTGAAATATATAGACTGTTCAAATAAAGATTAATTGCTCAAGAAAAATTAAAATCAAAATGGAGGGATATTTCATGTAGTATAATATAATTTAGAAGGATCAACTCGTAAGTTTGAAATAAAGGTTTAGTCTTTTATCATGCATGATTTATATAATATTGAAATTGTGGCTCATTTCGTTGAACTCCAAAATCAATACGACTTCTTAAATTACTATAGTATTTCTAATTTAAGGAAGAGGTACATCGTTAAGCGTGTGTGCGTGTGTATTTATTTTTGCCTAAAATTTTGCTAAAAGTGGAGTGCAATGGTGGGAACCACGAAATATATGGACAATAATGAGTGATGATGTGAAATGTGTGGTTGATATTGATGTTTGACTTTGACTTTTAGTAGTAGGTAATTTTTAGGTAAAAATAAGTGGAAACGAACACACGCTAATTTGCCTCCAAAATTTTCCATAAGACTTGAAACTTTCAGAAATTGCAAGTGTAAAGCTCTTTTGTTGAGGTTTATACTTCCATACTTCATTCCTTTTTTTATTAAACTCTAAAGGCCTTATAATCATATCCCTTAAAACTATTTGTCCTATATCCTAAAAGCAATCCAAGTGGGGGTAAGGAAAAATAAATCTATACGCATGTTTCGAGTCTTTATTCTAGCATTGTAATCTAATTTATTAAGCAAAAAGCTGGAAAAAATTTGTAGTTTCTTGATCTTCTTTTTACTTCGGGTTTGCACGAGGCTTCCAACACTTGTGCAAATGATTCAATACTGCCCATTTCCACAATGCTACTTAAAAAGGTTGGCTTCATGACATTCAGAACAAGACTGAAAGAAAGGCAAAAAGAGATGGACAAAGAATAGGCAAAACAAGAAATATTAGAACCTATTGGAGTTCAAGAATAAGCAAAAGAACAAGAGTGTGTTCACGAATTTTCCTCTCTGCGTACTTCCGACCAAAATCGACTGATGCTCCTTGACCGCCAAAATCCACAAAATTTGAACCTATCGGACTTCTCTTTGTCGTCGATTTGAACAATGATGTAGCCATTACTAGCTAAAAGCCTAAAACATGTATTAGAATAGATTACAAAGACCGTATACTATTATATGTATATTAGGAACTAATCACATATGCCGTATACGCTTATGGATGAAAGTACACTACTCAGATAATGAGAAAATAGTTTCACGACGTTCTACATACTACTATCGTCGACCAATCGGTACAAGGTGGGATTTTTGAACCACCTTATCAAGATCAAGTCACAATCAAGGGGGTTCTACAGAGATGCACCAAAGTGCCGTGACGTCGGACAGCCACATTGATGCCACATCGACATGTGCACAGCTTCCCTGCCCACATTGTGGGCAGGGGAGCAAAAGTAGTGGGTTCTATAACCAAACGTATTGGTCCCCCCATCACGTACAACCAATATTGTGCACATTCTTGAATTTTCCATATATCTTGCGGTGCTGAAATTCTATCAATGGCCCCAATTAAATCTTGGTGGATTAATGATTAACCCTTCGACTGGATCAAGCAGGGGCGGTTGGAGAATCGAATTCGGCACAATGCCAGTTCTATAGCTTATGCAGCCTGGGGCGAGGTTTAAAACTCGTAAACTCTTAAATATATAATACTATATGTTATGTTAAAAGTAGTTAGCGTAAAACTAAATATAATATATTATATGAAATATTTAAATTGTAACTACACAAAAATATGCAAAAAATTGTTCCAATAGCCAATAGGTAAGTACTATATAATCAAATAAAAATACAAAAATACTAATCAAAATTTTGACAATATTTGTTTTTTAATTGATTCTCTATCTTTCTTTAGCTTCAATTATCGTTTCACTTGCTTTGTAATTATCTTACTCCATCTATAACAATAATAAATCTAACCTTTTTCACTATTCAAGAAATGTTTAGAGCTTTAAAATGTTCACTCTCTGTGATCGAGCAATTATAAGAAATTATACTTTTGAAATTTATTTTTTGATTAAAGACAAATGAATGTAATATATTGAAATGCTATATAGAAGAAACATATTCCACAAATTGAATTGGAAATAAGTTATGTACAATGATATTGTTGGAATAAACTTTGCTTGGCTAAAAAATAAGTAATTGGACTTAAATACCTAGTAGATAGCAGTTAAAAGTCAAATAGCCAAATTTCCAGAAACTTTAATATAGATAAGGCTACAGAAAATATCATGATATTTTGAAAATATTTTTAAGAGATATTTCTAGATATTTTAAAGATAGATAAATATTAAAGATATCTTATTAGATAAATTTTAGATGATAAATTTCCACCACTGGATTATATGAACGGTGGCAAAATCATAACCACTGGTTAATGAGGTGCCACTAGTATAACTAGGGGTTATGTGGCCTATTTTATATAAAACTATCAAAAAATAAATAAAAGCATTCTTATGTACAATAACTCCCCCCTTCTAGTATCTTAAAATTTTCCTAACATTTCTTTTAAATCGTCCTAACTTTTTAAAAATTTCTCTATTACAATAGATATTTATTTCTAATGAAATTTTTTTAATATTTAATTGATATTTTAAATTTTTAAGGTTGATATAGAGGAAGAAAAATACTAAGAAAATTGTGCCCTGTTTTACTTTGCGCCTGAGGCGCTTGCCTCACTTACGTCATAGCAAAACCTGGCCTTGATTCGGCATTGGATCTATCGCAAGAAACTTTAGTTGATCGTTTTTTCTTGTGAGATGAACAAAAAATTGTTATCACGATGAATTGGAACCACGAGGGTTTTTAAATCTTTGAAATCAAGCGTTAATTTTTACAACTCTATATTCCTTTTTTTACAAGTTTAAAATTATGCAAAATTGGGTCCCTAAGGCCTTTTTTTTTTTGGTTTTTCCGATTGTAATAATTCCTATAATTGTCACATGTGTAATAAATCTTTTATGGAGAAAAAATGAGGTTTCTAGAAGATTGAAAAAGGAAAAAAAAAAGACGAATAGGTGAGCAATTACAGGAATGTTCAAATACTCCCAGGTGTCTTGTGATTCACAGCTCACTGAGCGTTCTAGCTCAGTCGCCAGATTTGAAATTAGGGATCGGATCTGGGTCATCAGCGATGAAAGCAGGAGCTCAGGTAATTTTTAAAAATTTTGCTATTATCTGGTTGAATGCCGTAGTGATCAAACTTTTTGGCCAAATTTTAGCTTAAAATTTGGCCAAAAAGTTTGATCGGCCCCACAGCATTCAATAGTATCTCAAAAATTTTGAAAAAATGCCGCTCGTCTGTCGTGATGAATCTAGATCGTCGAAATTTCAATCGGAATCATTGGGCGCCAAATCTTGAAGCTTTATAATTATAAAGCTCTAAGACGATCATTTTGTAAATTATAACTTATTCCATTATTCCAACTACAATAATTGCCTAATGCCTAGGGTGAGAAATGTGAAGCAACAAATATGGGAAAACTACAAAAATCAGTCACGAGAGACATTAAAGGACAAATATTTACCTTCACTTACCAGTCAATCCCATTCACACATTTTTCTTACCCCTCACCCCCAAAATCCTTTACTTTCTTCCTGTTATTCACAGCTTTTAATCAAAACCAAGCTTCCATTTTCAGTTCTTCAATGGCTTCCTCATTGAAGTTAACTCACGTTTTCTTCTTCATCATTCTTATCAGCCTTGTCTTTTGTGCTATTTACAATCATGCCCTTAACGTTGGCATTCATGCAAATGCAGACCTCACATTGGTTAGTTCTTCTTCATCCTCCTCAACAAGCCTCATCCCTGTTTTTGTTTGTCTGAAAATTTTACATTAAATTTTTATTTTATTTTATTTATAATTCATATTTGTAGAGTAAAGAATGCAGTAGAACATGTGAATCAAAGTTCTGTGGAGGTACAATGTCTTCTTTGCTCTTTCAACTAATTAATTATGGCTTTATTTTTTAACTTTTTTACTTTTTACAGTGCCTCCATTTTTAAGATATGGAAAATACTGTGGACTTCTATACAGTGGATGTCCAGGAGAGCAGCCTTGTGATCGTTTAGATGCTTGTTGTATGAAGCATGATCAGTGCATACAAATTAAAGGCAGTAAGTTTTTAAATTTCTTGTTGAGTTTTTTCTACTTCAACAAATTAACTAGATGGTTCATTCTGTCATTTTCCTTAATTTTGTACCCTATAAAATACACACGAAAATGCAGGGGTTTGTCGACATTTTTGTTACTCTAAGGAGTTCAGAGTGCCATCGACAATTATAAAATTGACCACTGATATATAATATTTATTGGCTTGAGTACTCGAAGAATATTCGAAGATATTTTTTATTTGTCTCAGTACTTTTTCAATATATATCACCAATAAAAATACGTTTGTGGGCCCACCGTGGGTGTGATATCATTCCCTGGTCAATTCTGAGAAGGTAGTTTTCATTTCACGTGATGTATGGTGGAGTAAACCGCAAATTTTTTATTTTTTATTTTTTGATTGAAAACTAACGTTTTCAATTGAATAATGGTAGACACCACGAGATGGGTTGATATATAATACTATTTCCGTCCCAAAAATATAATCCAATATTTCTTTTTCGTCCGTCCCAAAATATAGGTCACATTTCTTTTAAAGATGTATTTAAAATATTACTTGTCTTTTATGTCATCAGTTAATATACTTGTTATCATTAAAATAGAGTAGTTGAAATAAAATATCTAATAAATGAGAAAGTATATTAGGAAAATAACTTTGAATTATACTTTTTCAATATCATTAATTATATTTTTCTTAATTTGTGTGAAAATAAGAAGAGCTATAATTTTGGGACGGAAGTAGTAATGAATAGTAAATTGTTGAATGTGACTAATACTGATATTTATCTACGTCAATACCAATTACCATAACCGCTACACATAATCGATTCTTAAAAACCGGGGCATAAAAGTTGATGATGTGATTATGGTCGCAGGTTATTTGAGCCAAAGGGTGCAATCAAAATTCCTTAACTGTGTAGATAGGTTCATGATGTCAAAAGCTCCTACTTTCAGAGGCAACACGTGTGAAGTTGATGAAGTTGTCAATGTTATCAAAGATGTCATTAATGCTGCTATTCTTGCAGGAAAGGTCCTTGGTAAACCTTGACAATGGACGATGCCTTTCAAATTGAGTTAGGCCTTGTTTGATTGGGGGTTTAGTTATTCCGCGCGGTATTCCGTGTAAAAATGTGTGGTTAATATTATTTTGGGAAATGTGTGTGTGGTTGAAAATGAGTATGAAGTATACGGAATTACGTGCGGATTTGGTTAACACCAAATAGAACAAGGCCTTAATCTTGGGGCGGAATTGTACCTTAAGATTTCTTCTTCTACTTATTCCATTCTTTTTATATATCTAGCTTTTTTTGCCCATGATTTATTTGTTTCTTGAATGAACGCAATCGTGTTTTGACTCTCAAAGGTGGATAAATTCAATTGCCAACCTTCTCGACTAGATGAAGATTTGGAAACTTGTTTGGTCCTATTTATTTTACAATTTACTAGTATTTTCTCCCGTGCATTAATTGGGAGATTTATGGTCAAGTTATAATTTAAAATATGTGTAAAATAAAAATTATAATAACATATTTTCATTTTTTCACAGTAAAAGATATGGATGGAGATTTAAAAAATCGCATGATAATAAGGATTGAGGATGGAGTGATTCTATCAAAAATGGTAGTGATAAGTCGAGTTGGAGAAGAACGTGTAAGCGGTAAAACACGCGCTACATAATTAAAAATTAATTTTTTAATTCATAAAAATAGGTGAAAGTGGCGGGAAAATGTGCTGGTTTTATTAATATATATATATATATATATATTTATTTATTTATTTTATTTTATTTTATTATTATTATTATTATTTTATTTTATTTTATTTTATTTTTTACAGCTTATTTTAAGTTGCATAGCTTATGAGATAATGAGACCCAAATCTCTTAGAGATCTTGATCTTCTCAACAACTTGCATTTAGATATGCCAAAATTTTCAGGTCTCGTGAAAGGAAATTTTAGAGAGAAAAACCATTTTTCTTATGTACTAGATGTAAATTTCTTGCGTTGAAAGGATAAAAATTTTAATAAACTTTATTGATAGATATTAATAATATTAACATAAAATCTAAAAATAATTAAAATAAAGAATGAGTTCTGACAAATAATAAACTTAAAAATTTAATTTGAAACAATTCTATAAAAATTTGATAGAATTTCCTATATTTCATACTAATCCATCGTGACAAATACATACAATATCTGAATAGAACTCACTAAAATCCACAACTTAATTTACTTATTTTCCATAGAATAAGTAACTTAATTAACATTTACACCCGCTTTTGCGTGAGATGATAATTTGTATGATGAATTGTCATAATAGATTACATTTTCTTCATTGTAAAATTAATCTACTTATATAAACCCAAAATAAAATGATATTAAATGTTATAGTTATTAAAATAACCATATTAAAATAACTCTACTAACATTAAGTAAAGCTCATAATTTTTTCTTTAAAATTATTTTACATTTTATTATATGCAATTATAAATTTTGAGAGATATTAATTATTATACATCAAGTATGATGTATGTTATTAATAATCAATATGTAAATAATGATTTTAAATTTTAATTATGAAATATAATCAATATAAAGATATATTATAAAAACAACAATGTAGTCGATGCAGTCGACATACCTAAACTGTTCTTGTACATTTGGGAAACACTTATCCTCGTTCACCCATCCTCATTTACTCATAAAATTTGCAAATGATATAAAATTCTACAAACTTAGAATCACGCCCATTACTCTAAAAATTCTCATCCGTGTCAATGCGCCATCGTGATAGTTTAATCCAAAACTTTTGTTTCGACATTTTATTTCTTTAATAAATACATTCTAAATATATTAAACACATATATTAACATATTAGGTATAAACTTACTAATTTAAGATATTCGACATATTAAATATTGAATGATTTGATATAACATTTAAATTAATTTGGTTAAGACAAATAAATTGAAATATATGTGATTAATACTTAAAATATACAATCTAATTGATTATACTTAAAAATAAAATAAAACATCAACAGAGAAAATTTAGTATAAAATAAATAATTAAAGTAAGTAGGATTCTTAATATTTATTTAGGAGACAAAAATTTAGATAAATATTTAATATAATTGAAAGCCAATTAAAATATTCTAATTGAGTCTTATAATTTCAATAATTGATTGAGGTGATAGCCAATTTTTAATAAGAATTCTTGATTTATTTAATGAAAGCGATATATTGAACCAAATTATTATATAATTGTTGGTTCAAGTAGTATATCAAAATAAAAATCATTACTATTTGAATACCTATTTTTGGAGCTTGTTACTTAAAAAAGAAAAATGGAAGATCCTTAAACACAAGTAATTATACAAAAAATATTAGTATTTTGTTGTATTTGTAAAAGAAATATCATGAAAATACAAAACATATGAGAATAAAAAAGCATATTTAAAAAAATGATCGAAAAGTAAATAAATTTAATTGGGACTAATGATCACTCGAATTACTTTACAATAAGATATAATACCCAAATTGTAAGAATCCAAAATTTATAGTTAACTTAACCTTTATTTTAAAATGCATAAAAAGGTAAATTAATTTTCGTAAGCATATTTTTCTTTCATTAACAATCTAATTAATTTTAATTATTTTCATTTTTGAAATAATTATGTTTCCCCATTTTTAGTAATTTAATTAATTTTGATTAATTTTAGTCTAATAAAACTATCTCAATTTTTATCACAATGAAAATATATCCAATAAAAATGAAATAGAAATATAATTAATTGTAATTAATTGTAGTATAATTAATTATAATAAAATCTTGTTTTTAGCTAATTTTTATAGAAATAATTTATTATTTCTAAATAATTAATATTTTAACATAATTTTAATAATTGTATGAATATAATTTTAAAGATATTTTTACAATTAAAAGATATCTTGCTTGTAAAAGATGTCTTCCATTTTTTTAGGAAAAATCTAGCTAACCATGGAAATGTAACTAATTATAATTATTATTTATCTTTTCATTAATGTTATATTTGCATTTTTAGCAATATAATTAATTTTGATTAATTTTTTCCAATAAATTGTGTCAATTTTGCCAATTGAAACCAAATCCAATTAAATTGTAACAAAATTATTAATTTTAAGTAATCGTAATATAATTATTTTTAATTAATTTTCATTTTTAGCTAATTATTTTGAAAAAGAATTCATTATTTCGATAATCATTTTAATATCTACGACTTTACTTTACAATAAGATGTAATACCCAAATTCTAAGAATAAAAAAATCTTATAGGTGTTAAACTTAACTTTATGTTAAAATACATAAAAAGATAAATTAATTTAAAGTATATTTTTCTTTCATGTAGCAATGTAATTAATTTTAATTATTTTTTATTTTTCTAAATAAAGTTATGTTTCTATTTTAGGAAAATTAGGAAAAATCTAGTCTACAATGGCAACCTAATTAATTTTAATCGTCATTTATTTTTTTAATTAATGTCATTTTTACATTTTGGAAATATAATTAATTTTTATTAATTTTAGTCAACGAAACCATGTCAATTTTAAGCTACTAAAACCAAGTCCAATTAAATCTTAACACTAGTATTAATTTTAATTAATTGTAATAGTATTAATTTTAATTAATTGTAATAAATCTGCGTTTTAACTAATTATTATTTTTAGTTAATTATATAGGAAAGGAATTAATTATTTATAAAATAACTATTTAATATCATCACTTTTAAGAATTATATGAATTTAATTTTGAAGAAATCTTATAATTTAAAAGATATATTACAATTTAAAGGTTTTTCATTTTTAGGAAAACCTCAATGATTTAATGATTTCTTTGCATTTTTAAATTAATTATATTTTTTCCTTTTAACAACGTAATTAATTTTATCAATCTTGCCCACTAAACCCATGTCTAGCTAAATATTGGCAATGTAATTTATTGTTTTAATTAATAATAGTTTAAATAATCATAGTTAATTTTTGTATTTAATTTAATTATTTCTAAGAAATAATTAGTTCAAAATGATTGGCTTGATAGCCATAATTTTAAGAACTATATGAATCCAATTTAAAAATATCTTACAATTGAAAATATATCTTGAATTTAAAGATATAAATATATATTCAATAAATTGATCTTATACATTTATTTTAATATTTTATTTAAAAATTAAACAAATTGTAATTTTTATCCCATCAAAATTAAATTTTAGTGAAATCACTAATTTTAATTAATTTTCATTCATTAGCTAATTATTATTTTTAAAAGTAATAAATTCTTTCTAAAATTAATAAAAGGTCCAAGCCAAGGTTTTAATTTTCATGTTACATATTTATTTTAATTTTTATGTAAAAATTTAATAAATTGTAATTTTCATCACACAAAAATTAAATTTTATAGAAATCGCTAATTTTAATTAACTTTTATTCTTTAACTTATTATTTATAAAAATAATTGATTGTTTCTAAAATTAATTATTGGGTCAACCTAATTTTTAAATTTTTTAAGTACTCATTGGGGATCATAGTAGTGAATTTTCTGCTCAAACTTGGCCAGAATTTCTTTGAGTAGTTTTTTTTTTTTTTTTGTGTAAACTTTTAATGAATCGTAATTTTGTAGTGTAAAAAATTGAATATTAGTAGGATTGTTAATTTTAATTATTTTTTGTTTCTTAGTTAATTATTTATAGAAATAATTAATTATTTACGATCTTATTTTTAATTTTAATGTTAAACCTTTATTTGAATTTTTATTCAAAAATTTAATCAATAGTAATTTTTATGGCATAAAAATTAAATCTTAGTAAAAACTATTAATTTTAAATAATTTTATTTTTTAAATACAAAATTATGAAAAACAATCAATTAAAAATTCATTAATCTAATAGCTTATATCGTTAAACCATAATAAATATATATTAATTGAAGATTTGATAGAAAAAAATAGAAAAAAATTTGGAATTTGTAACATTTGAAAGAAAAATATATAATACTTTTCTAATAAACTAAATTACAACTAATAATAACAAAGCTAATGAAGTAACTTGAATTAAATTTGTTATTTGTTATTGAATTTGGATGTTAAGTGCAAAATAATGAAATATCTTATTATATTTGAACTTTCATAACAAACATCAATTAAATGTAAATAACAAATTATCAAAATTTTTAATCTTATTCACATCAGAATAGTCATTAATCTATATTAATATCAATTTATATTTAAGTTGGGTACTAATTTATATATTTGGGGTAAATTTTAATTTTTTTAAAAATAAAAATTTATATATTGATAATATACTTGTTTTAAATTTCTCTAAGTCGACGATGAAATAGAATCACAAATTATTATGTTTTATATGTAGAAAATAAAAAAAGAAATGATAGAGAGAATATTTAGATATTATGAGATGAGTAAAGTAGGGTAGAAATAATTAAATAAAATCTATATACATTAATAGTAATATATTAGGGAAAAAATAAAAGAGAGTTGGATATGGATTCGGAAATTAAAAAAAAAAAAGAGAGAGTTTATTTTAAGTGGGAAAACGGATTTACGACAATAAAAAATATAATAAGAAAAAAACCTAATTTTCTATATATATAAATTATTCTATATATAGATAGAAGTTTATATTAGGCAAAATTAATAGGCGGGAAAAATTAGGAATGTGTTTTGGAGGGAAAAAAGGCTGCTTATATATATATATAGATATAATTTTATCTTCAAATAAATCAGTGGATGTATATATAGATAAATTACTTCGATTATTTATTAAACCCTTCCAAATGAATGACGAAACATGTAACTTTTCGTTGTTTAAACAAGACAGAATAAAAGGGGGAAGAAGGCAACTCTATTGACACTGGAGTTCGACAAAATTAGCCACAATTTGTGCATGTGTTTATATGCTATTTTTTTAATCTAAAAATTATCTATTACCAAAATTCAAAATTAAATATTAATATCAATAACATATCTCACATCACCACTCATTATTATCCATACATCTCATGGTCTCCGCCATTATCCATCCAAAAAATTTTTGTAGGGATAAAAATGGCATACCAAATGTGAGATCTAAAACCATATTTCAAAGTTACAAGTTGGTCCCTTCAAATATTACATGAAAGATCCTTCTATTTTGATCTTAATGTTTTCTTGAGCTATTACCCTTTTATTTAATAATAATTCTGGATAGACATTGTAATTTGACATTTTTAATTGACACTGGTGATGTGTCAATTTTTAATTGAGTGATAAATACAAACCCGTGTGATTTATTATTTTAATTCACTTATCCATATCTAATGAATATATAACAAGTAACTATATCAATTAAAAATATCAAATTACAATATCCGTATAAAATTACTTTTCATTTAAACCATCTATTTCAGCAATCTCTCACTTATTCAAATAAAATATTTAAGGAATAAATAGTAGTGTTCATGACTATAATAAACGTTTCTTTTAATTTGAACATCTACCTTAATACAAGCTGCACAGAGTATTATCGAAAATTTCAGGGAACTTCAAAAGGTTTAAGCCAGTTATTTATTGTGATAGAATCATATATAGATATATACACACATAAATATATACACACACATATGCTGTCACTATGCCTGTACATGAACTAAAGTATTCATTTATCCCAAACATGCGCTTATACTTTTTCACGAACTTCAAAGAAAGAAATTCCTCCTCTCAATTGAAGCGATATAACTTTGAAGTTGTTCCAATATCTTTGTTATATTTTGAAATACTTGTTCTTTGTATTGAATTTCATTAATAATTTGTAAATTCAACCTTTCATTCGTAATAGACATATAGGGATTTAGCAATATAAACTACTTGAATAATTACTATTTTCTCGATTTGAGTGTACAAGGATTTTCTAGTGCCATCGATGGTACGATAGCTAATGTGTCATCGATAGTATTTTCGAGTTTGATTCGATATCCATTTTGAAATTCAAGATCAAATCTAGAATTAGCGAAAGAAGGAGTTAAGGCTCAGGTAATTTGAAAAATTTTTACGGCGAGGCGTAGATGGAGTCGATCAAAGTTATGGCCAAAACTTTGAGCTTAAATTATAGCCAAAACTTTGATCATGTAGCCGTATTTCTGGTGTTGTCGGAAAAATTTTTAATTCTTTGGAGCTCACGCTTTATCTTGATTTTCTGTCCTGCCGAATTTGAAATGAATATTGAATCGGACTAAAAATCGCCGGCATTATAAGCTACGATCTTGTCGATAATGACTAGATCACTCCTTGTGTAATGTAAATTAGGAGTCCCAGAAGTGGCATACTGAATCGAACCTAATCAAACATACCTTGACACCAAGTTGCTTTCCTTGAACTTTGGGGACCAAAATCGCAAGAAAAAAACTATCGCCTGTTTTTCTCGCTTTCCCCACCCACCCTCGCGCTTTATCAATCTTACCGTTCCGAGGTGCACAAAGCCTCGGCAACACATTAAAAACAAAATTTGCATACATACTTTGATTCCGTAATCGTCGGTCGACGGTTTGTTGGTCATAATCCCCTCAGATCTCGCTGTAATTTCCTCTCTCTCTCAATCTGGGTGTATGTTAACATATTTATGTATGTTTGTATATATGTGCGGACTTGTATGCCGAGCTAGAGCTCAAAATTCTCAAAATTCTGAGAAATTGAGCTGTTTAACTTTCGTACATCCTTGTCCATCTGCACATTTTCTTGATCTGCTTTAGATGTTGAAATTTTGAAGTCTCTTTTTTAGTTTTAGATATGGGTCTCGACAGCAATTTTAGATTATTTTCTTAAACCCTTTCGGGCTTTCCAAATGATTCGATTTCGTTCCTGGTTCGACATGTGTTATATTAATTTGATGGTGATAATATGAGTTCCGTAATTTTGAAGTTCTAATTTTTTCTTTACCTGACATTTTCGGGAGATTTTTGTGTATATGGACTCTGCAATTGCTGTTCGTATCGACTTATCTCTACAGTCTATAGATGATGCCAGTCTTTTGGAGTCCAAAGTTATATCTTTTGGTTGTCAATCAAGTCATGAAGCAAATGCACACAAACTGGGTTGATTTTATGCCAAATATCTTATTCTGTTGTTAAGAATTATCCCGGTACTTGTCATTTATGAAGACATAGGAAGGTTGTGATAAGTGACCCGTAGGAGGTTTTCTCTGTCGGTCCATCACTATGTCGTTTCTCACCTAAAACAGAACTCTCATCTTCTGCATTGCTAGTCTACTTCTTCATTGTTAGTTTGTTACACTTGTCCTTATGGTTGGATCCCACTGCCAAAAAAATGCAGTATACTAGTTAATATGTCTATCATAATTTTGATCATGTAGGAGTATGGTGTTGACTTGTTGTGATGAGTATCTGTGTAATTAAACTTGAGCATTGATTTGCATGTCACAAGTAGTCCGTTATAGTACTACATTTTCGTTCAGATTGTTGAACATGGTGTGACTTTGTTTTACTGCACGGATAATGCTCTTATTGACACAAGAAGTATTTGGGATCAACAAATTCGATTTTTTTTTTTCAGTGTTTAATCACGATTTTACAATGTATTTTGGAGGTCTTTGTATCACTGTAATCACATTCAAGCGTGCATGTCATAGAGCAGCTTGTCAATAAAATATATGAACCCCAATCTGAAGTCTTTCTGATTTTTGATTTTGTTCACGATCATTTATTTGTTATCAAATTATGGAATATTGAGACGTAAGAATTTGTTGTGCTCAAAATTTGAAAACCTCAACTTATAGAAACTCAAAATATATCAAGAATGTTGAATGAAGGTGATGCTTGCAAGTGGTAGCATCCTTACAAGCATCTTGAAGAACATTTTAAGATTTAAATAATAGTCACATTAAGTTTCTGTTTTTGTTTGGAGTAACTATGTCTCCTTTTGTCTTTTGAGTTGTCAGATCGATGCATTGTCTCCTCTCTCAAAGGGTATTTAGTGTCACCGTGCTTAATATTCAGGATCATTCACATGTTGCTACTGGCAAGCATTAGAGAGATGATTGTCTTTGTTGAATAATGAATACTGACTAAAATGTACTGGATGCCACATGTTCCAATATTTCCATTCTCATCGCATTCACAATGTTAATTTGTAACTATGTTGTTTCAAGCCATTGATTAGTTTAAGAATTAATTGTTTGATGGATTTAATATTTGGATCTCCGTATCACCTGCATCTTTCCACTGATTGATTATTTTCTTAACATGTTTCCTTCAGTATCTGAATAAGTGTTGATGCCTTTCTGTCACAAGGTCTGAAGATTTTGTCTTGAATTATTTACAATAACCTCGTCATAATGTGCATTTGGTTGGGCTTTTATCTTAAATGATCTTGATTGCTTTGGACATGCGATCTTCTAGAAAATTTCATCATATGAGACACAAATGAAAAGATATGTTTCTTTATATCTGCAGTTATTGAAGCATTTTCTGTAAATAAATAAACACTGCATATTCACTGATAAGTTTCTTCTAGATTTAATAATTCATGGATTCCAAGATCTCAAAGCTTTGTGTGGGATCAGAACAGCAATGATGCACTCTGTATCATTAAAACTTAACATCATCAAGGGCTAGAAAGGGAGAAAGAGAATTTTCAGTAAACATGGAAGGTGAACCAAATGTCTCAAACATGGAAGGTGAACCAAATGTCTCAGACAGTCCAAATGATAAAAGAGATGTTGCCACTACAGAAAGGTTAGAGAATAATAATATGGACGATGAAGAAAATCAAGCTTGTGAAAATGCCGAAAAGGAATTAGTCCTTTATGACGCTGCTCCTGCTGGTACTGGTGAAATGGAACCATATACGGGCCCTGTTGAGTGCCCAATTCGGAAGCCTGGGGTTTTGCGATCTATCGGGACCTACGCTGTTCAATGTGCCAACTGTTTCAAATGGAGGCTTGTTCCCACGAAGGAGAAGTATGAGGAAATAAGGGAACATGTTTTAGAGCAGCCTTTTGTGTGTGAAGTTGCTCGTGAGTGGCAATCTAAGGTATCTTGTGATGATGAGCCTGATATTGCCCAAGATGGAAGTAGGCTTTGGGCTATTGACAAGCCCAACATCGCTCGACCCCCGCCTGGATGGCAACGGATTTTGAGAATCAGAGGTGAAAGAAGCTCGAAGTTTGCAGATGTGTAAGCATCCTGTATCTTTTTCACCTCTATTTTTAAATTTTTTTTATTCATCTTATGGCAGAGAAACAGTTAGCATCATCATTCAAATTGTGTTTGTCTCACAGATACTATCTTACTCCATCAGGCAAGAGACTTCGATCTATTGTTGAAGTCCAAAGGTAATATAGTATTGGAAACCGTATATTTTGCAGTTTTTGATCTTTCAGTTTTGTGATGCTTTTTATTTTTCAAGGTACCTGAATGAAAATCCAGAATGTGGGGAAAATGGTATTGGTTTGTCTCAATTTTCATTTCAAATTCCAAGACCCTTGCATCAAAACTATGTCAGCAATCGTCATCGTGCTACACCTTCTGATGTCATCGATGATGGGACGCCCGAATCTCTTGATCCACCAATAGGTTGATCTCTGCAATTTTACACAAATATCCCTGGTTCATTCTTTTAAGCTTTTGCATTGCATCAAATCCTAAAGCTTCTACAAAGTACTTGTTTCTTGCATTAGTTATGAATGGGTTTTTATGTACGAGTCATGTGTTACTTGCAGTCAATCCACTTGCAATTGTTGCTGCTGATGTGGACACAGACTTGCAGCTTAGCGGGCCGGGCCTTTCTGGTAACTATTTTGAGACTCCTGTCTCAAGGCCCAACAATCAATCAGGAAAGAAGTCGCGATCATCTAAGAGAAAGCGCAATGGTGAGTTAACATAACCAAAACAAGATCAAGCTTGAAGTCCTCTATCTGCTTCTCTAGGATCTCGACTCCCCTTACCTGACGCCTAGGCCTGTAGAACATATGTGTATTGTTGTAGATTTAGTAGTTGCTAGGTATGTAGGATGTATCGAATCAATATTGTGAACTATGTCTGTTGTGCTATCCTTGATAACTTGATAACTGATAAGAGATTTGTAGATCGAATTTGGGTGCCATGGCATTCCTAACTATGTGAAGTAAATCTTGGATAAAGTAGCTTTACTATGAGGGTATGATCTTATCAATTGTGTGAATGAAACTATAACGTTGCTGCTTATCCATCGCCGATAATGTAATTATAGTTGACAGTAATTGATTTGTCATCTCTAATTTAGGGATTAAATAAATGACAAATCAGTTAATGTCATAATATCACTACTAATTGATAAACATTGCTTATGAATAATATTATTCATCAACATTCTAATGAAATACACTTATATTACAATGGTGCCCTTCGGTCACCTTAAGAGCCAACCATGAATTTTTCCAACCACCTCGATTCAATGTTGGTCCCACCACCTCCGTTTTGGCTACAAGCTGGAAATTCTACATGGTTGAGTTTGCTCTGGTTGAGGGTTGGTTATGGATGCATTATTGGTAGGGTAATCTGATTGGCTGGATAGCGAGAGCCCACCATGAAGCTTTGCTAGGCAGTGTTAAGCATTGAATGAAAATTGGCTCTATTCTTGAAGTAAAATGGCAATCAGATTCTAGCAATGAATTCAATGGCTGTTTCTTTCAGTCATGTCTCTCTCAATTTCATGGCATAGACGTATGGTGCGTGTTTTGTATATATATCTTCAGAGATGTGAGAATTGATTTTTTGACATTGAAAAAGGGAAAAAGTTATACTAAATAATTTAAAATGAATTTTGAGAAAAATAAATGACGAGCAAATCTTGGCTAAACAAGAAAAAGCGATGCGCTTTTCATAATTGCGGCTAACATGACAAGCAAAAACGCTTTTCAGAAAATATATGTCAAGCGCTTTTGACGTGGCTGATAGGACAATAGGAAATGGAGAATCAATCAAGGGCCCATACAAAGATTTTTCTGTCGGCAAGAAAATTCCAACGTGTACCTCAACAAGAGTCAAAATAAGTACTTGTTTGTCAAAGTCTTTTCCCTTTTCCATTTTTTTTTTCCCACGGAAAAAGTAGTCAAGGAGAATCTCTAGTTAAAAAGGTAATTAGAAGGTGTTAGCATAAAGCCAAAAATACATTTTAATGTATTTTTTTCAAATTTTAAATTTGGTCAAACAAATCACATCCATATATCTCTTCACTCATTAAATCTCCACCATCCAACTCCACTCATTCTCTCTCTTCATACTCATAAAAATACATTAAAATTCATCCGCTAACACCCTCTTAAAGTTTACAAGAAATAAAATATAGTAAGAATTATTTTTCTTTACAATCATCTTCACTAGAAAGTAGATTATTTTTTATGATTTTTAAAAATAAAATTTCTTACATTTTAACGGCATATTCTATCCAAAATACTACTTAAAAACCTACGAGACATTTCGAATTCTTTAATAGCTCTCGGGTCTCTGAAGTGCACTTCTTATATTATGGGCTTGATTTGATATTTTCAAACAAAAAAAAAGAGATAAAAAGTAATGGTTTTAAGAAATTGTAGTGAGAAATTAACGTGATAAAATATGATGGGGAAACATGAAAAATGTTTATTTGAAGAATTTGTAGTTAACAATTAGTGTCCAAAAGTTATTATTATTGAAACTTTGTCAAACAATACATTAACTACAAATGAAATTAATGTAGAGAAAGTTGCAAAGTTGTACCTAGATATGAGCCTAAGCAGTGGCTTAGGGTTTTGACTTGTTGGAACACTCATTCTAATTAAATTTATAATATTTTCTTGAAATAAAAATTTAGGTTTGATGGCGATGTATATGTAACAATTTGATTTATACAATTTGCTTTGAGCCTTGTAGAAATCTACTCAGACTTTGAAAAATGGAGGAAAAAAACGCTCGTGGTTGATGTAATACGAGTGTGAATGTCTAGCAATTTGCAAACAAGTTTAACAATCAAACATGTGACTATGTCACCGTGCTGATGGCTTTAAGGGTTTCTACCATAACTATAACTTGGCATTATTCTCACAATATGATACAACTTGCTAGAGGTGAACATGTCAAGTATACTCATATGACGTTCCATTCTCTCTCGAGTCTTCTTGCTTGTTTGGCACAGATGTTTAGAAAGTTGGTACTTTCAACATCTTTTTCAATTACTAATATTTTTGATATGAAATTCTTTTATATATCCTTTTTATAATTTTAATTTATTTTTCAACCACGACTCGAGCATTTCTCCAAACAAACACTAATTTGTCGAGTATATTCATGCGAGATGCATAGTTTATGTAAGGGTCTAATTACATCCCAAAATATTAATTGATCAAGATGCAGTATTAGTTCAAAATAATTCAAGAATGTGGAAATTATAAATATTTAGTAAAATTATCAAAATGTATTTATCGTAATGTACTTCCCAAAATTTATGATTACTATTAGACATCAAGATGGTGTTTCCAAGACCAAACCTTTTGTATAATATTCAAGGGGAAAAACTAGTATTCATTGGTGAGCCGAACTACTCAATACATCTATATATCTATTATCTGTTCAATACTAGCCACTTATTAGTAGAAACCATGATTAACTAGATAATAATATGATCTTCTATTTGTCGGTGGTAGTCATTTAGTTGGTATGAAGTATCTTAGTACAATTTTAAGTGTAACAGAAATTTTTAGTATTCAAGATACACTTGTGCAATGCAAGAGTTTGTGTTCGGCTTAACTTCTTGTTGTCCAACCCTTAATTTCTATTACTCAAAGTCAAACTTCATTATTAGTAACGCATTCAAAAAAATTCTTTATTATCCACATATTTTATATATGATACTTATGACTATTCAATTTAAAAATTCGTTACTTATGAAAAAGAAAAAAAATAATAAAAATTAGTTTATGATAAAATAAATTTTTTTCTCAACACACAATAAACCTTAAATTATCTAGGAAAAATCATGTAATTGAATAGCTAATAATGCCACTAAGATCATGAAACCTGCCCAATTAAGTAAGTTTAATGAATGGAACAATTTGTTACTTCCCCAAGGGACAAAATTTAATTCACTTGCCACATTGTTATGCAACACATTGACAACATAGGAGAGTATAAATAAGGAATTGTCTCATAATTTTTTTTTTTTTAATCATGAAATTACAAGAAAACGAGGCACGTGAATAGATCCCCCCTCATGAGTACTCATAGGAGCATGTATTCACATGTTAATTCATTGCCTCCATTCTCATAATTAGGAGAAAAATATCAGGGACAAGTTTTATATGAGTCTATACAAAGCTTGCTATGTCTCCCACCATATAGAATGTTTGGGAGGTTTTTTTTTTTTTTTTTTTTTTGGTCGAATGTGCAATTCCATATTCAAGCATACTCAATGAAAACCTTGAGACTTCTCACATCGGATTCTAGACGTCAACATATATATTGGATCAGTCAACTTTGTTAAGTTGTCATGCGTCTTGAATAAACAAGTCCATTATGGATTGGCCTAGGCACAACACACTAGTGTTCATTTTGACACCATTTGAAGCAACATGTGGTGTACGGTGTAGCCCTCCTATATTGATCTCTTATATCCTAGGCACCACTAACACAACTAAGGTCCAAGTAGTAGATTGCCTTTGCACATGAGATTTTTAATGCCTTGCGACATAATTTGGACATGGCAATGAAATCACACAAAGGTCCAAGCCAGTTGTCATCATCCAGAGGTAAATTAACTTCAATGTGGGTGACTAGATATTGCAACATTAACAAGAAGACCTTGCAAAATCAAGGCCTTAATTGGACAAGTGACATAAAAGTTGGAGCTCCCAAACAGATATTGGTATTCATGGCGCATTTTATGTCAACTTTCTCAGAGGCACATTGGTTCTTTTCGGCCGTAGCCAACTCCTTGGTCACTTATAAGGGTGACAAATTAACTAAATTATGTGATTTTCGTATCTCAAATTGTATATTATCAATATTGATTGACCTGTCATTATTTAATTTAAAGAGTACGAGAAATTTTTCTAAACTAGCCATATGAATGTGTTATGTGTGTGTTTGTACATGTGTACAAGAATGGTATTGGACCTTGGTTGGTGCTGCAACAGCAGCAACAACTAGGTATATTTTTAATGGTGAAGCCAGCTAAATTCAGTTTGCAAAAGATCCTACTACCATTTTTTGTAGGTCCCACAGCATGGATCAGGGAAATATATTGGAAATTGAAGAATCAATGTTATTATTTTCAGCTACCAATAATCCACCACCCACTATATGATTTATATGGCCAACCTAGCATTCTTTTTGTATTATGTAATTGATTTTAGGCCGTATATTCCAATCAAATAAATTACTAATAATTTGAACCAATCTTGACATTTGTTCTAGTAGTAGTTTTTATTTATTTCAACTTTTTGTCCTTTTTTCTCTCTTTTACTTTTTTAAAGTTTCATATCTTCAAGATTTCAAAAAGCAATCTATGTTTCCCATCAAAATTTTCAATATTACAGGAATTAAGGAGATGTTTTTGAAAATAAAAACAATTATTCTAAATGTAGTATGAATATTTAGGAGTTATCTAAATTAATGCGGAATGAGAGAATTAGCACGATTTGGTCGCATTTTGGAGAATTAATTCAGAATTCAAATATTAGTGTTTAGACAAGCATTCCATCGCTAAAATTTTAATAAAGTTGAGATACTTGTGGAGTAGCAGCAAAGAAATTGAAGTTGGGAATGAGAGAGATTGTCGTTTGACTTTAATTAATAAGAATGTTTATACTACCTCCGTCAAAAAAATATGGTCCACTATTCTATTTTCATCCGTCCCAAAATATAGACCACATTCCTTTTAAATATGTAATTAAAATATTACTTGTCTTTTATGCCATCATTTAATATACATTGTTATCATCAAAATAAAGTAATTGAAATAAATTATCTAAGAAATGAGAGGGCATATTAGGAAAATAATCTTAAATTGTACTTTTCCAATACCGTTAATTGTATTTTTCTTAATTTGTGTAAAGATAAGAAAATTGTTATAATTTTGGGACGGAGGCAGTAGTATATAGTATTATACATGACAATACTCTTTAGAATATTCATGCAATACAAATTTTATAAATGTTCTATATTGTCCCTCTGGTTGTAGCCATTGTAGTCCTTGAGCCAAGGGAGAAAACTTCGTTTTCAAAATAGCGTTATACACGACTCTTCAATATTTTCTAGTTTATGTCAATATGCTTCTTCCCTTCATATTGAAAATTAAAACTCACTTTGTATTCTTTTCATCACTGCTAATGAGTATTTGAACTAATAGTGTGACTGCTAGGAAAAGAATGCGCACTGTTTGTACCGACATATTAAGCATGATGTACACGATCATGCTACGTAGCAATTCTTAGTAAAATACTCCAAATTCATATTATTTTAAAATTTCAAAAAAAAAAAAAAAAACTTTAGCTAATTTGTGAAGAATGGTATATGCATTAATCTATGTGTAGATAGTCATGCATACTATCTAACATAAAATATGTATTAATGTCAAATCTTTTCGAGATACAAGAAAAGTTATTATTTTTAATTACACATTTAAAAAAAAATTATACTCCCTCTGTCCCATTATATAATCCATTTATAATCCATTTTTCATTTTTGGGATGTTCTATTTATTTGGTTTATTTTTATATTCATTCATAATTATACCCTCATATTGTATTTTTCAACACTATGTTTAATATATATTACTAATTAAATGAGGGTATTCTAAGAAGTTATTTGTATAATTATTATTTTTATACTATTTTTAATTCATATAAAAAATAAAATAGATCTTATAATTGGGACTGAGGAAGTAAATTTTTTTTATCTAAAAAAAACCCTTTGTCAAAGACGCTGTATAATAAGTCCAAAGGACAAATGTTTTAGGCATTTTAACCATGGGAAAGGTGAGGATGAAAAGAGGTAGCACAAATTCCCAGAACAAATTTGCGTGAGTCTAGAGGTGCCAAGTTGCCAACAAACAATAGACGAACACTCGTGTGGGAGCTGGCGCTATCCATTGTTTACATTTATTATTTCTTTAATTTCAGTTACTGTTTCATCATATTTATTTTACTAGTAATTGTTTAAAAGAAAAATGAAAAACGTAAAAGTGTATGATGGCAGCTAAATAAAAAATGGAAGATGATGGCAACTCCGTAAAAACAGCCGGGTTTTTGGCTGCAATAAGCCACGGCTCACCAAACCTTGCTGTCACTTTTTATCAGTGATCTAAAAGGTTCGCCTAAGCGACACCTAAGCGGTGTTCAAGTTCAACGCTTAGATTTTATGTTTCGTCACGTTTTGTGCTTTATGACGCATTGATTATATTTTACTACATATTAGTACTTTTAAGCATGCCTAGGGTTAATGTTTGGGGTCGACCTTTTTTTGCGCTTTACGCTTTTTTTAACCTTGCTTTTCATACTATTAGGATTTAAAATTTTGAAAGGAATTATTTCTCCAAACAAAATACCCTCAAGGAAAGAAAAAAAAGAAAAAAAAAAGGGAGGAAGTTACATCATGCATGGCAATCTGTCTTGCAGTTTGAGTAACTCTTGAATTTAATTGATATTTTCACTTGAATTATTTAATTGTCAAATTTCAAATATTAATTACCGATTTGTCAATTTCTTTTACAAATTACGATAATATCAACAGTTTCAAGCAGTTGTACCATTTTACCCTCATCCTATATCTTATAATATAGGATACATGAATTTACTACATATAAAATTTCAATATGAGTACGATTCATCTTCTCCAACGAAACTCCGGTGACTTTCTTTATCTTCTCTGGTCAATGAATCACACTTCAACCGCCACTTATCACACATCCATGAACCCAGATCTGAGATGGAACAGCTTGAGTTTTTTTTTTTTTTTTAATGAGAAAATTACTTCTGCCTGAGAAAACCCATTTACAGATAAAGATTGAAGACTAAGGGTTAGATCTCAGATCTAGAAATAAGACAATCAAAGAGAATTCAAATCCGGCATGGCCGGTAGTCGAAATTTCCAATCACAATGCCATCCATAAACCACCATGCCAAACTACGAACCGAATTATCTTGGTGCCAGATCCATTAGTTGAGAGCAAAATAAACGAAAAACCATCATTGACCAGCGCATTCAAATCCACGATCTGGTGCATGTCGGCAACTTCTCCACTCATATGGATAGTTTTGGTGGCCATGGTAGACGATTCCGGCAGCCATAGTGGAGAGGAGGAGAAGAAGAAAAGTTAGAGGAAAAAGAAAAGTTGGGGAAGAAGGGTAATATCGTCCACTACTATAAATGTTGACACATACATAAATATGAGTTTACTTTTGCTATGTGAAGTGTGGGTATTGGTCCAATGGAGTGCAGGCCCCCTCCATTCAGGGAGAGAATGACACGTGGAAGAAGTTTTACGGTGCCAACTTATTGGTAGAAAATCATTGACTTTTACTTTTGACTAATTAGTAAATTAATAGTTATATTACGACGAACATGTAATTATTTCTATTCTCTTTGAAATTTGATTTAAAAAATATAATGACAATAATAAGAAATGAAAATCATTGTAATTGAGAAAATAAAATTTACGTACATTTTTTTTCAAATATCTCCCAACATTGAGTCATGATTCATGACATCATAGTTAAATTGCTCATTAAATAGGAAATAGTTAAACATAAACAACTCAATTTCGAAACTCATAAACAAATCAATTTAAAATATCTGCTAATAAGAAATCTCAAAATTAAACTGTATATGCAATGCACATGATTAATTCATCATAACCACCTTTTTACTGAGTGCTGCTTTTGGCTATTGGATTTTGGCCATTTGGATACAATATTCATGTTGCTTGGCTAGGTAGCATGATGCGTATATTGTTCCTTCCACAACTCCATTTTCACAATTTGGGCTCTTCCCATTTTGCCTGCCACTATTACGTGAATTGCTTTTATTTAAATCGTTTACACTTAGAATATATAATAAAAAGGTGAAAATCGACTTTATTGATCATGGATAATGTTGAGGTATTTCATCCTAATCTAAGTTAAATTATCTGAAGATAATTCTAGAATCAGGTATAGTGTTAGGTAAAGTTTTAGGTAAAGTGAAAAAGTGGACCAAATTACCCCCGCCCCCATGAACGCGGGGTGGGGGAAGGGGGTGATTTGGCCCATTTTTTTACTTTATCTAAAACTTTACCTAATCATATACCTGCCCCTATAAAAGTCCTTATCTGAATATTACAATTATACTATGTTTGGGCAAATCCTAATATCGAATCTAATGAGAGGGCGAGTTAACTAGGGTTTGCTGATAAGATTATTGAAAAAATTACTTTTAGAGTATACAACTAGTAAAAGATTACAAAATATGAAAAATTATCAATTACGGTAATGTGTAGTTAAATGACATTCCCTCAATCCCATAAAGATATGCTTATATTCCATTTTGATTCGTTCCACAAAGATAGACAACTTTTCTTAAATAGAGCAATTAAAATACTCTTTCAGTCCTTCCGTCCCAAAACAATGGACCCACTTTCCTTTTTTATTTGTTCCAAAATATAGTCCGCTTACTAAATAAAAATTGTTTTTAATTTTCTATATTTCTATTGCCCTTAATTAATTTGACCAACTTAATAAATAACTTCTAGAATTCTCAACTATTTACATTGAGAATGGAATACATAGTCATTTTCTCATAAATTAGTATATAGAAATTTGCAATTATATAGAGTATATTAGGAATTTTATGTGAACATTTTATTTCTCCAATTTCATTAATTAACATTCTTAAACTACGTGAAAAAATGAGTGGATCTATTGTTTTGGGACAGATAGAGTACTAGGAGGGTGTTAGCGGATGAGTTTTAATGTATTTTTATGAGTAGGAAGAGAAAGAATGAGTGGAGTTGGATGGTGGAGATTTAATGAGTAGAAAGATATATGGATATGATTTGTTTGACCAAATTTGAAATTTGAAATAAATGTATTAAAATGCATTTTCAAATGGGTGCTAACACCGTTCTTTATATACCCTTTATTAAGGTGCACTGTCATCAACAAAATAGTATTTCGTATTATTATAGTGTAATAATTAGTATATTAAAGGGTAGTATATTAGAAGATCACCTTAAATTTTTATGTTTCCAATAATATTAATTAATATTTTCTTAATCCTTGTGAAAATGTCAATAAGTCTATTTTTGTGGAATGTACTCCCTCCGTCCCAATTATAGGGTCCACTTTATTTTTATATGGATTAAAAATAGTATGGGAAATAACAATTATGCAAACAAACTTCCCAAAATACCTTCATTTAATTAGTTGTTTATATTAAAAGTAGTATTACAAAAGATAACACAAGAATGTAATTATAAATAAATATAAAAGTGAACTAAATAAATGGGACATCCCAAAAAGAAAAATGGACCATATAATCAGGGACGGAGGGAGTAGATAGTAATAAAAAATGACTTTTTTCTTTAAATTTTATCACACTAAGCCGTGAGAACGGTTGATAGGCACTCTCTCTCTCTCTCTCCCCCCCCCCCAAGAGATATCATATACTTTACTCTTTCAAAACTAATATTCAAGAGTATTTGGAAAATAAGTTCTACTCACATTGCAAAAGATATGTTGCTCACATCAGTCACATGTGGATAGACGAGGCGACACGTGTTCCCAATGATGGTGCAGGGGATACAAGTGGCGCCCCTCCCTCCCACATATGGGCATTAGATCATTAGCCTAGTGATGACAATGGGTCGATTAGAGCACCGGTTGGCCATATCCAACGGTTTGGGTTTTTTCGATCCATTCAGTTCGGGTATCCATGATTTTTGCGTTTCGCAAATCTTTTTTCTATTTGGCACACCAAAGATTAAAATAATTAATGAGCTGCTCTAGCCATTAGATGAATTTGGACCACTTGAGAAATGGTAATGAATTGGTTGTAGTTGCAATTTGCAAAATATTTCAATTTGACCACTTTAAATAATATTTAGCAAAAAGATAGTAAAAAAAATTAATTTGCAGGTATTTGGTTTGAGTTCGAGCCTCTAATATATCCAATCTGTATTCATTTTGAGTTTTACTGTCAAAAATCATATTTGATTCACCGACCTAACTGTTCGAATTTTTTTTATCCAATCAGTTCAAATATCCACGATTTTCGAATTTTGATGATTTTTTTTCCCATCCCTACATTATCCATGCTCACATAAACAAGAGAACAAGAGTGGACGAAGAATAATGCATAAGCGAAAAAGTAAAAAAGTAAAATTTAAAGAGAACAAGATTTAAATTAATATCATGGAATCTGTGTTAGCCATAGCCTAGTAAAACTAGGCACCTGAGATTCGAGTCTATAGGAGTGGAAAGTGAATTTGAATTGTTCAGAAAAAGAGAAGGAAAAGCTGCTTCATCTTGCAATTAAAGTCCAATCGGGTCGCCGACCACACCAAACCCAGAAGAGCGGCCGATATTAGCAGCAAGACGTCGTCCAATAATTTGACGGCTGAGATTCGATTTTGATTTGGATTCCTCTGCAAAATACCAAACCCATCAGTAAAAGGTCGTCCATGATGTCACGTCAACACTATTTTCTGCACTTTCACATTCCGGTGGACCCTATCACGCACCACTCCAGGAAACACGCCCCTAAAGCTGCACCAATCCAAAAATTACAAAAAAAATCCAAAAATTACAAATTTATCTAATAATTAAAAGAATGATATAATAATATTATCCCTTTACCTTAAAATTTAAATTCTATAAAATGCTAATCCCTCCCTTCCGATTATATATGCCTACTTTTCTTTTTTGAGATATCTTATTTATTTGATTTATTTTTTATATTTATTTATTTATAATTGTACTCTCATATTAATTTTTTAATATTACTTTTAATACACACTATTAATTAAATGAGAATATTTTAAAAAATTTATTTCCATAATTGTCATTTTTTATATTATTTTTTTATCTATGTGAAAAAATAAAATGAACCATATAATTTGAACGGAGGAAATAGCACTATTAAAATTTACAAGGCACACGCATCCAGTAAACCACAATTGCAATTTCCCAAAATGAGCACCTGCCACACAATTTAGTGCGTGTTTGGAAGAGATTTTCAATAAATATTATTTGTAGAAGTGTGATTGAGAGTGTTGTGGCAATTCGAAAATTTATTTAAGAAAATGGAAAAAAAATCACATCGATAAAAAAAAAGTTAAAAAAAATTCTCAGCCTGACACAATACTTCGCGTATGAATTGGAGAATTCTAAAAGCAGATTCCTAACGATGAATAGATTTGTATGTTCATTTAGATAGTGTCAATTCTCAAATATATGTCAAAGATTTTCAGTGAAACTTAATATTGTGGTCTTTTTCTTCGGAAATTCAATTTTTTGAGGACCTTCGTTCAAAAAGGAAAATTATATTGAAGTATACACTAATAATTTTTTGTAGCGAAAACATAAATAAAAGAAAAGAAATACATTAAAAATAGGTTAGGGCTGTCAACATCTTACAGGGATTTCGTCAACCGCCACGGGACGTGGTAGTCAACGCAAAGAAAAAGTAAGTAATTAAACTTACTTGATTATCACTTATCATGTACTCTTTTAATTTAATTAATCTTTAAAAAATATTAATTAAGTAAAGGGACTAAAAATTATTTTACAACTTGCCAATGATGCTTTGGCCTAGTTGTTTAGGAAGGTAAAGCTGAGGCCCTGAAACCTAAAGATTTTATAGTTGATTTCACATAAAGGAGAATTTTTTTACTTGTATTTAGGAGGATTATATTATACTGCGATAAATAGATTATATATTTATATTGTATTGAACTCCTTAAAATATATATATCTTTACGATTGATTTGTGCGCATGTGACGTGATTAGGCCCTCACATTAAAGTATCTCTTCCCACATGAACTATCACCCTTAAACACTCTCTGTTTAATTCACTGACAAAATTAGCTCTATTATTTTGCGCAAACATGATTTTGGATTTTTTTTTTTGGGACGAGAGATGATTTTTGAATTAGGAATAGCATATGTTAATTTTAACTTGTTTTTAATTCAAATTCAACTCATATATAGTCAAGTTCAAACATTACTTTTAACTGTTATCCATTATTTTTTTATTATTATGCATTTCGTAATTTAACTTAACTAATGATGTGATTCTTTTACTTCAATCGATATTTACTATTTATACGACATTTACATCTCTAATTAACAATGCAACTCAATCTTGTAAAGTATGTGTTGTCACTCTATCACTATATAATTTAATTTGACGTTTTACTATTATTGATTCTGATGAATCGAATTATATTATTCTAACATAAATAAATTCTCAGTTTCCATTATTCTTGCAAATGTGACATTTGTTATTCTTCCATATCATATATACATTATGCTCCGAACTTTTCAGGAACTTTTTAATTACTTTCACAATTAAAGCACATAGAGAGCAAACATTCGTGGACGTGGTTAAAGCCTATACAAGTTGGTTCAACTGTACTTTGTATATTTTGCCTTATTTAGTCAAGACATTACATAAAAAGGTTTCTTAGTACCCTAATGTCATTAAATTAAACGGACAATTCTCGCTATATAATTCGTCGTATTATTGTTTAAGATATTAGTATCTTGTAGAATGAAACATTACTGCGTTCAGCCTTGCAATTAAATAAGTATATATAATTTCTTTTATTGAACGTGCAATTCAATTTATTGGAGATTAACTTTGCAACGACCGAATTAATGCTACAAAATTTTGTCATAAAATAACACCTTGACTTAGAAATAATATACGCATAAAATATTGATAAATACTTGGGGAAATACTTGTATCCGCCACTTTCAAGACATATAATTTGCCCGTGACAAATGTGTAATTATGTGATTCTACTATCCATGATTGGTTTTGTTGACAATGAATTGCTCCTTATTTCTTAAAGAAGAGAGACATAATCCATCATTGATGTAAAACACCATCCGAGGAATTGTCTCAAACATGCAATTTTGTGGATGGTGAGACAAAAAATTATTTCTTTTAGAGAATGTGTACCTAAAAATTAAGGAAATTGATTAAAAAAAGTAGAAAATAATATTTTCTTTTAAAGAACGTATGGTTGAAAAATGTACGTATTTCATTTTATGCTCTTTTATTCTTGTTTGAAATTAATATTTAGTTCTAGGTAGAATATGATTTTAAAATGTAAAAATGGATATATACTCATTTTACTGCAAAATTTATGATACAAATGTAAGAAAATGATTTTAAAAATAATGAAATGACTAGCAAATTTAATGCATGGCATAATATACAAGTTTTAAATTGATGTTAACCTTTTAAATTTCTTGGAAATTTTAAGGAAGGAATTATGAAGACGAATCCCCACTGTAGCTGTCAATAAAAACTCTTGATTATGTCCAAGAAAGGCGTAGTGGTTCATCATGAACTCAATCATATTATTGGGGTTCGCTCATTCTACGTCAAATATGTTGCATAATTTTCATCTGTGTCCCAATTTTAGGATATATTAAATCATTACTAATGAAGATACTATGTCGATGGACCTAGTACAAATAGATTGTTGTATTACTTGTATTATCAATTCTATTTTGAGGAGTCCGATTATAGAAAAATTGTCAGCGTTGTTATTCATAGACAATAAGGATATATCAGTAATTATATGTAATTTAATATTGATATATGTTGTATTGTTCATATAATACTAACATGTGATAATTATATCCTAATCAATATAAAAATATCACATCACTATTGATTTTTATTGAAACATTATTCCCAATTGGATGTGGCTAAATGCACTGGGTGCACACACCTTTAAAAAAAATAAAAATAAAAATAAAAGACTAATATACACATACTAAAAAATAAAAGCTCATTCGTTATGAATGTAGCGAACAAGAAAAAAAAAAAAAAACTTGATGCAACAATGAGCAATTTTTATCTGATTTTTCGTTCATGGATGCAATTTTTGCTATAATTTTTTGCAATCACTTTAATGCGTAATTTCTAAATTTCTTTAAGTTTTTTGCAATCACTTTGATGATGAATTTTAAAATTTTTTTAATAATATAGTAATTAGCTTTATCCAGTTACTGTTGAATACAATTATTAAAAAATTTAAATTTTTTGAAACCACTTTGATAGCTAATTTCGAAATTTCTTTTAAGTTTTTTACAATCACTTTGATGATAAGTTTCGAAATTTTTTTGATAATACAGAAATTAGCTTTATCTGATTAGTATTGAACACAATTATTAGAGGAAAAAATTGAATGGTTGCAAAATTTTGAACAAAAAAATGATAACAAAAATTTTCATCCGTAATTCTTCCTTGAAGCTAACACCCTTTTGGGTGTTCATTTTCATCCACGTGAATTTTTATAAGTTAGAAAAGAGTGAGTATAATTAGAATATTAGATAAAATAGATGTAAAAATAAGTTAAGTGGGCGTATTTAGCAGTACCTTTCCCAACTAGTGTAGGTGATGCAAAAAATTATTAATAAATTTTCCAGCATATTCCTATCCAAAATGACACCATTAATGTTATATCAACTGTTCCAACTGTCACTTTTCCAACAGGACCTCTTACAAAACTAATCCACAAAATCAAATTAACAAAAATTTAGGCCAACTCTCTAGTCCTTTTCATATAATTAATGACGGTAATGAGGTCAAAAAGAGAATGATGGCAATCGGTCTATATGTGGTCAATTTTATGATTCTTTTGTACGGTTACTTTTATTTTTCTTCAGAAATTTTTTTACCACTTATTTCAAAGATTAATTATTTTTACACACACAAATATATTTTTTCTCAAATGTCTCAATTTCAATAAAGAAGTTGTACCAAATTATTTCTAGGAAAAAATGCATTTCGCTTTTAAGTTCAACTTTTGATTCCAAGGAAGGAAAATAAATAAATTAAAGACGTAGTGAACATGACAGTAAAGTAAAATGCACAATAACCAGAGCATAATTACTAGCATTTTCTTATTAAAAAAAATTACTAGTATTTGATAAACATTAATAAAATTCCACTTACTCGTCATTGTAACAAATATTCACTCCCTCAAAAAAAAAAAAAAAAATCACTCCCTCAAGTTTAGGATTTTAACCTATCAGTCAACTTTTTCATACATATTACACGATCGGACGGTGAACAAGATAATTTTATTTGAAATATACATTTTTTATAAATGAATAAAATTATTTTATCCACTATCTTGAGTTATAATATCGCACTTGCCAATTTCTTATACTAGTCACGTCAAATAATGAACAATCTATTTTTAATTGTTAACGATTCAGATTTATCAAACATGACGAAATCTACGGTTGTGTTTGATTGGATAAAGAAAATGACGAAATCTACAGTTGTGTTTGACTGGATAAAGAAAATGATTTCTGTGGATTTGACGAAATCTACGGTTGTGTTTGATTGGATAAAGAAAATGATTTCTATGGAAGGTTAGAAATGAAATTCGACTTTGGTGTAATCATTTTACACTCTTATTTTTGTCATCAGAATAAGAGTGTATAATATATTTATATTTCTATTCTAAAAAATTCGCTTAGATAGAAGGACACTTAAATTTGAAGTTAATTTATATTTCATACTTTGTCGCGCTTTGCGGTTTATGGCACATTGACCATATATATTTTAATACGCATTATCACCTTTAAGTGCGCTCCGTCCATGGCGTTCACGCTTTGTGCATTTTAAAACATGATGGATATGTAATTATGTATAGAGTGAGGGAAAATTGTTTAATGTAGAGGGAGAAAACTGAAGAAGAAAGAGAAACCGATATATACAATATACACACAATATATAATATATAAAATTTCTCCAATAAAAAAGTTGGACCTTAGTAGAAAAAGAGAGAGAAGAGCAAAGAAAGTTGAGGTTAGCTCTGTCCCAAAAACAGGAGAGATTTCTGTGAAGCTGCGGCAGACTGCAAAAGAGAGCTTTCTTGAACAGGAAGAACAGTGAGAAGAAGAAGAAACAGTATATAGATACACATATAGATATAGAGAGAGAGACACTGTTTGTTCTGTGGGCAATTAAAAGTGAAAATTGCAGCATTTGGTCGATGATATCCTCAGCAGACCCTCCTTTTCCAAAGTTGCTTTTGTCTCCCACTTAATAACTCTACTTTCTCTCTCTTCATTTTCGCCGGAAAAATATCTCTGCCGGCGAAGTTCGCGAACTCCTTCATATCTGGTTACGTTTTCCCTACGCATTTTAGTTTCGACGAAACAATCACTTTTCGTTGCTGAAAAGTGAAGCTGACGCTCCGATCTAGCTTAACGATCTTCTCTTTGGGTCAAATCGGAGCTCTGATATATCTCCGGCGAGATGAAGATCCGGTGAGAAGCTCAAGCCGTTTAGCTTAGCTGAATACTGTTGTTTCCCGGGGGAGAGAGGATTAAAAAATGAAGATACCGGCCAACGTCGCCGGATCTCAAGCGGCGACAGCCACTTCCGACGCAGCTGAAGGTCTCACTTCTCGCTTTGGAGGAAATTAAATCATCATATTAATGTAATCTAAATGTTTGATTCTTATCTAATCGGATTAATTGAATGGCGAATCGCAGGGGAGAAGAAGAGAATAAACCCAGAGCTATGGCAAGCCTGCGCCGGTCCCCTCGTTAACATGCCGGTCGCTGGGACCCACGTCGTCTACTTCCCTCAAGGCCACAGTGAACAGGTTTATTTTCATTTTTATTTTTTTTGGTTTGTGTGCGTCCGGGATTACGAGATGTGTCGATAAGGACCGATAGTTTAAAGTATAACATAGTGGATTGCCATAACTTTTGATATGATTGATGATGTAATACTAATAAAATTTACATCTTATCATTAATGGACGGTTGTATTTATAATTGATATAAAAAGGTATCGAAATTATTCTATCCCATTATTATGGTATTTTTATGACATTAATATGTTACTGTAGTATGGCTGTTATTTATATGTGCAAGCAATTTTTAATGAGTCAGTTGGTGCAAATGAAATTTTATTGCCTGGTTACACGGTGTGAAATTGTGTGCTGAATTTGCACATCTAGGGACAATAGTGGATGCGTCTGAGTTGCTATGGTGCGCCATTATGGTGCAGTTTGCCTAACATTGAGAGAGCGTGACACTGGGGCAACGTGTAGAATACATAATTTAGTCACATGCATGGATTCCATTATTGTGCGATGTGAATCATTATTTATTATGACTACATGTGTGCTTTTGCATTTATTTAGGTTCATCTCACCTAGCTTCCAATGATCTTTATTTTTTTATTTTTAAATTTAAAAATACAATAAGTGCCCCTTGACTTTTCGGAAGGTTGACTGGGGGAGGGGAACCATGCTAACCTGCGCACATGTGTTGGGTTGAGTTGAGTTGCTAAACAACATTATTTATTTTGTTGTGATTCTCCACGTGTAAATAGTTAGCATTTAGTGGTTTGGAAATACTGAGTGTTTGGTGCTTGAAAAATATTAGATTTTTCCCCACCAACTTGTGCTTGACTATTAGACTTGAACTCGATAGTTGATTATTTAAAAGATCAAAATTTTAGTGGTATTTTTATTGCGCGTCAATGACTAGGTTTGAGTTTTGAGTTTTTAACATTTTAGGCGACAGCGTGTTCAACATTGTTTTGGGTGTCCTTTGCAAAATTCATTTTCGAAATATGAAAGCAAACAAATTTCTAGTATTCCTAGAATCTAAAAACTGAGGACAACATTAGAATAGAAAGACTATAGCCTGTTAATTTTTGGATAAAATACGTTTGGTTTACTACAATGTATAATGCACATTTTACAAGCCAATATTTTGCAATACTATCATCATAAGTGAGACTAGCTACTGGCTACTGGAAAAATTTTAATATTGTGTCGAACTATAGTTATTTTATTCTCATGCTAATGTTTGTTAATTTACATTTTCAGGTTGCTGCATCCATGAAAAAGGATGCGGATGCACAAATTCCAAACTATCCAAATCTTCCTTCAAAGTTGTTATGCCTTCTTCACAACGTCTCTTTGCTTGTATGCTACCTCAACTCATGACTTTTTTTCCATTTCTCTTCAAGAACTTGATCATTTTTTGCTCGACTTCCTCGTCAAGTACTTATTTTATGCTAATTTTAGGCCGACCCAGAAACTGATGAAGTCTATGCACAGATGACACTCCTACCAGTTCCTTCGGTAAGGTCTCATTTGACAAAACTTTTTGAGAAGAAAAATACTAATATCTCGTCTAAAAGAGTGGTTAAAAGTTAAAAAAGGTTATGAAGAAAAATAACATTTTTGTCTGCTTTCCAGTTTGACAAGGATGCTCTATTAAGATCAGATCTTTCGATGAAAACAAATAAACCTCAAACAGAGTTTTTCTGCAAAACATTGACTGCAAGTGATACTAGCACTCATGGTGGTTTTTCTGTACCTCGCCGTGCAGCCGAGAAGACCTTTCCCCCTCTGGTTCGTTAGACGACTTCTTCTCAAACTCTATTTCCAACTTCTCATTGACAGCTTACATGAAAAGGATACTCGTTGTTTAGGATTTCACAATGCAACCACCTGCTCAAGAAATCGTGGCTAGGGACTTGCACGATAATGTATGGACATTTCGACATATTTACAGAGGTAAATTTCATTCTTGTTCTTGTTTCTGCTAAATTACTTCTACTGGTTGTGTACTTCAGTTACATTTATAACATTTGCAATTTGTGATATCTCAGGTCAACCAAAACGTCACTTGCTTACGACTGGGTGGAGTCTTTTTGTCAGTGGGAAGCGGCTTTTTGCTGGTGATGCTGTCTTATTCATTAGGTTTGTTTCTTCTTTCCCTTTAGTTATGTACCTCTCTGTTAGTCTTAGTTTGTTTGAAAAGTGAGATAATCATTGGCCTCGTGGTGGGGAACAGGGATGAAAAGCAGCAGCTTCTGTTGGGCATTAGACGGGCTAACAGACAACCAGCTAACTTATCGTCATCAGTATTGTCAAGTGATAGTATGCATATTGGGATTCTAGCAGCAGCAGCCCATGCTGCGGCCAATAATAGCCCTTTCACCGTGTTTTACAATCCAAGGTCATCAGCTTTTCTTAATTCTGTACAGTTGTGGAATAATCTGTTCATGTCATCAACAGTTTGGAGTAGGCTATGTTGCTTTCGTACGAGGTTACTGAGATGTTTGTTTCCAAATCTGTGCAGGGCTAGTCCTTCGGAATTCATTATCCCTTTGGCGAAGTACTATAAAGCAGTTTGCAGTAACCAAATATCTCTTGGCATGCGCTTTCGCATGATGTTTGAAACTGAAGAATCAGGAACAAGAAGGTTGTGATTTGAAATATGTGGTGGTTAATAATGACGTTTGATTTTAACAGAGTAGTAAAAGATAAAATTTTTTGGTCAAAAAAAGTTAAAACGAACACGGACTAAAGAGCATAATTTTTGCAGATACATGGGGACGATAACCGGTATTAGTGATTTGGATCCAGTCCAATGGAAGAACTCGCAATGGCGTAATTTGCAGGTAAAATTAGTGAAATATTGACTCCCACTTTACGCATAGATAAACTCTCTGTTAACCAATTGCATCATGTAACCAGGTCGGCTGGGATGAATCGACTGCTGGAGAAAAACGCAATCGTGTATCCATTTGGGAGATCGAACCCATAACTGCCCCATTTTTCATCTGCCCCACCACGCCTTTTTTCCGTTCAAAACGCCCAAGACAACCAGGAATGCCAGGTAGTTTTTATAAACAAGTGACTAAGTGCTTTGACTGTAAGTAAATAGTCAAAAGTGATTTTTTTTACTAGAAAATGGTGTAAACAAACACACGCTATCTTTCTCGTTGCAGATGACGACTTGTGTGATCCCGATAGTCTGTTCAGGCGGATGCCATGGCTAGGAGACGACTTTGGCATGAAGGACCCTCAAGCTTCTCTTCCTGGCTTTAGCCTAGTCCAATGGATGAACATGCAACAACAAAACCCTTCTCTGGCTACCTCAATGCAGCCCAATTGTTTAAACCATTTATCCAGCTCTATTCTGCAAACTTTCCCGACCACAGATGTTTCTCGTCAATATAACAACTTACAGTTCAATAATACTCCTCGGTCGACCCAGCCAGTACAACAACTGGATCAGCTCCAAAAACCCCTGGCCTCAGTTATCCAGACACAACAGCCATTTAATGACACTATGCAACCAACAAGACAAAACTTGACAAATCAAATGTTACAGACAAGCCAGGTTCAATCACAACTTCTGCAGTCCCAGAATCCTGTCCAATCTCAGAATGTTCTTAACAATCAGCTTCAGAGAAGTCTTGCCCAAAATTTGCCTCAACAGCCTCAGCAGCCACAGGATTTGATGTCGTTTCAATCCTTGGATCTTGTAAACCAGCAGTTGCATGTGCCTGAGAATCAAATTCATCTTCAGCTTCTACAAAAACTTCACCAGCAACAAGAAGCTCTTCTAGCTCAGCAATCTGGAATACAACAGGATCAGCATAAGTCGACTATGCTCTCTCAGTCGCACGTCGTTCCACAGCAGATGACGAGAAATAATAGCCAAACAAATCTTCAGTTTGCCCAGCCAAAACTTCACCAGCAAGTGAACCCAATGAACAACCAGCTTTCTGGCGGCGATAGCAGTTTGTTGATGGGAGCTGCTGGTGGAGGGCAATCTGGTATTACTGATGAAATCCCATCTTGTTCGACTTCACCATCCACAAACAACTGCTCAAATGCAGTTCAGTTCAGTTCGACTGGCACAAAGAATGTGTCTTCTAATGGTAATGTAGCTAAAGAGTTGCAGCAAAGACCTGAAGTTAAGCCTTCAATTAACATATCAAAAAATCAGAACCAAGGACTTTTTCCAACCCAAACATATCTCAACACCGGTGTGTCCCATATAGACTATTTAGACAGCTCATGTTCAGCAACATCTGTTCTTTCACAGAACGACACGCAGCAAAACTTCAATTCTCAGTCAATGTTATTTAGAGCTGCAGGTCAGGACAGGGAACTTCAGGGCGATCGGAGGAACAATAATGTTCCTTTTGGGGATAATTGTGGCAACCAGTTAGGCATGCCAATGATGAATGAGCCATTGATCACAAAATCTATGATGGGATCAGGTGACTTCTCAAATAATCTCTCATCTGGAGGAGAGATGCTTTCAAACTATGAAAACCCCAAGGAAACTCATCCCGAGCTTTCTTCATCAATGGTTACTCAATCGTTTGGAGTTCCAGATATGGCATTCAATTCAATTGATTCCACGATAAATGATAGCAGCTTCATGAACGGAGGAGCGTGGGTTCCACCCCCACAGATCCCCATAAAGAGAACCTTTACAAAGGTTGGTTCTTTATGTGCCACTCGCAAAGATTTATATATTTTCACGTCTTATTCTTTCTTGATGGCTAACTTGTTAAGCATGCTGCCATATAGGTGTACAAGCGTGGAGCTGTTGGAAGATCAATAGATATTGCACGCTACTCGGGTTATGAAGAGCTTAAACAAGATCTGGCTCGTAGATTTGGTATAGAGGGACAGCTGGAGGACAGACAGAGGGTCGGTTGGAAACTCGTGTATGTAGATCATGAGAATGATGTGTTGCTGGTTGGAGATGATCCTTGGGAGTAAGTCATCAAACTAGTCCTCTTCATTTCAGTTCTTTATGTTCAACTTCGTCATTCTACTTTCGAGTGTTTGAAGAAGATAAGTATTGACCCTGTGAATATTTGTTGGATTATAGGGAATTTGTGAACTGCGTGCGATGCATAAAAATCCTTTCGCCTCAAGAAGTCCAACAGATGAGTTTGGATGGAGATTTTGGGCACAGCATCCTTCCAAATCAAGATTGTAGCAGTTCAGACAATGGTCAAGAGGAACTAACTTTTAGGAAGAGGTTGTCATGAGATTTATCTGACAATTTTTTCAATCAATCCCTTTTTTTTTCCTCTAGCATTTTTTGCTTTTTCTGCTGTAAATTATCGCCACTCAATTATGTTGTATTGTATGTAGTAAGAAAGAGCTGAGTCTGTACGGCGCAGTTTCCAGTGTATAGACATGTCTACATCTTTCAGTCAATGAAATCTTTCCCAACGAATTTCCGGGAATTGTTTTGAGAGTATTTCATTTGTTTTTTTCAGAAGTCCTTGCAAAGAGTACTGAGAATTTTAGATTATGGTAAGGTTGAATTGATAGAAGTGGCAACCGGAGAAAATACTAGGAAGCGCACGGCGTACCAATGAGTTGAGGGCACTAGGGAAAAAAGGAAGGTATTGACAACAATTACAAGCATATCTGGGATATATAATGATATATCCTCATAGGTTAGAATGTGCTTAAAATTGGAAGTGTGACTTTGAACAAATACCGAAAGAAACTGTCCTCGTCGTTGTTGGAGCATGCAAATTTTTTTTTTAACTTTTTTTCATTTCCGAAATTAAACTTTCGAAAACAAGAAAAAGATTTAGTGAAGAAAACATCAACAATTTTTGGTCCTAATGAACAAAAATGTGAAAACAATGCCATTTTCCTCTACAGCCTATAATCGGAAAGGGAAAAACCAAAAAACTAAAAATATATTTAAAGTGCAAAATTGAAGATTAAAACGTGAAGACAATGATATCTTTAAGTGCAGGATTTCATAAACCAGAGATACCAGTGGAGGAATTTCGGTTCACACATTGCATCACAAATTTGATTGTCTCAAACAAACATAAATTCAGCTATGAAGAACAAACAAAAGACTTTGAATGTCATACGGTACAGTAACCCAATGTACAATACAAAAAGTTTGCAGAACTACAAATTTGGCCAAGTTAACACAATCTAACTGACCATTGGTTCAGGACTGCCTGCCGATAAAATGTCCAACAATGAGTTCTGAGGCTCCAACTCTTCATGCCACAGAGACAGCTTATCGCCAGGGTAAAACTTCCTTGTAACCCCTTCCGAGTTAATCTGCACACACCATAACTTATATTACAACTTAATTAACTAGATCACAAAAGTCCCCATTTTCACTATCCTCTTACATATTCATTCGATAACAAAACATATACTCCTTCACAGTAGAGAAAAAATTTACACACTGTCTATCAGACCATATTGCAAAAAGCAAATCCAACAAGAATTAAAGGAAATATCCGAAGGTTGGACCATGGGAGCATCTGAAATACAAAAACAATGAAGTTAACTTACAGTCACTGTCCTAACAACCCCACCACTAGCACCATCGCGAGCAATAGCAAGAGAGACTGCCTTGACCACCAATTGCTGCAAGGACATGAGAGAGACGAATACTTAGCAATCAACAATACTATAAGTACACCACCTGTAATATAGTCGAGGGCACGTCCTGAAGACACCGCATATATATATACATACACACACACATACATACATATATAATCAATTGCAATATACAAACCTCAGCTTCCTCTTGGGTCATCCCTTCCTTCCATGCTTGGTCAAAGAACCCATACAAGTAGGACGAGCCAGATCCTATTGTAAAACAGACAATTGTCACGAAATGTTTTACTTGACCATGAGCTGAGCCATTTACCAATTACTGTGCAACTTTTAAAAAATGGCAACTTCAATGTGTTGATGATTTTAGAGTGTGACTGCTGAGATTTTTGATAAATGATTTTTCAAGTGTGTGGCAAAAAGGTATAGAAAAGTAATGGCGAATGGTAATTGTTGGAAAGTATTTTTGGATTTATTTTATGCTTTATTTATTTACTTTCCTTGTTTATTTAGTTTCCTAGTTTAGACAGTTTCCTAGTTTAGATAGGTTTCTTCTCCTATATAAAGGAGTGATTGTAACCGAGTTTTATACACCAATATATTATTAATTTCGCTTCCGCATTATATTTTAACATGGTATCAGAGCGAGGTTTGGTCTTGGAGTAAATCTCGACTAGATCCCGACCTTCGGCGAGCGGCCTTGTGCCGCTCGTCCGGCCACCATTATTTTATCTAATTCTCGTTCATTTTTCTGTGTTGATTAGATATGCCCAATAGCATGAAAAACCCTAGCTCTAGTTAATGTAGCACATGTCTTGCGATAATCCGAGAGGCCTTCCAAATGATGTTTCCGACCGGCAAAGCACAATGACCACTTCTGACCTTCCCCAAGCTCCGCGACCTCTCCAGTGGTGGCGCAACCCCTAGGCGACATCACCCGTCTGTTTGCGACCTCGCAGCCCTTTGTCTTTTGGTTTTCCGGCACCGGTGTTGGTGGCTGCGCTGCCTCTGCTTTGCTGATTTGTTTTGGTCGACAGATTTTAGGGTTTGAGTTGTGGTGTTGGGCTATATAGTCATTTGGGCTTTTGTGGGGTTGTGAAATGGTTTGGGTTCTTTGGTTTTACGTTTGGGCTGCAGATTGGGTTGTGTCTTATAGGCTGCAGATATTAGGATATTATATTTGTCTTTGGGTTAGTCTCTGTTGGGCCTTTTCTTGGACTGGTTTGTGGTCTCGTTTGTCGGCCTATAATGGGGCTTTGTAGTTACCGATGGGATGAATTAATTAAACAGGGAGAAGATGGTCAAAATCAGATTTGTCTGGGAGAGCTTTGAGTTATTTGCAGATTTGGTCCTTGGAGGTTTGAGCTTCTTTATGTTGGCCATCTAAGTTTCAAATCTACAAGATGATCCTCAACTTTTAAACTTTTGAATATTCAGTACTGTCCTCTTTCAAATTTATATTTTAGTCCTCTATCTTTTAAAAATTACATGTCCACCCCGATTCTGTCTTTGTTTGCGCTATCTGATCCCTAAACTTTCAGCTTCTGTCGTTGTTGAGTCTTGTCTTGGAGTTTGGTTGTTTCAGTCTTTGTTCGTAAATTCAGTATTTGTCGACCTTGGTGATGAGGCGATTCTTGTACCTATTGGGTTTGCGTTGGTTTGTGTTGACTGAACGTTTGTGTCCGGCACAAGGATTTTGTTGACCATATATGGTCATTCAACGTTGTGGATTTAATATCCATTTGTTCCTTGATCGCGGATATTTTCCAAGAAGACTTTTGGAAGTGGAAGAAAGGGGGAGCACTTGGCGAGCTACTTGGAATTACGATGCAAGAGTTTCTTTGTATCATTTCCAAGTTGATGCTGTGTGGATGCATCAACTTGAGGGGGAGTGTTGGAAAGTATTTTTGGATTTATTTTATGCTTTATTTATTTACTTTCCTTGTTTATTTAGTTTCCTAGTTTAGACAGTTTCCTAGTTTAGATAGGTTTCTTCTCCTATATAAAGGAGTGATTGTAACCTAGTTTTATACACCAATATATTATTAATTTCGCTTCCGCATTATATTTTAACAGTAATGTATCTGATGAATAAAGAAGAGTCACTTCAATTAAATGGACGGCTGAAAAAATAATTTTGGAGAAAATGATTTTTAAATAATTTAAACCAAGACCTAAAAACTCACGAGTCACGAACATTGTCACTCTATAAAAAAAAAGGATAGGAAGGTCTCACCTCCAATAGCAAAAGGTTGCTCCAAGATTGTCCCTCCCAAAGGTACTCCATATATTTTACCACCTTCATATTTGTCCCATCCACCAACAATTAGCCCAGTTTGCAGCATATTCTGCAAAGTAAAAATTCTTGCAGATTCAGCATCACATATAAAAATAAAAACTAAAAAAAAAAAAAAAAAAAAGAAAAAGGAAACAAAAGAAAAGAAAAAAGGAAAAAAAAAATACTACATCTAACACATTGCTCAGACATAATAAAAGGGAATATAAATATAAACACACTACAACAACATAACCGATTGACCATTTGTATGTCTACTTTTCCGATACATTTCCCAACTTCCAAGAAAGTTAAGTACGGCTAAGAAAGCATTAGTTATAGAAAACTGAACGCTCACATATTAAATCTACAATTGCATTATTTTTGGCTGCCAGATAACTAGAATAATAGGTGTTGGAAAGTAATTTAATAAAATAGGATTTTAATGATATCTTTTATTGTTATCTTTTAGCGATTCTAGTTTATCTTATTTCCTAGTTTAGATAGGCTTCTACTCCTATATAAAGGAGTGATTGTAACCTAATTTTTCATACCAATTTATTATCAATTTTTGCTTCCGCATTATATTTCAACTTGGTATCAGAGCACAAGGTTTTTTAGATCTTGGTTCTCCGGCGGGCGGCCTAGGGCCGCTCGTCCGGCGCCGTCTCTAATTTTTCCAGTGCAATTACCCTCTACCCATAATTAGGGTCTCAAGAGAGGATCTGAAAAATAGAATTCCAAATTGAAAACCCTAAATTTGAAAATTCCCAAATTCAGAAACCCTAATAGAAGAATCTGTCCCTTCTTTCATCAATCAGAGTCAACCCACTCGCCGGCGAGTCACTAGCGACCTAGATTGGCTCTGGCGAAGGCTTGCCGACCATCAGATTCCTCCGGCGACGTCGTGGTGTCATGTTCTCGCAACTTCCCAACCTATTCTGCGAAGGATCTTCTAAATTTCAACAGCCCAGGTCCTTTTTCAGGTTGGGCGACCTCCGGCCAAGCTTTCCAACCACCGGCGCAGTTGTAGCTTGGTTTCTTTGAAGCTGCTGTCGGGTTTGAGGTGAAGGAACGAAGAAACAGGGCTGAAATTCAGATTCTTTTGAGAATTTTTTGAGAATTTGCAGTTAGTCCCTGTTTTTTTTGGGATTATTTAAATCATTTATCAAAGATTCTTTAGGATTTCAGAAAATTGGCAGATTGGTCCCTGAACTTTTTGGAGAATTATTTTTCAGTTTATAATTCATGCAAATTAACAGTTTAGTTCATCCTCTCATTGTCTAGATGATCTCTTTAAGGTCCCAATCTTTATGATTATGTTTTGGAATGCTACTTTTGATCAGGACTACTCTTGGGATGTTTTATGATCGAGCTTTTGTGTTTGACGTTCAAACCCTTAAATTGCCATATTAGATATTTTTGACCTACAACGGCCTACTCAGAGCTCAGTAACCAATTCTTTTCTGTTGACTAGCCATCTGGTGCATTGTGGTATTTACGTGACTGTCAGAGACTTCCGGTGACCTCTCTCACAAGTGTGCCACATTTCAATTTAGTTGGCTCAGTCTTTTTCGTGCTCCATGGGAATCGACAGATCATGGTTGTCTACATTTAACCCTAGCTTCTCTCAAGTCGACCTAGGCTTCTGCTTGAATATGGAAGGATTAGGTGATTCTCATCTACGCTAGGGGAGGACTCAACTGCTTTCTATTTTACGTTACTTTGCAAGTTGCTGCTGTGTGGATGCATCAACTTGAGGGGGAGTGTTGGAAAGTAATTTAATAAAATAGGATTTTAATGATATCTTTTATTGTTATCTTTTAGCGATTCTAGTTTATCTTATTTCCTAGTTTAGATAGGCTTCTACTCCTATATAAAGGAGTGATTGTAACCTAATTTTTCATACCAATTTATTATCAATTTTTGCTTCCGCATTATATTTCAACTATAGGGATTCCTCAAATGGTAAAGATAACTTCACCCAACACTAAAGACAATGAAAGAAGGGGAAATCAGAGGCGTGAAAACTAAGTGCTGAATTCCAGTTGATGGCTCAATTAGATGCTTATGTGAAAAATGAAAAAATAAAAAGAATAAAAAAGATGAAGAAACTATTGCAGTAAACTTCATATACAGACTTTCACACTACCGCTACAAATTTTAATTTGACCAGGACGAATTTTCGTGGTCATTGTCAGTTTAGGAGGGCACCATAGTTCAGGACCTTTTATGCCTTAGAAAAATAACACGACATTATTTTTGGTTTATATTGAATTAAGAGAAGGCGGTCATTTTTATATACTGCCATTTTAGATACTGCTATTAATTCCTATAAACTTGTTTTGTAGAAATGTAACTCATCCGGGACATTATTTATCAACAAACATATATTATCTTATTCTTTATTGCCCTTTCGAACTCAATTATTCACCCATGTTTTCCTTCTGTAAAACTAGCTACTGGCTACTTAAGTTATCGAAAGTCAACAAGAACAATGACGGTGAAAAAGTTACCAGAGTGTTGGATACAGGTGTTATAGTTCCCACCACCCGACATTATGAATCCATACATTCAGGTGCAAACTACTAAAATAAAATTAAAAAAAAAAAAGTATATGACAACCACTACTAAGGCTGACACGTTTCACCATGTTGAAAACTTGAAATCAGTTTTGGCCCATAGAGATCGTGTAGATTGCAGACTTTTTATTAAAAGAAAAAATATTTATAAAAATCACAAACCTTGTTGTTGTAAGCCAACAATCTGACAAGGTTCGCAGCAACCTTGACAGTAGAAGGCTGCCCAAGTTGTATCCTGCATCAACAAGCACATCATCAGAATTCCTTTTTTTTTTGTGTTAAAAAAAATTATCTGACACATATGTTGAGAGTAATTATCAACTGAGTAAACTATTTATTACAACATAATAGGAGTGCACTTCATAATAATGTACTTGAAATAATTATGGTCCCACAAAAACCAAATATAAATAAGCCCTTAATCATTGTAACAATATAGAAAGTGAACTACTTGTAAAAGAATATTGCTCTCTTTTAAGGGTTGCCAGCTAGTAGAGGAAAAGATAAATCAGCTCAAAGCACAATGAACATTGTTAAAAAGAAGGAAGCAGAAGACTATAATGTATCTTCTGGAACTTAAGTCACACGCTTTATTTTACAGTAGTTTTAGCTAACATTGTCATACAATGAGAAACAGCTAGTGGAATGCAAAGTAAGTGACAGCAATTATGGAATATCTGCTTACGTGTGCTGATGGAGAAAGTAGCGGACATAATCAGAAACAATTTGTGAATCTGCAGCCTGACAAAGTAACATTCAAAATGTGATACTTGAAAAAGAAGACACACACTCACACATATTTTGGAAGACAAAAACACATAGATCGTTCAACTAATTGGTCGTGCTTGCTCCAATACTACGATTTTACATTTTAAATTTATGGTGGCGTGCCTACTAAATTATCTCTGTCAAAACTTGCAAGCTAATATAAGCTTGTGTTCTTTTTCTCTTTTTTCTACCTAAATAATTGTAACTTCTACCACTCAGCAAACTATAATATCAAGTATTAACTACATATATCAAATCTCTACTTATTATTATCGACACATCTTATAGTACCCACCAATATTTAACCTAAAAAGTTAGATTTAGCAACATAAAAGTTTACCCAAACACTCAGTTCAGGTTATATCTGCAATAACGGCTCAGAAAAATGAATCTAAAACCTGCCCCTCAAAAATAACCAGGTCTGCCTGACTATGCCAGTGAAATCTAAAAGCTTCAAGAAATTTAAGTTGATCACAGCCGTCAAGCCACATAGTAGCCAACTATTATCTTGTCTGCCTTCAACCATGCAAAATTGCTAATAGAGAGGCACTAAATTATTTGATGTAAAAGGTCCAGGAAACAAGGGACGATGACATCAAGGAAAATAGGCGGGGCAGAGAAAATAGTGTTCTAGTATATTGAGAGATGGGAGAGGCCAATTTTGAGGCAAGCTCCTTGACCTTAAAATTCATTTTATGCAAAGATCTTAATTGAAGCAACTAGTAATCTTCATCACAAACAGTCAAATCCAATCCAGAAGTTCTGTCGAGGCAGGTTATTAGCACTTATTCTCAAAGATTGAGTATGTTTGAATTGGGAGAAGATCCTTATAAAGATGTATTTTCAACGGGTATTTTCTTGGGCACTGAGATCTAGCTTCAATCACTATTATAATTCGTAAACAACATAAAATTATAATATATCCGGAAAATCAGTCAAGGTAAACAAATATATGAAACACATAACACTTTCAGATATACCCCATCGCTTTAACAATAAAATTTCATTTCCCTTAACGATGGCAAGACGAGTTATGTAAAATCGTACCGAGCCCGAACGACAGAGGTAAACATTATCAGTTAGCTGAGTGATTTTATCCGATGCCCTATTTGCCACATACATTCCTGAAAAATACAACACGAAATTTCAAAAAAACACAAAAATGCAGAAGTCAATCAAACATCTTATACACTGACATAAAAAAAATTTTTAATTCATTCATTCACGAAAAATGCGAATAGTTGGATTATTGAGCTACCAGTGCTGGTTCGCGAGTCGGCGCCGAGAACAACTCCGCCGTTGTAGGTGACGCCGATGATTGTGGTTCCCATGGAGTGGGGAGCATTGAGATCGCCTGTTGTCAATTCCATGGTGTTGTTATGCGCGAATTGATTGATCGATTGAACAAAAATGGAGTAATTTGTTTAGCAGGACGGGAATTAAAAAGAAAGATTTCGTGCAGAGGAAGCAGCGACTTCGATATAGCAGTTTACAGCCTGATACCTCAACTTCCGAGGAATATCGATTTGGCCCATCTAGAAAACTTTGCACTTTCAGTCCTTTACTTTGGGGTGAATTTCATGTTGCCCTTCTGAATACTAGAAATTCACTCATATATATAAATACAAACCCGATCCAAATCGGTTTGGAAATCCGCGACCCGGTTAAATACTCAGTCGTGTCACTCCTAAAGCCCGATTGCATCAAACTCGTGTTCAGTTAGGAACTTCGATTGACCCATGCAACTCAGACCAGTTTTGACCTATTTTTTGTGTTTTGTTTTATATTTTTTATTTTATTTTATGATATTTTTATATTTTTAAGACTATTATTTAATTACAGTTTGACCTTAAGTCGACTACTAGTCGACTCTCTAATCCTTGATCCAGTTCCTTAGCCAGGTCAATGGCCTGGTTGGATTTTTAAAAATTTGTACACAATTTGCTTACTTCTTAAACTGCATTTTTTTAAAAAAAAATTCTTTCCAATTATATAGTATTTGCTAAAAATCTGTAAAACTATTTAAAAACACTCCCAGAATACTCAAAGGTCAAAATATGAAAAGGAAAAATTGGATCTTTATAGAGAAGGGGAAAATTCAGGAAAAAAAAAAAAACAAACAATTCTTGAATCACTGAACATTAAAATGGGAGCAAATATGTGGCTTGCATAATACAGCTCATTTACACGATCAACTCACTTAAGTACTTGGACTGGCTCCTGTTTGGGGTTCCCTGTGGACTATGACTAAATGTGATATGCGGCATTGATTCTTCAGCGAGTGTTCTCAGCCGGTTAAGCTCAGGCAAAACTACATCGCCAAGATCCGGTCGATCTTTGCGTCTCAACTCCGTGCACTTAAGAGCCAGTTTAGCAAACTTCAAGGCGTTGTCCACCGGCCAATCAGGAATCGCTGGGTCGAGCATATCGGCAAAATTTCCTTTCTCAATAGCCCTCTCAACATGATGTGTCAATCCCATTGGAGGCCTAGCGGTTATTATTTGAAGAAGCATAACTCCTAGTGAGTACACGTCTGACTTAATACCGAGCATTCCCGTTTGCTGATACTCAGGATCTATATAACAGAAAGTTCCAGCTGCAGAAGTCATATGGTACTGCGTGACAGAATCAGCGACATTAGGAGGGACAAGTCTGGCTAGGCCGACGTCGCTTATCTTGCTTACGAAGTTACGGTCGAGCAAAATGTTGCCTGGTTTTAAGTCTCGGTGTACAAGAGGTTCAGGTTTGGTCTGGTGGAGGAAGAGCAAGCTAGTGCCAATTTCGGCAGCTATACGGAATCTAAGTTGCCATGGGAGCACTGGGCTGTTGTCACGCCGGAAGAGGCGATCGTCTAAGCTTCCGTTGGCCATGTACTCATAGACTAGGCAACCGTACTCCGGACATGCTCCAAGGAGGAGTACCATGTTCGGATGCCGAATGGTACTCAAAACTTCAACCTTTATCATAGTACAAACAAATATATTTTAGATAATGTGTGACTTTTTAACCACAATGGAATTTAAAAGTTACATATTGCATCACTTTTCATAGTTTATTCTAAAGTATTTTAAAAGGAAAAATAATGCACTTTCATCCTGCATTTTGAATGAGATTCAAGGGCCCAAATCCGTTGTTCCTAATTGGATGGGACAGCCAATAAGATAGCTAAGGAGACATCAGATCTTAATTCGAAATTCAACATTTGCACACTGTGTCAATTTTCTTTGAAAAATACAGTTATAGCATCATACCTCTTGTTGAAATTGTGATCTTCCTTGAGCAGCGTCTGGACGAAGTACCTTTATGGCGACTTGCGTATGATCAAGGAAACACTTGTACACCGGCCCATATCCACCTTCTCCGATCTTACGAGATTCAGAGAAATACTCTGTTGCTGCTTCGATCTCTTCGATTGAGTATTTACGATACCTTATATCACCATTGGAGAGTTTATTGAGTACCTTCTTCCTCTCTTCTGATTCTTTAAGGGCTTTCATTTCAGCATTGACTCGCTTTTGAGCCTCGAGTTCAGCTATCCTCTGTGCTGCTTCGGCTTTCTCAAGAGCTGCCTTGCATTTGGCTTTCTCTTTTTCTGCAATTGCCAATGCTGCTTCCTCTGCCAGTCGAGCCTCCTCTAGTCTCTGTTGTTCTTCCACTTTCCACCGGTGAAGTTCTAGGGCCTGTAAAAAAATTTGGTTATCAAACTTATGCTTATTTTTAAGCAAAGATAAATGATTTTTTTTTTTTAATGCATTACTTTCTGTTTTGCTGTGAATGCTTCCTTGCAAGCTGAGCTATACATCTCCATTGTTTGTTTAAGTTCTTGCTTTAGTCTTCTCATTTCTGCTTCAACTTCGTCCTACATATTCGAGACAATGTATTTGCAATGCGATCAACGAGACAATAAATCTACAGCCCGTAGCTAAAAATTATCTTTTTAGGTTGAATAATACGTGATTAATATTGATGTTTGATTTTGACTAGTATTAAGACTTAATTTTTAGGCAAAAGAAGAGTTAAGGGACATACCAAGTTTTGCGATCCTGACCATGAAAAGTTTCCGCTGCTATCGAGAGAGCTAGATGAAAAAACTCCAAATTGGCTGCTATTTGCATCAGATGACCTGGGTCCCGAGAATGGTGATCCAAGACTTAATCGACCTTCAGTCTCGGAGCTGTTGGATAACCGAGGGAGGCCAGTTGGTTCCTGGCCTTCGAATGAATTCATTGTTCGTTCCGTGCTTGGCCTTCCAGAGCTCACAAATGATATGTCACTATCTGCTACTGCTGACAACTCGCTATATGATCTGTTTGAAACTTTGCCTCTAGTAAATGGTGACCTGTAAGCGCAGATGTTTCTCACATATTATTAGGTACCACTATGTTATTGGATTTCATGGGATTTTGACACATCACATTCTATAATCCTTTATCGACAAGTAGTTTGTATAAGTGACAACTTTATACTTACTTGATCGAATCCTTGTCATCCATTATAGATACAGGGGAAAATGACGGCCTATCCACGTAGTTACCTGTTTGATCGAGACACACATTTTAGTGTTGTGCATGTCAAAATTGCATAAACAAGTGATATATATATAGTATTAGACATGACAATATTTTATAGCTAGCAAAATTCGATGTTGCTTAGTTTTTGTCTGAGCTATTTAATCATATCAAAACATGCTTTGAAAGCAAACCTCGTGCATTGCTTTGTAATGGACGTGCATCGGCCGAGGCAAGAGGAAGGCTAGTTTGATTTTGTAACGGTCGAGGAGGTTGGTTGGGGACAGCAATGGAGGCAGATCTCACGTTTGATATTTTCCCTTTAGATATAACGTACACCGTGCAAAACTCCGGCGCGGATTTGGAGACGCTACTTGGAACATCGACACTCTTGAATCTTCTATGAATAAGAATTGTCAATAACATTTTCATCAATGTATATTAATGAAATATTGAAATAACTAGCTAGATATGTACCTCACGAAGTTACTCCTTGAAGGGGCACCTAACACCAAAGTCTCAAGCAAGGTGTTTCTCACATAGTCGCAAATGGCTCTTGATATGTCTGCGTCTTCTATTACGATTTCGGTGACTTGTATCTGTTTATGAAAATTGTGCACGCGATGAGATTTTCTGAAGAGTGAAGGCTAAACTGTTGAAGGTTTTAGATATAGTGATTTAACATGTAGCTCTTACATTCTTACGATTGCAAAAGCAACGAAAGGGAAGGAACATGTCCTTGGTGGCACTATCAGTTGGACCTTTATATGTTTTTGAGATGTCGTCGTTGTCGCCGTAAGCTTCTCCTCCCAATAAAATCCACAAGCAAAATCAGCTAAAATGTTCACGTAAGCGAAATCGCAAACTATCTTCCACCATTGATCATCAATTAAATGCATTAGCCTAGCAAGCAAGTTGATAGCGAATTTCGTTGTAGGTTTGGAAAGAACGGTTCGGCTCTGGTACCCACTGTGGGTACCGTAACCCATAGTCGGGGAAAAAAAATTATGGGGGTCGGGTGAGACCCCCGCCATTAGGGAGCAGTTATATATTATTTATCTAACTTAACGTAGATGCCAAAAAAAATTTTAAAAAAAATTTACTTGCCTACGTGGCACCACCAGGTGGAGCCACGTAGGCGTGGGTATTGGCTTCTGTTCCCCACAATGGGGAACAGAGCCAAACCGTTGGAAAGAAACCCAAAATCTTCTTTTAGATTTGTTTATCAAAGCGATTTATATATCCATATAGAGTGACTTATTTAAGAAACACTTGTCCAAGAAGCATAAGTTATTCCAAACTGATCCTAATCATAATATATGACAAATTAAATCTCGACCGACAATTTCCAACAAAGGTACATTTCGTATCCCAATCTTATTCTTCGATATGTCTACATACAAATAAAATGACACATCACACATTTATGTTTAATCTTTATTAGATTTCGATCTTTCTTGTATATACTCGATCCAACATGGTCTCTCCCTTACTAAAAACCCGTATCGGATCACCCTAATGGACCTAGCATGGGACCCACCATCGCGGACGATGGCAACGTTTTATTAATTCAAAAGAAAAAGAAAAGAAAATAGGGAGAGAGAGACGATTCTGTACATGCATTGGAGGAAGACGGCTTTTGTTTGACGTGGACGAGGGCGACACGTTTACCCTTGCCGAGGAGATGATCGACGGCCCATTTCAATGCTGCTTGGCTCCCTTTATCCTTGTCAATGGCAACTGCAACCATTTCTTCCTTCTTGTCTCCACTAATATTCCCTCTTTGACTCATAATTAATTTCGTGATCTCTTGAATCAATCTTCAAAAGACAAAATAATTAATCAACCAACCTTTCCTCGTCGAATGTAATCGATCTAGGAACCTCGATCGAGACGAGGTCCTTAGAAATTCTCCTCTCTCTCTCTCTCTCTCTAGATTCAGATGTTCTTGTTTGTTTCCTTCTCTCCAATGTCTATGAATATGAGAGGCCGTTAGCAGACCTCTCTATTTGTTTTCTGATTTTTGTTTGTTTAGTTTTTAACAATTAAGGTTGTTAGATTCTTATTTGTCCTAAGAAGATGGGGTGTGTAAAGACCATCCAATCATTTTTGTCTCTGGTTTTGTTCCTGTATTTGCGGGATAATTAATGTACATAGAACGATCACTTTAGAGGATATGGGTTCGATGATTGATGAATTAATGAATGCAATTATAAAATTAAGCTAATTAATTCTATATGTTTTTCAATTTAAAATAAAAACAACTCAATGTTGTTATATATAGGATGCATATTTTGCAAGTGCTTTGTGATATATTTAGTGCGTCTTACAATTATTTCCAAAATCAATTTTCTCCAATATATTTTTTCATTTTTCTTTTTAATTTTTCTTTATTTTTTAACCATATATATATATATATATATATATATACACACACGCACTTCACTTACATAAATATTGACCAACATGATTCAAATTGTGATTCACATGAATAATAATAATTGAAGAATGATGATCCGCTTTAAATCAAGAAAAAAAATAGTGCAATCTGGTTCCTTTCAATTAGAGGATGATTAATTTTGAGAACAATGCTATTTGAACAGAATGATTGATTCAATAATTAGCATAATACGATTGTATCAATTGCTCTGTTCAAATAAAATTAGTACTTTTATTTTTCATATAGGTTTTAGTAGTCATTCATTCATATTTACTTCATTTTAAGAAAAAGGGATAATCTCTAATTGTTTTAAAAAATAAAAGATAATCTATTTTATCTTATGACTTATATTAAAATAGGATAGCACGACGATCAATGATGCAATATTTTCCGTCCAAGCCACAATGATAATCAATGATGCACTGTTCTTAAATATTAATCTATTACTATTAAATTATAATTATATAATTATATATATATATATATCTCGCTGAAAGGTCGTCGTTTTTAATTATTACCAATAGCAATGTCGTCGCAACAAGCAGCTAGCAAAAGTTCGCGCCGAATAGTAGCCAAAGATGACATTATTATTTTTTATTAATTGTCGTTCCTATTGGATCATATCTACTGTTGTTACTAAATGTGCCATGCATGCATATCGATCCATTTAATTTGAAGGATGAAATTACGACAGTGTTTTGTGAGAATAAACTTATTAAACAAATTTGTAAATTAACACAAATTTATTTTGTTAGGTGGAATGATTATTTAAAACTTAAACATTTTTTCCATTACTACATTTCTATAGTTTTCCAAAGTTGGATTTAATTTTCCATTCACTCAGTTTTTGCATGTTTCGTACACATGAAACTTGAGTATAAATTTTAAACTGTCTTGTTTCATACATATGAAATACCTTATACATTCTAACAGTTGTTATTTCATATTAACATCAGTGACAACTTGTTATCGTTGTTGCTATTGTGATTGACGAGACCATATTAGAGACGACCATATATATATATGTTCCATAATTCCTAGAGTTGCCTCTTGTTACCTTCACTACAACAGAAACAGGTTTAAAGGGCGGTTAAAATCTACTTTAAAGGGCGGTTATAAGGAGCCATTTATCTGGGAGCCGTTTAATACCTACCATTTTAAAAGGCGGTTGTTTGAACCGCCGCATAAAGTGCCCCGTAATAAGCAATAAACGGCGGTCAAATGACCACCGCTTATTATATACGCATTTTTTAAATCGTCTTTGACATTATGCGGCGGTCATATGACTGCCGCCTATTGTAAAAAAGTTTTTTCAATTTATCTTGAGTTTAGGCGGCGGTAATTACAATCGCCGCCTATAGTTTAGTTTTTTTTTCATTCCATTATTTTTGTAGCTGGTCCAAATTTTATTCGCTAGCATACATTTCCACCCGTCACTGCATAGACCTTTCAAATAAATTCCAACAATACAATAAATTCTCCTCACTGACAAACCAGAAACATCACCAAACGAAACGTAATACAATACATCTAATAAAATATTCCCATTCAAACCAACCTCCAATAAAATATTCCCATGCAAACCAACCTTCAATACACCAATCATTGAAAATATTCCCATGCAAACCAAAATCATCACTATCGCATTGCATTTCGATACAGTCAAAACTTCACCAACGAAAGTATTAATAATGATGAAGGCAGTACACAGTTCCGAATGATGTCGAAAAAACAAGAAAATTGACATAATAACCTGCACCATATCATGTGAGAATAAACTCCATCCATCAGACAACAGTCATTTCTTTCCATATTACATATGGCCATGCTTTGAGTAACAATTAGTTAAAAACAAATGACTATAGCTGAGCGTACAAATCTAACAAGTAACCCGCCCATAAATTCCTCACCTCATCGATTTCATCTTCAGAATACTGAAATGGCGAGAAATTGACCTGCAACAACAATACATCGTTTATGTTTTTTGCTACACTTACAACGAAATGCAACGCATGGGAAAAAACAAATCATTAGTGTAACAAACCTCGAGCAATGACTCGGTTCGACTATGATACCGCACGATGTCAAGCATGAATTTCATCACGTAATAGCCACACTCATTGCCAGTTGGCCGCCGTGGACACTAATTCATGCAGATGCATATCAATAATAAAGTAACGTTACTTGATGAATTTTTTTCCCACATGATTTTTCAACACAAACCCCTTCAAAAAATTATACCTGAATGACGTGCCAGGACAATGACTATCTAGAACTGGTACCTAAGCGCCTGTGAAATGCATTGAACAACCTCCGAGTACCACATTGTTGGGAGACGTTCTCACAGAATTTCGCTGGGATTAGACATTGAACTATACAATTCCACTTTGATGAAGGAAAAAAATATATACGTTAGTTGCTTACGATTTCAGTGCTAGCTTGAGCTTCACGTCATTGGTGTTGTCAGTCAAGCCACCAACCCCACCTCCGGAGGAGCTGTACTCGGTAGAATGCGGTAGGGAATCCATTTTGTATACAACGTGTTCTGAAGGAGAGATGACAAGCAACACCCAATGGCCGCTGAAAAAATGAAAAGAAGAATATAAGAATCACTTCATAAATGATCTCCACATTTGGCCCAAAAAATCTGTTAATCCAAAAAACCAAAATACGTAAAAATGAATTTACAAAACTGTCCTATTAAAAAAAAAATAAAGGAGTCAATCAGGAAATCCTCTTTAACTTGAATGAAATTTCTGATCATTATCATTCATCCCTCACTTCCTCAATCCTTTCAATTGCTTCTTTCAAATCCCCACCTCTTTTCCACTCCTTCTTCACAGCAACTCAATCCTATCTGCAAAAGTTTAATCATTTCTGTGCCGCCCCGTCCAGTTCCACATACATATACGTCATAAATGACGTCATATCAGAGTGTACCGTGCACACATCATAAACATAAAGTATAAAGATAAAGCCACCTTCGGGCCTGTGCACGGGTTTTCATTTCTTTTCGTACGGAGTGGAACTAGACGAACGTCAATCCTACATTCATGCCCGAAACCCTAAACATGAAAACGTATAACATACTAGGGTTTTGGAGTCCATTACATAGCGCAGGATCTTCAATTCCCGTTCCCAATCACACACCACATCACGTCATTAGGACCTTTCGCCATCTCCCGATCACATCACCTTCATAGAACATAAACATAGACACGTAATGAGTCATAAAGACTCAGTAGATAATAGATGCAATGCATGACATATTCATAATCGTGGGCCCATTGCGAACCATATGTTTATATTGGCGCCGTAACATATAATCATACTTTAATTGGCCAGACCCCAGTCCTTTGTGGGACTTCCATTTGGACCAATTGTCTCAAACCTTTGTGAGCCGAACATTATATAAACATTTGGTAGGCAACCCTATTCATCGTTTTTCATGCATGATCATGCTTCAATGTATACGCATAAATAAACACATGTAATATCCTACGCATAACCTTGTCCTCAACACATATGTATTGCATATAACACGTTCGTTCCCTTGCATATACATGAACGTAGTTGAGGTCTTATACTTCATACATCATAATCATCACACATATACACGTAAGGGTTCACGTTGAATCATATTCACCACATAAAACCCGCATTAACGCCATGCTTTTCACGTGAAGATTTCATGAGTTATACATTATAATCTCTATGATTCGTTCAAGACCTAACCAATTCACTCATGGAACTTGGCACGAAGATCACGTGGATCATAAATCACACATATATCATAGCATAACATATCATCAGCATAAGACAAGCCAATGGATCCTACACATGCTTTCTAGGTTCATACATAGCATAAACATGGCAAACATGGTCAATTCTTGATTCATTCATTCATAATCATAGATATATGACATAAAACATGTAAAACATCCATATCTACCATAGATGAAGTTCAAACAAGCATGGAGAAGCTTCCTCTTCTTCCTCTTTTCCTCTCCCTCTTCTTCTTCTTCTTTCTCTTCTTCCCTTCCTTCTTGTAATCAAGGATTACACAAGCATTACATAGGTCATACATGAGATTGGAGATGATCACATGGGTGTTTGGGAGTCTTGGTAGGGTTTAGGGAGTATTTTGGGGTCTTGGAGTCGAGCTTGCATGAATAGTACCCAAGAAATGACAAGAATCTTCTTAAAGACCAGTGCCGACTTAAAATTACGGTAGTAAATCTCCATGTTACTGGTAGTAAATTCAAAATTACAGCGTAACTCATTAAATTACGGCCGTAACTCGGCTTCACCTGCGACCGGCGGAGGATCGACCCTTTAACCTTCATTCTTGACTTACGGTAGTAACCTTTTACCATTACGGCCGTAATTCACCATTACGGCCGTAACCTTGAACCATTACGGTAGTAACGGACTTTACGGCCGTAATCCTTACATGTACGGCCGTAATTCTGGTTCTGCAGAATTTTCCCATTTTCCTCTTTTCGAAGGCCGTTTCGCATCCCGAGGCATATCCCGTACTGCAAATCATAATGTGAGCATATCATATACATATACGTCATACTGAAACGTCATCATGTCATTTCATATCATATACGGAGTCATATACGGGCGTATATACGAAATCATATCCGTATCCGGGACGGATTCGGGCGGGTCATTACAATTTCTCCTTCACTCACTTCTTTTCCTTCCATGTTCTTATCAAAAACTTGAGCCATGTCGACATCATTCCCTTCTTTAACCACCGACTCAACCAAATCCGTCTTGTTTCCTTTGCTGCATTGGTGCATGAAACTCGAAGGAAACCTTCTTTTCGTTGTCTCCAAGATCGATATCCCTAGGGCCGCCATGTCAGTCTTTTTTGTGATCGCCTATGGTTCGTGTGTTAGCCAAAGCCATGAATTACATGCACATCCATGCAACATACGCCATCAATCCTACCACCCCTAGAGTTCATGCTTGTATAGGATTCTAATTATATCATATTTGTATTATTTCTTTAATTTATTATTTTAATTTGCGTTATCACTTGTAGAGTGTCATGGTTATCCTTTGTATGGTGTAACAAGTACATCGTCATACTTATCTCAATCTAGTATAGGAACCTGCTGTATAAATATTGTATTATTCTCAATAAAGGTTAATTAAGCTTTTCCAATACTCGCACCACCGTGCAGCATCCGTGCTTTCGTCCATTCACTCGGCCAAGTCAATGCCTCGCCTATCTCTACCTTTCTCCTTTAATTCGTACAAGGTATCAAAACATACAGCTTCACAGCTTTGAGATCCACAACCTCTACAAACGACTCCTCCATTGACTCTAACTCCATTCCCCTGCCACCACCTGCGCCTGCTGCACCTTTGCCGCCACCCATTGTTATAAATTCCCAATCACAATTATCTATAAAGCTCACATCCACCAATTACTCAATGTGGGTACCTTCAAATCCAAAGTCTCCTTCGCGGGATATGACCTACTTGGTTACATAGATGGGTCTTTACCGTGCCCCTCGGCCACGATTCAAAATGGCAACCAAACAATCCCTAATCCAACTTTCTCACACTAGATTCATCAAGATAAGTTATTCTTGAATTCCCTCGTCAGTAGTTCGCGGATGAACATCACGCTTCATCAAGATGAACTCACCGTTCACATCTTGAAAGGGTTAGGTCTTGAATATAAGGAATTGTCCAATGCAATATGCCCAAGGGAAACATCGATTACATTTGATGAGTTACATAAGAAACTCGTCACCACAGAGGCACAACTCAAGCTTGAACCACCTACCTCACTACTTTTCCCTTCTTTCGCCACCAACACCACCTTCAAACCATCACCTAATCGCAACAACACCACCACCACAAGGCAAAAGAACAACCGTCCTCCCAATCAAAACGCTTCCAACACTTTCGGCTATACCCCTCAACTATACCTCGACAAATGCCAGCTTTGCTGAGAACAAGGCCATTCCTCCAAGAAATGTCCCAAATGGTGTCTCACCCCCTTTCAAAACCCTAACCCTAACCGTGGCTTCAACCCTAGACCCCAAAAACAAACATGGCCGTACCCACAAAAAAGTATACGTGGATGGGGTCATGATCAATGAACTGTGGACTATACCAAAATCTCTGTTGCATTCTAGAGGGCATAATAGTCACTGTCATTGATACCGTGTTAGGATTGTACCTCAATTGTCAATGTTGCCCAAATTGAATACCACCTTACACTGTAAAAGGCGTTTTAGCTTTGAAACCTATTCTTAATCAATGTTTCTACATACTGTGAATGAAAAATATTACTATCAAATTTTGTTGCTTGATGCTCAATGCTCAAAAGATATAAAAAGCTTGCTGGGCTAATAAGGAAGACTTCAAGTTTTAGCTTGTTGGGCTAATAAGGAAGACTTCAAGTTTTTGTGTGGATTGAACTATGTCTATCACTCCTTAAAGGTTACCAACCTTCCGCTCCAAAGATTTAACTGCCCAAAAAACATATGGGGTTTGTTGTGCAATGTGTACGGCAAGGATAGGCAATTGAAGACAATTCAATCCCTTCAACCCAAAAAAAAGTCTTCAAACATTTGCATTGTCTTGCACTTGTTTGAATCTTAGCACTGCTATATGGAGCAAATCTGGTTCATTTACCCAATGCAACTAGGATACATCAGGAGTCCACCAAGAACTTGTGTCACCAAATCGTTGTGAGGAAGCGTTTTCCTAACCACTTGTAAATTCTCTACAAGTTGTCTGACACTACTCCCTATACTATTATGTTCAGAGAAGATTTTGGATATACAGAGTGTCATTAAACCTAGGAGCTGATTATTACCCTACATAGTTAATTGATTTCAAACAAATTATTTAGTTTAGTATAAAATGACAGAAATTCGATAACTCTATATTTGAAGTCATTTAGGTTCAGAGTATCTAGGTGAAGAATTAAACCTGGGGTACGAGATTCGAAACAAAAACTTTTTAAATTTACAAATAGAGATGTGAAGATCATCAAAGCATATGCAATCCTAGAAGACGAGGACAACCGGAAAACCATCTCATCACGCTACTGTTACTCACTAGATCAATTTCATTCAAGATTAATACCTCCAAATTTGGAAGATCGACCATCTGTAGTACAGATATGATGAGACATCTCCCTATTAGCTAGTTCCAAGACTTATAGTGACCGACTCATGAAAACATGGTCGAGTAGTATCCCCACACCAGAAATATCAAATTTTCTTATTGTTCCTTAGGTTGCAATGTTTACAACGTTCTTAAGCCCACTAACTTGGAAATCAAATACTGGTCTCAGTTGAAATCGATAAATTTCAACTACATCTCAGAATGTTACTCTCCTCAGGCAATACTCGGCAAAGCCATTTCCAACATCATCGATGTCGATGAGATCATGCTCAGCGTACTCATCATAGAGAATTATGTTGGGGAGAGAACCAAAAAATTCAATCAATCTACTCAATAGATCATATGTACAAATAGCATCTTTTGCATCTAGTTTCAATAAAATCTCGAGGAGGAGCTCATCGGGCAAATTACTTAGTCTACCAACTACATCACTGTTTCGTTCATTGTTACTTGCAACATCCTACAAAAATAATTAAAAATTACTGGCATAGACTGCTTCCCTATCGTCCTATAACCCTAACCAAGAAGGTCTTCAGACATTTGCATTGTCTTGCCCGTGTTTGAATCTTATCACTGCTGTATGGAGCAAATCTGGTTCATTTACCCAATGCAACTAACATACATCAGGACTCTACCAAGAACTTGTGTCACCAAATCATTATGAGGAATCGTTTTCCTAACCATTTGTAAATTCTCTGCAAGTTGTTTGACACTACTCCATGTACTATTACGTTCAGAGAGGATTTTGGACATAGAGAGTATCATTAAACCTAGGAGCTGATCATTGCCCTGCATAATTAATTGATTTCAAACAAATTATTTAGTTTAGTATATAATGACAGAAATTCGATAACTCTATATTTGAAGTCATTTAGGTTCGGAGTATCTAGGTGAAGAATTAAACATTGGGTACGAGATTTGAAACAAAAATTTTTTTAATTTACAAATGGAGATGTGAAGATAATAAAAAAAGGCATAGACTTTATGCATATGCAATCTCAGAAAACGAGGACAACTGGCAGACCATCTCATCATGCTACTGTTACTCACTAGATTAATTTTGTTTAAGAATAATACCTCCAAATTTGGAAGATCGATCGTCTGTAGTACAAATATGATTGAGACATCTCCCTATTAGCTAGTTTCAAGACTTGTACTGATCGACTCGTGAAAACATGGTCGGGTAGTATTCTAACACCAGAAATATCAATTTTTCTTATGTTTCTTAGGTTGCAATGTTTACAACGTTATAAAACCCACTAACTTGGAAATCAAATACTGGTCTTAGTTGAAACCAATAAATTTCAGCTACATCTCAGAATGTTACTTTCCTCAGGCAATACTCGGCAAAGTCATTTCCAACATCATGGATGTCGATGAGATCATGCAAAATGTACCCATCATAGAGAATTATGTTGGGGAGAGAACCAAAAAATTCAATCAATCTACTCGATAGAGCATATGTACAGATAGCATCTTTTGCATCTAATTTCAATAAAATCTCGAGGAGGAGCTCATCGGCCAGGTTACGCAGTCTACCTACTGCATCACTATTTGGTTGATTGTTACTTGCAATATCCTACAAAAATAACTAAAAATTACTGAGACAGACTGCTTCACTGCCATACTATAACCCTAACCAAGAAAGACTGTTGTTTCTTATCTACGTATAAGAGAAAATTACCATTATACCATTTGATAAACATACTTTATCTCCTTTAGTAATGAGACCTTGTGTAAGAATCATAGATAAAGATAAATCAAATAATAATAATAAAGGAAGACTAACTGAAGAACGACGACACCAACAGAGGTAGAAGCGAGGACGATATCATTGGGGGAAGCCAGGTAAACATTGCCAATTAAGGCCTAAATGAGGTACATATTGAATTGATATTGGGATACTAAGAAAAACAAAAGAACAAATAGTTTAACCTAAAAGAATAATACTTTGGTGCATATTTGGTTGAAAAAATCAAGAATGCTACAACAAGAAATTCCACATTAAGAGAAACAATCTGCATGAGACATCAAAAATGTAGAGATTCCAAAGTTAAATAACGAAGATTGTTTTGGATCTTTATCCACACAAAGTAATCAATTGACTTCTTTGCACCTGTTAAATCACAAAAACATCGATGAATGCATGTAGACATATGTTCGAACAATTTGTGTGCTTGATTTTGGCCGCAAATCAGAAAACTGAAATGAAAAGGAAAATTATACAAACAACGACACATAGATAAAGGAATTACCGTTTCTTATTTCTGTTCTCATATACAATCAAGCAAATAAAATTAACCTTCAATAAGAATTTAAAGTGCAATAAAATTAGAATCAAAGAGTCTACATATGTTCAAACAAGTTTCAAATAAAATTCTACCACCTCATGAACAAAGCTTGCCACATGTTCAAACGTGACTTGTCCCTCTAAGAGAATTCTACAATATGCGCATCAATTTGCTTTCTTTGTAAGGTACTCTGGACATGCCATTATTTAGGGCATATATCACATTTGACAGAGAAGACTCAGAAAATTCTATTGCTTCATAAATAAGGGCTGAGATTCCAAAGTTGAATAAATAAGATTGCTTTGAATCTTATGAGGCACAAAGTCCCTGAGTCAACTTCTTTGAACTTGCTAAATCACAAAAACACGGATGAATGAATGTAGATATATATATTCGATGAATGCGTATAGATATATGTTCGAATAGTTTGCGTGTTTGATTTTGACCGCAAATCAGAAAAGGAAAACTATACAACAATAGCACAATTACAAGGATAAAATAATTACTGTTTCTAATTTCTAGTCTCATATACAATCAACAAAATAAAATTAACCTTCAATAAGAATTTAAAGTGCAATAAAATCAGAAGCAAAGAGTCTACATATGTTCAAACAAGGTTCAGAGAAAATTCTACTGCCATTCGAACAGAGTTTGCCATATATGTTCGAACGAATTTCGTACAGAGCAATAGCTAGTTTTTACGTTGGCCCGCTTGGTGTTGTTTTTGATGGATGGCTTATCCACTTGGTCTTGCAACTTCTGAGTTTTTGGCAATAAAATAATTTGTTTCTTATAAAAAAAATGTTCGAACGATCGAGTTTCAGAGTTTGAATCTTAATCCGCACAAAGTCCCTAAGTAACCAATCAACTTCTTTGAACCTGCTAAATAAAAAAACATCGATGGATGCATGTAGATATATGTTGAACAATTTGTGTACTTGATTTTGATCACAGATCAAAGAATTGGAATTGAAAAGGAAAATTATACAACAACAGCACAATTACGAGGATGAAAGAATTACTGTTTCTAATTTTTGGCCTCATATGCAATCAAGCAAATAAGATTAACCTTCAATAAGAATTCAAAGTGCAATAAAATCAGAATCAAAGAGTCTACATATGTTCAAACAAGTTTCGGAGAAAATTCTACCACTCTCGAATAGAGTTTGTCACATATGTTCGAACAAGTTTCAGAGAAAACTCAGAAAATTCTATTGCCTCATAAATAGGGGTCATGTTTAGATTTTAGACCAATCCAAATGTTTATTGTTAAATGTACACATTTTCTCCACTTTTTCTTCTTCGCTTCCCGCACCATGTCTATTTTCTCACATCCAACTTTATATCTTCTAGTACTATTTTGTTATTATTTTCAATTTTCTTTCTATCTCTCTCCTTGTTTATACTTTTCCTTCTCATTTTTCTTCACATATTTTTCAATTCCTCATCAATTAAAATAATTATTTTCTCTCTATCTCTCTAAAATACACATTGAGAATAGACATTTGCATTGCCCTAAGATTGCTTTGATTCTTGATCTACACAAAGTCCTCAAGTAATCAATCGACTTCTTTGAACCTGTTAATCACAAAAAACCCATGAATGCATGTAGATATATGTTCAAACAATTTGTATGCTTGATTTTGACCACAGGTCAAAGAACTGGAATTGAAAATGAAAATTATACAACATTAACTTTCAATAAGAATTTAAAGTGTAATAAAATTAGAATCAAAGAGTCTACATATCAGTTACAATCTTATAAGTTTGTCTTTCGTTCGTCCAACCCGTTTATCCCCGCGGGTCCAGACGCGACCCGTCCTACTGACCTAGCTTTCCCTTTTGCTTCGATTGACTTTGCCTCTCTCTTGCGTTTTGCTTCGCACGAAACTTAGCCGCTTCTTGCTCTATCTACTTTCCTTCTGCGCTTCCTCTTTCCGTCGTGCTTTCTCTGGCGAGCTAGATTTTCCTTTTCTCTCTCTGGCGACTGGCAATTAGGGGTTTCAACGAGGCAGATCTTCATTTTCCATTCGATTTCCTCTTCTCCCTATTGTACCAATGCTTTCAAAACTCTCTATCGAGGTGAGATTTTTAACCTGTTCTTCTTTTTTCTGACCAATTGTTCTTCGATTGCATTGTTTACCTACCTCTTTTTCCTCTTTTTCCGATTTCATGTGTTGTTCAAGTAATACTGAATTGTGAAACAATCAATAGTATTCGTATACTTAGGGAGTAGATGAGAAGAGAAGAGGAAGAAGGGAGAAAACAAAACAACTTCATTCAAGACTAGAACATTAAGTAGGGTTTACAAAGCTATATATATACATGTCAACAATACCTAACTTATAAAAAATACCATAATGAATAATAATAATAATAATACTAACATTAACATCCCCCCGCAAACTCACGATGTGACAGCAGACAGCAGCGAGAGTTTGGCAAGCAAGAAACGGAAGCGCGGAACAGAATGAGCCTTAGTAAAGAAGTCAGCGAGCTGAAGTGATGAGGAGATAAATGGCAAGGCAAGAGTCCCTTGCTGTAGGTGATGACGAACAAAGTGACAATCAATCTCAACATGTTTGGTGCGCTCATGAAACACAGTGTTGTGGGAGATCTGAATGGCACTTTTATTATCGCAGTACATAGGGATGGGAGAAGAGAACTGAACACCCATATCAGCAAGTAACCAACGCAGCCAAACAATCTCAGCAGTGGTAGAGGCCATAGCACGATATTCGGCTTCCGTAGAGGAGCGCGAAACAACAGGTTGTTTCTTGCTCTTCCACGAAATAAGAGAGTCACCTAAGAAGATGCAAAAGCCGGTGGTGGACTTACGATCAGAAGGGTTACTCGCCCAATCAAAGATCGGAATAGGCACGGCTCAAGAGAAGAGGTCGAAGGAAAAAGACTCAAAACAAGAACCACGAAGATACCTCAAAATACGCTGCTTGATGAGACCGGTGAAGCTGTAGTAGGAGCAGAGACATACTGACTAACTACATGCACAGCATACGCAATGTCAGGACGTGTAATGGTAAGATAAACAAGAGAACCAACAACGGTGCGATACAACGTGGGATCAGCCAACGGTACGCCATCTGTAGGAGAATAACGAGCATTAGTTTCAATGGGACTATCAACTGTTTTCTCATCAGTGAGACGAGCACGCTGAATAATATCAGCAGCAGTATACTTGGACTGAGAAAGCATATAACCCCTGGGTGAAGAAGCAACCTCAATTCCCAAAAAGTAAGACAGTGGACCCAAATCCTTCATCTCAAAGAGACGAGCCAATTCAATTTTCAAGTCGGCGATCCCTACAACATCATCACCAGTAAGGATCATGTCATCAACATATAACAAAAGAAGAATACGTCCAGCTGAAGAGCACCGAGTAAAGAGGGCGGAGTCATGATGACTAGACACAAAGCCAAGAGAGAAAAGAGTAGTGGAGAATCGCTCAAACCAGGCACGAGGAGCTTGTTTCAAACCGTAGAGTGCCTTTTTGAGCTTACAAACATAGCCAGGAGAATGAGGAACGCCAGGAGGAGGGGTCATATAAACTTCGTCATGAAGAATCCCATTTAAGAAGGCATTTTTAACATCCATTTGAGAAAGATTCCATTGACGGACAGAGGCAACGGCAATAAGAGCACGTACAGTGGTCATCTTGGCAACTGGGGCAAAAGTTTCCTCATAATCCAAGCCGTACTCCTGGGAAAACCCTTTAGCAACCAAGCGAGCCTTGTAACGCCTCAAGTGCCATCAGACTTAGTTTTAATCTTATACACCCAACGAGAACCAACAACATGCTTACCTGAGGGTAAAGGGACCAATTCCCAAGTATCAGTCTTATGTAAAGCAGTGAGTTCATCAGCCATAGCCTGTTGCCAAAGGGGATCTGCAGCTGCTTCTTTATAAGATGAAGGTTCAGAAAGTTTGTGAAGAGAAGATAAGAAACAACAAAAGATTCGGAGTAGCAAGAGTAATCGAAATCGTAATTGAGTGGACTTACGGATCTGGGGTGGATATCGAGGCGGTGGGGTGGTGGTGGTGGAGATGGCGGATCCTCGGCTGAGATGATGATGGAGACGGCATAGGAGAAGGAGATGGAACACCGGCGACGATGCATGTGTACTGCGGTAGGGGAAGAGGAAGATGATGGAATAGACATGGGTTGGCGGTATCATCATCTGCAAAGGGATCTATCTTGACAAGATCGGACTTTCTCACGGGAGGTGTATTATCGACAGCGAGAAGAAGGGAATGTGTTCAAGAAACACTACATGACGAGACACATATAATTTTTGTCCAATGGGATCAAAATGATAACCCTTTTGACCATCACCGTAGCCTAAGAAAACACATATAGCAGAGCGAGAAGTCAATTTACTACGGTCAACTCAGAGGGCGAAGGACAAAACAAGTGCATCCAAAAACTCTCAAGGAAGAATAATCAGAGAATACCCAAATAAAGCTTCAAATGGCGACAATCCAGAGGTGTAAGAGGATGGGATTCGATTAATTAGATGGACAGCAGTAAGAGATGCCTCTCCCCAAAACTCACTGGGCACTTTGGAAGATAAAAGAAGAGAACGTGCGGTTTCAAGAATATGTCTATGTTTGCGCTCAGCAACACCATTTTGCTGAGGAGTATCAGTACATGAAGTTTGAAAAGTAGTGCCGTCCTCAACGAGTAACTCGTGAAAGGCAGTCGAGGTATATTCACCACCCAAATCACACCTAAAACACTTAATTATAGCAGAGTGTTGTGTTTTGACAAGCATGAAAAGCGGTAAACATCAACAAAATCGTAGCGTCGTTTCATAAGATATATCCAACAATAACGACTATAATCATCAATGAACGAGACATAATATCTAGACCCTCCTTTAGTGGAAACAGGGGCCGGGCCCCACACATCTGAGTGAACCAAATCAAAAGGTGCAAGCGAACGAGAAGTACTACGAGAAAATGGTAAGGCAGAAAATTTGGCAAGTTTGCAACCACTACAATCTGAAATGTCATGAATATCTAAATCTCCTAAACAACCTTTAGAAACTAAGAACGTTAAACGACTAGCTGACACATGTCCAAGGCGAGAATGCCACAAATAGAATTGAGAAGAAGAAGAATTCAATTGAAAAGATGAAAGGTCAACACCAGAGGCTGCAACATGCGGAGGTTCCAGAGTGTCCAAAACATAAAGCCCTCCTTTCTTCCTATGGCCTATCCCAATCAGCTTCTGAGACTATGGATCCTGTACATAACAAGCAGTTGAGGAAAAGTTAACCAAATATCCAGAATCACATAATTGACCGACAGATACGAGATTTAAAGTAAGGCCAGGAACACAACAAACATTGGAAAGAGACAAGTTAGAAGTGTGAATAGAGCCAACACCAGCTAAAGGTAATGGGGTGCCATTAGCAGTAATAACAGAAGTAGGTGAGGGGGAAGAATATAATGAATCAAAGAGAGCGGAATTGGAGGACATATGTTTGGAGGCACCTGAGTCAAGGATCCAAGGTGAAAAGGTACCTGACTGATTATGTGATGACAAACACGCATGCGATCTTTGACATGGCACGCGGGTGTGTGGCTAAGAACTTCAAAGCGCTCACTAAGATCGCACAATGGAGAATCGAGGCAGCGGTGGTGGTCCAAGTATAGAAGAGCTGGCTGATGGTACAGCTGCCATTATATTGGCATGTGGACGAGAAAACTGCTGTGACGACGAGGATTGTTGCTTCAACAACTTAGGACATTGAGCCCTCCAATGTCCTTTTTGCTTACAAAAGCTACACGTATCATATGGAACCTTAGCATGCCCCTTGCTCCGGTTTTGCGTAGAAGATACAGCCAATACTGAAGTCCCCGAATGAGGTAAAGACACCTCAGTGGAAAGAGACCTCAATCGAGTCTCCTCAGCAACCAGCTCACTAACAACAGAGTCCACAGATGGGAGAGGAGAGCGATGTAAAATAGAGCCTCGGAGTCCCTCAAAATCACTACGCAATGCCATCAAGAACTGCACCAATCGTTGCTCCTCTCTATAGGTAATATAATCATCAGAGTTCTTTAACCTGCGGTTCGATGAAGAGCCAACTCATCCCAAATTGCCGTCATAGCCGTATAAAACTCCAGAACGCCCATATTCTTTTGTTGCAATGCCCGAATATCATTTTCCAACTGATAGCGCTTTGCAAAATTAGTCTTAGTGTCTGATTTTTGTAAATGGTCCCAAACTTCCTTCGTCTCATACTTTGCCAATCGAACCCCTATACTATGATCAATGAATTATTGACCCACGTAAGAATTTTCGAATTGTTTGCATCCCAATTGTCTATCGCTGTATCATAATCATCATCAGTACTTTCGGGTTTGACAACCGTACCACTAACATAACCCCATAGCTTCTTGCCCTTCAAAAAGTGCTTCATTACATGATTCCAATGGGAATAATTCTTTCCATTCAATCGAACACCTACTGCTTGGAGAGAATCATCGGACGCCATAACAAGAGAGAACACGTAATGCAATTACAAACCCATGTAATCCAATTACAAACCCCGTAATGCAATTACACAGCAGCTGTAATCCCAATTACAAACCCCGTAATGTAATTACACAGAATCTGTAATCCTAAACAAACCCTGTAATCCAATTACACAGCATCTGTAATCCAAACCAAACCCTGTAATGCAATTACACGGCTGCTGTAATCGGATCTGCAACAAAGAGCCCAAATCCCGATGGTAATACAATTACAGTCCGACTGTAATTCATGTACTGCAACGCGATCCAAACACCAAATGTCAAATTGAGCACAGATTTAGAAACTAGAGAGAGAGAAGATCACAACCATGAAAAGAACTCCGCCTGACGATGCCCCACGCCTCCACGCCGCCCCAGCGCTGCCGAAGAAGTCCGATCTGCCAAGTGGCGCGTGGTGATACACGCGCCTCACCGGAAGAAAGACTGACGTTTGGGCACCCCGAATATGGTCTTGGTTTGTCAAAAAGGTTGCCGGAAGTGGTTCGAATCTTGAGTCAAAGTCTCGGCTAGAGAAGAAATTCAAGGCGGCTAGGGTTTTTCGTGCGTGAATTCAAGAATCCTAACGTCAAATACTACCACAAATGCTCTGATACCATGTGAAACAATCAATAGTATTCGTATACTTAGGGAGTAGATGAGAAGAGAAGAGGAAGAAGGGAGAAAACAAAACAACTTCATTCAAGACTAGAACATTAAGTAGGGTTTACAAAGCTATATATATACATGTCAACAATACCTAACTTATAAAAAATACCATAATGAATAATAATAATAATAATACTAACATTAACAAATAAATTATTTATTTATCTAACATTACCATACATATTTTCTTATGGAGTTTTCTCTCTCTGTCTCTCTTTTTTTGGCGGGGTATTTTGGGCTGCAATTGATTTTTCTAAGGTCTGGTTTGCTGTTGTACTGTTTTTCTCAGTTTCTGATAATTCCCCTCATTCTATGAAATGGATTTGAGTTCAACAACTGAAATGTTATATTTTGTAGGATAAAACTGGTGCCATTTATTATTTAGCATTTTTCCTTGAGACTCTAAGTTCGCATAAGATTATAATGGATGCAATATTCAACTGAAAACTTCACTTTTATGAATTAATAATAGTAAGTTAAACAAAGATGCCGAGGCACACTTGGAATTTGGATGATGAATGCTTCCTTATATTTTTGTGTTTCTTTAATTAGTTTTTATTGACAGTTAATATAGCATAATTATGTATTGCATGCAAAGACGACCTAATGATTGAATATCTAACCTCTTGTAAATATGATCGTTATTACATTTGGTAAATTGTAAGTTTATGTTAACATATAAACATTGTTCTGGCACCATTTTGTATCGCAACAATTTTTGGGCTTCTTTCTGGCATTCTTATATTTATGTATAGCTTAGTTTATAACCTACGTTATTTTATAATTACTGTATCTTATTTTTATCAATCACCGGAGATCAGGTTGTGGCTTCTACAATATTAGTGTTATATGGAGTTCAAGAGAGCTATCTTGGTTGAGTTGATGGAGTTTAGGTAAATAAAGGTTTCTCGATTATCATTGTGAATTTCGGTGAACTATTGAAAGTATTGAAATTTTTAAAAGTCTTTTAGGTTAATTTAATTGAAATTTGATATCTCTTGGCTAAGTTTAGTTGGTAATTGTATAAAGATTGGGCTTTGAGTTTTTTAATTTTTTTTTCCATCTTCAGGGTTGTTATCTAGAAGATTACACATTGTTGGAAATATTTGTTTTTGGAATTCAAACGAAAAAAAATAGAACAATGTGCTGCACGGAAAAACACTGAAAATGAGAGCAGATGGCAAGCATATGCAGAAAATAAAAGAAGAAAACATCAGATTTGTGAATCAATGCAGAAAGTAAAAGAAGAAAACATCAGATTTGTGAATCAAGTAATGGAAGATTTAGCCGAATTCTACCAATGGAAGGTTTGTATGGTCTTTTGTACATGCTTACCTTATTTACTAGCATTACATAATATTTTCGATTAAATTTAACAAACTTTCAGCTTTTTCCTCATTTCTACTTAAGTGTAAAGGTCTGTCTTTCCCATTTCTCTCTCTAACTCTTGTCCTTTATTTACTCTTGGAACTCTGTGAATTATTAGGTACTAAATTCGGTTGTTAATTACTAACTTTTTAGTTTCTATTTTGGCTTAGTTACACTGCTTTTATGAAGTCACTATCATCGCCAATTTCCATTCTTGAACTCTATCATTTGCTTTGTCCTGCGCTGAAACTTTGGTAAATGTTGATAGGGTGTGTTCAGTTGAGATGTTTGCTTTATGTCTATTTTTGCACATTTTCTATTTAATAATTGCTGCTGATTCATTGCTTTTTTATGTGTTTTTAGTTAGCTTTTTTCTTTAAAAATAGATATAAATAAATATTCTTAATTATCTTGTAACTTTATACTTGCATTTTGCAGATTGGGGGGTTTTTTGTATATGGAGATGCAGAGAATTTTTTTTACAGCGAAAGACTAGTAGATTGAAGAAGAGGTTGATTTGGATGATCCACAGGAAATTGCTTGAATTTGAAGATCCTTGTAGGATTTATGCTGGTCTTTGCAATTGGATTTTCCCATGGGACTACAAATCCCGGTGATGATTGGTCTAAATAAAAAGCTTCTTTTATGGTGTTTCTGCAATTGGAGGTGTGAACATAATAATATATGGCTATGATTAATTTTGTTGTGTCACTTTAAAATTAAAATAGAGTAATCCAAGGTTTTGGAAAGGTGATGATGTAATGTAACCAATAGCTTTAATTGGAAGTCTTAAAAGTTATTGATATCCATCTTCATTTAATCTTCTACTTTTATGGAGAAATATATTGTGTAGTGTTTGTTTAACATGGCCCGTCTAATAATTTATCATTAGATGTTAAAAGTGAGCATGTTTAAGGTCATACAAGTGTATCTGATTATTTTTTCTCATTTTGGCTTTATTTTGTATTTACGCTCAAATATTTGACAAAATATTGACGCTTATTTTGAATAGAATACTTTTATCTGAAAGGTTTCAGACGAGCAATCTTAGAGTATCAAAAGGGAAAATGTTCAAGGTAATACAAGTTTATTTGTTTCCATTTTTTTCCTGCTTTTGTATTTCCATCTTGATGGTTTTTCTTCGTAAAACACTTCTATTTAAAGGTTTTTGCCGATAGCATTCTCACAGTATCTATGAAGGGGTTTTACAGCTACAGAATTACATAGTAGAAAATGTAAGACTATTTTCTCTTTCTCCATTATATTATCAACAACTTTATGTGTTGAATATTCATGACATTTCTTTTCAACCAATTTTCTTTCCTTGATGTAGCCCTAGGTATTAACTGATCCAACCTTGTTCTATTTTCAGATCTACTAGCTTCACGGTGAGAAAGAAAAGCAAATGGTAGAGCTCTACCCTTTTTTAGATACTATATGTCATAGTTACTACATGACTTATTTTACTCAAATAGATTTTCTTAACTTTTAAAACCACACATAATGTTTATTTAACTCTAATGACACAAAATGCTCAGTAAATCTACGTATTTATTTATATCTTTTTATGAAGTACATTTTTTTTTAATTACTCGGGTATAATAGCTCATAGATATGAAAGGTAAAAGACAATTGTGCACAAAGTCTACGCACACTTCATCTTGTGGGAAGCCTTATAGCCTGTTTTGAACAATTTATTAATAAAAATTATTTTTATCCACTCATTAACTTCAGAATTTTTGTATGTTATGTAAGCATTATCTACACTTTTCAACCACATATGCAAGATAAGTTTGTCAACAATCGCAATCTTCCAAATGTAACAACAAACCATATCTCATTTTTAAGAAAATTGGGTTCACACTAGCATATACAAGATTAGACATAACCGCCCTAGTGTTCAAATAAGTTTTAGAGAAATTTCTACCACTTTCGAGTAGAGTTTGCCACATATGTTCAAATGACTTCCGTAGAAGATTCAAAAAATTCTATTGCCTCATAAATAGGGGCCATGTTGAGATTCCAAAGTTGAATACCTAAGATTGCTTTGAATCTTTGATTCGCACAAAGTCAATAATCAATCAATTTCTTTGAATTTGCTAAATCATAAAATACACCGATGAATATGTGTAGATATATGTTCGAACAGTTTATGTGCTTGGTTTTGACCGCAAATCAAAGAACTGGAATTGAAAAGGAAAATTATACAACAGTAGCACAATTACAATGATAAAAGAATTATTTTGTCTGATTTCTGGTCTCATATGCAATCAAACAAGTAAAATTACCGTTCAATAAGAACTTAACATGTAATAAAATCATAATCAAAGAGTCTACATATTTCACAAAATTTTCAAAGAAAATTCTACCACCCCTTGAGCAGAGTTTGCCACATATGTTCGAACGAGTTTCAAAGAAAACTCAGAAAATTCTATTGGCCTTCAAACAAAGTTTTCCACATACTTTCCAATGAGTTTCAAAGAATTCTAGTTCTACTAACAGACTTTTCCACACATGTTCGAACAATTTTCAGAGAAAATTCTACTACCTCCCAAACAAAGTTTTCCACATATATGTTTGAACAAGTTTCAGAGAAAACTAAGAAAATTCTACTGCCTCTTGAATAGAGTTTTCCACGTATATGTTCGAACAAATTTTAGAGAAAATGGAGAAAATTCTACTACCTCTTGAGCAGAGTTTTCCACATACGTTCAAATGAGTTTCAGAGAATTCTAGTTCTAATACCTCTCGAATAGAGATAGTGCCGGTTCTATAGTTTATGGGACCTTAGATAAGGTTTATAAAATGGGCCTTCGTAAACTCTTATATAAGTAATACTGTATGCTGTATTAAAAATAATTAGCGTAAAACTAAATATAACGAATCATATGAAATAATTAAATTATAACCAAACAGAAATATGAAAAAAAAAATATTCCGAAAGGTTACTATATAATCAAATAAAAAGGAAAAAATACTAATCAAAATTTACAATATTTATTTTTCAAATATTTCTCTATCCTTCTTTAACTTCAATTACAGTCTCACTTACCTTTTAATTTCTTTTACTTCATACATAGCAATAATAAATCCAACTTCTTTGTACTATTCAAGAACAATTTGGTCCTTAAAACATTTATTCTTCGTGGCCGAAAAACTACTAGAAATTATACTTTAAAAAAATGATTCAAGACAAATGAATTAGATTTTTGTAATATATAGAAAAAACTCATTAACAAATTGAAATAAAAATAAGTTGTATATATGATACTGGTTGAATAGACCTGGTTTGGCCCAAAATAAATAATTGGGGATAGATACTTAGGCCTTGTTTGATTGGGGGTTTAGTTGTTCCGCGCGGTATTCCGTGTAAAAATGTGTGGTTAATATTATTTTGGGAAATGTGTGTGTGGTTGAAAATGAGTATGAGGTATACGGAATTGCGTGCGGATTTGGTTAACACCAAATAGAACAAGGCCTTAATAGATAGAATTTAATCCTTAAAAGTCCAACTAATTTCTAGAAATTTATTGCAGATAAGGACGTAGAAACTATCATGATATTTCGAAGATATTTTTAGAACATATTTTTAGATATTTCAAAAGATAAATAAATATATAAGATATTCTATTAGAGAATTCTATATAATAAATTGTCGCTATTGGATTAAATGTACGAAGGCAACATCTTAACCATTGGTTAAGGAAGGTTTACTAATATAAATTAGCGTCATGTAGTCCATTTTATATCAAAGCCCCCAAAAAGCAAATAAAAAAGTTATTATGTACGACTCTCCTGTTCAACTAATGTTTCCTAACATTTTACTTAAATCCTCATAGCCGTCTTTCTAAAGTTTCTATATTTCACAAGATATTTATTTCTTATATTAAAAAAAGCCCCTTTTTAGTCCTTTAGTAATTATATGAAATTTCGTTTTTTTAATTATTAATTTAATTTTATTTATTTTATTTACATAATCGATGTTTGTAGTTATTCATTTCAAAAAATGATACCATGTGTTCATTCCATCTTACATCCGGAGAAAAAAAAATAAAAAATAAATTGTGTTAATACCATTTTTGTTCATAAGTATTTTATTTGTTCTTGGTATATAGGCCGTCTTGATGGCAAGGCCCAACCTTCCTTGAGGCCCATGAGGCTTTCGTCTCAGGGCCCGAAATTTGGGGAGTTTTCGGGGGCCCATAACTAACAGGAATACATTATTATTTTAGAATAATCTGTGTAGCAAATTAAATAAGCAAGGTACTAGGTAGTGACGTGGTAAGGACGGTTTGTTGCTTGGTTTTGTGCAAGAATTCGAATCATCCTCTAGCGCATTCATCCTTTTTTTTCCCTTCTTTAATTTAATTAATAATGTAAATGGCTATAACCTTGGCCATTCTTTCCCTATTCTTTAATTCTATTTTTCTCCATTTTTTCCGCACTGCTTAAGGCTAAGAAAGGTTGAAGAAAACAAAAAGATAGTGCTCGTGTGCGCCATAACCATTGATCACCATTGCCATTCAACTTTCTGAAGATGCATGTAGCTTTTAAGTAATCGTTTAATATGAAATTTAGTATAATATTTTATAATTTATATGTATTCTATAATCTTGTTAGTTTTATTATTAAAACTTCTTTAATGTACATTACGATTTGGGGTCCATTTTTTATATGTCAACTTAGGTCCCTAAAATCCCAGGTACGGCACTGCTTAATGGTATTATTGTAACTGTGTGATAACGTGTCCTATTACAGTAAGTGTTTATGGCTACAACCTCAAACTCTCTTGAAACTACTTCACCATTATAATAGTCAAAATAAAAATATTCTTCATTCGAACCACTAATACAGACTTGTTTTCTTTTTCATTTTTTTCAATGGTTTCAAAATATTAGTTAATTTCTTTCTTACTATTTATTTAATTTCTTCATTTCCTAATTCACCTCTATTTAATACGTATTGTTATCAATAAAATTAAATTATTGTCATATTTGATATAGAGGTATTGTTATCAATAAAATTAAATTGTCATCGATCTTTTTTAATATAGAGATATATTTATATATAGATAAAATTTATTTTTCCAGCAATATTTACTACAATATTAGTTTTTTTTAATCATTTACTGCAATTTTTTAAAATCATGTGAAAGTGAGAATATGCATGCCTTACCTGATCAAGAGTGATACGTTCTTATTGGATTCTTATTATTTTTGTCATAGTTGTATAGGTCACTGCTTTAGTGCTTTACGTTTTGCTATTAGATACTACTTGACAGGGTTTTAATACATTTGTATTAGAAGTTTGGTATTAAGCCCCTTTTTATATGCCTTCTTGATATGAATAAAATCTTGTTTTAAATTTGGATTTTTGAATTGAATTAGTTCTCTAATTAAAGAGAAGAAAAAAAAACGTGGATGTAGATAATCGCTACAATAATCAAGAGCTTTACCAACGAGGAAGTTATGCCTATTTTCTCAATAATCCATATTAAACACATAGAGCATTAATTCTAGTAATTCACCGTCGTTATGTAGAGCATTAATTCTAGTAATTCATCGTTGTTATGTAAATCAATTTTTCTTTTTACATATGACATAAAAGAAGGATGTCAGAATCATTTCCTAATGTTATCCACATTTGGCCAAAAATATCTGTTAATCCAAAAAACCAAAATAAGTAGAAATGAATTTACAAAACTATCCTATTATAAAAATGAAGGAATCAATTACACAATCCTTTTTAACTCAATGATATTATTGATCATTATCATTCATCCCTCACTTCCTCAATCCTTTCAACTGCCTCTTTCAAATCCCACCTCTTCTCCACTTCAGCTTCACAACAACTCAATCCTATCTGCAAAAGTCTAATCATTTTTCCTTCACTCCCTTCCTTTCTTTCCATGTTCTTATCGAACACTTGAGCCACGTCGACGTCATTCCCTTCTTTAACCATCGACTTAACCCAACTCACCAAATCTGCCTCGTTTCCGTTGCCACATTGGTGCATGAAACCCGAAGGAAACCTTCCGGTCATAGTCTCCAAGATCAAAATCCCTAGAGCCCACACGTCGGTCTTCTTTGTGATCCGGCCATGGTTCGTGTACTCGGGTGACTTGTATGCAATCATGTGCTCTTGTGCACGGTCTTGATTAACAACCGGGATTAACCCATAGTCGGTGAGCAATGGGTTGAATGATTTGTCAAGAAGAACGTTCGATGATTTGAGGTGCCCGTGTGGAGCCATTAGGCTCGGGAGCTCGTTGTAGAGGTACGCAAGTCCTTGAGCTACTCCTTTTATAATTTTGAGACGGGTTGGCCAATCAGGGCATCGATTCCCACGAGTTGTGTTACCTACAAGACCAGATATGTATTAGCACTTCAGATTGTAAACTTCATATGGTTGTACAGCTAGCATTATTATTAGAATATGTGGGTTCCATAAAATGTGGAAAATGATTGTGGGAAAGAAGTTACCATGGAGATGAACAGCAAGGCTAATATTCTCCATGTAATCAGCAACCAATAGCTTCTCTTCTTTCCTATAGTAGAAAGCCACAGTAGGAAGAACATTTTGATGCTTCAACCTCCCTAATCTTCTCATATGCTCATGAAAATCTTCTCTTTCAACATTATTCATATGTCTAAATCTTTTCACCACCATTGCTTGTCTAGCACTCAACACGGCCTTGTATGTTGACCCGAAAATGCCACTTCCAAGTATCTCGGCCGAGGCTCTTAGAAGATCTCCCATGTCGAATTTCTCTCTGTCATCTTGAAGAAATGTGAGTGTTATATTGTTTTCGCCTTTCTTTCCTTCCTTCTTCCCGTGTGTGCTATTCTCCGGCGATGATGTCCCTTTTTCCATCTTGTCTAGGTCGCCCGAGTAAGCTCTCCGATGGGTGGAAGGAGATGCCGTTGCCTTAAGCTCCTCCGCTGTTTGGATCCTCCGAGTAAGAATGACTACGACTGCGATGAGTGCAGCTACCGCCAAAGCCACAACTATCACAACTACAATAATTGTTCCAATGGAAAGTTTCGCCGGAGTACATGATCCAAGTGGTGGTCCACATAGGTCCCTGTTGCCTGTTTATTGAGATTTGTGAAAATGCTATATTATCTGTGGATATTAGTAACTTTATTTCTATATAAAGGTGGACCTAGCTTGCTTGAGATCCACACTTTCGCAGGGAAAACAACAGTACCCACTGTGGGCAGGAAAGCAAAACTGCATTAAACTAATTGAGCAACGATAATATAATAAAAGTACCTGCAAATGAGGAAGCGTTCATATGGCTAAGACCATGAGGGATTTCTCCGATTAGGTCGTTGTTGGAGACATTGAATGATTTCAACATTGCATTGTTAAACTGGGGAATTTCTCCATCAAAATCATTATCCTCGAGCCTCAAGTCCCTCAACCTGGGCAATGTGATTAAAGATTGAGGAATGTCGCCGGAAAATTGGTTTCGTGCCAAATGAACCTTCTTGAGCGACAACATCCCGTCGAACATGTCTGTTGGAATGCTACCGGAAAACTGGTTGTCAGACAAGTAAAGGGATTTCAAGGCACCAAGTCGAGTTATATTTGGCAAAGAGCCATCGAAACTATTGTTCTTAAAGCTAATACTCCTCAAATGTTTCAATTCCTTGAGGGCATCTACATCAATCACACCCCTCAAACCCAAATTTTCTAGCTTCACTCCCCAAATAGTCCCATTTGCACATCGAACTCCGACCCAATTTGCATAGTCACCATTGCATGGAGGTTTTGCATCACTCCAATTCGATAATGCACCATTATTCGTGATCGACCCCTTGAATTTGAGCAAAGACTCAGTGTCTGACGCAAATGAACACGTGACGAATTGCAAGACGACGATGAAAAATACAACCATCAAACGGGAATGCCCCCTTATAAAAACGGTGGTGTGTTGAGCCATCATAATAACATAGAGGGAGCCTATTAATCGGGGTGGTGGTGGTGGCGGCGGGCGCACTTGAAGGTGCGCTACCCCCTGAGAGGCTCCTATGAATGAGAATGGCTCAGTTGGGGCAGAGAATTTCAAGAAAAATGAAATCAAAATTGTGGGCTTGGAGAAAAGGGGTGAAGAGGTAATCAAGAATATGGTTGTGTGGGAAATTTGTCAAGGCATTGACAAATGGTAAAAGGTAAAGTCAATTTGATAATGTCCCCTCTTTTGGTGGGAAACATTCATCCATCAGCATTATGCGCTACGCCGCCCAATTAGCTTTGAAATATTTGGACTCTATGGTCCAAACGTATGCATATATTTACCATTTTTTGTGAAATTTAATTTTCATTAACTTATGAAGAGCTTGTTTGGGACTAATTTTTCAAAAAATTATTATTCAAAATTATTTCCAACTACAATTTTTTTTTTTTTTTATGAAACAACTTTCTCTATTTCAACTCACCTTTACTGCTCCCAATAGCTTTGTAACCACACATTTTAAAATCATTCTGAAAAATATGTACCAAACTAACACTAGGTCATATCCAATAAATCAATGTCGACGTTTGTATTATAAATATAAATGCAGAGCCAATTTTGGAACAGAAAGAATAGTTTTTGCATCAATTGACCATTGTAGCACCAAAACATCAATTCTGTAATACATATCAAATCAACCCTTACCCAGTCTACTACAGATATAGAAAATGCTAACAATCAAAGTGAATAATACCAAGAAAATAACCTCAAGGAATAAGGCAACTCTTTTTATCAAATTCTGTATATCCTACATCGACGAGGCAAAGCCCATCTGGAGGTGCAGGTGGAGCAGTAGCTCGTCTACACGTAGCATCCATCAATTTTAGCAGTGCCTCTTCTCCAGCACCTGCAGCTGCTTCTCTGACTGCGGTTGCCACTAGAACACGAACCATCTGCAGAAAAATGACGTCCATGAGAAGCAAACACAAGATAATCAAGTCAATAGGAATACACTGTTTGAAGTATCGAGAGGAATACAATGTTTGAAGTACTTTACAAGGCATGATTAATTTTTTGTCATGAGAATACTAGGCAAAGTCACTACCTTGCGCAAGAAACGATTGGCGACCAACTCAATGCACATCGTCTTCATGTAGGTCCCGTCCTTTTAAATATGCAAAAAATGTAAATGAGAGAGAGAACAGAAAGTCACTCCAGAAACTCAAAGTAATATCTGGTATGCAAATATTTGAAAATTCACTAGATTAAAATGTGCTTTAAAGAAGCCATGTCACTTGATTGCAAAACGGCTCTTTCCTCACTCACAAAATCCCATAATTTCAAACTTGTAGTTGTAAATTGACCACAAAAGCACTTTCTTACATTGTCAAAATATTCTAAATCAGGAGGCCTCGGAAAATCCTTTCACTTTCTCCTAGCACAATCCTTTCACTTTCTCCTAGCACAATCCTTTGGCGAAGTGCGCATAAACTAGAAATCCATCTACAAGCACTGTGCATTTCTTCATATTATGCTTTACCTCACACATCCCCCCGAATCACTTCTCCACTACTTATTCACATAGTCTATAAAGACTCACCAGATAATCCCCTGCATAAACTACTTGCCAAACATGCCATAGATTGTTTAAGTTGTTCATGTTAAATCTGAAGAAATGGATGCTAGCATAGGAAATTTCCTGAAATGAACTTTCAGCAATTAAGATTTACCATTTCCTGGAAGAAACTCAATTCATGTGACAGTTAAGAGAGTGGGAACAGTGACTCACAAGCTTTATGTAAGAATGATAAAGAAGAAACTCATACACAAAGGAATGCAATTTTATGCTGAAGAGGGAAGCACAATGAGCATCAGTAGGCAACCTCAGCACAAGGTAATAAGACTTCTGCTGCTCGAGCATGAAAGACAAAGCACTCTGTTGGCGGACCACTGCAAGGTGATGAAAGTCTAGTTAAAAATTGAATAATTGAATTGGTAACAAATGATTTATGAAGATCTAAAACATAGATATGGATTCATTTATTTCCTTCTAGTCTATGAACTCAGATGCTGTTAGCCTATCAGAAATTGAAAGAAAAGTAGCTGTCATTTTTCAACCATACAACAATTCCAGAGATCACAGTCTTACATGTTTCGCGAGGGTTTAGTATCTCGTGCAAACATCCGGTAGGATAGTAATTTTCCTTCCAATTGATGCAGAAGATGGTTAACGCTGCTTATAAGGAAGGTAGTTGGTTTATTTCCTGTTCCATCTTCATCGTGGTCATCAGCGTCAACTGCAGGTCCATTACTTGCTTCATCAGTACACTGATCATCATGACCATCTTGACAAACAGCATTTTTGACCATGTTCTTCTTACGCAGACCGATGTGATCCCTCTCAGATTCATCATTGGAAGGCAAAATATATAAATACCGTCTCCACTTTGCAGAAAAATTAGGGTGAAATTCACGAGATACCTAATATAAATTATACCTCCTTCAGTATGTTACAGACACAATGGGCAGAAATTACTGAACTCATTCTTTTATTGTGCTTTGAAGATAAATGACTGTAGAGCAAAAATGTAAACTGCGAGCTGAGGAATAACAAAATATTGCGCTACCTTAGAAACAGACACTGCTCTGATCTTTCCGGGTGCTGCAACATTGATGGATTCTTCAATATCTTGGGTTTCAATATCCTTTCTCCATGTATCTGTGCATACAATAAGATGGATGACATCCATATCAATCTGCCCTCAATTCGAATTCCAATGGATAATGTGAACCAGATAGCAGAATACATCTCCCTTATATACATGTCTTGATATAACTTCATTGAGCAGGGGTTTATAAGGCTGGTGAGTTGTCACTTAGTTCTTGTTAAAGTTAGTTAGAACTAGCTAGGTATCTTTACCTGAATTTACCTACTAACTATCGCCAATTCTAGCTTTATCAAGCAAAAATTTTCAGATTGGTATAAGTTATTCTGAAGGCTACAATCTGGCTTCTCACTGCTATTTCTAATATATAATTTAGTGCACAAGGTGCTGGCGTCCATTTGCATTGGTGCTCTCTATTAATTGACTTAGATTTTGTTATAGAAACTCAGAAGAGCCATATCTCAAAAGCTAGCTGCATTCTGAAGGTGCCTTCCTAAACTGGTTCAATAACGTCAACCCTGATTTGACCAGTCTGGTTCACTGGGTTCCTGTTGGACCAGCCAGTCCAGTCTGGTTAGGAGTTTAAGTTTATTAATATAATTTGTACCAATGGACTCCCAAATGCATGGTTGCATGTACACATGATATGCATATGTGTGTGTGCTCGCCTAAATATCTATGTACATGTGGTATATGATCAAATGGAAGTGCAATGAACTAGGTGACATACAGAAAGAGCAAACTTGATTAAAGGCTGATACCCCTTTGTCAGTACGCCCAGCGACTACAGCACAGCCTTCTATTGGTAAATTCTTTTCTTTTAGCAGTTGAGCTTTCTTATCATCAACAAATTTCCCAAGAGATTTTTCAAGCCATCTGCAAAAGGCAGAGATTAATCTACTCCAACAAAAATTGAGAATGGTGGGAGGAAATGAATAATATATGATTATTCTAGGTGTTCTCCAATCTCCATTGACCAACAATATGAGAAACCAAATGTTTTTGGACAAGATTTAGAGTGATTTCCATCTAGTCTTTTCATTACAAGTAAATTACCTCTAGAATCATGCCTGTGCATAATAATATTAGAAACTCCCGATAGTAAAAACAGAACTTATGAAAACAATACTTTTAGCACTCAGCATTATACTGTTTCAAGAGTAATACAGTATATATTGAAAGTTACAATGGCATCAAGAATGCAATTATACCCATAAGTTTCATTCCAAACATCTTCTGGCCCAAAGATGTTCTCCAAAATAACTACCAAATAAGACCCGCACACACCACTCCACGACCATGTCAAAGAACATTCTCCCTTCCAAAAAGAGTTCATATATAGTTTTCTTGTCAAAAGATGTGCCACTTTGACACTTCCAAAGAGTTCTGCTACCTCATTATTTCTTTGTAATAGGAGACAAACTCACATCATATAATGACAGACTCCAGAATAAATTCTATGACTGCCTCTATATTCTCAAAACCCAATATGAGGTATCAACCCGCCCTTGTAAGAGAAAAAGTTGAAAGATGGCAATCGGTAGAATCAACAGACAATATAGGTTGGTCTAAGTGAAAATATTAGAAAAACTTTATCAACAAGGTGATGCTGAAAGCCTAAAAGACTACAAGGTCTGTTCAATCAAGCAGGCATTTAGAAACATCTTTCAACATATCTTTCTTTGTCATTAAAGCAAAATGTAAGATAGAGATTTATTGAGGATACAGAGATTTTTATTCCTTCTTTGGTGTAGCAATCTTCATAGAGAAAGAACCTACCCTTGAACAGTGTTCAAACCGGGCTGCTTCTGCCATCCATCAAAGGAACCTCCATGATATGACAGGATAATCTTGAACGTTGCTCTTGCCCATCTTCCATTCTTATCTTCAGCTGAAACGCTTGCCAGTTGAGAATTATCACAATCCTTTACGAAAGCACCATCATTAACAGCATATCCCTGTAAAATTTCTATTTGGTAAATATATCTCATCATTATTCAAAAACTGCAAACAAACTATATATACACTCACATAAATACCTACTTGCACTTGCAGTTAAACTAACCCACTACTACAGAGATGTTGAATCAGATGATTTTGCCTGCACTGATTGAGAGTGACCCGTTCTTTCTTGAGTAAACCTGAAGAGGACGAGCATGGTTTGTGGTGCTAAGGGACTAGAAAGAGGAACACTTTCTACTGAAATAGGAACCATAGGGTCAACATTGGATTGAACAGTTTGGTTATGGGACTCAGACTGGATAGACTTGGGCTGGACTGGAACAAGAGAGGACGATTTAGACATAGACATAACAAGAAGAAAAGAGCTGAGAGAGAATAAAAAAATGATATAGTTATAGGTAATAGGTCACAGTACATAGTTTGTGGAGAAACTGAGACCATCTCCTTGAAACACACAGTTATAGATAATAGCTGAGAAAAGAAAAACAACATGGAAGAAAAGAAAATCTATGACGCCTTGAAGCACTTATCAAGTTTGCTTACAATACAATGATTCGCTTAAAATTGCATATCAGCAGCAATATGAATTATGTATTCCTTTTGTTACTCAATAGGGCAATCAACGAGTGTACACCCAGTCATTTTAAAGGAAATCAATAATGCCAAATTGCAAATTGACTCTCATTTAACGGTCCTCCTATTTACAGAAAGAAGCAAGCTTTAAGCAATCAAGAAACTAAGAATCAGACTTCTTTTAAGTCAAATCTACAAAATAAATATAAGAGAAATAGAAATATAAAAAATCAAGTGAACATCCGAAAATGAGAGATATTATTAAACACATGCCTCCTTTCCAAAGACTTCTGACAGAGAGATGCGACCTTCGGCCATGTTTGAGTAAAATTCATTAACTTTTTGCCATGGTTTTGCAGACATGAACTGATAACATTCCCTGCCAAAAGAAAATTCACCATACATAAGCACGATAACACTTTGAAACCAAATATTTTGAGTATATATCCCTAAAATGTAGATACATAACTAGCAGAAACAATGCTATTTATATCATATAGCATAGAAAGTAACATTATTTAAACCATCCTAGCTCCTATTAGCTGAATCGTCCAACACCAAGCAAACCTAATGGCAACACGACACCAAGTCACCCACAGATCAACCGGGCCGGCACTTAAAAGTTGAAAAGCTTTTAGCATTAAAAGGAATCACATATAACTCCGGTTAACAACTGTTCTCTGTTCCAGAAAGGAACTGAGCTAAAACCCCAAATTTTAACAAATTACCAGTTAAAAAGGACTATAAGGAAATCAAAAATGAGAAATCTATGGAGAATCTAGAATATGTGGAGTGCGTAAAAAGTTACTTTGCATTCCATCGGGAGAGCCTGCAAGCATCAGTGTGGTTGTAACGAGTGTAATTCTTCTTCTGCAGAGCTTGACTCTCCATTAGATAGCTCGGATTTCGCCCCACCATTCTTTGGGAAGTTATCATAACCTGAATCTTTGACGCCGATAAGGAAGGAAGAGCGGATGCTAGAAAGCGGTGGGAAATTGTTTGGGTACCAAATACACCATTAATTCCCGTATCCCCATTTTACCCTAGCTCTTTTTCTTTTCTTCTTCTTTTTTCCCACATCTTCGCCCCCTTGCGGATGTTCGCCCCCAAGGGGGCGAACAGCCACTCCTGGGCAGGGCGAACAGTCCTAACAACATGCCAAAAAAAAAAAAATATATATTATTTTGAAATTTAAAGTCTTTTTAAATAATTATATTTAATAATTTATCGGATACAATTACTATATTATCCAAAAAATTTTGAAATTCATTATCATTAAAGTGATTGTTAAAAATTTTAAAAAAATTTCAAAATTACTCGTGAATGGTTTAAAAATTTTGAATTTCTTAGGTCTTGTTCTTTGGAATAGAATTTTAATTTTTTCGATTTACGTGTTGAATGTGTGGTTGAAATTGGAGAAAAATATATTAAATAATTGAATGAGTGATTGAAAATAAAGAGAGAGAAAAAATTGATAAAAATTATATTAGAAAGAACAAGGCGTTAATAATTATATTTAACATTAATATGATAAAATCAATTACTATACGCTCGTTAGCTCATATGTATTTATGAGTTTTGATGTGAAATATGAGAGAGAATGAGTGGTGTTGAGTTGTGGAGATTTGTGTAGTACAGTGGATCCTAAAAAATATGTGAATGTAATTGGTTTGATTTTAGATAAAAATAAAAATGTGTTAAAGTGTGTAAAAACTTATTAAAAATTATAAAAAAATGAGCGTTATATCATAAAAATTTCCAAATTAATCGTCTAATCGTCAGAATGATTGTAAAAAACTTAAAAATAAATTTCAAAATTATTCATGAGTGAAAATTTGAACAAAAAATCAGCGAATAGCCCCATTCTTTAGACTGCACGAAAGGACAAAAAGAGAGAGAATGGGGAGGCTTCATAAGATAAATTCAGAAAAGAGGAAAGAAAAGAGAATGAGGAGGCTTGAAAACATAAATTCGAAAAAGAGGAAAGAAAAGAGAATGAGGAGGTTTGATAGGATAAATTCAGTTATGCCGGATGAGTTGATAACGGAAATATTCCGGCACTTGGAGTTGGAGCAGGACCGGGAAGCTTTCTCTTTGGTATGCAAGCGGTGGCTCCATCTGGAGAGGTTAAGCCGTGAGACTATCTGCATGCGCTTCACAGATGGCACTGATACACTTCTTAAGTTTCTCACTGAAGAATACCCTAATGTACGCAATGTTTCCATTGATGAATTTCCCGAGGATTCTATTTCTCCCAACCCGAAACTCATACGTGTAAGTATTCCTTCTCATGTGGACTCCCAATTTTCTGTTTCTTCTTCTATGGATGGGATTTCTCGTTTTGCATAAATGATAAAAAAAATATAGGGCTAATAGATAGGACAGTAAGGCTACAATAATTGAAATGTTCAATATTTTACCTTTACTTACTTTTTCTGTGTCCAAGTACTTGATTTGTAGGACTGAAGGCCTCATTTATCTATGAATAATTTATAATGTAATGGAGAGATTTTTTTCACTCTAAAAATTTACTAGATTTTGCAACTAGTTTTCAGTTTGATATGAATTGTGAGGCAGAAATTAGTATGGTAAATAATGCTTTTTATCCTTCGTATGTTGCTGAACAATTATTTTGAAAGTTCAGAGCAATTGCTTGTTTTTTCATCTGGTAAGACGAGTACGGAAGTATATGTTGTCAGATTGGGGCAATTCACCTATAGATTCAGCTGTTTGCTTGGGTGATGAAAGACGGGGGAAAAAATATCAATTCCCGTCTTTTCCAAATCTTAAATTAGTGTGGTAAATAATGCTTTGAATCCTCCGTATGTTGCTGAACAATTATTTTGAAAGTTCAGAGCAATTGCTCATTTTTTCATCTGGTAAGACGAGTACGGAAGTATATGTTGTCAGATTTGGGCAATTCACCAATAGATTCAGCTGTTTGCTTGGGTGATGAAAGACGGGGAAAAAATATCAATTCCCATTCTTTTCCAAATCTTAAATGTTATGTTTTTAGGGTAAAAGTCCTTAATTTCAAAGTATAGAGTTTTTATATGCTCTTAAGTTAATTAACTAGGTTAGTCCAAGGGGGTTGACTTAGTGGAAAAGGCATTCTCTTATAGGGCAAAGGACCTGGGTTCGAGACACCTTGTATTAAAAAAAGGTATTAACTAGGCTGAGGTAAGGGACCATGTCAAATAGGGTACATAACATTGCTTTGATTTCTATGGCAATAAAATCAGGTTGTGTTTACAATGTTCCACATATGTAGATTCCAACAATCATTGTTACGTTTTCTTTGTGCTTGCAGTTCTGAAATAGGGGCAATTAATGCCTTTTTCTTGCGGTTAATGTCTACTATTGACATGAAAAATTAGTTGCATTAAATGCAAAGCAAACCACATCCATAGACTTCATTATCCAATTAGCAGCAGGCAGAACGGCAGAGGAAAATTTGACATTGCTCATTGTTGTTCCATGTAATGAAAACATGTATTCTTTTTCTTCTCTAAGTAAAATCTGATGCCAAGCATGGGATAGCCGTGAGGTTTTAATATCTATTACCAATATACATACATTACACAGTGGTCCATTGTGATCAGAAAACTCAATATTTTACTTAGTGATAGATTTCATGTAATTAGTCAAACTGCTTGAAAGTTACATTCTTGTTGGTTGGTTACACTATGAAATGTACCCGTTTAAATATCTTCCTTAATCTTGCTGCAGGTGGGAACGCGTCTTGTTAATCGATTCCCTGTAAATCGATCCTCTTCTATTAGTAGAAGTGAATTAAATGAAATGAGAAAGTATTGTTTGTCAGATTGTGGGTTGGCTACCATTGGAGAGGGCTTTACAAAACTCAAGAGTTTGAAGTTGATTGGTTGCTCTAATATAACAGATGCAGGGCTAATATCCATGGTCGAGAAATGTAAATTGCTGAAGTCTCTGGATTTGAAGGTGATTGGCCATTGCCTTTCTTGTACTTGATTTTGCCCCTTTAAATTATATATATGTTGAGTGTGTGTGTGGGGGTGGGGGTGGGGGTGGGGAGGGAGGGATATGGACCAAACTGTTGTCATTCTCTCTCTAAGTCAGTGAAGTACATTTACGTTATACATGCGTGTCAATTATGAACGTTGCTTTTCTGGTTACACTTGTCCTTTGCCATGGTTGCATATGCATTTGTTTTATAGACTGTGAATACTTTTACGTGTTTACATAATGAATGCAGACAGTTATAAGGGAAGTTGGGCTTCTATTGCTTGTTGGAAAAAAATGGTTTAAACTATGAAACTCGGACTCACCGGATTTGGTGTTGTACCCGTGTCGGCACAACATGACATGGGTGCTAACACGGGATACGTATCAGACCCTTGAATTTTCATTCGGGCACTCTTGTTTTCCTCGAGAAATTGGCTCATGGCTGTTGTTCAGTTTTGAGAGGAGCTATGCTGCACTTTTGCAGAAATGGTTTTAGGGTTTTATGAGGAAGAAGACAAGACGTCTTTCAACTTTTGGTAGGGCTTGTGTTTGGTGTGAGCTTTTAACTGACAACTCACATCAGTTAAGTGGGCTTTTATTTTTACTTTTAAATGAGAAGTGGACTTCCACTATCATATTTAACTTTAAAATCCTTTCACTTCCGTAAAGGTATTAGATATTTTATTTTCTTTCAATTTTCAACTTTTACAAAAGTAACTTGAATATTAATTTTTTTTAAAAATTTTTATTCATTCACCATTTCCCCATACTGGTGTCTGAAATTTGGATCCTTTTTCACCTTGTCCCTGAATTTTAAATTTTAGAAAATAAAGGACCCGATCCCTAGATCCATATCCATACCTGGCACCTACACCCGAGTCCGAGCAACATAGGTTTAAAATGGATGGAAAAAGTGAATAAAAGTTTTTCTACTCCAATTTCCACCAACATATGGCATAAGTGAACCACTGAGTAGAAAGTTGTTTTCCATCTCTCTTCCCTCTATAGCCTACCCATCCTTGTGTCATACTATAGGCATGGTGTTCGTTTGGATTGCACGTACTTCTATATATTGATTGCATCCAAAATAATCTTTGATAAATTAATAATCTATGCTTACGTTTTAATGCTGAGTAAAGTATGCTTTTGTTATGTCTCTTGTGTAAAGCGATGCTATGCTGGAGATGAAAGTCTAGTTGCTATCGGAAAATGTTGTACTCGATTGGAAGGTTTGAATTTGGCAAACTGTGGTAGCTTGACTGGCGTTGGATTGGTTCAGTTTGCCGTTCATCGTGGAAGAACTTTGATGTCACTTGGTATTCATAAATGTAGAGGCCTCACAAATGTTGCTCTAGAAGCTGTGGGATTTCACTGCACATCGCTTCGAACATTATCAATAGTATCGAAGTCCATCAATGACAAAGGCTTGGTATGTATAGCGAATGGATGCAGTCTACTCAAATCTCTCATTATAGAATGTGAAAACATAACAGATGATGCTTTGCAAGCCGTTGGACGTTTTTGTTCATCGTTGGAGTCATTGGCTCTGTATCGTTGTTCAAAATTGACTAACAAGTAAGTTATTGTTTGATGTAGAAATGCTGAATTCCACTCCGAAATCTAGTGTTAATTCTATTGGCGTAAATATGTTATGCTTTTGTAAATGTGCTTAGTTTGGAGGCTTGTACAATTTGATTTTTATTTATTTTCCTGGCACCAATCGTTTTACTTTTATTTTTCTTAAGCAGATTTAGTTGTTCCAAATGCCTTACTTTTAATGTTCGTACATTTACAAAACCTTTACTCTTGTTCCTTTATATCCTGTTACTAGTTTAAGTTCTCTCCCCTCTTTCTCCCCTCTTTTATTTTTATTTTTATTTTTTTATTTTTATTATTATTATTTTTTAAATTTTGTATGTGGTTGAATTCTTGAAGCTTTAGGTATTTGTTGCACAATACAATGAAGTATTATCATTTTCCTTGTTAGTTTCATATTATTTTTTGAACTTTACAAAACAGAAAACAATTACGGTATATCATGAGTTTTAAAGAGGCATCTTCTCTCCAAAACAGCTCCCAGTTCTGCTGCAACAACTCACCAGTATTCCTCCCACCATTTATACAATTAGCCCCAATCTTATTCTATGAAAGTCCCCAAATACCCCTCAAGTATACTCTTTAGTGGATTTGTGTTACATGCATCCCGTATCTCTATCCATGCATGAAAGTCTTTCTTTTGTGCAATACAAATGCCTATATGGAATCCTTGCAATATCCTGCTTAAATTTTTCTAAAATAGAACTATTTTACTGAGTTGGAATATTGCGTTTATACCTACTCTTTTGGATCTTTATTTCTAAAGTTCCGTTATAGGGGTGGGAATGGAGTGGTACAAAGAACTGATGCAATATTTTTACTTATGCCTCACTTTACAGCAGCCTTTATGCTATAGGAGAAGGATGTAAAAAGTTGAAGACACTTGGCATAGGAAGGTGCCGCTGTCTGAGTGAGCTGGGTTTGAATTCTATTGCTCTTGGTTGTGCAGAGCTTATACGTCTTGAAGTTGATTGTTACTTCAGTATTGGAACTACTGGACTGAAATCCATTGGAAATTTAGCTTGCATGTAAGTGTTTCGATTGTCTTCTATCTGGCACACATAATATGTCATTTGTACTTTTCTTTTGGCGTACTAGTAGCATGGGACTCTGGGTGTAGATTAGGATGCAACCTTCCCCGTCCCTCATTCTCCACCTCTGAGATTTGATCCTATGAATTACCTGGGTGGTCTTACTTTTGACAACTTCTACATACTGTGGTTGTAACTGATTTTGTCTTTGCCTTGGTGCTATATATGGTTACTGCACCCTGTGTTAATAATGTTTCTAATTTCTGGTTTTGGTCTATCCAATGCAGCCACCTTTCTGAGTTAGTGTTGAAGAACGTGAGTTTTCATCAATTGGACAATGATGCACTATGCGAAATTGGCATTGGATGCAAGCATTTGCAATCTCTGCATTTGATTAATTGCTTGGGCATCACGGAGGAAACCTTGACTGGTATAACTGGCATTTGCAGGAACTTGACAAAGCTCAATATTAATTGGTGTGATGAGGTACTCGCTTTTCTCTATGTTGTATGCCAATCGAATCACATGTCGAATATTTATGTGTCTTGACAGTTTCTATCCTTGAAAGTGGTATCAAAACATCCTAGTGTGGTAGTGTCTTGTTTATTAGAGCAATTTGTTATTTTACTTGCATTTCTCAATGTGAGATTGCACATAAATCGCAATTGAACATGTTAGGACTCCCTCTATCTCAATTGATTCGTAATGACTTGGGATGATATTCATAGGTTTTTCCGTCTCCATACACTTTATGTGGCACTCTTTTTGTTAATATCATATTATAAATATTACAGGAGATACCTTCATGCATTTATCTCTGGAGAATTAATGGAAGCTTGTGGAAAATGTCGATGTAAAATGTAGCGTGCTGAATGTTAGGCATTTGGCTTATCAAGGTTGAGTGAGTCATTGACTGGTTATTGAATTGCGGTCATCATTTTTTTTGTTTTTTGGTTGATATTATTGATGGATGATCTTATGATAATTTATGTTCAACTTCATTATTAAAAGTTATTCATGTTTTCAAGTAATTTGTTGTGGGGTAACCCCAAGGGGTTTGTGCAACAGTAAGGGCAAACTTGGGATTGTGTGGTGAGGTGCACGGTCTCGGGTTCGATTCCCCGCGGCATAAAAACAATGCCTCTTGGGGCCACTAGGTCGTTTCCCGGTTGAAACGTGAGGACGGCAGGACCTCCTGGGATTAGTGGGGGGATGGCCTCGGGTACCCTCGGTTATAAAAAAAGAAAAAAGAAAGGTAATTTGTTGTGGGTTTTAGGTGTGTGGGTACAATTGAAGCAATCTGAATATGAAATAAGGAAAAGTACCAAAACTGAAATTACACCAAACACCATTGGAGCCTAGGATTTTTTAAGGAAAATCTAGGAAAACCCTTTTAGAGAGAATGTTAGAGAAATGCTTAAAGTTTTACTGCAGAAAACTGATTACAACTCATGACCCTTGACTGAATTTATACTAACTATTGCACTAAAATCATATGATTGTTTCTATGTAGTCAACTAGTTAATTATTCTACTATCCCAAAACATTTAACAACTAGATTTTTCATCTTCCCAAAGTACTTTGTTGACTGTGACTCATTAATTGATTTCTCATTGACCAAGGACTTGTTGACTGCATCAAACCCTAAAGAAACTCGTCCTCGAGATCAACATCATTTCCATCCTTATTGTTTTTGTTAGAATCCTACATCGACCTGTGATATGTGCAAGATCCAATTAATAAGGTGAGAGTAATCATCTCTTAATAAGTCGGTTTTGTTAGGAGGATTTAGACCCAATATCTGTGGACATAATCGGTGACATATATTGTGTAATATTTTGGTTAAGTTATTTTGTATAGTTTCCTTCTGTAAATAGGATTCTTTTATGGTAGGATGATATTCACGTTAGGAATTCTTTCCATATTTTTAGGGGGTAAGCTTAGACTCTTTGTACTATAAAAACCATTGTGTACACATAATTTTTATATCGAAATATATTTTTCTCTTCCTTCTGTCTATAATATCCTTCTTCATAGTGTTCTCCATGGTATTCATAAAGATCCGAGACTTTAAATGTGGAGTCAATCCCCATATGCTTTGGTAAATCCACTTGACAAGCATTTTGTCCAATTCTCTTGGGGATCTTGAAAGGACCAATCTTCTTTTTGCTTAGCTTGGAGTAGAACCCAGCTAGATATCTTTCCTTACGAAGGAATACCGTCACCATATCTCCTTACTTGAAAAATTTGGCATATCTTTGTAAATCTGCTTGCCTCGTGTTTAGAGTTGGATTGCTCAATTTTCAATCGGATTTCCTCATGCAGTTTCTGCATCTTCTGAGCCATTTCTTCTCCTTTCAAATGACTCTTTTTTGTCTCTGGCAAAGCAATTAAATCATAGAAATGAACAGGTTCTTTCCCGTAGACAATCTCAAAAGGACCCATTCCAGTAGTTCAGTTCTTCGAAGTTGTATGCAAATTCAGCTTGTGCTATCACAACTTCCCGCTGCTTAGGATTGTCTCCACCAAGCACCGTAGCAAATTTCCCAAACTTCTATTAATAACTTCAGTTTGTCTCTCTGTTTGAGGGTGATAAGAAGTGCTATATTGAAGCTTAGTTCCAAGCTTCTTCCACAATGTCCTCCAAAAATGAGATAGAAACTTGGAATCCCGATATGAAGTGATTAATTTCGGAACCCTGTGCAAACGTACAACCTCACAAAAATAAATAGAACCCACATTTGATGCATTGTTAGTCTTCTTGCAACTAATAAAATGAGCCATTTTTGAAAATCGATCTAGCACCACAAAGATAGAGTCCATACCACGCTGACTTCTAGGCAATCCTACTACGAAGTCCATGCTTACGTGGCACTGGAAACGGCGTGTATAGACCTGTATTTTGTGCTCTTCCTTTTGATTCTTAGCACATGTGACATCTTTTGACCAACTTATGAACATCTCTTCTCATCTTGGGCCAAAAGAACTTATGTTCAACCGTGGAGTACGTCTTATCTTGTCCAAAATGGAAAACTAAGCCTCCACCATGCATATCTTGAGTGATTCTTTCCTTTAAAGAGCAATCTGGTACACAGTTGGTTGCCCTTGAATAAAAAACTATTTGTGAAGCACATAATTTCCTTGCTGCCCAGTGATACAGTCATCCCTCCAGATTGAGCCAAAAAGGGTCAGTAGGATAAATCTCCTTGAAAGAATCCAACCCTTCAATTGTAAAGCTCATTTGCATCAATAACATGGTCCTCCGGCTGAGCGCGTCTGCTATCGTGTTGCTAGCCCCAGATTTACGTTGAATTACAAATGTAAACTGTTGCAAGAATTCTACCCAACTTGCATGCCTTTTGTTAAGTTTCTTTTGGCTATTGCTATGCTTCAAAGCTTCATGGTCTGAATATAGAACAAAATCCTTTTGAACTAGATAATTTTGCCAATGTTTGAGGGCTTGTACAATAGCTTAGAATTCTTGATCATATGTGTTGTACCTCCTTCTAGTGGCATTCAATTTGTCACTGTAAAATGATATAGGTCTGCCTTCTTGACTAAGTACTGCACCAATCCCGAATCTGGATGCATAGCACTCCAATTCAACCATCTTTTCAAAATCTGGCAAGGTTAGGACAGGTGCTGAAATAAGCTTCTCTTTAATCTGTTGGAAACTCTTTTCAGCTTCGTTAGACCACTCGAATCTGCCCTTCTTCAAACAATCAGCCACCGGGGCCATTATACCGCTGAAATTCTTGATGAACTGCCGGTGCAATGAAGTTGGGCCGTGGAAGTTCGAACTTCAGCAATAGTAGTAAGCGTTGGCCAACTTTTTATTGCTTGAATCTTACTTTCATCTACCTGGATCCCATTGGAACTGATGATGTATCCTAAAAACGGCAAAGAACTCATGAATTCACGTTTCTTCAGGTTGACAAAGTTTTTCTTCTTGTAGCATGCTGAGAACTTTTCTCATAGCAAGTGATCTTCTTTGTCATGACTATAGATCAAGATGTTGTTGAAATAAACAACAACAAACTTTCTGATGAATGGCTTTAGGACTTGATTCATCAAATGGATAAGTGTACTAGGAGCGTTTGATAAACCAAAAGGCATTACCCTCCATTCATATAGCCCTCCCCTTGTTTTGGAGGCTGCCTTCCATTCGTCACTTTCATGAATCCGGATTTGGTGATGGCCACTTTTGAAATCAATCTTGGAAAATATTTTAGCCCCATGCAGCATATCCAACATGTCATCAAGCCTTGGGATTGGGAATCTGTATTTTATGGTGATGTTATTGATAGCTCGGCTATCAATATACATCCCCCATGTACCATCTTTTTTGGGAGTTAAGAAGGCAGGAACTGCAAACGGACTCATTGATTCCCCAATAAATCCCTTTTTCAATAATTCTTCCACTTGTTTCTTAAGTTCTTCATGTTCTTTTGGGCTCATTCGATAATATGGTAGATTAGGAAGAGATGCTCCAGCAGCAACTAGATCAATTTGATGCTGAATAGATCGAGGCAATCCTGATGGCAATTCCGATGGAAAAGTCATTGCAAACTCTTCAAGAAGTGTGTGCATTTCTGGAGGTACTTCTTGCTGATTCCCTTTTTCTTCTTTTGTCAATAGAACATAATCAACTCCTTACTCTTCAAATTCAGTCAAGAACTCCCGCAAGCCCAAGTAAGAATGTTCCTTTTTAGCTTTAGAGGATTCTTCTTCCTCCATTTTTTTTTTAATGGTAAACATAAAATTTTATTATCGTAGAATGAATTACAAAACAACAAGAGTGGATAAGATATCCACCAAAACCATCCCAAAGACAAGCACTAAAACAAACCAGCATAGAGACCTAGTTGTTACTTAATACTAGGTTACAAAGAGAACTATAGGGGTCTAAACGAAACAAGAAATCTTCTATAGCACAAAAAATTTCAGCTGCTCGAGCCCAAAGTTCTGAAAAAAATAGGATGCTGTCCCAAATGTCATCTAAAGATCGCTCCAAATCATCGAAAATTCTCTTATTTCTCACATTCCAAAGCACCCAAGCTGCTGCCAACACTATTAGCTTCCAAAGTTCCTTTTTCTACTTCCCATCACCTCCAAAAGACCATTTAATCAAGATGAGGTATGCCCATCATCTTGGCAATGCACCCACTACATCAAATGAACGGAAAATTCTGCTCCAAATTCGTTGAGCGAACTCACAATGTATCAATATGTGGTCAATGGTTTTACCCTCTTTCTTACACATAATACAAAATGATGGGGAGATATACAAAAAAGGCCTTCTCAAGTGCAATAAGTCACGAGTGTTAACCTTTCCCAAAGTCACTAACCTGGCAAAAACTTTAACCTTAGATGGCGCCACACACTTCCAAATGAATTTGATCTTCCTCCATTGAAGCAAGTACTACTTTGATCCCGTCTTTATAGAATGCATAAACATTCATTTCTCCATGATGGATGGTCTTATTGTTAAAACCACATCACATAGAACTTTGTCAGAATAAGATTTTCCAATAGAGAGGAACAAGGCACTGATGAGTCACCTTCACTTCACCTCCTTTCTTGAGGACACCATTGCTTGAGACACCATTTCTTGATGTTTTAAAATGTTGTTACGCCTCCAATCACCTGTGGATGCTTTTGGAATTAGCGTGGCGCATCAAACAACAAGATTAGGTAGATCTTGATCTTCATATGTGACCTCTTCCTCAGTAAATTCCAGTAGATTTTCTAACCCTTCTTTGTCTTCTTGAGTTTCCTCATTATTGCTAGGATCGCCGAAATCTTCTAGAGCCAATAAGTACTATTAAGCTTTCTGCATTCTGAAGATTTGTGGCCCTCTTTTCCACATTTGTAGCATATGATTTTTCCTCCAACAAATTGGGATGGCTGGATACTTCTCCCAATAAAATTGCCTCCATTTCCTCGCCCTCTACCTTTTCCTTGCCCTCAACCTTGTGAACTAGTGGTTGTCCCAAAATTCTACAGAAGGTTTGGAGCTGTTGATGACTTTACACACTGAAAGTCTTAAAATTCTCTCTCATGCATCTCCCTTCGAGAGTTCGCCATGACCCCATTGGTCATCGTGGTAAAAATCACCATAACCCCGCTGGTTATGGGCATAACAACAACAGTCTTTGGAGTTCCAGAACCAAATATAAAGTGTTTATGCTCAATTTGTATTTTGTCAAAGGATGGTGGATGGGTTAGAATCTCAGAAAGGATTAGGCTGAAAGTTTATGAGTTATTAGTTACAGTGGATGCAGATTTTGGCTTGTGGAATCCATTCGAATAATATGCAGAGCTGGGAAGAATTCGAATTTTCAAAAGCAATTCAGAAACAAGGAGATGAGATTATGGATAGAACACTTTCAAAATAACAGAGGGGAATTTTTGAAGATTTGTGCTTTAAGGAACAGCAAGGTTCGAAAGTGGGCCCTGGACTGTGTAAGGGGGAATCAAAAGTCAACAACCTTCTCAGGAAAGGTTTATCAAAGAAAGGAAACCCAGCCCATTTGCAACCTAATATTGACGAGACTTCACAAGGCTCTGGAGGGATTTGATTTTGGGCCAATTAAAGTATGCGGGCTAAACCCCAAATCAATCATCATCCCCGATGAAAGACCAACTACAGATGGGTCTACGCAGATGAGATCGTTTCAGCTGAATAGGGCGAAAAACTTAACAGCGGCGATAGTTCTGAATAACAGCAGAATGTTCGTGCAGGGGCAGATCTTCAGCAGCGAAATGGAACAATTCTAAACGCATGACGTCAGCAAAAGCAAGAGTAAACAGAAATCAATTCTTCTTTTTGCTGAGATGGAAGAAATTGAAGGGGAAGAGGACATAGCTGAGAGCTCGAAGATTAAGTGGAAGAACAGGGAAGTGTTGACTGGAGAAATTGCTGACTGCTCTGAATCTGATATAGGAGTAAAACTGGGATCTTATGTGGATGACGAAGAAACACCAGAGAGTATTGACCTTTTATTGAAGAAATTGAAGAGCTAGAAAATAGTGAATGCGAAGATTATGAGTCGGAAGTTGAGACAGTGAAGGAACTGGAAGTGCTGGAAGATATTGGAAACCTATTCCTAGAGCCGAAGAGGTCTTCTCAAGAGAGCAATGATCCAGGAAAACTGGAACCAAAGAATCAACAGACAAAAATAACAGAAGGGCCACACTCTTCAGATGAAGGTACAAGAAGAGCACATAATGATGAGCCTATTCCAGCTTTACACACCAATCCACCAAAAATTTCTGTCCACTCAAATCCATCTATAACTCATCTTTTGTCTGCTAATTTAGGTATTACCAACTTTACTTGTTCAAATTTGGCTGTTCCTGAATATATCCTGTTCTTGAGTAATATGGCTGCAGGTGTTCTTGATGAGGGGAGTTTAACTAAGAGTGCACCATCCATTGAATTGGAAAGCCATACCGTGGGGCACTTTAACGAAAATGGCCTGAGTCCGATTCAAGGGGAACACCACCTATTTCGTGTCAAAATCAGATAGTGACCATGAATAAGGATGACCCGAAGGTGGAGGACTTAGAATTGTTAGTACCAATCCTTAGTAAGCTGAATTTAACCCTTGTTCCTTTACAGACTAAAAATAAAACTGATTTATCATCATCATGCAAAAAGGGTTATGATTCAGCCTACTCTAGGAAAAGTGCTGATAGAGGGGTTAGGGAACTAAAAAATCTCCAAACAAACATAAACTATGATAGGAGGCATGCAGGAGTGAAGGTTGAAGATAATAAGTTGGAATGTGAGAGGGTTTTTTTTTGGGGTGGGGGGGTGGAGGAACAAAAGAAAGTTGGTGAAGGACCTATTATGTAAGGAGAAACGGGATGTGGTGACTATACAAGAAAAAAGGGAGAAAGTAGATAAGAAATTGGTCGGTAGTGTTTGGGGCTCTAGGTTAAAAGAATGGCTTGAATGGGCTTCTTATCATCAATGGGTAAATCAGGTGGGATACTTCTTGTGTGGGATTCTAGGGTGTTTAGGGGTGAAGTAGTTTTGGGAAATTTCTCAGTATCAGTGCTTTTAGAACTAGTCGAAGGAGGGGGGTTGATTGGTGTATTAATCTAGAACACCCGGGTGATTTTACGGGCCAATGCGACTTTCGTTTTGAAATCTGAGACCAGATCCAGTACGGCGAGACGGAGCCGAGCAATTCGGAAAATTTTCGGGCGACACCCGTGGCGGGCGGTCAAAGTTTTTGGCCATAATTTGGTTCATTGCTTCCTTGAGTTGTACCAACACTAAATTGGACCTGCTCTTTTCCAAGTTGAAGATGGCGACGGCCAAATTGTGGTTTTTTTTTTGGGGTGGGGGTGGTAATGGCCCATCACGAGCGCCCCCACAACCCCTGCCCCAGAGCCCTATTGAGGAGGTAAATCGCGGGATGGGCAATGCAGAGCCAGGAATCGAACGTGTGACTTCACGGGGGCACGGCCATCCAAAGGCTTGCCCTTTGCCACTGTGCCATATGCCCCGGGGCAACTGCCAAATTGTTTTTGTTTTCTCTGCATCCTCATCCACCTTTGAATTTTGTCCTTTCCAGACTGAAGTCTTGTCATTTGAATTTGTTGCCACCAAGAAGCAGCATAGCCCTTCAATCTTATAGCCACCAACTTCAACTCCTTATTTTCTGGATGGTCAAGAAACTCAAAGATCCTTTCTACTTCATTCAACTAATCCAAGACTTCTTCTGGTTGTTCTTCCCCGTTAAATTCAGGGATGTCCAGTTTGTTCCGCGAATCTTGTTCATTTCAGCATTGAATCTTGGTTGCCTTGCTTCAGGATTTGCATTCCTTTCTTCATCACATGAAGCTGATTGCTGAGCTTCTTCTTCATTTGGGGTCTGATTCCTCACATTTCGTCGCTGATTGTTGTTGTTTCGCTCACCACCACCTAAGATACTAGCCTGCTTGACTGCTTCAATCGGGAGCATAATTGGGCTGTTTGTTGCTGCAGATTCTGAAATTCCTCCCTGGAAACTCCTTCAATAGTTTGATGGTCACATTGTCCAGCCATGAATAAGTCGTAGTAACAGGTCTTTGCAGGCTCTGATACCACTCGAAGTAATCTGAATATGACATAAGGAAAAGAACCGAAACTGAAATTACTGCAATCAACGTTGGAGCCGAGATTTGTTAAAGAAAATCTGGGGAGACCCTTTCAGAGAGAATTTTAGAGAAATACTTACAAGTTTTGCCACAGAAAACTGATTACAACTCATGGCCCTTGACTGAATTTATGGTCATATGATAGTTTCTATGTAGTCAAAACTAGTTCCAAGACTCGTTAATTATTCTACTATCCTAGAACATTTAATAACTAGATTTTTCATCTTCCCAAAATACTTTTTTGACTAAGAAAGTGATGATGGTAATGTACCGAATCAATTACGATCTCACTCTATAGGGATGGAATAATTCATTCCAGATTAAGGGATAGCAAGCTTCAGAGTTTTGAAATGATATTTTCTTTGGATGAGTCCTCAGACTCTAATATCATTTAGTATATTCTCCCTATGCTTTCCAGTAAAACTGCAGCTTGCTTCTTACACTTCCTCTCCGAAATTTCTAATCTAACTAATGAAATAAATACCGGGAATCATGATAGTACATAATAGTAAAAGGAATTCCATGTCATTTGCTAAAAATGATTATATTTGATCAGATTTAATTTAAGATTTATCCATTTTTAAAAATCTGGAAGCGATGTCCTGTACACATTTTTATAAACTACATTTTGTTATTTCAACGTTGAGTATGTGCAACATTGGGTATATTGCACACTATGTTAAGTCAGATGATGACAGCTGTCTTTGATTTTATTATTTCTTCTTAACCTTGATTTTTTGTAATTTCTTTGCATTATTTATAGGTGGGATATGAGGAGATGATTTGTATTGGCGAAAACTGCAAATTTGTTACAGAACTCCACCTTCGATCATGCTCTTGGTAAGAAATCCAACCCCTCTCCTTTCTTTTCCCCGTCCCAGGAATCCGTACGATATCAATTCATTAGAGCATCTCCAATGCAGTAGGCTCTTGTTCGGACCATGCTTCTATTTTATTAAATTCGAGCTTGTACTTACAACTCACCTTTTTTCCAATAACAAATATACAGCGTTTCTTTTTCAAAAAAAAAAAAAAAAAAGAACATTATATGCTGGGTCATAAAATCTGCAACTGGAAATGTTTTTATTTATCTGATATCATGCATCATTCTGAAATACTTTTTTTTGTGTAAGACACCCTCATTGGCTTTTTTTACTACTAATAGTTGAGAAAATAACCTATACTTTTATCGCTATGAACGCCTGATTGATATGCTAGAAAGCTTGGTTTTGAGATGGCACCTCCTCCACAAGGAGCATATGTTGCTTCACATTTTCCTCTACCCGTCCCCAAAAGTTCATTATGTTCTCTTATCATTTTCTGGAAGAGGCAGGCAGGAAATCTACATTTTGGTGCATTTACAATCGAAGGCTGTATTATTGTAAACCATATTGTCAATCCTTTTTTCCTCAATTCCAATTCATTTGGAAAGGTGTGATACCTTCTAAGGTAAAAGGTTTTGTGCGGCTGGTTTCTTTGGGAAAGGTGAACACTTGTGAGTTGTTGCAATGGGAGAAGCCTTTCTTATGCATCTCGCCATCTTATTGTATCTTGTGCAAGAAAGAGAATGAAAACATTGGCCATATGTTAATCCATTGCGAGTTGGCTAGTAGGATTTGGAACAAAATCTTGTTCATGTTTGGAGTACGGAGCCCATTACCTTATAAATGGGCAGACTTGATCCTCATGAAATGGTCGTTTGGGGGCAATGGGAAGCAAAAGAAGGAGTTGCGGAAGATGATCATTAGGGCCACAATATGGGTAATTTGGATAGAGAGGAATAGGAGGATTTTTGATAACTTGGAGCGGTCATTGGAAGACATTTGGGACAACATCATCTTTTTCACTAGCCTATGGGCCAAAGCTACTGGAAAGTTTAGTAACTTGGATTGCTATTTGTTTTGACTTGACCCATACAACTCTCTTTGCGATGTTAATTCTAGCAGTTAGAAGGTTTTGTGCTCTTGTTGTGTGATATTTTTTTAGGGTTTGTTTTTTGTTTTTTGGGTGGAAGACTCGTCCACTCTTTCGGGTGTAACGTTCCCTTTGCAGTTATCAATAATAAAAGTTTTTGTTTCTTATCAAAAAAAAAACTGTAGGAGTACGTGGCTGATTATTCCAAACAAACAACAAAATAAAATCAGGCATCTGCTGGGTATAAAAGTCACTGTGCTTTCTGTTGTGATTAAAACATAGTTGAGAAATGATAATTCTGAGCATTAGCTTTGATTTCTGGCATATTTAGTGTTCATAATTGTATCATTTAATGTCTGCCTTGGACCTGGCTTTATTTAGATTATATTGTTTTAATGTGTTGCTATGTGCTGTTTAATTACAGGATTGATGATGATGCAATAACAGCAATTGCTAGAGCCTGGCCTCATCTCAATTGTTTGGATGTAAGCGGGGTATGGTCTATGTTTCTATTACTCATTTTCCAAAAATTAAAAATAAAAAAATCTACTATTTCAAAATAGAAATAGATTGCCAGCAGGAGCTTAGTTTTTGCTTTGAACAAATTATTATGATCTAATTAATTTAAGTTAAAATACGTGTTATTTACCATGTATTTTGTAGGATGCGCTACTATATTATTGATGTTGTAAACTATATGATTATTAGTTGTTATCTGCAATTTACAGGATGTGGGGGACGGAGGAATGGCAGTGGTCAGTCGGGGATGCCCGTTTCTAAAGGATTTGGTGATATCTGGCTGTAAAAAAATAACAGATGAAGGTCTTGGTTATATAGCCAAGAACTGCAAGCTATTAGAATCTTGTCGCATGACATCTTGCCCTGGGATTACCAAATTCGGAGTAAAAATCTTTGTGATGGAATGTCAAACACTAAAGAAAATAGGGGTCGAGGATTGGAAGCTTGGCTACATGGAGATGGAGTCTGTCGGCCCTCGGCTCTAGCTTTGTCTTGCAAAATGGAATCTGGAATACCTGTTGAAGCTGACATAAAATAAATATTGAAAAAATATTTTCTTTTAGTAACGAATGTCCTTGCTACATTTTCACTTTGAACAGTCCAAGTTGCAATTTGATTTGTGTAATTGGATTATGAAAGTTGGAAGTAGTGTAGTTTTTGTTATCACCGACTGGAGGTCGGTTTCCTCCGCCAGTGCCACGAAAAATCGTTTATGTCAGTCCTTCATTTCAACCCACAAAGGAAATTTTGATTTTCTCCATTAAATCTCTACCAAGTCTCACGGTTGTTTGCATCTGACCTTCCCGCTCTTGTTAATTTAACCAAATCTCACGGTTGTTTGCATCCGACGTTCTTCCAGCTCTTGTTAATTCTCCTCGACGTCAATCACACCACTGACACGCAATTGTTTGAGAATGCTAGTTGTATATTTCTCCAGCCAAGTCACTCTGGTCACACGCACCTTAATCATCTGCCGACAACCCCATGCTAATTCTCTCACGGCAGGTTCCTTTTTTCCCCCCTCACACACACTAGGAGCCTCACACACACTAGGAGGATCAACAGTGGTTTTTCACATACCCCTCACGTGATTCGAATCCACGACCTAATGGTTGTAGGCGAAGCGTCTTATCGCTTGACCTGCACTTCGTTGTCATTCAATTCCCCTTCCAAATTTTGTGTTGTAAATTAGTTATGGTGAAAAACTTTTCTACCTAAATCTTGTGTCATAGTTTTTATGGCGGACAAAGGAGATTGCAGTGCTGGTGAAGGTTTAATTCCCTATCCTGGTTCTCCCACAGTAGGTCCAGTTCTGCAAGTTTTCATTCAATTCCCCTCTAACTACATAAGACTTACCCAAATTTTGTGAAGTAGATCACTTATGCTGCAAAATTGTTTTACCTTAATCTTGTGTCATAGATTTAATTGTCACAAAGGAGATTGCATTTGTAGCGACCCGAATATTTTCTCCTATTAAAAGAAGATATTCAGAAATATTTTGTTAATTTCCACTTGTGTCGCGCAGACTTTTTATCAAATAAATTATTTTTGTGACAATTAAGAAGCGCACTTTTCTATCATAATTTTTCGACTCAAAACAATTATATCAGATGTTTCAATTTGATGTCTTTAAGCTAAATATTTATGTCGGATGGCATAAATTTTTTCCGATAAATGATCGATTCAACTAATTTTCTTATTTCTTTTTCAAATTTAAATTTCTTACCATTGAAATATATCTCACCTCCTGTTTAATATTAGTATCATGACTAAGAAAAAGCCTATGATTCTTTTAATTTATGTTATTGTCAATAATTCTTGACCCTTCTATCTATAACCCATTTCAAAGAATCAAGTCACATTGAATTTCAGACAACCAATCCATTGGTCTACTGTCTTTCAATTCGCAGACAAATTCAGCCCATGATCAACCCTTTCATTCATTATTATTACTACTTGTTTCACCCCGCGTATTGCACGACGATAAATTTTTCAGCTAACTATAGTATCGATAGATCTTAGTACTATTAAGATAAGATCTCAAAAAATAAAGTAAATAATAAGTCAAAATAATAAACTTAATATAATGGAATGGTAGTTTTGATAAATATTAATTTAACAATGAAAACAATTAGTTTCTTTACTCGTGCATTGCACGAGAGACTACTTTTTCAATAAATAATAGTTTTGATAAATGTTAATCAAACAATGAAATAATTAATTGACGATTAGCTATCAATTTGTATCATACTCTGACCTAACATTTACACCCTACGTTATACGGGATGATAACTCGTGATATAGATTATGATAATATGTCGCATTTTGGTCATTGTAAGATCAAATTTACTAAATATAAAATAACATTAAATGTTATAGTTATCTAAATAACCAAATTAAATTCTATTAATTTTCAAAGTGCATATGACTTTCTCTTTAAAATTATTCTATATTCTATTATATGCAACTATAAATTTTGAGATATTAATTATACACATAAGCGATGCACAATACTAACAATGAATATGTGAATAATAGATTTTTTTTTTAATTTGATCGAGGATGATAGAATTACAAAAAATGATGGAGACTCGCATTCTCATTCCCGTTCACCTCTTATCGTGATCATTTAGTGGAAAACTTTTATTTGTACTTTTTTTAATATGTATTAATGATATCTATTTCAATAAACACATTTTAGACATACTAAACACGTATACTAATATATTCGGTTTATATGTGTGTGTGTTTAACTCATCAATTTAGATGTTGATTTTAAATAATTGAAATTATATAGGATTATTAATGTGGTCAGCAAAAAAATCATAGATTCTATATTATTTTGATAAAATAATGAATGACTTGATATCAAATTTAAATTAATTTGGATAAGATAAATAAATTTAAAATACATATGAGTAATAATTAAAATAGAAAATTTAATTGTTGGTCTTTAAAAATTGAATAAAATCTAAACTAAAAAAAGGGGAGAAAATAAATCATTTAAATTCGTTGAAATTCTTGATGTTTATTTAAGAAAACCGTGTGAAGTTCAAGCCGAGAAAATGTGTATAAAAAATTATTTTTTAAATAAAAATGATTCGATTTTGGAGGAAAAACAATCTCTTTTTCATATATACATATATATATATATATATATATATATATATATATATATTCCATTTAGCAATATAATTAATTTTAAATAATTTCCCCAATTATTTCTAAAAAATTAGCTTAATAACTGAAGTTTCAAAAACTATATGAATCTAATTTTAAAGATATTTTGTGACTTAAAATAAATCGCGCAGTTTATAAAATATTTTTCATTTTTAATTAAAATCTTAACAACCCGTATTAATCTAATTAATTTTAATTAATTATTCATTCTTTTAAATTTATTATATTTTTCCCTTTTTGAAATATAATTAATTTTGATTCATTTTCATTCAATAAAATCATGTCCTATGAAACTGTAGCAATAAAATTATTTTTATTAATTTTTATTTTTGGGTAATTATTTATAAAAATAATTAGTTATTTCTTAAATATTAGCTTAATACTATAGTTTTAAAAATTGTATGAATCTAATTTTAAATATATCTTTTAATTTAAAAAGATATTTTGCTGTTTAGAAGATATCTTTCATTTTTAGAGAGAATCTTCCCAATACATAGTAATTTGATTAATTTTAGTTTCTTAAAATCAATGTTATTTTCTTAGTTAGAAATATAATTAATGAATAAATCTATGTCCAATTAATTAATTAAAACTTAGTATTATAATTAATTATAATTAATTATAATATAAATAATTTTAGCAATATATAATTAATGAATGAAACCACGTTCAATTAAATTTTAGTATTATAATTAATATTAATTTATTACAATATAAATGATTTTATTTAATTTTCAATTTTTTCTAATTTTTCTAAAAAGAATTGATTATTTCTAAAATAATTAGATTAATAGTTGCAATTAAATTTAGATGAATCTGATTTTAAATATATTTAATAATTTAAAAAATATCTTACAATTTAAAATATATAAATATAAATTTAATTAATTTAAAAATCGATTAATATTACTATTGGATGATTAATTAAAAAATTAATTAATATCAAAGTTCTTTAATTAACATTTTTAATTAAATCTCATCGGTTTTATACATTTATATTATTTATTAATGATTTGATTAATTTTTTAGATTTAAATTTTAATGTGGTATAAATGTTGATTGATAATTAAAAGATGTACGATCCAAATTATTTGTAGTAAAATATTAAAACTATAAAGTAATTTAATCAAAAGAAATCTGATTGTATTGATGGAGATCAAATTTTAAAGTTAAAGATAAATCTGGTTAATTGATGTAGATAAATCTTAAATAATAATTGTGAAATCATTTGATTATCATAATTTTATTTGTAATCTATGACAAATTATATTATTGTTATAATTCAAGGAAATGTTTTAACTAATTGACTAATCCACAAATTTATGGTGGATATAGTAAAAATAAAATGGTATACTAAAAATTTAAAAATTTTTAAAAATAAAAATAAAAATAAAAAAGATAATTGTATAGTAATTTTTAAAAAAACAATGATAGGAAAGTAAGGAAAGATAAAGATAAGACAAAGATAGAGATGATAAGGAAAGAGAAAATTTTGAAAGATTTGTGAATCCAAATAAGGAAAAGGAAATTATTAGTTGGATTAAGGAAAAGAAAATAATTAAAAATTAAAAAATTAAAATTTTGGCTAGAAAAGAACTAAATCTGCAAATAAAATTTTAACAAGAAAAAATTAAGGCCATAAATACTTCCTTATTATATATATATATATGTATATAGATTCAAACCACCACCTCATATTGTCATCAATTCCCCCAAAGCTCGCCAACAGATCTAGTTCAAATGAGTCAATTTACATTAAGGGTATGTTTGATACAAAATAAATTTTCAAAATAATTTCTCTCTCATCCTTTTCAACCATAATATAATTATTTTATATTTTTTAATACACTAACTTTTATTTTATACCACATAATCTACATGCAATTTGAGTAAATAAAACTTACTCTCCACTTATTTTGAATCAAACATACCCTAAATTATCAATTTATACTGTACCTTCCAATTTTGTACAGAGAGGCAACCACAATAAACTTCAGCCAATTAGAACGAGCCCCAATTTACAAACCCCATAAGTTCAAGAGAATTGAATTCACTAAAAATAGAAATAACTAGATTTAAAATCTAAGAAGATAAAGTTGAAATTAATTTTAGGAACTAAATTGCAAGGTACTCGAAATTGAAGAGTTGAGAATCTACAATAGAAAATGTGAAAAGTTGACGATTAAATTACAACTACCAATTGGATATAGAAATAATTAGACTTTAGAGGCTAAATCAGGAAAATGATCAAGCACCATTAAATGTTCTTTAACTGCGAAATTATCGGGCCATTTTGAGGGCTTATTCGACCTCCATTTTGAAATCCGGGACTAGATCTAGAATCGGCAAGGCGAGGAAGAGCTCCAGCAATTTGAAAAATTTTCCGGCGATATCGTGACAACCGTGGCAGCCGATCAGAGTTTTGCAATAATTTTAGCCTTGGATAATTGGCAATACTTTGACCGCCAACCACAAGTCACCACGGTATCGTCGGAAAATTTGTTTAATCGCTGGAGCTCTCCCTCGCCGCACCGATTCTAGATCTGATCTCTAATTTCAAAATGGAGATCGGATGAGCCCTCAAAATGGCTCAATGGTTCCGTAGTTAAAAAACTGTTGATGGTTCCTTAACATTCTGGGCTAAATCAAGTGTTTATAATAATTTGAGATTGCAACAAACGACTTGGTAGATAGTAAGGCTAAGATTGAATAATTTTTAAGGGTACGGCTAAATGCACCAGCATTTTGCTGAGTGTGCCCATTTAAAAAAAAAAAAAAAAAAAAAGATTAATATATCCCTTATTCTCCTATCCTTTTGAAAATTTTTTTTACATGCTTGTTCGATGTGTTTGTTATTTGCTGTGTTTGCTATGTTCACAGCGAACAAGTATATAAAAAAATTAAAATACAAACGAATAATTTTTATCTTATTTTTCGCTGGTGGATGCAATTTTTTCAAATATTTTGCAACCACTTTGACAAGTAATTTCGACGTTTTTTGTAACCAATTTGATGATGAATTTCAAAATTTTTTGATTATATAGTAATTGACTTTATTGTCTAATATAATTGTTAAAAAAAATCAGATTTTTTGCAACCATTTTATTGAATAGTTTTGAAATTTTTTAATGTTTTTTTACAACCACTTTGATAATAAATTTTGAAATTTATTTGACAAACTTTATCCGATTAGTATTGAATACAATTATTAAAAAAATTTGAATTGTTGCAAAAAATTTGAAAATAACAGTATAAAATTTTCATTCGTAGTTCTTCCATTCTTTCCTCTTTTTTTTTTTTTCTTCGTTTTGGCGAACAGCCATGAGGTTCTTCGCCCTCATGGCTGTTCGCCTCATTGGGGGCAAATATTTTTAAAAAAAAAGAAAAAAGAAAAGGGTATGAGGATAGAATGAAAAAGTGGTGAAAAATGAGTGTATCTGGAAAATGAGGTGAGTGTATTCAGCAGTGGCCTAATTTTAAAGGATATAAGGACTTCTCTTGAAAAGGAAACACAAATTGATGGCCAACTTAAATGAACTCAAAACAAGGGGGACTTAAGGGGAAATTTCTTTTATTAAAAATCAGATTCCATCCCTCCTCCATTCGAGTTATGCGCGGAGAGACCGCCGGGCGGGGGTGGGGTTTGATGACGAGAATTTTCATTTTTCAGAGATAGGAAGGGAAAATTCGACGGCCCTTCGAGCGAATCCGGCCATAAGATCATCACAATCAGAAGACCTCGACCCGCTCTTCATGAGGGTGCACATATTTTCACGTGTGGTGGAGATTTTGGCCGGAGGTAGTGTATGTAAATTGGTGGTATCCGGGGAGTATAGAAGGTTTCTGGACAATCTAATTGCATATTTGTGTTCTAGGCAATGAGGAGAAACTATTGATGTAGTTTCTGTGCTTTGGAATTGAGATTTTCAGACGGACAATTTTTTCACTGAGCAAATCGTCGGAGTTGGGCTGAGAAGATATCGCCGGCGGCCAACGGAAGAGATGGTCGATTGCAGGCAAAGGAGAGAGAGAGAGAGAGAGAGAGAGAGTCCGACAGGTGAGAGGAAAATTGGTGTTCATGTTTGTTTGAGAAATCTGCGAGTTTCTCACATATACTTTTCCTATTCCCTTATGTTATTCATCTATTAAATGATTTTGGGTTGAGAAGGCTGTGGGATTGGTGTTTGAATTGTCTGTGAATTGGCTTATGTTGGTGTTTGGTGACTTGAAGATGAACGAGAAGTTCTCCATTCATTTATAAGCATTATAACTATGGTGGTTTGAAGGCGGGGAGTTGGGGTTGACTCGTGTTCTACTTTCCTCACATATAACCAATTGCTGATTTGTTCTTCCGCTAGTTTTCTCAACTTTCAACTCATTGAAGACTAAAGAATCTGTGCGTTTTTCCCAGGATAATCTTCTTATGTTTGCAAACTAATTATATTTATGCAATTTCAGGAAGTGGAATACAATCTTGTTATTTCGAGATACTGTATCAAGAAATACCAGCAAAAGAATTGCATTTTAGATTTCAAAAGATCGCATTTTAAGTAACTTTTTGCTTTATTTTAATTAAATAAATACTAGATATATTTGAAATAGGTTGAATATGCCGAAAGAAAATATAATTTACATGCATGTTATGTCTTTCAGTAGATGGCTTGTTTGGTTGTTATATGATATCCTTCATTTATGAAGCCTATTATTCATTAGATGGAATTGAATCTTGAGAGAACCAATGTTTCTCCAACTGTTGAAGTATCAAGATGTGATAGGAATCTAGAAAATTGAAATGCTTGATTTAGTTTGTAATGATATTAGACAAATGCTACAACATTGTCGGTTTGCTCGACTTCTTTAGAGGTTTAATTCCGTAATCTATATGCTGATTGGGCTAGTTGTTTGGATGACCGACGATCTACTACCGGGTATTGTATACTTCTTCATCATCGGTGCTGCCAAAACCAGAGTAGTTGCTCGTTCAAGTATGGAGTCGGAGTATCGTGCCTTTGCTCATGCTGCTGCAGATTTAGTGTGGGTAAAAAACTTATTCAAAGAATTTGGGTATGCATCTGCCTTCTAGTGCTATCCTTCGGTGCGATAATATCGGAGCAGCAAACCCAGTCTTTCTTCAACGAACCAAACAAAAATATCGAGGTTGACATCCATTATGTTCATGATAAAGAGCTGGAAAAGGAAATTGAAGTCGAACATGTTCCTACTGATTACCAAATAGCTGATATACTTACAAAAGCTCTTCCTGTTGCCAAGTTTAGCTATTTTTTGTGGCAAGCTCACTGGTTCTCAGTTTCACATGAGGGAGGCTATTGAAGATATAAGACAGCTAGCATTCTTACCATTCAGTTGGAATATTAGAGATGCTGTTATTATGTAGTTAGGGATATGTTGTAATTGTTATTTTACTACCTACTGTGAGGCAAATGACAAGGCCGGATATGGAAGACACAAGCTGTTTTGAGAAAGATTAAATTGCGATGCAAAAGATAGGAATTACTGAGATATTCTTTACTAATCAAACCATCAATTGGATTGCAGTTGTATCAATAAGATAGGAACATGGAAGTTTCTGAGGCCAGTTAGGAACGTTTCACATTAAGGGACAGAGCTTCCATGCAAGAGAAGTTCTAGCCAATTATCCAATAGCAAGGTTTCATAGGTGAAAATCAAATTTGTTCAACAAACACAAACTGAGCCTTCCAGGATTCCCCACACCCCCCCCCCCCCCCCCCAAAAAAAAAGGGTCTAATGACACTCTTCAAGTGCATGGCATATTGTGCTTTAAAGATGTCAGTTTAAAAGATACAACAGATATAAATCAGTGAATTTGTTTCTTTCCATTTGACTCACTTTCGGCATCTTCTTTGTCAAATGGATTAACAAAAGTACATGAGACTGTCATTTCTTTAGTTCTAATTCAAGAATTGGTGTGGTTTAGAATGGGATAGAACATCTATACATGGGATGACCCGTAGCAAGATATTTTCTACTCACAATGAGCCTAAATATATAATTCGATAACTTCTCAACATTTTTGTTAAAATACATATAAAATACCTAGCGTTGATATATATTGAATTCAAAATACTGAATATCAACTTATCTTAACTGTTTCAACGTAATCCCACTAAATTCCTAATACATTCGTAACTCCACCACCGTTGTCTCCTTTTTCATTTCATTTCTTCAATTACCGAAACAAAACTCTCTTTTTCATTCGAAAAATGCTTGGTGTACGCACACTTTTATGTACACACACCACCACACTCTAATATAGTGTGGTGAAAAATTACTATATTGCCCCCCATGTTTGTGGTGTGGGGTGTGAAAGAAGGGGGGACACCCCTATTAGAGTGTGGTAGAAGTACACGTAAAAATTGTGTGTACTTCTAGCAAAGCTTTTTTCATTAATAGACTAATTTTCATCTCCAGGGGCGTAATTCAACAGTTCCGACGAGGTTGTCTCCACTCCGGTGAGGTGTCCTTTTTCCTTCCGTTTTCGCCGTCTTTTGTTGTTGTCCCGTGTACCATCTAGTTATAATCGATTTTGCAGTTTTGTTCAATAATCTCTTTCAATCATCGGCTTCTTGTTTGGCGTTTTTTACAACCATTTTTTATCGACCATTTTTGATTCACTGTCGTTGTTGATGCTCACTGATCTTCTCCACCCTTCGTTGATTTCCTGTTAGTGATCTTTTATTAATTATCCGCAGTATTGCTATTGTAGTCCATAAAAACACATTAGTGTTCACATGCAGCGGTAACATGTTGTCTTAACAGAAGCTAGCTCCATCTAATGTTTGAGATTCTGAAGCGTAGTTACTATAGTTGGTAAACACGCATTCGGTGTTTTCAAGTGGTAACAAGTTGGATACATAAAAGCACGACCCCCTTGTCTAGGAGGGGTGGTTTTTTTTTTTTGGTGAGGAACCTTTCTCTAGCAATTGGTTTGTGGTAACAAACTAACAATTGTTGGTTACACAAACCAATAACACCGGGCTGGGCTACAACTAACTTGCAAATTTCACGACAAAACATCAAAGTTCACTTTACAATTCACAGTTGCGCAATAACAGCTGCACAGGGCTACAACTAACTTGCAAATTTCACGACAAAACATCAAAGTTCACTTTACAATTCACAGTTGCACAGTAATAGCTACACAGTAACACAAGCGAGTTTGCTTCCCTGCCCACAGCCATGCCACGTTGGCATTGGCAGCCCGGCCACACTGTGGGCAGAGGAACGTTTCCCGTTGTACTGATAAATTTCTCTTGTATTAATAAAATAATATAATAATATAATAAAAATTGTTACAAATTGAATTTTAGAAATTTGCAGTGGATTAATTTCCCTGACTTGGTTGATCCTCTGATTAACGATCTACGAGCTGGAGACGAGGGGCCGCGTGACTTCATCCTAAGCCCCAAAAGTCTTGATTGTTGGCGATATGGATTTGATTTCCTGGATGCAGCTTTGACTTGATGATTTGTGTTTGATTTTGATTTGGATTTTGAGAAGAGCTTGGCTTTGCTGTGGATGTGAAGAACTGAAGAGGATTTAACTCTCTTCTTCTTCGTTTCTTCCTCTACTTGAGCTTAAACCGAAGAACTAAAGAGATCTTTTAATCTTTTGTTCTACCTTCGTTCTTGACTTTGGCTTGGTTTTGGAACTGCTGCAGCTCTCCTCATCTTGACCTTTGTTAGGGTCCTTCTACAAAAGGGTTAGGAGCCTATTTATAGAAAATGTTTTCTAAGCAATACTTTTCATGATAAGGATGGAAAACAAAGTATAAAAAATATTTTCCCGAAAAAGAAAAGATCATACCCCCAAAGAATCTGTATTCCTAGAAAAGTGCTTTAAATGATTGTACCACAGAAAATCATTTCTTTTCTAGCTTGCAATCAAACAACAAAGTTGGAGAATGGATTCCTTGATTTGATATTTTCATGGAATCTTTTACCAATCAAACACACCTAATACACCATATTTCCAACCAAAAAAAAAAAAAGAAAGTAAAAATTCATTAAAAAATAAGTAACATAACTTTTTTTGAAATAATAAATAAATATAACTTAAAAACTGGACTTTTGTAAAATAGGGCTCATAAAAAGTTTCTCACCCACTCTGCCCCTAACAATAAAAAATAAAAAATATCTTTTAGTTGGTTCAATCAACTGGGAGATATCTAAGTGGATAATTATTAATTGTTAATAATAATTAAACTAGATTTAAATTTATATCATAATTATCAATGTTTTTAAACCCGACCCGCTCATCGACCATGATGAGGGCCTGAGTTAAGTGTCAAAGGGTCGATCCAGAGTTGACTTGGGATCGATCCGATGACTAAAATAATATTAACTAAATAAATATAATATAAAAATATCATAAAATTTCAAAAAATAAAAGAAAATATAAAAACCCTACTCAAATTGGATTCCAGGTCACAAGGGTTGACCAGGTTTTCCGAGTAAACCCAGATCTTTGATCGGGTTTGACCAACCACGATTTTAGAGGTCATTGGGCTTGATTTTTTAGCTGGATCACGGATTTCCCAATCTGACCAGCCGGGTCTGAAAATAGCGATAATTTTCGAAACCAAAACACATTATTACTGCACTTCGTTACTATATTCAAACAATGGAGCGACGAATGATCATCAGCTTGTTTCCGATGCCAGCGCTAGCACAGCTTGTTCCCAATGCCAACGCTAGCAGCTTGTTCCCACTACTAGTAGGAGAGAGGCAGAGAGCGCCCCACCCCCCCAACACACCCACCCACACAAAATTTAGGGAGGCTGTGTTTGTGCTGATAGGTGCTGGATAAAATGTTGTTTCCAACATAAAATTTTCGGAATGATCATTCCAATAGTTTGTTACTGGAGACTGCTACTATAGTGTTTAGATTATTGTTTGTTACTTACGTGTCATTTGATGGTGATAACAGTTAAGACCACACTGTTATGACCCACACATTTTTGGAAGATTCTAGAGACGAACTTGTTGGAGATATCAGTAGAATTCTCTAGAATCCTTCTACACAAGTCATGGAGCATTCTAGGTCTTGAATCTAGAACCATCCATTGTAAATACCATGTAAAATATCCTAGATATTTTAGTAGATTCTTGTAGAGAATTCTAGAGGTTGAATATAGGCCGTTAGATCAAGATGATCTCCACCGTCCATTTGAGGAGGTGGAAGTATAAATAGGGGATAGAGGATTCATTTGCATCCGTCCAAGAGTTGTAAAACTTTCTTGTAATACAAAGTGTTCTTGTCAAGTCTCAACTGTTCCACTTTGTTTTTTGCTCCTTTAAGACGGGGCAAACATTCGAAGCACTAAGGCCGTGCGTTACTTATGTCGAAACAACAAGTGCGTGACAACATGCATGCAAATCCGTTTAGTTGGTGCATCCGCAAAAATAGGAATTTGGATATGCTTAGATTAATATTATCACCATTTTAAACATTATCAGATATGTAGTTAGGTGTTACCAGAAAATACAAATTTAACTTATTATTTTTACTATTTATTTATATAATTTAAAGATCACAATATTATCTATTTAAAAATTAAACATTTAATATTTTCAAAATTTTTGATTGCAGATATGGATTATGAACCACATTACCAATGCTCAACTTATTTGGGGAAATTCTTGGAAAAATTACCTTATTATGGTATATTGACAAACCACATCGAAATCTTTGACTAACTGAGTACAATTATCACTCATTTTCACATGCGCTCGAATTTCAATCTTTCTCATACATCACACGCTCTGTTCTCTCTCTCCGTTGACAGAGTCAACACATTTTTCCAAACTTTTTTGAATTTTTATCTCACTTACAAAGCTGTCGTCAAGTGTCAAAAAGAACTGTAATTCATATGCCCAGGAATCCTTCTCCTCTCAACAGGCAGGCACAAGTACAAGAAGTTCAACAACCAAAAAAAAAAATGCCAATCATCAGTGAACAATCTTATGACTGTATGAAAATCTTTCTGGAGGGCATAATACCCGATGTCATTCATACCATGTTAGGGCCATAGCTAGTTGAAAAACACCTTACATCCCGAAGGTAGCGGGTTCTTAATCTCTTCTTCATCATTGTCATCTGGAGTTTCTTCTTCATCATTGTCATCTAGAGCTTCTTCTTCATCACTGCCATCTGGAGCTTCGTTTTCATTATTGCCATCTCGGGCTTCTTCTTCGTCATTGCCATCTTGAGCTTTTTCTTCATCACTGTCATCCCGAGCTTTGTCAATTTGTGAATGAAAGTATTCTTGTCAAATTTTATTCTTTCTTGATAGTTGATGCTCAATGGTTAAAAAAAAAAATTATAAAAAGCTTACCAAGAGGACTTCTAGTTTGGGTGTGCTCTGAACTACGCCTATCACTGTTTGCAGGCTATGAACCCTTAGACTCAAAGACTTCACATCCTCGAAAATTGATGGAGTGTCTTGAACAATCTTTAAGAAAAACAAAGATAGATTTAAATTAATAAACAAAAACATTTTCAATTGTATTAGTTGTCATAGTTTCTAAAGTATACCTGTAAGGATAACTCAGAAAGTTGAAGATAGCTTATTCCCTTCATTCGAGAAAAAAATTTGCACATATTTTTGTAGTTAACAACACGTTTAATTCTTATTCTGGCTCTGTGAAGCACCTTGGGTTTCTTTACCCAAAACAGTTTTCCAGCATTACGAACTCTATATTCAAATTCTTCCAGCTTTGGAGTATCAAAATGCATATTCAGAGAGTCACGATGAGTAGATTGGAAAAGAAACCTCTTGAGTGTAGGGATGGAGATGTGAAGGCCATCAAAGAAATATACTTCCTGGAGATTTAATTCCTTCAGACAAGGGCAGCCTCTAAACAATTCTATCACGACACCTCCACCTTGCTTAAACACAACACCTCCAAATTTGGAAGGTTTACAATAAGTGGATAAGGTATGTAGAGGCCCATGGCCCATGCTGATGCTAGTTTCAAGACTTGAACTGTGTGACTGGTGAAAACATTGACCGGAAAACATCCCATTGCCAGTAATATCAACTATTTTTGCTCTTCATTGTGCTGCAATGGTTACAAGTCTATCTAGCCAACTACGTTCCAAATCCAAAGCCGATCGCAGTTGAAATATCTCAAGTTCATCTACATTTAGGAATCTTAATCGCCTGAGACCAAACTCAACAAACCCCCGTCCATGGGCATCATCAATGGGATTATCATCATGCTCATTGTACCCATCATTCAGGCTTATGGTGGGGACATAACCACACAGTCTCATCAATCGGCGGGATACAACAGAAGCACTAAACACATATTTTGTCTCGAGCCTTGATAAAATCGGGAGGATCAGCTCATTAGGTAATTCACTTAGTCTGTTTGCTGAAGTGTAAGTTGCAACACCCTACAGAAATAAACTAAGGTTGGTTAAGTACTAGCAACATTACATTTCTTTACAGCTCACTTTCAGGTTGAATGACAACCGGAGCAGTGCTCACTACAATAGAAAACGAGGCTCCACTCTCTGTTGATTGTCGAGTTGCACGTCCTCCATCCTAATTCCAAAAAACGGTACCGATATTACAAACCAAGATCTAAAACGACAGTAGAATGAGATTCAGTCCACGTTAAAAGAAAATAAAGCAATATCATTGGTTTATTCAGCAAGAAATTTCCTATTTACCAAGTTAGGGGAGCTTGGTGTAGCCTCATTTCCTACAGCTGTTCTTTCAGGTTGAACATCAACCAATGCAGTATTCACTGTAGTCAAAGCTTCACTTTTTGTTGACTGTCCAGTTCCATCGCCCGGGGCGGTTTGGGGGGGGGGGAGAGGATGGAGTCAAAGCTTCCACATGCCTCCTTTCCAAAGACTCCTAACAGAGAGATGCGGCCTTCGACCATGTTTGAGTAAAATTCATTAACTTTTTGCCATGGTTTGCAGACATGAACTGATAATATTCCCCGCCAAAAGAAAATTCACCATACGTAAGCACGATAACACTTTGAAACCACATATTTTGCGTATATGCATAAAATGTAGATACATAACTAGCAGAAACAATGCTATTTATTTCATATAGCATAGAAAGCAACATTATTTAAACCGTCCTAGTTCCTATTAGCAGAATCGTCCAACACCAAGCAAACCTAATGGCAACACGACACCAAGTCACCCACAGATCAACCGGCCGACCCTTAAAAGTTGAAAAGCTTTAGCATTAAAAGGAGTCACATACAACTCCGGTTAACCACTGTTCCCTGTTCTAGAAAGGAACTGGGATATACCCCCAAATTTTAACAAATTACCAGTGAAAAGGACTATAAGGAAGTCAAAAAGGAGAAATCTAAAGAACACTATGGAGAATCTCGCATATGTGGAGTGCGTAAAAATTACTTGGCATTCCATCGGGAAAGCCTGCAAGCATCAGTGTGGTTGTAACGAGTGTAACTCTTCTTCTGCAGAGCTTGACTCTCCATCAGATAGCTCGGATTTCGACCCCCCATTCTTGGGAAAGTTATCATAACCTGACTCGTCGACGCCGATGCGGGATGAAAGAGCGGATGTTAGAAAATTATTTATATTTATTTTTAAAAACATAAAATGAAAGAATCGTGCTACCAGCAGCCCATTTTTTGACCCCATTTTTTCCCTATACCGATTATAACCTTACCAAGGATGTCGACCAAGGATGGTTGGATGCTCTGCCGACTGCCATCGTCGGACGAACATCCAAAATCCTTTTTTTTATTTTTAAAATTAATAATGTAATTAATTTATATTTAATAATAATGGCGTGTTAATAATATTAGTTATTTATTTATGATAATAATTATTTATATTTAGTAGTAATAATTATTAATCCATAGCTGAGCATTCATATTGGATGCTTGGCCATCCTTGGCCATCCTTCTTTTCCTTTTTTTTTTTTAAATTCATAATATAATGTAATTAAATTTTTTTAATACTATTTTTTAATTTGAAGAAGGAACACGTGCTGTATGAGTTGGATCGAAAGGGACGAAATCGCACTTTACAGATCTTGTGTTCGAGCTCCGTTGTGGATAAATAATATTGGGGTAGCTCGATACCACGAGTCACTTTGCGATGACATACGATGGATTTTGGGCATTTGAGCGCGTTTAGGCAGCGAAATCAGCTTTTTTCTATTTTTGAGTAATTTAGATTTTTCGCTTATTTGTTTTTAATTTTATTTTATCACCTGAGTATGCCAATGGTGATTTAATTTGGTTAATTAGTTTTGGTTATTTGTTAGTAGTTTTTAATTAAGTTATCAATTAGTTTTCTTATTTTACAAGTTTTTTAACACATGGTTATTAATTCTAACCTTGATTGTTAATATTATTAACACATGATTATTATTTAAAAAAACACATGATTATTATTAACCTGAAAGGGGAAAAAAAAAGAATGGCATGCTCGGCCAAGGATGGCTGATATTTAGCTGATGCCTCGGCCATCCACAATCGACTTACAAGGGTATATTTGATTGCTCCATAAAATGTGGGTGTATGATATTAAAAAAGTGGGTGCAGGTAGCACTGCTCAAAATTTTTAGGCCTGATTGGGAACACTTATTTCCAAATTTTTCCACTTTTTTCAATTTTTTTCTCTCTCCTAAATCAATCACATCCACATATCATATCACATTTATAAATTTCCACCATTCAATTCCACTCATTCTCTCTCATCTTTCACATTAAAAACCTTTAAAAATCATTAAAAACTATCCCCAATCACCCTATAAATTGCATAAACATCATGGGTATGACTAAATATACCCCCCTAACCTACTTTTTACACCCCCAAACCCCCTTCTTCCCATTTTACCCCTTCTTCCATTTCACCCCTTCTTCCATTTCACACCCCTTTCATTCCTTTTCTTCCTTCTTTAAAACACCACCTGAGCAGCAACAATGCCGGATCCATTACATAAAAAAAAAAAAAAAACAGCTGAATTTCTTGTTCATTTCATCATAGTAATCTAAAATACACAAGAATCCCAAGAGCCCAATGAATATAATCTGAAAAATCCATCTTAAATAGGTATAAAGATTTAACAAAAAATAAATAAAAAAATTGAGCTTGAGCTCACGCAACAATGGCGCATCCATAACGTATATATATATATATATATATATATTAAAGTTCCACCTGATGGGGTCGAAACTCCATTGGGATTTTCGACCAAAGGTGGTCGAAATTCCCAAATGGAGTTTCAACCCCAAAGGGTCGAAACCCTCCTCCTCTGTTTTTTTATTTTTTTATTTTTTCGAAATTCATTATTTCATGATGAATTGAATCATGTTTGCAGATGAATTGAATCAAGAGAATTACAATAAGGAATTGAATTAATGTCACAAAAAAAATCAGAAAAGAAAAAAGGAAGAAGAACAGTGAAGTGGGTGTGGAGTGTAGAAAAGAGAGAAGGAGGAGGAAAGAAAGTTGGGAAGAAGAAGGGTAAATTAAGCCCCCATTCTTCTACATATTTTTACACGTTTTTAAATATTTTTACATATTTTTTTCAATTCCACTAATTCTCTTTGCTATTTCACATCCACATACTCGTGGAATCTACATGTACTACACAAATCTCCACCATTAAACTCCACTCATTCTCTCTTCTATATCACATAAAAACACATAAAAATTTATTTTTACACACATCCTAACACCCTATAATAATTTTGGTAGTTTTTTTTACCAAAAAGGGGTGTATTGAGAGGAAATAGGGGGTGCAGATAGTCGCACCCAAACATCATTTGGGAACTTGGAAATAATAATATACATCGAGCACCCACTTTACAAAGTTGAAAGACTGTTGCCTTACTCACCTGAATGCATATTTGTATAGGACTCCAACTGTTATTTACCTTTGGAATACAATGAACCATATTAGTAGTAATTTTAGATTAGAAGCAATAATTTATTATTTGTTGTTTTTTTCAGTGTTTTACATTGAAAAGCGTAACACAAGATTAGGCATTAAAATCCAGTTTCAAATTTAAGCAGGTGTCAATATGTGTTGTGCGAAATGAAAAGAAAAAAAATAGTGAAACTCCAATGTTTTTTCTTTTTTTCTTTTTTTTATTAATACAAAGTGAGGATCGTAGGGATGGGGTGGTATTTCGAACCCGAGCCAATCACAATGTTAAATACTATAAAACAAGATTGAGCTGAGATTTTTAAAATATATTTTTTCTCTCACACGCAATTACAAGAGCTTGTTTGTCATACCTCATTTCTAGAATTTCTCAAATATTATTTTTAACCACTCATATTTAATTCATAAGACAATTCTTCATCTTCTCTTAAGTTCCCCAATACTTTTCTTGAAATTTCAAAAATTAACAAGAAATTACTACTTGTCAAACAAAAATATTTTCTCTTCTCCAGCCTCAATTATCAGAGGCGAACAATGTATCAGTGACCATCTTCTGGATACCTAGGCGTGCAGCAGAATAACCGGAGCATTTCCTCCTCCATGCCTAATGTGTATCTAAACGAGGTCTAACATGGCATTTAAAACAATCGCCGGAGATCATTAAAATTTGTACAGTCGGATCGAGTCTCTACTTAGGAAAGCATCGGCGTCAGTAGCTTCCACGAGTCGCAGTGGGGAGGGATTGAACTGCAGCTAGAGGGTTCACTTGGTATGAGAATGCAAGCTGCCACAGGTCCACTAATGCCTTTTTTATCGACACAGCTTTGTTTGTAAGAACCCTGTACATCATCAGCATAATAAATATTACTATATTAGATTCCTCACAACACAGTCGAAATTTCCAAAGTAACACTAATGGCTAGTGATGTTTAATGCAGACTCCAACCAAGAGAATTAAATCTTACCTCTTTAATGCAGATTTCTTCTTCCTCAGAAAATAATACATGAGCAACAATAAGGAAGCCAGCAAGACTTTCCTGCTTGGTACAGCCAATCGATAATTCCCGAATTTCAGATTGATTGTAGGGAACCACCAGAAGTATGGAGCTCTATGTCTAGACAATTCCAGAATAGCCTGTTTTGTTATATGCCCTCGAGTTGTGAGATTTCCAGATTCAAAGCCGTTCAGATCATTGCACTGTTTTTGTTCTTGAAAGGGATCAGAATTTGTTTCATGTTCTTCTGTCTGCTGAGGTGGCGTGGAAGCTCGTGATACACTGTTGACTTTGGAAGAATTCATTGAATTTAGCCGCCTCAAAAGTTCCTATAAGCCAAATTCAAGAGATTACCCAATGTCAGTCAGTTCATGACTTTCAAGTAATATTGAATGCAGAGTAAATCATACATTCTAGTTATAATTTACAGAGTCAAGCACGCGATGTACCTGATACATTGTAGTACGCAAATAAACACAGACTTCATCACCACAATGAGAATATATATACTAGAAGCAAGATCAGTATTGTAGTAAATGCGTTTTCTACATCCGAGAAGAAGTGATCATAACATGAAATCTCAGAGTATCTCTTTAGATGCCATATTGACCTTTGACATTCAATAAACTCCTCAATTTGGTAACCTGAGAGCTCTATTTTTGGAACCATGTTGCACTCCCTCTTTCTCTTCAGTATATGAAATAACCACATGCATGTATAGGAGGCAATTTCCATCTCCGTCTTAATTTAACAAGAATTCAGTTTCGATTTTTTTCATAATAAATGGTTCTTGTGAAAGATTCTGAAATTTGCATGAGCATTTAGTAGATCTCAGCATTCATGAAAGTAGACTGGAAAAATCATTTCAAAAGATTTAAACAGCGTTCCTGAACGATCAACTTAAGGAAAGTGAAGTAAAAAGTCGAAAGAGAATGAACTCATTCAATTTATTTTGAAAAAAGAAAAGCATGTTTTTATCTCGGATTGATGTACAAACAATTGTGTCGGTGTTTGCTAGTATATGTAGGAAACAAAAATGCGTACACTACAAAGAGAGTTCATTTTAGAGAAGTACCACACGTCCACACCCCTTGAATCAAGATTAATTTGTTAAACATAGATGGAATAGAAGATCAAATTAATAAGTCACAGTTAAACGTCGGAACTATGACTAACACTAGTCAATCATTCAAGAATAGATCACGCTGGAAACATCTACTGGTGAGTTGTCAAGTGGTGGACAAAAAACTAACACGGCCTCCAAAAAGTCAATAAATTTTATAGTTGTGAATTGAAATGAGTCTGAACCAATGATAACGAATATTTTTAGTCAACTACAGAGGGTGCTTATTAAGCTCGAGAGGAGGAGGGGTTTAAGGTACAGAGGGTGCCCAAAAAAGTAGGTTGTTCATACTCAAATGAGCAGTTAGTTTACACAGAAGTATGATCGAAATCCTAAAGCCCAGTATGCAAAATTAGAACTTGACATATTTCTACCAACTAAATTACAAAAACACATTCATTAATTTACCTGACACTTCTCTTCAGGTAACAAGGCTTTGTCCACCCAAGAAATTGCAGCATCTATGTCTTTTATAGACATTGCAAGAAGTGACATCACATAAACCTCAACAACTTCCAAATACTGATCAACTCCTATAGAGAATCTATGAAAAGATTTTTCCATGTTGGAAGCATCAGCTTCTATGCTTGAGATAAGATAATACTGCTGATCCGCATATCTCCAATTGTTCAAAAATTCCTCAAGAAAACCTTTAGCAACAGCCAAGTGGCCTTCTGAAATCTGAAAACATGTCCTGGAGAAAATTTATTCGATTAGTGGAGTCCATGACATTCGATTTTTAAGTACTTGATATTTGATTCACGATAATCAGAAAAGTGCAAGAACAAAAAGCTGTTTTTGCACTGTATTCATTATTTTCTTTATACAGACATTTGAAGTAGAGCGGAGCAATGCAAGCAAAACGATTTAGCACTAAAAGGGGGGAAAACCAATCTACTATTAGCTGTTCCCCATGGTAATATCAATCAGCTACCCTATGGTAAAAAGAGTCAACTAGACATGTCACTTCACACTATGGACAAGTGAAGCAGTAGATAGTTGTGCTAGGCAATCACTAGCATTTTTTTTTTTTTCTCTTCTTTGGCTCACACCACTATTCAAATGAAAAAGGAAACTATTCAATTACTTTAATGCTTCCCTGCACACTGCATATTGACACGAAACTAAATAGATTATTACTAGATGTAGAACCCACTCCCCAAGAAAGTCGAATACAAGCCAAATAACAGTCAAGTCCATCAGACCAAAGCACGAACGAGCACTAGACACGGCCCCACAAAGCTTATAACCTTACCAGAAAGTGAGACTAATATAATTCAAGGTCGAAAAGACATACGCCCTATTACTGTATTTTGCCACTCACAATCCAGGACGTGAATTACATGTGAGTCTTCAACTTGGTTCACCAGCTCCAACTCCTCATGATGCACTGTATCTTGTCAAGCTTTTCTGCCCTAACAATTGGGTCCGCTTTGGTTATAGATTCTTGACCAGCTGCATGAGAGTCGAAGGGACATTCGTGTTTGTCAGAATAGCGGTGAGTAGCGTAGAAAATGTTGCCACATCGACAATTAAATTCCATTAAACCAACACACTTTCGACAGGTGTTGCACCTTTTTGGGCCTTCTTTAACCTCACTTTTCTCAGTAGCTTGTGGTACAGCAGACACCTGTGTTGAGGAAACAACTGTATCTGCTGGAGCACTTTGTGTAAGTACAACCACAGGATCCTTTCCGTTAGAGTTGGAGCTCTCATTCACAATACTCTTGATTGATAAAGCAGCAAGCTTGGCCTGTTGCTGCTTTAAAACGGTGTCTTTGTAACACTTTGAGCACATGTTTATGGTTGCAGCTGTTCCAAAGAATCCACAATTATTAACACAGACGACTGGCGCTTGAGGAGCTTGGCAGCCAGTTTCATTTTGGTCCATCTTTCTGATTTTTCCTGTTCGCAGAGGAGACAAAACAGAATATTTTGTCCAAGATTTCGCTTATAATTCCCCTAGAAGCGAACAGGAATCGATCACAGAGAAAAGCAGAAGAGAGAGAACCGGTGATTAGTGTGAGATAGGCAATCACTAGCTTTTAGTGGCAGTTCATCCTGCAAAGTTAGCAATCTAGCGAGTTCGTAAAGATTTGCAACCAACTCATGCCCCAAAAGTAAATCAGACTAGACGAAACTAACCAAAAGACTCCATTTTGATCACCATAATGCAAGCTACAAAACAGTACAGTCCAATGTGCAAGATGGATTACGTTGAACTTCAAGGATGTGCCCATCTCTACTGTGCATATAGAATCAAATATGAAAAAATCCTTATAGAATGAGTCCCAGTGGTCATTGTATTAAATCGAGATGGTTGATTTTTTTCCCTCTATAATATCATACCAGAAAAGCTCTATCACAAAATCAAATATGTACTCATTCAGTTACTAATTAGTTAAACTAGGTTCCAGAATGATGGTGTCATATGACGAATTCTCAACCATCAAGGGTCTTGTAACTAGACCTGCTTCTACTACTAAAGGCTATAGAGGCACTTAACCAGCCTGCCAACCAGCCCCCACCCCAACCCGCCCCACCAGAATATGTGGCCAAATGTAGTTGCACTTGTAAACTTCTATTTAGCCTAAACAATAGTGTAAAAAGCCAAAACTCATTATGAATGACAATAATTGCTTTGAAAATGCAATAGTGCCAAGCAAACAAACAGCACCATCAACCGTATTTTTGAGCACCAATTTGGTAGACAAAAAGCACCAAACAATCAACTAGATCTTGACCTTGTATGGTTCCATTTGCTAACATTTCGAACCTCAGCCAGATACTAAAACATGTAAAACCTATTCGTACATATCTTCACAGCCTATCACAAGTATATCCAAAGAAAATCCATTGAAAAAAATGCTTCAATTGAAGTGAAATACTACTGGAAATTCAAGGGAATATCGTAAAATCTTCTTAGCAAGTACATTGTGGTACTGCTATGATTACCATTTTATTTATTTATTTATTATTATTATTATTATTATTATTTTTTTGTTTGAAGAGAAAAAATAGTAATCATAGTCCAAAGAAAATCTATACTACTGGGAATTCAAGGAAATATCACAAAAATCTTCTTAGCACGTATATTGATGTAATGCTATGATTAATTTTTTTCTTTTTTTTTTTTTTTTTTGGGAAATATGATTAGTTGATTAGTATTAAATTTAAAATAGGGTAATAAAATAAGTGAAAAAGTTAATGCAAAATTCAAACAAAATCATAATGTTCTAGTTGTATAGAATTAAACAACATAATCTGAGCAGAAAATACCCAGTAAGGAAGACTTGCACTGGAATGGCGGTCACTGAGCCAAATAACAATAGAAGATCCTTGAAAATCTCAGATGTCCTGCACCATAAAAAAGAATGAAATTTCAACAAAATCTCTTGCCCATAAATCGATAACGAAAAAAAAAAGTTCCAATTTAATGATTTATCGCTAACTCTTTACCTTTGAAGCTGTTTCATGGATTGAACAAAAACCATACCCGCTGATTCCAACATATCATCCCATTCATTTTCATAATTCTCCTGAAATTGGATGCCCTTTCTTTTATCACTACAATTTTCAAGTAATCGCGATAGAATAGAGGAAGCCAGGGACGTCGATTCATCGAACATACAGCATACAAGATAACTGACGATGCGCATACAAATTCACAAGGAAAAGTTAAAAGTTGTATGGCATAGGCGCATAGCGGCAGTAAAAGTAGAGAACTGAGAAGCAAAATTGTACCTTTCAGCGCGGTCAATTTCTTCCCAGGTAGGTGATTGTGCAGTGGAAATAGCCATTGAAGCCTGTTCCCGTGCGTGGCGATCAGTTCAGCAGCTGTTACGGTTTGTTTGGGTGGTCTTTCCGGTACACCCTTTTTTAAGTGGTAAATAGATCCGACATTAATTTCCTTTTTTCTTTATTGTTAGCGATACTAAGGGCTTGTTTTTTCGAAGGATTCGCACATTTTGGTGTAAAATATGTGATTAATATTATATTGAAAAATATGTATGTGGTTGAAAATATGTATAAGTTACATAGAAATATGCAAACTCATGAAAAGAACAAGGCTTAAAATAGAACTTTTGTGTGGTGGAATTGTAGGAAGAAAATGAAATTAAAGAGGGTGAATATGACTCACCTCGCACAAATCACAAATTGTTGAATTTAGTGAAATTTAGGGAAAATATAAGAAATATTGGAATGAAATTATGAAAAAACAGACGTTAGTCTAGTTTTCTTTTATTGCAGGAGAAACTTTCCTCCATTGCTGATAAGAATTTTCATAGAACTAGATTTATGCTATATTATAATGATATTACTAGTATACCACTTCTCAACTGTGGTTTCGACCTTAAAGTTAATCTAGATTTTGAAAGCAAATATAAGAGATTAGAAAGGAGGAAGAGAAAAGATTGAGACAAGAATGACTGATAAAACATATGTATAATTTTTTTTTAATATGGTCGGTGATTATACTTATACATTTTTAATCTATATATGTAGATAATTATAATTTAATTTAAATTTTCTCAACATTTTTTTAAATTCACCATTTTTCTTTTCTATGTAATGGAGTTAATTATTGAAAAATAGACATCATTCCCCATTCATCCAAATGAAAGATTATTAAAATTTGTATTAAGAGCATCTTCAATGGTCTTTTCATTCTATATAAAATATAAGTTGCATTATTGATTGACATTGTATTTTGAAAAAATAATCCCCAACGGTCGAGGACATGTACAATGTGAAAAATGGACAATGTCAAGAGTAATATCTAGATGTAAAAAGAGTAGACTTGACAAGTTATCATAAATATTTAATTATTTATTTATATATAATCTTATCTCATTTTTCTTTATATTTTTGAATTTTTACAGATAAATATATTACATGGAAGCCGAAAATTAACTATATCATTAAAGATAGTGAGCCACATAGAATAAAATCAACATTGTCCATTGGAAAAAATTACTCTTTACATGGTTAAATCAATAACTAAAATTTTATATGAATTTTTTTTTAAAAAAAATACAAATATCGTTAATTATATACAGTTAAACCTCGATAAAGTAATACCCTCGGAATCGGAAAAAATATTCATTTAGGGAGGTTATTTATTTATAGATAAATGAATAAATTATCCATTTATCGATAAATAAATATTTATTATTTTAAATAGAGATTTTCAATATAAAATATGTACATTGTATGTGGTAAGAAAAATAAAAAAACACTAATCAAAGTATTATTTGAATCTAGGGAAGTTCAAAAGCTTTAGTGAAACTTAATGTCTCTAAAAACTAAGTTCATGTACGTACATAACAAATGAAAACGTTTAATCTTTACCTATAAAAGCTAGATGTTTGGAAGACATATTCCAAGCACATAAAATATTTTGTTTTCCCTCCAACGTCTTCTCATCATTTGAAAGGAGTAAAAAAATCAACTTTAAACGATAAAACGAGGAGTGCAATATGTGAGCATAAGAAAGAGAATCCAACTATTAGCCAAAAAGATATGCAAGCATGGGTGCAGCAAAAGTTTGATTTAACTATTAGTCAATCAACAATATCGAACACTCTCAAAAGGGCGTCGGAATATTTGTCAAATGAGATTAAAAATAACGATGTTAAAAGGCACAAATCGGTAAAATAGCTTGATTTAGAGAAAGTTTTGTATGAGTGGTTTCTTCAAAGGCAAGATAAAATGAACATGTTAAAAGGTACAAATCGGCACAAATCGTCGCTAATTATTACTTTATATTTTTATTGGGCCTTTAAGGATTCAATTTTTTTTTATTACTTAATGTATTTAGCGAGGTTGTTACTTTTATCCATTGGCCCAAGTCGTTACCAAAAGAAATTATTATATAATCGAGATTATTACTTTATTGAACATTACTTTATCGAGATTTAACTGTATGTGCAAGTAGAACCTAAACAATAAATCTCAGCAGCAATTTTGCAGTAACGCGGTTTAAATTCCCCATAATACAAAATTAAACCCACCATGACTTTCCATCTACATGTGTAATCGACTCACGATTTGTACCCCTGCAGGCCCGTAAGCCACATGGAAGCGTATATACAACAAATTGTCACACCTTATAAATTACTAACCATATACAAGTTGGTTCGCAGCCGTGTCTACAGTTTTTCAATGCGGGTAAATTTCAGTTTCTGCATATTTCTTTCATATGAAATTTGAGTAAATTTCTCAAATTGCTCAATCCCATACATATTTAAACACCTTATATTTTTCATCTCTTCAATTACCTACTTTCATTCTTATGAAACCTTTATCTTTTCAAACCATTTGCATAAAGTCATTATGTGACAAGATCCGTTAAGAGATTTTAAATCTTATAATCAAAATCTTATATTTTCCATCTCTTAAACTGGTTTTTTTCGTTTGTATAAAACCTCTGTTCTTATATTTTTCATTTTTTAAATTGGTTTTTTTCATTCGTATGAAATCTCTGTATTTTCCAACTATTAGTATATAGTTATAATGTGACAAGATTAGTGAAGGGATCTTAAATCTAAATTATCTTAATCAAAACTGATTTTTAAAACATTTGTTTTGACTTGGTAAATCTTTTAATAGGGGTCAAAACAAGAGTGTGTAACTTATCCCATGATGTGGAGCTTCATATCAGTCCATGGAATTCCGCGTTGTTATTGGTGGCGCCCGCGTGGATGGGTGTAGTCAGCGGCTAGCGATACAGAGAGCCTAGTAAACGTAGCAAGTTAATGCCACCAAAGACCTCTGTCGGATAAGACAAGATGTTTCCAATTTTACCCTTCTCATTTTGGTAAAATATCATAATATCAAGGTGTGACAGACATATCTATAGACTGGCTAGTGGCACGCATAAAGCGATAGTCAGTAGAGCTTATTTCTCTAAGTTAAAGGGTGATAGGATTGATTTTTTTATGACTTTTAATGAATTTTTATATAAAACGGGAGAGAGAATGAGTGGAATTGAATGATAGAGATTTGTGTAGTACATATAAGTCCCATGAAATATGTGGATATGATTGATTTGACTAAAAGAAATGAATAAATAAAAATGGATAAAAAAGTGGTAAAATTTGACGGCTATCACCCCTTAGTCTACTGATCGAGATTTTGATATGACCATGTTGAGTGCATATAAAAGCAATTGTCACAATCGTATTTGTAGCGACTCAATGAAATCATCTCATCAAGTGATGGCGAAATGGCGTCAGTGGAAATCGAAACCACAACTACCTGCAAATGGTTATTTCGGCATATTTACAAGTAAATGAGTCTCTTTATACACAAGTAGTGAACGTTTACTTGTCTGAGCTTGTTGGATTACATTTTCGACTCTGCAAAAAAAAAGACGAAAGACAGTGGGGCAGTATTGTAAATTGCATGGCTTACGTAGGCCAGAGAACCGAGCCAAGTCAATCTCTGTCTGCATATGGAACTTTCTTGACAGCCAAACGAATGACGGACAAATTATTCATCTTTTAAAGGAAAAAAAAAAGGTTACTGTTCATCAATATGCTTTTAGAGCTCCCCTTCCTCTTCCCAATCACACACTCTCACAGTCTCACTAGTCACTACACACACACACACACACACACACACATACATTCTCTGTTAATCAATTTTCAGGCAACCCTTTTGGGATTTTAAAATAACAGATTGTCTTCAAAGGAAATGAAGTGATCAAATCCATTGTAGAAAAATGGGTTCTTGTGTCAGTGTTGAAGAAGATGAGAATCAACAACTCGAGAACAAAACTTGTAGTAACAGATCAGGTAGATTTCTAATTTCTTATACATTAACATGTACCCATATATACAGTTAATGTTTGTACTTCGCAGTTTTCTATGTTGATGATTAGGTAGATTTCTAAGTTCTTGTTGTCTCATTGTGCAAGCAAGAAAATATTTTTCCTTTTCTTTTTTGGTAGTATTTTTCGATGTGGGGGTTGAGGGTAATGTCTGATCATGGATCTTAGTATTGTGGGTTCTTAGATTTTGAACAAGAAATCGACCATAAATGTGTCTATTCAATGACAAATAGCATTGTTAGATGGCTCATTAAGATAGAGCTGTTGTCTTTTTGAAAAATGCTATATATATACCTCTATTTATCGGACAATTAAATATGAGAGTGGAATGTTCATCTTATACTCCCTTAGTGCGAGAGCACTGAAGACGTTGAAGTGAAGGAGTACATGTATAACATCACCCTCTAATATTTATTTATTTATTGTTATTATTATTTATTTTTTTTGGAATTATCCCCGCTCGAAAATCTAAGCCGAGGATAAAATTTTATTGATTATTTACTTCCATTGGAATTACAAGAAAGCTTGAACAAGTAAATGTAAATTTTATTTAACCGATTACTATAGAAAGTTTCTAAAACCACCGAGCGGTCCGTAACTTACATAACGATCGGGCCATTTCGAGGCACATCGAATCTCCGTTTTAAAATCCGAGACCAAATTTAAATCCAGCACGACGATAGGGAGTTCCAGTAATTTAGAAAATTTGCTGACAATACCGTGGTGGTCAGTGGCAGCCGGTCAAAGTGTTGCCCATAATCTTGGCCTTGGATGATTGCCAAAACTCTGACCGGCTGCCACGGTATCGCGTTATTGGGACTCCCCTCACCGTGCTGATTCTAGATTTAGTTTCAAATTTCAAAATGAAGGTCGAATGGACACTCAAAATGGCCTGATAGTTCCATAATTAAACGCCCACCGATGGGTTTTGAACTTTTCTGCCAATTACTGAAACACAAAAAGCAATACCTAAAACCAGAAATAAGGAATTCCTAATCTATCAAGCCTAGCAATACTTTTGGACACTTTATCAATCTTATTCCATTATAAGAGCCGTACATTTCTTCAGATAACCTGTGTTGGCCATTCTATCTGCAAGTTGATTTCTTTCGCGCCAAATATGAGACATCCGATAACATCACTCTATAATTAGATCTTCACTTCTTCAGATTGCACCATTGTCGTTTTCATTTCTTCCTTGGATAAGGCATTGATTATCATGAGAATTTCTACATTTTTTGGGGCATTTGTATTATCAATGGCAGGCAGAGTAGAGAACTTGTGCCTTCTATTGGGATATTATTGTAATCATGGACTCGTGGTCCCCAGTCCATAACTGGGTGCTGTTGACCAGCGAGAGCTATGGTTGGCCATTTTTGTATGCAACAGAGTATCTTACCTAAAGTGTTAACTTCTCTGTGAATACTTGCAGAGGTTCATGGGGCTTCATTATCTCCCTCCAAACCTGACTTTGTTCTTTCATACGAGCTAGATACTCCGGAGATACAAAAACCCAAAACCCATGTTGTCATAATTCCCAAAAACGTGCAAGATCTACGCCAAAATTCTGGGATTGCTGATCTTGATATCTTCACGTACGAGGAGATGCAATCAGCTACAAAGAATTTTCGACCGGATAAGGTCCTTGGTGACGGTGGATTTGGCGTTGTCTACAAAGGAGTTATAGATGAGAATGTGAGGCCTAATTACAAGAAAACTCAAGTCGCCATCAAAGTACTTGATCACGAAGGTCTACAAGGCGATCGAGAATGGCTGGTAATTCTCTTGGACCTCATATCTTGACACAACATTGCTTTGAATCTTACAAGTGATGTTTTACTATGTTTTCTGTCTGACTCTTGAAATGTAATCTTGCAGGCAGAAGTGAATTATCTGGGGCAATTTCGTCACCCGAATCTCGTGAAATTGATTGGGTACTGCTGTGAGGGCGACCATAGACTGTTAGTCTACGAATATATGGCTTCTGGGAGCTTGGATAAACGCCTCTTTTCGAGTGAGTATGAAATTGATCATTTCAGCTAGTTTATGGCACTACGATATTCTTGATCAATAAATGCTGATCATAGATAATGACATAGTGTGGCTCCCTGTGTGTAGGTCTCAGTAATAATTGACATGAATGAACGAGAATGGATACTCCGAGTATAAATGAATAAACTATTTTATGTTACTTGTGCGTGCAGGGGTACGCCCCACTTTAACTTGGCAGAGAAGGATGAAGGTTGCTTTGGATGCTGCAAAAGGACTTGCTTTTCTTCATGGCGTGGAAATCCCTCTTATATATCGCGATTTTAAGACTTCAAACGTTTTGCTAGATTCGGTAAGTTTCCATTCCATAAATTATTACGACATGTTTGTAGTATTATGTCTGTCTGAATACAAATGCATAGAGATCTTACTTCAACGTCTACTTGAATATTTCAATCGCTTAGGCGTTTATAAAACCTGCAGGATTTCAATGCAAAACTTTCTGATTTTGGATTGGCGAGAATTGGTCCAACCGGAGATCAAACTCATGTGTCGACCCGAGTTATGGGTACTTACGGCTATGCAGCTCCTGAGTATGTCATGACCGGTGAGTCTTACAATAGTAAACTGCTAATGCTTCCTTAGTATTATTGGCAAATATTGTTCAGTCGAATTTACGAAGCATGTCAGTCACCACCCAGTATAGTCTTAACACTAGGAAATCTGACTCTTTAACTTCTGCGACAAATGTGGCTTGTTTTATATTTACTTTATTGATTGATGTTGTTTATTCAATTGGATAGGACACTTGACTGCTAGAAGCGATGTTTATGGTTTTGGAGTTGTTTTACTCGAAATGCTTATTGGGAGGCGAGCGGTGGACAAGAGCAGGCCTAGTCGAGAGCACAACCTAGTCGAATGGGCCGCCCACAACTCAACTATAGTAAGAAGCTTGTGAGAATCCTAGATCCTAGAATCGAAGGTCAATACTCGACTGGAGTTCTTATGAAGGTCGCCAATTTAGCGTATCGATGTCTTAGCCAAAACCCGAAAGGGCGACCTGTGATGAGTCAAGTAGTTGAAACACTCGAAGCCCTTATTGCGCAACAAGACGGTCGAGACGAGGAAATTCTGCAAAGTGGAAGTGGCAGGGTAATCCTTTATGAAGTTCCAAAAAGTCTACCCGATACACCCAACGAAACCAAGAAAAGCCAAGAGAGAAGGGATAACGAGCGAGAAGATGTCCCCAGACGAGCAAACGAGCCTCCGAAGGAGTGTGATTGTTATGCTCAAGAAGCTGTTCTAAATGAGGAGCCATCCGCAAATGGATGTTGAAGTGTGTACTTTAGCAGGGATTAGACTGAATATTGCTATTTTCCAAATAAATGAATGCACATTGCTTTGTGCATTTCTGTTTTTGTTTCCGCTTCATCGTTTTCTATTTGGTAACAATTAATTCACAGTAATTAATATGTCATCTTAAATGATATCTTTTAAATATAGAATTTAAAACCACCAACCAATTAATATCACCTCAAAAATTTTTAATCATTGCCCACTGTGAATGGTGTTGCTTGTTTAAAAATGCTGCACTGAGGTATACCACTAGTTAATTCATTGTCCATGTCTTTCCCTTTTCCAATGAACAGTTGGATCCATATTGTGTCACTTTGAGAAAAACGAAGCTTGTCCACTTGAAGTTTGGCCTCAAATGAATCTTATCTCTTTCGATATCAAACCTCACTTTGTTCATACTCCCTCCGTCTCATTGTATACAGGCTTGTTTTCCTTTTTTGAATGTCTCAAATATATGGACTTATTTCATTTTTAAGAAGTTTAATTTAGAATATTTTACTTATATACCCTTATTTAATATTTAATTATAACTATCAAATTTAAATTCTACTCATTAAATAAGGATAAATTGGGAACACGGTTTGCAAAATGTATAGTTCCAATATTTTTCTTAATCTTTGTGAAAAGTCAAACAAGCCTATATATATGGAACAGAGGGAGTAGATAATTCAGAGAATGTGCAATGAATTGACAATAGTTAATTCAATTTGGGCTAACGTCATCATGACGGGACAATAGACAATATATTCTCTTTTATCATGAATAAGAGATTGATTTGATATAAACTCCGTGAAATTTCATTTGTCATTAGCATTGTAGTATACGTTGGCAAAAGCAAATCAAAACCAGCATTTTTGGATGCCAATTATATATTATTATATATTTATATCATATAAAGCCACTCCATTGGATTTCCTTTCCTAGGTTTCCTAACTCAACTTGAATGCAATATACCCACACTTAACTCTTCCTAGTATCAACACTTGACTTTCTTTCACCCTATATATATTTCTCTTAATTCAAATCACAAAATCATCAAAATTACTACAAAATCACCAACACACTAATTATCAAAACACAAGACATGGAGTTCTTCTACGTCTCTCTCCTTGGCCTATTTGTTTCCTTAATATTCTCTGTCAACTTCATCTTCAACAAGCGCAAATCGAGCTCCTCCGAGCCGCTTCCCCCAGGCAAGACAGGGTGGCCCGTGGTCGGAGAAACCCTTGAGTTTCTAACCACCGGGTGGAACGGCTACCCCGAAAAGTTCATTTTCGACCGAATGGCTAAATACTCGTCTAAAGTTTTTAAGACTCATCTACTGGGGGAAAAAGCCGCTGTTCTCTGTGGCGCTTCGGGCAATAAGTTTTTGTTCTCAAACGAGAATAAACTCGTCCAAGCGTGGTGGCCTGCTTCTTTTGACAAGGTTTTCCCATCTTCTAACCAAACTTCATCGAAAGAAGAGGCGATAAAAATGCGAAAAATGCTCCCCAATTTCTTGAAACCCGAAGCCCTACAACGATACATCGGTATAATGGATCAAATTGCACAAAGGCACTTCACCGATGATTGGGAAAACAAGAATGAAATCGTTGTCTTCACTCTTGCAAAGAAATTCACCTTTTGGCTAGCATGTCGTCTATTTGTCAGCGTCGAAGATCCTAATCACGTCGCTAAATTTGCTGATCCTTTTGATCTTTTAGCCTCCGGACTTATTTCTCTTCCCATAGACTTGCCCGGTACACCATTCAACCGTGCAATCAAGGCCTCGAACTTCATCCGGAAAGAGCTTGTTGCTATAATCAAACAACGAAAACTCGAGTTGGCCGTAGGAAAGGCATCACCAACACAAGATATTTTGTCACACATGCTATTGACTAGTGATGAAAATGGAAAATTCATGCATGAATTGGATATTGCCGACAAGATTTTAGGCTTGCTTATTGGAGGCCATGACACTGCTAGTTCTGCATGTACTTTTATTGTCAAGTTTCTTGCAGAATTGCCTGAGATTTATGAAGGAGTCTACAAAGGTAACTCTCAAATCACCCGTGTTCTACTTCATGTTCTCTTAATTGTCTCATCCAATTAAAATAGTTAACATATGCAACCAAGTGTATTAGCAGATTGTGAGAATTATTTTAATTAGATGAGACAGTTTAGAAGATAGAAAATCAGATAACAGAACTTGGGCTCATCAAATTTTCAATATTTTTTTTAATAAATTAAATGTCCTTATTTTTCTATCAATAGAGCAAATGGAGATTGCAAAATCGAAAGCTCTAGGTGAGTTGCTAAACTGGGAAGACATAAAGAAGATGAAATATTCATGGAATGTAGCATGTGAAGTGATGAGACTAGCACCACCACTCCAAGGTGCCTTTAGAGAAGCCATCACCGATTTCATGTACAACGGTTTCTCAATCCCGAAGGGTTGGAAGGTAAATGAAAATTAATAACACCAACATTACTAAAATGTTAATTCATTCAAGCTACTGGTTTACCAGTATATCATTACATACTAATTAATCACACATCGTTTTAATTACGATGCAGTTATACTGGAGCGCAAATTCGACACACAGGAATCCAGAATTCTTTCCAGACCCCTTGAAATTCGACCCCTCGAGATTCGAAGGATCTGGGCCCGCTCCTTATACGTTCGTCCCATTTGGCGGAGGACCGAGAATGTGCCCCGGGAAAGAGTATGCTCGACTCGAAATACTTGTTTTTATGCACCATCTTGTGACAAGGTTCAAATGGGAGAAATTGATTCCAGATGAGAAGATTGTTGTTAATCCAATGCCTATTCCTTCTAAGGGTCTTCCTGTCCGCCTCTATCCTCACACAGCTTGATTAAATTCTATCTCAATTTGAACATGGAAAAACTCAATTTTAAGCTTTGATCTTCTATAAGTTGTATTCGTTTTAATATATACACACGAGTGATTTAATAAATCCCTTTCAAATTTCAAGACTTTTTTGTGATTTTGTTTAAGAGAACACCACGATCGATTATGTAGTATTGTATGTTAGCATTAGCTGATATATTATTGTAGTGTTTATATATCAATATACATTGAGACAATAGACGATAGTATTAATTAAGGACAAGATGTTATAAATATACATCACTAGCAATGTCAATTGAATCGACTCAAGTCAGAGCTCATTGTGCTTCTAAACATTGGGCTCTGCAGCTTTGCTCGATCTTTCACTTCGGCCCATAAGATCGAGACTAGCCAAGGATCACGGGCTTAGAAAATACTCCTCCTTTTACACTCATTTATCGGACTTACAGAAACGGACATTCTTTAATTTCAAGCTGATTGCAAAATGAGAGAAGAGTGATATAATTGTAATAAAAAAAAATCAGAGCATTTAAGTGTAGAAGTGATTATGTTAAGTTGTGGAGTCTAATATATTATGCGATTAGGAATTATACATTCCCAGCGCTGGAAGCTTGGAACTTTCTAGCGCTGACATGGCACGTCCTGACGTGCTGATGTGGCACTTCCAGTGATGAGAATGTATAATTTTTGATTGCGCGATATAGCACATGCCTTTATGTGCCAAGTATAAAATCTTAGGTGATTTTCAATTCCACGAAGCCTCACGTTATAGCCGTATAATAAAATTTGACAAGAATTATGTCATGTTCATCATATCTAATAATAGTGGAAAAATCAACTACTAAGTGACTCTGGTAGAGTTGGACAAGATGTAATGTGCATATATAGGAAATAATAATTGTAGAACCTCAATAACGACTTATGTATCGTATTCATTATTTTAATTGACATTTGTATTTTGTGATATTTTAGAAGTGTGTACGAAATTTCAATACTATATTATGTCAAACATCTTCCCGTTTTCAATTTTTCAATAGAGAAGGAAAAGTATTGTATACAATATGTAAAAAAAAAAGTTGATATTATTATAAGTTGACAATGAGCAAAAATTGATCGAACGACTTTGATTGTGACATACGAAAGTGAAGTCAAATATTTGAAATATAAAAAAAAATAAATAATACAAATATAATAAACGAATAAATATTATCTCATATGGTCGAAACCGAAGAGTTTACATAATTATCATGTTCTTAATCAATAAACTCTCGAGCAAAACATAAGCCATGGAAAAAGGTACAGGGTTTACGACCAAGCAAAATCAACTTTTCGTACTGTGCTTTATCATTATGATTTGTTTCACGCAAATTAAATTTTTCCATGCGTCTTTAATTTAAAGAAATAATAAAAGTTGGTGCTACCTAAACCAAATTTCATTAAAAGTGGTGAACGTGTGTGATTTGTTTAGGTGATTTCCTCGTTATCATTGTCGTCTTTAATTAGGACAAAAGACATGATTGGACCTCAACTTTTGCATGCGCTAAATACTAATGTATAGGTGAAGTTTTAAGACAAAAGACTTCAGTCAAAATTATTTGATAAATTAAGGGATTTTTTTAAAAAAAAAATTATATATTGGAGTTTAATATAAGGATTTGATCTTTTGTAATTGATAAAATTTTTCAATAAATGTAAATTTACAAAATTATCCTTCATTTTATTAAATAAAATAACAAAACAAATAGAATTAATCAAAACACTAACCGATTTTAAGATTTGGGTGAACGTACAACGCCTATTTTTGAAAAGTTGGGCCTCTAGTCGTTCAAGAAAAAAGTTGGGGTTAATGAAAGTGTAATGAGTACTGTAAATGTATTGGAGACGAATCTCGTAACTTACCCTTTTCTTTATCACTATGTTGATACTTTATTGACTTATGCTAATTGTACAACTTATGCAATGTCTGACAATCTTGTAGAGTTACATGTCACCATGGTCATCTCGTCATTTCATTTGCCACATGATTTTCATCTCAAAAGACAAGAGATTTAATCCGGTTTGGTTTGATGAGGAGCGATAACGTGTGCAAAAGGAAAAAAGAAAGTGTTTACTAATAAAGAAAGTAAATTTATTTATTTATTTATTTAGTACAAATTGGGGATCATAGGAGTGGGGTGGGATATTTCGAATCCAGGACAAACTAATAAAAGAGCATATTACCACTAGGCCAAACCTCTTGGACAAATTTATTTTTATTAGAACGAAGGAAAAATACAATATTGCCACGTCTTTAACACAATTAGCTAGGCATGCGAATCTGCGATCCACCTAAAAACCTCTTCAATGTGGCTATATATAAATCCCATCTAACAACCATAAGTTTCAGCAACATAAATTCCATTGTTTTTGTGCCGGCAAGTTTTATTGATACATCATTGATTGTGCATGTCTAGTATTCTGAAAGAGTAAAATAATAATTGATATAATATTCAGTGAGAAATCAGCATTCTAAAAAGTATAAATAGTGATTAGACGGCAGTTAATGTCAATTTTTTATTTTTATTTTGACTAATTATATATGTATGTGTAAGTATAGATGGGACGAAGTACAATCTAAGAAAAACTCGAATCATTGAAATGCGGGAAAATCAAGTTTTGTGCTTAAGAATCGCTTAACAAGTACTGAAAAACAAAACGAGCTTTTTAAAACAGAAGAGAAAGGTGCAAACGGTCGATTGTAAGATATATATGTCGATGGAGAGGAATTAAGATCTATGCCCCCGTTAGGCGTCAAATTAAAAGTGTTTTAAACACTTTTTTTTCAACTTTTTTCTCTCTCCTAAATCAATCACATCCACATATCTCATCACATCCACAAATCTCAACTATTCAACTCCACTCATTTTCTCTCCTCTTTTACATTAAAAACATTTAAAAACCATTATAATCTATTCCCTATCACCCTTTATGTCTAAAATAACACGTAAATAGTCCAATTGACCTATTTCTTACAGAAAATCATTTTGTAACGAAGAAGACAATATATAACCGCCATGCAATCATTTTTAAATTTGCAAATCTACTAATTAATTATTAGATTCATGTGATGAAGTAATTAATTGTAAAAGCAAAAGCCCGCAGTAGTAATAATAGTAGTAGTAACTTTTAAAACTGGAGCAAATATATATGTACACACGTTTCTTTGTACTAATATGAATGGGATTTATATAGTCTTTAATCATGATTAAGAAAGGTCAATGTTAATTGCCATTAATCATATGGCCCCAACTGAGTTGAAAATGGTCGACGAAATTGTTAGCTTGTGGAGACATGCCCACAATTGTCAAAGAAAGTGTGGAGACAAATTGTCCAATTTTTCAAAGTCAAAACTGGTTGAGATTTTGTAGGATTTCTTAGTCAATGCACAAGATGAAGTTCTGCACAAATTTAGTGATTAGGTGGATGTTGTCCCACTTTTCTTCCATTTTTACCCCTCAAGTTTGCTCTATAAATTGAGGCACATTTGCACCCTCAAACACACCACTTTGAAAGCCAAGAATACTTCTTGTGTAGAGAGAAAGAGAGCTTCAAAGCAGGTTTATACACGAGAGATAAAAGTGAGTGGAGTGTTAAAGCCTTACAGAAAGCAGAGAAAAATACAGCCAGGGTATTTTTGTATCTCATTTTATGATAGTGAAATATATTGGTGTGGGTCAGTGAGGGCGCTGGTCAACCACGTTAAATCTCTGCTCCATTTTGTGCTTATTTTAGCGTCCCATTATTTTCTCAGCCGTATATTATTTTGTGTCCCCCACTGATCTTGGCGGAATTAGCAGCTACTAGTTCCCCAACAATCTGGTATCGAGCTTCGCTCGTGATATCTCTTGAAATTCTTAGTATGCTCTCGTGGGTTGCACAGAGGATCTTCCACATCGTAAACGATTTCTCGAAAAATCACATCTTGTTCGAGGGAGTAATGGCGACAGACGAGAATTTCCAAAATTGATAAATTTGATGGCAAAATTTTGGATATTGGAAAATGCAAATGGAGGACTATTTGTATCGTGGACCTATATAAGCCGTTGAAAGAAAAGCCAGTAAGGCGAGAAAGACGATTTGAGTGGGAGGTGCTTGATCGAAAAGCACTCGTGAATTAGATTGACCCTTTATCAAAGTCGGTCGCTTTCAACATTAAAAATGAGAAGACACAACGGGCGTTCTCTCATGGCAAATTTATCCAAAGATGTATGAACAAAATTGCCTGATGAAGAAATAAAGTTCATTTGATCAAGAAATTGTTCAATATGAAAATGACATGTAAAGCGGGAGATTTGAGAACACCTCAACGAATTCAATGAGGTAGTAGACCAATTGACCACGGAAATCACTTTTAGTGATGAGGTTCGAGCTCTATTAATTTCTGGGCACGGTTAGAGCCGAATGGCACAACACAAATGCATCGCATTTCGGCTCAGAAGTCGAATTGAAGTTCGATGACGCCAGAGCATGATCTTGACCGAGGAGATCCCGAGACAATGATGCGCTTCAACTTCCGTGGGCCGCTTTCAATGTAGATAGCAGAGGCGTGTTCAAACAGAAATGGCGTGACGAGTAAGTCGAGGAATGGCGTAATCGAGATCCAAATCACATAAATTCCAACAAGTCAAAGTTTGTTGAATGTTGAATTGCGGTCCGTTGGGCACAAAAATCAAGTAGAGCACTCCAAAGGAAACGAGAACAAGACCGAGGTCAATGTCGCGGATCAAGAAACGCGTGATGCTGATATGTTCCATGGAGAAGAAGACCGATTATTGGGTAATAGACTCGAGCATCGCTCCATACCACCGCAAATCGACACTTTTTGCAAATTATGTGTTTGAAACTTGAGAAGTATATCTCTGAGACGATCATCCTTGCAAAGGTGGTGGGGTATAGGAGAAGTACAGATCAATGTTAATGGATCTGCAGATGGAAATTGAAGGACGTGAGACATATATTCCGCACTGAGGAAAATTTGATCCTCACAAACAATTGTCGAGAAGGATGTGACACAAGCTTCTTCCTGGTGATAATTGGAAAATCACCAAGGGGGCCAAGTGATAATCGCACGCGGGCAAGGATAGTGGCACCATACACGACGGCGTACGACAATCGCAAATGGGTCGATAGTAAGGATGCTAACTTGTGGCACCAAAGACTTTCAGCATGAGCCGAGGGCTCAAGTACATGCATGCAAAAGGGAAACTACCAGTGGCTTCGCCTATTGATTTAGACTTTTAAGTAAAGTTGTATTTTCTGAAGCGTAAACGGGTGAGTTTCAATACAAGTGGCGTAACTCTAAAGAAAGAGAAGCTTGAACTTGTCCACACAGATGTGGGTCCAACAAATAGCTATCGATTGGCGGAAAGTCATACTGACTTTCATTGATGACCACTGAGAAAGGTGTGGGTTTACTTCTTGAGACACAAATCCGATGTGTTCGAGGCGCTCAAGAAGTGGAAGGCCATGGTGGAGAATGAAACCGTTTATGAGTGAAGAAGTTGAGATCTCGACAATGGTGAGAGTACGAAAATTTGGCGCTCAAGAAATTTTGTTACACAAATGGCATCAAGTTGGAGAGAACGCTGCCAGAACACCGCGAATGTAACGGAGTTGCAGTAACGATGAATCTGGACATTGACAGAAAGAGCCGTAAGCATGAGAATACATGCAGGCCGCCAAAACAAGCTTTGGGCAGGTCACACACAAGCATACCTAGTTAATCGTGGACCGCTTATCATTGGAGTACAGATACCGAAGAAGTTTGGAGCGAAAGAAGTGAAACTTTCATTTGAAAGTATTTGGTTGTGTCGCGTATGTGCACATTAGTGACAATGCCAGAGTAAGTTAGACTCCAAATCACTAAAGTGTACTTTCGCTGGATATGGTGGAGACGAGTTCGGTACCGCTGGGATGACCCGTAACAAAAGCTCATAAGAATGGATGTCATATTCAATGAAAAGGTGATGTACATGACGTAAATGCCTCACCAATGACACAACAAACGATGATCCAACATATGTTGTCTTTACGACACCTCCGTATGGAAGTACGCCAAAGGCAGCATGTGAGAGTTTGCGCAGAGGAGCCTGCCTCGAGGTTGATTCACCACAGCCTCCCACTCCAATTCCCATTGTGAGGAGGTCGTTCGACCTCATGTTCCGAATCGAAAGTACATGAACTACATGTTGCTCATCGATGTCATGAACCCGAATGCTATGACGAGGCATGTCGTGGAGATTCTGCGTTATGGGAGCTTGCAATGAAAGATGAGATAAAGTCTCATCTCCAACCGTGACGTGGGAACTACCGAGCGTTGCCCAGGGAAGAAAGCTCTAATAACAAATGGGTGTACGTAATCAAAGAAGAACATGATGGTTCAAAGAGGTACAAGGCGAGATTGGTAGTCAAAGGATTCCAAAGAGAAAGAAGGAATTGACTACACGGAGATATTTTCGCCACTGTGAAGTCGACAACAATTCGATCGTGTTGAGTATTGTTGCAAATGAGGGCTTCACTTGGAGCAGCTTAGATGTGAAAACCGCTTCCTCCATGGTGACTTAGAGGAGGAAATATATATGCAAAGAACCGTAAGGCTTCAAAGGAAAGGAAAAGAGGAGTTGGTGTGCAAATTGAAGAAGAGCCTATACGCTTAAAGCAAGCGCCAGACAAAGGGTACAAGAAGTTTGACTGATTTATGCGTAAAAATGGCTACATGAAGTGTAATGCTAACCATTGTTGCTACTTCAAACTGCTCGAGTCCAATATATCATTTTGTTACTTTATGTCGATGACATGTTAGTAGCCGCTTGACATGGACGTAGATCAAGAAGTTGAAGAAGCAACTATCTGGAATTTGAAATGAAGGACTTGGGAGAAGCAAAGCAAATTCTAGGGATGAGAATTTGTAGAGACAAGCAAAAGGGTGTTATGCTTGTCACAAAGTATATGTTGATCAAATCTCGCAAAGGTTCAACATGAGCAAGGCAAAGCAACAAGACGCCATTAGCTAATCATTTCGCCTATCCAATCCACCTCCTAAGACAAAGAGAGAGAAACTTCATGGCTAAAATTCCATATGCCTCACCCATTGGAAGTTTGATGTATGCCATGGTTTGTACCTGCACTGACATATTGCTCATGCAAAGGGGAGTTGTGAGCAGACATATGGCAAATCCTGAAAGCAAAGATTGGGATGCAAGAAAGTGGATATTGAGATATCTACTGGAACCACCGATAAATGCTTATGCTTTAGACGTATGGCAGTGAAACTACGAGGTTTCGTAGATGCGATTTTGGTCATAGGTAGATCGCAGAGAAGTACTACGTGTTATGTCTTCACAGCTTGGTGCTATCAGCTTAGTTGGATTTCGCAGATACGTAAGATTGTTGCGTTATCGACTCGTATGTAGGCACGTGGCAAGAATCGAGGCTAGCAAAGAGATGATATGGTTAAGGCGTTTGTTGCTGCACTGGGTTTGAACAGAGAAGAATGTCACAAGGATAGCCGAAAGGATACATCCGCAAAGAATTCAAAGATTTCATTCAAGAACCAAACACATTGGGCTCTGCTATCACTCATCGATCACTTTTTGAAGATGGAGTATTAAAGCTGAAAGATTCAAGGTACCAAGAACCCCAAATGACATGATGATCAAGACGGTAACTAAAGAGAAATTGAGCTCAGGCTCACTCGCTGCTTCAGACAAGATAGTGATGACTCCACACCACATTTCACAATAACTATACATGACGCCCTGGAGGTAGATCCATTTGTCTCCATGGAGATTGTTGACCAGGAGACATGCCCACAATTGTCAAAGAAAGTGTGGAGACAAATCATTCCAATTTTTCAAAGTCAAAATGGTTGGAGATTTTGTAGAGATTTCTACCAACGACAAGATGAAGCTCACAAATTTAGTGGATTAGGTGGATGTTGTCCCAATTTTCTTCCATTTTTACCCCTCAAGTTTGCCTATAAATTGAGGCAACATTTGCACCCTCAAACACACCACTTGAAAGCCAAGAATACCTTCTTGTGTAGAGAGAGTTATAGAGCTTCAGAGTGTTTTATACACGAGATAAAAGTGAATTGGAGTGTTAAAGTTCCTGTAGCAGAAAATACAAATACAAGATTTTTGTACTCATTTTTGCGAGCAATAAATATATTGGTGTATCTCGTGGACGTGAAGGGCATTTCTAATAACCACTTAAATCTCTGCTCCATTTTTGCGCTTATTTTACATTATTTTTCTCAACAGATATTATTTTTAAGGTCCCACTGATCTCTCATAATTAAGCAGCTTGGGCTTCCTCATAAATTCACAGAGAACCCATACTGCCACCATTAATAATTAATCAACGGCCACCGTCTCCCTACCAAATATATACAGCAGGAGCAGGAAGATAAATTGTACAGAAATAGACTTAGAGAAATTTCATGTTTTAAAATTCATAATTTTTAATTCTCATTCCAAATCTCATTCTTTCTACAGGCCCCATAGCATCAATATGATCAGTTGTGTGCATGTAGATATAAATAAAATAATCCTTCACACTGAGCCGTTCGGATTTAAAAATTTAAACCGTTTACCTTGATGCCACGTGGATAAAAGTCACTCAGTACCTATATTCAGTGGGTCATTTAATTTATATTATAATCTTTTTGACTAAGTGGAAATTATTAATAACACTGAAATAAGACGAATCAGACGTAATGGAATTTCACTTAACTTTTGGGAAGGATATAAATATATATAATTTTAAAACATAGCGCTGAGTAAACAATTTAAAATGAGACTATAGAGGGTGTTAGTACCGGCTTTTTAATATATTTTTTAAAATTTTAAATTTGATCAAATAAATTACATCCATATATATATCTTTTAACTCATTAAATTTTCACGATCCAATTTATTCTCTCTCATCCTACTCATAAAAATACATTAAAACTCATCCGCTAACACGCACATATATTTATACAAAACATTCACCGGTTTCACACATGCGGAACTATGTAGAATGGACTTTTTAATTGCCCACAAAATTTGTTGGTATATGTAATTAATACGCGATGTAACTTTAGGACTTAGGTATATTTTGGTGTAAATCAACTCGTGTAATTCAAAGCTATATGTTGACCTAAATTTATACTCATAGTGCCACTTCCACCCCAATCTTACCAAACAACCCCCCACCCCACGCCCCCGGCCCCACCAAAAAAAGGGCATGTCTAGGACCTCAAAAATGCTACATGTTCGTGCTTTTAAAACGATTTATTTATACGCTGTGGATTATATTATTCACTTAATTATAATTACTTATATATAAACGATTAATATTATTAGTTGCTAATACTGTTAGAATATTATTTCTTTTCCACTCCCACCTGCCTACCCTTTCCCACTCCACCCCACCCCACCCCACCCCACCTTGGGAGCCCAATATTTCCAAATGGTTGAGTTAATTATCCACCTTTTCACAATGTTTACATGGCCTATATATATGCCTAATTTCGATAACAAACTACACTCAAAAACTCATTGAAGGTGCAGCATTTGGCAAAGGCAAACTAGACATGGAGCTCTTCTATGTCACTCTTCTATGTTTCTTTGTCCTCTTGATATCCCTTTCCCTTCACTTCCTCTTCTACAAGAACAAATCCGGCCTCGCCGGCCCCTTGCCCCCGGGCAAGACCGGCTGGCCTTTCATCGGCGAAAGCCTCGAATTCCTTTCTAGCGGGTGGAAAGGTCACCCCGAAAAGTTCATCTTCGACCGCATAGCCAAATACTCATCCAATGTCTTTAGGACTCATCTACTGGGAGAAGAAGCTGCAGTTCTCTGTGGTGCAAACGGTAACAAGTTCTTGTTTTCGAACGAAAACAAACTTGTTCAAGCATGGTGGCCCGATTCGGTCAACAAAGTCTTCCCTTCTTCGACCCAAACCTCGTCGAAAGAAGAAGCTATAAAGATGAGAAAAATGCTTCCCACTTTCTTCAAACCCGAAGCCCTACAACGCTACGTCGGTATAATGGATCATATTGCACGAAGACACTTTGCTGATGGATGGGATAACAAAAAAGAAGTAGTTGTATTCCCTCTAGCAAAGAGATACACTTTTTGGCTCGCTTGTCGTTTGTTCGTCAGCGTTGAAGATCCTGATCACGTAGCTAAATTCGCCGATCCTTTTAACGCTTTAGCTTCGGGTTTGATCTCGATCCCCATTGATTTGCCTGGTACACCATTTCATAGGGCTATCAAGGCCTCAAACTTCATTAGAAAAGAACTTCTTGCGATAATCAAACAACGAAAACTCGACTTGGCCGAAGGAAAGGCATCACCAACTCAAGATATTTTGTCACACATGCTATTGACTAGTGATGAAAATGGAAAATTCATGCATGAATTGGATATTGCTGACAAGATTTTAGGTTTGCTTGTTGGTGGACATGATACTGCTAGCTCAGCATGCACTTTCGTACTCAAATATCTGGCTGAATTACCTGAAATTTATGAAGGAGTCTACAAGGGTAAGCCCTCTCTATATCTTCTATTATTTCCTTTGTTGGTGCGAGTTTTTAGGTCACACTTCAAAGGAAAAAATAAAAATTCTCTAAATAGACTCTCTCTTATATATTAAAGCCAAATGAATTTTTAATTTAAAACAACAAAGACAGTTATAATAGATATATTCAAATCAAATGAGTCGCATGCATTTTTAACACTTAGAGGCAGTCCTGAGATTAGACAAATGATGTAACTACCTATATCCCAATTTAAACTTGTACTAGGTACGTAACAAGCTTTGTTATACGACGTGTGTACAAAGATCCGTGAATTGAGTAACACATGTTATTGTGGTGACTCTTCACCCACGACTATTATTGATAGATCTGAGAACTTCTCCCTTTCTGAGTAGGGTAGAGTAAAATGTCAGAGGAGGGGAAAAGAATTATGCCTTGTTCTATACAACATATATGTACGTAATTCAAAATTTTGGATTTATTCGAATTATTTTGTGTATAATTGATGGTTAAAATTTAGTGAAAATATATTAAAAAATATAAATAAATTATCAAATCAATATCTGAGTGATGAAAAAGAATGAACGAAAAAAGGTAGATTGAAGTTTTTGAATTAGTTGGTGTACAGAACAAGGCGGCCTGAATGTTCTTGGTGACTTCATCAAATTCTTCTTTTGACATGTTTTTGGGGAAATTATTTATTTTGCTAAAAAAGTTTTCAATTTTACTATAAGTTGAATAATGGTGGAAATTATGAAATATATGGATAATGATGAATAGTAAGTAAAATGTGCGATTCATATTAATATTTGACTTTAATTTAGTAGTAAAAATTAAATTGCGGGGTAGAGAAAAATTTAAATGAACACAATTGATAGGAGAACGTCATAAATTACTATCTTTTAGGATAATATATTAGCCTAGGATTATTGAAAGAATTTCTTCTACAAGTTCTTTTTCTTGACTTTCCCAAAAGCTTAACTTTGTCGAGTGTGTGTAGAAGTTGGATTTTATTTTTGCGTTTTCTTCATCGTTGGGGTAAAAAATTATTAGAAAAAATCAAAATAGATTCTTTTCCTAAATTAAATGAATGTGGAGATAACAAAATCAAATTTGATTTCATAAGGGTTAAATCAAAGTCTAATCAAGAGAATAAAGAAAATGATGTATATTTAAGATATGGGATATGATCACAGACAGCGACAGCGTAGGGAGGGAGGGTTTTGTTTTGGCGTTACTCAATTAACATAAGGAAATTATCGACTAGCCCCCGGCTCAAATTGATTTCTGTAGGCTAGATAATCACATCAATTGAAAAATCAAATTACGTCGCATTTCAATAAAAATAAAATTTATAATTAATGTATCGACTACTATATAACTAATATTATTAAGAGCATTTATATAGGAGTTCTATAGGATGGGAACCAGTGGGCTCGCCCTGGCCCATCGGATATTTCCACCGTCCTAGCGAGCACATTCGGGACTAGTATTTTTGTGTTTCAAATTACAGTAATAGACATGTGAAAAGTGAATAATCACTCATTTTTTCTTTGCTTGTTGAACGTAAATATTAATTTCATGTGTATGCTTTATTATTATTTAGTGTACATAATTTGATTCCAATTCGGTTTTTTTTTTTTTTTTTTTTGTCCTTTTTGGTGAATAGAGCAAATGGACATAGTAAAATCAAAAGCACCTGGGGAATTACTGAACTGGGATGACATCCAAAAGATGAAGTACTCATGGAATGTGGCATGTGAGGTCCTAAGGCTTGCCCCTCCTCTCCAAGGAGCCTTTAGGGAAGCCATCACTGATTTCATGTATAACGGTTTCTCGATCCCGAAAGGATGGAAGGTAAACAACTACAAGTAACACAATCATTTCTAAATCGTCATTTCATTCGATTTATCAGTTTGTTAGTTTATCATTGTCATTACATATTGATTGATAAATACCATTTGATTAATTTCTTGTCGTCTTCAATATAGTTATATTGGAGTGCAAATTCGACGCATAGGAATCCAGAAGTCTTTCCAGACCCCTTAAAATTCGACCCCTCAAGATTTGAAGGATCTGGGCCAGCTCCTTACACGTTCGTCCCGTTTGGCGGAGGACCTAGAATGTGCCCGGGGAAAGAATACGCTCGACTCGAAATACTTGTTTTCATGCACCATCTAGTGAAAAGGTTCAAATGGGAGAAAATGATCCCAGATGAGAAGATTGTGGTGGATCCAATGCCAATTCCTGCTAAGGGTCTTCCCATTCGTCTCTATCCACACAATGCATGAGATTAATTGCTCCAAGAGTCTATATATGATTGAAAGTGTGACCAAATTTAGCCATTTTGTAAAGTTAATTTATCTAGTTTCATAATTTACATAAGCAGCATACAACGTACGTTAAATTCGTGCTTTAATTGTGTAAGATGTTAATGTCTTACTTGTTTCAATCTTTCGTATGTTTTTACTATGAATGAAAGTCAAAAACACCACAAAGTAACTTTATTCCGTTGTTTCCAATGTAATAATCATTATCGGATTATGTCTTGCTACTTTACACGTCATTTAAAAATTTACATTGAAATGAAAATGAAGACTTTTATATAGATAATTAATGCTACATATGGCAGTGATATACTGACATACGACAATAGAGATAATAAAATAATCAATTGTTGAATATTGACTCAATAAAATAATATTTGAATTGAAAAGAAGTTTTCAATTCGGGTTTGAACTCCTAATTGGCGACGAGTGCGCGTGAGTTGTTATTCAAGATGATAAAGAGTTTGATTCGAACTCGAACTCGTGGATGGATAATGCATATCTTTTTTCAAGATAGGATGGAGAAAAGTTCGATTAGGATTTGAACACCGACAAGCAAGCGCGAGTTGTCAATGACGGTGGAAGGTGTTGATCTCTATAAATAGGAAGGTTGAGAGCCATTATATCTAGGTCCAATCCAATTCAATCCCATGTAGTAAATTACACCAAAGTGTCACCGAGGGTGACAGAAAATTCTAGGCTAGCATTTGAGTGTTTTCATTGTGGTTTGTCAAAGAGATGAAAAATTTTGAGTGTGAGATAGTCTAGTGGGTGTTGTTGGGATTATAATCGGGGAGCTCGGTGTGAGATTCTACATGATTGTAATAATTTTTTGTATCGTGGAATATCTCTGAAAACCCGTGGTTTTTCTTCGAATTTGGAGTTTTCCACGTAAATCCTTGTGTTGTGATTGCGTTATTATTCTTTCATGTTATTTCCGCATTCATGTGATAAATTCTACAACAAATGAGAATCCTGGAGTAAATCCAAAATCTAGTTTGGGTTGTTGTTTTCCCAACATCATTTCACCCTCTTCGTTCAAGATTCGAATTAAATTTGGTCAAAATCCAATCCGTTGCTATTGGTTGTGACAATGATGACATATATACCACTGGTTTCATACAATACGATAATTAAGATCTAAATCAAATCAGTTAAGCAGAATACTACTATGATAGTAAATATAGTAATGATAATACTGATTTAAAAAAAAAAAAAAATGGAAAGTAAAGCACATCGCGGTTCTTTAGGGATCGTGAAATTTATCCCGCACCACAGGGGCAAGAACATGGCGAACCTTGTCTTGAAAATATTGAGTCACATATCAAATCGTTTTTTTTTTTTTTTTGCTTTTTGTTTTTTATTTAATTATTCTTTAAAATTAAATAATATAAGTACCATTTAAACATGGTAATAGTCAATTTGTTTGGATCCGAAGGATTTTTTTTTTTTCTGAAGCGGAGAAATCAACATTCATTTAATTTAAGTCATCCACGTTAAGTTGTTGTACAATGAAATCCGGAGGCCTATGAAGCCATAAAGCATGACTAGATTAGAAAATGCAAAATTTGCCGACAAATGGGCCACTTTATTACAATGAATATTTTTTTTAATAAAAAATTATTATTAAACATGGCCTTTGAAATATGTAGTTGATTTATTATTATTATTATTATTATTTTGTCTTCATCCCATCGGTTTCTCTGATTGCTCCCTCACGTTTTGTTGTCTAGTTAATTTAGTCCACTTAATTATGAAGACATAGTTGATTTTTTTTTTTAATTTTTATTCTTATTCAACGAGAAATTATTCATGTGTTGCTACTTAACCCAACATGTCATTTTACACCTACCAAATTCGCCATATCTTTTTTGAAAGAACTTCGCCATATCTTAGTGCTATATATATAATATCATATAGTAAGTAGTGCCTTTTCTCCAAATTCTTTCTTTTGACAAATTGTCTCAATCCCGTGTTGAAACAAGACTTCCCGAATTCTTCTATTCCCTTTTCTAAGCCGACGGATGTGTTAATGTAGATTTCTTGTTCTAATTCTTATTTTATTGATGGTTTTATTCAATTAAAATAATTTATAATATTGCTCAATTTCTCAAGTCCTGTGTTTACTTTATATATAACTCGTGTTATATACCACTGACATGTCAAATGAATTACAGGTTCATAACAAGTTTGGTCAGAAACTCAACGAGTTCATGTAGATTTAAATATTTGTGCTATCCCAATTGTTCTCTCTTTAGTCGTCTCATTCGGTTAAAATAGTTAACATCATTGATCCCATTTAATACATTTGATGTGAATGATTTTAAGTGGATAAAATTAAAATTTTCTATTACACATATTTATTTATTTATTTGTTAAATTCACTTCTTTCAACTAGGCAATAGGTAAGATCTCGTGAAGCAGGAACAACTAGTTATTATTGTTATCTTTATCTTTTTTTTTTTTGTTTAATCTTTTTGTTTGGTGGAGAAGACATATTATATATACACATGATACACGCAAACAAATCAAATCTTTAAATAGTTCATGTCTCCCAATAATTCCATGATCTCGTTGACATAGTAATTTAATTTTCACTATATATCAAAATAGAAATGGAGAACCATTCGCAAAATAAACTACATCAATGAGAAATTAATAATTTTACATATAAGAACGTCATCTCCAGATTCCAAAATTAATTTTTGTATGAAATGATTTAGAACTTGTTTGATATAATTTTAATTAAAAAATTATTTTTATTTATCATTAATTTAAATCACTCATTGCACTGATTTAATAATTTTTTATATTTCTCAACTACACATTGCAAAATATTTTTTTTTTCAATAATAAACATACTTTTAACAAGTGAACAAAATACTACAAGTTGTATCATATAAAGATTTTTAATCAAAGATGAATATTCCATGATCAGGAAGTCGCATAGTAGGAATAAGCAAGTTGAAATATTGTAAATTCATATCTTCATGCATTCAGATAAATGTTTTATTCTATTAAACTATTACATTAGCTTGATTGCTTGAACATTTGTAAAATTACGAAATGTATAAATAATATATAATAAATTTTGATTAAAAATGCATAATTAATTAATCTTGATATTAATTTGATTTTGATTGAGTGACCAAATATAGTTTTTAAATTAAAAAAAAAAAAAAAAATCAGAGGCAGAAATATCAGGGATTAGTAATGTCTATATCCTCGACTCTGACATTTCAAGACTTTAGAAATAAATGGTGAATTCATTTACTCCACACCAAGAGAAGAGATGTAAGCATTATGACAAATCTGCCCACACAAAAACATTTATTTACTTGTTCAACAAACTTTCAACATTAATGATCATGAGTAGCTGTTTCGAGCTTGGGGTCACAAGAAAATACTAGTAAAATCACAGATGTAAACCTCTCAAAAGTAGTACTCCCTCCCCACTAAGATAGACACCCACCATTTTTCTCACATATTAAAAATATTTTAAATGTTCTTGGAATTATAAGATATATTCATACATTCTCCCAATTTCACCCCTATATTGAATTGTTAAAAAATAGTGTGAACATGTTTAAATATCTTGACAGATGAAATATCTATCTTGATGTTTAGTATTCCAATTATCTTAAATAGGGATATTGTAGTACATGGAAAATAAATTATACATTCAATAAGGAAATTGGACTATAATTTGGAACGGACAAAATAGGAATACTTGCCTATCTTAGTGGGACGGAGGAAGTAATTGCAAGATTCTAGCTGCCACAATTTACACACTGTTGATCAATTTTATGTTTGTTTGAATAATAAAAATATGAAAAAGGAAGAGAGAAACACAATACTAATATTCATATATTCTGAAGCATATGAATTGTATAAGAGACCGTCCTTGTGCAGGGTAAAGGAGTCAACGACCATAAATACAATTTGACGATGTTCTTGTGTGCATGATTTGCTATCACAACGAAAATTTGTTCCTTCACGTAACAATTATTTTTTGGAAATATCATCAAAAGGACTTTCCAATGTATTTAAACATTGTTTTGACGTTATAAATTTTAAACTTGCGACTCCCACAAAATATTTCCAATAGCTAATTACACATTAATCAATTTTCTCCTTTTTATGTAAAAAAAAAAAAAAGGTGTGTCATTTTGACCTTATATACGTACGGATCATGTTATGCTTCAAAGCGTAATCTAAAATAATTACTTACCTTTGGAATATATCTGTAGTTCTTGCTATTTATAATTTATTACCGAGCATTTATGTTTGACGATATACATACGTGTCTTTCATGATTAGAACATGTTTATGTCACTGTACCACGTTTAATTAATTTGAAGTCTCTGTCGTCGTCTTCATAAATTATCTGCCTGTTTGGAATATTTTTTTTCAAAGCCATGGCTGTTAGTATAATTCACAAATCACACAAAAAAGTGAATAATTAATATGAAAAATCCATTTCTACAAATTGATGAAATATATATATATATATTGTACATAGTGCTTTTACAAACTATTTTACGAACAGTGATGGCAGATATGACTCTTTATATAGGAGTAGTAGTTGATTTTTGATGGATATGCTTTTTCCAAGTTAAAACGCTCCAATACCATTGATCTTTTACAACGTAACCGTCTCTCAACTGTCATTGAACCAATTACTCTATTTAACATAAAGTTATTTAATTAACTGCGTGGCATTGGAGGAACCTTTTGAATAGTTTAGTGGTAGTGAAGCGACCAATTAGAATTCAGTGATAGTTGATAGACTATTGTAAAAAATCAATGGCATTGAAGGGTTTTAACTCGCAAAAGGCACATTATTGACAACTAGCAAAATTGTAATTAATATGAAATCTGAATGCACCGAGTTTACTAGTGAGTTAATGCGAATTCTCAAGCTCCATGTTCCATGCAAATAAATGCGGTCTTGTACCTTTTTATCGTCATTAGGTTCATGTCGGCATTCCACATCAATTTAATTCTTAAAACTTGCCTACGTAGCCAATTTATCCTCTCACTTGGATTGGGACAGATATATATACAATTATGATATAGTGCTAATCGCAAGAGATATAATGTCTTAACACACGCTATCTCAAAGATTTGGATAATATCTACGTGATTATATCACACATCCAATTCTGAGATGACATATGTTAAGTGGGCACAATAAACTCATGTCCAATCGGGTGCTAGATCATAATTGATATATATATATATATATATATATATATATATATATATATATATATATATATGCACATTGCTGGAAGACCGGATTTTTAAAGATAAAATTTATCTTCCTTCTTTTTTCCCTCGTTTTTATTATTATGTCTGGAGGCGATAGTGATCGGTTGGCAGTGGTGGGAAAGATAATTAATTCTGCTCTAAATTTTATGAAATATTTGCCAATGTTAAAGATGATATAATATGTGAAAAATTTTAGAACGTTACACATCTATTCTATCTAATCTGTATATATCAGACTGTAAAGTGTAAGAGTAGCAAAACTTATAAATTAATGGTGGTACCAAACACAACAGTCAATAACCCGAGCGTAATCTAACCCTAGAGTCGATGGCATCGCCCTCACCAAGCCAACTCCACATCACCACCACGAATATCCATGCAGACTGAAATTTGACAACATTCCTTTGAGCTTAACTGTTTCTAATGGATAATCCTAGAATGACATAGCCATTAACATAATTAGTGACATAATAATAGTGAAATTCCTATCTTGCCATTAATGAATGGCAGAATTGATATTACTTTAAAAGATATTGAAATCATTTTATTCTATTATGGCATTTTCTATGGCATTTAGTATGTCACCGTAGCGTGATCGGTTTCTAATTTATGTAGGCGGGAGCCCAAAAAAAAAAAAAAAAAAGAAAACTGTGTCTAATTTTTCAGACCATATTTGTTAGATCATACCTAGTGTAAACCAAAATTTGTATATCCAGGTACCAAAAACAAGATAAAATACCATTTTAACTCCAATATTGGTGGAATCCAGTGCTAGTTTGTGCGTACGCGTTGCACATTTGTTTTAGAACCATACACATCATACTTATGGTTGTTCACACCATCTCATTTTGTTTCAAAATTATAGGCGTCGAAGCATCTAAAATATTGCTTTGAACAAAAATTTTAAAGCATCCCCATCGCGTTGAAATGTATGAATAAAATTCATTTCAATGACCTTTTCTATTAGCAATAGTTCCAAATAAACATTTTAAATTGACATTCTTCGGTGACACTCTCGTATCACTTCTTCATTGGGAGTCCAATGATGAACAGGAACCCATGTGTTGATCAATAAGTGCACATTTTCATCATCCAATAAAAATATATCACATGTATTGTCACTTACGAATAAAAATATCCATCTAGGATTACTCGTTAGTACCACCTCAAATGAAAATAACACAAATTTCACAAATAGCACTGCTAGTAAATGAATAAAGACACCAGTGGATTAAGACATCAACAGCTTGACACGAAACTCTTAGCTGCCATGATTCGTAGATGTTTATGATAAAAAAATTTCTAGCATTTCAGTGCATCTACACAAGACAGAGTAAATACAATCAATATATCAGCTTCCCATAAAAGTTGGATACCATTTGCTCACTTGGTGCAAAGTATGTACAAACCAGATGCTAGTGCTACAACATCAAGACCTAATTAAATCAGGTGGCTTACAACTTGTACCTATAACCACATACATAAAATCGGGAAAAAACAACCATCAAATAGAATGAAGGGTATAAGAGAAAATAACAGATAAGTGGATTGAAATTGTTCATTGAAAGAATATGGTGCTTCAGTACGAACAGCAGCATGAGCGGCAAGCCCCCAACCAACCAAATGAATGTGGCTAACGTACAAACACAACGCAAGCGTCAACATCTTTGAGAATCTTTCTACCTCAGGCTAATAATCACATAGAAGTAGGGTCCACTTGCCCCATGTATCACCACCCACTTCTGCTCAGCCAAAGTTCCATTATGTATCGCTTGTGCAAACTATAGAAGTATTCGAAGTGTAAATGGCATCAAGATTGGCTGACATAGAGTACAGGAACAAGCCCAGCCATTTTCCCATCCCTTCCTGGGCGTTTCTTCTTAACCTGAAATAGGCAACGAGTTAGAGTTGGTTATTCCAGTTTTATTGACTTACGTATCCAGAGTCTCCATCTATTTTCACTGTCTTACAATATAGTCTGTAACTTTTTCCTTCAATTAGGGTTGGAACCAGGTGCAAACATTAGATAATTATGTGCCAAATCACACAAGAAAATTTAATTTATTACAATGCTAAACTATATGGTGTCTTGGACATGATGACCCTAGTGTAGTTATAAACCTTGTCATGTTTATAATGTACATTTGGTTAACTGTGTTATTATAATTCAAAATGTATAAACGACTCTTTGCAAAGACATCGAGAGCTAATATTTTTCTTGAGTTTTTCATATTTGATGGTTTTAGTTTCCACTTTCTAAATCACATTGTTGATAATGCCAGATGATCTGTGAACATCATTTCTTTATTTATTGAATTTCAGGGACTACGATTCACTTCGAAGTTCAAACCTAGTAACTATGAATCCAACAGGCTGACACTACCAACCACTTTCTATTCCTTATATTCTAGTCAATGAAAAAGAAATCTACAGCTAGTACTGCAAATCAAACGCCACTCTCTTCAGCAAACAGATATCAATTAATATATGTGAGGATTTCAATCGCGGAAGATCATTAACCAACAAAGAGTGGGAAGAACACACATTCCCTACCCCGTTATATGTTAATGTTCTTGGAAAATATTCAAGTTTGTGGTATACTTACATAAAACCATCCATCTACTTCATATTCAATTTCAACTTCTTCTCCGGCAGTAAGATTTAGCTGCAAACAACAAAGAGTCAATCTCCATATAAAAACTGATGAGGACACCTCTGCTGTGATGTAGTAGAGGAGAGAGGAAAACAGAATCCCAGTTTGCTCACTTCTTATAGATTAGAAAGAGCTTGTTTGACAAAACTTCTCCCAAAAAAATTAAAAATAACAAATAAAATTATTAAAAAAAAAAAAACACCACACTCATATACAATACCACACAATCTTCTTAAAAAAATATATATATGTTTGCGCATTTCTCCAAAAACAATAGTTACATCTTCACCACCAATTTTTCACAGGAAACAAAAAAAAAAAAAAAAAAAAAAAAAAAAAAAGAGAGTTGCTTTTCTCAGAAAAGCTTTGTCAAACAAGCTCTTAATAAACCACCACACTAGGATAGGAAAATAATTCCTAATATTAGCTGATGTTGATGTATGTACCTCATCATCACCACCAGCAGTAAAGTCATACAAAGCACTTCCTGATTTGAAATTCCCTGAAGAAGTTCGTTCTTCATCATGAGACTCAAAACTATATGAACCTGAGCCAGCTAAGGGATTTTCAAATGACTCGTATCGTTGATGAACAGGCGAAGAATATGGAGGAGGCTCTTCTCTTATCTGCGAACAATGAAAAATAAGACTAGATTTTCATTTAACCACTTAACTCTAGGCAAACAGAATAAGAGGCTCATAGTATCAACCGGAGATCCAGGACCTCGTATGATCTATATCTGTTTCCACCTGATCTTTCCTGCATAACGAACTAAAATGTGTCAAAATTGTCTGAACATATTCATCCACTATTGAGCACAGGGCAGAATTCCATTGTCAAATGTAGCACCAAATGCTAATAGACAACACGGTTAGAATTTCAGATAAAAATAAATAAATAAATAAATTCAGATTTGGCAACCAAATGCGAAATAAAGTATATCAAAAGCGAAGTATGACATGTCATGGAAGACTAATCAAGTGACTAGTGGTAAAGACAAGAAGTCAGAAGCATCAATTTTATTGATACCTAACTTAACCACAATCTATTAACTATTTAGGTAAGCAAGCGAAACTGAACAAGGTCAAAAACTTAAAGACGCATATTATCTTCATTTCACCTCACACTGTTAATTGAGCTCGAGAACAAGTTAACAGTTAATGATGTCTCGTTAAATTGCTCCTAAGAAACATTAAGAGGAAATTTGAAACTCTGCTGCACTTTTAAGGTTTCTTCTTCTCTCTTCAGGGAAGGTGACAGCACTTGATTTCTTAGGGCCGTTCAGCACAACCATCCAAAAGTTTCTCTCCTACAAATTCCATGAATAAGGATTGTTGGAAATTGTTAAAGATATTGTCAGGAAGGATATTGAGTCTAACTTCTTCTAACAAAGCCGGCTTGTTAGCGGAGGATTACCCCCACCTTATTAATTGGATTTTGTATATATCACAAGCCGATGTGGGATTCCAATAACCCCCTCATGCACAATACCAACTAAGACAAACACCCGTGGAAATCGATATTGTGGGCACCCAACATCACAAAATTGGGCCTAGCTCTGATACCCTGCTAGGAAGGATATTGGATTTAACTCCTAATAAAATCGGCTTGTTATGGAAGAATTACCTTCACCTTATTAATTGAATCTTGTACATATCAAAGGCAGATGTGAGATTCTAACGGATATAATCTAAAGACTAGCCACCGCTATCTTTGTAGAGTTACATTGACTTCTGATTCATTGTACTTCATCTAACGAGAGAGTTTATTTTTCATTTTGCGGTTGGTTTCCTACTTTAGTTAACTTAGGCCTTGTTCTATTTGGTGTTAACCAAATCCGCACGCAATTCCGTATACCTCATACTCATTTTCAACCACACACACATTTCCCAAAATAATATTAACCACACATTTTTACACGGAATACCGCGCGGAACAACTAAACCCCCAATCAAACAAGGCCTTAATCAAAACACCATACAATATGGTTTACAAATTCTATTAGACAGACTTAAGGGACTGGAAAAAATAATAATAAATAAATAAAAAGAACACACCCACATATTTTTTTCCCTCTCTCTCCAATCCTCCTTTCTATCTTCCCATGCTCTTAACCCTGCTGGATTACTGACCTTTTGGATTAAAAACATTCCTGGAGCAAGAAGATGAAGTTCGTGTAGAATCATTTAGTGCTTGGTTAGTATAGATTTTTGAAGGTGAGAATTTATTTTTTGGGGAGAATGTGTATTACAAAGTTGTTGAGGAAAGTGATGGCATAGCTCAAGTTATTGCTTCATTATTTATCGTAGCCAGAAAATGCTCTGGGCCTCATAAAACGTGTTGCTGAAAATGAGTCTCGGGAAAAAACAGCATAACAATCTGGACCAAGAAAGCCCTTAAGCAAGTATAATATCCCAAATGCCGACAGCTATTTATTGAACTTTTGCAAATGCAAGTCTTTCATGGGATAAAAATGGAAATGTAGCCTGAAAGTAAGAAGCCATGTTGAAGATGGAATTAAAGTGATGAATGGGACCTTTTGTGACAGGCTCAACTTTAAAAGCTTGCAATTATATAAGAAAAGGAAATCTTGTGCAGTCCAATTTATCTTTTTGGAAACAAAAGCAGGCCAGCAATGCATCACTGGAAATGGAAGACCTTTGTTTTCGCCTACAGAATCTGTGGATGCCTTTTTGTGGCAAAATTCTATAAAGGTACAAAGTGGAGGCGGAATAAAGTTCTGTCATCATTCTGATTCTACTCTCTACATAAACAGTTCATGCGTTAATATAACTTTTAAGCACAAAAAACTTATAGATTGTTTGGGAAAGCTTTTTCAAAGAAAGTGAGTCTTTCTTTACGCCCGGGAATGTATGAATAAAAAGTAAGGAACTATTAGAGGAACGTGAAAAATTATATCATTTTGTAGTGTGCACAGTTGAAAATGAGTATTGAAAAAAGTGATTGTAAATATAGTAATCTGCCTGGGTTTAATTGAGGAGAATCTCTATGTTTCATTCACAAATTCATAAATCAAGCTTAATTTCGGAAAAATCTTAGCACTCTTCATGAAAGTGCATCAACATTAGCATAAAAACATATTATAAGAACGAATTTAAGACAATTCATATCTTGATTCCACAACTATGATTTCTACCATTGCCATGCAGAAGTTAAGCATCTTGTTCAATGTAATAACTTGCATACCGTGGACTGAGATGTTCCATGAGAGGATGGCTTGGAACTGAACAATGATGGGTAGCTCATTCCTCCAAAGTGTGATGATATGGATGTCTCAACAGATCCTAATGAATCTGGGGAAGAAGACCCAGAAGACCTCCCATCTTCCTGTAGAAAGATTACAGATTTCGAGTTGCAAAAAAGAACTTTAGATTAAAGCAAGACCATGAAACAGGTTAGGATTCTAACCTCCATCTCTGTGGTCTCCAAAAGGGTCTTTGCCCACATATCATCATAACTCATTGAAGGTCTGGAGATAATGTTCTCTTCCTCAACATCAGGGGCATCAGTGCCCGCACCAGCTAAAAATTCATTGACCTAATGTGACATAGAGACCAAAATGACTTTGTAAGAACTCAAGGAACAAGAATTTGTAGTTTCCTCCCTAGCGCCTTAGGCAGACAAAAGTCAAACAAATTATGACAACTAAGTTCCAATTCAGTTGGTTTTTGAAATCCCAACTTGATCCATTGACAAAAAATAGGGAAAAAAATAATAAAAATAAAAATAAAAAGCCAGCATGTCTAAGACTAACCAAGCATAGCTCCATTTCCAAACTTACATATAGAATTAAAAAAACAAGTTTCAGGATAAATAATTTGAGCAAATACCTAAAATAATAGTCATGACCTATGGTAAAAGTTTATCGTATAGAGTTGTTCCTTCCAGATATACAGAACATTATGAAAATCTAGCATACATCCCATCCCAAAGTGGGTTATAAAGAACTTCCCAAGTTATGGGAAAGATTCTTACCCTGTTCATGGCAGGCGCATTGTTTCCCAATAAGCCATCGTCACCAAGGTTTGCAGCCCAAGCATTAACAAGGTCATCATCAAGGCCATCAGGTTCAGATTGCTTCGTTTGGGCAGTTTGAGGAATGAGGTCAGCCATCCTCGTTTTGGTAGTTTCATAAATAAGATCAGATATTCCTGTGGTGACAGCAGGATCGCTAAGGCCAGTTGATGTGCTTATGTTATGGCGTGTACGGTAGATGTCAATAAGTTTCGCACTGTTTGCAAAGTGAGAGAGAAAATGAGACTCGATTTCTTGTCCAACATTAATTTTGCTATCCATTAACATAAATGAAACTAGAAAACTAAGGTTGCATTCTCTTCGCTGCTTCTTTGCCATTCAGATTTCGATGGAAAGGCCTTCTCTTTCATGTCTTCAAAAATGCAATTTCGAAAGTAACCAAATAATTTGCTAAAAAAAAAGAAGAAGAAGAAGACAAACTAAGCGGGTGTTAATATATGTGTAAAAATGAATTTTTATGTGTTTTATGTGATATAGGAGAGAGAATGAGTGGAGTTGAATGGTGGAGATTTGTGTAATACAAGTAGGTCCAACGAGATATGTGAATGTGAAATAGAAGAGAGAATTAGTGGGGTTGAAAAGAACGTGTAAAAACACGTAGAACACACGCTAAGTGTGTTTTCAATTTTCTCAAAACAGCCACCCAAGACAGAAAACTAAAAAGGCTTTCAAAACTTACGACTGAAAATTAAAACACAGAGAACACACCCTAATGGTTTGCTCGACAATTCAGATTCTGACCCAAACTGCACAAATCGGAAGGTGTCTATTTTGTACAAGGAAAAATGAAAAGGATTCATAACAAAGACAAACATTTTCCAAACAAAGTTGATCATAGTGAAAGAAGAATCACAACATAGCTCAATCAGAAAAGCTGTAGAAATGAGTTGGTAAGCACACTCAACAGGGAACAGAGAGAGATTCATCAATTGATTTCATCATTTCCTACCATACCATCAACTTCATACAATAATGTCTACATATTTCTGAATAAAAATGGATGGCAACACCGAAGGGCAAAGTGAACCAATTTCCATGAAGTTATACTTATCTTTCAAGTGATTTTAGAAAGGTGTAGCTGTCAATTGACTAAAAGATGCAGCCAATGGAGAAAGGAAGGATCTACCTTGTTGGCCCCAAAGGAAGATATTTTGCTCTTGGTACATAACAGAATAGCGAAACAAGATCTAACAGCCTCTCATGAGTTTCATATAGTTTCTTAAGTTCCTCATCTGTCCATTCTTTCTTGGCATTGTCATGATTGCGCATCTCCCTGCACATCCAAATGGAAATAAATAAAGACAATCATCATATTCAGGTCTTAATCCAATAAGGTATTAAGTAGGAAAGATGTGATATTTGCTCACTTTATGAGTTCATCTTGTGCCCTATACATTTCATCGAGGACCTTCAACATAGGGCTTATTAAGGATCCAAGGCCCGTACCACTTGCTCCTTGATCTTCTCCATTACTGAGATGCATATCAGAAAACTGAGATTGGACACCACCTTGTGCTAAAGCATGCAAAAACTCATAGATCTGTAGCCTATAAGGCTCGCCAGATCTGATTGCAATAGTAGTGAGAGCTTGAGCAGCAATGATGCGAACCTGTAAGGAGTGAGCCAAAGTGAAGGAGAGTTCGAGGCATCAAATACAAAAATATCCAAAATTCTAAGATATATGTTTCCATCAAAATACTGATGAATCATATGCTACTGCAATCATCATTTTAAATTTTTAATGCATTCCACGAATCCATGAGCAGAAGAGCCAAGGACCACAACATGCAGATTTGTTCAAGGAAACAAAAATAAAATAAAATAAGAGCTTGTTTGATACACATTATTCAAAAAATCATTTCTCTCCACCATGATTTTCAACCACTCATTATATTGATTTGATAGTTTTATTATACTTTTAAAAACATTTTTCTCTACTTCTCAACCAGATCCAGGTATCATTTTTTAAAATAACCTCTGTGAAACAAACACTGAGTTTTTGGACCACCCATCACGCTTGATTTAATCAAGGATCTAATTGAAATATATTTCTGAATCCAAAAATCTCCTAACAGGTGATTTTGTTGTGATCAATAAACGAACTCCAAGAGAGTATAAAAAGCTGGTCTACAAAGAACAGATAGTGCAGAAAACAGGTTCATTTTTACAATTTGTCAAGTCATGTCATGAGCTTAATTCAAAAGGACAGCAAGGTCAAAATGTGTACCTCCCAGCTGCCACTGAAAGCACACCTTTGAAGCCGAGTCAAAGCACCAGCTAGTGTAGGATTCCGAGAGCTGGCAGCAGCAACCATTTTATCAGCATCTAACATCATCAATGCTGTACCAGGTGGGGTTGCTGACTCCCACGCATACTCAGAAGCAGCATAATTTGCATTTTCTCCAAGGAACCAAACCTACAGGTTGGTCAAAAATATGATGGCAATAGTGGGGGAAAATACAACCCATGCTGTTAATGAATTTGCAGATCCAATTATTAAACTAGAACTTCTGATTGAGAAGAACACTCACTGCAGCTTGAACTAATCTCTGCAATGCGAGAGCTGACTTTGGATCAGATGCAGACACCCTATCGACCGAAGTAAGTGCAGAGGTGGAACCAGGTTGGGGAGGTGGTAAATCCAGAACGATTGTGACTGCTTCTAAAGCTGTGTGTTTCCCGTCAGGCCCAGCTCCAACTAGACAAGTCTAGTGACCAAATACCAAATAAATAAAACCCATAATGAATAGCAGCAATAATAAAACTGCTTCAACCAAACAGAGAATTAGGAAGACAAGGCTTGCGTAAAGATGATGCTGAAAAATCCAGAAACATATATACATATCAAACTGAAATGTAGAAACTTTATGATCCTTTGACAATTGAATTGAGCAGAAACAAGCACGTGAGGGGATAATAAGAGATGATTGATCTTCTATTCAAGAAAAAAAAAAAAAAAAAAGAGAGATGATTGATATTCAATATAACCAATTTCAAAATTATATGCAACACTCAAATTTCAGAAACTTGATATTCTGGCAGAAACCAAATAACAATTAATCAGTCACTTTCTGATGTTGATGGTGCAGGAAGATTATTGTGGAGCACAGAATACAAAAACAATTATATCATTTTAATCAAAAGAAATATGACAGGATTATTTAACTTACTTTCCAAAGAAGCTGAAGTACGTCAGCATCGATCTTCCCAGGAACTTTCGTCGCAAAAATTCTAGCAATTTCAAGAAGGGTGACTGCCATATCTGGAGTAGCCTAGCAAACATAAAACAATTTTGTAAGTACTCTGCATGTACCTATGCCCGGAAGTGAAAGCTAAGAACAGAGTTTTAAAACACCTATATCACATACACCCACAGGAATGTGGGATTCCCGACCATCATGCAAGAATTAAGCAGCACATAAAAGGAACAGTTGTGATATTAAGAGATAAAGGATTAAGCTAAGAGGAAAAGATCTATGTTCTCTAATAGGCTCAAATTAAGTCTAAGGTGGGGAAAAGAAGGCCTGGATCTGGAAAAAAAATAGATAGAAAAGACAACTGAACGTTTTCACAAAATAGAAGATTGAGGAAAATTTAATGCATTTTAGGAGATATTTTAGAAGATAGATACCTCAGTTAGACCAGAAAAATAAATAAATAAATAAATAAAAATTAAAAAATAATAATAATAAAAATAAATATTAAATAAATATTTGCATACTTCAGGAAAAACTAAGCTCCGGAATACATTTTATTAAAATCCAATTAGATCTCAAAATCCAAAACCTTTTCACCATTGAAAAAATAATGCTAAATTTCCAAAAATACCCATGAATAATAGTCAACATGATTAAGAAATCCAGGGACGTCTACAAATCACGAGGTAACGCGGATCCAGCAATATCTGATCTATGACTGCTCACTGATTTAACAATTTCCAGTATCACAAAGAAAAACCAAAACACAACAATGAGAAGAGGACATTCAGTACTAGAGTTATTCGACGAGCATCTTTATCAATTTTACTAAAATAATGGTTGAACACTTGAACTCACAGGAGACAAAGGAAATTGACATGAATTGTTTCTACTTTTCTGAGAGTCAGTACCTTAAAACGAGCATGTAACGTAAGCAATACATCATTCAATAAAGTTGCCGGCCAAGAAGGATCCGATAGTTCAGATGCAATGATTGATTCTAGCTCATCAAAAGATTCATGTGGACTTTGCATCCATATCAATGCTTTTATCACCATTGCACGCACATAAACACATTCACAAGCCACAGTTGTTCGCACCACCTCCATTAATGAAGCCAACAAACTTGCAATTGTGTCCTTGCTACCCATTCCATTTGAAATCGATGAAACTCTGCGAATACCTGACAGAAGGAAATAAAAAGTAGAAAATTCGAATCTATCCGTGAAAAGACAAAAGGTACTCATCAATAAGTGAAAAGAGATCAGCACATAGTGTCAACATGGTGTTTGCATTCCACTCTTGTATTGTGAATATTTTTTATGCTACAAATACAATTCAGATTTCAATATTTACCTAAAATTCCAACTATATTTAACACAAGAGCAAGGCAATGCCTTTTTACTTAAATCTAGGGGTAGGCACGGGTCGGTTCGGGTAGGGTTCGGGCCCGACCCGAAAAATTCGGTTTGGAAAAATCCAAATCGAAACTGAACCGACGGGTCGGTTCGGTGGCCCGAAACCGACCCAAACTGACTTGGGTCGGGTCCATTCGGCTTGGCCACTATGCAAATTTTTTATTTATTATTATTATTTTTTTAAAGGAACCGATCGGTTTCGGGTTGGATTTTTTCCAACCCAAAACCGACCCGACTTGGGGCCCGAACCAACCCAAACCGACTCCGCTCGGTTTGGGTCGGTTCGGATTGGCGGTTCGCAGTTCGGATGCCCAGCCCTACTTAAATCTAAAAGTTCTATACAATTTCCAGGTTTAGGAGGCAATGCAAGCACTCAGAGCCTTCCGCCCAATTTAAGTATGCCCTTTGCCCTTGGAAGAATTTCACAAGAAAACATTCCCAACCTCAACAAATTTCTAAACCATTATCATGCTTGCTTACCCATGGAAAAATCTCCTCAACAGGCTTGAGTAGTGTAGAGAAAGAACCAGATTTGAGTTAGATGACCTCATGATTTACATATAACGAAAAGATTCCATCTTATTTGATATACTGTGTGTTTAAATAGAAAAAATAAATAAATAAATAAGACATGTCACAAGAAAGCAGACTCTGCTACCATAATATTTTCGGGCAATCACTACCTTCGGGTTGTGCAGTTGGATTGATGTCTTCTGAGTGTGAGTCTTCTGAGTATGTATTAACAAAAGCTCCTTCATCAATATCCTGTAAACCCAAAGCAAAAGCAGCAGCACGACTTTTCCCCATTTCCTGTACAACCCTTGCCGCTGCATGCAGTACAGGCCGCGAAAAACTACGAAAAGAACTTTCCAACCTGAAAACAAAGCAGACAACTTGTAGTACTTGCAATCATCCTTAAAAGGTCTGACCATTCCGTGAAAATGAAAAATCGAAGTTTTTGATGTGACTGATAGTATATTTTGTGAATATGTATGTATCGTAATGTAGGAGCATAAATGAGTCAACTGGAGCCTCATTGTCATGAAGTCCATGGCTGTCTATTATGGAGGATTACTTATTCTTTTTGATATTACACTTGGTTCATTTGTTTCTTGCTTGCTTACAATAGTGCATACACCTGAAGAGGATGATCTACACAACAGGTTTGGTTTGCTATGTGAATTGAAACCAGTGACATTTCGTAAAACTGGCGAGTAAGCTTTGAAAGCGGGATTGCCTAAAAAAGCCCTTTTTTCCTACAAAGGGAACTCGTCAGCCTGCCAGTGAAACTACTTCACGGCATTCAATAAGGCAGATCTACAAAAGCTAAAATGTATATCTGTTACTGTATGCAATACACAGATTTGCATGTATGTGCATATAAAATATTCAAATAAGGCTCCATACCTCCTCATGACAAGTTTGATTAGTGGCTGTGGACGCCTTGTCTTTGAAGATTTATCCTTTTTTGACTCAGAATTGGAGTCCTTCACGGAAGGTGCCTCTGGAAGCTTAAGAATTTCTCTAGTTAGACGATACCATCCTGCAGCTCTTTCCTCAGTCCTGTGTTGAGTGGAAGAGCGGAAAAGTAAGAATTAGAAAATGGATAAAACAGACATTTTATTTGTTTTACCCGAAATAAACTAGCAGTGAATAATAAAAAACAATTAGAGAAAAAGTCAATACACCTCTGCATACCTCTCTGAATTATCGAATTTACCCAATACACAAAGAATAGCCTCAAAACAGACTCTTTCACTGGGATCCAAGAGCAGCTGATACAGAACAGAGTTGAACTGAGATTTGATGTCTGGCCGTTCTGCATTCACAACAATTTAAAAATATCAGCAGTTCATCTAAAATATGAGAGTCAGACAGTTCATTAACTGAATTGCGAAGTTACAAGACTGGAAATTATCCAACAGATACCATCTAATGCTCGAGCTCTAGATACTGTATGGCACAGCCTGGCTAGTGCAACTCTAGCAAGAACATCATGCAAGTGGAGAACATCCTGCAGAGCACCTGATCCATAAAAATGACGATCAACATAATCTAGGATTAGAGTTCAAGGCCAGTGGTTGCTCGTAAAAGAGGTCATAGAATCATAGGACACTGGCCATACCATCAGATTGCACGTGCTTTCCTGCAAAAGCAGAGAATAAGTAGATGAACAAATATAGGATTTGTGAAATGCACAAAAATTATCATTTTACAAGCCAATGCAAATAAACTACAATGTTTTATTGGGTAGGAGAATGAGCATTAGAAAAACAAGTAAAACTCCATAAGAAGCATTATTTCTATGAGAAAATGCTTAAACCACATTTACATGCATCTGGCAATAAATTATGGCCGTGAATAATATATAGGTTTACATGATACACTCGGATTGGTGCAATATTTGTCCACATTGTCAATTATTCTTTCCCCCACAACAACATATGGAGAGAAAAGCAATGATCAGAAATGGAAAGTACAAGAAAGGAGGTGCCACAAACACATTCAATTGGTGCAGGGCTGTGAGACAAATATAAGTGCTTCAAAAAGGATATATTATATTATTGGACATCATGGATTTATGGATAACAGCAGTATGAATGTCCAAAATAATAAATAACAGAAAAATTAGAAGTGTAAGAACCAAAGCACAGAATATTTCAATATTTCTGCTTGAAAAATAGGCTGTTAATGAATATCAGGACCTACGAATGACGCAATGTATTTCATCAAACAGGGCTGTGGGGCAAATGTAAGTGTTCCAAAACCATAAATTATTTGACATTTATGAATTTATGGATAACGGGTCAAAAATAATAAGTGAATAAATAATTACAAGTGAAACAACTAAGATCGTATTGTTAGCTAAAGCACACACTATTTCAACATTCTGCTTGAAAATTAGGCTGTTAATCAATTTCAAGACCTACAAATGAGGCAATCTATTTCATCGAAAACTGTAAGTTGAGAATATTGTTTACTGAAAGGAACAATCGTATGAAATTTTTCCAAGGACATTCTTTATAGTTATGGTGTACTCCAAAAGTTCAACTTTAAATGGGAGTCTACTAAAAAATTTAAAAATATAGAATCTCTATGACCTTAAAGGACAGCACACTATGATATTCTCAGAGCATGGAAGATATTCCAATTACATTGAGTTCAACTGCTTGGCACTAGAATCCGCATTTAGAATCATTCAAATATTTAAGCTCTCCACCATAAAAAACTATATAAACTCAGACCACATTACCGAATTTTGCAGAGGCATGAGAACAAACACTATTTTTTAAAGTATGACTATATACTGTTGTATACACAGCTAGATAACTAATGCTAATAAAAAACAGTGGAAACTCCAACAAGATCAAATTACCTAATGCCATCGCAACTGCATAAGGATCCTTCATTGCCAATTCTGAAAGAATTTCCAAAGAATGTCTCACTGCCACTGGATCAGAGAACAACACACTGCAACAATATATGAAATGACTTGAAAATTGCCCAATGATAGAAATAAAGATATAGAATATAATGTGGCTAGGAGACAACAGGAAAAGAGGCCAGAGGCTGATAAAGATTAACAGTAACCTAGGTATTTGATCTTTGACTTTGAAAGTGGGTACAGAGATGAATTTGTTCACAAAGGGTGAGATTGTCATAGTCTCATAGATAGGCTTAAAGGCACATTTTGTATTATATGTCACGCAAGTTCTCAATATCAGTCTTCAATTTGAGACCTCAAAATGAAGAATAATTAGACAGAGATAAGCTCTCACAATCAACACGGAGACTTCAACGATATTTTCTCCAGCATCATTTTCAAGTTGACTTGACAACTTCTTCACACTTTGAAAACTTTACTCTACTTTTTTAACCATACATTGAGAACTGAGAAGTCATTTGTTCAAAAATCTCTCTAAAACAAACATTACAGTAACATTGCTTCATTTGTAATATTTGTCGGCTCTTTTTGTTTTCTTGTTTTTTCTTTGATCACCTTTAAGATAGCTCATTGGCATTTTCCTTTTCGGTCCATAAGTTTCTTCCTTTTCTTTTTCATTTCTTTTTCCTTTCTTCTCCCCTTTTAGGTTGAATTTCAATTGACTTGCTCAAAAAAGGAAAGGAGTAATCTCGGTAATCTGAGCTCATCGTGATTATGGCTGTTTACTTTTGGTGTTCACAAGGATTTTTATCAATGGCAATTATGATTCTGATCTTAACAGTAAACTAACGGCTTGTTTGGGAAGTTGTTTTCAAACACGTGTACTACCCACTTTTCTGCATTGATTTCTTTGTGTTAACAAACATTTTGTAACACTTAACAAACAAGCCCTAATATGAAATATACTGTGATATCTGGTCATGGTTAAATATTTAAACGAAGTGTTCAGATTGCATTTCAGATATTAAATGGCGACTCTCATTAAGCAATTGCAAAATTTAGCTAAATCATTTAATTTAATTAATTATAGTTGTTAAATGTTATGTCTATTCTTAGGATATTGTGTCTAACTCCTCCTAACAAAAATGGCTCGTTAGAGGAGGATTACCCTCACCTTATTAATTGGGTTTTGCATATATCACAAGCCGATGGGACTCGAACACGTCCCCTCATGCTAAGCGTGAACCATGACAAACAATTGCAAAAATCAATATTGGGAGCACCTAACATTTAAGAAAAAAAAAAATAAAGCCTGACTCTGATATCATCTTAAGATATTGACTCTAACTCCTAATAAGACCGGCTTGTTAAGGAATGATTACCCTCACCTTATTAATTAGATCTTATACATATCACAGTCCGATGTGGGACTCTGACATTTATAATATATATTTTTTTAAAGAACACACATAACACATGCATACAAGGTACAGAGACCCAACACCCCAGTACTCAAAACCATAGCAATTTTGAATATCGCGAAATCAGATATATACCACACACACAAACTGAGTGAGCAATGTGTGATACAAGTCAAAGATTGAACACCATGAACGCAACACACAGCCTATCCACGTCACAAAGCTATTCTTTTTTCTTTTCTTTTTTTTTTTTTTTTTTTTTTTTTCAAAAACTATGAATTAGTTTACAAGTGAATTTCAGGGGAATGCAATGATTAATGCACCACACACATTGGAGAAATCCAAGACTTCCAGACTGTTCATTTACAAAAGTCTCCTCAGATGTCAGCATAAAGTAGGCAATAATGCTAGGGTACAATGGTAACTTCCTTCGAAAGTAGTAGGAACAAGGCAAAAGCATTAAACAAACCATGAAACATACAGTGCCAGATGCTTAATTAACAATGGGGTCAAACATGGCAGCCGATAAGACGTCGTGACATAACTATTTATAAAACATTGAATAGAAATATGTTGCCGAACAATTCGAATATTTCGTAGCATGTCACAGCCCTCATATCTAATTGATCTAATCTACAAGACTCCTTCATGATCCCAATAAAAACTACAGTCCTGTAGACTTTTTTGTCAATATTTTTTTAATTACAATGATTGCATGTCATTTCCAGAATTTATGGGCACGTCAGTATTTAATCCTGACATTTCAATCAATCTAATTCAACAATATTTGGTGCAAAAAACGTAGAACAAGACTAAGGAAGGGTTGATAGGAAAAGGTGTCAAAGTTTTTGAGCTGCACCCCTCCCCCCACCCCACCCCTACATGCCACCCAGCCCGCCCACCCCTGCCCGCCAAAAAGAATGAAAGAGGAGAACAAAAGAAAAAAAGGAATTATTGTCTTGAGAGATAGAGATCGATGAGAGTGGGAGGTTGCTTTCCTGGGAAACCATTGAGAATTTTTGGTCAACATTAATACCTTAACTACACTCACCTTGATCAAAGCTGAAGTGGCATGCAAATATTTGTGGATGAAGTGTGTGTCTGGTGGCATCTCATAGCAAACAATTTTTTTCCTTAAGGGCAAGGAACAGGAAGGGGCTAGGAGGTGTTGCGTGGTGAAAAGACATAAATTTGTCAAACGCTTTGCTAGTAAGCCTATGTGTCATGAGATGGACAGGGGCAGCCCAATACATTTGGACTACTTGGGGTTTAATTAAAATGGCAGCCTAATACACAGAGGCAGGTCGAATTTGGCAGAGCTCTCATCTTCTCCCCTTCGTCTGTACTCTCTACCCCCAATTTCTCCTTTCTTCTTCCCCTATTCACTCTCTTTCTGCAATTACTTGCAATTTTTCAATTAATCTCGTATGGGATTTAAATTAGATATTATCAATATATCGAGAATACAGTATTATATTGTATCTATTGCGCATTTGGCTCGATTGATCTGCAATTTCTGCATTCGATTCGCGGCTGTAAACCTAGGATTATGGCACTATGCTAATGTGACCTATAAAAATTTACCGAGTTCCTATTCTAATTAGTCAAAGTTAAACATCAATTTCAACAATACATTCATAAATATTACCCACTTATTACCACAACAAATTTCATATGACCCAGTACAACCCCTTCTAAAATTTAACTATAATCTTAGACAAATAGATGCTTAGACCACAAATATGACTTCAGGATATTCCAAGCTTTTCTTTTGCCATATAAAACAGTCATTGGTGCACTACGGTAACAGAGGCAGCAACCAGTTTATGTTTTATTACATTCAGTATTTTCTTTTTCCTAACTCCAGAACCAGAACCCAAAAATTCACATCTTCGATACAAAATGTTTAGCTGCAGTTGTAGATATTAGCACCTTGCCTGCATGAAAGCAATAATAACCAAATAGATTCCCCATTAAGTAGAGCTAATCGACATATATATGCATCTAGCCTGGATGAAAGCAATAATAGCTAAACAGAATCCCCATTAAGTAGAACTACTCGAGATTTATACGACAATCCAGAAAGGAGGAAAGAGATTTATTGATCTGCAACATGACTTAGATAATAAAATACCACCAGCATATAACCAACTTGATGTACGCAAGATAATGAATCATAAATTATGCATCATCGGTCTAGATAATAAAATGTCAAAATCTGAAATTTTGAGCTAACCCTTGTGTAGCACGATGGAGAAATGCCGGATTTCCTGGATCCAGAGGGAGTCTTCTTAAAGCACTTATGGCAGCATATTGCAAATTTCCCCGAATGATAGACTGATGAATAGCCATTCATGAGATGGTAGAGAAAAGGAAACAAATACTTATATCAGTCATGATATCATTGATGGAAATTAAAATGTCTCAAAGAATGAAAAAAATATATATGTCATGAGATAATTGACTTGAAGATGAATATAGCTGTAGAGGAAAAAGTTGGTCCATGGTCGCAAAGCATATTCAGAACAAAGATAATTGTAATAGCACAGGAGTTGCACTGTAATTTGCTGAAGACCTTCCCCCTCCCATTATTTAAAGTATTCATATGGAGGAGACAATGGGGCTACAAAATTGCATCAGTGGTGTTTATAGAAAGCATATATGACTTGTGTAGGGGAGCCTGATAACTCTCCATCAGATGTTAATTCTTCTAGTAAAGAAGATAGGTTAAAAAAAAAAAAAAAAAATCAATTATAAGTCCCAGCCACAAATTAATGCCCACATCGTCTGTTTTCTCATGCAACATTTGCTCCAAAAGGCTAACTAATCTGGTCCTCGATACTCTTTCAGCTGAAGGACTAAAGTTTCCCCAACTCAAAGAAATAAGTCTGCAGTTGGTTATATAATCAAAAGCTGGAGTGGCTAAATTTCATTCAAACACCATGCGAGATTAATACGACTAAACCTTGACGCTAGCCATAAGTGCTTTCGTTGTCAAGTTTAGGGTCGTTGTATGATGATTTTAAAAGTACATTCCTATTTTTCTTTCCAGCATTGCTGGTAGGAGAGGATAGGAAAGCCGCTTGTGTTCGTTTCAACTTTTTCCTAACTAAAAATTATCTTCATTTACTCAATGAAAATCAAACTTTAGTTTCGCCACCACATAGAATGCTAAGACCAACCATTACCCAAACATGTCAACCACTTTTCTAACTAAAAGTAAGTTTTTGCAAAATAAAGTTTACTCGAACATACACATGATATATGTAATGTTATGTCTGGTGAAAGCGAAGGGTATATAAAGGGATCCTAAGTTGATTGTGAAAATGTTTCTTAGTTACAAAATCTCACAGGCAATGCAAGATAATGATGATCTGATAAGAGTTCAAAATGGCAAGTTAAAATGCAATTTGAAATGATCATTCAGGAAGTATTGCTAAAATATACGTCTGATTGGAAATGCTCTCACATGGTGGATCTTTTAAATTTAAAATTGCTAAGCCTCAGTGCCATGCTAAAATAGGGTTATCTAACCAACCGGGACCCTTCTGAAGTAGTATTGTGTATGTAAGGCAGGCAAAACACCAGGAATGTATTACACAGAAATGAATGTACAGAATATAATAAACCATTAGCATCAGCATATTGAGAAGCATCAACTTAAAAGGGTGATACTTAAAACAAAAAATATTAAAAAGGAAAATACTACTATGAGATGATACCTCCTTATCACCTCCCTTTGTCCCAAATATACCTTTCTTGCGTTTCTGTGGTTCACCAACCTGGCAACAATCAAAGTTTTGGTCTGAGCTTACATGATGCCTATTCAAGGACATGGTTGATTAATAAATTCAACATTAGAAATGATAACAAAAACAGTAGCACCACCCACAATTATTACATACAGAACAGACGCTGTCTAGGTTATTATATGAGCAATTAACCAGAACATCTGATAAAAGTCATTTAGCAAAGAAATTACAATATAACCCCAAGAGGGGGCGCTACGGTTAGGGTGGGTCTGTGAAGTGTGGTTAGGCGCACATCCCAGGTTCGATTCCGTGCAACGTCAAGCTCGTTTGTATTTCTTTCTTGGGGTCACTGGGGCATCTCCCGGTCGAAGCGCCAAAGCCTCGTGGGATTAGTGAAGAGTGGAGCCCCCGATACCCTCGGTTATCAAAAAAATAATTACAATATATAACGAACCTTGGTCTCATACACTTTAACTTAATATCTCCTATGGCAGGTCTACTGGCTGAAGATCAAACTGTTCAACTTATCTAAGACAATTTTAATGATTGACAAAAAGGCATGGGTCTAAATAATGATGAAAGACTTGGAGAAAAGGGGAGATATGAAATAATCTAATAAGGAAACTCTGTCAAACTAAGTTTCGAACCTTCATGACCAACCAAGCAGATAACAAATCAAAAATAAAAGCCCCCCCCCCCCCCCCTTTTTCCCTCTCTCTTTAATGCAAATGCAACCTGCAACCTTAACAAATCATATTATCTACAATGTCCCGCTGAACCAATCAAAGACAATTCTAAAATAACCTCTGAACTCTGAAGATGAAACTTAGCCACGTGTGGACATGTTTTATATCTTAGCATATTCTCGGATGGTTGGGATAGAGAGATATAACATTCATCGATAAACAATTATCACCAACCACAAACGCTACTAAACATGGCCTGAATAAATTGAACTAGGAATGCTGCTCAGACACACCTTCTCCAAAATGCTGAACACAATTTCGTACAACCTGGACAGAATTTCTGAGTTGCTAGAAGGTGCATAAGTTAGAGCCTTTAAAGCTTGTAGTCTTCGTGCATGAACTTCAAAAGAAGAAAAGAAGAAATTACTGATTTACAGTTTTAACCAGAAAACAAACTAAAAGTCCAGAATATGATAGACAGTAAAAAAATTCTTTAAAAGAAATCATAAAATCTAAAATGTATTTGATCCAACAAAACTCTCAAAAGAAAAAGAAAGACATATAAAACAAACAGGTCTAACATTTACCATGGTAAATATGTTCCCTCATACAGTTAATTTTGAACCTTCTAACCACATGGTTGGTGATAACATTATCGGCGCCCATATTACAATTTAAGCCCCCTTATAGTTTGTACTAAGAAACCCATCAAAATTCATCTTTTTAAGGACCCACGCGGCAATGAACTTGGAACTTGTTCAGTAAGTGATCAGCATCAGGTGATAATGTTTGAAATGCCATTCTTTGTGGTATCTTCCTACTAAACAGGGTATTTTCTGAGATCTTTCTAAATTTTTTTAATTTTATATAATGGATCTTGAAGAAGGAAGTTGAAAGGCAAAATAAATCAGTAAAAAATGAAATAAGTGAAAAAAGATGGCATATATTGATGAAGCTGTGTGCAGCATCGGGACCATGATGGCTTCAAAACACTTAGAAGAGGGTGATGAGAGTAATTAATCCAGTGAAATGGCCAATAGAGGCAATCTGCCATGAGATAGAAAGAAGATGCATGGTAATATTGATGTTCCTCCCAATTGCTTTCTTCATTTTACAAATGCCTCGAAACGTGTCAAGTACAAGTGTAGATTGCCTTAATTAAAACATTCAGTCAAGTGACACTATAATAATGGATTTGAAACACGACTCGGAAATATAAAAAGCCATGCAACACTACATGTGAAACTGAATAATACAGTCTGCAAAAGAAGAAAATAGAATATATTAATTTACACAATTACCATCCTCTTTGATTTAAGCAATTTATTATTGTCATCTTGTGTGATCAGAATCCGGAAAGTTCAAACTAAAAATCAGGTCGAAAAGATGATAATGCGTTGTCAAACAAGTCGAGGGATTTCATCGCTTACATTCAACTTCTTCATTTAAAGCCTCTGAAGTTAATCGCTCTACTATTCTAGGGACAACATCAGCTCTGGTCACCCCTCCAACAGCATCGATATCAGCCAAAGCATCCCAATTTGGTGTAGGTATTCCACCACCCGAGCTTAAGCCTTGTGAACCAGTGTCCGATAGGATTCTGGCCAAGTAATAGTAAACATAACGTAGCACAGTCCTATCCTCACACTGCTGGTCAAGCTATAAATTGTAAAAGGAAAAAGAAGATATAAGTTGACATCTACTTTTTAACAAAACTTTTACTATATATTGAACTTATAACGCATCAAAGTAACCAATTTGATTCATAAGGAAAATAAATGCTGCAAGGCATTTACATTCTTCTGATCTTCTGCAAACTATCATTCGAGCAAAAATATTCGGAGGCAACACGAAATTCAACTAGCAGCAAATTCTAGGTGCCAAAAATCAACATAGTGTCATCACCCAGACAACTGCTGTCTAGTGCGCTTTTTATTTTTTAGTTTGTTTAAGGGAACTACCCTAACTCGAAAATCCAAGCCCAGAGTAGAAATTTTATTAATATCAAAATCAGGCCTTGTTCTCTGCAGGATAAAATTTTGTTTGCTCGAATTGTGTGTAGATTGTGTGGTTGAAAATGAGAGATAGTGTATTAAAAAATGTAAAGTAATTATGTGTGTAGTTGGAAAGGAGGAGAGAGAAAACTGCTTTGAAAATTATTGTGAATCAAACAAGGCCTCAATGTACAAGGAGGGAGACTTAAGGGCCAAAACCTCCCAAATATGATTACAATAACAATCCTACCAGTCTAGTGTGTATTTGCTTAAACTGCTTCACTGTCCCATATTTCTATACAATAAATGGAATGAAAAAAGTTGTAACCCCTTGAATAAACATATATTTGTACCTATATTCATGAAGTTACTAGTGCTACATCTATATGGAGAAATTTATGATGGTATGAGTTTGATGGTGGCATCAGAACTGAAAAATAGGAGGTCATTTACAAATCCAAGTAGTTCATCTTCCTTCAGTTTTGGCAATTCTCATACCAAAGGAGCATTTGACTGCATGGTTGACAGGACCATGGATCAGCCCTCCCAACTTGCCAGATGATGGAATTGCCATCATTCTCCAGTATATCTCTAACAAGATCTTATTAGATAAAGTTGGAATAGAGAGGGATAGATAGACTAAGGAACTAATGCTTATCATGTTACACCCAGCATGTCAAGGCAATGTTTCTCAAATCTCATACAATTGCTGATTGATTAGTATAACACCAAATTACTTATTCAACTGAAATTTAACTGCAAAGCAGCTGTTAGCAGCTTCAGTTCCTTGTCTGATGCTAGTAAAATCAAAGCAACCTTTCCACACAATTCAGAACATTCCATGTATTACCAGTGCTACATATGTAGCTCTATTAGCAGCAATTAGTAGTGAAAGATGACTTGGCACATACCATAAGAAGCGATGGAGCCAAAGACGGGTCAACGGAATTGTAAACAGCAAGCTTTGGAAATACGTGATGCACCAATTGCCGTTGGGAACTTTTCTGAGACATAGACATTAAATAGGAAACTGCTTCAAAAATAATATACAAAAATCAAATCAATTGTGTAGAACTAGAAAATGACAAGTTTGAAGTACCTGATCCGAAGTGGCTGCTAGCTCGTGAATGCTCCTCGCAAGTTGGGCATAAGACACAGGCTGCAAAAATGTATTTGAAAAAATCAAAAACTGTGCTTAATTGAGTCATCCGTATTGGAATACATCTAAAACATCCAAAATCCAGAAAGAGAAGGAGGGGAAAAAGAAAAACTAGTGGTGCTAGAAGTCAGCAGAAAGCAATAAATTTTCAAAGAGAATGTATGCTTGTTTGGCTCAGCTATTGCCACAATCAATTTTTGCCAAACTCATTTCCAACCCCAAGTTGTGTGAAACATCTCAAGTTTTTAACTTGGACATTCTCCATAAGAATCAATTCTTGAGCAAGCACTAGGTTTAGAAATGGAGATAAGCTCAAATGTCGCGAATTTAGACCATCATGTGATAGTTAACTAACTATCCTCAAACAACCAAAAATATCTCCATCTAGCTTCAAATAAAGTAAAACAATTCGTGATTGGGCAAATTTCACTGAAATTCTGGAAATTAACGTACAAAGTCCAACCAAAACTCAGTTAGGAGTCTCAGTATAGAAACATATTGTTCGTCAGAAAATTTAATAGAAGTACCTTTTTCTTTTGCTTTTGAGGCATAATGTTACTCCGGACCGGGTGAAAAGCGGCCTTGGCAGCAGATATAGTGTCGCTCTGGATCTGCATAAGAGTCGTCTTCTTCGACTTCCGATCAACCACCACCGGCATGGGGGCACCCACCGACGCATTCGTTGGCGAGTCAGACGGTGGCGCCGCTGTCGACGAGGATGAAGAAGGCTTTGCCGACGAAGGGTCTGCCGATATGAGATCCATCAGCGTTGTCCCCGAAGAATCCTGGAAATAGTAAATCATCCAAATTTAATCAGAATCGCCAAAAAGATTGAATTGGGTATCGGAAATGAAAATGGATAGAGATCAGTTGTAACTACCGCCATTTTGGTCGATGTTAGAATTGATGAGAAACTGAATTGGGAAGTGATCGGCCTTTTTTCTTCAAGGAGTAGCTAGTAGAGGTAAGAGGTAGAAAATTTTTCAACAGTTCTTGCAGAGTGATTCGCTTTTCAATTTCGAGGGGGGCTACATGCACCCCATTTTTGCGCAATACACCTTACATGTCATACCAAGCTGCATTGACTTAAGCAGTTATGCAACAACTTGTTCTTTAGTACTATGGTTAGTTTTGATGTGATGCAAGCATTTGCATAGAAATATTGTGGAAACAATCGATTTGAAAGCACCAGTTGTCAAAAGAAATAAATGAACGTGAAAATCTTTCAATTCTATTACATTTACATGTAATAGAATGTTTGATTGAAAGATGTAAAATATTTGCGTGTACATGTAAAATATTTACGTGTCTACCCCTAAGAAAACATTTACATGCAATTGGCCAAAAACTCGCTTCAAATGATTGTACCTTACAAAATCAATTACATCTACAACGTGCAATCAAACGGCGAAGATATAAAACGAATTACACGATTTGACATTTACGTATTTTGAATTGCCAATCAAACACACCCAAAGTCAAACAAGTGCGGTTCCAATTTCACCCTTTCTTTCCTTTATTATTATTATTATTTTTTCGTTCGACCACCATTGGCCCAACATCCCCAATGATATTCGGCCAATGTTGGCTGGGATGTTCAGCAAGTGGCCAAACAGTTGTTCGGTCAGTGTAGGCCGAACAAAAAAATAAAATAAAATCGACAATTCTGACAATAAAAGCGGCCAAAAGAGGAGGGAACTCCTTTCTTTTTTTTACTGCAAAGCCCCCTCTTTTTTGCTCTAAAGTTTCAGCAAAAAAAAGAGAGAGAGATCTCTCCTCTCAATTGCTGTAATTCTTGGTAGCATTTGATGCTAAAATTGCAGTGCCACTGGAAAATGGCAGCTAAGCTACTGCTTCTTCTTCGTTTTGATTTTTTTTTTCTTTTGGTAGATGGAAAGGATAAAATTGAAAAGAGATTATTTGGGTGAGTGTATTGAGCAACATTGGAGATGTATTTAGCCCCATTGTTCAATTTTCTGGCACTGTATATTCGAGAGTGGTGGTTTTGATATTTGATTATTGCTACATTATTTTCTTTTCTTTTCCTTAATTTATTTATGTGTTTATATTTATATCTTTTATATTATCTTTGTAATCTTCATAATTTCACCTTCCAACCATATATTGTAACATCGATGGTTTGTTTGTGGTCGAATCAAATAGCAAGATCAAGTTGAGACTTTGACTTGGTGATTGTGCCCATAGACACTGGTAGGGGATAGCTGCAATTATGTGTTCAAAAAGTATTTGATATAAATTATTAAAAAAGTATTATTTTTCACGATCATTTTCATCTAATCATTAGTTTTCAATCGTATAATTAAAAATTAACTTTTTCAATAATCTTTATCAAACAATAAATATGCTCTCCACCTTTTTCCCATCATTTTAACCGTAGTTGTGTTTTCAAATTGTTGGACACAGGTAATGTTGATGTCGAAATCAGTAAGGATTAATTACTTATCAACTGAGGTGGGTGTCAGGACCTGAGTAGTAGTAACTGAAGGAGTAAAATATATAAGTGTAGTATCCGAGCTAGTTCTTGTTTACAGAGATTTCTCGTGTGTCAAATGAATGCTAAGTGTTCTATTTATAGTGTGCAATCTAGTATAAGGGTAGTATGTCATCATGGCGCCGGCTAGGTCTACTCCAGAATAGATGCAATGATGATGTCTGTTGTACTTTAGGCAGTCTCGCATTTAAGGCGTTGACCTCGAAACTTGGGTGCAGCCGTCGCTGCATTAATGGGGCAAGGATGGTCTGTCGGCTGCAGGTGGTGTCAGGGTGTCAGAGTGTCAGGTGACACGTGGGTTGTCTTTGTTGTCGGATACTGTAGCGAGCGGGACTGGTCACACACCATGGCCGAGCTGACCTCGGACCATCTGTCAGACATTAGCGATGGGAATAGCTCTCCACAGCTCGGCCGACCTGGGCCCTTGGCCGAGCTAGGCGGGCCCGACCGAGCTGGACTGGGACCCTCCACATATTCTCCAGTGAGGTGAATTCCAGGGTCAATCCAACCTGAGACACTGGACACGTCACCGGCCGACCTGGTGCCCTTACACGTCAACGGGGGGTCCATGTTGTCCTGAGGACCTGGGGTGAGTCCGTGCCACGTCACCAGGGTGCCAACAATTGTCCCCAGCGTGAATGCCGACCTCGGTTGGGGTTGACGCTTAACCGGCCTGGGCTGGCACACGCGTGGCACATGGGCGCGAGGCTGGACCACGTGTCGGTTGATGATTGGGGGAGGTCACGTCTTTTCATCTTCCACCGCCATTGCCTATATATACCCCCTCATTTCTTCCATTTTCACTTTTCTGCTCTCTACACTTGTGAAAATTTCTCTCTCGATCTCAAACCAAGTTCGGAACCGCGCTGACCCTGAGCTCGTTACCGTCCTCGTGTTCAGGTAGATTTCCAACCTCAAGACTTAGCAAAATTTTCGAAATGTTGTTGGGTTCAGAGGAAGTATACGATTATGATATGGGAAACCGATCTCCAGGGCCCTCCCCCTCTCCGCACCGAGAGAATTCCCCCAGCGTCGAGGAGGTCCTAGAGGCAATACCCCTGCAGACCGTCAGGGCCTCGGTGGAGTCTGCCTAGCTGGCCTCCGATGTGGGCACGTCCTTTCCATCCGAGCCGGTCTCATCACCGCCGGCCTTCCTCAGGAGGAGAAAGAAGAAGTCGGCCAAGCGCGATCGGTCGAGGCCGTGGGGATGTTCCCAGTTCGCGTCAGTGGTGACCGAGGAGCTGCTGAGCTCGTTGCATTCCCGTACCTGGTCTCACCTCGGGTGAAGTTCGTGGTGCCTGAGGCGGATGAGTGGGCTGATTGCCCATCCGCAGGCCGCGTGGCGGTGAGCCAGGCCCTGCTCGAGTCCGGAGTGAGGCTACCGTTTCCCAGGGCGTTGAAGCACTTTCTCAGTGCCTGGGGGGTGGCGCCTACTCAGCTCACCCCTAACACGTGGAGGATTGTCCTCGGGATGATGGTGATGTGGCACCGTGCCGGGCTGAGCGAGCTGACAGTGTGGGAGTTCAACCACTGGTACTCCTTCAAGTCGGATGGGCAGCATTCGGGCTGGTACTACTGCTCTGTCCGGCCAAACTCCGGGGGTGCTTTCATTACTAGACTTCCGGACTCGGTAAAGGCATAGAAGCAGAGCTGGTTCTGGGCGGAGGGGTGCCTGGTCAGTCCGGATGACTGGGAGGGGGAGGTCACCATTCCTGTGAACTACCACGAGGACCGGTAGAAGGCTGGGCTGAACGAGCTGCTATCGTGAGGTCGATCTCGGATCGCGATTGGCGTTCCTTACTCACCGAAGAGAACTTATTCCTTTCGCGGCTCTCGCGAGCTCTCCCTCAGCGATCTTCTTCCTCAGGTGATATTCCGGGTTGCCCTACACTACTTACTTCCGACCTCGCTTCATTTTCTCATGCTAACCGTTTCCGATCTCGCAGCAAACTCTTCGTCTCAGCCAACAATGAGGGGACATCAGTCCGCTGCCCCAGCTGCCAAGAAGCCTCGAGTTGAGGGGCAGGGCTCTCAACCTCCGAGCTCCAACCTCAACTCAGCAGTAGCTCAGTCCGTGCGCCCACCCAAGCACGGCGCCGGAAAGGGGCTAATGACAAGCGCGGGTAGAGCGGAGCCGGGTGTAAGGACCTCGGACTTGAGAGGGTGACTGCCCTACCTCGGGACTTGAGTCCAAGGAGGCCGCCTCTGGCCGAGTAAGGGGACCCTCCCGAAGCCACTCCGGGATTTCTACCGTTCCAACTCGCCGATCAGGTCGCAGAGCTCCTCGGCCCTGCCGATCTCAGGTGCGAATGCTCACTTCGCCATGGAGAGGTCCTGGACTCCAACCTAGGAAGAATACCTCTCCAAGATGGACGCCACGGACAACACCCTCAGTGTGGCCGTCAACTGCAGGCGAGCTCTGATCCACCTCATCCGAGCTGGGGAGCAATCGCGGGCTTTGGTGCGAGAGCTACAGGGGAGCCTGAAGGAGTGTGACTCCGCGCTGGTGGAGGTGAGGGCGAGCTCGGCCAAAGCCCGATCTGAGCTCAAGGAGGCCCAGCGGAAGGCCAAGGAGGCGGCCCAGGAGCTGGAGGACGCCAAGAGGGCGCATTCTGCGGAGGTCGAGTCCCTCAAAGCGAGCTTGAGGCGGCGAGCGGCCGTCTGGACCCCAGGCGTCTCACGAGGAAGTGATCAATTCCTACAAGCAGTCCGACGAGCACACCTCCGAGCTGAACTCAACCTTCGTCGCTGCTGCCGAGGATGTCATAGGGGACATCACTGAGAAGCATCCGGAGTGGGACGTCGGCTTCCTCTTGGACGAGGTCAAGCGGCTCAGGGCTCAGTACGGCTTGCCGGAGAACTAGCTCGAGGGCGGCAAGGGGCCTCAGGACTGCTTTCTTCTCTTTTTTTTTTGTATTTGTAATTTTCCCTCTTTTTTTCTTTTCATGTAATGAACATCGCCCAGTTCGGTCATACCGAACTGGGATTTTGTAACTCCACTTCGGATTTCCAGTAATAGCAATGGCATTTTCAGTTCAATTCTTCTTTTTCTTGTGTTCAATGTTTACAATTCTTAGATAGCTCGCGATGTATGCTTGTTTGTTCATCCGCGCTCTAGGTCGGATCATCTAGCTAGGTCATCCCCGCGCTGGGGTCATAGGAATAAAGACCTAAAAACCATATAATTTTAAACAAGTATATGGTCCCACCCATGTGGGTTCGTATCCAGCCCGCACCTAGCAGGTCGGCCTCAGTTGGTTACGGATCCACCGGCGTGGGCCGGGGTGATCGACCTGATGACTTGCTTTATTCGAGTAATGAGCGAGTCCAGCTCGGTCTCCCGATTTCATACGATAATCATTCAAGCAATCAGCTCGGTGGGGAATACACGGTCGTAGATCGGTTGCTCAAGATCAAGCCGTCTTTGTTTTAATTGTTTGGATGCCACCGTAGTGGATCTGTCCCCAGTCCGGACCACGTAGGTCGGCTGTGTCAGGGGGTGGGTCCGCCGTGGCGGACCTGGATTTTTGTTTTTATTGTTTGGATACCACCGTGGTGGATCTGTCCCCAGGCCGGACCACGTAGGTCGGCTGTGTTAGGGGTGGGTCCGCCGGGGCGGACCTGAATTTTTGTTTTTGTTGTTTGGATACCACCGTGGTGGATCTGTCCCAGTCGACCCGTGGGTCGGCGTGTCGAGTGGGTCGCCGGCGGACTGAATTTTGTTTTTATTGTTTGGATGCCACCGTGGTGGATCTGTCCCCAGGCCGGACCACGTAGGTCGGCTGTGTCAGGGGGTGGGTCCGCCGCGGCGAACTTAGGCATGATAGTTAAGTACTGAACACCGAATTTAAACAACGATTCAAAAACTTCCATTCTTTACTGGAGTAGAGATATTACAATCGGTTTTCAATCATTTACAACTTGAAACATTTTACAACTTGATAGCTACTTGAAGTATTTCTTCAGGTGCTGGATGTTCCAGGGGTGGGGGAGCTCAACTCCTTCGGTAGTCGGCGAAGAGCCGTTGCAGAGGGCTCTGAGGACTACGAAGGGTCCTTCTCATTTCTCAGTCAGGGCTCCTGCGGCCTGGTCTCGGGTGGCGAGGAAGACCTTCCTGAGTACTAGGTCTCCGACCTGGAAACTTCGCTTCCTTACTCTTTGGTTGAAGTACCGAGCACTGTGGAGTTTGTATAGCTCAGTGCGCAGGTCGGCTTCAATTCGCTTTTCCTCCAACAAGTCGACCTCGAGCATAAGACCCTGGTCATTTGTGTGCTCGGAGAAGTGCCGAGTTCGGAATGAGGGTAGCTCGACCTCGGCTGGTACGACGGCATCTACCCCATAGGCCGATCTGAAGAGGTCTCTCCGTCTTTGGTCCTGCATGTTGTTCGGTAGGACCACAGGACGGCCGAGCTCGTCTGCCCACCCCCCTTTCAAGTCCTCCAGTCGGGTCTTGAGTGTGTGCTTGATGATCTTGTTCACGGCCTCTACCGGACCATTGGATTGGGGGTGGTTCGGCGTAGAGTAGTGCTTCTTGATCCCCAGGTCCTCATAGAAGGACCTTAGTCAACGGTTGTCGAATTGCCGGCCATTGTCTGTTATGATGGACTCGGGTATGCCGAACCGGCAGATGATTGCCCTCCAGATGAAGTCCGTGGTCTTCTGTTCCGTGATCCGAGCTAGGGCCTCAGCCTCCGCCCATTTGGTGAAGTAGTCCACGGCCACTATCGCGTACTTCACTCCTCCGCGACCAGTTGGCATGGGTCCTATGAGGTCAATTCCCCACATGCAAAAGGGTCATGGGCTGAGCACATGAGTGATTTCAGCGGGAGGAGCCCCACCGACCTGGGCGTGGCGCTGGCACTTGTCGCAGCGCCTGACGTAGGCGATGGCATCTTTCTTGAGGGTAAGCCAGAAATAGCCCTGCCTCAGGACCTTATGCGCTAGGGCCTGACCACCAGAGTGGTTTCCACATCCCGGAGTGTACCTCGTCGAGTAAAAAGGCCGCCTCTCTCTCGGTCAAGCACCGTAACAGAGGGTCTGAAAAGCTGCGTTTGTAGAGAGTGTTGTCGATGATGGTGTAACGAGCAGCTCTGATGCGCAATTGTATGGCCAACCTGGGGTCCTCCGGGGCCCTACCATCCTTTAAAAAGGACAAAATTTCGTCCGTCCAAGAAGGGGGGGCCAGGTCTACCGCCGCCATATGGGAGGGCTGGGCTATTGCCGACCTCGTCAGTTGGTTGATTGGTACAAATTCCAGTTCCTCTATCCCCTCACTGGTGGCAAGCCTTGCCAGGGCGTCAGCCAGGCTGTTCTGAGTTCGGGGGATCTGCCGAAGGATGACCTCCTCGAAATTTTTCATTTCGACGGCAGCTAGGTCAGAATAACTGCCCATCCGCTCGTCCTTAGCAAGGTAGGTGCCGTTGAGCTGGTTGACGACAAGCTGGGAGTCACTTCGGACCTGGAGGTGAGAGATACCCATCGCCTGGGCGTATCTAAAGCCTGCAATCAGGGCCTCGTATTCAGCTTCATTGTTGGAAGCCGGAAAGGAGAACCGCAAGGATTGGCAGAAAGACTCCAATGAGGGGCTCAAGAGCACGAGCCCAACTCCTGAGTGTATGTCCGTCGATGAGCCGTCTACGTAGAGCGTCCAGGGCTCGACCTTGGTACTGGGGCTCGGTAGGGGTGGGCTAAACTCGGCTATGAAATCCGCCAGGGCCTGACCCTTGACTGCTAGCCGAGGTCGGTAGGAGATGTCGAACTGTCCAAGCTCCACTGCCCATTTGGCGAGCCGACCTGAAGAGTCCGGCTTCTGGAGTACCCTGCCGCAAGGGGTAGTTCGTCACCACTTCGATGGGGTGTTCGAGGAAGTAAGGTCGAAACTTTCTGGAACTGGTGACGAGCGCGAGGGCTAATTTCTCCATTGGGGTGTAGCGCTTTTGCGGGTCGACGAAGGACTGGCTTGTGTAATAGACCGCATCTTGGACATCCCCTCGACACGGGTAAGGATCAACTTCGCGGCATGCTCGAGAGGCGAGGTAGAGGGAGAGGGCGTCCTCCGCCCTAGGTTTCGACAGGAGTGGAGGTCGGGCCAGGTGTTTCTTGAGCTCCTCGAAAGCTTCCTGGCACTCGGGAGTCCATCCGAGGTCCTTCCCTTTCTTCAGGGCCTCGAGAAAGGGGCGGCACCTGTCCGTGGCCTTGGACATGAATCGGTTCAGGGCCGCTATCCGGCCGGTGAAACTCTGGACCTCTTTAACCCTGGTGGGAGGTCTCAGGTTCAGCACGGCCCTGATCTTCTCCGGGTTGGCCTCAATGCCTCTCGAGCTCACCACATAGCCGAGGAATTTTCCGGACTCAACCCCGAAGGTGCATTTTGCCGGGTTCAACTTCATTCTATATTCTCTCAGGACCTGGAACATGTTACCCAGGTGCTAGATGTGGTCAGCGGCCCTGACGCTAGTTACTAACATGCCATCGACGTATACCTCCATTGTGACCCCTATCTGGGACGAGAACATCTTGTTGACCAGGCGCTGGTACGTAGCCCCTGCGTTCTTCAGCCCAAACGGCATAACCTGGTAACAGTAAAGACCTCGGTCTGTTACAAAGGTCGTGTGCTCCTGATATGGGGGATACATTGGGATCTGGTTATAGCCGGAGTAGGCGTCCATCATACTGAGGAGCTCGTGCCCGGCCGTCGCGTCTACCGTCTGATCTATCCGAGGTAGGGGGAACGAGTCCTTGGGGGTGGCCTTGTTGAGGTCGGTAAAATCTATGCAGACTCTCCAGCTACCGTTGTTCTTCTTGACAAGGACTGAGTTCGCGACCCAGGTCGGGTATTTAGCTTCCCTGACGAACCCAATCTCGAGTAGCTTATCCACTTCTTCGCCAGAACCTCCTGCGTTCTGGTTCAATTGGACGTTATTCTTTATTCTTAGAGGCCTGACCGCAGGTCGATGTTGGCCGGTGGCAAACCTTTGAGGTAGGTATCTGCCGAGCCATGTGCGAGCTCCCAGGCGACGTCGGAGGCTGCCGGAGGAACTCAACAAGAGCGAGCGTGTGGGCTCGGCCAATCCTTTTACGATCTTGAGGACTCTTTCGTATTCTGGGCTCGATCTCGGCCTTCTCGAGTTCTTCCATGGGTGTACGCCGGTCCTCATAGCCGACTACGAGTCGTCGAGCTCGGCCATGGCTAGGGGTGGGCGTTTGGGTTGATTCGGGTAGTTCATTACGAGCAACGAACCGTAAGTCCGATTCCTTGAAATTGGAACCGCTTTCGGTTCTTTTCAAATGAAGTACCGTCGGTTCGGTTCCTTCGATTCAGGTTATTTTATGATACATTTTTATTACTCGAAAAACACTAGAAAAAATAAAAATTTTAATTCGAACATAAATGTAACCCAAAAAAATGTAACAAAAAATCTGCTGCTTAGTTAAGTATTTCTTTATATAGCGGTATTCTTAATGCGGCAAGCAACACGGCAAATTAGCTTGTTTAGGAAGCGGCGAACAGGAAAAAATAGTGCTATATTTTTTCAATTTGATTCCGATTCAGGTTTTAGAAAGGACCCGTTCGGTTTTCAATCTTTTTCATTTTGATTCAGGTTGATTCCGGTTCTAATTTTTAAGAACCGTTGATTCGGTTCTTTGATTCGGTTCGGTTCTACCCGTTCGATTCCGGTTTTTATGCCCACTCTAGCCATGGCGACGGCGATCCCCGGGCTCACCTCGGACGGAGGGTGGGTGGCGTCGCACCGTCGGCGGCGACTGATATCCAGGTGTTGCTATCCCCTCGGCATGGGGAACTTCATGGCATAGTGGTAAATGGAGGTCGAGGCCTTGGTGATGCAGGAGGGGCCGACTTAGGAGGGCATTATAATTGCCTGGGAGGTCTACCACGATGAAGGTGCCCATGACGGCCCGTACACATGGCTTTTCCCCTAGTTCCACCATCATTGATATTTGCCCGACTGGCTCAGTGGCGTGACCGGTGACTCAACCACACAGGGCCAAGGGCGCGCAGGCTCAGTCCGCTCGCCGAGGCCCATGTGGAGTAAGGTCCGGAAATATAGCAAGTTGACCCCGCTCCCATTGTCGATGAGTGTCCGGTGTACGTGCGTACCGTTGAGGACCATACTGATGACCAGGGCGTCCTGGTGAGGGTGGCGGACGTGAGCTGCGTCGGCCTCTATAAAGGTGATCTCCTCCTGGGGCTCGGGCGGTCGGCCGGTCTTGATCCTGCCGCGAATCTTGGTAGTCGGTCTGAGCCTCCCTATAAGCCTTTTCCGCTGGTTCCTCGACCCGACAAAGTGTTGGTTGCCCATGACCAACGTATGGACATCGTTCCGTGGCCCCGCAGGCGGTGGAGGCCGGTGGGGGGCCCCCGGCTGAGGTCGGCCGTGATCGGGTTGTGGGGCGACGAACTCGCGCAGCTGTCCTCGCCGAATCAGGCCCTCAATCTCATTCTTCAGGTCCCTACAGTCGTCGGTGTCATGCCCGGCTGACCTGTGGTAGCGGCAATACCTCTCCTGGTTCTGGCTTGAAGAGGGGTTCTCGCCGGCGTCGGGGTGGTAGGACCCCAGATCCTTCACATGCATCATCGATCGCCTTCGGTGGTGTTGAGGGACGTGGAAGGACGGAACCTCTGAGGAGGCTGGTCGAGTAGCCTCGCGCCAGCGTTGGGCGATCTTTGAGTGCGTGGCGCTGGCCGAGTGGTGTCCCTCTCCTTGCCTTTCTCCGGCCGGGGGTCCTGGGGCTTCGTCTCGAGGTCCCTGGACGCCTCCTCAGCCCCAATATGACACTCAACTCTACTGAGGAACTCATGATATGTCTACGGGTGTTCGTGGACCGACCACGGAATCTGGGCACTGTGCAGTAGGCTAATGCTGCCACCAGGGCTGTTTCGTCTGACACACTTCCGATCTCGATGTATCGGTTGTTGAGCCGCTCGACATAGTTCTTCAGGGACTCATCCTTCCCTTGCTTGACGTCTACTAGTCTCTGCTTTGGGGTCGACCTCAGACAGAACCCCATAAAAGCTGCCTGGAACCTAGTCGCGAGGTCGCCCCACGTCTTTATGGAATGTGGGGGGAGCTTCTTGAACCATTTCATGGCATTATCCCCTAGCGTCAGAGTGAAGGCCTTGCACATGAGCTGGTCGCTTTCCGGATGATCTGGTGCCTGAGAGCTCAGGTGTGTAGTAGAAATGTGGTCAGGGTCGGTCTTGAGATCGGGCTGAACCTAAAGGCGGCGTCTGGCGGCGTCGTGGCGCCCTCTAGAGGCGATATGGCGCTTCGCCTCGGCGTGCTTGTCCGACTTCTTGGCGGAGATCGACCACGACCTGGGTGGTCGATCCAGTGCCTCAAGACTTTGGCCGGAGTGGCCTCGCCGGTTGCGCGATGCCCTGCACTCGATTGGGGTCGCCCACTCGACCAAGGGCGTGTCCGTCTTTGGGGTCGAAGCTTGTCGATCACCAGTGCGACGGTCCTATTGTGACTCATCGGTATGCTTTGGTAGAGCTGGGATGTGTTGCTGAAATACAAAGGGGAAGCCCTCCTTCTAGCGCCAATTGTTGATGTCGAAATTAGTAAGGACTAATTACTTATCAACTGAGGTGGGTGTCAGGACCTGAGTAGTAGTAACTGAATGAGTAAAATATATAAGTGTAGTGTCTGAGCTAGTTCTTATTTACAGAGATTTCTCGTGTGTCAAATGAATGCTAAGTGTTCTATTTATAGTGTGCAATCTAGTGGAGGGTAGTAGGTCATCATGGCGCCGGCTAGGTCTGCTCCGAGAATAGATGCAATGATGATGTCTGTTATCTATGACGATCTCGCATTTAAGGCGTTGACCTCGAAACTTGGGTGCAGCCGTTGCTGCATTAATGGGGAAAGGATGGTCTGTCGGCTGCAGGTGGTGTCAGGGTGTCAGAGTGTCAGGTGACACGTGGGTTGTCCTTGTTGGCCTCTTGTGGCGGGGGTGGTCACACACCATGGCCGAGTTGACCTCGGACCATCTGTCAGACATTAGCGATGGGAATAGCTCTCCACAGCTCGGCCGACCTAGGCCCTTGGCCGAGCTAGGCGGGCCCGGCCGAGCTGGACTGGGACCCTCCACATATTCTCCAGTGAGGTGAATTCCAGGGTCAATCCGACCTGGGACACTGAACACGTCACCGGCCGACCTGGTGCCCTTACACGTCAGCGGGGGGTCCATGTTGTCCTGAGGACCTGGGGTGAGTCTGTGCCACGTCACCAGGGTGCCAACAGGTAACATACAAGTTTTGTAATGGAGCACACAATTCAGGAAGATGTTTCATTGGAGACACTTGACTATGGAAGTCGGGAAAAAATTTTAATATCAGAGTACCAAGCAATAAGCATGCACATAAGTATGGAAGACAATTATTATTTAATAAATAATATGATCTCCTATGTATAAATTAGACACTGCTTGATAGTATATGGATCCACCAAGAATTATGTTTGAGAGTTGAAGCGTAGTGAAAGAGGTTAATGTTTGAATTTTTTGCTCTAGGGTGTGATAATGAGTTAGTTGTTATCCTTCCACCCGATAGATCTCATTTATAGACAATTGCGAGAGTTTTAAAATGAGTCATGATGACACTTCGATAGCTATTAACCAATATTGAACGATCTCAATATTCTCGACAGCCGTGGTCTATATCAACCGTTGTATGCATTGACAGCCATTGACCATTTCCACCATCAGTGCTTATTGACTAAAATTTCTGTATGGAAGGCACGTACGCTCAATTGGAAAGTGTTTCGAAACCAAGGGAGATTTAAAACAATGAGAATCCCAATTAAAATGAAGATGAACTGAGAGTAGGAAAAATTCTACAAGAAGAAATTTGATTGCACCCGGATAATGTCAAACGCTCCCATCCACAATTGCACATTTGCCCCAGATCAAAATTTACTTATTTACTCATACATTTCAACTATAATTCACATCTCCTAACACTCCAAACAGAAAATGACACCTGCATTTCCATATATTACATAAGACAGAGGAACAAAAAATTACCACCATAAAACCACAAGCAAGGAAGACGGGGAACCAAGGGCAAGCATATTACACATCAATCGCCTGTATTACCACTAATTTAATGCTTAAAATCCACAAAGTTAAAAAGAAATACACAAAACAAGCAGTTCTTATCACAGTTTCCTCCCCTTTTGCTATCTTACGAAATAATTTAACCCTGATACATACAAAAGGCTGACCGCGAAATCAGTTTTCTTTTTTTTTTTTTTTTTCCTCCCTTTCTTTTTTCTATTTTTCCCCATTTTGTTGCACTTATGAATTCCTTACTCTCTTCTTACCGCGGCTAATGATCAATCTGTAGTCATAGGTTGAGTCATGCAGCACCTGAAACGAGCCTTTCTGACAGTTGTCATGATCTCAGTCTCTGCATGCTCGAGCATTGTGACCACGTCACTGAACGATGGCCTTACATTGGGTTCCGCATCCCAGCAACGGGTCATGATGTCACTGAGAACTGGAAGGCAATCATTTGGGATGTTGGGACGTACGCCTTTGTTGACAACAGCAAATGCAGCTTGAACAGCAGTCATGTTTGGGAATGGGAGTAACCCCGTGATAAGCTCCCACAGGACAATCCCAAAGCTGTACACATCTACTTTCTGGGTATAAGGCCTGTGTTGGATCATTTCACTGCAAACACAGACCACAAAACAGTAAGCACCTTGTTAGGTAATTTAGTTTTAATCAGCAAAGAATCATGTGGCTTTAAAGACATGAACATCAATTGGTTATTTACAGGCTCTTTCCTGTAGTCGTCTTCTAATTTGTTTCTTCTAGATTGGAAAAAAATTATAAGATCTTAAAACTATCTTTCCAGTCTTTGGTTCGATAACAACTTTACATATCTTCTTGCATGGGGCAAAAGGGTTTATATAAGGAGATAATTGCAAATATAGCAAGAAGAGATTTTGCAATCCTAAAAATAACAATTATGGTTAACGGTTCACGCTCTCTTTCTGAGCAGTTCAAGAAATTAATCGCTAGGAAACTACCCTAAGCAGTTCACACTCGCACCCAAAAAGAAGGGCAATGCATCATGGATTCCAGCAAGGGAGAAGTGCCAGAAATTCAAAACTGATGGTGCACTCCCCTTCTCTCAACAAATACTATAAGGATGTGTATTCCAATTAACAGCAAGAAGGTGACCAGAGAAGGAAGAAGTGAAGAATTCGACCGGACACGGTTACCAGAAAAACGCCAGATTTTAGTTTAGATTAATACCCATCAGATTTAACAAGAAGAAAACTTCTCTCTAAGATTTTGGGGCAAGTGATGATTAATAAAATCAAATCCACTGTTAAAAGGTGAAACTAAAACTAATCAGATGAAGGTGACGGAGACCACCCAACCAGAGAAATAATGAGAAAGATTGAGGGAGAAATTTAAATTAATTAAAATAAAAGAAAAGAAAATTAAAAAGAAAAAGGTAATTTCCGAGGAGGGCGGTTTCTTTTTTTTTTTTTTTTTTGTGTGTGTCTTGTGACCGTGGGTTCACAAGGAAGGAACGTCAAGAATGGAAAGAGAGATTGAGAGATTGGAGAAAAAATATTGTTAGGAACGTTTTTGTCAAGCCGCAATAAAATATTGCTACATTTGAAGTAACATAATAATAATAATAATAATAATAATAATAATAATAATAATAATAATAATAATAATAAATGTTGTTTTCTAAATGTGAACGGTTAAAAGTTGCTATACCTGGAATATTTTTTTTACTAAATAGTAACTGGCCATAAGACAAAAATATTTGTACTGGCAGGGAAAGAAAAACCACGAGCCTTCACAGGATGAGCTGTCCTTCAAACAATACGTGAATGCATGGAAACAGCACAAATGGGATGATAGCCTCACGATCAAGAAAACATAGGATTCAGATTTACTATTAACCATGAGATTTATTGTTCCTGAGTTATCCAGCAAGGAATCTATTTTCTCCACACCGAACAACTGGGGTTGTAAATATAATTCGCCTAGAAACTTAACAAATAATAACAAATAACTGTAGTTATCACTAGTGAAGGATTTATTTCAACCAGGGGATGAGACTCCAAAATAAATGGCCGAGAAGAACAATCCAGAACAGCTGTTTCTCTTTAACAACATAAAAATATACACACTGCTCAGCAAATATAATTTACACATCATCAATGTGTAGTCACCTGTCATTCTCCTATTCAATTCAAAATGCCAAAAATGGCATTCAAGGAAAGATCAGTATTAATACAACGGCAGCTAGTAGCGGGATGGGCTTCATGTGACTAGGCCTGTAAATGGATCGGATTCAGATCGGATCGACCTAAATCCATATCTGATCCAATAAGAAAATTCATTAATCCATCGAATTTGGATTTTCCATCGGATATTTGATTAGTAAATCCATATCCGAATCCATCGGATTCGGATAAAGTCCAATCCATTGACGGTCTTAAACGTCTTGATAAATTTTTTGGCACAAATTCGAAGGTCACAAACCATTGCAAGAATTTCAATACTTATAATTATGCCCTATTAATAGATAGCTATGCATGAATATATTTTATTTGTTTGAAATAGAATGTTATGTACATTTAAAAAATTGTAATTTGATAAGTTCTTTTCCAATCTAATTAAAAGTATATTATAACATGTATTAATGCATTGAAATTCGATAGGTCTAAAAACTTTTCATTAATATTTAGAAAATATAAAATCTAACAATGAAAAAAAAAAAGAAATTAGGAAAATATAAAATCAGGCTAAAAATTTAAAGAATTGAAAAAAGATAGTAAAATAATATTATTATATTATATTATATTAATATAAAAATCGGATCAGATTATTATCGGATCGGATTGGCTTTTGTCCATATTTGCTCCATTTATTTAAAGGATTATTGGATTTGGATCTTTATCGGGTTGTCGGACTAAAACCTTAAAACCATCTCCTATTAATTTCACCGGATTCGCATCGGATTCAGGTAAAAATCCGATCCATTGACAGCCCTACATGTGACCACGTAAGGTTACCAAATGAAATGATACAACACATATATCAGTAAAGCATTACGGCTGTCAGAGTTCCATTACAAACATTTTAACTTCGTAATATCCCTCTTAATTCTTTCAGGAGGTTTTATGCAAAATGAAAACAAAACTTAAAACATGAGCAGTGTTATGCTTTCATTTTGGACTTTTCCAGGAAGAGGAAAGGAAATAACCAAAGCATCACAGAGTGGTAGCTTAGAGACTAACACTGAAAACCTAAGAGCACGAGGCACAAAGAAAGAGCATAGGCAGCATTGACAGAAGTAGAATGAAGACATGTGCTCAAATTATTCTGTTTGTAGTAACTGGATACAACTGTTCCCACTCCTTTACTTTCTCTTTATTGTTCTACTTCTTCTTCTTCTTCTTTTGTTTTTTCCTATTTTTCCCCTTTTTTCTTTTCTCTGTGTGTGTGTTCTTGCAAATGATGCAGAGCACAAAGCTCAGATTTGATGCTAAATCCAACAGAATGGATACATTCAGCCAAAGCATGAACTTTATACAGCTCACTTTTGCTATAAGCGGCAAGAACAGAAAATATCTGAGGAACTACCAAATGAACATGCATTAATAGCTCATTGGCTTCAAATTTCACATTCAAAAATAATTTTCTTAGAAAATCTCTACCAAACAAACACTAAATGATAGTCACAATTATCAACTCCAACCAAAATATATAAATTCGGTAGATAGTAACATGTTACTAAACAACACACATAACAGATACAAGACAAATAAAAAGTAAATAATCAAACATTTCAATGACCAGATATAAGGTGATCAAAAAATTTTGATTGTAGAGTAAAGAAAGGAACTTACGGTGCCATCCATCTGTATGTCCCTGTCTCTGGTGTCATTCCTTCTGTCTGCACCTCAATACGGGCAACCCCGAAATCTGCAATTTTTATAGACTTGTCTGCAGCAATAAGAAGATTGTCCGACTTCAAGTCTCGGTGAATCAAATTAAGTCCATGTACATATTCCATCCCCCTAGCCACATCCAAAGCCTGCTTTACAGCCAATTTCAATGGTACCGCTCGGTTCATTCGCTTCATCAAGAACTGACGCACAGAACCCCCCTTTGCATATTCAGTCACTATGCACCACACCATGGGTTTACGACATGCACCAATGAAGCGAACAATGTTTGGATGCCTCAGTGTAGCCAACATCATCACCTCCTGCTGGAACTGCTGCTCCATCAAGTGGGCCCTCTCCACATCATTCTCAGGCTTCTCCAGAAGCTTAATTGCCACATCCTCGCCATTATACGTACCCTTGTAGAGCTTCCCAAATGCCCCCTGAGCAAATGCATCACCCATGTTAAGATTTCTCAAGTCAATCGTCCACTCGTCATAATTTCTAAGACCCTCAGTTGGATATCGGGCATCCATCAAAGCTTGAGCTAGTGCATCATTGCTTAGTCCATTAGTGGCTCTTCCACGATTGACACTTGCAGCTACTGAATAGTTCTTAACACGCTTGAGGCCCTGGTGTCCTAATATTCGCGTATGAGAATCATTTGATCCGACACTGCTGTTGTCCGTTGACATGGCAACAGAACGCCCTCCATTGCTCAGCTGCAAGCTCCCGTAGCTGTCAATGGACATGTTTGATCCCTCATTCAGCTTCTGATAGAAGTTTTGGGAGAAATCATCTTGGTTATTGTTTAGACCCATAATTCCAGCAAATCCAGGACCCTCCATCATCTTCTATTCCTTTCTGAACACAGTTGCTGGAGAAAACAATAGGGAAAAAAAATCTTCTACAAAATTTGTACGCCTACTGCATGAGAACGTGCAATCTGAGAACCCCAATGCCGAAACCTACAAAAATCGATCACTAAAACGTATCAACTATCAACTCAAGTCTAAGATCATACGCATTTAATAAATCTCTAACAGAACTATATTTTCCCGGGAAAATGTACCTGTAGGGCAGTTTAACACTGTTTTATCATCATCCTAAAAAGCAGTTCACTAGTTTCTCAATTTAAACTTACAGAAAGCCTCAGTAATAAAACTATGCTTTAATTAACAAAAGAAAAAGATTTCCTTTCTTTTCTTTATCGTGTGTTGACCATCAAGTCCGTTTCACCATCAATTTTCCAACCCCAAAAAACACGTCCAACATACAACTCAAGGGCTCATGCTCAGAAAATACAAAAATCATTTTATTTTTTTTTACAACCACGAGTTCATTACAAACAAAGACAGCTAAATTCCCCCAAATAAACCCCCATTAGAATTACGTAACTAAACCAAACCTCGGAATTTGATAAATTTTAGCGATCCCCGTAAAACTCAGAAAAAAATGGAAAGTAACACACCTCGATCGAGAGGGCTTGACTTCGCTTTTCGGAAGGCTTTAGAGTTCAGAGAGGAACCCGATACAATTCCCCTTCGGTTAGGTTAATTTACAACTTTTCCCCACGAGTCGCTCCACTTCAGCTGTACATAACTCAGGCAAAGGAAAGCGAGAATGGCAACACCTTTAGAGAGAGAGTAGTTGCAGAGATAGAATGAAGAGAGAGAGAAAAAGAGAGAGACGAAATGAATGAACGCAAGTGTATGCAGAACCAGTCTTCGTTTACTCATTTTTCAGTTTTCCCAATTTTCTTTAGGTAAAAACTGCACTGTTGACCCCCCCAATGTGCGGAAAGAGTAGCAAATTGGCCTACGGCCTTTTATAATGGAGCGATTCAGTCATCAGCCTTTTTGGTATGCCGTTTACTCGTCCTCAATTCTAGAAGCCAACCATTAATGCTCGACTGTCTAGCTTTATGATTTTAGATATTGCTTCTCAACTCGATTGGTCTCCATCGATTTAATAAGGTAATTGGTAATCATGAAGACAACACTTCAATCTAACAAGGATTTAACCAGAAATTAATAACATCTTAATATTGGCAATTTAACTTTATGCCATTATATTATATTTCTCAACTTAATTATTCTTTTTAAAGTGGTAATATTAATAAAGATAACATGTCATTTTGGCAAAAAATTAAATAAGAATAAACATGTTATGTCTATTCAGAGTCGATACTTCAATGTATCGTTGAATTTTAAATCACGTGTGACTGTAAGAGCAAGAGAAATCAACTATGTTAGATAGCCTCGTACATTTTGGTTTCCATACATGTCGCTCTGTGCAAAAGCTTGTATTGTAAGTCAAATAGAACTCTGTTGAATATGATAAAATTGCATAGGTGTCATTATTATTATTATTTTTTTGGGACAAAGTTCTAAGAGCTGTAGAATAAAGTTGGATATCTCTTATTCCAATTTAATCGAATGATTGATTTGTTGTGCGCTTTGTGTTTTATAATGAAATTTTTTTCAACCATAGAAGTTATAAATTTAAGAAACTCGTATAATATTACTTTCCGATTCTTCAACAATAAAATATCACACGACAATAAAATATCACACGAGATAGTAATTTGAAACATTCTCAATGGTACATTATTGATTCTTATCGATGCAACAAATAGAATAAAAGTGAAGAGAAAATATGGTCGGTGATGATCAGAACAATTAATGCAAAAGATTACATAGATAATGCCCAACACTTATGTCTAGATATAGACAATGTGTTGAACATTGTCTATTTTTTAATTCGCTATGTAAGCTTTTTCTTTTCTTTTCTTTTTTTCCCCCTTTCCCCACACCTAGAGCCACATTTTGAGAATGCACCATCCCAGCAGGGATTATCGGAGAGAATACTAGATGCGGACACTATAACAAATTAATCAAACAAGAATAAAAACATAACAATGACACAAAATATTGAAAATAACTACTATTTTCTTCGATTAGTCTTCCCCTTCAACTCCAAATTTTCTATTGAAGGAGATTACAAAAGCAATTACACGGACAAGCGGCCTAAATTTTCAAATGCTATCTAATATTTCAGAGATACACCAGGGACAACTATTCATTGAATTCCTCCAATCATGTATTTCATGTATTCCTTAAATTAACTTCCACCCACTCTGAAACTGGTTGAAAACATATACACAGCAGATGAATGATCGCCCTGCTTAAAAAAGCTAGAAGACAACTCAAAAAGCATCATGTGCTTAAGATCCACCACTTCCTATGCCATGTACTCTCAGCTCCATAGCCCACATTTTAAAAAATAAGTATAAACGAGGAGGGCACCCCAAGAATTCCAACTATGAAGTACCCGAGCTCTTTATCTTTTGTGGGATACAAGTGGGGGTGGTGGGAGAAGAGGGGCGAGCAATGAGACGATGGTAAAGATGGATGGTCTGAGTTTAAAGATACCACCTCAAGTACCCTTGTTGTTTGAGTCCAATCAAACCCAACTCCTCCACGCAATGTATCATGTGAAGTCCCGTGTATGCTTATTCCAATTCGGTATGAGGACTGGTTTTAACACCATCCAGTCCCAGGGCATTGGCCAAGTTACTAGACAGTTGATTTATTGACTCTGCAGAAAGAGATGGTGTATTGCCAGTTTCACTGGCTCGCTGCTTGGCCCTCCTCTCCAGCAAGGACTTCTCTCGTTCGTCATAGAAGTTGAAATCATCAAGAAGGGATGTATCAGCATCATGATTCTTGAATATTCTTAAAATTTCAAGACCCTTGTTCAAGTTTCACCTGAAACCAAACGCCACAAGATCAATTCATTTCAACTGCCCATTTATTTTGAGAATCACTCTCTTTCACATTCATTTCAACTACGCATTCTCAAAAGCACTACTTTTCCCTAATTTAAACCACAGATTCCCCAAAAGGGAACTTCTGAAAAAACTGCATCACAAGCATTCAAGCTCAATGGACAAGATTCAAAAAACAAAAAAAAAAAAAAAAAGCCCAATGCACAACGGTGAAAAAGTGTAAACAAAATAAAACACTTCCAAGACAAGAGGTAAATGTTTAAAGACTAATAATACCTCTTGAGAATCTCGACTGTGAGTAACAGGCTTGTTGTCATTATTTTCAAGAAGTATGTGACGGAATTGACTGTTGGGTACATCTTTTATGATATGCCATTTGACGGGGAACTGCCCACTCCACCTGTCCTGCTGCCAGTACTCAGCATTATTCTCAAAATCAACTGGTCCAACCATCTCAGCCACTCCACAGAACTGTCCACTACCATTAACCTGTGGATTGGCCACATCCAGCAAATTTTAGAGAGTAACATTAAAGAAAAGAACAACATTAAAATCTACGAACTTGAAATCACAGGTCTTGCAAAAGTCTCTAGTATGGGAGCAATGTTATAATGGTGCGGAGAAAAAGGAAAACAACACTAAAATCTCTGAATCTGAAATGAGAAATCTTTACGAGTCTATACTCTACATATAGGAGCAGGTTTTAAAAAGGGTAATGTGTGGCCAGGCCCGATTCCAAGCCTTTAAACATGAAAATGCGTTATCTTATTTTATATATTACTATAATTATAACATTTCAAAGAACATACAGGAAAAAAGGAAAAAAAATACTACCTCCGTCCCATAAATATTGCCTATTTCCAGTTTCACAAAGATCAAGAAAAATGCAATTACTAGTGTTAGAAAAGTAAACTTTTTTTTGATAAGAAACAAATAATTTTATTGCCAGAGAAGATAACTGGCGAGGTCCAAATGAAATAGGAATTTATCTATATCACAAAAGATTCCAGCTGCTCAAGCCCAATGTCCTGCGTAAAATAATATCCTGTCCCAACTATCATCTACAGAGGTGTCCAAGTCGTCAAAAATCCTTCTATTCCTTTCCTTCCATAATACACAAGCTGCTGCCATCACAATCATTTTCCAAATCTCCTTTTTCTGTTTCCTATTGCCCCCAAATGACCACTTAGTGAGAATCAAATCTGCTCACTTTCTTCAAAGAGCACTTGATATATCAAATAGCTTCAAAATTCTACTCCAAATCCTTTGGCTAACTCACAATGGGTAAGGACATGATCAATAGTTTCATTTTCCTTTCTACACATAACACAGTAAGATGGAGAAATGCACAAAAAAGGTCTTCTCAATTGCAATAAATCGCAAGTATTTACCTTCCCCAAGGACACTAACCGAGCAAAAACTTTCACTTTTGAAGGCACCACACCCTTCCAAATGAATTTGAGATGTGGGAAAAATGAACCACGTGAAGATTGACAAAGAACACTGAAGAAAGATTTACAAGAGAAATTACCCGAGGAATGAACACTCGAAATTCTTTTATCCGGTGCCAAGGGATCAAGTTTTGTGGTATCAAGTATGTTTAAGAGAGAGGTGAAATCATCGAAGTCGCTATCACTAAAGTTCCTAATATACCCTTTCATTTATTAGATGTTTTATTTTAACTAATCTATTTTAATAATAACTATGCAAATTAAATGAGAGCATATAAGACAGTTAATATTTTAAATACGGGTATGTTTGATTCACAATAAATTTCCAAAACAATTTCTCTCTTCTCCTTTTCAATCTCACATACAAATATTTTATATTTTTTAATACACTATCTTCCATTTTACACCACACAATCTACACATAATCCGAGTAAACAAAACTTACTTTTCATTTATGATGAATCAAACATACCCTACATCTTTAAAAAGGATGTGGGCTATATTTTGGAATGAACAAAAATGGAATAGTGGATTATATTTATGGGACAGAGGTAGTAATAAAATAATAAAAATAGATACAAAATGTGCACTTAAAAGAACATTTCTGCTTCAAAGAAACAGGAGGCTAAAATACACATTAGCAACAAATTCGCAGAACTAAATACATATCCTAATTACTTTAGGACATTGCATCAGATGACAATTATGGTTATTTCAAACATCAAGCGACCATACAAAGAGCATGGCTTGCCTGCTTTCTAGTTGACTAGTCTTTCCACAATATCACTAATTTTATCCTCAAGGTAATTGTAAGCATGCATTGATTATGCCATGCAAGTTTTATCAGTTCAGGAAGTACAGAAAAAACTTACTGAGAAAAATAGGAAGACTGGATAAGCGCCTTCCATTTCTTTGGCTTCATGATAGGCAGCATCCAGTTTCCTGTTTCCAAGAGGTGTGCTGGCCCAAATACCATATTTAATGCTCTTGTGAATATTGTCTTCACTGAAAGACTTGATAACAAAAAATTTGGCCTTGCCATAATCAGTGATGAAATCAGGGGAGTTGAACTGATCAACATGAAACGCAGGAATAGAATTAACTTCTTTTTTGGTGCGAGACGAAGAGCCCTCTTCAGGTTCTCTTGTCTTTGAAGCCCTTGGTCCACGGTTACGATCAGTCGAGAAACTGAGTAGATCAGCTGAAATACCGGCAGAGTCCCTATCCCCTTCATATCTTCTGCCTTTGTCGGTTCCAAACCTAGGCTGGTAAGAATCTGACCCACCAGTGACTTGGTAAGGGCCAACATGCGGATAATGTCGAGCTGAGGAATCTGACATCAATCCATAACCTTGAAGGGGGGTCTGCATTGAGATATTTTCAAATTACATAATCAGTCAGGCTTAAATAAGGCAATCCCTCTCGTATAAAGTTCATATAGATAATGATTTAGTGATCTATTAAACATGATGATTGATGAGACAGCACTGTGAAACGATACAGAGATTAATATTTGAAGAAGGAAATAGAGAAAAAGAAGCAAAACAAAATAGGTAAATATGGTGAACTGTTGTTTTACAAGATAACACTATAGAGGTTATAATAGAGAAAGAGAAACAAAACAAAATAGGTAAATATGGTGAACTGTTGTTTTACCGGATATCAATATAGAGGTTATATGTTTCACATATATACAAGCCTTTGAAGAGATTTATTAAAATCAGAAGTGACTCATCAATTAACGATTAAATGACTAGAAGTATTATGTACAAATTACAGAGACATAATATAACAAATAATATGAAGACAGAAGCCAATAAATTCCCTCCATGAATGAGGGTATACACAGATAAGCGAGTATTGTAGACGAACCTGGGCAACATTTTGCTCATATGGCCCAAGTATACCCATTCCCAATGGATGAGGATACACAGTTCCAGAGGTCAATGGAGACAAGAACCTGCTGGTTTCTAAGGCACTAGAATGATTGGGAAACGGTTCACCAGATCCAAACTCACTTGAAAAACTGTAAAGGCCGACCCCGCTACTTCCAGATATATCTCCACCAATAGATCTGTAAGGTAAATAATAACCAGATCCAGGCCCAAAAGCAGCATTTTCATTTAGATTGTCTTGACCTCTACTTGCTGATGGCACCAATTCAGACTGCGCAACTGAAAACATTGAATTGACCTGTGGAAGGCCAGGAGAAACTGGTGGAGGATAATATGATGGAGAAATAGGCATTTGGTGTGGAGAGAATAACTGATTGTCAACCATTATAGGAGATAGAGGATTAGCAAGGGGAGAGAACTGTCCATATGCCATGTGGGAATCAAAGCCATAGCCCGGAGGAAAGTAAAGTGACTGATTGTCATTGTACATCGCCTAAACAAAATAAAATTGTTAGTGTCTGTCAGGCACCATTTACTAAAGAAAATAGATGCAATAAAATTATCAATACCTACCATAGGTAAGACATGCATGTTGTTGGAATTAACATAATTAGAATCTTCGGCCAGGTTAACCGTTCCATTGCCATAACCTGGATTAGAAAAAAAGGTAACACAGAGAACCAAACAACATATTAGAGAAGCACAACCAATAGGATGAACAGGGAACATAATTGTTAAAAAAAGATTAACCACATCAGCCAATATTTTGCTTTGAGTTGATAGTAAAAACAACCATCGCATCACAAGTTCATTTTGCTCCCAACTTTAAGGAAGTTCATGTTCACATTCATGAATCGCAAATGTTGAAACAACTGATAAGAAAAGAGGCAAAGGAATATTTGGGCAGGTCTTTCTACATTTCCTTATCCATATGAATGATGTATCTAACTACTATGTATGCATATGCGTGCAGAAGCACTATCATAAACCATTAAATGCTTGGTTACTGGAAAAGTAGAGGGATTCTTTACGTAATTATTGTTAATGAAACATCACAAGAATTATATATTTAGAGAACAATAGTTTAAAAGAATTATGTAACGATATAAAAAATGACCTGGTAATTCACTGTAGTTGTAATCAATACAAGTAATATATTAGCCATTAAGTGCCTATCATATGTTATTAAGAACGTTAAAAAGTGATTTTTTTGCGTAGTAATTATTCTGAAATTTTTTGGTTAAAACTAGGGGTTAGTAATGGAGGGAACCTGATTTTTCCGTGAGGTTGACAATGAACTTTGATGAATTCACTTGCATTTAAGTCAATTGAAATTGAAAACTGATAATTAAAAATCGAAATTGCTAGGTTAACAGGACCGAAACTGCATAGTAAAAGGCATGATAGCATAGCCACGAACTAACTCTTAGAACATCATAGAGGAAGCAGAACCTAATCACGACTTTGAAATTGACCGTAACAAATTCAAGATGGATTAGCTTCTAACCTATAACATTCACCATTTGAAAACTACAATAAGACTACATTTTAGATGCCTAAGAATAACAAGACAACACAATATTCATAAAAAGTCAATCTACATAGTCTAGCCATTCCACTTCAATGTTTTCCCAACGAAGGGGATACATTCTTTTCGATAACAAACTTAAGAGCCAAATTTGGCAGCACCATACATAACAAGTGGTTTAACACATCAGCTTCCAGTGGAATCGACAATAAAATTGTAGCTTGAAATCAAAATTCTGACTGATTCTATCTGTTTAAGTTTCTACATGCATGAACATTTTTGTACATAAAAGAAAAATCTGGTAGCAAGTGACTGACCTCCATAACGAAAACCTTGTTCTTGCGGAGTATAAGCATTAAATGGGTACATAGTGGTAACCGATACACTTGTTTCCGAGGTTGCACGTTGATCCTTTAAGCTTCTTGAACCCCCTGAGATGGATGCATCCAGAGATGGATTTATGGAATTTATCCTTTCATCTTTTGGTGGAAGCGGCTGATAATTTATTCAAAAAGAGATGCTAATGGAACACCAAAAAAACCACCAAATATACTCAAACCATAAATGATTTGGGGACACGAAATAGAACAAGGTTATGCTGTGCTTGTAATCTACCTGTTCTGTTGACATATGCAGCTCAACAGCGCTGTCACCTGCATCAACCAAAAAAACCCAGATCGTCAAAAGATAACAAATGATGTTTTCCAGACTAAGTTACATGTTTTACTTGAAAAATGAATAAGTAAAACACTTAAGGTCAACACAAGAATCTCACGGATCTAAGCACAAAGCATAAAATTGGCCATCACAGCGAGAAAGAGAACAAGAACGGAAAATGTGACACAAGTGGAACAAAAGCAATCCTAGAAGATCACTTTGCTTTACAGTCAAACAATTCATACAATTTTTTTTTTTTTTTTGGCAATTTGTAATTAATCTTTCATCCAAGTAAAATGTTATGGCATATTCACTATTACAAAGGAGTCAAACTAAACAACAAACCACTCACACTGGATAGAAGTATTTCGCAGCACAAATTAAGGACTCAAAATCATAACTTGTCAACAAATGCAAACTCACGTCAAAGCAGAAAACAAAGAAAGAATCTAAGAACCCAGCAAAACTTCCAATTCAGAACACCACAAAAGTAATAAAGTACACAACTTATTGATTGCATAACCTCGCCCACACAGCATGTATATATAAACAACAAAACAACATATATGCAAACTGACCAGGAGATGAAAAAGACGCGCTGTTGATTCATACCTTCCATCAACTGCAATTTGGAGCATACACAATTTGAATCCAACCGAATCAGCCAAAAATCAGATCTATCTGAACTGTTCTATCCCAAAATCAATCATCCTTTTTGTTTCTTCCTCCAACCAAATTGGATTTACGGTAATGACGGGGAATCAAAAATTGCTTCACGAAAGGTCTGGAAACAAACGGCACGAAAGGGGTTTAAGGGAGTCATATGCTATATGGTTATACACACACGCATTGTACACAGGGAGGAATATTTTAAGGCAGACGGGACGAGGTGGAGTCCATATTTGACTGAGCTATTAACTTTGTAGCTAAGTTTAGTTAAAGAATAATTTTCGCTTGGGTCCCCAAGCTTTCTATTCTATAGTAATTTAGTCCAATTCAATTTTTATCCTACAGTCAAGACTCCCAAGCTTTCTTTTTTTTTTTGACGGGGACTCCCAAGCTTTCTATTCTATGGTAATTTACTCCAATTCAATTGTTATCCTACCCTCAAGACTCACGATATAGTGCATTTTACATACCAATAGTTACTCGAAAGACTAGATGGAAGGTCGAACTTTTGGGACAAGGCAAGGGTATAATCATTCATATCGTACAGTCCGTACTAGTACTAGTATTGCAACTTTTGGGACAAGGCGAGGGTGCACTCATTTATACCGTACTAAGTACTAGTATTGTAATTTCATCTTGCTAAGTCAATATTTGGAAAAAAAAAATCAATAATAGAGTTCTTTGGAAATAGATTAATTGTTGGAATTGTGCAACTATTATCGTGATATAATATGTGATTACAAAAACTCCACAAGTATAAACATGAAGAGAGACCCAAGTCATAGCAGCGGAGACCCAAAAATACCATTAAGCTACATTTACTTAGTAAAAAATTTCACTTATTTCTTTTTAATGTTTATTAAATCATAGAAGCTATCGGTAGCCTAAAACATCAAAGGATCATGCTAACACATTACGGTGTCAGATTCAATTTCCATATTAAAGACAAAGTTTAATGTAAATAAACTAAAATTTAATTTAATTTAATTTAATTCCCAAATTGGATTTTCAAGTCGGAATAATTCTTTAAAAAAACTAAAATTTAGTCAATTGTTGAGGTTCAAACCCAACACAAGCAAGCATATTATTTAACCCTTAAGATATTGAGAATTGTCAAAAATCACAATTGAGAAATCAAAAAACAAAACAAAAGGCAGAAAATTACAACAAATAAATCACTAAAGTGATGAAATAGGATAAGGGCAACTCAAGTTCTTGTCAGTTCTAGCTTAATACTACTTGTTTGTGTAGAACTGTATTTTACACCAGCACATATGATTCAAGCAGCCAAGGGAATTGCAGTTGCGGGTAGCAACAATTTCTACATGCTGCCTTTACCGACCTCACAAGATGGTAGGAGGTTCCTTCACTGACGTTATAGCAGCATGGAAATGCCTGTTACACACGGCTTTAGCAGACATGTTTTCCCTAAGAGCGATCATTCAAACTCTTCTGCAAAGGTTAGCCAAATCTGCTCTGGAGAACCCCTCTGTGTGTTCAGCTATCTGTCGAAGATCAACTTCATTTCCCAACTTCGTGTTTAGTTTACGTGTATGGATTCGAAGGATTTCAGGTCTACCTTCCGAATCAGGTATTGGGACATGAAGTACCAACAGTATTAACATCATACATGAGTCGATATCAAAATAAATTTTATTACAATACAATTGCGTAGTATCATAATGCCACTCCCGATTTAGTGCAAGCTGGTTCCACCAAATCTTGTGCAGGCAGCCGATGTGGTGTGATTTCATCTGCTTCCAAACTTGCAGTATAGTCCAAATTGCGTTACATCAATTGCTTGTACAAGATTGAAAGTAATCAAAATGCTCACTTCATCAAACCGTCCAGGACCCCGAAGAGCAGGGTCGATTGCATCCAGAAGATTTGTAGCAGCCAAAACAAGGACTCCCCTTACATGGCAAGCCAAAAATATCGTTAACACGTCTCCATTTGCGATTGCAATATTAATTTGAACTATTATAACTTACTTTAGACTCTTCTAAGCCATCCATTTCAGTTAACAACGTAGATAGAATTGAACTTCCTCCGGAAATTGAATTTTCACATAATTAACTGTATCAAAGATGACTAGTTCACAGCTTCTCGTTGAATTGTAAGGTTCCAATAGGCAGTGGCAGAGCTAGGAATTAATTGGACTGGGGGCCAAAAAATTCTAGCTTGAAATGTTGGAAGGGGGATTGCCCCGCTTTTCGGGATTCGGGGAATTCTTTATCTAATATTATTGAAATAAAAAAGTTTAAGTTAGTTTAATTTTAATAGGATTACAAATTTCAAATATGTCTATTTAAAATTAAGCAAATCTAAATATCTAACGAAGAGAAAAAAATAAATTATATACAACAAATATATATGACTGGAACTTACAACACCAACTCATCCTCTTCACCTGTTGAAATAGTGAGATTTTCCAAACCCATCTCCATATTGACTCAAATTGGCTAAATCCTTCTCGCACAGATAGAAAACCATCGAAAAGAACTAAAGATAAGATAAAACCCCCAGCCAAAGAATTTCAGAGAACCCCCATAAAGTGAGCAGAACTAGCTGTTGAAGTTTTACATGAAAGAAAGAGAATGGGAAGAGCAAAAAGAAAAAAAAAAAGGAAAAAAGCAAAAAAAAAAAAAAAAAAAGCAGGGGGTCAGTGGGGTCCTTGGACCCCACAGGCCCCCATGTGGCTCCGCCAATAGGAAAAGAATACGAAAAAATTACCGTTTGGCACCGATTGAATCAATATCATCACAGAATATTATGCTCGGAGCACAAAGACGAGCTCTATGAAACGTATCGAGCAACAGAGCTTCACCCTCGCCAACGTACTTATTATATAACTCTGCAGGACTAATGCAGGATACAAACTCAGAAAATGCAAAAAACTACAAATTAAGCTTTTACATGCACAATAATGGATAAAGCAGTGCACAAGCTGAGTGATATATATTCAAGAAAACTACTTAAAAACAAAGTTTAATACTTTTCAAATGATTCAACGAACAAATTACACTATGGCTACAGCTGAGAACTTTATAAATCGAAGCCGAAGGAGTCACTTTCTGCTTCTTTCGAGTTCAACAATCCGCTGATGCAAATTTAATCCTAGAAAAGCACCCATCTCCATTTTTAACCCTTCCATGAGATGAAACTTTTTAACAAGAGTTGTCTCTGAGCACCTACCCAATCTTGAGAATGATACTGTGCAATTTCACTCATTTTTCTGGTGCAAATCACTAAATCAGTAATACGATGGTGTTTATGGTTCAAACCTTCAAGTCTTTCAATCATATCCTCCAATGTCATCCCAAGTAACCCTGGAATTTTTATCAGTAACACCTCTTGTGATGCTGGGCTTAACCACTGACATAGCATGCTTCCAGTCCCTGTTAGCTAATAGCTTTTAAGTTTCTCATCCTTAAACCTCAATTGTATTTACAGTTTCAAATCAGCTAATTATAGCTTTTTAGGTTTCTCTGGTCTAAAAGGTGAAGGCTTTTGAAAATTGCGTGATACTAGAAAATGGAAATATTCCTTCGGAATCCACTATTCCGATGGCCTCACCAACATGTAGAGACTTGTACCAAACAATCCATTTCAGATACTAATTAATATAGAATCAGAAATTGGCACGTCATTAGTACATGGTTCCACACCGACAAGAGTTACGTTATGCAATAGTATGTTCCTCGCATGGCCAAAAAGCCAAAGGAGTAAAATTATTTGCTATTACAAATACAAATATATTTTTTCGAATAAAACTTACTTACCAAAGGTTAAGAATGGATTAATATTTCTTCTCATATTATAAAGCCGAAATTTACGAAAAAATACTGTATGTTTCAACCAATGAACAACTAATTAATCTAACAAATTTTATTTGAGAAAATGTCCAATAAGTACAATCCAATGCCTATTATTGCCCATTAAATTTGAAAGTCTTATTTTTTAACCACTAACTATAACTTTTTTTAATTTACTTACCACCAACCCATTTAAAATTTTTTTATTACAACTTTACCCTTATCTCTATTTACAATCATATCTCTATTTTTCGCACCATTGTTTGTGGACGATAGGCTATAGTGCTAGGTTGCCAGCTGTACTCGGCTCCCACGTTGCCTCACCACCGTCGGCGACTGTATATTTCGACAGGTGCTTTTTGCAATACGATAAGTATAGTTTCTTTGGGGAACCGGGGGACCAAAATTGGGACATGTGAAATTGCAACAGTCGGTTGAGACTAATACCAGAGGGATTTAGCTTATACAATCAAAATCAAATTTAGGTAAACGTCCCAATCGGAATTTACGAGAAATGTTGAAGATTTGATCGATAACGTAACTTCGACTGCGGTGTTGAATGACGGCTACGCGCCGACTGGATTGAGAGGCATTTTTGGATTGGCTGATTGTCGGAGAACTTTGAATAGGAATGGTTGTAGAGAGAGTTTGGCGGCGGCTTGTAGGGAGATGACTGGGTGTTTACCCAGCCGCGACGACAGAGCATTGATGACTAGTTATTATTTGAGATATTCAGGTATGTTTGATTGGGTGTTAAGTTGATGTGCGTGGTGTTCCGTGTAAAAATGTGTGGTTAATATTATTTTGGGAGATGTGTGTGGTTGAGAATGAGTATGAGGTTATACGAAATTGCGTGCGGTTAAATTTATAATGGAAAGAACAAGCCCGAAATTCTACTCTAATCATTCTGATACATTGGAGAATGGTTTGGCAAGTTTGACTTCATCAACGGTTGAATCATATTATCAGTTGGATCAAATACTTTTTGAATTTGCTTAGAATTTAGTTTTGATTATACCTATTTGCTGGTTATCTTTTGCTCTTTTTCTTCCTTTTTTTCAAACATTTCTTTTCTTTCTTTTTGCGTGTGTTCGTGTGTGCTTATTTTTGTCTAAAATTTTGCTAAAAGTGGAGTGTAGTGGCAGGGACCACGAGATGTGTGGATAATAATGAGTGATGATGTGAAATGTGTGGTTGATATTGATGTTTGACTTTGACTTTTAGTAGTAGGTAATTTTTAGGTGAAAATAAGTGGAAACGAACACACGCTTTGTAATCTAAGTAGAGACCGGATTAATTAAAATATCTTATTATATCATTGTTATTTGAATCTTGTATTTCCAGAGTTTTCTAAATTTTGTAGCTATGGTGCAAGGAGTAAGCTTCTCTTCCCAATGCTGGGAAGAGAAGAAAATTCTAGTAGGAGAAAATTCCATCCCCCGCTCACCCGCGTCCCCCACACATTTAGGAAGGGTTGTGTCTTGGCTGGAACTTTGTTGAAACAATTTTAGTTAGGAAGAGAACGAACTCGATGGTTCAGGATAGTCTGATCTAAGAGGAATCTAAGTTCATGAAAATTCCAAGATCCTAATTTGAGATGGAGATAGCAGTGCCGTGGTGGTGGTGGCCATAGGGTGTTTTTGTGGCATATAAATTGTAGTATTTTACTGTTTTTGGTTATGATTATCACAATAAGTAATATTATTATCGGAATAGGTAATGATATTACAGGGATAAGTAATGTTCTAGTTGTGGTGTGATCTTTTTTTCCTTTCCATTGTAGAGTTGTAATGGAGATTATTGGGGTGATAAACTAGAAATCTTGGGATCGTTTTCAAATTGATACGCTTGATTGAGTTAGAAAAAATCGAACCTTACTATCTAAATTACAAACTTTTTTTGTGTTGTATGAACATTCGAGTGCAATCCGTTAGACTCTTCAACTTTATTTTGAAGGTTTAGCTTATTATTTTAATATTTTGTTGTGTGAACCTTACGGAATTTTTCATAACACATGTTAATTTTAGAAGTTGAATGTTGATCGTGATCAATCAGGGTGATAATTTGGAAAGAAAAAGTACGTACATCGAGACAGTGGAAGACCAGGGAAGCTAGAAATTGAATATTAGTCGAAATCATTAGGGGTGATAATTTGGAGAGATAAAGTGTATAGAGAGAGAAAGTCGGGATACTAGGGAAGCGGGAAGTTGAATGTACCAGGGTGGTAATTTGGAAAGAGAAAATGCTTAGAGAGAGAAAGCAAGGGAAGCGAAAAGTTGAATCTCCATTGAGATTATTGAGGATGGTAATCAAGAGAGAGAAAATCAAATAAGGTAGGTATTTTTAATCACACACATGTTAATATTGTGATGTTTTTATGTTCTCGTTATGGTTATTGGGGTGGATAAAATTATTACCGAAATGGGTAATATTATTAGTGGGGTATGTAAGATTTTCTTAAGTATTCTTTGGTGTTCTAATTCTAAAAGAAGTAGTGAATGATATTTTATTATTATGGTTATAATTATCATGGTAGACAATATGATTATCGGGGTAGGTACTAATATTACTGGGATATATAATGTTCTTCTTATGGTTGATTTTTTACTTTTTTAGAGAGAAAAAATGTGTAGAGAGAAGGTAGGATGGCAGAATAAGCGAGAAGTTGAATGTTAGCATTTTATTCCTCGTTTCTTCTTGATTTATTTTCAAAAAATAGTGTTCTAATCCTAAAAAGAAGTTGTAAATGGTGTTCTATTATTGTGGTTATAATTATCATGGTAGATAATTTGATTACCAGGGTAGGTAAATGACATTTTTAGTGTTTTGGTTATAATTATTGGGATACGTGATATATATACTATTACAAGGGCAAGTAATATGACTATCGGGATATATAATAATATCGATAATAATATTATTGGGATAGGTAATAGTATTATCGTGTAAATAATGGTGGTGGTAGTGGTTTGGTGATGGTGGTGGTTGCGCGGCGGAGGGATAGTGGTGACGCGGGTGATCGTGGTGGTGGTGGCGGCAGGGTAGCGCGGCAAGGTGATGGTGGAATGGTGGCGAATGGTGGCGATGGTGGAATTGTGGTGTCGAGTAAGGTGGGGAGGGGTGGTGGTGGTTGTGGTTAAATGGTGGAATGATGGTGGTGGCGGTTGTTTAGTGGTGGTTGTGGAATGGTTGTAGGGGTGGTGGCGACGGTAGAATGGTGGTGAAGTGATGGTGGTGGTGGTGGCGGCGGCGGTGGAATGGTGGTGAAGTAGTGGTGGTGGTGGTGTTAGAGATTTGGTGGTGGTGGCGGTGGTGGCGGAACTATGATGGAGAGGTGGTAGAAGAATGGTAGTGGTAGTGGCGGCGGCGGCGAAGTGGTAGCGGTGGTGGGGTGGTGAATGTTAGTGGAGTGGAGAAGTTGAATGTTGATCGAGATTACTTGTGGTAGTAATCTGATTACTTGTCGGGGTAATTCGGACAGAGAAAATGTGTAGAGAGAGAAAGTCGGAGACATAAATGGAAAAGTTGAATGTTAATCCAGATTACTTGTGGTAATAATCTGATTACTTGGCTAGGTAATATGGATGGAGAAAGTGAATAAAGAGATAAAGTCAAGAGACAAGAAGGAGAATTTCAATGTTTATTGAAATTACTTGTGGTGGCAATTTGATTGCCTGGTGAGGTAATTTGGAAAGAGAAAGTGGGAGACGAGGGAAGGGAAAAGTTGAATGTTGATCCATATTACAAGTGAGAGATGAGGGAAGTGACAATGTGAAGATTTGCCTAGATTATTGGGGATAGTAATCTAGAGAAAGAAAGTGGGAGACGAGAAAAGCGAGAAGTTGAATGGTGATCAAAATTATTGAGGATGGTAATCTAGTGTTTTGGTATGATTATCGGGAGAGGTAATATTATTATTGAGGTAGGTATTTTCAATTGCACACATGTTAGTTTTTATGTTCTGGTGACAATTGTTGGGGTGTGTAAAATTATTACCAAGATAGGTAATATTATCAGTAGGGTAGGTGATATACTGTTACAAGAAAAGCTAATATAATTACCGGGGTATATAATAATATCGATAACAATATTATTGGAATAAGCTAATAGTATTATCGATGTAAATAATGGTGGTGGTGGCGATGGTGGAATGGTGGAAAGATGGCGGTTTGGTGGTGGTGGCGGAGGGGTGGTGGTAGAATGGTAGTGGTGGTGGTAGTAGTCAAGATGTGGGGTTACGGTAGAGGAGTGGTGGTGGTGGTGGTGGCGGAGGGTGCGGTTTTTGGTAATGGTAGGGGGATGGCGGTTTGGTGGTAGGGTAGTAGTGGTGGTGGTGGTGGTGATGGTGGACGGCGCCGGTTTGGTGGTGGAATGGTGGTGGCAGCGGTGGTGGGAATGCGATGATGGTGGAATGGAGGGTGGAAAAGGTGGTGGCGGCGACTTGGTGGTTGTGGTTATGGTTGTGGCTGGGGTGGTTGGTGGGGGTGGGTGGTAGTGGCGGCGATTTGGTAGTGGTGGTAGTTGAATGGTGGAATAATGGTGGAGGTGGTGGTGGTGTAATGGTGGTGACGGTGGTGGTGGTAATGGTGGTGGTGGCGGCGGGGTGGTGGTGGGGTGGGATTGGTGGTAGTGTGATAGGGTGGGGGTGGTGGCGATGGCGGCGGGGTGGAGGAAGCGGCGGGGTGGGTGGCGATGGCGGTGGCGGCGGGGTGGTGGTTGTGTGAGGGTGGCGCGGTGGTGGTTGTGGTGTGGTAGGGATGGTATGGTGGCGGGCGTGGTTCTTCGCCGGCGGCAACAAGGTGGTGTGGTGGTTGTGGTTGTAGGATGGTGGTGGTGGTGGTGAGGTTATGGTGGCGGGGCGGGGGGAGGGAGGGGATGATGGGTGTGTGGTAGTGGTAAACGAGTGTCGGCGGTGGCATGGTAGGTCGTGGTAGCGGCGGGCGGGAGAAAGTAGTGGTGGTGGCGGCGAGTGTCGGTGGTAGCGAGTGGTGGTGGTGGTGGTGGTGGGTTGTGGTGACGGTGGCATTGGTGGTTTTGGTGGGGTGGGGATGGTGGCGATGGGATAAGGGTCAAGTGGTGGTGGTGGAGGGGTGGTGGTGGTCATAATGGTGGTAGGGTGGTGGTCGTGGTGGTGACGGATTGGTGGTCGTGGTGGTGGGATAGGGGTGGCGGCGGTGGTGGGATGGGTGGGGGTGGCGATGGCGGGGGTGATTTGGTGGTTTTTATCCTAAATTGTAAGCTTTGAGAGTTGGAGGATTTTTGTGCAATTTAAAAGATAGAGGATCTCTTGTGCAATTTGAAAGTGTGTTTATTTTTTTTATGAATTTTTTTGTTCAAGTGGCATGCCTTATAATTTGATTAGATGGAATGGGTGTTATTGTCTTATTAGGAAAAATGTGTAGTTAATGGGTAGAAAATAAAATTGTATGATTTAGTGAGCAATTTTTCCTATAAAATGTAGTTATTGGGCAAAAGCCCTTTATTTTATAACTTAAAATGGATATTTTTTCGAATTTAAAATATATTAAAAAATGGCTTAAAATTCTAATAATTAAGGTATTGCCATAACATTAAACATAATCGATAACAAAATTACTGAAGGGTATTTTAGTTTCTCCAATCTATTAAATATAAATACTTTATATAACTTTTTTTCTGTTTTCTCCAAGGTCAAATGTGTTTTTATTTTCCATAAATAAAACGCAATATGTTTGGAGTTAAGTTATGAAATATCTAAATTGCAAATACACCATAAATAAAGGTATTTTCATAAATTTTCCTAATTGAGGTTTTGAAAAATAGTGACACAATAAATGAGGTATGGTTTTTTAGACACAAGTAAGGGTAATTTCATCAAAGTAACTAATTTTTAAATTTTGTTCATATTTTCTTCGGTACAAGGTGTGTTTTGTTAAATAAACTAAATGTGATCTGTAAATTGTAATTTCTTAAATTCAAGGTATAACGAGTATCTGAGATAAGAGATTTATCTTAGGTGCTCATGATTCAGGATGAAGGTTTTGGATTCAAACCAGACCTACCTTTCAGCTATCTCCATTTGTGTTAAAAAAATAGAAGGGTGACTGATCGGAAAAGTAATAGAATAATAGTGCTTTTTGAATCAACTAGTAAACAACACGTGCTTTACACGTGATAAGAAAACTGTGTCAATAACGTAAAAAAAATTTTTTTCAAATCATTTGAAATCTTTGGTTATCGTAAATGTTTTACAAAAACAATCATATTTTTTAGTCACTATTAAATAAATGATTTTTATTGGTCGATGTGATCTCTCGAACATACATAAGAAAAATATGCAAGTAATTTGTAAGTGAACAGAATTTGAAAAGAATTGTTATAAATTTAGGAGCAATGTATTTAAAAGATTTCATATTATGTATTTTCATTTTCAATTCTTGAAATTATAACTCGGACAAATGAAGAGGTGCAAAATTCATGAATGTTCAATTAATTAATTAAGTAAGGAAAAACTTTATAAAAGGACGAATATGAATAATAATTCTATAAAATTTGAAAGGGCATAAAATATTTCATATTATGTATGTTTATTTTCAATTCTTGAAATTAAAGCTCGGACAAATGAAGGGGTGCAAAATTCATGAATGTTCAATTAATTAATTAGTTAACTAAGGACAACTTTAATATGACTTATTGTATTTAATTAATTAAACTTTATACAAGGACGAATAAGAAATTCTATCAAATTTGAGATGGCAAATTCGTCCTAAAATGTTTCTCACCTCTCAGAGACTTTTAATAGTAGTATAGATAGATAGATTATGTCAATTTTTGAAAAGTTAGCGTTTGATACTTTGATAGTCCAGATTTAAAAATCCAAGACTAAAGTGCAAGTGAGGTGAAAAATGGGGATTGTTTCGCATAATAAGTGTGGTGGCGACTGCTGACGACTGACGAGGCTGGACAGCTGTCCACCATCGATGCAATTCATAAAGTAATAAACATCCACGTGTATGCATGTTTATTAACACTACTGATCACCTACCCACTGCGTGGGCAGGCCATTTACCAATAGCTGATGTGGCTCGCCACGTCAGCTAATTTTGAATAATGGAGGATGACGTGGCTGGAGAACCAACTTGCACAATTTCTGAAAGGGCAGCAACCGATTAGGGAAAATTAAAATTAAAACAACAAAATTCAAAATCAGAACCCTAATCCCCGTCGTTCTTCTGCCTCTCTCCCCGTCGTTCTTTTGCCCACGCTCCCAAGAACCCTAATCATCCCACCCCTAATCTCTTGAGGCGATTTCTTCCCAAATCCACGTCCCCTCGAATATACAGCAACCCGATTGCAAATTCCCCTCCCTCAAAGTAGCCCGATTTCCACTAAAATTGGCTCCGATCGAAGGCTCTACTGTCATAAACGGGTGACGTTGGAACCCAATCTCATTTCCACCGGATACCGCCGAGAACAAAGAGCCGATTCAGGTTCATTTCTAGGTATGTTCGAGGGATTACTAGGTTCGCACTAAATTTCCCATTTTTTTCTTTTTTTTTTTGGGATTGTTTCTGCATTTTTTTGGGAATTTGTTAGAATTTGTTATTATTGCTGGAATTCAGGGGACGTTAGAATTTGTTAATGTTGCTGGAATTTAGATGTTTACAAATTTTTGGGTCTTTGCAAACGACAGGATTTGGTTGTGACTCCAATTTTTTGGTGAAGTATAGTTGTTTCATTCCTCTTTTTTTTTTGGTTTATTTAATCGTCGATTTTGTGGATTCTGCAGTTCATAGAGTAGTTGATGAAACTGTTATTGCTGTTTACTCCAGGTTGTTTAATTTTCAATGAATAAAGAGCTGCTTAGTTTTGAATCATATGATAGACTTTGCCAAACCTCTATTATATGAATCTGTAATATATAATGTGGTAGTTCGTCAAGAATTGGAAAATATTCTAAGTGGTGTAGTTTTCTTATGGAATTTTTGGGTTCGAAACTTGTGGCAGTTTCATATGATCAATTTGATGGTTATAGAGTAAAACTAACTACATCTTGCATTGTAGAGAAAATAATTGGATGACACTGTTTCAACTCCTTACATTTAGCAAGTTTTGTGTCATTTCATGTGTACAAGGATGTCAATCACAAACAAAGGTATGTGTTTGTGTTGCTGGATGCCTAGTCACACTACGAATTAGTGCCCTAATAAGAGACTATGCCCGACATGTCGGCAAGGGTTTGTGAAATACCTTCAGGTTGTGAATGAAAATTCAACGAAATATGGGAAATTATTTTTCCGATGCAGTGTGGATTAATGCCGATATTTTATATGGGACCGTGCACAATCAAGTGGTTTGGCAGACAAAGGTCAGTACACTCGTCCCTTGGTGAAGAAACGTGACCTTCGAGACAACGAACATGAGATTGAAGACAACAAAGTAGATGCTCAAGAGGCTAATGAGGATCTGTCTGCTTTATTCAACAAGAATGTGAGAGTTACGGATGAAAAGGATGCTAACATTGAGATTGGGCTTAATATGACGATCCGTATAAAGCAAGGGTAAAGCAACATCTCTGAAGTGGTAGTTTGTGTTTTAATTCCCACTGTAGTTAGTGTTGTGTTGTATGATGGTGATTTATCTAGTTATAATCGTAATTCCAAACATTTCTCTTTCTCGGCTATTAGTTGTCTTTTATCTGTGATATTAAATCTCGTTGAATCTTGTTGAATGCTATAGAAGTGAATTTTAAGTATCTCTTTTAAAATGGGCGTGTCATTTACATTTGCTTGTTATGATTGTATTATGATCTCAAGTTTACTTGTTATGAAGGCGAGTAACTTCAACATTCATCCCATTGACATAGTTACAGATGGAACATCAAAGTTTACACGAAAATACGCTGCGAATCATATTAAATGTCTTAGCATGGAACCTTAATTTTAGGGTTTTATAAAAGATAGTTTAGAGTACAAATCCTTCTGCTTACATAATTTCGACTCCAGTTGCATAACAAAAATTGGTGGTACCCATTCAAGCTTTTTTCGAAGCAAAGCTGTACCATCCCATTGGTTGTACTCATTCAAGGTAATGATGAAGAAAACTGCAAAGAGAAAAAGCTCTTGTCCTAGCATACCATCCATAAGCTCAACTCTTCCACTTCTTACTCCACTCAAAACACGGTCCAATGTTTAGTATAACTAGAATTACTTCATTCAATTAAACTCATGTAAATCTGCATTTAATCAAAAAAGGGTACCTAAATGGAGAGTACTTGGCCGAAATTTTACAGCTGTGAAATTCTCCTCACCATTCCCCAAATACAAGTGCCTGATCAACTTATGTATTTAAACTACGATGATTAAATATTCAAAGTACCTAAAGCACCAACTTAATAGTAATTAATAATACATAACAAGGCAGAACATAAACATTTGGGATCTAAATAAGGACAAGGAAATGTATCAATAATGCCATACATAACATGATCCAAACACACGTTCAAAATAGCTCAAAATACAATAGATAAAAATGCATATTCTAGTTTTCTAGCCACGGGTGAAACTGAGGAACTCATCATCTTGTATTGTGTCATTGTACTCATCCAATGCACCATACAGTCCATTAGGTGTGCAAAAATTGTCTTGCAAACTGCTATGATCACCGCATTCCATGGATAGCGTATCCGGGTGATAAGCGTCATCGTCATTGTCCTCTTCATCTACCAATTGTGACCTGTGTATGAAATATACATATTTGTAGTTGACGGGCGTTGTAATTGGAAATAGATATGATATTTAAAATAAGGGAAAGAATTTGACAAAGAATGTTGATACGTACTTTGACATGGACAATGCATTTCGATATTTCCGTTTAAATATGCAATATTTCATTCGATATGTACGTCGAAATTTTAACTGGGCTGTAGCTTTGGGCATGTCCTAACGGTGTGGCCCGGAGCTTTGCAATGACTGCAGCACTTTTTTCTCCTCTCTATTGCCTTTTCCTTAGATGACTTCAATCGCTTAGAACTACCTTTCGTCCGCACGGCAATCGGGTCGGCCACGTTCAATGCCGGCTCAAAAGTCGTACTAGACCGGGGGGGAGGGAGGAAAGATGCTGCCCCTGGTTCAATACGTTCCTTGATTTTTTTTTCTCAGAATAATCATCTCCGTAAGTGCAAAATTACTGATGTCCTGTGCAATGGCGGCCTCCTCAACCATTTCCATTGCAAAACCTGCTAAGGAGTTGCGTCTCGAAACTAACGTTTGGTCCAGCCCAATATGCCTAATCTCATCAAAAACCGGCTGGGACTTTGCCTTCTTGGTCCACCTCTCCAAAATATACTGTTTGGGCAAGTAGGTAACATCCTTCTTCAGCAACATACGCAAAATGTGACGACATGGATAACTGTGGAATTCAAATAATTGGCAGCTGCATGTCATGAGGCAGGAACCTATTTACGAAATAAATGATGTGGAAGTCAATAGACCTACATTTGAAGCCATATTACATCAAAGTGATCGACTAGAAGAACATAAAACTTTCATATGGCACCCATGATTCATCTACTAATCCAGTCAATTTATGGAAACCAATAAAGGAAAAGCAGACCTGTCCAGCAAGTAACGGTACGCGTACGATCAGATAGCCCATCCCCAATGACTTTGCGAATCTCATAAACCTTTCTATCATCGGACGATGAGACCTTCTTCGGCTTGTATGAGAAAGTAAGTTGTAATTCTCTTTGGAAGCGCAAAAAAATTATTTTTGTGTATATTGTAGCCATCTGCTTCTCCATAGGGAAAGATGTCAAGGAACGGGGCACTTTAGCCCAGTCAATATATGAGGCATGTGTTTCCATGTTCCTCTGGTATTCGATTGCCATCCAGTATCTTAATATGGAATTTGCAAGAGAGTTTTGGCTGCTGATGAATTTTTTGAAAAAAGCATGGTGCGCTTCAACTCTCTGTCTACTTGACATGCCAGCAGCAAAAACGTGCCTCACATAAGCTGGGACCCACCTGAAATAAAAGAATTTCCAATTACAAAGCTATATTTTCTTAAAACCATATCTATATATCCCACTTTATAAATAATTTACAAACTACATTTGGCAAACAAATTTGTAAAAATTTCACTTTTCCTTAGAAGAGAAACACTATTTCATCCAGATATTCATAGCAACCTTTCATTATTACATTTATTATAATTTCAAACATTAAATAAAACACTTGCATAAAAGTGTTTTAGAAAATGGCAAAGGACATACAAGAAATTGATAGATGGGCTGATGCTTCCATTGCTCAGGCGGCATCAATTTCCTCGGAAGAAATTTCTTTCCCATTTTCATCCTTAGAAACATTCTTCACCTTTGCTGTGTCTAAAGAACATCTTGCCCGTAATCTTTATCTTTTGTAGGAAATAGATAAAAGAAAATGAATTGATTGACCACATTCTTGATTTTAGATGCTCAAGAGGTTATAACTCAATTCGGTTTATGGTGATAAAAGCAGAGCCTTAGAGTGCCTCTTTAACTGAATCAAAAGGAGCTAATTTGTAGGTTTATAGTTGTAGAAACTAGCCTATATATAGGCATACAACAATCACCTAGAGAATAACAACTTGACTACCAACTATGCTAAAAAATAGCTAAATAGACGTTGCTACTAACCTGCAACTACTACCTAAAGACCAGGAGAAAAAAATTCCCAATAAACAACTTCTTGTAAATTAGGAAAAAACAATTAACATACCTGGCCCGTATCTCGTACATAGTCCGCAGCCACTCACTTGCCCCCAACTGTGTGGTACTCATTAGTGCACCCCACCCCTTTTCAAAATCCTCTACTGCCTCGGAATCTCAAATAAGGCTATAAAGAGTACTCTTGTGCTCATTGTACAATGCAGCTCCCAAATTTTCAGAAAATTTGTTTTCAATATGCCACAGGCACAAGCGATGCATTCATGCATCGTATTAGGTAGAAGCTCGGATACCGCCTTTCCAATTTCCTGATCTTGGTCTGTTATAATAATTTTCGGCGTAACACAGGTTGGCATGCAAGCGAGGAACTCCGAGAATGACCACCTGAACGAGTCGGTCGTCTCATCACTAATCAAACTGGATCCAAACACAACTGTCTGACGGTGATGGTTCACGCCTACAAAAGTTCCAAGGATCATGGAGTAGGCATTTGTGTTGTAAGTCGTATTGAACACAAGAACGTCTCCGAAATATGCATACGCATTTCGTGACTCACAATCAGCCCAAAAACATCTCTTAAATACCTTCACCTCATTTCCTTCGGCGGTCTCCATGGCATCTGTGTCATAAACGTAGTAGCAATTTGGATTCCGACTCTTCTCTTTCTCCAAGAAGTAGATGAGGGACTCCGCATCGTGGCCCAAAAGCTCTCGGCGCAAGTCACGCTTGTAGTTTCTCAAATCCCTCTCACAAAAACCAACAGACGACGGACCACCCGTATCTACCTCCATAATTCGAAACTGTTGAGATAACGGAACATTTGCTTGTGAGAGTTGATCAACAAGTTTTTTCCTAGATTTTGGCATCACCCTGTGCGATTTGAGGAACTGTACCTTCTTCGGAGTAACTAGAGGATGCGTATGCTCTTCTACGAACTTGCTAATAATAAACCCATCCCATTTAACTTGTCTCCTAATAGACATACTGGCCATACACATACAACGTGTTTCTCCTCGATTTCTTTCACTAGTTCTTGGTTGACTGTCTTTTATCTTCTCTTGATATGTCTCATCGGTCTTTCCCTCTCTTGAGCAAACGAATGTCCTAAGACGATACTGCCCGGCTTTGTTTTTAACACAATTTTGTCTTCGTACACTGAAGCCCTTCACCTTCGCATATTGATTGTAGAACAAGTACGCATCCTCCTCTGTGTTAAATGTCTTCCCCACTTTCGGAACCTATACATCCTTACTACATTCCATACCTACGAATAAACATGGCCTTTGCTAGTTAATATTGACACTGCATTCTTAAACTTATTACTTGGTCATATCCTAATATTGAGACTGCACCAAATGATCCAAAACAGAGATCAACCATATTGTTTGCTTCGATACTTAAGTTTGAATAATCCATGTGGCATAATTAATGATTGTAGCCTAAAATAACATAAATGAAAATAAGAGTTGGTTTCCTTGAGAGTTAACTAACATAACATAAATGAAAATAAGAGTTAACTTGAGAGCTGAAAGTAAAATAGAGTTCCCAGTTGAGTACTTGGTTGAAATTAAGAGTTTGGAAAGGAAAATAAATCACTATAATATGATGAATAGAATAATAAGAAATCAAGGTTGAGGCTTCGGAATTTTTATTGTATTGTATCTATCTTGACCATGATTCATGAAATAAATCATACTAACCCAAGGATCAGTGAGTAGAGAAACTGTAATTTTGATTAAACTCTTAAAGAAAGATTCTGGGTTCTCTTCAATTACTTTATCACATCTTGCACAGATGAAGTGTTCATTTCCTCCCACAATTTTTTTTATGTTCAATACCACTGCCTTCTTCTTCGGTTAAAATGCATACAATTTTTTTTATGTTCAATCCACATAATTTACAATCGTCTGACACCGCCTCTAAAGTAGTGAGAATAGTATAAATATGAAGAAATATATACACCACCTGGTCCTGTAGTCGCCGCTAAAGCAACGCCGATGGTTCCTTCGGCAGCTGGTCCTGTCGGCTCACCGTCAGCTTTGCCGGTGGTTCCTTGGTCGGACGCTTCAGCGGTGTCAGATGCTAGCTTCGTCTGTGCTTCACCGTCGACGGATTCCGATGCATTGAGGGGCAATGTCATTTGAGAGATTACAGCCGGTTTTAGTAGAAATCGGGTTACTTTGAGGGAGGGGAATTTGCAATCGGGTTGCTGTATATTCGAGGGGATATGGATTTGGGAAGAAATCGCCTCAAGAGATTAGGGGTGGGATGATTAGGGTTCTTGGGAGCGCGGGCAGGAGAACGACGGGGAGAGAGGCAGAACGACGAGGATTAGGGTTTTGATTTTGAATTTTGTTGTTTTAATTTTAATTTTCCCTAATCGGTTGCTGCCCTTTTAGAAATTGTGCAAGTTGGTCCTCCAGCCACGTCAGCCTCATCATTCAAAATTAGCTGACGTGGCGCGAGCCACGTCAGCTATTGGTAAATGGCCTGCCCACGCAGTGGGCAGGTGATCAGTAGTATGTTTATTAATTCGGTGATAATGGTAATGGGATATCAATCAGGATTGCAAAGATGGGGTCGCAGAAATCCAATCCCTGAAATGAAATCCGCCTGTTGTGAAGAAATTGAGAAGCCGGAAGCCCTAGAATCTACGTTATCGCCTTTCAATCGGGTTTGACTTCCCCGCAATTTTGTAAAATTTCAGTCTTTTTGGAGAAGAGTGATAGTTTTCGGAATTTTTTTTTGATATTTGATTTAATTTTGCAACCTTTTTGGAGTAGAGAATGGGCGCCTGACAAAGCTATACAAGGAATCCCTTCACAAATTGGCTAACCAGGTTTGACTTCCTCTCGTCTTTGCAAATTACAGTCGTTTCGAGAAGAGCGATAGTTGTCTGAAAACCATTTTGTTATTTAATTTAATTTTGCAACCTTTTTTTTATTTTTTTATTTTTTTGATTTTGATTTTTTTATATTTTGGAGCGGAGAATGAGCGTGTTTGATTGGAGGGTGGAATTTCAATTTCATGGAATTCCAATTCCTTGATTTCAAGGAAAATTCACACTTTTTGTCAAAATTCATAGGAAATAAGTTGTCTTTGATCGAAAGATGGAAAATTTGGGTGGAAAATATTTTCCACCCCCAATCGAACACACCCTACATGGAATCCCTTCACAAATTCGTTTATCAGGTTACAATTTTATTTTAATGTTACTTTTTCCTATATCTATTTATCAACATCAACATATATGCATACTTAATTCGATCACAATCCACCTATATTTTTCATTTACGATGATGATTCAATAGGATTGCAAAGACGTTATCGCAAAAATCCAAGCCATGAAATCCATCTGCAATGCAGAAATTGAGAAGCGGGAAGCCCTACATCCACGCTCTTCAATCAGGTTTGAATTCCTATCGTTTTTTTCAAAATAGCAGTCATTTCGAGAAGAGCGATAGTTTTCGGAGATTTTTTTTTTTTATTTGATTTAATTTTGCAACCTATTTTTTGGAGCAGAGAATGGGAGCCATACAGGGAATCCCTTCACAAACTGGATAACCAGGTGAAAATTTCATTTTGATGTTACATCTTTCCAGATCCATTTAATTTAATTGTATGATAGCGGAAATAAGTGGGTGATAGGGGTTGATTATTAATGGTTTTAAAATGTTTTTAATGTAAAGAAGGAGAGAGAATGAGTGGAGTTGAATGGTGGAGATTTGTAGATGTGATGTGATATGTGGATATGATTGATTTATGATAAAGAAAGAATGTAGAAAAAAGTAGTAAAAATGGTAAAAACTTTTAAAAATGGTTGCCTAAATATGATTGTCTGTGTCCTCTCCACCTGATAAGCCTTTCTGGTCCCAAAATGATTTCAAATTCCAGTGAGCTATCGTCCTAGACAGTTGTTTATGTGTTGGATTATTGCTGCCCTCAAAAGAGAACCAGGTGATCACCTCTTATCATGTTTTGGTTGCTCTGACGCCACAGAAATCAGTCTAAACACAATGAAAAAAAGCCTTCTCATATCTGCATAGTTAAAAGCACTAATTTTCTGATTCAAAAGATGCTCTATGCTAACCCCAAGGGGTTGCTCAAATGGTAAGGGCGGTGCTTGGGATCTCACCAATCCCAGGTTCGATTCCCCGTGAGAGCAAAAAAACTTCTTGGGGCCACTGGGGCGTCTCCCGGTCGATGCGCCAGGGCCTCGTGGGAATAGTGGGGTGACTGTTAAAGCGGGGTCCCCCGATACCCTTGGTTATCAAAAAAAAAAAAAAAAAAAAAAAGATGCTCTATGCTGGCTATCATTTTAAATGAATCAAGACCAGTCAGGCAAGACCTTGTCTTACTTCTTTGCAACAATCCCAGGATGGATATTTCAAATTAAACACAATGGATCTTCTAAATTGCAACCATGACAGAGATATGATTTGGGCTTATAGTGAAAATTATGGCTCTTGTATTATTATTGAAGCTGAGGCCAAAGCTATTGAAATTGGATTAAGACTTTTCTTTGGAGCGAGGTATCACTAAAATTTTAGTTGAATCGGACTCCTCTTCAGTCATTCATTTATGCAACTCTTCCTTAGATGGACCTTGGTGCTTACAGTATGTTATTTGATAGAATCAGACAGTTGATCAACCTATTGGATCTTCAATCCTTTAATGTTTGGCGTGAAGCTAATTTTGCTGCAGAAGACTTTGGTAATTTGGGACATCTCGTGCAACAAACGAAGAATTTTTTATCCGGCTCGCTTTCAGGTATTATCAAAGGCATACTTCGGTTAAGATAAAATCAAATATCCTAGTAGCAGAATTCGAAAGATGTATAGATCTGATGAAACGAAAATAGGCTGATTTTTGAGTTTTACTGCTTGGATTTTCAAACAGGCTCTTATTACGTGCCCCTTCCCATGTATAGCTCTCAAAATATAAGTGACATTCTCATCCTGCGCTTGGATTTTTGAACTAGGATATTTATTTTTTAAAAATTAATGATTTTCTGTTCTAGAACTGATCAATTTATTTACTGAAGAGATGAAAAATTGAATTTTATTATTAAAGCTTGAAAGAGGAGCTCGAGAGACTGAGCGATGAACTTTCCCATAAGGAAATTGTGATTATTGTTTTGAGGATTTTTGCATTGTAAAACCAACATTAGAATATGACGGTTTAGAACATTTCACTTTGAACATAAGAATGCAGTTGGATGGCTTAAACAAGAAAACATGAGAAAAGTTCGAGATTTGGAATCTCGGATCAGGCGATTTTCCATACAGAAACAGATTAACTGGGTGTTAGCATACTTTCAAAAATGCATTTTAATGCATTTTTGTCAAATTTTAAATTTAGTCAAACAAATCATATCCATCTATTTCTCTACTCATTAAATCTCCACCATCCAACTCCACTCATTCTCTCTCTTCCTACTCATAAAAATACATTAAAACTCATTCGCTAACACACTCTAAGATAGTTATTGGAGGCCTAGGAATTTTTTCACTCTGAATTGATGTTGGCATAAAATCAGAGGATTCCAAATGCTAGGGAAGGCAGATGAAGCAGCTATGAATCAACTCCAAGATTTAGCTTTACACTAGAATCATATCATATAGATGTGTTACGAGAAGATAGGGGCAAGTTAATTTGGATGTAGAATCCAGATGTGGTCCCAAAAACCAGCTTAGAAAGTTCAAATTATCATTTTTTATATGCAAGTTAGTCTAATTTTTCCATGACAGATCACTACAGGATTCAAGATTTGAAGGATTTGCTCATGATCGAGCAAGAAGAGAAAAAGAACTGAACAAGAAGCTTCAGGATTTGAAAAGGAACGTGAGTACCAATACCTATTGCCATTAACTAGGACTCTTGATTTTGTTTCTATCGTGCTGCTGTTGATTGTTGAGCATGCATGTTATGCTTTCTTTGGGTGCTGCAGTGTTCATGAGCTGGGCAGAGCAGTAAGGAAACTCGACTTCAAATCAACACATGGAGACACTGAAGCAAAAGATATTGAAACTTAGGAAGGAGAATGAGGTACTTAAAAAGGAAGCTAACTGATTCAAATGGGAGATAATCTGTTTGCGGGTATCAGGTTTGCTCGATAATCTGAGACTGTAAATATGATTCTCGTGCTTGCAAAATGTCCAAAGATCAAAGGCCATAGACATGGTACACAGTTTGGTTAGAAATTGTTACGTATGTCCATTTCATATTGTTTTTAGGTTGTGATTAGAATTTCGTCTAGAATGGGTGTAGGATTCTTTATCCTTGATTCAACCTATCTTTTGAGTGAGAACTAAAGTCATTTGGCACAATAAATACACTGTCCATGTCTATTACAGAACCTGATTAAGATGTTATGTGGCCCTGTATCTTCAGGTTGCTACAGCTCTACTATAACCCAGTGTACCTTGAGACACACCACTGCATTTCAGTTGAAAACGGGTTGAACTCACTAGTCCCTAAGAGCATATGCGATGCTTTTAGCTAGCTACCCAAATTGCTAGCTATAGTTAACCTGACACAGGTAACTGTTTTTAGCTAATATAGTAACACAGCCATTGGAAGATAAATTGCCCTTAGTGGAGGGTATGTGACTTAGAACATCTCTGATGGTTAATGAATTGTAAAAATATTCCAAGTGAAACAAAATGCTTATACCATGCTGTCAGAAATAGACAATGTCTATCACAAGTTTACATCTAAGTGGCGTACAAGTTATTGTCTGCTTAACTTTCTTCTGAAACCTTCTTCATGTTGCTACCGGCTCTACTGTAACTGAGTGTACCTTTCAGGTTGATCTTCCATACTTGATGTTGGCTTGTCTTGCATGAATGGTAACATGACCAGCCTGAAAATGTTAAAGCTGACAATTAGTCTAGAGAATTACTGAATTTGAATTAACTAGTAACAGCGCATTAGATAATACCTGCACGGCCAGACGTGCAGATTCGGAGGACTTGAACTCCACTGTGGCAGAACACCATTGGTATATTCTGACACTATTGGTACCTCGTTTGACGTCTCCAAATTGATGTTCCATGACAAAGCGGATGTCACCTTTTGTTACCTCAATAGGCATCTTTGAAATATATATGCTCCTCTCATCCGCTATTGCAAACGTCATATAATGGATATTAGTGCATGTATTGTTTAACTTAACCCAATTATTTTGTTTAGATAGAGAGAATTGAATTAGACTGATTACCGTCTCCTCTTGGAGTAGGTATAGTTCTGCTGGCAGAGGCTTTGTTTCCATCAGTAGAAGCAACATGTATCTTCCTCCTAGCTCCTCTTACTAACATAATATAATATTAGTGCATATAATGTTTAATTTAACCCAATTATTTTGTTTAGATAGAGAGAATTGAATGAGATTGATTACCTTCTCCACTTGGAGTGGGCATGCTGGTAGAGCCTTCTGAAGTGCTGCCATCATGCATGTAGCTAGAAGAAGCTTTTTGATTCTTGATAACTGATGGTATGAATTTGCTGGTAGAGGCTGCACTTGCAAACATAATATAATATTAGAGCATATAATGTTTAACTTAACCCAATGATTTTTATAAGATAGAGAGAATTGAATAAGATTGATGACCTTCTTCACTTGGGGTGGGTATGCTGGTAGAGGCTTTTAAAGTGCTGCCGTCATGCATGTAGCTAGAAGAAGCTTTTTGATTCTTGATAACTGATGGTATGAATTTGCTGGTAGAGGCTGCACTTGCAAACATAATATAATATTAGAGCATATAATGTTTAACTTAACCCAATGATTTTTATAAGATAGAGAGAATTGAATAAGATTGATGACCTTCTTCACTTGGGGTGGGTATGCTGGTAGAGGCTTTTAAAGTGCTGCCGTCATGCATGTAGCTAGAAGAAGCTTTTTGATTCTTGATAACTGATGGTATGAATTTGCTGGTAGAGGTTTGTTTAGTGTTTCCATCATGTATGTGGCTTGTAGAATCCACCTTGGGTACAAATTTGCTGGTATAAGGTGGTTTGTTGTTTCCATCATGTATGGTGCTAGAGGTCCATTCATTCATTCCGTCAGGTGGAAGGATTCTTAGTATATCATCCTGGATACAGTACCCACTCTCTGTTTCTTCTGATTGGACAAGGGAAAATGTCTGGAAAAATCTTTGCTGGTGGCTAAATTTGGTAAAGCCGCCAACCACCGTTAGAAGGATCCCACCCTGGGATGAAAGTTGGGCAAGAGAAGCTTCGATGAAGACAGAAGAAATGCCCAGAGAAGTGGACCTTATTTCCTTTTCAATTGTCTGCATTTAGAAAGAGCAAGTTACAATTTTTTTACATGAAAATAAAGTTGAATTTCAATTCTTGAAGGGTTGTTCTATTACTTGTAGAGTTGTGAGAGGTAGTGCTGTTTGATCGTGAAATCCTAACCATGTAAGCTGGCTGCACTCGCTGTAGAAAGTGAGTAATGTCTCTGGAGCATTCCCCAGGGCTTCATAATACTTCTGGATAAACTCAGTTTTTACAGCAAATACCTCCATTTCACTATCCATTATATTTCTGCAATGCCATGATTAAAATTATAAGTCCACAAACCTTAACCTGTGCCTTTGAGACTGATAAACTACAAGAAAAAATCATCCTATCTGCACCTAACAAACCAACTAATAAACCACATAATTCCCTTGGACAACATTAGCCACAGCACCCCCATTAATTTCCCTGCCTTCCTACTCAAACAAACTTTCTGATAAACCCATAGATTCCAAGTAACCAACCCAAATACTAATCCAGCAAATACAAAACCATCACCTCTACTGATTATGAAACCAAAAGCAGCTGTGGCATCAGCAGTCTAGGAGGAGGGGTGAGGAGTCAAACATTCTTCAGGTGAGTAGATTTCGTATAGTATAACTTCTTAAAAACCAATTTACCTCTATTTAATTGTCAGCTCTGGTGATTTGATAATTGATTGAAACTGATTTGATAATTGATTTCTTCAATTGCCGACTTAGTTATTTTAAAATATTCTGTACTGAATTCAGAACCCCCAATGCTGGGCTTAGCATTAAACTGGAATGTCAAGAAAACATGACCAAGAAATTTGAACATGGAGATCTAATGAATTCAAAGTATACATGTATAGTGATATTGTGTAAATGTATGGTGATATATTATTTCTTTTATTGAATCAATCATAGATAAGTAGTGTTAGGCAACTAATACTTGTCAATAGTTAAGGATTTACTTTAATATATTATATTTCTTAAGATTCTCATGTCTTCCCAAATTCCTTCACAATTGCAGTAATGGAGATATTATTTTCATATAGAATCTTAAGCCATATTTTGGTGAAGAGGGAACAGACGGTAGATGAAGAGGAAGAAGGTAAATTAGAGGCCGAGGAGGAGGGAGATGTTGAAGAAGAGCCTCATATATCTATTTCATCCTTAACTGGAGGTTTCAATCACAAAATTGTAAGGATCCCTGGGTTGTTTTATTCAAAAGAGGAGACTGTCAATCTTAATTTAGAGAGATGCTTTTACATTTCATTTCATCCACGGCATGTACGGCATTCAATCGTTGCTTCCGTGTTTAGGCGTGTTTAAGAGTTAGAACACTAGATTTCCACCAGAGTCTCTATTTAAATCTTGCATCTCTTGGTTCTTAATTGCGCTAGTTTCGACTAACAGTTTTGTCAGAAATGTCTAGATAGGAACAGGAGACAGAGGTCTAAAATTACAGCAAAAAATATCCATTGATTAACTTAAATAAAACTAACAGTTTCGTCAGAAATGTGCAGATTAGGAATGGCAACAGAGGTCTACAATCATTGTAAATAGCATGCGTTGATTAACTTAAATATTTCCAGTAAATAAATACGGATTACAGTGTTTGAATACAGAATCAAATGACATCCTAATTCGTAATAATGAAATAATGTGATTAAACCATCAAAGTCTCTCTGCCAGATCTAATGACGAACTACTTTCTGACCAAATATAACTTCGGATGGTGCAGTAACAAATCCGATTGAGTTTAGAAGGCATCAAATCCAAAACAACCGTCAGTTCATCCAATAACAAAGTATTTTCTCTCTGCATGTCACTTCGAATGGTACAGGATAGTACAGTAACAAATCCGATTGAGTTTAAAAGGCATCAAATCCGAAACAATGGTGACTTGGAGAAGATGGCAACTTACCGTATAAGTGTGTGAATCTGGTATTTGTTTGAATCTGGTGTGCATGCAACTCCTATAGCTCTTTTACTGTTTGAGATTAAAAGAAAGAAAGGAGAATGAATCTCTATTCAAATTGCATCGTAGTTCTTACGCCAGATTCTTGAAGATGATTTATCAAGAAGTTTTTGTATCTGGTATTACCGAAAATTGGTGCTGTGAACTCCTTGGTGGTGTTTTAAGAAGAAATCAGAATGAAGTTGATGAGTAATCTCTGTTTTATACTAGGCGGGAAATCTGTTATAATGAAACTAATATTGTAACTAACCAACTGGTGGAGCCACTCGCGGAACCAGCATTGGCCGCACTAAATAATTTTGAACAGTTCCTTTTTTTTTCCCCTCTTTTTTCTTTTTTTTTTAATTAATAAAACTTGACGTTCACATGATGGATAGAAGAGAGGAAAATGGTTTGCAATCAGAGCTGGGCAAAAAAACAACCAAACCGATTGAAACCTGCCGCATTGGATTTGTTCGGTTCGGTTTTTTTGGTGGTTGGTTCGATTTTCAGTTTGGTTTTCACCAAACCGAAAAACCAATCGATTAAAGGGGGGAAGGTGGTGAAATCGAAAAAACCGACTGAACCGACTCGGTTCAGTCGGCTTCGATTTATCGAATCAAGTCGGTAGGTTTGGTTCGGTTTAAAAAAAAAAAAGACTTTGGTTGGTCGGTTTCGGTTTGAGTGGAAAAACCAACTGAACTGATCGACGCCCACCCTTAATTAGCATTTTTGTCTTTCTTCATACAATTTATTGACGACGCTATTTATTGCTGTCTGAACTTCTCATTTCCCCACTCATTTCTCTTATTCTCTTTTTTATTTTTATTTTTTGTTTTGTATACTCAATAGTAAAGTCTTTGGGTTTTCTTTTTTTTGCCTCTTCACCCTAAGAGGATCAACAATGGTTCCCCACCTACCCCCACGTGACTCGAACCCACGACCTAATAGTGGAGGTCTTTATTATTTTTATTTATCCTTTAACTAATTTATCTTCATTATGGCTTGAATTAATTAATTAAAAAAAAAAAGAGAAAAGAAGAGGAGTTTTTGTAAACTCCCTTTTTGGTTGCAAACGTATAAATTTTTCGGTTGATTAAAATTAGTAATATATAAACTTAATTTGTTTTAAAGTTTAGCAAACATTTTCCGAATTATATTAGTGAATTGACGTATCATATATATTTTAGTTATATAAAATCAACCGATCCTTCAAACCATTTATGTGGTCGATTATGACAAATGTGAATATAAGACAATGTCTTATTAATGCAAAAGACACTCTTCTATTGTCGGATAAGTTGAAAAGGAGCTTAACATGTTATTCTCATTTTAAAAAAAGAAAAAATAAATTATTTTCCAAAAGAAAATGACATTATTTCACGTCAATTTTTTCTTTTAAAAATTAATTTTGATTAATTCTGCCAAATCGATAAAACAAAAAAAAATTCAAACTGCACTCGATGAAATTCATGGCTATGCCATTGAACATGGCCATGGACGGACTAAAGTGGACTATTATGGAAGTATATTGGCCAATTTGTAGAAGCAATATATGTGTATATATATATATATATATATATATATATATATATATAAATGTTATCATCATATATTAAAAAACAAAATATATTGTCACCACACCGTCTATTCAACACATCAAATAATATCTAAACCCATTGAAATATTACTTTGATCTTGAAGTTCAGATTGATATTTACAAATCTTTATGGAGAGGTCTAAAACTGTTTCGACACTTGGAGCGTTCTTTAGTGGAAGGATTGAAGAAGCCAGGTACCGACAGACGTTTCGGCCATTGGTTGAGGGTTGTTGATATCAGTAATGCGACTAGCAATAGGCTTTTTAGGTTCGGGTGTGACCGTTGGACAATTCAAAATTGAACCATAAATTTTAGCTTGATTCTAAAAAATGGAGTAAGATATCCATTCCACTTCGGTTTCCAGTAATTTAATATTTATAATTTTGTTGCCAATTCTCATAAAACTAAAATGTGGAGGTCAATTGTTGCAATACGTCAACCAAAATAAACAAGAAACAACGGAGTTTTATATAACTTGATACGATAATGTCTGGCTAGTACTAATTCCACCCTGTTCGGTGCACAAAAATAAATTGTTTTCCACATTCTATGTATTGGAGAAATGTTCAATATTATCACAGTAATTTAAAAAAAAAAAAAAATAGTAACTTGATAACTCTAGTAACTTTGTTATGGAAAATTGGAAATACTGTGAACATTAAAATCAATACGAATTCTTGAAGACTATTCATAGTGACATTGGCCGGCTTGTCTTATCACAAATAAGGATATTTAATCTTGAACGACCTATGACTCTTGATATTGCAACATAGTTGTCCATCACGGAGCATGGCATTTTAAGAAAAAGTCCAACTTGTGATAGTGATTGTGCTCGACCCTTGTTAATGGCCATGGCTTAAAATACGATCAAGTGAAATTGTCTTCTTTGAAACCTAAATGGTAATCTAGAATCTAATAGAGTTAACGATATCCTTTGGTATTAGTAAGTGGCAAATTTGGAAAAGAAAAATTAAGTATTTGTAAAAATCATTAACATTAGAATATAGTTGAGGGGTTATTTTTATTTTTATTCTTTATTTTATTTATTTATTTTTTGTTGGTTTGAAAACAAAGCTGAAGATTTCATTCAATTTCAATACATAAACTGAGCTCTAAACAATCGGCACTCGCTCAATACTAGAAAATTGAAGCTCACCCTGAAAAAGCTAACATAGCAAGGGTATGGACAACCATATTCGACATGGCTACGAGAACCATTATCCGTATAAGCCAACAACCTTCTAATGTCGATGAAAAGGTGCAAATGAGGATGGCAGAGGACCGAGTCCCAAGATTTGATACCAACACTTGGCAGTCGGATTCCACAAACGAAAGCTTGAACCCTTCTAGCTTTGCAAAACGAAGGCCCCTCCACAAGGGCCAAACCTTCCAGGGACGTTTTTCTCTCTCTTTTTTTTTTTTTGGTTTGGGGTGGGGGGGTTGGCCCCGACCGGTCTGTAGCCCCTTGACCAAAAAAATTACAAGTTTCATATAGAAATTTTTTTAATATATAATTTTAGTCGACTTAAAATTTTTCTTTATTAGAGTCTTCTGATTATAAATCCTAAATCTGTCCCTACTTCCGCCAAGCTCGCTAGCGGATTACCGCCCATCCTCTTTGCAACACAGCCCAACACCACTCCGTGCTTGTCTCGAATGATTGCTCTAACACCAAAGTGAATCACCCCCGTCACATAACGCCGCGTCAATAATAATGAGCTCAAAAACCCTATTTTTTCCCGTTCAGTTTCTAAAGCTATGAGTCACGTACATTTTATCTTACAAATCAATAATTGTTCGATTATATTTAACATATTATCTTTTTTTGGGGTCCGACTGGTTCAGAGTCTCTTGACCAAAAACATTTACAAGTTTTATATAGAATTTTTTTAATGTATAATTTTAGTCGAATTAAAATTTTTCTTTATTACATCCTTCCGATTATAAATCCTAAATCCGTCCCTACTTCGCCAAGCTTGCTAGTGGATTACAGCCCACATCCTCTTGAATGTAGCCCAACACCACTCCGTCCTCGTCTCGAATGACTGCTCTAATAGCAAAAGAATCATCCCCCTCGCATAACGCCATGTCAATAATAATGAGCTCAAAAACCCTTTTTTTTCCGTTCAATTTCTGAAGCTATGAGTCACGTACAGTTTATCTTACAAGTCAATAATTGTTCCATTATATTTACAATATTATCAAATTTAGTAGGTATTGCCCATGTTAGGTTACAAATTTTTAACTTGTTAAAACTTTTTTTTATTCATTTTTTTCCGTTATTCTTTACCTTAAATTAATCACATCCACATATATCGTGAGAACTATATGTACTACACAGATCTCCACCACTCAATTCCACTCATTTTCTCTTCTCTTTCACATAAAAATTAATAAAAAACCATAAAAAATTTCAACCACATCACCCTTATTGTATATATATATTTTTTTGTTAGTAAAAAGATTTCAATTTTTTTTTGAATGTAGAATATTTGAGTTTATTCATATCATATAATGGATGACACATGGTGTGTCTGTGTATATACATATATGTGTATGACACATACCAACTTTGTACAAGTGCTTCCGGGAGCGTTATAGTTATGGTGTTCTTAGGGTATTTTCTGGTCATATACGATTTTCATTTTGAAATTTGAGACCAAATCTAAGTTCAATACCGCGAGGGGAGCTCCAACAATTTAGAAAATTTTCCGACGATACCGTGGCTACCAGTCAAAATTTTTTGCCATAATTTGGTCAAAATATCAAAATATATAGTTAGCGGAAAACAAATAACATTTTTCTGAACTAGTTATTATATTTTAATGATACTAAAGATTCTACAACTTGACATTCATATTATTAGTTGCATCACCGTCAAAGGAGCACCCCAATACAATATTGAAAATTAACACCACAATAATTAATTCGTTGCAATAGAATGACCCTATTTTTCTCGATATCCTCGGCTCATCCTGCTTAAAGACAATTGTAAGGATTTTGAAGTGTCTATCCGCAATTTCTTCAACTTGTTCACTCGGAAAACAAATAGAGTGGAGTTCCTAGAACCCTATGGTAAGAACAGTGTTGGAGTAGGTTATGGATGGTCGGTTGTGCTTCATATCAATCTAATCACTCTGTTACACCCCTTCTCTGGACAACAAATTTGCCTACCCTCAAGGCTCACCTTTCCCGACAAATTTGAGTGTGACGACGAATTCACACCACAAATGCACCAATTTGATTCTGATGATGAGGCATTCATACCACCAATTGAATGGGTTTTTGATACGTCTGTAAGAAAGGTAGGAATTTCAGCAAGTCCTATAAAGGGTAACGATTTAAATGATGCGTGTGTTATAGTTGCTATTTATGGGGTAGATAAGTTATTGGCTTTTACAAGACTAGGGGATACCAAATGGATAAATATCCAAGTATCTTGTGACTGGTTTGAAGATGTCGTCTACTACGAAAAAAATTTTATGCCGTTGATAGATATGGAGATGTAGTTGTTTGTGACATTGACAACAATAATGATCCAAAAGCAATCGTGATAGTCCATCATTCATCTAAAAATTATGATTTTATTCAAAATTATTTAGTTGAATCTTCGGGAGATCTTTTGCTAGTTGCCCATGAATGTAGATATAATGAGGAAGAAGGTCGTTACAAATATGACTAAAGGGGGAATTATTACTACACTACTGGTTTTTCTATTTGGAAGCTCGTTGAATCTCGTGAATGAGATTAATAACTACCATTATAAATAAATGGACTAGGGTAACTATTTTAGGAGATCGAGCATTATTCTTGGGTCTGAATGTATCCACATCAAATCCCTCATTTGGTGGTACTAAAGCACATTGCATTTACTTTACCGATGATTATCGTCAAAACGAAGGAGCAGATGACCACGACACAGGAATTTTTAACAAGGAATATGGGAGCATCTTTAACATGGAAGATTGGAGTATTCAATTAAATTATGACGGAGAATCCGTGAGTCTAATTTCTCCTCCACCATGGTATTTGTAAGTAGCAAGTTTCAATGGATAATTGTTATTTTTTTCTCTAAATTTTAAGGTTGTGACGTATGCCAATTGAGTGGCCGTATTATTGTTGCCTTTTTGCTCCGACATCTATAAATCTGTAATTATCAATAACTATATAAAGCAAAATGTGGATGTGTCAAAGCCCTGCCTCTTTCCGCCTGCCGAATCATTAGAGACTTGGATTAAGTTTTTTGGCCAAACTTCATTGTCGTTATTTTTTTCTTTTCATTCTGGGAAATTTGCGCAAATCGTTCAAAAAAATGTAAGCAAATTATGCGATTGGTACAAAATAAAAAAATATAATACAAATGGTGAAAAAAATTTTGGTATGAATTTGATCCATTTGGATGGAATCCGTTCATTAAACCATTAGTCAAAGTTGTAATCTATAAAATTTTTAATGGGAATATATCACTACAAAAAATAACCTGAATGTAGAAAAATAATAAAACATAATTAAAACAAACTTAAAAAAGAAATAAGAAAAAACCCAAATCCCGCGGGCCACACCAAACCTCATCTTTGACCCAACCCAGCAACGCCCACCCTACCAATGACTATGCAGAGGGCTTTCGCCTGATTTTGTCGCCTACTAGAGAAGTCATCGGCATGCAATAATTTGCTGGTTGTACCATTAAATGGTATGACTAGCAATCTCAAGCCTACGGGCTTCCCTTTGGTCATCTGGTGGCAAAGTCATCGGCATGTTTGGGATTTTTAATTTTTAATTTTAATTTTTTTATTTTATTTTATTATTTCTTTACATTTGGTATAGTTTTTACAATGACAATTTTCTACTAAAATTTTGTGGAGATAAAATAATTACATTTATTATTAATTGTTAGTTAAAATCAAAATGCATACGTTTCTAATGTTGAGGAAAAGCTTGAGAAATTATGATATTAATACGAAGAAATATTATTCAGTTCAAAATTGTCGATAAAAATTATTTAATAGGTTTCAAATAAATTCGATAAAATTAATTATAGACCAAATAAAATTAGTATCAAATTAATTAATTCAGTAAAATTAATATCACACTACTTTTTTTTTTATTTCGTACCAGATTTTGTAGCACCCACAAAATTTATGGGCCATTTCCACAAATTTTCCAAAAATAATGTTGAAATTGTGAAAATAAAAAATTTAAGACTAAATTGCAAAAAAAATTAACGCTAAGATTGTAAAGTTTAACAGGATTTAGGATTAAATTGCACATTTTCAAAATTTACGAAATTTAAAAAGGTTTTAAATTGTGAAAAAATGTTGTTACAAGTTTGTTGTTTCAAGTTTTACTATCAAACTTTCATGCATAAAAGGGCAAAAAGAACCAATTTAACAACTAAATTGGATAGAATCCGTCAATGTAGTGGTCCAGTGATACTTAATTTAAAGATTGAGAGGGTTCCACATAAAAAACAAGAAGAAGAATAGGTTGATATTGTTACAAACTCAACAGATTTGAGAGTTTTGTGAAAATAACTCTGAATTATTTTTATAAATAATTAGCAAAGAAATAAAAATTAATTAAAATTAGGAATTTTGCTAGGATTTAATTTCGGTGTGATACAAAATAAAAATTATTTAAATTTTTACATAAAAATTGAGAGAAATGTATGACATTAAAATTTCAAAAAAAAAAAAAAAGATTGGACCCTTTTAATTAATTTTAGATATAATTAATTATTTTTAAATAAAATTAATTAAAACTAAAAATTTGAGCTAAAATTTAATTTTTGCGTGACAAAAAAATAAAATAAAAGATTAATCAATATTAATTATATTGCTAAATAGTAAATGAATACTTGAATTGTAGGATATTTACATGATGAAATTATCCAAAATACAAGCGAACACTGTCGAAATTCTTACAAAATTTGAATATGTGTTATCTAAATCGTGTAATGTTTTGGATTGTGGTGGGTTTTTTATAATCATTTTCAATACTATTAACGCTGTTCTAGTTATATTTAAGAAAATAACATATTAATAGGCATGTCTCCCCGTGCAACGCATGGGGTTACTGCTAGTATAAATGGTGCGAGCTAATGATGAAATATAATTATACTATGTCTAAATAAATATTATAATTACAAAAATGATATATACAGGGAGTGAGTTAGGGAGTTGTTTAGGGAATGATGATTTTTTTTTTACCAAATTGCCCTTAAATGCTTTATTTTGAAAGCATTTTGAACTTTCAAAATAAAGCATTTAAAGACAGTTCGATCAAAATACTTTTATTCACTAAATCATTTCCTGACCCACTCCCTGCCCATATCATTAGGTGGTGACCAGACACCACATACAGTAATCACGGTCAAAAGCAAATACTATATATGTCAAAGCATCTGCAACGTAATTAAAAAAAAATAAAAATAAAAGGGCATCTGCAACGGGAAGCATCACCAGACATTTCATTCCATTCGTTAATTGATGCACACAGAAACCGCAACAAGGATTCACATACATTATCGAAAAGTTAGTATTTTAATGCGATATGAAATTTTATATTTTATATAATCTCGACAATGTTCATCCATAGTTGCATGTAATTTGAACAACCAAAGTAAAGCCATAAATCGAGCCAAACCGCTTTTTGAATCCGTGGTTTGGATCACGTGGATCCAGGTCAGCGATTTGGTTTTGAGCACCGAACCGAACAGTAGAAAAGTGATTTGGTTTAGGTTTGAAAATTTCCAAACCGTTTCAAACCGCTAAACCGCAAAAAAAAATAATAATAATAATAAAAATTGACCAAATTACACTAAAAGTCGACAATTATACAATATACATTTCATTTTACATTTTAAATATATACACTTAGCCACTTACAGTTCATATACAACTGTCCATTAATCCAAATCCCAATTACTTAAAAAAATTAAAAATTCAGAACGTGTCGACGGAAAAGGCTAAGAGCAAGCCACGTCAGTGGCAATAAAAAAGGAGAAGAACCAGTGCAATAATTAACAACGAAGGAGAAACATCGGGACCAATCTGCAATTTTCGGAAATCTTCCCCCCAAATTGAACCAAATGCCCTAACTCCAATCAAAACTCACGTTTGCAGCCTTGCACTCTCCTCTCTGGCCGAATTCGGCTCCTCCATCGGCGTCCACCACCGTGGTCCTTCGTCTCTGTCAACCGCCTCCGTTTCAGCTCTCACGCACGATCGAGTTCCACGAATTCTTAGGTACAACGTTCGAACCTGCAAAGCTCTTCAAGAATTTCAATTTTTAAACTTTTCTTGATCTTGCAGTATGCTTGTTCGAGTTTCTCCATTTGGTTGCTGTTCAAGATGACGGACACAATATACCAGTTGTCATGCTTGATTTTCTTCAGATCAAGTTCATCGTTTTGTCGTTCATTTTCAGTTGAAAATGCTTGTTTTTTTTTCGTCTGCATCTCCAAGGGATGTTTTTCGTTTTTTGTAAATTGCAGATTGGGCATGTATAGCAGTATAGGTATATACCAAAAGTTAATATTAATCGTTTTAATCTCTTTCTCTATCACCTAAATGTTGAAAATCATCTCTTTCTTCACACATTACTGTTGAATAATTTGCTGTAAATTGAAAACTATAAGTCTAGAAACCTCAATGATCGTTGTGAAGATTTGACGGATGAATCTTTTGACATACTACTTTGGTGGAAATTAAATGCAAGTAGGTATAAGATTGTCTCTCAAATTGCGAAAGATATGGTAGTAGCAATTCAAATATCCACGATTGCCTCCTAGCTCGGCATTCTTTACTAGTGGTCGGATTCTTGATTCATTTAGGAGTTCGTTGAGAGCAAAAATGGTTGAAGCGGTGATTTGCTCTAAAAATTGGTTGCATAGTAGCAAGGAGCCTATAGTGATTCACCAATATTTGGATGAAGTAGAGGCATTAGATGATTTCGAGAAAGCTATAGAAGGTATTATAATATTTGGTTTGCTACTCATTTTTTTATTGATGATTACTTTATATCATTTAATTACAATTAATGGATAAATTTATAATATTTTTATGTTTGTGCAGATAATGAATCATGTATTACAATTGAAGATGTAAGGCCGATTGACATTGATTGAGTCATTGAGATGTTATTTTGTACTAATGTAATTGAACTTTGGTTAAGTGTATTTTGATATGTAGTCTATTCCTGTAAAATCTTTCACCAACATTGATTTTGATGTCTACATGTTACGGTGAAATTTTAGACTAATATTGTAGAATTTTTGTTGTAATATATATTTAGTTTTACATTTCTTGACTTTTATTTATATTGATGCATATGTTATATCGATAAATTTTAGATTAATATTTATTTTAAATTGGAATAGTATTTGCTTGTTTTGCTTTATATTTCCTAAACCGTGGTTTTAAACCGAACCAAACCGAAAAAAGTGGTTTGGTTTGGTTTGGTTTGGAAAGTGAAGTGGTTTGGTTTGGTTTGAGATTTTTCCAATCCGCTTTAAGTGGTTTGGTTTGAAAATTTGTCGGAAACCGCCCAAACCGAACCGTGTTCACCCCTAGTTGCATGTTAATAGGACTAGTGTAGATATGAAGTATAAATTATTGATGATGTACTAATTTGAAACTCGTTCAATTTCACTGAATAAAATAAGTGTTTTTTTTTTACCAAATATTTGTTGTTAACTGTTATTATTCTGCGTTCGTCCAAAAATAACTCGTTCAATTTCATTGAATTATGTTTTTAAGTCGAGGCATTAGCATGGATGACGAAACACTTTAGCTAGCCAACTCTATATATACTTAGCATTTAATTTGCTTCTTCATTAAACTTAAGTTAGTGCACGTCCGATTGAACCCTAAGGCTGCATTCTGTTTGTCGTTTTCAACCCGTTTTCTATTTTCTATTTTCAAAAATGTTGAAAACGCGTTCTGTTCATTGTTTTAGAAAATACATTTTCGAAAACACATTTTCGAAAACATTTTCAAGATTTGTATAGAAAACACGAAAATGTCTTTTTAACGTTTTCGAATTTTAAACTTTACACTTATTACATTTTAGTCCCGACCACCGCCGATCACCGTCAACCACCGCCGGCCACCGCCGACCACCGCTAACCACCGCCAATCGCCGCCCCAAAATCCGATCTGGTGGCTAAACCACCAAATCTGACGGCAAGCCACCAGATCTGGTGGTCCAACCACCATTAATGGTGGTCGACCACCATTAATGGTGGTTGGACCACATAAACAGGTGGGTCGACCACCAACAGGTGGTCGAAACCACCTGTTGGTGGTGTGAAGCACCAAGAGTTGGTGGCTCGCACCACCACAGTGGCCGGCAAAGTCGCACGCCACTGGTTGAAGACAGAAGGGGGGTGCGTGGGGTGGGGGTAGGCTGGGGTGAAGATGAGGGCTTGTTTGAACATTTGGAATGGTTTGAGGACTTTTTCGTAATTTTTATTGTGCCAATTTGTATTTTTCTAAATGTCTTCTATTTTCTTTTCCCAAAAAGAATTTTTCAAAACAACAAACCAAACGCATTTTCAATATCCTCAAAACAACAATTGAAAACAGAAAATATCAAAATATTTTCGAAAATGAAAATAGAAAATACAAAATAAACAGAACGCTCCCTAAAGTTTTCTTGATATGGAGTGTCTTGTGACTTTTTAAGAGCTTCTTGTGACTTTTTTTGAAGGTTTTTGTTACTTTTGAATATTTCTTACCTTTTGAATGTGCTTTCGATTTTTACTTTTGAAGGTTCTTGTCACTTTTGAATGTTTCCGACCTTGTAAATGTGTTTCCGACTTTCACTTTTCGAGATTGCTATAGTCTCCCGACCAAAATTAACTATTGAGAGATAAATAGTGTTCATTTAGTATGAGCTATTTTCCATGTGACTTTTAAAAGCTTACGATTATTGTGCTTTTTTGAAGGTTGTTGACACTTTAGAAGGTTTCTGATGTGTTGAATTTATTTTCGATTGTAATATTCTTCCAGCCTAAACTGTTGAAATTAATGGAGTGTCCAATTTAGTATGAGCCATTTCCAGTGTGTGATTTTTGAAAGCTTATTGTGACTTTTTGAATGTTTCTGACATTTTGAATGTGTTTTCGACTTTTACTTTTCGAGATTGCGATAGTCTTCAATTCCATCCTAAACTCTTGAGTTGGAGAGTCCAATTTAGCATGAACTATTTTCTATGTGGGACTTTTTAAAAGCTTAATTAATGTGAATTTATAATTCGGCCAATCAATTTGCATATGTCACAATTTATAACTGTTTCATCCTTAGAATTTAGAAAAAGAAAAAATTACTATTATCCGTTGAAACTTACATGTACCATAGTGGAGGAGAAATTATACCATAACGTTGTCTTGCATAATTTAATCGAATACTCCAATCTTCCATGTTAAAGATACTTCCATCCTCTATGTTAAAGATTCCTGCGTCGTGGCCATCTGGTCCGCTGTGCTCACGATAATCATCGGTAAAATATATACAATTTGCCTTAATACCATCAATCGAGGCCTTTGACGTAGATATATTCTGACCCAAAAATAATGCTCGATCTCCTAAAGTAGTTACCTCCATCCATTTATAACCACACTTGTCACTCTCGTCACGAGACTCATCGAGCTTCCAAATAGAAAAACCCGTAGTGTAGTAAAAGTTCCCTCTTTCGTCATATTTGTAACGACCTCCTTCCTCACCATATCTACGTCCACGAACAACTAGCAAAAGATCTCCTGAAGATTCAACTAAATAATTTTGAGTAGCTTCATAAGTTGTAGACGGAGGATGGGCTGCTATAATGGTTGCTTTTGGATCATTATTGTTATCAATGTCACAAACAACTACATCACCATATACATCAACGGCATAAAAATTTTTGTTATAGCAAATGACATCTTCATACCTGCCTTCAGAAGGGACTTGGATATCTGTCCATTTGGCATCCCGTAATCTTGTGAAAGCCAATATTTCATCCATCCCATAAATAGCAACTATAACACACGCATCATTTAAAGGACTTGTTGAAATCGCTACCTTTCTCACAGACGTATCAAAATGCCATTCCAATGGCGTTATCAAGTCCTCAGCATCAGAATCAAATATGGAAATTAGCTGTGTGAATTTGTCGTCACACAATTGGTCGGGAAAGGTGAGCCTCGAGGGTAGGCAAATTTGTTGTCCAGAGAAGGGGTGTAACAAACTGATTAGATCGATATCAAGGATAGCCAACCATCCATAACCTACTCCAACACACTTCCTACGATAGGCTTCTGGCAACTCAACACCATTTGTTTTCCGACTGAACAAGTTGAAGAAATTGCGGATATCCTTACCAATATCTTCAGGAAGCATGAGGCGAGGATATCGGGGAGGCAGTGAAGCTTTCTTCTTCAAAATCGCAGTTACCAACCGACATTCTTTACATACAGCGCTGAAGGAAGCGAAGTCCTCTATGACACTCAAATGTTGTGCTATAACATCCAAAACGTTTGGCGGAAGATTAGTCCAATCTGCCATGTCGATCGATCTGCAGGCTACACCCCATAAATTAAATTAAAACAAATAAAGTAAAAAGGCATAGATTACATAAATAATATTTAATCCAGTTCGCCGAGCAACCTGATAATTTTATTTTTGATAATAGATCTGATTGATAATAGATCAATCAGATTTGTAGATCGGCCTGATAATAATATTTCAAAAAAAAAAACTCCTATATATAGATCTGATTGATATTACCTACACGATGAAGTCACTGCAACGCTGTGCTCGATGCCGATGATAATTAAGGCTTAAATCACTGCAATTACTGCATATGTAGGAATAGGATGATGATGATTTGTAGTTTGGATTGACATGCATGGGCTGATTTGGTTGGGCCTATATAAAAAGAAGTTTTTTTTGGAGAGGAAATTAATTAGCTCTATAACTGTAACACCAATATTTAATTGATGCAATGTTGTTGATCTTCAGACGCCAATTCCGGGATTTTGCGTAATCCTTCTCATACAGAAGAAGAAAGGGACACTTACGTACAAAACCACAACTCCCGCATGCGCCATAGGTGGGTCCAATATGGTACTATTCCTTTTGAAGAAGGAAAATTAGGGTCACTCTATTGCAACGAATTAATTTTTGTGGTGTTAATTTTCAATTTTGTGGTGATATTGTGAAAGTTGTTGTGAAACGAGGAGGCACTAGGAAACAAATATTATTTGTTTATTGATGTGAACGACTATTATGTCCCTGATGAAATTATGTAATTACGATTGTGCCATTCGAAGTTTCCCTATAAATAGGGCTTCAGTTATTAATGAAAATCATTCAGAAAATTCTCTCTCTCTAAATTCTCTCTATTTTTAAGAAGTTTTATAACACGTTATCAAGACGGCCTCTCTGATTCTGAAAGATTTCATTTCCTCTCACGTTATAGAAGAAAACAAAAGGTATATAATATATATTATTATATATTACTTTATAATATAATAATTTAGTAAAGGATAACACTTGTTTTCTTGACATATAAGAAGTATAAATTATCAAAATCAAATTTTTTCAACTTCATTATATTCTATTTAACGAGAACTCCAATTTAACTTATTGATATTGATAAGGTAATAACTCGCTTAAGATATAAATTTTTAACTTGAACATCTATTTACAAATTAAAGTAAAAAGAAACGATTTCTTAATCTTATAACATTGATATTATATTATATTTTACCTATGGATTGGACGACAAAGTTACCCATGCGGACCAAGGAAGAAACAAGTGGACATTTTTTTGTTACTTTTATTTATTGCAATTATTTCCAAGTGGTGGATTAAAACTACCTATTTGGAGAATTTACTTTTCGCAATTTAATTACCGCAACACCTTCTACCTTATGATGGGTTCAACCGTCACAAACTGGAAGGTTTTATATATTTCTGCACTTTATATACTAAGTGATGGGTAATACCATCTACTAAGTAGATCCTACTCCTGAAGAAGTAGTTAATTACTATGCAATTTAATTTTCGCTATTTAAATTCTGCAATTTAAATTTATATACTCTAAATATTATGTATATCTCCAATATGGTGGATTATACCACACGATTGGTTATAATTCAAATCTACTCTTGAAGAAGTAGTTAGTTTATATATTCTAGAAGAATATAATTTGCTCCTGAAGTAGCAAAATTTGAAAATATATTACTGTTCTATGGTAATAATCCCTGAAGGAAAATATATCATTCATATCCTGTAGATATTGATTAATTTTCTATTGTATATATGAAAATTAATCGGATTTAATTTTCTATTGTAGAACTCCAAATGGAGAATATCACGAAACTTGATTTCGCTGCACTTGATATCTCTGGAAAAAATTATTTGTCATGGGTCCTTGATGCAGAAATCCATCTGATTTCAAAGGATCTAGGAGATACTATTAAAGATGAAAATAAAGCATCAGAAAAGAATCGCGCTGCAGCGCTGATTTTCCTCCGTCACCATATCCATTGTGATCTTAAAGTTGAATATTTGACAGTAAAAGACCCGAAGATCTTATGGAACAATTTGAAAGATAGATTTGACCATCAGAGAACTGTGGTCCTTCCAAAAGCCCGCTACGAGTGGCTTCATCTTCGCTTACAGGATTTTAAGTCCGTAAGTGAATACAATTCTGAGCTTTTTAGAATATGTTCTAAATTGAAGCTCTGCGGGGAAGAGGTTAAAGAAGAGGATATGCTTGAAAAGACGTATTCAACGTTCCATGCCTCGAATGTGCTGTTACAACAACAGTACAGAGAGCGAGGATTTAAAAAGTATTCTCAACTCATTTCATGCTTGCTTGTCGCTGAACAAAATAATGAGTTGCTCATGAAAAATCATGGGATGCGTCCAACCGGTCCATCTGCATTGCCAAGCAAATGCTATCACACCGCCGTGGTTAATAATAAATCACGCCCACTGACTTGGTTATAGACACGGACACGCACGCGGACGTGGGCGTGGGCGTGGGCGTGGATATGGACATGGGCGTGGAAGTGGAAAACGCCATAGTCGTGACTACGGTTATAAAAGCATAATGAAAATATCCCATCCAAAAAGGGTACATGAGCAAGAATGTTTTACATTTGTGGAATAAGGGGGCATTGTTCACGACTGCCAGACAAATAAACATTTGGTAGAATTGTACCAAAAATCTATCAAAGAAAAGGGAAAAGGAAAAGTGGAAACAAATTTCCTAAATTGTGACGATCCAATGGATATGACACACATGGATGTTCCTGATCCTGTATCTTTGGTCCATCAGAGCAAGATTGAACATCTCATGGAAGAATAAACTGCTTTTACTCCATATAAAACTTTTCAACATGTTGTACAATGTTTGAATAAATCATTTTTCAATAAATGGGAGTTTTTGAAGTTTCTTCAAAATATGTTTGTAGATTCTTAATGGATTGTCAAGATGTATGTCTAGCTGACAGTGCAACTACGCATACCATTCTCCGAGATAAAAAGTATTTTGTGGAATTAACATTAACAGAACATACTGTTATTACCATATCGGGCACGGCAAACATCATTGATGGCTCCGGAAGAGCTCGTATCATCTTGACAAATAATACGATATTAAATATTGATGATGCCCTCTACTCTAGCAAATCTAGAAGAAATTTGCTAAGTTTTAAGGATATCCGCCGAAATGGATATCATATTGAGACAATGAAAGAAAATAATATAGAGTATCTATGTATCACTTCCATTTTATCTGGCCAGAAGTTGATAAAAGAAAAATTCCCAACACTGCCATCTGGGATGTATTATACATTCATAAAAACAATAGAGTCAAATAATGTTACGAACCCGAAGTTCGCTGACTCTAAAAGTTTCATGTTGTGGCATGATAGATTTGGACACCCTGGAGCGACTATGATGCGCAGAATAATCAATAACTCACATGGACATTCCCTAAAGAACCAGGAGATTCTTTTAGCAAATGATTTTCCATGTGTTGCTTGTTCGCAAGGCAAATTAATCGTAAGACCCTCCAAAATGAAGGTCGATGTTGAATCTCCAAATTTTCTGGAAAGAATTCAAGGAGATATATGTGGGCCTATACACCCAGCATGTGGACCATTTCGTTACTTCATGGTCTTAATTGACGCTTCTTCTAGATGGTCCCAAGTTTGCTTGCTTTCTACTAGAAACGCAGCTTTTGCGAGGCTACTTGCTCAAATTATAAGATTGCGAGCACATTTTCCCGATTATTCAATTAAGAAAATTCGTCTTGATAATGCTGGCGAGTTTAGGTCTCGAGCATTTGATGAATATTGTATGTCCATTGGAGTTGATGTTGAACATTCTGTTGCTCATGTCCATACACAAAATGGCTTAGCGGAATCGTTTATTAAACGACTTCAATTAATCGCCAGACCGCTACTTATGAGATCAAATCTCCCCACTTCGGCTTGGGGTCATGCCATTTTACATGCTGCAGCATTGGTTCGTATAAGGCCAACGTCTTATCACCAATACTCTCCTTTGCAACTTGCCTTCGGTCGAGAACCGGATGTTTCTCACCTAAAAATTTTTGGCTGTCTTTGTGCAAAGTCACCGATTTCGCCCCACAACGTACCAAAGATGGGTCCCCAACGAAGACTTGGAATTTATGTTGGGTATGATTCACCATCTATCATTCGATATCTTGAACCTTTAACGGGTGATTTACTTACGGCGAAATTTACAGATTGTCATTTTGATGAAATGACATTTCCAATTTTGGGAGGAACAAAACTACATCCAGAAAAGAAACATGATCTTTCGTGGAATGTAAAAACCCTTACTCACTTTGATTCTCGTAGTAATCAATGTGAACAAGAGGTCAAAAAGATCATTGATTTGCAAAGAATTGCTAGTCAAATCCCTGATGCATTTGTCGATACAATGAAAGTAACAAAATCTTATATACCATCGGCAAATGCTCCAGCGAAAATTGATGTCCCTGAAGGACGACCTATACTAGCAAATGAATCTAAGACAACTCAGAAACGTGGTCGACCAATTGGTTCCAAAGATTCTGCACCTCGAAAAAGAAGGGGGCAGGAAAAGAAACCAACAATTGAGAAAAAGGCTGACCGACCAATTGAAAATGTTGTAGTTCCCAAAGAACTACAAGTGTCCGAAAATAATGAGATTTCAATAAATTATCTGTCATCTCATATATTGTGGGAACGTGAATGTGTTGACATGGATGACATTTTCGCCTTCAATATGGCTCTTGATATCATGAATGACGATCCTGAACCACAGTCTATTAGTGATTGTCAAAATAGATCTGATTGGCCAAAATGGAAAGAAGCCATGCAGACGGAATTAAATTCCTTAGAAAAACGTAAAGTGTTTGGGCCAGTAGTTCCAACTCCTGCCAATATTATCCCGTTGGATATAAATGGGTCTTTGTAAGAAAGAGAAACGAAAACAATGAAATTACGAGATATAAAGCAAGACTTGTAGCACAAGGTTTCTCTCAAAGACCAGGAATTGATATGAGGAAACGTATTCTCCTGTAATGGACACTATCACATTTAGATTCTTGATAAGCTTGTCAGTATCCTAAAAACTTGATATCGCCTCATGGATGTAGTAACGGCATATCTATATGGATCACTTGGATGATATATATATGAAAATCCTCGAAGGATTTACGATGCCAAGGGCGAATGATATTCGTCCCCAAAGAAATGTACTCTATCAAATTGCAAAGGTCACTCTACTGATTGAAACAATCTGGGCGGATGTGGTACAACCGCCTTAGCGAATATCTCTGCTAAAAGAGGGATATAAAAATGATAATGTTGCCCTTGTGTTTTCATAAAGAAATCAAGCAATGGATTTGCAATTGTGGCGATTTATGTTGATGATTTGAATCTAATTGGGACTCACGAAGAGTTGAATAAAACTGCAAAATACTTGAAGAATGAGTTTGAGATGAAGGATTTGGGAAAGACAAAATTTTGTCTTGGTTTGCAAGTTGAACACTTCCCCGAAGGATTGTTCGTTCACCAATCTACGTATACAGAAAAAGTTTTGAAAAGGTTTTACATGGATAAAGCACATCCATTGACGTCACCTATGGTCGTTAGATCACTTGATATGAATAAAGATCCTTTTCGTCCACTTGAAGATGGAGAAAAGATACTTGGTCCCGAAGTACCATATCTTAGTGCAATTGGTGCGTTAATGTATCTTGCAAATTGCACACGACCAGACATAGCTTTTTCTGTGAATCTTCTTGCAAGATATAGCTCTGCACCCACTTTAAGGCATTGGAATGGTATTAAGCACATTCTAAGATATTTAAGAGGTTCCACTGATATGGGACTCTTTTATTCAAGAAGATCGGATCTTCTTTAGTGGAGATATCTGGGATCTGGGATATCTTTCCGATCCACATAAAGGCGTATCTCAAGCGAGGTTATGTGTTTACACGAGGAGGAACCGCTATATCCTGGAGATCTACAAAGCAAACCTTGGCAGCGACATCCTCAAATTATGCTGAGCTCATTGCGATTGATGAAGCAAGTCGAGAATGTGTTTGGTTACGGGATATGACGCATCATATCCAAACATCATGTGGATTAGCCTCAATAAAAGATGACCCGACAATAATGTACGAAGACAATCTTTGCTTGTATTAAACAGACTCAAAGCAGGCTACATCAAAAGGACAGGACAAAGCATATTTCACCAAAATTTTTCCATACACATGATCTTGAAAAGTGGCAACATTATAATTCAACAAATTCGCTCAAGTGACAATGTAGCCGACTTATTCTACGAAGGCATTACCAACATGTACATTTAAGAAATTGATACATCGATTGGAATCTGCGTCGGCTCAAGGATATTGTGTGACCAACATCGAGAATGTGTACTCTTTTTCCTTCGACCAGGTTTTATCCCATTGGGTTTTACTGGCAAGGTTTTAACGAGGCAGCCAGTTAATACTCCTACAGTCACAATTAGGGGGAGCGATTGTACTCTTTTTCCTTCGATCAGGTTTTATCCATTGGGTTTCTTGATAAAGGTTTTAACGAGGCAACGCATAATATACCCGCTATTGATTGTAAATGAGAGTTGATGAATAATGTAATAGTGAATAGTCATTCAAGGGGGAGTGTTGTGAACGAGGCACCCGAGGGAAACAAATATTATTTGTTTATTGATGTGAATGACTATTATGTCCCTGATGAAATTATGTAATTACGATTGTGCCATTCAAGTTTCCTATAAATAGAGCTTGATTATTAATGAAAATCATTCGTAAAATTCTCTCTCTAAATTCTCTCTATTTTTAAGAAGTTTTATAACAAAGTAAATATATAAATAAGAAAAATGTCTGTATAAACTCTTTCAAATAAGCTTTAACGTCCAAAGAATCACGTACACTAACGTGCAAACAAAGTTTTGACAAAGGGTAATTATATTAGCACCACATTTTTTAATAGCTGCACCACATTTAAATTGTAATAGAATTCCTCAATTTTCATTCATTTTTGTATTTATGTCCTAAATCTTTTTCATTCATATTCTTACTTATAAACTTCAATTAAATAATCAAATCATGTCTCAAATCATATTTCTTAATTCTCTAAATATTTCATATCGGACATTCAATAGAGGTGCAAATACTTTTTCAAAGTTTTATTTTAGTTATTTATTTTTATATTTCAAAATTACAATAAGCACAATAATAATATTTATGCTAGCTCTCTTTACTAATTTATAATTAAACACTTGAACTTCAAATGTTTTGTACCAATTAGAAGAAAGTTGATGATAACAATTTGATTTAAAAGTTTGAAGGGTGCAAGCGATGAAAAAAATAAAATGAAATTGAGGATGTTCATTACAATTATAATGTGGTGCCTCCAACAAAATTGTAGTGTATATATAATTATCCTTTGACAAATTCAGATGTGTTTTATCAATTAGACCGCTAGTATATATGAGATATATAGAGTGTAAGTTACAAATTGATTTTGAAAATTCAATTTATTATTTATATACATATATTTAACATGTTTAAAAATAATAAATGCAATACTTATCTAAATTAATCCCACATTCCATTTTTGAATTGAATATACTAAAGTACATTATTGAATATCAATAATAATAAATTTTACTAATTAGGATAATCTTCCATTTTGGTCTTATGGTTTCCATTCAAATGCGATCATTAAAAATATCCTTCCACAACTAAGCAAGTTTCTCCTTTGTATTATCAATCTTCCACAAGTTATTAAATTTTCCATAAAATATTTAATTTAATGTTCAAATGAGAATTGAATCAATAAATAAGATGCTTAAACCTTTTTTTTTTTTGTTGAGGAGGAGATTCTTAAACTTTATTGTAGTAATGATATTTGGTGTCATAAATTGAACTAAAAAATGAAAAAACTTTAATAAGTTTACAAGTTGATAAATTACTTTAATTAGATAAAATGTTTATCTCTCTTCATTTTAATAACTGATTTGATTTGATAATTTTTTTTAATACAAATTTTTTCAACGCACCTTTTTTTTTAAAATTTCAATTATACTTCTAAGAGTCATTTTTTTAAATAATCCCTATCAAGCATAGTTTCAATTTATGTCTCACAGGGACTTGCTATGTACAAGTAGATGAGATATCTTGGCCCATCATAAAAAAGAGATTGGATTTTTCTAAGAGTAATTTGAAATTTTAAATAAAAATAAATAACTACTAAAATACAAGAGTAGCGAAATTCACATCACATTTAAATTTTTTTTTTATAGATACAGTACTCTTTAATTAGTCCTAAAATTTCATCACAACAAACCTTTTGCGAATTGTTTTAAATATGAAAGTCAAACATAGTGTCAATAAATGGGTAAACAAATAATGACCCCTCAATTTTATTTGTTTTGTACATATCTTCTTATTCAAACGCCAAGATCCTTCCTTATTTCTAACCATCAAAAGAAAAAATGAGAGAAATGCAAGAAAAACTGAGATCCTAGACATCAAAATATCCATAAAATAAATCCAAGTGAAATAGACTAATCTTCTTTTTTATAATCTTCCTATGTTCATTGCAAGATTGCTACAAATCTTGTCCTTCAATTTGCTATGTGGCAATAGATCCCCCATCATTTGTGTCAATTGAGATCGAACATTTCATTTTGGACTTGACTGGAATGGTATCATTATGATCTATGCCAGATAACTAAGGCATCAAATGAAAAATGTAAGAAACTTCTAGCATAAGCAAAAAGTATAATATATCTGTATTGAAATTTGTCTTTGCATTATTCGATCATTGTGATTATCTTGTCCATTTTTTCTTATAAACCGATCTTACTATAGTCCACCTTTGAGATTGAACCTGATTCTGAAGATTTAAAAAAGCAAGAAAGCAAAGTTGTGAAACACAACTTCAAACAATATATATGAGGGATGCAAGAAAGTCAATGCAATGAGAGGGAAAAAATCCTTCACCCGACTTTGAGATTTGATTCTAGATTTGGATTTCTATAAGAATATTTTCTAGAAGAGGAATCACTAATCTTTTCATCGAGCTATTGGCTATGATGATAGGAAAATTGAGAATTAACGTATTTTCTTGCAAGGTGTTAAGCATCGGTAACCCAAGTACCATCAACTGAGCATGTGTTCAGAAACTTTGAAACCATTGCAATAGTACTAACAAACTGATATAAAGCTAATGTACTTTTCTTAAGCATCTGATTTTGAGAAACTTAAAAGATTAAATAAAGCAAAGATAAAGGATCGTGAAAACAATGGCTCACCATAGCAATTAGGATCTTTAACGAAGTAAATGGCTACATCTGAAATACTTGGCCCCAAAACCACTATTCCTTATGAATTTTCAAATTGAAACAAAAAACTTGATAGGAATTTTTACACTCACAAACAAATTGAAATTAACAAAATTATCGAAAGTACAAAATGAGCAATTGAGTTAGGAGGTCATTTCATACATACAAAAAAATAAGAAAAATGGAGCAAAAAGGAAAAATAATTGAGAAAAAAAATACCAGAGACAGCAGCGACTTTGGGCCAACGAATCAATATACGAATTGCACAAATCAGCTTTGTGAATAAATTGGAAACTCAAAATAAAACTCACCTCGTCCAACCCATTGGTGATAATTATCCATCCACTCGTAAGTTGGATCATTCAATAGTTCGAATTTCAATAAAGAGTAGACCTCCAAGAATTTAGTCCTTAAATTGCGTTCGCCCCGTTCTGATTTGCCATCACTATAAAACGCTAAATCACCAAAGAAGAAGAATGCATAGCAGACAATGAAAATGCTACTGAATTGAAAGTAATTAAAATAAGTGCCTCTTATTAATTTGCGCAAATCATTGAATTTGGAGAAGATGGGCGTTTGACTTAGATTTGCGCAAAGCAAGCAAGAAATTATGGCGATGAAGATAATTGAACACAAAAATAATTAATTGAAACAATTTGGGGAAAAGAGGTCGAATAAGTGGAGGAATTAGGGTGAAGCGATTTGAAGGATTCTAGCCTTAATGGAATTCTTGTGTAATTGAAGGGTTTCCTCAATTGGGAATTAGGAATGGTGAAGGAATTAGAAATTAGGAATCATATATAATATGGATAATCCACAGTTATTGAAGGATAAAGATTATTATTGTGGTAGGATTATTGTTATGGTAGGATAAGGTGCTTAAATAATTAAATAATAATGAATTAAAAGATTAATTAAGTGCATTGGAGGAAAATTTTGATGAGTTGGAATAAAAAATGAATTAAAAATTAAAAAAATTAGGTGTGTAAAGTTGGGGAAAAAACCTTGCTCTTATATATATATATATATATATGATAAAATAAGGTAATTAAATAATTAATTAAAAATCAATTAATTAAGTGCGTCAAAGGAAACTTGATGAGTTGGAATAAAAAATGAAATAAAAAACTAAAAATTGTGTAAAGATTGATTGACAAATTCTTGGGGATATATCAATTTAGGAACAAAATTAGATTAAAAATAATTAAATAAAAACGTCCTCATGAAGTACAAACAAAAGTCCTCATTAAGCGTCCTCGTGATTGTTCTAAAATATAAAATTAATTAATTTATTAAAAATACAATTAATTAATTAATTATTAATATTGGATTTAATTCAATTGGAAGATGTATATATATAGATGATAAAATAAGGTAATTAATTAATTAAAAAATTAATTAAGTGCATTGGAGGGAAACTTGATGAGTTAGAATAAAAAATGAATTAAAAAACTAAAAAAATTGTGTATAAGATTTATTGACAAATTCTTGGGATGTGCATCAATTTAGGAACGAAATTTGGTTAAAAAAATAATTAAATAAAAATGTCCTCATGAAAATGCAAAAAAAAGTCCTCATGATTGTTCTAAAAGCAATTAATTAATTTACTCAAAAAATACAATTAATTAATTAATTAGTTATTAATATTGAATTTAATTCAATTGGAAGATGGTGATGGGACAAATTCTTGGGATATAACCAAAAAAATCCGGTCCCACATTAGGCAGTGAATGATACTAAATAAATAATAATGAATTGAAGATAATTATTATTAATTATTGTAGGATAATAATGATTATTTAATGATAATGATAAAATAAGATTATGGTTATTTAAGGATAATGATAAAATAAGGTAATTAAATAATAATGAATTAAAAATCAATTAAAGTGCATTGGAGGAAAATTTGATGAGTTGGAATAAAATGAATTAAAAATTTTAAAAAATTATGTGCAAAGCGGAAAAAAGCTTGCTATTATATATATATATATATATATATATATATATATATAGATTTGTTCCAAATTAGAATAAAAATACCAATTAGAATTAGCCAATATTGCACTAATATAAAATTGAAGTAAAGCGATTATGGTATTAGTTGTAAAATCATTATTACTTTACATAAATTGATTTTATTAATTACAAAGCTTAATGATATTAGGCATCAAGGGATTAGCAGAGTGGTTAAAGACTCAACAACTTACCATGAAGGTCCTAGATTGAATTTATCTCACCAATTGTCCCTGGTTAGGGAAAAAAAAGAAAAGAAAAACAATGATATTAATAAAAAAAGGAATGAAAAATATACAAAGTGAATGAAAAATATACAAAGTGTATACGTCAAAAAATAATCTCTATATTATAAAAACTGGAGTGCCACGTTGGCAGTAATGCCAACGTGACACTCGTTAATATTAAAAAAAATATAAAATTTAATTTTGTCGTTAAAAAAAAGGAAATTTTATTTTTGGAAATAAACCAATATTAATTGGTAGATATAAATAGGGAAAATTCTTTAAATATAGTTATTTTCTAATGAAACATAAATTTATCATTAAATGTGGTAAATAAAATTTAATAAGAAAAAAATAGTTTTCGAAAAAATTTAAATGTAATTTCATTTTTCAAATTTTTAATTAAAAATATTAAATAATAAGTATTTTTATTTTCACGCATTTAAAAAATATTATAGTTTTAGATAGTTTTGATTGTAATGTGCAATGGATTATTCAAATAGTGGATTATTCTTAAATAAAATAGAGCGTGCTAAAATTATAATTGAATTTGCATTGAATAATTTATTATTTTTTAAATAAAGAGTAACTTATTAATCTTTATCTTTATATTTTGAATTGTTATATTATCATACCATTAATCTTTATATTATAATTTGTGAAAGTGCCACGTAAGCAAAGATGCAAATGTGGCATATATTAAATATTTTAAGAAAATTATAAAAATTAGTTTTGGAAATAAACCAACATTAATTAGTAGTAATTAAAATATAACTAAAAATAATCAATATCTAAAACAAACATCTAATGAAAAAAAAAATTTATGTTGGAAAGACTTTATATATAATTTCATTTTTTAAAGTTATAATTCAAAATATTAAATAATAATTTTTATATTTTATTTTATTTTATCTTGATAAAATTGGAGGTTTTGATATTTTTGCTTGATTACGTGAATTGGTCTATTAAAAATAGTGAGAATTTTTACTTTTTTCTTTTTGAAAATCAAATAGTGAGTAGTTGAAATTATAACTAGATTTATGGAGAATAATTTATTTATTTTTAAGTAAAATAGTAATTTATTAATCCTTATATTATTATAATTGAAGTGTAACGTTTGGTGAGCACCACCTTGTATTGGCGATCTTGCGTATGACATACTATTTCTAATTAAAAAATTAAATAATATTTTTGTTTTTAATGCTTACGATGTGATATGTTCACTAACTAAATTTTGTATTGCATATTTTTGCCTTTTCTAAGTATATAAAATTACAAATAAAAAGTTTTATTCTACAATTAAAAATACAGTTTATGTAATTGAAAAGAAATCAAATGAATTATATAGATGAGGAAAATTGTCAGCGTTACTACAAATTTAAGTTACATAAAATTAAGTATAATACTTCTTATACAATAGAGTTAAAATTAAGTAGCAATTACATTTAATCACTAAAAGAATGCATAAAATTATAAAATTTAGAGTGTGTAATGTCCATTTCGAGAAGGAAAAAAGGTGTTGATATAAATTTGATATGTACCAACGAAAAAGATATATTTTGATAATCAAAGAATTTTTATATATTCATTTCCAATGGTTCATTCTACAATTAATTAATCTTCACGAGCATTGTTGTGCAATGTTAGGCACGATAATTAGAATTAAAGTTACACGTTTTGATAAACTTCTTAATTATGCGATGCAAGTGAATTTTTAAAATTTACAATTGTGAATTTACTCATAATTTTGTATTGACTATAATATAAAATATTATAGATTTTAATAATTTTTACAATTATGCAATCTCTTATGCACAAATTACATAAATTATCTAATTCAACATTCATATTTATAATTTTATATCAATTATTTATAAATGCATAAATTTAATTGTTCTCGTGCATCCTTGCAGGTGTGATACTAGTAAAAATCCAAAAAATGTAGTTCAATACCCTTGACATTGAAAATGAACGTAATCATTTAAAATGGAAATTGATTTAATAGTCAATTGAACTGCTACTTACGAAAATCATTATAAAATTTTACAATAATTGATTTCATATGAAATATATGTATAATTTTTGTAATCAAAACATATACAACACAAAACCATAAGCGACCTTGATTGTCTGTTTGTGGCAATCGTTTCGCTTGCTTGATCGACTATTTTCTCCTTTCATAATTGCCTGTCTAAATTCTAAGTAGTGGTCTAGTGATACTTAATTTAAAAGATTGAGGGTTCCACATTAAAAAAAAAAAGAATGAGTTGATATTGTTACAAACTCAAAAGATTTGGGAGTTTTGTGAAAATAACTCTTAACTAATTTTATAAATAATTAGCAAAGAAATAAAAATTAATTAAAATTAGGAATTTAGCTAGGATTTAATTTTGGTGTGATACAAAATTAAAATTATTTAAATTTTTACATAAAAATTGAGAGAAATGTATGACATTAAAATTTCAAAAAAAAAAAAAGATTGGGCCCTTTTAATTAATTTTAGATATAATTAATTATTTTTAAAATAAAATTAATTAAAACTAAAAATTTGAGCTAAAATTTAATTTTTGCGTGATAAAAAATTAAATAAAAGATTAATCCAAATTAATTATGTATCTAAATAGTAAATGAATACTTGAACTGTAGGATATTTATATGATGAAATTGTCCAAAATACAAGCGAACTCTGTTGAAATTCTTACGAAATTTGAATATGCGTTATCTAAATCGTGTAATGTTTTGGATTGTGATGGGTTTTTATAATCATTTTCAGTACTATTAACGCTGTTTTATTTATATTTAAGAAAATCACATATTAATAGGTATGCCTCCCAAAGTACAGCATACAGAGGAGTTCACAATCTAACATAAATGGTGCGAGATAATGATGAAATATAATTATACTATATCTAAATAAATATTATAATTACAAATGATATATACAGGGAGTGAGTTAGGGAGTTATTTAGGGAATGGTGATATTTTTTTACCAAATTGCCCTTAAATGCTTTATTTTGAAAGCATTTTGAACTTTCAAAATAAAACATTTAAATACAGTTTGATCAAAATACTTCTATTCACTAAATCAATTTCCTGACCTGGCCACTCCCTGCCCATATCATTAGGTGGTGACCAAACACCACATACAGTAATCACGATCAAAAGCAAATACTATATATGTCAAAGCATGCAGCGTAATTGAAAAAAAGAAAAAAGGGCATACGCAGCGGAAAGCATCACCGGACATTTCACTCCATTCGTTAATTGATGCACCACGAAACGCAACAAGGATTCACATACATTATCGAAAAGTTAGTATTTTAATGCGATATGAAATTTTATATTTTATATAATCTCGACAATGTTCATCCATAGTTGCATGTTAATAGGACTAGTGTAGATATGAAGTATAAATTATTGATGATGTACTAATTTGAAACTCGTTCAATTTCATTGAATAAAATAAGTGTTTTTTTTTTACCAAACATTTGTTGTTAACTGTTATTATTCTGCGTTCGTCCAAAAATAACTCGTTCAATTTCATTGAATTATGTTTTAAAGTCGAGGCATTAGCATGGATGATGAAACACTTTAGCTAGCCAGCTCTATGTATAATTAGCATTTAATTTGCTTCTTCATTAAACTTAAGTTAGTGCACGTTGGATTGAACCCTAAAGTTTTCTTGAGATGGAGTGTCCAATTTAGTATGCGTGTGACTTTTTAAGAGCTTCTTGTGACTTTTTGAAGGTTTTTGTTACGTTTGAATATTTCTTACCTTTTGAATGTGCTTTCGATTTGGACTTTTGAAGGTTCTTGTCACTTTTGAATGTTTACTGACCTTGTAAATGTGTTTCCGACTTTCACTTTTAAAGATTGTTATAGTCTCGAGCAAGATTAAACTATTGAGAGATAAATAGTGTTCGATTTTAGTATGAGCAAGCTATTTTCAATGTGACTTCTAAAAGCTTATGATTATTGTGACTTTTTGAAGGTTGTTGACACTTTAGAAGGTTTCTGATGTGTTGAATTTATTTTCGATTGTAATATTCTTCCAGCCTAAACTGTTGAAATTAATGGAGTGTCCAATTTAGTATGAGCCATTTCCAGTGTGTGATTTTTAAAAGCTTATTGTGACTTTTTGAATGTTCTTCTCACTTTTGAATGTTTCTGACATTTTGAATGTGTTTTCGACTTTTACTTTTCGAGATTGCGATAGTCTTCAATTCCATCCTAAACTCTTGAGATGGAGAGTCCAATTTAGCATTAACTATTTTCTATGTGGAACTTTTTAAAAGCTTAATGTGAATTTATAATTCGGCCAATCAATTTGCCTATGTCACAATTTATATCTGTTTGATCCTTAGAATTTAGAAAAAGAAAAAATTACTATTATCCGTTAAAACTTACATGTACCATAGTGGAGGAGAAATTATACCATAAGGTTCTCTTGCATAATTTAATCGAATACTCCAATCTTCCATGTTAAAGATACTTCCATCCTCTATGTTAAAGATTCCTGCGTCATGGCCATCTGGTCCACTGTTCTGACGATAATCATCGGTAAAGTATATATAATTTGCCTTAATACCATCAATCGAGGCCTTTGATGTAGATACATTCTGACCCAAAAATAATGCTCGATCTCCTAAAGTAGTTATCTCCGTCCATTTATAACCACACTTGTCACTCTCGTCACGAGGCTCATCGAGTTTCCAAATAGAAAAACCCGTAGTGTAGTAATAGTTCCCTCTTTCGTCATATTTGTAACGATCTCCTTCCTTACCATATCTCGTCCCACGAACAACTAGCAAAAGATCTCCACGAAGATTCAACTAAATAATTTTGAGTAGCTTCATAAGTTGTAGACGGAGGATGGGCTGCTATAATGGTTGCTTTTGGATCGTTATTGTCATCAATGTCACAAACAACTACATCACCATATACATCAACCGCATAAAAATTTTTGTTATAGCAAATGACATCTTCATACCCGCCTTCGGAAGGGACTTGGATATCTGTCCATTTGGTATCCCGTAATCTTGTGAAAGCCAATATTTCATCCATCCCATAAATAGCAACTATAACACACGCATCATTTAAAGGACTTGCTGAAATCGCTACCTTTCTCACAGACGTATCAAAATGCCATTCCAATGGCGTTATCAATTCCTCACCATCAGACTCAAATGTGGAAATTAGCTGTGTGAATTTGTCGTCACACAATTGGTCGGGAAAGAGTGAGCCTCGAGGGTAAACAAATTTGTTGTCCAGAGAAGGGGTGTAACAAACTGATTAGATCGATATCAAGGATAGCCAACCATCCATAACCTACTCCAACACACTTCCTACGATAGGCTTCTGGCAACTCAACACCATTTGTTTTCCGACTGAACAAGTTGAAGAAATTGCGGATATCCTTACCAATATCTTCAGGAAGCATGAGGCGAGGATATCGGGAGGCAGTGAAGCTTTCTTCTTCAAAATCGCAGTTACCAACCGACATTCTTTACATACAGCTGAAGAAGCGAAGTCCTCTATGACACTCAAATGTTGTGCTATAACATCCAAAACGTTTGGCGGAAGATTAGTCAATCTGCCATGTCGATCGATCTGCAGGCTACACCCATAAATTAAATTAAAACAAATAAAGTAAAAAGGCATAGATTACATAAATAATATTTAATCCAGTTAGCGAGCAACCTGATAATTTTATTTTTGATAATAGATCTGATTGATAATAGATCAATCAGATTTGTAGATCGGCCTGATAATAATATTTCAAAAAAAAAAAACTCCTATATATAGATCTGATTGATATTACCTACACGATGAAGTCACTGCAACGCTGTGCTCGATGCCGATGATAATTAAGGCTTAAATCACTGCAATTACTGCATATGTAGGAATAGGATGATGATGATTTGTAGTTTGGATTGACATGCATGGGCTGATTTGGTTGGGCCTATATAAAAAGAAGTTTTTTTTGGAGAGGAAATTAATTAGCTCTATAACTGTAACACCAATATTTAATTGATGCAATGTTGTTGATCTTCAGACGCCAATTCCGGGATTTTGCGTAATCCTTCTCATACAGAAGAAGAAAGGGACACTTACGTACAAAACCACAACTCCCGCATGCGCCATAGGTGGGTCCAATATGGTACTATTCCTTTTGAAGAAGGAAAATTAGGGTCACTCTATTGCAACGAATTAATTTTTGTGGTGTTAATTTTCAATTTTGTGGTGATATTGTGAAAGTTGTTGTGAACGAGGCACCCGAGGGAAACAAATATTATTTGTTTATTGATGTGAATGACTATTATGTCCCTGATGAAATTATGTAATTACGATTGTCTTGAATTCGAAGTTTCATAAATAGAGCCAGTTATTAATGAAAATCGTTAAAATTCTCTCTCTAAATTCTCTCTATTTTTAGAAGTTTTATAACAGCGTTATCAAAGACGAAGCCTCTCTCTTCGATCTGGAGCAGATTTCTCTCACGTTATAGAAGAAAACAAAAGGTATATAATATATATTATTATATATTACTTTATAATATAATAATTTAGTAAAGGATAACACTTGTTTTCTTGACATATAAGAAGTATAAATTATCAAAATCAAATTTTTTCAACTTCATTATATTCTATTTAACGAGAGCTCCAATTTGACACCAATATTGATAAGGTAATAACTCTGTTTAAGATATAAATTTTTAAACTTGAACATCTATTTACAAATTAAAGTAAAAAGAAAAGCGATTTCTTAATCTTATAACATTGATATTATATTATATTTTACCTATCTTTTGAGATTGGTGTAGACAAAGTTACCCATCTCTGAGATAGGAAGAAAGCAGTTGGACATTTTTTTTGTTACTTTTATTTATTGCAATTATTTCCAAGTGGTGGATTAAACTACCTATTTGGAGAATTTACTTTTGCAATTTAATTACATAACACCTTCTACCTTATGATGGGTTCAACGTCACAAAGCTGGAAGGTTTTATATATTTAACTTTATATACTAAGTGATGGGTAATACCATCTACTAAGTAGATCCTACTCACTGAAGAAGTAGTTAATTACTATGCAATTTAATTTTAGCTATTTAAATTGCAATTTAAATTTATATACTCTAAATATTATGTATATCTCCAATATGGTGGATTATACCACACGATTGGTTATAATTCAAATCTACTCTTGAAGAAGTAGTTAGTTTATATATTCTAGAAGAATATAATTTGCTCTGAAGTAGCAAAATTTGAAAATATATTCTTTGTTCTATGGTAATAATCACTGAAGGAAAATATATCATTCATATCCTGTAGATATTGATTAATTTTCTATTGTATATATGAAAATTAATCGGATTTAATTTTCTATTGTAGAACTCCAAATGGAGAATATCACGAAACTTGATTTATTTGCACTTGATATCTACTGGAAAAAATTATTTGTCATGGGTCCTTGATGCGAAATCCATCGATTTCAAAGGATCTAGGAGATACTATTAAAGATGAAAATAAAGCATCGAGAAAGAATCGTGACTGCGTGTGATTTTCCTCAGTCACCATATCCATTGTGATCTTAAAGTTGAATATTTGTGATAAAAGACAGAAGATCTTATGGAACAATTTGAAAGATAGATTTGACCATCAGAGAAGCTGTGGTCCTTCCAAAAAGCCCGCTACGAGTGGCTTCATCTTAACTACGAGTTTTAAGTCCGTAAGTGAATACAATTCTGAGCTTTTAGAATATGTTCTAAATTGAAGCTCTGCGGGGAAGAAGGTTAAAGAAGAGGATATGCTTGAAAAAGGCGTATTCAACGTTCCATGCCTCGAATGTCTTTGTTACAACAACGATGCTGAGGCGAGGATTTAAAAAGTATTCTCAACTCATTTCATGCTTGCTTGTCATTGAACAAAATAATGAGTTGCTCATGAAAAAATCATGGGATGCGTCCAGCGGGTCCCTTTGCATTGCCAAGCAAATGCTATCCTGCTTTGCGAAGCTAATAATAAATCACGCCCACGGACTTGGTTATAGACACGGACACAGGCGTGGGCGTGGGCGTGGGCGTGGGCGTGGATATGGACATGGGCGTGGAAGTGGAAAACGCCATAGTCGTGACTACGGTTTATAAAAAGCATAATGAAAATATCCCATCCAAAAGGGTACATGAGCAAGAATGTTTTCGCTGTGGAATAAGGGGGCATTGTTCACGTACCTGCCGTACAGCGAAACATTTGGTAGAATTGTACCAAAAATCTATCAAAGAAAAGGGAAAAGGAAAAGTGGAAACAAATTTCCTAAATTGTGACGATCCAATGGATATGACACACATGGATGTTCCCGATCTGTATGCTGGTCCATCAGACAGTATTGAACATCTCATGGAAGAATAAATCTGTTTTACTCCATATAAAACTTTTCAACATGTTGTACAATGTTTGAATAAATCATTTTTCAATAAATGGGAGTTTTTGAAGTTTCTTCAAAATATGTTTGTAGATTCTTAATGGATTGTCAAGATGTATGTCTAGCTGACAGTGCAACTACGCATACCATTCTCCGAGATAAAAAGTATTTTGTGGAATTAACATTAACAGAACATACTGTTATTACCATATCGGGCACGGCAAACATCATTGATGGCTCCGGAAGAGCTCGTATCATCTTGACAAATAATACGATATTAAATATTGATGATGCCCTCTACTCTAGCAAATCTAGAAGAAATTTGCTAAGTTTTAAGGATATCCGCCGAAATGGATATCATATTGAGACAATGAAAGAAAATAATATAGAGTATCTATGTATCACTTCCATTTTATCTGGCCAGAAGTTGATAAAAGAAAAATTCCCAACACTTATCTGGGATGTATTATACATTCATAAAAACAATAGAGTCAAATAATGTTACGAACCGAAGTTCGTGACTCTAAAAGTTTCATGTTGTGGCATGATAGATTTGGACACCCTGGAGGCGACTATGATGCCTTGAGAATAATCAATAACTCACATGGACATTCCCTAAAGAACCGAGGAGATTCTTTTAGCAAATGATTTTCCATGTGTTGCTTGTTCGCAAGGCAAATTAATCGTAAGACCCTCCAAAATGAAGGTCGATGTTGAATCTCCAAATTTTACGGAAAGAATTCAAGGAGATATATGTGGGCCTATACACCCGACATGTGGACCATTTCGTTACTTCATGGTCTTAATTGGCGCTTCTTCTAGATGGTCCCAAGTTTGCTTGCTTTCTACTAGAAACGCAGACTTTTGAGGCTACTTGCTCAAATTATAAGATTGCGAGCACATTTTCCCGATTATTCAATTAAGAAAATTCGTCTTGATAATCTTTGGCGAGTTTAGGTCTCGAGCATTTGATGAATATTGTATGTCCATTGGAGTTGATGTTGAACGATTACATTGCTCATGTCCATACACAAAATGGCTTAAGCGGAATCGTTTATTAAGCGACTTCAATTAATCGCCAGAACCGCTACTTATGAGATCAAATCTCCCCACTTGGCTTGGGGTCATGCCATTTTACATCTTTTGAAGCATTGGTTCGTATAAGGCCAACGTCTTATCACCAATACTCTCCTTTGCAACTTGCCTTGATTCGAAGCCGGATGTTTCTCACCTAAAATTTTTGGTGTCTTTGTGCAAATCCGATTTCGCCCCCTAGCGTACCAAGATGGGTCCCCAACGAAGACTTGGAATTTATGTTGGGTATGATTCACCATCTATCATTCGATATCTTGAACCTTTAACGGGTGATTTACTTACGGCGAAATTTCTGATTGTCATTTTGATGAAATGACATTTCCAATTTGGGAGGAACAAAACTACATCGAGAAAGAAACATGATCTTTCGTGGAATGTAAAAACCCTTACTCACTTTGATTCTCGTAGTAATCAATGTGAACAAGAGGTCAAAAAGATCATTGATTTGCAAAGAATTGCTAGTCAAATCCACGATGCATTTGTCGATACAATGAAAGTAACAAAATCTTATATACCATCGGCAAATGCTCGGCGAAAATTGATGTCCCTGAAGGGCGACCTATACTAACAAATGAATCTAAGACAACTCGAAGCGTGGTCGACCAATTGGTTCCAAAGATTACGCACCTCGAAAAAGAAGAGGCAGGAAAAGAAACCAACAATTGAGAAAAAGGTGACCGACCAATTGAAAATGTTGTAGTTCCCAAAGAACTACAAGTGTCCAAAATAATGAGATTTCAATAAATTATCGTCATCTCATATATTGTGGGAGCGTGAATGTGTTGACATGGATGACATTTTTCGCCTTCAATATGGCTCTTGATATCATGAATGGCGATCCTGAACCACGATCTATTAGTGATTGTCAAAATAGATCGATTGGCCAAAATGGAAAAGAAGCCATGCGAGCGGAATTAAATTCCTTAGAAAAAGCGTAAAGTGTTTGGGCGATGGTTCCAACTCCTGCCAATATTATCCCCGTTGGATATAAATGGGTCTTTGTAAGAAAGAGAAAGCGAAAACAATGAAATTACGAGATATAAAGCAAGACTTGTAGCACAAGGTTTCTCTCAAAGACCAGGAATTGATATGAGGAAGCGTATTCTCCTGTAATGGACACTATCACATTTAGATTCTTAATAAGCTTGGCTGTATCAGAAAAACTTGATATGCGCCTCATGGATGTAGTAACGGCATATCTATATGGATCACTTGACAGTGATATATATATGAAAATCCCTGAAGGATTTACGATGCCAAGGGCGAATGATATTCGTCCCAAAGAAATGTACTCTATCAAATTGCAAAGGTCACTCTACGGATTGAAACAATGTGGGCGGATGTGGTACAACCGCCTTAGCGAATATCTGCTAAAAGAGGGATATAAAAATGATAATGTTTGCCCTTGTGTTTTCATAAAGAAATCAAGCAATGGATTTGCAATTGTGGCAGTTTATGTTGATGATTTGAATCTAATTGGGACTCCTGAAGAGTTGAATAAAACTGCAAAATACTTGAAGAATGAGTTTGAGATGAAGGATTTGGGAAAGACAAAATTTTGTCTTGGTTTGCAAGTTGAACACTTCCCCGAAGGATTGTTCGTTCACCAATCTACGTATACAGAAAAAGTTTTGAAAAGGTTTTACATGGATAAAGCACATCCATTGACGTCACCTATGGTCGTTAGATCACTTGATATGAATAAAGATCCTTTTCGTCCACTTGAAGATGGAGAAAAGATACTTGGTCCCAGTACCATATCTTAGTGCAATTGGTGCGTTAATGTATCTTTGCAAATTGCACCACGACCAGGACATAGCTTTTTCTGTGAATCTTCTTGCAAGATATAGCTCTGCACCCACTTTAAGGCATTGGAATGGTATTAAGCACATTCTAAGATATTTAAGAGGTTCCACTGATATGGGACTCTTTTATTCAAGAAGATCTGGATCTTCTTTAGTGGGATATGCAGATGCAGGATATCTTTCCGATCCACATAAAGCGGATCTCAAGCAGGTTATGTGTTTACGAGGAGGAACCGCTATATCACGGAGATCTACAAAGCAAACCTTGGCAGCGACATCCTCAAATTATGCTGAGCTCATTGCGATTGATGAAGCAAGTCGAGAATGTGTTTGGTTACGGGATATGACGCATCATATCCAAACATCATGTGGATTAGCCTCAATAAAAGATGACCCGACAATAATGTACGAAGACAATGCTGCTTGTATTAAACAGCTCAAAGCAGGCTACATCAAAAGGGACAGGACAAAGCATATTTCACCAAAATTTTTCCATACACATGATCTTCAGAAAAGTGGCAACATTATAATTCAACAAATTCGCTCAAGTGACAATGTAGCCGACTTATTTACGAAGGCATTACCAACATGTACATTTAAGAAATTGATACATCAGATTGGAATGCGTCGGCTCAAGGATATTGTGTGACCAACATCAGGGGGAGTAGCTGTACTCTTTTTCCTTCGACCAGGTTTTATCCCATTGGGTTTTACTGGCAAGGTTTTAACGAGGCAGCCAATTAATACTCCTACAGTCACAATTAGGGGGAGCGATTGTACTCTTTTTCCTTCGATCAGGTTTTATCCCATTGGGTTTTACTGATAAAGGTTTTAACGAGGCAACGCAATATACCCCGCTATTGATTGTAAATGAGAGTTGATGAATAATGTAATAGTGAATAGTCATTCAAGGGAAGTGTTGTGAGCAGAGGCACCGAGGGAAACAAATATTATTTGTTTATTGATGTGAATGACTATTATGTCCCTGATGAAATTATGTAATTACGATTGTGCCATTCGAAGTTTCCCTATAAATAGGGCTTCAGTTATTAATGAAAATCATTCAGAAAATTCTCTCTCTAAATTCTCTCTATTTTTAAGAAGTTTTATAACAAAAGTAAATATATAAATAAGAAAAATGTCTGTATAAACTCTTTCAAATAAGCTTTAACGTCCAAAGAATCACGTACACTAACGTGCAAACAAAGTTTTGACAAAGGGTAATTATATTAGCACCACATTTTTTAATAGCTGCACCACATTTAAATTGTAATAGAATTCCTCAATTTTCATTCATTTTTGTATTTATGTCCTAAATCTTTTTTCATTCATATTCTTACTTATAAACTTCAATTAAATAATCAAATCATGTCTCAAATCATATTTCTTAATTCTCTAAATATTTCATATCCAGACATTCAATAGAGGTGCAAATACTTTTTCAAAGTTTTATTTTAGTTATTTATTTTTATATTTCAAAATTACAATAAGCACAATAATAATATTTATGCTAGCTCTCTTTACTAATTTATAATTAAACACTTGAACTTCAAATGTTTTGTACCAATTAGAAGAAAGTTGATGATAACAATTTGATTTAAAAGTTTGAAGGGTGCAAGCCAGTGAAAAAAATAAAATGAAATTGAGGATGTTCATTACAATTATAATGTGGTGCCTCCAACAAAAATTGTAGTGTATATATAATTATCCTTTGACAAATTCAGATGTGTTTTATCAATTAGACCGCTAGTATATATGAGATATATAGAGTGTAAGTTACAAATTGATTTTGAAAATTCAATTTATTATTTATATACATATATTTAACATGTTTAAAAAAATAATAAATGCAATACTTATCTAAATTAATCCCACATTCCATTTTTGAATTGAATATACTAAAGTACATTATTGAATATCAATAATAATAAATTTTACTAATTAGGATAATCTTCCATTTTGGTCTTATGGTTTCCATTCAAATGCGATCATTAAAAATATCCTTCCACAACTAAGCAAGTTTCTCCTTTGTATTATCAATCTTCCACAAGTTATTAAATTTTCCATAAAATATTTAATTTAATGTTCAAATGAGAATTGAATCAATAAATAAGATGCTTAAACCTTTTTTTTTTTTTTTTTTGTTGAGGAGGAGATTCTTAAACTTTATTGTAGTAATGATATTTGGTGTCATAAATTGAACTAAAAAATGAAAAAACTTTAATAAGTTTACAAGTTGATAAATTACTTTAATTAGATAAAATGTTTATCTCTCTTCATTTTAATAACTGATTTGATTTGATAATTTTTTTTAATACAAATTTTTTCAACACACCTTTTTTAAAATTTCAATTATACTTCTAAGAGTCATTTTTTTAAATAATCCCTATCAAGCATAGTTTCAATTTATGTCTCACAGGGACTTGCTATGTACAAGTAGATGAGATATCTTGGCCCATCATAAAAAGAGATTGGATTTTTCTAAGAGTAATTTGAAATTTTAAATAAAAATAAATAACTACTAAAATACAAGAGTAGCGAAATTCACATCACATTTAAAATTTTTTTATAGATACAGTACTCTTTAATTAGTCCTAAAATTTCATCACAACAAACCTTTTGCGAATTGTTTTAAATATGAAAGTCAAACATAGTGTCAATAAATGGGTAAACAAATAATGACCCCTCAATTTTATTTGTTTTGTACATATCTTCTTATTCAAACGCCAAGATCCTTCCTTATTTGTAACCATCAAAAGAAAAAATGAGAGAAATGCAAGAAAAACTGAGATCCTGGACATCAAAATATCCATAAAATAAATCCAAGTGAAATAGACTAATCTTCTTTTTTGATAATCTTCCTATGTTCATTGCAAGATTGCTACAAATCTTGTCCTTCAATTTGCTATGTGGCAATAGATCCCCCATCATTTGTGTCAATTGAGATCGAACATTTCATTTTGGACTTGACTGGAATGGTATCATTATGATCTATGCCAGATAACTAAGGCATCAAATGAAAAATGTAAGAAAATTCTAGCATAAGCAAAAAGTATAATATATCTGTATTGAAATTTGTCTTTGCATTATTCGATCATTGTGATTATCTTGTCCATTTTTTCTTATAAACCGATCTTACTATAGTCCACCTTTGAGATTGAACCTGATTCCTGAAGATTTAAAAAAGCAAGAAAGCAAAGTTGTGAAACACAACTTCAAACAATATATGAGGGATGCAAGAAAGTCAATGCAACAGAGGGGAAAAAATCCTTCACCAGCTTTGAGATTTGATTCTAGATTTGGATTTCTATAAGAATATTTTCTAGAAGAGGAATCACTAATCTTTTCATCGAGCTATTGGCTATGATGATAGGAAAATTGAGAATTAACGTATTTTCTTGCAAGGTGTTAAGCATCGGTAACCCAAGTACCATCAACTGAGCATGTGTTCAGAAACTTTGAAACCATTGCAATAGTACTAACAAACTGATATAAAGCTAATGTACTTTTCTTAAGCATCTGATTTTGAGAAACTTAAAAGATTAAATAAAGCAGCATAAAGGATCGTGAAAACAATGGCTCACCATAGCAATTAGGATCTTTAACGAAGTAAATGGCTACATCTGAAATACTTGGCCCCAAAACCACTATTCCTTATGAATTTTCAAATTGAAACAAAAAACTTGATAGGAATTTTTACACTCACAAACAAATTGAAATTAACAAAATTATCGAAAGTACAAAATGAGCAATTGAGTTAGGAGGTCATTTCATACATACAAAAAAATAAGAAAAATGGAGCAAAAAGGAAAAATAATTGAGAAAAAAATACCAGAGACAACAGCGACTTTGGGCCAGCGAATCAATATACGAATTGCACAAATCAGCTTTGTGAATAAATTGGAAACTCAAAATAAAACTCACCTCGTCCAACCCATTGGTGATAATTATCCATCCACTCGTAAGTTGGATCATTCAATAGTTCGAATTTCAATAAAGAGTAGACCTCCAAGAATTTAGTCCTTAAATTGCGTTCGCCCCGTTCTGATTTGCCATCACTATAAAACGCTAAATCACCAAAGAAGAAGAATGCATAGCAGACAATGAAAATGCTACTGAATTGAAAGTAATTAAAATAAGTGCCTCTTATTAATTTGCGCAAATCATTGAATTTGGAGAAGATGGGCGTTTGACTTAGATTTGCGCAAAGCAAGCAAGAAATTGTAAGCGATGAAGATAATTGAACACAAAAATAATTAATTGAAACAATTTGGGGGAAAAGAGGTCGAATAGTGGAGGAATTAGGGTGAAGCGATTTGAAGGATTCTAGCCTTAATGGAATTCTTGTGTAATTGAAGGGTTTCCCCTCAATTGGGAATTAGGAATGGTGAAGGAATTAGAAATTAGGAATCATATATAATATGGATAATCACAGTTATTGAAGGATAAAGATTATTATTGTGGTAGGATTATTGTTATGGTAGGATAAGGTGCTTAAATAATTAAATAATAATGAATTAAAAGATTAATTAAGTGCATTGGAGGAAAATTTTGATGAGTTGGAATAAAAAATGAATTAAAAAATTAAAAAAATTCGTGTGTAAAGTTGGGGAAAAAACCTTGCTCTTATATATATATATATATATATGATAAAATAAGGTAATTAAATAATTAATTAAAAATCAATTAATTAAGTGCGTCAAAGGGAAACTTGATGAGTTGGAATAAAAAAATGAAATAAAAAACTAAAAAAATTGTGTAAAAGATTGATTGACAAATTCTTGGGGGATATATCAATTTAGGAACAAAATTAGATTAAAAATAATTAAATAAAAACGTCCTCATGAAGTACAAACAAAAGTCCTCATTAAAAAAACGTCCTCGTGATTGTTCTAAAATATAAAATTAATTAATTTATTAAAAAATACAATTAATTAATTAATTATTAATATTGGATTTAATTCAATTGGAAGATGTATATATATAGATGATAAAATAAGGTAATTAATTAATTAAAAAATTAATTAAGTGCATTGGAGGGAAACTTGATGAGTTAGAATAAAAAATGAATTAAAAAACTAAAAAAATTGTGTATAAGATTTATTGACAAATTCTTGGGATGTGCATCAATTTAGGAACGAAATTTGGTTAAAAAAATAATTAAATAAAAATGTCCTCATGAAAATGCAAAAAAAAGTCCTCATGATTGTTCTAAAAGCAATTAATTAATTTACTCAAAAAATACAATTAATTAATTAATTAGTTATTAATATTGAATTTAATTCAATTGGAAGATGGTGATGGGACAAATTCTTGGGATATAACCAAAAAAATCCGGTCCCACATTAGACGCGTGAATGATACTAAATAAATAATAATGAATTGAAGATAATTATTATTAATTATTGTAGGATAATAATGATTATTTAATGATAATGATAAAATAAGATTATGGTTATTTAAGGATAATGATAAAATAAGGTAATTAAATAATAATGAATTAAAAAATCAATTAAGTGCATTGGAGGGAAAATTTGATGAGTTGGAATAAAAAATGAATTAAAAATTTTAAAAAATTATGTGCAAAGGCGGAAAAAGCTTGCTATTATATATATATATATATATATATATATAGATTTGTTCCAAATTAGAATAAAAATACCAATTAGAATTAGCCAATATTGCACTAATATAAAATTGAAGTAAAACGATTATGGTATTAGTTGTAAAATCATTATTACTTTACATAAATTGATTTTATTAATTACAAAGCAATGATATTAGGCATCAAGGGATTAACCGAGTGGTTAAAGACTCAACAACTTACCATGAAGGTCCTAGATTCGAATTTATCTCCACCAATTGTCCCCTGGTTAGGAAAAAAAAAAGAAAAGAAAAACAATGATATTAATAAAAAAAGGAATGAAAAATATACAAAGTGAATGAAAAATATACAAAGTGTATACGTCAAAAAATAATCTCTATATTATAAAAACTGGAGTGCCACGTTGGCAGTAATGCCAACGTGACACTCGTTAATATTAAAAAAAATATAAAATTTAATTTTGTCGTTAAAAAAAAGGAAATTTTATTTTTGGAAATAAACCAATATTAATTGGTAGATATAAATAGGGAAAATTCTTTAAATATAGTTATTTTCTAATGAAACATAAATTTATCATTAAATGTGGTAAATAAAATTTAATAAGAAAAAAATAGTTTTCGAAAAAATTTAAATGTAATTTCATTTTTCAAATTTTTAATTAAAAATATTAAATAATAAGTATTTTATTTTCACCGCATTTAAAAAATATTATAGTTTTAGATAGTTTTGATTGTAATGTGCAATGGATTATTCAAATAGTGGATTATTCTTAAATAAAATAGGGCGTGCTAAAATTATAATTGAATTTGCATTGAATAATTTATTATTTTTAAATAAAGAGTAACTTATTAATCTTTATCTTTATATTTTGAATTGTTATATTATCATACCATTAATCTTTATATTATAATTTGTGAAGTGCCACGTAGGCAAAGATGCAAATGTGGCATATATTAAATATTTTAAGAAAATTATAAAATTAGTTTTGGAAATAAACCAACATTAATTAGTAGTAATTAAAAATATAACTAAAAATAATCAATATCTAAAACAAACATCTAATGAAAAAAAAAATTTATGTTGGAAAGACTTTATATATAATTTCATTTTTTTAAAGTTATAATTCAAAATATTAAATAATAATTTTTTATATTTTATTTTATTTTATCTTGATAAAATTGGAGGTTTTGATATTTTTGCTTGATTACGTGAATTGGTCTATTAAAAAATAGTGAGAATTTTTACTTTTTCTTTTGAAAATCAAATAGTGAGTAGTTGAAATTATAACTAGATTTATGGAGAATAATTTATTTATTTTTAAGTAAAATAGTAATTTATTAATCCTTATATTATTATAATTGAAGTGTCACATTTAGTGAACACTATATTAGCGATCTTAAAATATGACATACTATTTCTAATTAAAAAAATTAAATAATATTTTTGTTTTAATGCTTCGATGTGATATGTTCACTAACTAAATTTTGTATTGCATATTTTTTGCCTTTTCTAAGTATATAAAATTACAAATAAAAAGTTTTTTATTCTACAATTAAAATACAGTTTATGTAATTGAAAAGAAATCAAATGAATTATATAGATGAGGAAAATTGTCGGCGTTACTACAAATTTAAGTTACATAAAATTAAGTATAATACTTCTTATACAATAGAGTTAAAATTAAGTAGCAATTACAGCTAATCACTAAAAGAATGCATAAAATTATAAAATTTAGAGTGTGTAATGTCCATTTCAGAAGGAAAAAAGGTGTTCAATATAAATTTGATATGTACCAACGAAAAAGATATATTTTGATAATCAAAGAATTTTTATATATTCATTTCCAATGGTTCATTTACAATTAATTAATCTTCACGAGCATTGTTGTGCAATGTTAGGCACGATAATTAGAATTAAAGTTACACGTTTTGATAAACTTCTTAATTATGCGATGCAAGTGAATTTTTAAAATTTACAATTGTGAATTTACTCCGCAATTTTTGTATTGACTATAATATAAAATATTATAGATTTTAATAATTTTTTACAATTATGCAATCTCTTATGCACAAATTACATAAATTATCTAATTCAACATTCATATTTATAATTTTATATCAATTATTTATCGTACATAAATTTAATTGTTCTCGTGCATCGCACGGGCGTGATACTAGTAAAAATCCAAAAAATGTAGTTCAATACCCTTGACATTGAAAATGAACGTAATCATTTAAAATGGAAATTGATTTAATAGTCAATTCGAACTCGCTACTTACGAAAATCATTATAAAATTTTACAATAATTCAGTTTCATATGAAATATATGTATAATTTTTTGTAATCAAAACATATACAACACAAAACCATAAACGACCTTGATTGTCCTGTTTGTGGCAATCGTTTCCGCTTGCTTGATCGACTATTTTCTCCTTTCATAATTGCCTGTCTAAATTCTAAGTAGTGGTCTAGTGATACTTAATTTAAAGATTGAGGGGGTTCCACATTAAAAAAAAAAAGAATGAGTTGATATTGTTACAAACTCAAAAGATTTGGGAGTTTTGTGAAAATAACTCTTAACTAATTTTATAAATAATTAGCAAAGAAATAAAAATTAATTAAAATTAGGAATTTAGCTAGGATTTAATTTTGGTGTGATACAAAATTAAAATTATTTAAATTTTTACATAAAAATTGAGAGAAATGTATGACATTAAAATTTCAAAAAAAAAAAAAGATTGGGCCCTTTTAATTAATTTTAGATATAATTAATTATTTTTAAAATAAAATTAATTAAAACTAAAAATTTGAGCTAAAATTTAATTTTTGCGTGATAAAAAATTAAATAAAAGATTAATCCAAATTAATTATGTATCTAAATAGTAAATGAATACTTGAACTGTAGGATATTTATATGATGAATTTGTCCAAAATACAAGCGAACTCTGTTGAAATTCTTACGAAATTTGAATATGCGTTATCTAAATCGTGTAATGTTTTGGATTGTGATGGGTTTTTTATAATCATTTTCAGTACTATTAACGCTGTTTTATTTATATTTAAGAAAATCACATATTAATAGGTATGTCTCCCCGTGCAACGCACGGGGGTTACGGCTAGCATAAATGGTGCGAGATAATGATGAAATATAATTATACTATATCTAAATAAATATTATAATTACAAAAATGATATATACAGGGAGTGAGTTAGGGAGTTATTTAGGGAATGGTGATATTTTTTTACCAAATTGTCCTTAAATGCTTTATTTTGAAAGCATTTTGAACTTTCAAAATAAAACATTTAAATACAATTGGATCAAAATACTTCTATTCACTAAATCAATTTCCTGACCTGGCCACTCCCTGCCCATATCATTAGGTGGTGACCAAACACCACATACAGTAATCACGATCAAAAGCAAATACTATATATGTCAAAGCATCTGCAACGTAATTGAAAAAAAAAAAAAAGGGCATCTGCAACGGAAAGCATCACCAGACATTTCACTCCATTCGTTAATTGATGCACACAGAAACCGCAACAAGGATTCACATACATTATCGAAATGTTAGTATTTTAATGCGATATGAAATTTTATATTTTATATAATCTCGACAATGTTCATCCATAGTTGATAGTTGCATGTTAATAGGACTAGTGTAGATATGAAGTATAAATTATTGATGATGTACTAATTTGAAACTCGTTCAATTTCATTGAATAAAATAAGTGTTTTTTTTTTACCAAACATTTGTTGTTAACTGTTATTATTCTGCGTTCGTCCAAAAATAACTCGTTCAATTTCATTGAATTATGTTTTAAAGTCGAGGCATTAGCATGGATGACGAAACACTTTAGCTAGCCAGCTCTATGTATAATTAGCATTTAATTTGCTTCTTCATTAAACTTAAGTTAGTGCACGTTGGATTGAACCCTAAAGTTTTCTTGAGATAGAGTGTCCAATTTAGTATGCGTGTGACTTTTTTAAGAGCTTCTTGTGACTTTTTGAAGGTTTTTGTTACGTTTGAATATTTCTTACCTTTTGAATGTGCTTTCGATTTTTACTTTTGAAGGTTCTTGTCACTTTTGAATGTTTCTGACCTTGTAAATGTGTTTCCGACTTTCACTTTTCGAGATTGTTATAGTCTCCCGAGCAAGATTAAACTATTGAGAGATAAATAGTGTTCGATTTTAGTATGAGCAAGCTATTTTCAATGTGACTTCTAAAAGCTTATGATTATTGTGACTTTTTGAAGGTTGTTGACACTTTAGAAGGTTTCTGATGTGTTGAATTTATTTTCGATTGTAATATTCTTCCAGCCTAAACTGTTGAAATTAATGGAGTGTCCAATTTAGTATGAGCCATTTCCAGTGTGTGATTTTTAAAAGCTTATTGTGACTTTTTGAATGTTCTTCTCACTTTTGAATGTTTCTGACATTTTGAATGTGTTTTCGACTTTTACTTTTCGAGATTGCGATAGTCTTCAATTCCATCCTAAACTCTTGAGATGGAGAGTCCAATTTAGCATGAACTATTTTCTATGTGGGACTTTTTAAAAGCTTAATGTGAATTTATAATTCGGCCAATCAATTTGCATATGTCACAATTTATATCTGTTTGATCCTTAGAATTTAGAAAAAGAAAAAATTACTATTATCCGTTGAAAGTTACATGTACCATAGTGGAGGAGAAATTATACCATAAGGTTCTCTTGCATAATTTAATCGAATACTCCAATCTTCCATGTTAAAGATACTTCCATCCTCTATGTTAAAGATTCCTGCGTCATGGCCATCTGGTCCACTGTTCTGACGATAATCATCGGTAAAGTATATATAATTTGCCTTAATACCATCAATTGAGGCCTTTGACGTAGATACATTCTGACCCAAAAATAATGCTCGATCTCCTAAAGTAGTTATCTCCGTCCATTTATAACCACACTTGTCACTCTCGTCACGAGACTCATCGAGTTTCCAAATAGAAAAACCCGTAGTGTAGTAATAGTTCCCTCTTTCGTCATATTTGTAACGATCTCCTTCCTTACCATATCTACGTCCACGAACAACTAGCAAAAGATCTCCTGAAGATTCAACTAAATAATTTTGAGTAGCTTCATAAGTTGTAGACGGAGGATGGGCTGCTATAATGGTTGCTTTTGGATCGTTATTGTCATCAATGTCACAAACAACTACATCACCATATACATCAACCGCATAAAAATTTTTGTTATAGCAAATGACATCTTCATACCCGCCTTCGGAAGGGACTTGGATATCTGTCCATTTGGTATCCCGTAATCTTGTGAAAGCCAATATTTCATCCATCCCATAAATAGCAACTATAACACACGCATCATTTAAAGGACTTGCTGAAATCGCTACCTTTCTCACAGACGTATCAAAATGCCATTCCAATGGCGTTATCAATTCCTCACCATCAGACTCAAATGTGGAAATTAGCTGTGTGAATTTGTCGTCACACAATTGGTCGGGAAAGGTGAGCCTCGAGGGTAGGCAAATTTGTTGTCCAGAGAAGGGGTGTAACAAACTGATTAGATCGATATCAAGGATAGCCAACCATCCATAACCTACTCCAACACCATTTGTTTTCCGACTGAACAAGTTGAAGAAATTGCGGATATCCTTACCAATATCTTCAGGAAGTATGAGGCGAGGATATCGGGGAGGCAGTGAAGCTTTCTTCTTCAAAATCGCAGTTACCAACCGACATTCTTTACATACATTGAAGGAAGCGAAGTCCTCTATGACACTCAAATGTTGTGCTATAACATCCAAAACGTTTGGCGGAAGATTAGTCCAATCTGCCATGTCGATCGATCTGCAGGCTACACCCCATAAATTAAATTAAAACAAATAAAGTAAAAAGGCATAGATTAGATAAATAATATTTAATCCAGTTCGCCGAGCAACCTGACAATTTTCTTTTTGATAATAGATCTGATTGATAATAGATCAATCAAATTTGTAGATCGACCCGATAATAATATTTCAAAAAAAAAAAAAACCTCCTATATATGTTTGATAATATATAGATCTGATTGATATTACCGACGCGATGCAGTCACTGCAACGCTGTGCTCGATCCCGATAATAATTAAGGCTTAAATCACTGCAATTACTGTATATATAGGAAATAGGAATAGGATGATGATGATTTGTAGTTTGGATTGACATGCATGGGCTGATTTGGTTGGGCCTATATAGAAAGAAGTTTTTTTGGAGAGGAAATTAATTAGCTCTATAACTGTAACACCAATATTTAATTGATGCAATGTTGTTGATCTTCGGACGCCAATTCCGAGATTTTGCGTAATCCTTCCCATAAAGAAGAAGAAAGGGACACTTACGTACAAAACCACAACTCCCGCATGCGCCATAGGTGGGTCCAATATGGTACTATTCCTTTTGAAGAAGGAAAATTAGGGTCATTCTATTGCAACGAATTAATTTTTGTGGTGTTAATTTTCAATATTGCATTGGGTGCCATGCCACTTTGACGGTGATATTGTGAAAGTAATAAATATATAAATAAGAAAAATATCGGTATAAACTCTTTCAAATAAGCTTTAACGTCCAAAGATTCACATTAGTGTACACTAACATGCAAACAAAGTTTTGACAAAGGGTAATTATATTAGCACCACATTTTTTAATAACTGCACCACATTTAAATTGTAATAGAATTCCTCAATTTTCATTCATTTTTGTATTTATGTCCTAAATCTTTTTGTATTTATATTTTTACTTATAAACTTCAATTAAATAATAAAATCATGTCTCAAATCATATTTCTTAATTCTCTAAATATTTCATATCCATACATTCAATAGAGGTGCAAATACTTTTTCAAAGTTTTATTTTAGTTATTTATTTTTATATTTCAAAATTACAATAAGTACAATAATAATATTTATGCTAGCTCTCTTTACTAATTTATAATTAAAAACTTGCACTTCAAATATTTTGTACCAATTAGAAGAAAGTTGATGCATGATAATAATTTGATTTAAAAGTTTGAAGGGTGCAAGTGAAAAAATAAAATGAAATTGAGGATGTTTGTTACAATTATAATCTGGTGCCTCCAACAAAAATTGTAGTGTATATATAATTATCCTTTGACAAATTCAGATGTGTTTTATCAATTAGACCGCAAGTATATATGAGATATATAGAAATTAAGTTACAACAAATTAATTAAACTCCTAACAATTAGCCGCATAATTAATTATCCCATCCATAATTAGCCAACTAAAACAAGCTCATCTCTATTTGCCTACCTTATCTTAATTTAACCTTATCCAACGTAACTTATTCAAACATAATAAAATAAATTTAATAAAAATAATTTTATTTTATTTTTTCTTTCTACCGTAACAAAGTTCCAACCCTTTTTACCTGCATGTCTTGTTTTGCTTATTTATTCCAACGATTAGACTTCTACGAAATTAGGCATATGTATATATATATATATATATATATATATATATATATATATCATTTTCGGTGTTTAATTTGAATTGGATCGATTTTGTTTCTAATATGTGATAACTAGTGACGATCATGGAGCAATTATCTGTTTCGATCTGTAGTTTCAAACCATTTCATCATGTTTTAATTTTTGCGCCTATTTCTTTCTTAATTAATGAAGTTTATTTCATAAATAAATATATTTAGTTTACAACATCGATCGGGTGAATATAGTATAGTTAGTCTAAGGGGAGAAAGTTGGCTACATAAGCAAACTTTATCCTATGATAGATAGATGTTGTATTAATAACATCTCCACCTATGTTCCAAGCTATTCTTCAGTTATGTTTTGGTAGCCGTCAATTTTGTTAACGGCGGTTTTAGTGGCTATAATAATGCGAAAGGCTCTTGCAGCTCTTGCATAGTCAACCACACTCACGCATCTAAATACAAAACACATACTGACACATTTCTTTCGATCCCTTTTTTTTTTCTTTTTGAAATACTTTCGATCCCCTTTTTAGTCTTTATATAGTATATATCAAACCTTGAGTCTTTTGGTGGTAGTGTTCACGCATTACGTTCAGTTCGACTGCAACGAAAAAGCAGTTCCAACCATTATATTCTAGAGTTATATAGTATATATCAAACTTTGAGTCTTTTGGTGGTAGTGTTCACGCATTACGTTCAGTTCGACTACAACGAAAAAACAGTTCCAGCCGTTATATTCTAGAGAGCAGAAATTATGATCACGTCACACAGAAATTTAAGGGATCCATCACCTCCGAACGTTGGGTCGCATGGAGGAGGTCCTTGCCAAATATGGTTGAGCCAACAACACAGTGACATGTTATATTATTGCAATTCTTATGATAACAAGGCCATCTCAATCATCACATTCAAAAAGAAGCTAAAACAAAAAAATACTTATTTTTCCTTTACCACCGTTAATTAAGTGCTATATAATCACCTGTCAAACTAACCTTGATAATTTACAAAAGTCAAGATAAAAGAGAACTTGCAATGGTGAAGTAAAATTTTGCTCAAAAGCCAATTACAATACCAACATAGCATCAACCACTTCATCCAACAATGAACTAAGAATCCCATCCTCAATCACTTTCCCAATTTCAAATGCTTCAACATCAAAATCAACCCATCTTTATATTTCCCACTCATATCCTTACCCACAAGCTCATCCAACATAGAATCCCCATTAATTGTGCATTAACAAAAATTTAACGCTGTTGTGACTTTTTAAACTATTTATCATTTTTTAAATATGTTTGTGAATTTTCTTAAATTATTTCTTTTTACTTTTTTTTTGTGTAACTTTTTACAATAAGTTTGTCGGTTGTTTGGATCCCATTGTGATTTTTTAAATCCCGTCCATGACTTTTTTTGAAAAGTGCCAAAATTGAATTTTTGGTTGCACATGCCAAACATGGTGACCAATCGTGGAAGCCAAATCACGAAACCAAGTGAACTATGCTTTTATGCGGTGCGATCTCATGGTTCAAAATATGCGATTGTGTGGCGATTGTATGTATCAAACGTATTTTTCTAATTTCAAATCTAAACTAGTGTAAAATTTCCAATCTTAAAATTGAAATGGGTTGAGATTGAAACTTGATTGAAACCCGTTGAGAAACGCACTCGATTGGAAGTCCATTCTAAAATGTCACGCCCATCCAACTCCAACCCAGGCCTGCTTTGAGCCCTACTGAGTCACCACAGTTGGAAACCATATTTCTCAGTCAGTCCCTTAACTATGGATTAAGTTTCTCTCTGAGAAGGAGGCGCGTTCATCACTTCGTATATGTCTATCAATTGTTGCAGTGATTTGTACTCGACTTCTTTCTTCATCGGAAAATTCGAAGGTAATTCGTGTCATACTTATTACTGTATTACTCAATTTATTTATTTAATTTCCTGAGTTGTTGTTTCTAGATGGTAATCAAATCTTCCTACATCAATAGCGATTTGATTTTCAAATTTCCTGCTGTTGGATATGGTTTTTATCACTGTCTAATTGGTGAAATGTCCAGTCCAATATCCAGTGCGGTCAGTTGCCCGCACTCGACCTCGGTTGGCTCCGCCCCCGAATAAATTCGCACTGAACTGCACTGTCTGCACAAGTTTGAGTTGCTAATTGCTAGTGTCTATCAAAGCATTAGTTGTTTTGTAAGAACTTTTGTTGTCTCTTTCATTTTGTAATATCATCACAATTTTATGTAATGGGGGAGTTTTTTAGGATGTTTGTTTGACTCTATTTGATTTATGTGCTATTATAGAAGTAGAAAATATAAAAGTTTAAGTGAACTTTTTTTTTATTTTTTTATTTTTACCAATGTGGATTAATTAACAAAATAACTAATTTTATGCAATTCTATAAAATTTTCCATCTATTATTTATGGAACAAGGGTTTTGCCAGCGTGAAGACTTTGAAGGTTGTTGAGAGCTAGCGAGAGATAGAGTTTGAGTAGTCGAAATGAAGCCAGTTGTGGGGATGGTGATAAGAAATAAGATGCAGAAATCAGTGGTGGTGGCAGTGGATCGCCTCTTCTACAACAAAGTATACAACCGCTATGTAACGCGCACCTCAAAATTCATGGCTCATGATGAAAACAACGAATGCAACCTCGGTGACCACGTCCGTACTTGCATACTGCCCTTTTTTGTGTGTGTGTGTTATGTATGTGTTATCTTGTTATTCGAAGGGCATGGGAAATAAATGACAGTGTAGCTTTTGTGAATTGTGATTACAGGTAAAGCTGGAACCTACGAGACCGCTGAGCAAGCGGAAGCATTGGGTTGTTGTGGAGATTCTTAAGAAGTACAATGTTTATAGGCCTCCGGGGTCGGCAGTGCCTAAAACTCAAGATTCAACCATGGAAGAGGTTCATTTCTATCTCCTGTTTTGGATGGTCTGTTTTAATTGCTTATTGATTGACTAAATATAGAAGAGGTTGGTTCAAAATGATCTTTTCCTTTAATCAATAATTGATTATTCATGGAATGTATAGGAAGCGGGTAGGTTGTTATGATTACTGTAGGGGACTAGGGGTTAAAGAAATCAAGGGTAGAAGGTTAAATTTGAATTTCTTGAGAAGCTAATTGTATTATATAAAAACCAAATCCTGGAGTTTCACTATGCATGCAAAGTTTTTGAAGTTATTACAAGGTCATGTAAAATTAAAGAAAGAAGGAGAAGTCTGCTTATGCTGATGAAACTATAAGGAAATGGATAATAAATTCAGAGAAGCTAATGACACTGCCACTTCTTCAAGTTAAATAATACCAAGAAGCTGTGGTTCCTCAAAAAGTTGGGATACTCCTTCACCATTACCACCCCCATTGGAATGCTCTTGCATCAGTACATGAGTGGAGTTTGTTTTATTTCTCACGAATTACTAATTTACTCTACAAAATGCATCACCTAAACTGTGAAATTGATACATTCGTATGTGCAATTATTGTGAACTTATTTGCGTGCTCTTAATTAAGTAAATTAGATGTCTCTTAGAGAGATTGCATTTGTTGTTTAGAGCAATCAACTGGAGAGATTGGTGGCCATGGATTTTACCTCCCATTTTGGAGTTTTCATGAAGTGATTAAACTCAACTAGACGAAGTCTGCATAGTAACTGTACCTCTGGTCAATTGTGTGTTGTGCCTACACACATATTAGATACTATATTAAGGTTGGGTTGATAGCATAGTCTGCTTGCACACTTCAATTATTGCAAACTGGAAATTATAGTTAAATGAGATGATAATATTCTACTATATGGAAGGCTAGCCGCTCATTTATTTCTTTGCTTGATAATCATTTAAAAAAAAGGGTAGGTGGAGAAGGAGCCTGTCTACTTTTCATATCATATAATGAATTAACAAATCTGTAAATGCCTTTAAACTCTGTTGATCTCCCAGAAGGCCAGAACCGTGTAAATATACACTATTTGTAAGACATGTCTATGTTTCTTCTACTTATTAATGGGCATTCATCTAGTAAGCCTTTCAAAATGTTGTTGAAGTTAATGTAGAGGGACATTGAAGCCTCCACCACTTTTTTCATTTTTTTTTGGTGAAGTCTTCCTCCATTCTAGAGTCCATCATCTTGTGCTTCAATACAACCTGTTGATATCATTATCAATGTTCAAGAGGACCAAAATGTTGGTCAGTAATGAAAACGTTAAGGACCTTGGACAAGTGTTTGTAGTTTAACTTCTGAAGTTGAGTTCTCACAGGAGAGAATTGATGAAGCATGTGATGAAATTGGCATTGGGAACGTGCTAAAGATCCACATTCAAATAATGAGAAATAAATTAGGATTTATTTAGTTTGATTTATCGTACTTGGTTTAGTCGCCGACTGTGTCAGACACAGGTGAAATAATAAGAAATAAATTAGGATTTATTCAGTTTTCCTTTCCTTGGTTGAATTGGTTCTGTCTTATTTCTTTATTTTTTGTTTTATTACATTAGTTTCCTTTACTTTGAATTATTTAATGGGGAGCTGGCTACTTGTCTTTCTATCCAATTTTAACAGTCAGTTGGCCGTAAAGGGTCAAACTCTGTCAATGACTTCGAAAGGTTAGTGATGAATGGCGCTAATATAATTGGTTGGGGACCTGTTTATGAAAGATCAAAGACGAACTATGCAATTCTCTCAGAATTTCACTGTACTTGTTGTAGATGAAGCAGCAGAATTTAAACTAAACTTGATTTAGTTTGCAAATTGCACAAAAGAAAAGGGAGTAGGAGAAGAAGAAGAAGAGTATAAGGCAGAATTCAAAATATGATAGCCAAACATGTGTGTTATTTGAACCCTTCTAAAAACGCAGCCACATGGTCTGTTAAATTCACTGGTTTATCATTTATTTGATGGTTTCATTTCATGTCATGTATTTTTTGGAAAGATTTGGCAGCGTTGTGATTTTGCAGTTTATTTTCCAGAACTCACAAAGTGTGATATCCTTGAGCAAGGATCAACAGAAATGCGGTTCATAGCAAATGTTAACTGCTCAAAATGGCTTTTTATATCAGACAAGAATGTCATTAAACGCACGATCTAATAGCATCTCTGTGTTTTTGACAGGTGAAACAATAATTAAGTCTCTAATTCCTTGAGAGAGGGACAGAGAGAGATCCTCACAACTGCAGTGATGAAGAATGCATGTTTGTGTGTCTGCGTTTCTTGCAATCGTGTTGATATGCACGAGCTGTTTCTTTTGTGTAGTGTAGTGTATGAGGTTATGAATCCATTGGCAGTTTGATATTTATGGTTTTATAATTACGCGACAAGTTATGCAAGACTAAACGGTGATCCATGCTTGCTTCTTTCATTTGCTAAAGGTTAGATTCTATTGCTCTGGGTGGCTGTATCGTCACTATGATAATTGTTTGTTAACACTTTTCGAACTCAAAAGTAAAATATCAATCTAAAAATCATCTCGGGCTGCTACCATTTAGCTCAATTTCACTGAAGCCATAGTTCTTTTTTACATTCATATCCTTCATTTCTCTCCATACTTCTTCCACTCTAATCCAGTCACCTCTTTCAGCATACACCATACTCAGCAAAGCATGATTTGCAGGATTTTCAGGTTCTAAACTAACTAGCTTATGTGCTAGCGATCTTGCAATATCCAATCTCCCATGAAGTTTACAAGCAGAAACCAAGGAAGTATATATTCTTACATCATTAGGCATTCTCCCAACGACATCATATGCATCATCGAAGTTTTCCGCCCTTCCAAGGAGATCCACAAGACACGTATAGTGCTCCATCGTTAACAATATATCTACATCCTTAATTGCTTCCTCAAACAACATTATTCCCTCTTGTACAAAACCAGCATGTTTGCAAGCTGATAAAATAGCAAGATACGTTATAGGGTCAGCCTTTATACCACTCCTTTGCATCTCATTGAAGTGTCTCAAAGCTTCGTCTGGGTGACCATAAATCCCATATGCCCCAATAATCGCACTCCAAGAAACAGAGTCCCTTATCCTCATCTCCTTGAATACTCTAACAGAGTCTTCGAAACTACCACACTTTGCATACATACTTATAAGGGCATTTGCAATAAACAAGTTGGAGTTTAACCCACATTTTAGAACATATGCTTCAGTCGCAAAGCAATACCTTAGTGATAGAAGATTAGTACATGCAGAGATGATTGCCAGTAGAGTAACACTATTCGGTTGAATACCTTCCATCTGCATTTCACCTAATAATCTCATTGCTTCTTTGGGACAATCTTTACTATAGCCGGCAATCATAGCACTCCACATCACAACATCTTTCCTCTTACACTGATCAAATATAAGCTTAGCATGCTGCAATGTGGGCCCACATTCGGCATACACCTTAACGAGTGCTGTTGAGAAACGAGCTTCTAAATGAAACCCATGTCGGAAACCATACCCGTGAATCTCTTTGGCTTGCTTTACTGTGCCTAACTTGGCAAAAACTGGTAATATACTAATCAAAGTCACTCGGTTGGGCTTGAAATTACTTGCCTGCATTTTATGAAACAAGACGAGTGCCCTCGTGTAATCTTGATCACCAACACATCCTGAGATCATAGCAGTCCACGAGACTTCATTTTTCTCCTCCATGTTATTGAAAACATGAAATGCCATATTTGAATCGCCACACGTCCAGTAGAAATCAACCAATGAAGATAACACAAAACCTGACTTCTCTATTCTCTCATCAACAAGAATAAGTGCATGTATTGATCTTCCTAAACTCCATTTCTCAGTTTCAGCACATGCTGAGATAACACTAGCGATTAACTCAGGCTTGGCTAGAAAACCACCCATATACATTTCCCTAAACATCTTTAATGATTGCAAAAAGAACCCATTTTGAATATAGCAATTTATCATTGAACTCCAAGAAATAGTATCTCTGTCAGGCATATTGACGAACACCTTGTGAGCACTCCTGTGTCTGAAAACTTCGCGTACATAGAGATGAGGGAATTTGACACTGTAGAATCTGAATCAAACCCATTTTTGAGGACACTACAGTGTATCTGAAGGCCGAAATTTTTGTGAGATTGAGAATGAGCACAGGCTCTGATGATTGATGGAAGAACGTAGGTGGTGTCTGTGTTTGCAGAGAGAGGGTGGATTTGTTCTCTGTAGAATGAAAGGGCTTGGTGATATAAAGCTTTGGAGACCAAATTTCTTACCTTTGTTACGGCCTCAAAAGTTGAAGAAGTTGCGGTTGATGTTGATATAAAACGTTGTATTAGTTGATGCATCTTATGTTTGGCCTTTTATGAAATAGAAAACAACCACTAGATAAGAGTAGTGTTTTTTTTCCTAAATAAAATAAGAGACTTACACGGTTTATCGTACACACAAACAACTAAATATATGAATGGTGTGTTTGATTGGCCAAGGGTGGAAAAGAAAACATTTTCCATCTTGCAAGGAAAATATTTTTTTTGGGGGAACCTATGATTAATTTGCCATAGAAAATGCCCAATTCATGTATAAAATGGTTGTATATTGTTTGGAAAATATTTTCCATAGAAAATGATGCAATCAAACAATCAAATGGGAAATATTTTCTTTGATGAGACATTTTTCATTGAAAATTTGGTCAATTAAACACACCCGAAGTTCAATCTGAGGCACAAATCAACATTATGAACTTTAAACACGATACAAACAATACGAGTAAAATGAGTTTCCTTAATCTACTGTGTTTTCTTTAGTATGGTCCCTAGTGACAATATCTGTCAAGTCTTGTCCCTTGGTTTCAAATGGCAAGAGCAAGACACAAAGCCCAGAAACAAGAAGCACAACTTCAAACAAAATCACAGCAATTGTTTGATGGCAACCCCTCACAAGCCCTACTGCTACCAAAGGGCATACCATGCCCCCAAGTCTCCCAATAGCTGTCGAAAGTCCACACCCCGTGCCCCTTGCTGAAGTTGGATACACCTATATAGGGGCATTGAACAAAATTCCAAGGTTAAATAAATGGAAATATATATTGAGTGTTGCCTAATAACTAGACATACCTCCTTCGTGTAGACTGTTAAACTTGAAGTTGCACCGAAAATGCACATGCGAGCGCCAAATAGAGAAGCATTAGCAACCAACTTCTTTTGGTGCCGTGAAATTGGTAGAACGAGGACGAATGTAAGTATGGTAAGAAGTTTCATGGTGAGCTTGCGACCTAACCGATCCAAAAGAATTGCTGCTACAAGAAGTCCAGGAGCTTCTGCACTAAACAAAACAATTGCTTTAGCAATTAATTAGGTATATAGGATTAACAGCTCGTATCTGTTGCCTGACACAAACAACATAAATTTAATTCAATAGACAATCAGTTTCTGTCACATGACAGTAACAGTTTGTTAGAAATGGTAAACATTGGGCAATATCATTTGAGGGGAATGGCTAAAGGCATACAGTAATACCTGCTAAAGCTGTTGATAAATACGTCGATATAGAGGTTAGCACCTCGAGCATTTTCATAGTGAAGTTTTGTTGAGCCACATTCTATTTGTCCGCTACTCAACTCAGACATCAACAATTGAATTCCATAGTATGCAAATGCATATCCAAAATGCAAAAGCCACAAAAGAATCGTCGTCCCCAATAAATTTGGTGAAAATAGTTCGAGCATAGATTTGAAGCATGTTCGCCCATTACTTCTCCCCTTCTGGGTCGAGGGAAGAAGATGAATTTCATTTGACGGTGCATTATCTTCATCAAGGTCCATGTTTTCATCAGAGAAAAGAGTTAGTGTGGGAAGTTTCGTTCGGTTGATTAGAGCTACTTTTTCCAAAACTCTGAGTGCTTCAATAGTTCTGCCTTTTGTGTACAGGTACCTTGGAGACTCTAGTGCTAAAAAAGAGAAGAGAAGCACCAAGAAAGCTGGTATCGTAGACAAAGAGAGTAACCACCTCCAACCCAAGCTTGGCATAACAATCTACAAGAGGAATGGACATTTGTAGTTGTTTTCTACAAATTGAATATTTAAATGTAATCACCGTGCTTAAGGGAAGTTTCGACATCTAGAAAATGAAAAATATGTGTACATTTGTTTTCACAAACTCCATTTTCTTAATCAAGTTTGCGATTTTATATCTAATTTCTAATTTCCAATCAACATCGTAAGACCTTTCCATTCAACTTCATTTCAAACAAGCAATATCCTAGTAAATATCACGACGCTCTAACTCCGAACCAGAGACCTCTCCTATGTGAGAAACTTGATTTCAAAGCTAGTACCAAATTGGTACCCAATTTGCTCATTAATTGCAGCTCTCTTTAATTTACTAGTACCAAATTGGTACCCAATTTGCACAATAATTGCAGCTCTCTTTAAGTTACACTTTTTCACGGCGAACAAACATTATACATTAGACATACCCATGCCAGTGAAGCCCCGGATATCGATCCAAGGGTCCAGAAAGTTGAAATAGCAAGCATCCAAGCACCTCTATTAGAAACCGGAATGAACTCAAGAAACCATGCTGCGAATACGTGCACGCCTCCCACACCAAATCCAAGAATACAACGATATGCAATCAATGAATTGTAATCTCGTGAAGATGAACTCAATAGTCCAACTACTCCAATTACCGCAACTGAACCTTGCATTGCCAATCTGGTAAAGACATTTTTAAACTTATGAACGTAAATGAGTGGTGCCGAAGCAGTTTAAGTTTGTACGTACAGATTAAAAAATAGAGTTCACCAGACGAAAAATGAGTACCTTCTCCCGAAGGCATCGGATATGAAGCCCCAGAAAAATGCTCCGACGAGCATTCCACCAAAAACGGCAGTCGTTAGAAGGCTCTCTTCTGCCGGAGAAAGCATCCACTCTGATTTTAACGCTGGGCCGACGAAGGACAGTAACGTCATTTCCATGGCGTCTGCAACCCAGCCGAGGCCGGCGAAAACCAGAGCAAGTCCCTGGAAAGTCCCAAATCCAACCGTTGAAAGTGCTTCATCTAGCGTGTATCCATGGCTCTCATCTCCCATGACTAAGAATGAACTAATAGGCAACTGTAGTTAACGAACTATATATATATGGACCTGACAACGTTGTTCAACTGGCTAATGGTCCAACTGTCGATATTGGTTGCCAAAAGGGTTGAAGGCAAATGAAATCACTATATGCATTATGCGTATTGGCTAAGCAATACTCACTATTGGAAAAATGTTTAGTCAACATAACAGATAACAAAGAGATGGCCTAAAGCTAACGCGATGCGTAAGAACTAAGAAATAACACGTTGACGTTGTCACATGTACGGTGAAATTTTGGACTTGTTTGTTTGAGCATTTTGCAAAATTCAACCTTACAAAGGATCCCACTGATGTGATTGATCTTTCAACAATGTCTTGTCAGTGTTTTCAATGAAGAATATAGCCAACTGAACAAGGCGTTATCTCCTTCACTATTTCTGCTCAACAATATTAGTGGTATTCAATTTTCCTTGTGAAATATCAGCGTGTGTTACGATATGAATTTTTATAGATGAAATAGGAGAGAGAATGAGTGACGTTGAATAGTAAAAGATTTGTACAATATATATAGGTCCCATAATATATGTAGATGTGATAGATTTGATCAAAATTGAGAATGAATTAAAATATGTAAAAATTTGTTAAAACTTGTAAACTAACACACGCCATTCAGGCTTGTTTGAGGAAAAAAAAGGTTTTTGGAGAGAAATTTTGAAAGATGTGTGATTAAAAAAATAATTTTTGTATAAAAATGTTAAATATATATATATGTATATATATATATATATATATATATTTATTTGTAGTGTATTTAGTTAAAATCGGTGTAAAAAAGTGATTGTCAAAACAGTTTTCTAAAAACTAGCATTTAGTAAACATAGTATATTTGGAGTTATAAAAAAGGAGTGTTCTAAAAAGTGAGTAAGTGATAAGATTAAACTTCAAATTTAAGCGAGTATAAAACTATGCTTGCAAAGTAAAACTGTAACGAAAAAAAAACCATAATATGTGTAAAACAACAAGATCAAATTTCGAGTTTAATGGATGTCGAAGCGAGTTTTTTGAAATACATATAAAGAAAAAAAAATTCACTATTGTCTTTCGCAATAGGACAAGATTATTCATCCTTTTCTTTACTTTCATTTCATTTTTATATTTTGTTGGGATGCAACATTATTACATCTTTTGAATAGTACTGGCCAAATAAAGTCTGGCATTATATGATTTCAAAGGGAGGGAAAAGACAAATGATAAAGAATTATGAATATATATAAAAAAAGAATAGACATGGAGGAGTGGACAGTGGCAAAAATCAAACATTGGAGACTTGAGAGTCATGACGACCAATCAATATGCGGATAAGTTGGTCTCAGTTTTATGCATTCAAACATTAGAATTAATCAAAGTTAAATTTCTTTAGTAATCAATCATTCGAATTCACTATTCAGTATTATCCATATAGCTTTTTATCACATTATCGTTCACTTAAAAAAAATAAATAAATTTTGGCAAAATACAAATTAGATTAAACTATTTGTACAACTTTAATTGATAATTTTATATACAATACAACGGAGCAGTGTGATAAAATCTTGAAGATTTACATATCACTATTATTATATTCCCATTTCACATAATTTTGCCACACAACTTAATTTTTAATAAATTATTAGCGGAAATTGTACAAATATTGTTGTCCATTTGAATTGTCGCTATCAATGATAGCATTGCTTTTACGCGTTTGCGTTGGAGCCTCTAAAATTAACAAGAAGTCTAGACGATAGTTGTTGTATGGAAATGTGTTCGTGCCAACTTGTGCCTCTTTGAAGTTGACTTGTGACATGACTTAGAAGTTAAAAGAAAATAAATAAAATAAAATAAAATAAAATAAAATAAAATTATGAGTTTGCAGGCATGAAGTTCAACAAATTCTATAATTGTAGATTTGAGAGAAGAATGCAAGCAATTGGACAACAAACTAGTATTTTTCCTGTGCGATGTATGGCATAATTGAGATAGTTTATTTATATAAAATAATATTAATACAAAATAAAAATAAAAATAAATAACTGTGTGAAAATTTTGATTTGAACCATTATCTGATAAGAAAAAATGTCATATTAATTGGCATAATTGATAATTTTAAACAATAATAAAATATTAATTTGGGATCAAAATTAAAACAATGCTTATTTGAATAAAAAGAAATGCTCCTATTAAAATTTTTTATAAAATTTTTATCATCAAGATCATTTAAGTAGCTAACCTACGACGATATTTGTAAACATAGATTTTTTAATATTAAGTTTTAGAGAATTTATGAGATGTGAATTGTGTATTGTATGAAATAATAAGATCTGTATATAAAGAATTTATAAGTAAAACTATGCATATTAATTTTTTGGTTGCAAAAATTCGTGCAGAATAATTGAGAAAAAATTTAAAAAATTCTAAATAAAGAGATCATTAAATGATAATTGTAATGCTAATTTTTTTAAGTGACTTGCAAAATAATAAAATGAGACATAAAAGTTATCATTTTCTGTTTCTTTTCTAATTAATTAATTATTATTATGAATTTAATTATTTAACTATTCACTATTTGATCTTTAAAAATTTACCCACTATTTGAACCGCTCAATGCACATTACCTATGAAAATTATCTAAAACTACTCTTTTAATATGGTAAAAATAAAATAGAGGTCTTCTATTTAATTTTTTAAGTATGTAAAAAAGTTTTTTTTTTCTAAAATAGAAAACCATTGCCTACGTGATACTATGCCAAGTTGGTACTTCAACTTTTGTTATTAAGAAGATATATATATATATATATATATATATATATATATATAAAATTAATTAATTAATTCAAAAATAAATAATTAAAGTTTAATATCCAAAAATCAAAATGTATGTAGAAAATATTAATTCTCATTTTCAGAATTAATTTAATAGATATTATAAGTTATAACTTTTATCTCTTATCTCATTTTTATTAATCCATGCAATACTAAATATAAAAGAATTAAAAAATTATATAAATTATTTCAGAAATTAGAATACATATAAAAAAATAAAATACATATAAATAAGTAAAATACGGAAAGTCAAATAAATAAAATAATGAAAGCGATTAATCCCTAGAAAATAATACCAAACGTGGCACTGCCACTTAAGCACTTTGTCTAAGCAACTCTTTTATTTTTATATATATAGCTGGATTCTATTATTACATTAAAAATTTTTGAACAGAATATCATTTACATGTATACAACATACAGGAAGTTAATTAATTCACAGGCATCGAAGTAGTTGTTCAACAAACATGTACTCTTATCTTACAACATCTTTCTTATTGCATCTAAAGCAGTTTATTCTCTATTCCACACTTGCAATGTCTGTTAAGTGTCTTCCCATGGTTTCAAATGGCAAGAACAGTGTGCAGATTCCAGTAACCAGTATGACAATTTCAAAGAGACCAACTGCAGCCATTTGATGGCAGCCACTAACGAGTCCGACTACTACCAGAGGGCAGAGCATGCCGCCAATTCTTCCCACAGAAATTGCAACTCCAGGTCCAGTTGCTCGTATAGAAGTCGGATATACCTATCAATAGATGTTGATTTATTATTTTATATTCTTTGGACGTGGGATTTATCTCTTAATAGTACATTTATTTAGGGAATTAGAACGTTCTTTGAAACTCGCATCAAACTCAAAGCCAAGAAGGTAAAATAGACGAATGTACTTGGCATTCTGTATTAATGTAGCTTACCTCCTTTGCATAGAAAATTGCAATTGAAAATGCCGTGGAAAGAAACATGCGAGCACCAAATAACAAAGCTGTAGTCACTAACTCGTTTTGATGCACAACTAGTGGTAGCATAAGGATGAAAGTTAGCGAGGTGAGTAGTTCCATTGTAAGTTTGCGACCTAACCAGTCCACAAGAGCTGCTCCTACAACAAGTCCAGGAAGTTCTGCAAGAAATCGAATAATATGTTTAGCAGCTAATATGTATACCCATCTCGTTTGAAAATAGAAATCCTCTAATGCTCTGTCTTCAAAACTAGTTTCACATTCTTATTCAAGCTCTTAAAAATGAATGTGTTCAATGCAGAAGGCCTAAATTTATGTTAAAGATGTAATTTAAACAAACAAGCTGCTATTTTGGCAATAGCACCTGCTGAGCTATTAATAAATGCTTCAAGGTAGAGGCTAGCGTCTTCGACTTTTTTGGGCTGGACAGTCATTGAGCCACATTCTCTCTGCACATTGTTTAACTCAGTAATAATCAATATAATTCCATAGTATGCAAATGTGTATCCAAAATGCAAAATCCATAGGATAAGAGTAGCCCCCAGTAAATTCGGCGAAAAGAGTTCGAGCATAGATTTGAAGAATGTTTCAAAATAACTCCTCTGTTTCCTCACTGTGGGAAGTAGAAGAGTTTCATCTAATGGAGCATTTTCTTCATCAATTTCCATATTTTGATCAGAGATAAGATTTCCCATGGGCAGTTTTGCTCGGTTTATGAGAGCTATCTTTTCCAAAACTCCAAGTGCTTCTCCATTTCTGCCCTTCATATATAGGTACCTTGGAGACTCTGGTGCAAAATTAGATAACACAAGAACCAAGAAAGCTGGTAAAGATGAAAAAGCTAGTAGCCACCTCCAACCCAAACTCGGCATAACAATCTGCAGAAAAAACAACAAATTTTTTATTATGACAGATGTTATAATATTAATATATGACAAGTATCAAGTATTTGAACTTCAAAATCATGTTAAACATACCCATGCAAGTGAGGTTCCTATTAATGTTCCAATAGCCCAGAAAGCTGAAACACCAATCATCCAAACACCTCTTTTAGAAGGAGGAATGAACTCAAGAAACCATGTCGAAAACAAATGTCCACCACCCACACCAAATCCAAGTAAACAACGATATATAATAAACCACGCGTAATTTGACGAAGACGCACTTAACAGTCCAGCTACTGCTATTACCATATTTGCACATTGCATTCCAATCCTGCAAGTCGAAAGCAACAAATCAACAATCATTTAGGCAATTAGGCCAATTGGATCATGACACGTGTTATTGGGGCGCTGGGCGGGGGCGTGGGTGTTGTACTTGAAAATGAATACCTTCGTCCATAGGCATCCGATATGAAGCCCCAAAAATTGGCGCCGACGAGCATTCCACCAAAAACAGCAGTTGTGACAAGGCTCTCTTCGGTTGGAGAAAGTGCCCACTCCGATTTAACCGTTGGGCCAATGAAGGAGAGCAGTATTATTTCCATGGCGTCTGCGACCAAACCAATCCCAGCAAATACCAGAGCAAGTCCCTGGAACGTCCCAAAGCCCACTGTAGAAAGTGCTTCATCCAGCGTGTACCCAGTTCTCTCATTACCCATCTTAAAAATCAACTACAGAGAAACAACACAGCAATAATTTCTACTAATTCTAAGGCATGCCTTACAGCAAAATCCAAGCTACAAGCACAAAAATACGCAACTGTTTGGGGGAAACAAAACTGAAAATGAAGATTAAGCTCACAAACAGTTCAATGTAAGACTAGGAATCAAACCGATGAATATCAATTGCTCACAATTATAATTACTCAAGTGTATCTGTACGGGATTCATCTCGGAACAATTTATTGAAATTTTATATAAAATCCAAATCTCAGAAAGATGAATGAAGAACCTTACAATGCTCAGATTGACCCTAAACCTGATGTTAGTCCCAACTGAGATGATACTCGATAGTGCTTCATACAACTGCTAGAACAAAGAAATATTTTTATGTTATCACTATTCATAACAGTGAAACAAATTGATCGAACGGTCTAATTTTCAACAGCTGCAAATCGAATAGTTTCATCGAGAAAATATACCGATCAAGCCAATTGGTTTTACTAGTCAATTCATCGAGAAGTGAAGTATTCCCTATCAATTAGGTTGTAATGTGTTGAATCAGTTCATCTGTGACCGCAAATTCCAAAGAGAGTCGTATACGAATGCATGAAATCAGAAAAAAGATACGAAAATCGCAAATTTTTGGGAGTTAGTCATGACCAAATCGAGTTTTTCAAAAACACTGCAGCGTAGAGTAGCCATTAACGGCAGAAATAAACGAAATAAAGCGATTGGTTACTTAACCCCTATTGGGACTTATATGTAACTTATGACATAGTTTGGGCCCTTAATGAAACTGTTAGTTGATTAGTAGTTGATTAGTTGGAATCCCCTAGATTAGAATCAGTTTAGTTAGTTTTTAAATAATTTTTCTGTACCAAAAACTGAGTGGCGTATTCATTCTTTACAGAAAGTATTCTTTTCCTTTCTCTGATTTTAGATCTATCATGGTATCAGAGCGCAAACCTGCGTTTTTCACCCAAAGTTCTTAGATCCGATCAATTTCTTTGCTCTTTCTTTCAATTCTCTTCCAAATTTATCTTCATTTCTCTGTTTTCCAGCTTCGATTCACCTGAATTAATGGCAGAAACCACCGAAAATGTTCGTATTCCACCCACGCAAAGTCGGTCCCGAACCGACGATCCTTCGAGTCCTTATTTCCTTCATCACTCTGATGGACCTAATTTGGTCCTTGTTTCTCAATTGCTGAACGGAGAAAATTATGCTTCCTGGAGTCGCGCCATGCTAATTGCCTTGTCGGTGAAGAATAAGCTAGGTTTCGTAGATGGAACCATTACCAAACCAGATGGTACAGATGTGGCGTTACTTAGTTCCTGGACTCGCAATAACGATGTGGTAATGTCTTGGATTTTGAACTCTGTTACTCGAGAAATTTCAGCTAGCATCATTTACAAAAATTCTTGTCGAGATGTCTGGATAGATTTAAAGGATAGATTTCAACAGAAGAACGGGCCTCGTATTTTTCAGTTAAAAAGACAGTTGATGAATCTGATTCAAGGACAGGATTCTGTAAGTGTTTACTTCACAAAAATGAGGGCCTTATGGGAGGAGTTAAGCAATTATATGCCAATGTGCACTTGTGGAACATGTTCCTGTAATGGCATCAAGGAACTTCATGAATATTTTCAGAGAGAGCAAATCATGTCATTTCTAATGGGACTGAATGAGTCATTTTCGCCAATTAGGGGTCAAGTACTGGTGATGGAGCCTATGCCTCCAATCAATAAAGTCTTTGGTCTGGTTGTACAAGAGGAAAATCAAAGAAAGATTGGAATGAATCTGGTTGCTTCTATTGATAATATGGCTTTTGCAGCTAAGGGAAGTTCTGGAAACCTTAACTACAGTCTTGGTAATAACTTCAACGTTCAACAGGGGAACTATAGAAATCAGAATCAAAGGAGAGACCGTCCTTATTGTACTCACTGTAAAATGCAGGGACATACCATAGACAAGTGTTACAAGATCCATGGCTATCCCCCTGGCTACAAGTTTAGGCAGAGAGATAATGCCGTTGTCAATCAGTTGTCTGGTGATAGTGTACTCAATCAAACCTTTGATGGAAATAACATGGCTCAGTTTTCTGCTGGTAATCAAGGCAACATGGGCCAATTTTCTGTAGGCAGCCAAGGTACTCAGGCTTTTGGAAATAATCAATCTCCTGAAGGGTATTCAGCTGCAACCACCCCTTCCAATCCAATTCTCCTTACACAGGCACAATATCAACAACTCATAAACCAACATCAACAGCTCATGTCACTGTTATCCACTAATACTACTGGACAAACCAGTCCTGCACCAGAGACAGCAGAAACCCCTAACACAGGTATATGCCTATTCACTCCACCTCACTTTCATTCTAATCCCAAAAATTATTGGATCATCGATTCAGGTGCCACAAGACACATTTGCTCAAATATAAACCTTTTTCCATTCTACTAAATCTATACAAAATACCTCTGTCACACTCCTAACAACACTAGCCTTTCGGTTCATCAAAGTGGGGTGTGTATCTTACCAACGATATAATCCTCCATGATGTATTGTATTTGCTGATTTTCATTATAATCTTGTTTTGATGCTTCTGCTCTCTCAAAATAGTCTAATGATCATTTTCTTTCCCAATCATTTCATTCTCCAGGAAATTACTTCCCAGATGCAGATTGGCAAGGGTGAAAGAATACAAGGCCTCTATATTTTGGACTCCAATCTGTCATCTATTTCATTCAATTCATACTCACACAATATTGTAAACAATATTACAGATGTTTCCTATTCTACTTGGCATAATAGACTGGGGCATATCCCCTTCAAGTGTTTACAGTCTTTTCATAAGCTTCTAAAGTGTAATGCATCCTCTATCAACAAACTTACACCATGTTATGTGTGTCCTTTAGCCAAACAGAAACGACTACCTTTTGAATCGAACAATAATAGAGCTACTGCTCCTTTTGACTTGGTCCATGCTGATATATGGGGACCTTATCATGTGATATCTTCTTCTGGTTTTAAATACTTTCTTACTTTAGTCGATGACCATAGTAGATTCACTTGGGTGTTCTTACTGAAACACAAGAATGATGTTACCTCTATTATTCCTAACTTCTTCAATATGGTGCAAACTCAATTTGGGAAACCCATAAAACAGTTTCGATCTGATAATGCACCTGAATTGTCCTTCCACGATTTCTTTGCCTCCAAGGGAGTACTTCACCAGTTTTCTTGTGTCCAAACACCCCAACAAAATTCCGTTGTTGAAAGAAAACATCAACATCTTCTTAATGTGGCTAGAGCACTTTATTTTCAGTCTCGAATACCTCTTTCCATGTGGCCTGAATGCATTTTAACTGCCACATATCTTATCAATAGAACTCCATCTCTCCATCTCAACCACAAATCTCCTTATGAGTTGCTTCACAACACTTTGCCTTGCTATTCGAACCTCAGAGTCTTTGGTTGTTTAGCTTTTGCATCAACTTTACCTGCTGGTAGAACTAAGTTTGAACCACGAGCTCGAGAATGTGCCTTTATTGGTTATCCACCTGGGGTGAAAGGATATAAACTGCTGGATATAGTTTCCAAACAGATTTTTATATCACGAGATGTTATTTTTCATGAGGATATCTTTCCTTTTCATAAATTACAGGAACCAGTTCAGAGTGACCCTTTTCCAGATTTGGTATTACCTCTTGCCTCAGTTCCTGAGACACTTGAAAATCATCCCCCTAATCACTCTACCGATGATGACTTCACTTCTAACCTGCCCCACTTCAATACAGCTCACTCTACTTCATCCTCTTCTTTGCTTCGCCTACCACCCACCACTCCCACAGTTCCCACTTCTATTCAAAACACTTCACCACCCTCTGCATCTCAAAATGCTCCTCCTCGCCGGGCCGCAAAGACACATTCACCCACCTTCTTACCTACGAGACTACCATTGCAGTCTCCTAACTTCTTCTCCTCCTCCTACCTCTCTTCCTTCTACCCCCTACCCTATCTCTAATTTTCTATCCTATGACACCCTTAGTCCAGCTTACCGACACATCATCCTCAACATTTCCGCACACCCTGAGCCCCAAACTTATCATGAAGCTGCTACATACCCTGAATGGAGAGCGACTATGGTCATTGAGCTTGATGCCATGGCTTCTAATAAGACTTGGTCCCTTGTTCCTCTTCCTCCGAGGAAACACTCCATCGGCTGCAAGTGGGTGTTCAAGATAAAATATAAGTCTGATGGCTCCATTGAGAGGCATAAAGCCCGCCTTGTGGCTAAGGGCTACAATCAACAAGAAGGGTTAGACTATTTCGAAACATTTTCCCCTGTTGCCAAGTCAGTCACTGTGAAACTTTTTCTTGCTCTGGCTGCCACTCAAAAATGGGAACTTGGTCAATTAGATGTCAACAATGCGTTTTTGAATGGTGATTTATTCGAGGAAGTTTACATGGATATGCCTTTGGGAATTTGCCCAAACACGGGAGCAACAGATCTGTTTGTAAACCGCATAAATCCATCTATGGATTAAAGCAAGCATCTAGACAGTGGTACTCCAAATTCTCGATGCTCTCATCACTTATGGGTTTGTGCAATCAAAATCAGATTACTCTCTGTTTACTAAAGGCTCTGGAGCGAATTTTTAGCCTTTGTTGGTATATGTGGGCGATATTATAGTGGGTGGCCCTAACATCTGATTGATTAATGAACTAAAAGGGTTCCTCCACAACAAGTTTAAGCTCAAGGATCTTGGCAAGTTAAAATACTTTCTTGGTTTTGAGATAGCACAGTCTCCTCTGAGGATTAGTTTTGTCACGAGACATTACACCCTTCAACTACTAGAAGATCTTTGGTTTTCTGACTGCAAGCCTTCCTCTTTTCCCATGGACCCCAAATTGAGATTAGGGGCAGAGGATGGGACACCTTTGCCAGATCATACAGAGTATGTGAGATTAATTGGTAGGCTACTCTACCTTACTCCTATCTAGACACTGACATTAGTTTTACAAGACAAAAACTAAGCCTGTATGTGTCTAAGCCTCATTCCACACATTTACAAGCTGCCCACCATCTCCTTAGATACATTAAAGGGACAATGGATTGGGTTTATTTTTCTCTTCGACATCCACTATGCAACTCAAAGCCTTTGCACTGACCGGGTTCTTGCCCGATTCTCGGCGGATCGATTCTTGGTTTCTGCGTCTTTTTGGGAGATTCACTTATTTCTTGGAAGACGAAGAAACAATCCACTGCCTCCAGATCCTCTACAGGTAGTATAGAGCCTTAGCTATGGCGGCAAGGAGTTAGTTTGGTTATCGCAATTAATTACGCATCTTGAGATCACACTTTCTTCATCCACGCTATTATTTTGTGATAATCTCTCTGCTATTCACCTTGCTAACAATCCAATTTTTCATGAGAGAACCAAGCATATAGAAATCGACCGCCATTTCATCCGAGAAAAGTTGAGTGAAGGGATCTTGAAGTTAATGCCTGTGGAAGACCACCCACCACGGTTGGTGATATTTTCACCAAAGCTTTGCCCGCCAACACTCTTCAATCTCTGATGTCCAAGATGAATATGAAGAATCTCTACATTCCATCTTGAGGGGGTATTGGGACTTATATGTAACTTATGACATAGTTTGGGCCCTTAATGAAACTGTTAGTTGATTAGTAGTTGATTAGTTGGAATCCCCTAGATTAGAATCAGTTTAGTTAGTTTTTAAATAATTTTTCTGTACCAAAAACTGAGTGGCGTATTCATTCTTTACAGAAAGTATTCTTTTCCTTTCTCTGATTTTAGATCTATCAACCCCCACTGGGAAGAATACTTAATTGATTTAATCAATTAATCAATCAATTATGTATGCTCTTGTTGGGGACGGTGGGTGACGATGTAAAGGCATCTTCACTTGGCATTGCTCCACCTAAAATACTATACGTGATGATTTGCTTGCACAACTACAGAAGCTATGAACTAAAATAATGGCGCACACAATCAATTTGTTTAAAAAACCCTACCTAAATTTCAAAATCAATTAAAAAGTATGGAAATTTTGAAAATTAAACTTGTTGCTCATTGAAACTTGTTAAATCAAGAAACAGTTATTAACGTAGTTAAATAATGTGTCACCGTTGTTTTTGCGACATGTGTGCTATTGGGGGGTACAATGTTTAGAATTAATTAAGGCCAAGTGGAGTTAAAAGTTATAGTACTACTATATTTTAAAGAGAATTTAAATTGCTTCAAAAAAAAAAAAAAGAGAATTTAAATTTAAATTTTTAAGTAAACAAAGATATTTAAGGATGTTGACAAAAATTTCATTATTACAATAATATACTAGTATTACCCACGTGCGATGCACGTGATGATTTTAATTGTATATTTACATAAAAAATTATAAAATAAGAAAATGATTTTTTATGAATATTTAATAAAAATAAGAAATATATGTAATGTTATAGATTTTAATAACGGTTTTCATATTTTGATATGAAATATTAGTTTGTAAGAAAAATATCATATCAATTATCGAAATTGATGATTTTAGGTAAGAATAGAATATTTGGAAAAAAATTAGATAATATGACTAAAAATGATCAAATTTATTTCAAATACGACTAAAAATAATCTTATGGTCAGCCTATACATACATATGAATGACCGATGTACATGTAGAACAACCCCAAATAAAACTCAAAAAGGATTATACAATATGCTAGATTTCGAAAAAAAATAAATAAGTAAATATAACTCAACAAATTGATAAAGAATATTCTTTTTCTTTTGGAAAAAATACTACATCGCACCACCTTTCATTATATTTACTATTATGAAAAATTTAGACTACACAAAAATTTACAATTTTATTCTCACATATAAAACACATGATCTAAATAACTAAGGAATAAAACAAAAAGAAAAGAAACTGCCAATTAAAACTAAAATCACTTTTAAATTCAACAGCGATTTAATTAATTTGTTTTATTTCCATTTACATAAAACACATTTTCATTTTAGAAAGGAAAACATCTCATATTTAATTTTATGTACTTGAAAAAGGAAAAATGCATGCAATGCAAAGTTCAATTATTAAACAAATTATTTACTCTTTTTCTCGTTGAGAAAACTCAATAGTATTAAAAAGGAAAAAAATAATTAATTTTTTTAATTGAAACCATGTGCTACATTGGCACTGCCAATAGATCATCTGTCAACGTGACACTTCAATTATTATAGATGCATATTAAAAAGATAAACACGCTTTACTTTTAAACTTAAATTAAAATAATGAAATCAATTGTTTAATATGAAAAATTATTCTTATTAAACAATTGAAATTTCTTTTTCAAACAAACGCGTGCCATAAAAATAGAAAAATCTTCCATTTTTCTTTAACTTATCACAACATGAATTATGTAGAATTTATACCATAATGACTGTGCGATTTTGGAATTAAGTTACAAAAAAATAATGGACAATTAATTTAATTATATTTTTTTGAACATAAATTAATTTAATTGCAAATTTGTTTCATTAGTTTTTTTAAAAAGCATGCGAATTCGGCACTGCTAACATGGTAAAGTGTATAGTTGGCACTTCAAGTTTTACAATATAGAGATTTGAAAATTGAAATGTATGTAAAATAATAACTAAAATGTAATATCCAAAAATTAAAATGTATATAGAAACTAATAATTCTCATTTTCAGATTTAAATTAATATGTATTGTAAGTTGTAACTTTTATCTCTTATCACATTTACATAAATACATGTAACACTAAATATAAAAGAAGTAAAATAAAAACATTATAAATTAATTTGAAAAAAAGAATACATATAAAAAGGGTAAAATACATATAAAAAAATAAAATAACACTAAATAAGGAAAGAAATATAAATAAATAAGGATAATAATTAACTTCTAAAAGTTAATGTCAAACATGGCATTGCCACTTTTACAAGCATTTTTAGGTAACACTTCTCTTATTATAATATTAAGATTAAGATAGTGGGATCTTTTAACTTTTACAAAGTTTTAAGTTTCATATTTCAAAAATCATGCAAAATCAAAAAAATTACAAAAATCCTACATTGCCCCGGTTTGAATCTCCCGCTGGTGCGATTGTGCAACGCGATCACACAGTTCATTAATTGGATTGCAGAACACAAGTCTGAGCCTCGCCCAAATTTTGTGCCATGTGATGTACAATGTCATGTGATCGCATGACACAATTTATTTTTTAGCTTTTATTTTGTAATGTTATTTCTTAATTTTTAATCCATTACATGGAGTGAGTAATGCATTACATAAAGAGTGTAATGTGTGTAATGAAATATAGTGGTTGTGTAATGTATACAATGTATAATTATTGTGTAATGGTCATATAATGTATTACACAAGAAATATAATAATTAAATCTAGAAAAACCACAAATTTGAGACGCCAAACGTCCTGGAATGGCAAAAAAAAAAATGCCATGGCTCACAGCGGAGCTTTAAATGCCTGAAATGTTCATACAGATTTGTAAAAACTTGAAATCCTCGTTTTTACATATATTATCTCAAAATTACAAACATCTTATTTCAACATGATACAAATAATAATCTATGTCATTACAACATCCGTCAAGTCTTTTTCCTTGGTTTCCAATGGAAAGAGCAAGACGCAAAGTCCAGAAAGAAGTATGACGACTTCGAACAGAATAATGGCGGCAGTTTGATGGCAACCCCTAACAAGTCCTACTGCCACCAGAGGGCACACCATGCCACCAACTCTACCCACAGAAGTTGCAAGTCCACAACCAGTTCCCCTTGCGGAAGTTGGATATACCTACAATTTCATCATTAAACGCAAAATAAAATTCCCACACGACACTAGAAGTCTATTAGGACCTGTTCTGTTTATTGTTTTCAGGCTGTTTTTAGTTTTCCAACACACTGAAGATATGTTCGTTTTCATGTTTTCGAAAATGAATTTTCAGGGACAGGGAAAACTTCCACGAAGAATGCTCAAAACAACTTTTTATTGTTTTCAATGTTTTTAGTAAAGAATACTCAAAGAATGAGCTTTACATACGAATCAAATTTACCTCCTTTTCATAGACGGTTAGACTTGTAGATGCAGCAAAAATGAACATGCGAGCACCAAATAACAATGATGTAGTCACCAACTCGTTTTGATGAGAAAGTAGCGGTAGAATTAGGACGAACGTCAACATGGTAAGAATTTCCATGGTGAGCTTCCGACCTAATCGATCAAGAAGAATTGCAGCTACAAGAAGCCCAGGAAATTCTACAAGAAATAGCACAATCAGTGTAATCTTTTTGCTCATTTCAAACTTTTATTCTGGAATATAATCACTGACTGGAAGGAGGTTTTACTATGTAGTACACGAAGAATATATGTACCTGCTAAACTAGTCACAAACACACGAACATAGAGTGCAGCATCATCGACATTTGCCAAATGGACAACGATTGGGCCACATTCTCTTTGTCCACCGCTCATCTGAGAGATCAGCAATACAATTCCGTAGTATGCGAATGCATATCCGAAATGCAAAATCCACAAAAGAAGAGTGGTCCCTACTAAATTCGATGAAAATAGTTCAAGTATAGACTTAAGGAATGTTTCTAAGTAGCTTCTCTGTTTCCCCGTTGTGGAAAGAAGAGGAGTTTCGTGTAATGGGGCAATTTCTTCATCGAGATCCATGTTTTGATAAGAGACAAGATTTCCCGTCGGAAGTTTTGCTCTGTTAATCCGAGCTACTTTTTCCAAAACACTTAGAGCTTTAGTAGTTTGTCCTTTCATGTATAGGTACCTTGGAGACTCTGGTGCAAAAATAGAAACGAGAAGAACCAAAAAAGTTGGTAAAGCTGACAACGCAAGTAGCCACCTCCAACCCAAGCTTGGCATTACAATCTACGTGAAAAATTATGAATTTATGATAATCCTATATATTTCAAATATATAGGATTTTAAAACTGTAAAAAATGAGCAGTGAAAAAGTGAATTGTGAGATGTACCCAGGCAAGTAAGGCTCCCATTAAAGTTCCAAGAGTCCAAAAAGTTGTAATAGAGAGCATCCAAGCACCTCGACGAGCCGTCGGAATGAACTCAAGAAACCATGAAGCAAATACGTGTCCACCCGCCACACCAAATCCAACTAAACAACGATATATAAGCAATAACTTATAATCTGGCGAAGAAGCGCTTAAAAGTCCAGCTATAGCTACTACCACCACTACACCTTGTATTCCAGCCCTATAAGTAATAATAAAGATGTAGTATTAACCACACATCTCAAATCACTGCTCATCTCATTATTTTTCACACATCTCATGGTCCGCCACTGTTCAATTTGAACAGTTAAAAAAAGTTATAAACAATGAAGAAGAAAACAACGACCTTCTACCATAGACATCGGATATGAAGCCCCAAAAAAATGCTCCAAAGAGCATTCCCCCAAAAACAGCCGTTGTGAGAAGGCTCTCTTCTGTGGGAGAAAGAGTCCACTCGGATTTTACTGTTGGTCCAATGAAGGATAGAAGCATCATCTCCATAGCTTCTGCAAGCCACCCGGAGGCCCGCAAAACCAGAGCAAGAGCCTGGAAAAGCCCGAATCCAACCGTGGAGAGTGCTTCATCTAGTGTGTATACAAGGCTTTGATCTGCCATCTTAAGAATTAACTACAAATTAAAACAAACACTATGAATTATGATCATTTCTCCAATAGCAACACAACTTTGTAGCATTAATTAAACAATGAATCCCATATTGGAGGATTGCGTAATAGACAGCACATGACATCTTCGACGACTACTCTTAACAAAGTTGACATTTTAATATAGAACCTCCAGTTTTATCATGATATCAGAACTCATTAAGCTAATAAGCTCCAACAGCTAGTGATGTGTTTACAGCTCAAAGACCAAATAATACAACAATCATGTAACCTAAACTATGAACCAATTATGTACGAATTCGATAAAAACAAGGTCAGTTCATTGTTCTTCCCCAAATTTCTTTATAAGAAACTATATAGTACCATAATTCTTGGGTCAATGATACGACTGATGAAATAAAGAACAATTTTCAAGTAGTTGACATAAACATTCCCCTATTTCAAACTCGAAGAAAGAGGATGTCTGAAATTAAAGTCATGTTCTTCACTATCAGTAGAAATGAAGAAGATAGAAGATTTACCTTTCTCCTTTCAACATATGCTGCTCATCTTGAAAATCAGGACCTTCTTCAATCTTCACTATCAGTTTTTCATATTTAATTATTACATGTGGAGTGTGGAAATGGTGAAAATGGCATTTAGCATAAAGAATAAGCACACGACAAACAACCACGTAGAGACATGACAATGCCAGCAGAGGGGGTTAGGAATATATGTGATTCAGAAAAATACAGGATCCAATAATGACAGAATTTAATAAGAAAACATGGGGAACAAGGGGAAATTAAATAAACCCATAGTTATTAATAATTTAATATAAATCTATTTAATATTTTATATTAACTTTTTTCATTCTTCAGCCGATAGTTAATATATACATAAATTATTATTTCTTGAATTGTTTTCTTTTTATTTCATTTGGTACGTCAACAATAACCGACATTGTGCCATTCGACATGTTCTAATATATAATTATTCTATTCCAACATTTTCTTGAACTGGTATGATTTTATGTACATTTTAATTTATCGCGAGATATACTGTTGCATGCATTCCCATAATAAGAATAGAGCAAAATAATTATTTCTCCTCTTTGTATCTAGTACAGTACATTCTCTAGCAAATAAGAGTGTACACGGTACACATAACGTAATTCTTCATCAACACCCATATATACACACTGACAACTAATTTTTCATATCATGAATGATAAGTGGAAGAAGAACACGGTAGCGTGTGTTCGTGTGTACTTATTTTTGTTTAAAATTTTGCTAAAAGTGGAGTGGAGTGTAGTAGTGGGGACCACGAGATGTGTGAATAATAATGAGTGATAATGTGAAATGTGTGATTGATATTGATGTTTGAATTTAACTTTTAGTAGTAAATAATTTTTAGGGTACAAAAAAGTGAAACAAACACTTGCTAAATTGATCATTTTCTTTTACCTAGGCAATTCACTTCTAGTGCCCCAAGACATTCTAGTGAATACGATTTAATGATTCCATCTGACATACAACAGATGGTAGGGGGACCACAAAAAAAAAAAAACAAGAGAGAGAGAGACAATACATTGCAATGGGCAAAACAGTAAATTGAAAATTTGGTATCCAAGCTTCATGAAAGAAAAGGATGAGCCCAACAAAACTCAAGGCTTTTAGGTCATTGGAGTTAGTTTAGTTTTAAAAGTTAGCTATGGATTTTAGCGCTATTTTTGTCAATTTTATTTTTGTGTCGGTTTAGTAATTTTGGGTTGTTTCTTAAGTTCAAGCCTATACCTGAATTAATTTTTGGTGATATTTGCAACACTATTCTATTCTATTCTATTCAATAAAGATCTAGGTAGGAGTAATATGTACCTAAAAATGTTTTTATGTAGCAACATGTGCACTAGAAAGTGTAACTTGACATTTCTCATTTCATCTTGTATAATTTTCATGCGATCTACAATTAGCAATTGACATTTTCAGTGAAGTGTTCTAAATATTCATCCCTTTTTAATGATCATACCTAAAACAATACTAAGAGTATACATGTACAATTAGTTCAAAATCCAAATTTCCCCTTTCAAATTAGCTATCAACTTCTAGCACTGATTTTTCATTCATTAAGGAATGGTTTATATGTAGTGGAATGCTTTAAACCATAGTCTTGCCTGAAATGATTGATAGTCTTACATACATATTTAGTAAAATTAACAAAAATGCAACTCTTAAAAGATTCATTTTACACTTAATTAGTTTATTTTCCTTGCCGTGTTATTTGACGTGACAACATCAGCGCAGATTGATAATCAACCCCGTCTTTCACGAATAAGAACAAACATGATATCCATTATGTTCAAGGAAAGGTCATTAAAGATCAAGTTGTAGATTGTAATTCAAAAAAATCAAAAATTAAAAATTAAAAATTAAAAAAAAAAAAAAGGAATCTAGTTGCAGATATCTTGCTAGGTCATTCCATTCTCAAAGTTTGATTTATCATGAGCAAGACTGATTAATACTCTCCAGCTGCAATTTTGAGGGATGATGTTGATCATGAAACACAATTAATTGAGAGGTTGACATACTTTGTTTCTCTTTTAAACAGCCACTGTTTAACAGATTTGAGTTTTCAACTCCACCCCCAAACTAGAAAAAGTCAAAAATAGCAATCCCACTAGGAGTTTTTAGAATAGTTAGTCCTAATAAGGTCCGTTTTGACGTAGCTTTCAAAAACCCTAGTTTCGACCCAATTGACTAACAGGGACGACGACAAAGTTGCTGCATACATGCATGCTGATTAATCCAGTCAATTTTATTTTATTATCATTAGCTAGCTTTCAACAATTTAATTTGTTGAGTATTAATTACGACTCAATCTTAGACTTACAAGTTATGTATATATTATCCATATTTAACTACTACTATTTTGTACACGTAGTTTCTCCAATGGTTACATTTCTGTTCTACCAAAACCAAATCCCACTAGTCCCTTTCCCCCTTCAAGTTTCCCAGTATCCAATGGCCATATTAGTGGTATTTAATTACCAAATCGAACAAGTATAATGATTTCTCGATAAATATAAGCAAGTTGGTGAGATTCATGTTTCTCATCACGAAAAGCAAAGGTTTAATCATAGTTTTACGAGTTATATATGTTGATTGTTGGGTACGTACAATTATCGGATAAAATTGTAAATTATCCTATAATATATTTGATATGAAGTTGGTCTGTTGCATTGTAGAGTGGACATGTTCTAACACGTGCACCCTCTTGATGTGGCACTTGAGTCAATTTAACGCCCCAATACACCAAATCAATTTTGATATTTGATAAAAATTTTCAATTTTTTTTTATATTTCAATATCTAAGGATATATATCTCAAAAATGTTCACGTAGAGATGGTCTTAGATAAGATCCACTACAAAGGAGTGTTACATATTGTGCACTTATCAACATCATATTCTTTTGTGATTAAAAAAAAAATCAATTTTTTTTTTTGCCCATCATATCACTTTTAGTTAATTAAAATTATATGAATCACTTAATATTATGTCAATCGTTATGCAATCTATTATGTTTACTCAACATGTTTATCCAAACCTCGAGATGTTAATTAGTGGACTTAATTGCACCCTTTCCTTTCTTATGGTCATGGATTTTCTGCTAAAAGTATAGCATTTGTCTTTGTCATATTATATAATTATTTTTCGTTTTGAATAGGTCATGCATATATTATATAATTATTATATACATGTGAGATGCCTGATTAAGATATAAGGCCAAATATGACCTAAAAAAAACAAGTTGGACTTTTGAACCCCACCCAACTTGTACGCTGTCTAGAGAAAAATTTCTTAGGTGTGTTTGGTAAACAAAGTTGTACGAAGCTCAAATTTTACCAGCGACACAATAAACACAATTCTTTTAATATATTGAAGACGATATCGTTGGGAAAGAAATAATGTATGTAATAATAATATTAACTGAAACTAATCATGTGCATTATGAAATACATATTACAGCCCACCTAAATCGATATATCATTCCAATACGATTGATGTGTCACGATATCTCACAGTGCATCATAGTATGCACCAAATTAGCTTCACAATACTAATTATGCGACTAATTAGATTGATTACTGTACCAACATATATACATTACTCGTCGTTGTAGACACAATTGTGTAGCCAGGAAATTTGAAATTTAAAATTTACCAAATCCATAATAAGTATATATATAATTATTTTAATATGTTGAAGACATCGTTAGGTTGTAATAACAATATTGAAACTAATTTGGTGTACTCTGAAGTATACACTATAACACATCTCAATTGATGTGACATTCCAGTTTGATTGATGTAACACCCCAACTGATGTGTCATCAAAGTACATCATAGTGTGCACCAGATTAGCTTCGAAATAGTAATTATGTGGCTAATTAGATTGATTCATGTACCAAACATATATATGTTATCCATCGTTGTAGACAATTGTGTAGTCAAAAAATTTACTTAGCGGACGCGAGGAAAATGTTACAGGGACAAATAACATGTGCATATTTACGAATATTAAATGGAATTTAAAATTATATATATATAATTAAAGATATTTTAAATTCAGGACCGGTCATCACCTCACACACCCCTCTAGCTCTACCTCGAATTGTATTGTGTTGCAGTTGGTTTATGATCTTGAAAAAATAAATAAATAAAAAGAGTTAGAGCGATTTTTCTATTTGCACAATTAATTGTAAATTCAATAACATGATATATCACTATCATTTTATTATCGCTCTACAAAATTTTTAGACATGACCTAATTGTAAACAAAATTGTACCTCTAAAATTATTCAAAATCAAAAGTCTTGTTTCCTCAGTAGTCAGTATTGCATCACACGCAATATAGTTCAGGTTGTATTCATGCATGGCATAGATATAAATATTAATGTTTTGGACTTTGAATAACTGGAAATATTAATTCTAAAACAAGGGAATAAAAATTAATAAATGGTTTTCAAAAAAAGACAATAATAAAAAGGAGAAAAAAAAAAGAAAAAATAATGACCATGTTGAAATATTATATTAGTATCCAAACGTTGACTCCAGATTCGAAGACTATGTACGAGAAGATATGAAAGGGAAGATGTTCCCATGGCGGCAATGCTGTTAGACATTTCCTTATTGGATAGCATTAATTATTTTCTGGCTATGATACTTACTTTATTATTCATTCATTTGACGCGGTCATTAGTGCTCTACAGTATTTCTTGTACCTTGTAAATTTTCCAAAATGGTATGTCATGAATTAGTCAACCTCCACAAAAGGTCAATACCAATTATCCAAAATTACATTGATTTTTTACCTAATCTTTAAACGAATAATAAAATCGATAATATATGTTTCAAAATTATCACGCTGTTAGAATTAAGCAAATCAAAATCAACTTTAGCAGCTGTTCTTTAATTATTACTTAAACTTCGTATTCTCACCACTCGATGGTAATTACGTCTTTATAAATATCATATTAAGTAATACGTCTATCCCAAAAATATTTTTTACTTTTTTTTTTCGCCTCTCTCAAAATATAAACTACATTCTTTTTAAATAAATGAAATAAAACATACAATAAATGAAATGATATATTAGGAAAATAATATTAAATTTTATTTTTTCAATATTATTAATTGTATTTTTCTTAATCTTTGTGAAAATGAAAATGAGTTATATTTATGAGACGGGGTAGTATTTAGTTAATTGTGATTAAAAAGCGAAAAAATTTATAATACTATTAATGTGTCATATTTGTCACTCTAGACTAATCACCACTAATCACTTACACGGGGACCACATTATGTAGTTAATTTAATCTTTTAAGACTTATGAATCAAGAATAATTCTAGGTGCACACACAATGCACCCCCTGAATGTGGGGGGCCCATACCCCTATTAGTATGTGGTATTTTACCACACAAAAAGTATGTGTACTCCAAGAAGAACCCATGAATCAATATTTAATAACTAGAAGTGACAATACTTGGTACGCCACTTGAATTACTACTTCCTCCGTCCCAATTATTTCATCTACTTTGCTTTTTTAAAAGGATTAAGAATAACTTTGAAAATGATAATTATACAAACAAACATCCTAAAATATTTTAATTTAATTAGTGGTGTATATTAAAAGTAGTATTAGAAAATACAAGATAAGAATATAATTGTAAATGAGCGTTAAAATGGGCCAAATAAATGGGACTAGGGAGTAATTTTTTTCCTGAAAATAGATAGCCAATATTTAACATCCAAGAGTACTATTTGACTTCTTGGAACTCCAAGAATATCTAAAGCATCTTTAACATGGCATTTTATTCTAGATGTCCAAGGGTATGTTCTATATAAATTAAATTTTATCAAATTAAATTTATTTTTATATTCTATGTGATTTAAATCTCATCAAATTAAATTTATTTTCTCTCTCATTATTTAAAACTATTCATTCATTGATTTAATAATTACTTTATATTTTTTAATATTCAATCTCTAATTTTCAACCACACATCTTACATCAAGTTTTATCTCACCAAATTTAACCTCTATAAAACATATCTAAATGACATAATAATAAAGTGGATAATACCAAATTTATGTGACATTATTTATCAATAGTATAATATTTAACATAATGTCTACCATAAGAATATTCCGACTGCAGGGATTGAACCCTCCTCTACAAACTAAAATAATATGTAGGAGCAAAAATCCATATTTTATTTGATTAGGTTGGAAAATCCCAAAGAAACTTAGCACCTCCTATGGATTTTTTCATCCTTATTTTCATTATTTTTCTTTTCCCTTCCCTTTTTTCCTCTCACTATTATAATAAGAATAATTCTAGGTGTACACACAAATCCATTATCACACACTATCACACCATAATACACAAAATTCGAAAAAACTAAAATGTCCCCCCGAATGTGTGGTTTCCATACCCTATTAAGATGCAGATTTTTACCACACAAAAAGTTACAAGCAGACTCTAAGAAGAACCCTTATAATAATTGCTCTACTCCAAATATCCAATTGACTTTCATATTTTTCTTCTCTCTTTCTTTTAATATCTCTCCCCTCATTTTTTTTTCCCTCAATCACTACACTATTTTTAAGATAATGTATTTTATTCGAGATGCTCATGAAACGTTCTCTGAAAAATGGAATTTTATTGGCAAACTATCATTATTAATTTTATCGCTCGTGGGATGACAAAGGCAACTTCTTACTCCCATTGTAATTAATAGTCCCAGTCAATTTTCACACATATGGAGAAAATATTTTAAATACTATTAAAATTATAAAATATTTTTATATTCTTCTCATTTTACTTTTATATTAAGTGATAGTGTGAAAAGATTTAAAAATCTTAAGATATAGAATGCTCCCTCCGTTCCACAAAAATATGCCTATTTTGACTTTCATAAAGATGAAAAAATATAATTAATACTTATTGAAAAAATAAATTTTAATTGTATTTTTTTTAATTATACTCCTACATTAAATACTTCGTCCATCCCATATATATAGTCCACTTTAATTTTTATACATGGATTAAGAATGATATTAAAAAAATAAATTTACAAATAAATTTCTTTTAATGCCCTTATTTAAATAAATAAAAGTCATAAATATATTTGTATTTTCAATTATATATGTGGGGTATAGTTATAAATGAATAAAAAAATATTACTAAATATAGAAATGAGATTATATATGTGGAACAACCCCAAAAGAAAAAGTGGATTATATATGTGGAATGGAGAGAGTAATAATACTCCCTTCTCCTAATTATATAGGGCTCATTGACTTTTCAGGTATATTAAGACTTGCATGGGAAAGGTAAATACTACAAATAATTTTCCTACTTTACCCTTATTAATAAATCAAAAAATTATTGGAACTATAAAAACATTTTAAACTTTACAAATTAAATGGGGGTATTATAGTAAATAAATATGAAAGAGCCTATATAATTGAGGCATCCGAGAAAAGAATAAAAGCTTATATAATTGGGACGGAGGGAGTAATCTATTCACTAATAAAAATACATATTAAATAGGAGCATAATAGGGAAAATAAAGAAATTAAATAGACACACATAGAAAGTGGTCAATACTTTGGAATTGATAAAAAAGGAAAATAAGACTATCTAGGAGTACCTATTTGATATTTAGTATTCCAATTATCTTAAATAGGGATATTTTAATTAATTACAGAATAAATGATACTCTCAATACGATATAAATAAGACTATAATTTGAGATAAATGAAAATGGAAACAAACTTTTAGTGGGATTGATGGAGTATTGTAATGTAAACGCATGACTCCTCAGGAAATTTACCTGGAAGTTTGGAAAATTGGGTGTAAGCTAGTGCTCTTCACTTTCAAGAGTTGTCTCAATATTTTATTATTTTACTGAGAATAACCTTGCATTAGTTTGGCATTTGAATTTTGTTCGTCATTTTCAGTCTCAATCTATTATCGATGACTTCCACGCACTCTTTAACAAGTGCGTTATTGGGAAGCTCTCTTTTTCATTAACGTAACGTTCAAATTTTCACACATATGTTTGTGACTTCAGGTTGTTTCCGGTACCATCGAGCGTTCCGTATCTTACGAGCCAGACTCAACACTTCACAACTTATCAAATCAATAGCATATATAGTAGTGAACACATACTCACTCATGATCAGAGGTCTGCCTATAATATTACGGTATGTTAATAGCGGGATCCATACTCATAATAATGATAATTTTATCTGAGTATGATATATACAATAATGTATATTTTAAAATTTTCCAAGTACATGACGCAATTCATCAATGGATTAAACCACATAATTGATTGATTCTCCTAATAATCACAATTAAATCTCCTAACTAAATCACACAATCATAATCTATTTCTATCCCCCCTCGCTCTCCCCTCCCTCTCCCCTTTTTTTTCAATATATACTATCTCAGTCCCAAAATTATAATCATTTTCTTATCTTCACACAGATTAAGAAAAATATAATTAATAACATTGGAAAAGTACAATTCAAGATTATTTTTCTAATATACTCTCTCATTTATTAGATGTTTTATTTTAACTACTCTATTTTGATGATATCAATATATATTAAATGGGGGCATAAAAGATAAGTAATATTTTAACTACATATTTAAAATGAATGTGACCTATATTTTGGGACAGACGAAAAAGGAATAATGGACTATATTTTTGGGACGGATGTAGTAATTTTTATATCAACTCCCAGGCTGGGGTTACCCCACTATATGATATATTTTTTTCCTTTATTTTATATTATACTCCCTCCGTCCCACTAAAATAGGCAAGTATTCCTATTTTGTCCGTCCCAAATTATAGTCCAATTTCCTTATTGAATGTATAATTTATTTTCCATGTACTAAAATACCCCTATTTAAGATAATTGGAATACTAAACATCAAGATAGGTATTTCATCTCCCAAGATATTTAAACATGTTCACACTATTTTTTGACCATTTAATATAGGGGTAAAATTGGAAGAATATATGAATATCTTATAACTCCAAGAACATTTAAGATATTTTCTTAATATGTGTGAAAAATGGTGGGTGTCTATCTTAGTGGGATGGAGGGAGTAATATATATATATATATATATATATATATATTATAATACTCTATCCATCCCGTCAAATAGTCACATTTTCAATTTTTGTCCATTCCAAAATATAGTCTCATTTTTATAATTAATTTCTTAATTTTCTTATATGCTTGTGCATCATTATCAACGTATAAGAATTATTAAAGTAGAATAATGAATAAATAAAATGGTATATTATGTTCTAAAATATTATTTTTTCAAGGTTAATAATTGAGATTTTTTAATTTTTGTGAAAATAAAAATGAGACTATCTTTGCGGGATGGGGATCGATATTTTTACGGGCAAGGATCGGTTCCCATCACTCAATCATCGCCCACCTTAATTAGGCATATCGATCCCCGGCCGACATTTTGGGACTACCCTTTTGTTTTTTGTCTCCCGTGGCCATTTTGATTCCCCTGCCACATATGTAGCAAAATTTAGGGATTTTGATTACTTTCCACCCTTACGACTCTTCTTAATATCAATTCTAGATTCAATAAAAAACACTCAACAATTTTAAAATTTATTTTCCATAGAAATGTTTTCTAGGCATTTCAATTCCTTGAAAATATTTTCGTTCTCTACAAATTCAATGCTTGCAATCAAACGCACCCTAACTGGAATCATTCTTTAGAAAAAAAAATCAATAATTTAACTTGTCAACACTAAAATATAAACTATATAATTTATATTATTAATAATATTTTATCATTAAATTTTATAAATTAAACTACAATAACATATTTATTCTATATATAATTACTAAAATTTTTAAAACTATTCTTACAATTTTCTAGATCCTTACAGCGAGTGAGGTTGTGATTTTAGGACGATTGATTTGCAGTATCATATGGCATGTGAGAAAATATATTTCTATCACCCATATTATTTGTAAGCGTGTTTATACACTTGCTTGTAATTTTGTACATGTAACAAAGTCATCAATTATCAAATTATGCAAGTATTCGCCTATATATATGCCATTTCATCTTCACGTAATTCTACATGTAGTCTCTCTATACAGATATATATTATCTCTCTCTCTCTCTCTCTCTCTCTCTCTCTCTGTGCCCCCCTCTCCCCCCATAGAAACGTACTTGTAACATGGATTGTACTGAATTTACGGTGATTGTGAAGCGGAGGGATGTGGTGGCGGCGGTGTTGCCGGTACCGGAGCAACTTCTGCCGATGTCAAACCTAGATTTACTCCTACCACCACTTGACGTTGGCATTTTCTTTTGCTACAAGAAATCTTGTACAGAGCAAAAGAATCTGCAGTCGCCAGAATGTCTGGTGAACGTTGTAAAGAAGGGTCTTGCTCAAGCACTCATACCCTTCTACCCATTTGCCGGAGAAATCGTGCAGAACCACCATGGAGAGCCGGAGCTCCACTGCACCAACGCCGGTGTGGATTTTGTGCATGCATATGCTGACGTGGAGCTCATAAAACTTGACCTCTATAACCCTGATGTCTCCGTTCATGAAAAACTTGTTCCCATTAAGACTCGTGGCGTGCTTTCTGTTCAGGTTAGCCCTCCTCCTCCTCCTCTTCCTTTCATTTTTTATTTTTATTTTTTTATTGTTTTCTCTTTTAAACCAATAGAGTAAATAATTAGGCCGTGTTTGCTCGACTTTTTTGAAAAATTTAGAATTTACACCCTTATTTCTCTTAATTTTAAAAATATTATTTCAGACGTCAGAGGCCACAAACATCATTTGTATAAAAGCAAGTCTGGACTACTGTCAATATAGATTATTGTCTAACTGTAAGCATTATACCGACTCCTCCTCATGATTCGTTCAAATATAGTTAGTTTCGATATTGAGAAATTATTTCGAATAAATAAATTGGTATGACCTTAATTAGATTAGATAGTAAACCAATGATATACTCCCTCCATTCCAAATATATAGTCAACGTTTATATTTTGGAGCGTTCCAAATATATGGTTCTCTTTTCATATTTATTATCATTTTTTTTGTTTATTTATAAATATACCCTCAATATGAATTCTTCAAATCAGTCAACTTTTGAAATATGTTTAACATTAAATAAGGATACTTTCGAAAATTTTGTTGTATAATTCATTTTTTCATAAATATTCTTGATCCTTAAGCAACATGGACCATATAATCGGGCAGAAAGGTTCAAGAACACCCGGCGTTCCGTAGCTTACGGAACGCCCGGGCCTTTTGCAGGCGCGTCAGGCCCGATTTGAAATCCAAAAATTTGTACAGATTCAGGACGACGAGGCGGAGCTCCCTAAATTTTGTCCAAAACTTTGACCGGCAGCCACCGGTCGTCACGGTGTCGAAAAATTTTTTCAAAATTCTTTGGGCTCCGCCTCATTATCTTTGAATCTGCATAAATTTTGGATTTAAATCAGCGACGCTCAAGGCCAGAGGGCATTCAAAGCTACGGAATGCCCGGGCATTCTTGAACTTCTTCTATCGGAATGGAACAAGCACTTGAATTCATGTAAGTAGAATAGTCCTGAATCTTGATGGCAATAAAGGAGGCTAAAGTTACTGTTGCAAAAAGCTTGAATTAACTCCTTTGAGGCTTTGACTGTAAGTCAATGCTCTTAAATGCCAATCGAGCCAAGTCTTGTCTGGTCCGTTGGCTTGATGAGGCAAACGCTAGTTGCTTTGTACAACTTGCCTCGGGTAATTACCCTTCAAAATAGTAATAAATCTTGAAATACACCCAAATTCTCACCACATAATTATCACACCCTAATATACTAAATAGAAAAAGACTATAATATCCCCTGAATGTGGGGAGCCCATGCCCTCATTAGTATTTGATATTTTACCACACACTTTTTGTGTATACTCCAAGAAGAACCCTCAAAATAGTTTTTCACCTTTTGAATTCAATATGTGTAACACTTGCAACAATTAAAAAACATTAAACTTCAAATGGAAATAATTAGAAAACTTGAAGGGCTGTGCTTGGCTTCCACACAATTTCCATATATTAATAGGGTGTGGGCTCCCCCCTTTCAGAGGATAGAATGGTAAAAATCCACACTTTCTTAGGGTGTAGATATTGTATGGACTCACAACTGTGTGAAAGAAAAGCTTTATGCAAACTTGAAATATTTAATTACCGTGCGTTGGTCACACATGACAAGTCATTGCATCGGGGAAATTAAATATTATGAAACAACGACTTTCTACTTCCTATAGTATTTATAATAATCGAACCAATTGAATCTCGCGATGACTACTCTTCTATGTATTATTAACAATTCTTGACTTTGTTTGTAGGATCATTTTTATATATAGATGTCGTGTTAGTTTTCTTGCATTGAAGTATAAAAGTCTTAATTAAAGACCCCACACTATTAGCACACAGTACTAATTAATGTGAGATAAAGAATAAAATTTTAATTTATTGACCCTTTTGTAGCGAGTCTCAACCCATCTTCAACATAACTTCAACACGAATTATTCTAAAGTTTTCTGTATTAAAATATACGAAAAAAAATTGATGCAGGTGACAGAGCTTAAATGTGGCGGACTAGTAATTGGATGCACATTCGACCACCGGGCGGCCGATGCCCACTCCGCCAACATGTTTCTTGCTTCATGGGCGGAGATTTCTCAGGCGAAGCCAACAACCCGCCTCCCATTTTTCCGGCGTTCACTTTTCGCCCCACGCCGCCATCCACAACACGACAAATCAATTGATAAAATGTACGTATTATTATCATCCATACCCCCGCCTCCCAAGGAAATCGAATCAAGTAACGATCATCTATTGAGTCGAATATACCACATAAAAGCCGAAGAAATTGAACGTCTCCAACTCCAAGCTAGTGAGAATGGGAATAGAAGAAGCAAAATCGAGTCCTTTAGTGCATTTTTGTGGAAAACAATAGCTGATGGAGGAAATGACATTTCCAAGGGAATGAAATTGGGCATTATAATTGATGGAAGGAAAAGGCTAAGAGGAAGAGAGGAGAAGAATTTGTCATTGCAAAACTATTTTGGAAATGTTCTTTCCATCCCTTACACGGAAGCCACCGTCGGCGAATTGCAATCTATGACGCTCAAAAAGGCTGCAAATTTCGTGCATGAATGCGTGGAGACGCATGCCACGGAGGAGCACTTTTCTAGCCTCATTGATTGGGTACGGTCAATCATTTTACGTGAAACTTTGCAATGTATACACACAACATGTCCAAAACAGAGGACGAAAATTCCAAATCCACCCTCATTCCAAATAAAGGATAGATTTGGAATTTTTGTTCTTTTTATAAAACTGTATGGACGCTTTGTGTGTGCACATAGTAAAATACTGATATTTTGCTTGTGCTATTTATCATCTCATCCAAAACGCTTCAAGCTATTACATGCGCCAGATGTACTCATTTATTTCTTGTCTTCAATAGGTAGAACTGCATAGGCCAGCGTCGGGGATTGTAAAGGTGTATTGCACGGATGCTAATGACGAAGCCGCCATTGTTATATCCTCGGGGCAACATTTTCCGGTGATGGAATTGAACTTTGGATGGGGAATTCCGGCATTTGGGTCGTACCATTTTCCATGGGGAGGTCGAACAGGGTATGTGATGCCAATGCCAAGCCCTAAGGGGAATGGGGATTGGATTGTTTATATGCATCTTATGAAGCAGCACTTGGATTTGGTTGAGAAAGAAGCATTTGAAGTGCTTAGGCCATTTGATTCCTCTCATTTGAATCTTGCTGATGATGTTTGAGAATTATGTTACAATGATCATAAAACCCTGTTAGTCATGTGTTCCTTGTATGTTCAAGGATTGCCTTCTAGCTTGAAAAGGCATGAACATTTTACTTTATATTTCTATATTTCTTTCTTTCTTAATTAAAAATAAGTGTCTGTTGTTCTTCCAACACAATCGATCTACTAAAGCCAAATGGAGGGGTGTTTCACACGAAGTCAACACCACACACATAAGAACAGAGAGTCAGTAGAGCGTGACACTAAAGTGAACACTATTTGAGATATTTATGGAGAACTCGTTTTGGACCAGACATAATGATATGATTTGACCCGGTTAAGATTCGAATCGTTGTACAGAAACATCAATTGATTGCAAATTTTATCCAAAGTCGTCAAATTTGGGATTTAAATTATCCAAAAACTAAGAAATCGGACCCGTAAACGAATCGCGATCACAATAAATTCACCACAAGAACCTTGATCGGATTCTTGATAAAGCTTATTAATTTCTCACAAAAAAAAATTAAACTAGAATATAAATTCTCAACCCAAGAGGAAAAAACTCTCAATTTTTATTAATAACTAAAACTTATATTCTTACAATGAAATAAGGTGGATATTTATAGTACTAGATACCCACAAAACTTAGAGAACATGAAAATACCTAAAAAAAAGTTTGAGAATAACAATTAAATAAGGTAAAAATCAAATCCTAAACAAACAAGGAAACAAAAAATGCATAGTCTGGATTTTGGTCCATGCGGTCCGCGTGCGACCGCATGCTTGTCCTATTTACGGTCGTGATTCCTTAGTTACAGCCGTAACTGAACTTCTGCCAAAAAATTCAAAATTCATTTTTGTACCCTGCGGTCGTGCGTGCGACCGCATGCCTTATCTGTGTGGTCAACTATGCGTTGTTCATTATTTTCACTGTAACTTTTGATCCCCGAACTCCAATTGAGCTGATTCAAAGTGCATTGGAACCTAGACGAAGAGGGCTTCAGTTCTTCAAGAAATAGACATTTTGAAATTCAACTTGTATTTTCACTGAATTCGTTCTCAAACATTGATTGTTGATCGATTTGGCCTTGAAATATATTCTTTGATATTCTCAGCCTCCATCTTCACCCAATATGAATTTGAGAGGACCTCGGATCATATCACATAATAATGAAACCAGACGAAGACGTCAGAAAATAATGCTAGAATTGAGCTAAAGATGTGAATAAATGAGTTGTTTCTAATCAACTCCACATATATTTACACCATACAAACATCAAATCAAATACAACTTTCAAGCACAACAAATAATCACATCATAAATCTCTATGCACATACATGTAAATTAACCAGTGAGGAGTTTTACTTCGTTTTGTCCCTTCCAAAAATGAAACACTACATATAACCACGATCCCACAACACGAGAAGAAGGAAAAACGTTCCCACTATCACTTCCATCCGAGCAATGAGCATCTGTTTCCAACAAAACTGAATAACCAACGACAATATGCAAGAAATGCACATGAAGACGTGAGTGGTACAAGTCGTTTGATCCTTTTTCTCAATTACAACTTACTTGGGGTAATATCCAAAACGGATCACAATACACGATATGTCATCTTTACTCTTTCTTGTCAAAGCTTCCATGGTTAGCTGCCTTGCTGCTTGTTGAGGATCTTTAATGGATCTTACCTTATCGACTGCTTCTTGATTGGCCATCACCTGTCATTGAAGTTGCTTCCATGAAGTTACCGCATGCTAAGGTAAACTTCTGTTTTGCTAAAAACTAATTAAACAGGGTGAATCTTGGTGGGAACCCAGGCTGAATAGCGGAGGGACTCGAGATGTGTTGATACTATGTGTAGTTCGACTTTAAGTGCTGATTAGAACAAGTTAAGAGGTCGTTTAATACAAGTTATTCAAAAACTCATTTTTCTCCACCATTATTAATGTCGATGTGTTGATAATATATGGTTAAATTGAATATTGAAGACTTTAACTACTGATTAGTACAAGTTAAGAGCTTGTTTGATACAACTTACACAGAAACTCATTTTTCTCCACCATCATTAATGTCAACCATTCATTTCATTAAGTCGACAAATTCTTTTTGTACTTTTCCAAAAATCTTTGTTTACTTCTCAACCACATAATAAAAATCATTGTTCCTATAATATCAATCATACCCTACTTTTAGGTGAAAAAAGAAGTTTAATAAAAAAAAAATGCTAATTACCTACGCGTCAATGACTCACGTCAACTTTTTAACAGAGTTCATAACTTTTCCTCTTCTTATCCTCAATTATTTAAGGGCTTATCATCTGAGTTCCTCCATGAAATGGTATAAGACTGACCTTCCATAAGCCGTCGCTTGCCAGAATAACAAATTCCGTACTTGGGTCAATGCGTACACTACAAACATCAGGCTCTGAACTCAAATGTGCTTTTAGATTTTCATCGCCAAAGCTCGGTGCGACAGCAAGTTGGCCGTTAACTCGAGGCACATCTCCTGTAAAACAAAGTTACAAATTTTCATGCACAAGGTGCAAATCAAGCTCTCTGGTAAATTTAAACTACTAGCTGTGTCTAGCAAGTGTAAAAACAATTTTCCAAGCAAGCCATAGAATATAGCCCTATTAGCAAGCCAATTCTATTTCAAAATAGAATTTGATCAAACTGGTAATCACATCCACATATCTCATGGGATCCGTGTACTACACAAATTTTCACGACTCCCATTTTCAAAGAATCTAATTCTATTTCAATACAGAATTAGTTTGGTTTGCTAACATGGGCCTTCAAATATCTCAAAGAAAGTAGTTGGCAAATAAAATAAATAGAAATTGTATACCAGGAAGTGTGGTCACAAAACCACCGCGTTTCTCAATTCTCTTTCGTTCGCTATGTGGTTCATGATCCACAGTAAGTTGACTGGCAATTCCACCCCTGCACAAGACAGCTCGGGAATCACCAATGTTTGCAACCCAAAGGTCTTTTCCGTCAATCACAATTGCAGTCACTGCTGTTGACCCTCCTGGTCCCAATTGCAACGAGTTCTCAAGTATAAGCTTATCAGTCGAGCGGTAAGCATTTTTTATGGCAGTTTTAGGATCCTCCCAAAAATTAGGCTGCATGTGTTACATAAAAATTGATTACCATTCATGGAACTTGGAACAGGAGACAGTCGAAAGGCAGGTGGAGGAAGAGTTTGCTCATAACAACAAAAACAAAAAAAACTTAGCCTTATTCTCTACAAGTAGGAGTCAGCTATATGGAACCATAATGAGAAGTCACGTCGGGTCGCAACTATGAATTTTTCTACGCCACACATTCCTATCCAATGCTAGTTGCTCATCCACCTACTTAACACACATATACTGACGAATTACCTGGCTCCACGTTATTAGCGATCTTCCTCTATCTCTCATTGCATTTCCTACCTTAATGCTCTCACTCTAAGGAAGAGTTTGTTCATAAGTGACTAAATTTATAGCTCAAAAAACCTAAGTAAATAGTAAAAAGTAAAATTCTCCCTTTCCAACTCTGTCCTCGTACTTCATCCAAAATGCATCAACATCAAAAGAATAAACTAAGGACTATAGCACCCTTTTTAGTCTACTTGAATACTTGTTGAGTTCTTGATTTTGTTCTACTTGCATATCTCTTCCTACGGACTATTCAAATTCATATTCATAGCTCACTAAGGACTAATACTTAACTTGTTGAGCTCTTGATTTTGTTCTACTTGCATATCTAAACATACCAATTCTCTTCCTAAGTTACAACTAAAACAGCTAAAATTTTCAAAACAAACAAACCCAATAGAGGAAAAATGAATAACAACAAATCAAATTTCAAAATTTACCTCTTCAAGTATGTTATTGAAGAGATTATCCTTCAAATAACTTGGGACTCGATCACCGAGATGACCGTCGAAAATCGCAAACAAACCAAGGGCATGACCCTTCTTTTTCCTGTACTCAGCCACATGATAATCCTCCATGTTGTGACCTGATTGCCCTTCCACCAAGTGGAATCCATGAGAGACCTTATTAGTACACGATGATGACTCAAACTTACTCTTCCCTTTCCCTGTGTCTGGTGAAGATCCATCTAAACAAACAGCCCTCTAACAAAAATCCCACAAAAAAAAAAAAAAAAAATTACAATCAAACAAACTCTTTTTCACATCATCGATTATCAGAGACAATAATTACCTTAATCATCCGCAAAACACTGCTGCCTGGTTTTTTCTCCATATCTGAACTGCAAACAGCCAAAATTACTCATACAAAACCCAGTAAAATTTCAACACGTTTTTATTGAAAAACAAAGGGGAAAACGGGGGTTTCTGGATTTAAGTCTCCGTGTATAGTCTTCGTTTTGAGTTCATGTGAAAGGGAAGACGGTGAAGACTCGCAGGTGTATGAAGAAAATACTTGGAAATTTCTTGTGTAATTTAATGGGAGAGTTGTGATGTGGTGGGGGCGCCGTTAATGAGGAAAGTCGTTGATAAAATCCAAGTCTAAGGCGAAATTAGTTTGTTTCCATTTAGGCCCTCGAGGTTTTGAGAAATTGATTGACCCCTTTAAATTTGGGAAAAGTATATAAACAAGTGGCTTTACTTTGGGATGCCCTGGTTGACCCTAGCCACCAATTTGTTCTTTAGCATAATTGTGGGGGTTTATCGGACGACGGTCGATGAAACCAAGAGTTTTGTATTGAAAGTGAGAGATTTGGCTTTGTGTGGCGCATATGCAAGGTATAAGTGATTAGAAATGTGCGCATTGTTTATAAACAGTAATGATTTATTATTAATTGAAAAGTGTAATTAATTTTCTTTAGTATCTCTAGCAAAACAAGAATGACAATTTGATAGGTAAGTGTGACCAGCTCTTCGTAGGTGAAGTTTGACTCCATGCGTGCCGAAATAGTGGTAGCGATGGAATAGTACTTATATTAGGACTACCCAATCAGGACTTTATTTTGGATTGTGAAAGACATTGAGGATCTAATTCCCCCGAAGTAGCATCTCCCAAATGGAAATGAGACGCGATGATCAAGTGTTGGTCAGTCGGAATGAGAACATGTGGTCTCTTAGGTGGCCAACTGGTGATTGGCAACCCACGGGCCGTCAGCTGCCAATCGATGGTTGGCTACATAAGTGGATTTGTTGTCATGCCTTATCGTTCATTTTATCATCCTTGGAGTAAATGGTACTCCCGAGAAAAAATGTCTAGCCATAGAATTTCGATATGTTCAACGAATCAAGTCTTATAATTAAGCTAAAACTGAGGACAACATTATTACCATTAAGAGTATTTCTAATGTGGGGATAAAAAATGTTGGGAAAAAAGGGAAAGTGGAACCCAAATCCAACGTAATATGGGTTTTTAGCCTTTAAGACTATTTAGTATCATAGAAGAGGAGGTAAAAACTCAAATTTGAATTTTTAGTCGCTAACATTAGAAATGTTGTTATATGAGCTATGTTATGACTAATATCTTTAGCGCATCTACAACCGTACTTCAAATTTGGGACCTCAAATTTGTGGTAAATGTAAACAAAGCATACCCAGAAGTCTAGAACATCTCCCCGGATTTGGATTGGGAATGATTTTGCCCAAAATCGCCCAGAATTTAGAGAAATGCAAACAATACGAAAAGGGAAATGCTAAACTATCATAATGAATGTCATAATGGTTGACATAATGGTAGTTGACATATTTAATAACCGTCCATCTAAAATTGATGGAATGGTTGAAATTGTATGATCATGCCACATATCTATTATGTCAACCATTATGGCATCTATTAAGGTATTGTAGCATGGTCCATACGAAAATATCCCCCTCTTGCATCTGTAAGAAAATATTTGGCAATTAGTTCTTGCTCTAAAAACTCATTTATATTTTCAGTTAATAAAAAACTCGTTTATATTTTTTTATCATTATTTTTCTAAATCACTTTTTATGTATATAAATTGTTCCAAATCACTAACAACCCTCATTTATCTAGTTTATAAACATGATTTTGAATTTCAAAAATCAAGCTTAGTTTTAATTATTATTATTAAACATTGTCTATAATTCACAATGACTAGTCACTTATCCACGAATTGTTGTAACTTTTTGGTGACCAAACACTAATCTCAAGTATAAAAATATAGATAACACGTAGTCACTGGTGAATTATAAATTGTATGTTGATTTGACATTTAAAGAACATAAAATATGGGGAAAAAATTACTATTTTCACAAATCCCTTTTATCAAGAGTTACCACATATTCACACGCTCTATTTAAGTTGTTACTATTATTACTGCTTATTTTCAGAGATTTCCTTAAACCCAAACATGACTTTTCAAACCAATCACCGACGCACGCCAAAGCGCGGCCGCCGTTGGCCCAAATCCAGTACAAATGTACACTGGACCACCGACCGCCACTCCTTTGGACGGTGGTTAATGAGCAGTTCCTTTACAGTGTTCCTCCCGAAAACTTATAATTCATCAGCCATTCATGATTACATTTTGACATGCCAAACAATCCCTTTACAAATCCCACATCGGTGGACACAGGAAGAATACACCGGCTAGTATATTTCTGCTATACCGGCAGCATTTGCTGAGCTCGGTAACGAGGGCTTGTAACCTAAGTAGGGGCCTCAGGTCATTGGAATATGGAGCAGAGTCTTCGGTGGGGACTTGCCATTGGTGCTTTCTGGCCTGCCTGTTCCAAGCGGAGCGGGGAGTTCGGCTGTGGGATCTGGGTGGAGGCTTGGGCCTCAAAGCTGTTAGAGTGGTGGGGCAATGCCGCCAATGCGTAAGGCTGGTTCCACAGAGCAACGAAAACCACCCGCTCTCTACAGTGGAAGGATTACAGGCCAATGCTCTTCAAGTCCAAGATTGTAAGCCCTTAAGGGCTTACAGGCTCCACTCTAACTAAAACCAATACACCAATACCTTTTTCTTAATTTTAAGCTGAATAAGTATTGTTTAAACAACTTACACGCGTTATTTTAGTAGAAATAGATTACATTTCATGAAAGTGCTTATATTATTCAGAACTTCAAATAAGCTGAATTTCTAAATTTATTTAATTAGAAGCTGAATTTCAAATTTTATTTATTATAAGTATTGTTTAAATAACTTAACGCGTTATTTTATTAGAAATAGATTACATTTCATGAAAGTGCTTATATTATTCAAACTTCAACCCATTTTGCAATTGAAATTACTCATTTCTTTTAAATTCTGGTTTTCGTTCACAATTGAAACTTGAAAGGATGAAATAAAAAGAAATTTCCTAATTGCTAAAATAACGAAATCGACCCTATCAACAAAAAAAAACCGAAATCGACGGACGACGTTTCGTAATTTCGGAAAATTTGAAATATTCTTATTTTTTCAAATTTTAAGTGAGGGAATTATAAAATCCATTCTAACCTGGATGAAAGAGTAGGAAATTTTCTGAGTTTCAATACCCATCATTGACACACCAAAATCAAGCCACCGTCCTCTCAAATTTGTGATGCGGTACCATTCACCGCCACCACCACCACCACCTTTGTCTTTGGGCGGTGGTCAGTGAAAAGCTACTTCATGATGTTCATGTCGAACTTATAATTTCATAATTCATCAGGAAAGAATAATTTCTGTCTTTGTTTTTTAACCTGCCAAACAATCCCTTACATATCCCACATCGATAGAAACAAAAAGAGTGAAACACTAAATAAATTCTGCTATGGCAAAATTATGCGCCGAGCTCAGTAACGTGGGCTTGTAACCTGAGTGGGGGCATTAAGGTGTTGGAATATGGACTTGGGCCTCTTGGTAGGACTTGAAAGGGCTCCCTTCTGGCCCGCCCGTTCCAAGTGGGGAGTTTGGGTCCTGTGGTTTGGGCGAAGGCTCGGGCCTCGGGGCTCTTAGAGTTGGCGGGCAACGCATGAGGCTGGCTTCACAGAGCAATGAAAACCGCCCACTCTCTGCAGTGGAAGGATAACGGGCCGGTGCCCTTGAAGCCCAACATTGCCTGAAGGTCCATCTCCAACTAAACCACCACCCTTTTTTTTTTTAATATATATAAAAATTCTGGGATCTTCGAAATTATACATAAAAATATGCAACGATGTTCGTTAAATATATGATTTTCAAGAAATCAAATGACAGCAAAGTTTCATCCATAATGATCATAAAATTCTTCTGGAATTTCTTTTATTTTTACTATTGTTTCTTGAAAATCAAGAAGAGTAATACATAATGAAAGACTAAGTTCAATTGAGAAAATATCTCAATTAATTCCATGCCATGCAAAATTATGAAAACTAATTCAAATTGACAAGTAGTTTTTTAATGTTTGGTATGATAATTTGAAGAGGTATTTACCACATGAATTTACGAAACATTTAAAATATATCGTTGATGCGATTATAGTTTTATTTCGTCTCTAAAACTAGAGCTTTCGCCTCATATCGCCCTGAGTTCATGGGATCGAATTTTAACATTAATTAACGATACCTAAATGAGTTTTTTGGAATAGTCTCACAATTCACAGATAGTTGGACCTCTACAAATGGTGTTGACTGATATAATAGTATCATCCACTAAGTTATTTATTTCGTTGACTTAATATTTTCTTTTATGATTCCATGACCGAAAGCGGGGTTGCACAAGGATTCTGATAAAGTATTCAAAACCAAAATGCAGTCTTTTACTTAATTAATCTGTGTTGTAAAGCTGCTTTATGGTTAGATAAGCTTCTTATTGTCTTTTTGCCCTTTATCACATTCATATATTCATCATCTCATGATCTGTTTGTTGGTGACTTGATGCCACCAGTAAAGTGGTCTAAAAAGGTGAAGCATGTCATCAGCTCTGATGTGGAAAAATGCCATCTCTTGGACATATTTGGTACTGTGGATTTCACCTAAATTGGTGCATGTAAAGGTGCCCAGCTCACCCCCAAAATCAAAGAAAGTGGCAAAAGTAAAATAATGCTTACGTGAGATCGGTGATGGAATCGATAGACGAAGAATTAGATCCGAGTTCACAATTGCTATTATAGAATCTTTTTAGAAAGTCAGACGACCTTCTGAATGAAATTCACTACTTGATAGATGAAGTATATATGTTGGATTTCGAGCTTCCAACTTCGTTTAGAAGTCCAAAATAATTTTAGTGCTATTTTTGTTAACTCATTTTTTCATGTCACTTTTGATCTTTAATATCATTTTCTATATATTTTTTTCAGGATTTTTGGTCTATTGAAAGTTGAAACACATTTTCTCTTCATGTTACTCATTTATTCTAGATTTAATAAAAATATTCGCACATCCAAAAAAATTAGTACTTCCTTTTTGAATCTTTTTGGTATTGCCCTCTGTCAGCAGACTGACATCCCCACCAATGTCATCTACTTTATGCCTGTAGTTTCATCTATATATACCAGCATTGGTCATATGAAGAATCCCCCCTCCCCCCACCCTACCCATATAGCTAAGCTTTGATGAGTGCTTCAATGGCTGTGAGTGATCATTTTGTGCTATGCAAAGCAGCTCTCATTTTTGCAGTCACTAAATGGCTCTTCTCCTCCTTTCTCAATCTCCTAAACTCCATCTCTTTCTTCTCATCTTATTCAACACAAACTTCAGTAAAACGAAACTCGTCGTCATTGGCCAATCTAAAGGACAGCTTAACCTCGACCACCTTCGGAGACATCCAACATAAGCAGCCCCAAAACGGTGACGCATCATGTGCCGTATGTTTGTATCAATTGAAGAAGAAAAGTCGGGTGTTCGAGATCAGAAAATGCTGCCATGTCTTCCACAAGCACTGCCTAGAGAGGTGGCTAGCTTATGATGGCAGCCGGTTAACGTGCCCACTTTGTCGGGCATCTCTGCAGCCTGCGCCACTGCCTGAGCCACCGCACTGGGCGGTGGAGAGGATGCTGTATTTGTTTGGGGATGATCTGCTTCCTTGATTAACCTTTTTTTGGATGTCACTTCTACTAACTATAGTTAATTAGTAGACATCTAGAAATTGAGATTACTATAGGCTTTTAGACTAGCTAGAATATTGTCTCTATTGTTGTATTATATAATGTAATTTTTTGTATAATAAATATATTCTTTAAATAATTTTTTTTAATAATGCTCTATATCTGATATCTCCTTCTTTTTTCTTTGATGCATCTTATAAGAGTAAAGATAAATTAAATTACGAAAAAGTATTGAGATTGCCCAGGTGGCGTAGTGACAAAATCCAACTGAACCACGGGCGCCACCTGGGTTCGATTCTCATCCCCCATCCCTCAATCAAAAAAAGAAAAAAAAGGTGTTGAAAATAATTCATTTTATGTCTTTTGGGTTATTTATACTTCTAAAAGAAGTTTGTTGGGTGGCTGCCTAATATGCAAGGCCCAAGTAAATGCAGACTTGGCCCAAAACTTTTATGGGTTGAATAAGTGATCCATTGAATGCTTTCTGGCCCATGTATATTATTATTCTATTATCGGCGTTTGTTTCCATGCACCTTGAAACATGGTATGCCGAACAAATTGGTCTCGACATAAAACGGCATCTTAATCCTTAACACACTGTAGAATTGCATGTCTCTTAGATAGATTTGAAGTACGCAACGAAGTTCTATAAGCACAAGGAAAATTAATAAAAATTCTTTTAAGATTCCTAATTTTAAGTGGATATTCCTTCTAGTAATTGTCATTCTCTAATTCTCTTTAGAATTTAACAAGATAAATCATCTTGTAGCTCCATCCCAATGACATTTGTTAATTGAAGCCTTCGCTAGTGCTCCCCTGCACACTAGTGTGCAGGGAACGCACACTGAGGCGGCGTGGCGCTCAGTGGGAGCGCGCCACGTCGCCGTGTTTTTTTTTAATTTTTTTAAATTTTTTTTTGGAATCTACGATAAGTGAGATGAGTAATACATAACTACCCCCCCTGATGGCGGGGGGTTATATGCCCCGCACGAATTAGTGTGCACGAAGTAGTGTATAGGAGAGCGGGAGTGTTGAAGCCTTATCTATTAGAGATAACATGAATCCCTAACAATATGAATTTTATATTTAGAAGAGTCTTGTGCCGAAATGCTTTGAGTTTAAAATAATCGAGTATTGTTCTTAGATAATTTACACATTGAAAACGAACATTTTTAATTAATAAAATAAATGATAAATTATACAAATATTTCCAATGTTGTATATCCTTCGCAATTTGGTACTCGTCAGTCGTTATATTTAAACCACGAGCTCTATGACTTTTAAGAAATAAGTGTCACTTGCCAAAAATTGAATTTCCATCAATTTAACTATTAGTGGGAATTTATTTAATAAAGAAATGTAATTGGTCAATTAAAATCTATTTAAAAATTTCCTCAGTGCCAAAAAAAAAAAAGGAAAAGAAAAGAAAATCCTCAATAAAAAAAAAAAAAAGAAAGATGAGATCTTTATCTTGCAATTTAAATTCTGATATAAAAATTGAAAATAATAAGCAAATCTCTTAATTTATCAAATTTTCGTGACAAACCTCATTCTAAAATTCAAGCATATACCCAAAATTTGGATCCAACTACATACACATAATAAGGAAATAATAAAACTCGTAAATTAGGCCTTGTTCTATTTGGTGTTAACCAAATTCGCACGCAATTTCGTATACCTCATATTCATTTTCAACCACACATACATTTCCCAAAATAATATTAACCACACATTTTTATACGGAATACCGCACGGAACAACTAAACCCCCAAGAGAACAAGGCCTAGAGACATATATGAAAGTATACAATAAAAAATGCTACTAATACTACATACAAAATGGTCATTTGCACTTTATCTCCTATGATTGAATCGTGATCTTTTGGTGCCTCATGATTCATCATAGTATGCAGGTACTACGTTGAACAATGATAACGTGATAAAAAATCTATGAATACGTGTCATGTGATTATTATTATCTGAATATATAGTTAAATTAACTAGTATGACTATTTAGTATTTACCAATATTCATAAAATTCAACGTCATTCAAATTTTAAAACTTCAAAAATCTTCCTTTAGAACACACTTTTGAAAATAATTGAAGATTTTGATAGAATTTTAAATTCTTTTTGTCAAATACAATCAAATCATTTATAAATACTTGAAGTCTTTAGAATTAAAGCTTTTAAAAGTTCAACTGGAGTACACTTCCTCAATCATTTCTAAAATATTTTATTTTATTTACAAAATTGAAAGAGAAAGATAAAAAAGAAAAAAAAATGGAGAGACAGAAATAGAAAGAATAAGGGCTTGTTCTTTTGGGTGTTAGATTTATCCGCATCCAATTCCGTATAACCACGTACATATTTTCAACCACACACATCTCCCAATATAATATTAACCACATATTTTACACGGAATACCGTACGGATAACTTTAACACCCAAAAGAAAAAGCCCTGAAATTCATTTTCATTGACCTTTGTCTTTCACTAAAATCCAACAAAAATTTTCTTTTTTCCTTGAAACTGAAATCCCTCCAAACCTCAACATTAATGGAGATCTCATTCACCTCCTTTCCACTTTTTCTATAACATATATATAATTTTGCGGCAATTCTTTTTCCCCAAAAAATTCAGAATATTTCTTCAATGGCCCAATCAAGATTATTGATTCTTTAATAGTCAGATTTCAATATTCTGCACTTTATATAAATTCTTTCACATATTCTAGGGCTAGGTTCCTCGTTCTCCCCAAATTCCTAGATTTTTTACGGTTTCATTGTCCTCTATAATCTAACTGCCCTTCCTCATGTTTGGGAATTTTGATTTCCAGCAGAAAAATGAACATGAGATGCTAAATTTTGAATAAATGCAAGAATCGGTATGATAAGGAGGAGATATTTGTTACTTAAATCAAGCTCGACATTTAATGCCAATTTCAGTTATTTGAGGAGCTATTTTATGGCGGCAACCTCGAATTTTTCAGTTGGCCAAAGGGATTTGCAGACATCCTCTCTGAGAAGGCTCTGTTCAAACGCATCAGCCATTGATACAAGCAATGGGAGGTACATGAATTGGCCTAGTTCCTTCAAGTTCAAATGTTGTTGCTCGGAGAATTATGGCAATAAATTACGAAGTAATGAGAATGATATATTGAGCAACAGCAAGGGCGTGCAGAAGGCAAGGGCATTAGGTCCCTGCTTGCCCCAATTTCTGTATGATTCACAGGAGGTTGTTAGGGTGGAGGAAAGGGGAAATAGTTTGGATTATAGAACTTTCAATGGTGGTTCTACCAATCGAGGAAGCTTGAATGGATTTCCCGACCAGCCGTTGGTGGAGAAAATCATGGTCGCCGTAGATGTTGATGAGGGTATATGATTTTCAATCAAAGTCTCAATTTTATTTATAAATCAAGTAGTACACTTATTAATTTAATATAATGATGATCTGGTTTTTGAAGTAGTCAATATCTTTTGTGGCTTAATATCATGCAAGTCTTGTAGGTATTACATTCTGCAATACAGTCATTGTTTTAGTCAATGATTCATATTTTCTTCAGAATAGTTAAGAGGTTCTAGGATTTGTGGGGAGAATGTTTGTTGGGGTTGATTTGCAGAACTGATAGTTTGTTTATCCTACGCTAATATGTCATTTTTATAATTTTGCATATATCGATGTAAATTTGTCTTGTCTTTGTTGGCAGTTCTTGGAAATTTTGTATCAGCTCTCAATCAATTCATTGCGGATCGATATTCTCGAAATCACTCAGTTTCTGAATACCATGTCTATGAGTTTTTTAAGGTACCATTTATTCTTTAGTAGTCTGTCTTCTATATGCAAGCTTGCATTCTGCATTTGCTCGCTTCTCGCATCAACAAAGAAACTCATTCTTGAGTTCTGATAAATAAAGTATCAATACCCTGATTTTATGCTGATGGGAAACCTTCATTAGTGTGTTTAGGCTATGACAAAAACTTCGATCTCTTGATCCACCATCTTGTGAGGAAAATAAATGATTTATCCCTTTTGTACTTTCAAAACTTGTTTTGGTGTTGGTCCTGAATCAAATGTGCAGTCTTAACTTTATAAGCACTGAACCATGTCCTTATCTTGTCAAATTTTAGTATCAGCAACTGCCAAACTAACACTTTGATGAAGCATAAAAAGAATTAAATAAAGCAAGCACTGAATCAATATCACATACTTATGCATTGTCTATAATGTAGCTTTGGCATATATATGTGTGTCTCATGTTATGGAGATACTTGCTGAAGGTATTAACACAAACAAGGTCATTCAAGTACATCAGAAATCTTCCCCTTTCCTCCTGACTTCTCTTTGTGCGTCTCTTCATCCTGCTTCCCGTGTTGTTGGTCTAGCTCCTACTCTACTTCATTGTCCCTATCATCTTCCTTTTCTCCTGTCTTTCTTCACCTTCTTATCATTTTTCCCCAATGTTTGGTTCTTGGTCCACTGCAAGTTGTACGGCTTTTTCCACCATATAACAAATTTATGTTGTTGTTATGATTGGTTTTTGAAAGAACTTTGTCTAATGGTGCAGGAGGAGTGGCCTCTGGGAGAAATAATATTTTGTTTATTTATTACTTGAGATCTATGTTAGATCTTGCTTCATAATAAAAGACTTGAATATTAGTGAGGCATCTCCCGGTCGAAGCGCCAAGACCTCTTGAGATTAGTGGGGGTGGGGCCCGTGATACCCTCTGTTAAAGTTATGGAACCATCTGATCTAAAAGCTTAAGCTGATAGATCGGTTCCAATTTAAATTATTTAATTACTATCCTCAATACGCCCCCTCACGTGTAGGCGGGATTTATTTTTCCCAAACAAAGCCTAACACGTGCACAATTCATTTTAAATGAGTGGCGGTGAGATTCGAACTCAGGACCTCTGCCTGCTCTGATACCATGTTAAAGTTATGGAACCATCTGATCTAAAAGCTTAAGCTGATAGATCGGTTCCAATTTAAATTATTTAATTACTATCCTCAACACCCTCGGTTATCAAAAAGATTAAAAATAAATAAAAGACTTTAATATTTATGCAGAGATCATTATGCTTATTTTTCTTGGGGTGGGGCGATGACCCAGAGGCCTCTCTTTCATGCCTTTCGACATCTGTCATGATTTCACAACATTTCTTCTGCTGAAACGTAGGACTGAGGTCCTTATAGTGAGAACCGGTCATTTAGGTCTCATTCATAGAACAATCCTTGATTTGTTTACCTAGGTGTATATATAGCCGAATCGTCGTTCCACCGTATCAAGTTGCATACTAAAATGGAAATGATGATCACCACTCATTACATACTAAGGGATATTACTTGCTTTTGTTCATTTCTTTTCTTATAGCCAGGATAAATCATTCCTTTGCATATCTTACTCATATTTTCTTTTATAAATCTTGCAGATATGGAACTGTTCTCGGGATGAAGGTATCCATAAAGATTTGTCTTTACTAGATTTATACACGCAACCTATGATTTTGTTTTCTTTGTAATCAAACTTTTTGTGGATTCATCTTGTGGATAAATACACATTTGGCAATCACTTTCTAAAACTGACTTTGCAAAAGTTCCTGCACAATTTCCCGGATCACTTTTTATCCATGCATATTTTTCAAAATCACACTTTGACCACTTTTTTTCCTTTTTGACTTTTGTAAAACTGTTTATAAGAGACGCCTATAGGAACACATTGGCAGAAATACTTGATTGATTGCTCTTTCATTCAGCTTGCGTTTCTTACAATTTGCGGATAATGGTTTGAGTTTAATTTTTTGCAGAAGCACTATATTATACTTCACTAGAAAGTTAAATGGCTGAACTTCTGAATCCTGGTTGTCTTTTTTGTTCCCCCCAATACCACCCCCTCCCTCTCCCACCTCCACTCCCACCCCGCCCCACCAAAAAAAGTAAATTAAATACATAAATAATGAAAACGAATACTAATAAATAAATATGAGCAGAATTATATCAATTGAAAGCCTCACCTCTTCAATGTGTAATGTGTGCTTTCTAGCTTCTACACGGCTTCCCGCACCTTTTTTTTCCCAGTTTTATATATACCTTGTCCTTCGTACTAAATTTTCAGAGAAATGGTAGTACTATTTGATGCTGCTATGATTACTTTGGATGCATAACCACAAAAGAAAAAGCTTCATGTTTATCTAGAAAGAAAAGCTTGATACATTTTGTTGGGAATTATTGCTTGACACTTGCGTGATATGATATATCAATTAGTTAGCAAATCATCAATTTTTCTTCCAACAGCTGATATACGGGTGCACGAGTTCTTTAAGACACCTTATTTTAAGAAAGGGATTCATCCAATCCCAGGTGCCCAGAAAGCTCTTCAAAAGTTATCCAAATTCTGTAATCTGTCAGTTGTCACGTACGTCTCCTCAACCTTTGCACGCTTGACTTCTTATTGAAACTTAGTCTTTGAAACTAATTCTCATCAGTTAATTAATCTGCACAGGTCCCGACAGAACACCATAAAGGATCACACAATCAAATGGATTGAGAGATACTATCCCGGATTGTTCAAGGAGATCCAGTTTGGCAACCACTTCGCCTTGGACGGAAAATCCAGATCCAAATCAGACATTTGCAGGTACGATATTAATCTACTTCTGTTAGCATTATTTCCACTCCCTTACCCTACATATCCCTCATCTTTACCGTATGTTGAGATAAACTTTTATTTTGCTAAAAACTAAGTGAATACCGGGGATTGTTGAAATTTCACTTTCACTGAGTGTTGACTTTGATCAAGTGCTAGAAGGTTATTTTAAGGTGGAAAAGGTAAAATTGAATGGATGCTTTGTGCTTGTTTTAAGAAGCATGTTATGAAATTGTCGTGTATTTTTATACTCAATTGTGTACCTTACACTGTATTTGGAGATAATCACTAATGGCCACCTATACGTAAGAGGCACATTGTTTAATCAGTTATGGCCTCTATATCAGTACAGTGTCAACGTGTTAGCATTTATTGATTAGAAATATTGAGTATTTAGTATGGCAAGAATACTAAGAATCAATAGTTATTTTATTTTACGGACTTTGTTGTTAATGCCATGTTTGGCAGGTCGTTGGGAGCGAAAGTTTTGATTGACGATAATCCACGATATGCAATCGAGTGCGCTGAAGTGGGCATTAAGGTTCTTCTTTTTGATTATGAGAATTCATATCCTTGGTCGAAGATGGAGTCTGTTAATGGACATCCTCTTGTCACTAAGGTTCAAAACTGGGAAGAGGTGGAGGATCAGTTAGAATTATGGATTACGTCGCTTAATTCCACAACTAGGTTCATGTAATCGACATTTATTTTATATTGTTCTTATTTTCATATTTTAATTAATTGTCGAATTGTATTTTTGACATATTCTTTTTTTCGGGGGAGAATTCGAAATGGAAAAACGTTAAGGACTTAAGGTGCAAAAATATATAGAATGTTGTGAATATGTTAGAGTTTTAAAAGACATTTTATTAAAGTTTGTAAATATTCCTATGTTATTGTGATTAATAAATTTATATTTTATTATTTTTTCAGTAATAACACCCCCTTTTTTCTTCTTTATTATTATTATTATTATTATTATTATTATTATTATTATTATTATTATTATTATTTTAATTTTAATTTTAATTTTATTTTATTTTTATTTTTTTAAGGCAACATGAAGGGAGGAAATCTAGGGGAAAATGCTATGCGGATATTTTCGTGAATTGTATGGTGTACTGTTTTGTTACGGTAAAGGAGAATAAAATAGTCATTGCATCATCTAAAAACGTGCATTACACGAGAATATCCATATAGCTAGTTTTGGAAATTTATCCGAATTACACAAGAATATACATATAACATTTTTTTTTGGGAAATTTACACAAGTTGTACAATAAATACATTTGACAGTATCTTGTTTTTCCATATGCCACATTGCTCTTAAATTAATGGTTATCAAATCAAATTTTGTACCCATAGAATTTTTTTCTTGGGTTTTCTTATAAAATGTCAATCTTGTTAAGAGGATTAAACTATACTTATATGTTGGTTAATTATTTTATAATTTTTAATGTGGGATTTATTTCCGTAAAATCTCCTGTAAGATGGTGGCTTGTTGGAGCTTTGGAGCAAACCAATCTCGAAATTTGCATGCTTATTTTTTAGTGTCAATTAGATCGATTAATGATTGATATCATATGACACTTAAATTTGTCAATCTTATTAAGAAGAGTAGTCAATTATTTTATACTCTTTTTAGTGTTGGAAACATGACAAATCATATGGCCCCACACTGTTCTAATTAAATTGAAAAAAGGTCAAGAAAGCAACCAAAAAGAGTCCTACTTTATTAAAATGAGAAGTTCTCAACATCGGTAAATAATTTCTGAATTGAAGAAACGGATGGCCCTTGACCCTTGATGAGAATATTTGCTGACAAGAGCTAGACTACCATATGGATTCCAGTACACGTTGAACTGCCAATTATACATTTCATAATAATAATATTATTTGTTTAGGCTATTTTGGAAAATAATTGACAAGCTTAAAGATCATGACTCCAAAGCTATTGCATTAATTAGTATATTCTTTTTTTCAATATATAAATTCGCAAAATCTTTGTATAACTCAGCAAGATAAATTTTAAAAGATAACATTATTGCCCCAATAATGCTATGTAGAATTACTTGATATTAAACATGTTCATCAATGTTGAAACTCATATTGGTTAGTAAACATTTCTAATCTTGTAAAAATTGGAAAAATACTTTCGATTTGTTACAATTCAACTATACACACACGTTCTCCTCGAAAATCTCTTTATGTTAGATTTTATTCTTTCAAACCCAAATCTAATCTCATGTCAACAATGTGGAGAATAAAGTCTCCTCACATTTGATGATATAACAAAGCACCTACGGAAATGTTCGCCCATGCCCGCATGGATGCCTGGGGAAACAATTATCTGATAGTGACTTCAACGGTTCCTAGTATTTCAAGAGAAACATTTTTAATATTTTTTTTCAACATTTGGGTTGATATATATTCATCAAATGTATAAAATAATAATTATTGAGAAAATAATTATTTTTTATGTGTAAGCGATCAATACTAATTCATAATACTAAACACACCTTTGCATTCTAGGAGCCATTACATATGCAAAATTAGGACAAGTAATTTCACGTATCCGAAAACTTGTTGAGTCTATTTGATTTCACAAATTTTTAACATGACTTATAGATGATAACAATAATAATAAAAGACGATGATTAATGAAACTCATGAAGTGAATAGATAATGATAATTAGCTCGGACGAATGTGATTAAAATTTAATGTGCTTTCTTTTAATTTATCAATTGTATATAAATTTGTATCCTGACCAAGGCTCATTACGCGTAAATTACTAATTTTGTCGACTGATCAACATTCACACTTCATCTTGGAAACTTGCATTTCCCTTCTTTTCAAAATATAATGTTTATGTCACATGATATGATCTGTCAAAAATTTTACTAGCTAAGATAATAATGATAAAGACATTTCACTTAACGTGATTTTGATCCATGACATGAGTGTTACCTTATGTGTAAACTTGTATCTGCAAGTAACATTGTTCACCTCCTATTTATTACAATATCTTCTCTTTATTCTCCTCCACACACACACACGCTCTAACTCGGCCATGCTTTCAATTCACGCTTTTAGTACCCCTGTCTTATGTCATCTTCATTACAAATTTCAGTGACAATTTATCATCACATAGCCTCCTTAATTCCCTTGTCACACCTCCTTAAAAGTACTCAAAGATCCAAACATGGTTGTTTCCTTGAATACTTTTGCTTTAATCACGTTATGTTCGGTCTTTCCCTTGGTTACTAGTGACTTAAATATTGTTCATCATTCGAAATTTTTGAATGTCCCCGTTTCGCAATTTGTACACTCTGTGAAGTCTACCATGGACACTGTCGAGCAAGTTATCTCCACCATGTCGAATCCTACCGGAAAAATTGACAATTTTCGGCTCTCTAATGCCACTGCAGACTGTCTTGATCTATTAGACCTTTCACTCGATCAATTGAGTTTGACTTTGGCACTGTTTGAGAATCCACATGGTACATTTTCTACGTTGTTTTCGTAGATTACTTCTGTCCTTATTTGGTCCAGCTACTGTCATTTGGATTATAAAAGTAGGCGGACCAGATATGCTGACATCTTATTTATTTATTTTGTGCATTGTGATAGTCTAAATTTTTTTTATATAATCTGATTTTGTTATTATTGTTTTTGCTATCTTTTCATCATAGTATTGATAAATCAAGACACTTGCGAAGAAGGCTTTGATGCCACAAACAACACTGTCCATACTTTTTCTGGCAATGCTTTTAACAAAATTACAACTTCAGTCCATCGCATTCTTTCCATGGTCAAAAAAGCCCCAAGAAACGCGTCAAAAGGCCGCATTTCGCATGGCGGTGGTGTTGGCGGTGGAAAAAGGGTTAAAGCAAACTACGAATTCCCGAGTTGGCTAAAATCAAGAGATAGAAAACTCATCAAAGGTGCTAGTAAACCCGCATTCCCTACGGTGGTCGCGGCCGATGCCACAGGAAATTTCACTAGTATCATGGAGGCTATCTGGTCAGCACCCGAAAAAAGTAAACATCGATACTTCATATATGTCAAACGAGGCGTATATAAGGAGCACGTAGAAATTAGTAAAAACAAAACAAATATAATGATGATCGGAGATGGCATCAATGTTACGATAATTTCCCGGAATAGGAGCTATGTCGATGGGTGGACCACGTACGGCACTGCAGCTTTTGGTAAGAATAATCTTTATAATTAAGGCGCTAATAAAACAACCCTTATTGTGAAGGTATGGTACACCCCGACGTATACAGATGTGTCCATAGACATGGTTTATTCTTGTTCGATTTCAATACCAATTGTTCGAAAGAAGTAATATTTTGAGACAGTATGGTAGAAGAGTAAGGACACTATTATTCATAAATAATACTGATTGATAAATAGTTACGTAGTTCATAGTGTGGTACTCATGCAGGGGCACAGGGCAAAGGATTTATTGCAAAAGACATGGCATTCGAGAACACGGCGGGCCCACATAAGAACCAATCAGTTGCTTATCGATCAGATTCCGATGTTTCATTTTTGTATCGCTGCGCCTTTAGGGGATATCAAGACACATTATACCAGGCACATCCTAGGCGTCAATTCTACAGCAAATGCTTAATTGTTGGCACGGTCAATTTTATTTTTGGCCATGCGACCGCCGTGTTTCATAATTGCCAAATCGAAGCTCATCAAGGCCGTCGCGAAAACCAAAACACCATCACTGCAAATGGTCGACAAGATGTAGACTCTTCGGGCTTTTTCATCCAATTTTGTCGCATTTTGGTCCATCCTAATGTCACGAGTCCAACATACCTCGGTCGTCCTTGGAAAAGGTTTTCGCGTACTCTTATTATGAAATCGTACATTAGTGGTGCGATTAGGCCCGAGGGATGGCTGCCGTGGAACGGAAGTTTGTATCTTGATACTCTTCTCTATGTGGAGTATATTAACTTCGGGCCAGGGGCAAGGTTGGCGGGCCGGGTTAAATGGCCCGGTTACCATATAATTAATGACACTGCTACCTTGGATGAAATCATTTCGGGAAATACTTGGTTGTCTTGAACTGGAAATTGGTACATTTGGACAATGGATGTGATGTGGTCTTTATTGATCAAGAACATGAATTATTGTAATTATACGAAATACTTTCCTCGTGACATCATATGAGAAAAATTTCGATATCCAGGGGATGAATAAATGTTGATCACCTACATATATATAAGCGTTATATCAATAAATAATATGGTCTTTATAAGTATTGAGTATTAATTACTGGTTAAGCAATATGGACAAGTGAAGAATAAATTAAATAAAATAAAACTGAATGGGATTGATCAAACAAACCCAAAACGATTGAGATAAGGCTCAACCAAAAATATTTATCCTCGAGCGGAAATTTCCCACTATACATGCATATTATCATACTCATAAAAATACATTCTTAATTTCTCCTATTTTTTAAAATTCAAATTTGATTAGCATCCACATATCTCATAGGGTCCACTTGTACTATTAAATCTCCACCATCCAATTCTACTAATTCTCTCTCTTCTTATTTATAAAAATACATTATAATTTATATGTTAACACCACGTGATTCTCTCTCATATATCACATTAAAATCCATAAAAATTTATTTGTATACATACATTAACACTCGCTAAAGCTTATTATAAGATTAAAAAGAACCCTAACCAATATTAACAAAAATCGAGTATGAATCTTTCGAAAAAAAAAATCGAGTGTGAAATCCGGTTCACCCAAAACATGCAAACACACACAACACACAATGATCTCAATTATCTCAATACATTCCAATTGAATTATGATGTACTGTCTCCTTCGTTGTTCTCTTAGTTGTCCTATTCAATTAATTAGATACTAGTTGTAGGGAATTATTTATTATTAATAATGCCAAAAACAAAGATACAGAAATTATTTAAGAGGCAAGAGGACCATTAGACCTCACTAATCCTCACCTGAACCGAAAACAAAGGGGAAAAAGATTATTCGTCAACGGCGATAACACAAAATTGAGGAACGACAATATATAAGTTGATTACACTTAATTGCCACCTAGTAGGCAGGGAACTTGACAGGGTCATCGCATTTCCGGTTGGGCAGCTTTGGACACTCGATGAAATTCAAACAGGTCTAGTCCGCGCAAAGATAAACTAAGTAAAAATCTGCCCCTTCTTATCCTTGTCTCTATTGCACTGAATCGCGGTTTCAAATTCAGTTCCTTTCTTTATATTGTTACAGTCCGATTTACTGTCTTGAATTCTATCACATTGATTGTTGTTGGGGAACTAGGCGCTGCTAATTCCGCCCAAGATCAGTGGGACGAATAAATGCGACTGAGAAAAATAATGGACGCTAAAATAAGCACAAAATAAAACACCGAGATTTAACGTGGTTCGGCCAAACTGCCTACGTCCACGGACCCACACCAATATATTTCACTATCACAAAAAATGAGGAGTACAAAAAATACCACACTGTATTTTTCTCTACCTACACAAAGGTTTTATCACTCTACTCACTTTTATCTCTCGTGTATAGCTTCTACACTGAAGCTCTCTCTCTCTACACAAGATCTCTCTCTTTTCTCTCTACACAAGATGTTTTGTGTTTTTGGTGGTGTTTTTGAAGCTACAATGTGCCTTGTATTTATAGGAAAACTTGGGGGTTGTTGGCACCTACTTTTATTGAAATTCAAGGAAACCTACCATTGTTTTTTTTTCTTGCCAAACCTTCATGTGTTCCCATTGTGAGCCTATTCTTTTGACCTTCCTTTTTCCTTCTTGTGTGCCACCAACCTACTAACAATCTCCACTCAAGACCGGGTTTGTCTTGTAATCAACTGCCCACCTTGGGATATCTCATTTTGCGATTTTCTGAAAAATATGATGTGGTCACCTCTGTCTTCATTGCGTAAGACCAAGCCGAGTGACGCTCAATTTCTCCTTTGGTTCTTTGTTTGCCATCATGTGGGTTTTTGGTACCTTGAATCTTTTCAAGCTTTAATACTCATCTTCCAAAAGTGATCCGATGAAGTGATAATGGAGCCCAATGTGTTTGGTTCTTGAATGAAATCTTGTCAATTCTTTGCCGATGTATCGCACTCGACTATCCTTTGTGCAAGACATTACGCTTCCTGGCTCCAGTGCCAACAAACCTTGTAACCATATCATCTCTTTGCTAGCCTCGGTTCTTGCCACGTTACTCACCTTCGTAGTTGATAATGCAACAATCTTCAGATCTGCAATCCAACTAGCATGCACCAAAAACATAACCGGTAGTGCTTCTTCCGCGATCTACCTCACAAAATCGCATCTACTGAAACCTCGTGTCACGTCGCCTCGCCTAAAGCATAAGCATTTATCGCAGTTCCCGTAGATATCTCAATATCCACTTTCTTCGCATCCCAATGCCGCTTCAGATTTGCCATATATGCCGCAACTCCCCTTTGCATGAGCAATATCTGCAGTGGTACAAACCATGGCATACGTAAACTTCCAATGGTGAGGCATATGGAATTTTAGCCATGAAGTTTCTCTCCTCTTCTCGCCTTAGGAGACTGGTCGTTGGATAGACGGAAATGATTAGCTAATGGCGTCTTGACCGCTTTGCCTTTGCTCATGTTGAACCTTTGCAGGATTTGATCAACATACTTGGCTCGCGACAACCGTGAAACACCATTTGCTTGTCTCTATAAATTCTCATCCCTAGAATTTGCTTTGCTTCACCCAAGTCCTTCATTTCGAATTCCGCCGATAGTTGCTTCTTCAACTTCTTGATCTCGCCCATGTTCCAAGCCGGTACTAACATGTCATCGACATAAAGTAGCAAAATGATATAGGACTCGACACCAAGTAGCAACAATGGTCGACGATTACACTTCATGTAGCCATTTTTGTGCATAAATCACAAACTTCTTGTACCAATCGTTTCAGGCGCTTGTTTAAGTATAGGCTCTTCTTCAATTTGCATACCAGGCTTCTCTTTTCCTTTCACCGAGAAGCCTTATCGTTGTCTTTGCATATAGATTTCCTCCTCTAAATCACCATGGAGGAAAGTCGCTTAAGCCTTGCTCCAAGTGCAAGCCCTCCATTTGCAACAATGCTCAACAACGATCGAATTGTTGTTTGCTTCACAACCGGGCGAAAATATCTCCGTAGTCAATTCCTTCTTTACTTTGGAAACCTTTGACTACCAATCTCGCTATGTACCTCTTTGAACCATCATGTTCTTCTTTGATTCTGTACACCATTTATTGTTGAGAGCTTTCTTCCCTCCGGGCAATTAAATAGTTCCCGTGCCTGGTTGGAGATGAGAGACTTTATCTCATCTTTCATTACAAGCTCCCACTTACCGCAGAATCTCCCACCCGACATGCCTCGCCATAACATTCAGGTTCACCGCGATGAGCAACATGTAGTTCATGTACTTAGTCGAACATGAGGTCGACTTGACCTCCTCAATGGGGGTCCGATTTGGAGGCCCGTGGTGAATCACCTCCGAGATGGGCTCCTCATGCGCAAACCCTCATCTGCCTTTGACGCGTACTTCCTTACGGAGTGTCGTCCGAACAACATATGTTGGATCGTCATTTGTTGTGTCATTGACTGCATTGCATTCGTCGCCCGTACATCACCTTTTCATTGAATATGACATCCCGCTTCGATGAGCTTTTGTTACGATCATCCCAAAAGCGGATTCAAACTCGTCTCCACCATATCCAACTAAAGTACCCTTTAATGATTTGGAGTCTAACTTACTCCCTGGCATTGTCACTAATGTGCACGTCACAGCGACACCTAATACTTTCAAATGAGAAAGTTTCACTTCTTTCCCACTCCAAACTTCTTGGGTATCCTCAGACTCCAATGGTACCGCAAACGGTCCACGATTAACTAGGGTATGCCTTGTGTGACTTCCGCCAAAGCGTTTTGGCCAGCATGTATCCTCATGCCCGGCTCTTTCGTCGCGTCCGATTCATGCGTTACGCAACTCCCATTACATCTGCGGTGTTCCTGGCAATGTTCGCTCCGGTTTGATGCCATTTTGGTAACAAAATTTCTTGAAACGTCAAATCTTCACGTCTTCTCGCACCATTGTCGGATTCAACTTCTTTACTGCAAAACCGTTTCATTCTCCACCATGGCCTTCCACTTCTTGAACGCCTAAACACATGGGATTTGTGTCTCAAGAAGTAAACCCACACCTTCTCGAGTGGTCATCAATGAAAGTCACAGTATGACTTTCCGCCAATCGATAACTGTTTGGACTCCCACACATCCGTGGACAAGTTCAAGCTTCTCTTTCTTTAGAGTTACGCCACTTGTATTGAAACTCACCGTTTACGCCGCTTAAAATACAACTTTCACAAAGTCTAAATCAATAGGCTAAAGCCCTGGTAGTTTCCCTTTTGCATGCATGTACTTGAGCCTTCTCGCTCATATGCCCAAGTCTTTTGGTGCCACAAGTTCGTGATCCTTACTATCGGCAAGAATCGCGATTGTCATACACGCATTCGCCCGTCGTGTATGAGGTGCCACTATCCTTGCCACGTCATGATTATCATGGCCCCCTTGGTGATTTTCCAATTATCACCAGAGAAGCTTGTGTCACATCCTTTCTCGACAAGCGCAGACGGAGATCAAATTTTTCCTCAACTACGGAATATGTCTCACGTCGCTTCATTTCCATACGCATCCATTGACATTGATGCGTACTTCTCCTATGCCCACCACGCACGCAAGGATGATCGCTTCCGAGATATATCTCAGTTTCCGGACACATAATTTGCGAAAAAGTGTCGATTCTTGCAGGGCATGGAGCGATGCTCTCCAGTCTATTACCCAATAGTCGGCCTTCCTCTCCATGGAGCATATCAACGCATCACGCATTTCTTCGGTCACGACATTGACCTCGGTCTTGTTCTCGCGTTTCCTTTGGCTGCTACACCTGCGATTTTTGTAGTGCCCAACGACCGCAATTCCAACATTCATGACTTGTTGGAATTTACGTGATTTTTGGATCTCGATGCGCCATTCCTCGACTTGCTCCACGCCGTGCCCTACTGTTTGAACTTTCTCGCCTATCTACATTGAAAGCGGTCCGGAAGTTGAAGGTGATCTGCCTCCTGATCTCCTCGCCAAGATCATGCTCACAACGCCATCGAACCTTCAATTTCGACTATCTGGCCGATCATCGCGTTATTTGTGCCATTCCGGCTCTCGAGGCAATCGCCCAAGAATTAATAGAGCTCGAACCTCATCACTAAAAGTGATTTCACCGTGGTCAATTGGTCTACTACCTCATTGAATTCGTTGAGGTGTTCTCCAAATCTCCCGCTTTGTCATCTTCATATTGAACAATTTCTTGATCAAATGAACTTTATTTCTTTACTGCTCATACATCTTTGGATAAGTCGCCATGAGAGACGTCGTAGTTGTCTTCTCATTTTTAATGTTGAAAGCGACCGACTTTGATAGCGTCAATCTAATTGCGCCAAGTGCTTTTCGATCAAGCACCTCCCACTCGTCGTCTTTCATTTTCCCGCTTTTTCTTTTAACGGCTTATATAGGTCCTTCCGATACAAATAGTCCTCCATTTGCATTTTCCAATATCCAAAATTTTTGCCATCAAATTTATCAATTTTGAAATTCTCTCATCATCGCCATTACTCCCACTCGAACAAAATGTGATTTTTCGAAATACTCGTTTACGATGTGGAAGATCGGTCTCACAACCACAGAGCATACTAAGAATTTCAAGAGATATCACGAAGCTCGATACCGCTTGTTGGGGAACTAGGCTATTTGCTAATTCGCCTAAGATCTGACGAATAAATGCGATCGAAAAATAATGGACGCTAAAATAAGCACAAAATAAAACACCGAGATTTAACGTGGTTCGGCCAACCGCCACGTCCACCCATACCAATATATTTCACTATCACAAAAATGAGGAGTACAAAAATACCTGCGTTGTATTTTCTCTACCTACACAAAGGTTTTATCACTCTACTCACTTTTATCTCTAGGTCGTATAACTTCTACTAAGCTCTCTCTACACAAGATCTCTCTCTTTTCTCTCTACACAAGATGTTTTGTGTTTTTGGTGGTGTTTTTGAAGCTACAATGTGCCTTGTATTTATAGGAAAACTTGGGGGTTGTTGGCACCTACTTTTATTGAAATTCAAGGAAACCTACCATTGTTTTTTTTTCTTGCCAAACCTTCATGTGTTCCCATTGTGAGCCTATTCTTTTGACCTTCCTTTTTTTCCTTCTTTGTGTGCCACCAACCTACTAACAATTGTCTCATCTATCGAAAAAATATCACATATACACGACTATGTATTAATTTAATGATGTGACATGTTTTCATTGGATGAGACAATTAATGAGATAAGATTCGATACGGCAAATCCGAAGTGTCTTTATTTGCATGGAGAAAAGAACATTAAAGTGTATCTCGATCCACTTTGAAGAATTTTAAGAAGATCAACTTTGTTCTTGAGTTTGAGAGCAGCTTGGAAGTATGCATGCTGGTCTAAGTGAAGGAAGTGAACAAGTACCATATTGTTTCCATTCTTTTGTGACCAAAACTTTGTACCATTTGCACTTAATTGGGCAGCTTAGAGATGGCCAACTATTTTGCAATGAGCTTACCATGTCTGTTAGGGTGGTAGGATGTGTGTTTTCATGTGTTTTTATGTGATTTGATGTAATATATGAGAGAGAATTAGTGGAATTGAATGGTGGAGATTTGTATAGTACAGATGTCGGTCTCACGAGATTTGTGTGTAAAAATGTATTAAAATTTGTAGGAGAACACGGGCATATGTCATTGCGAGGAAAGTTTTAAACTATGAGTTGCTCGAAATAATATTATGAATGATTTGATTTTGAGTACTACTTCATAGTACATCCTACTCGATATATGCAGGCAAAATGGATGAGAGTGAAGAAATACATGTGTGATGACAATGATGTACATTCACAATCATACAAAAATCTAAAATCACAATCGGACTATCTAAACACAACAGTTGATTTTAATTTTGTTTCAATATATTTGTCTAGAAACTCTACATTTGTCCTTTACACCAACCTTAATTATATATCATCCAAAGATTGCCGGATGATAAGGTTACGAGTGGTGATATCCACACCCACTCTTTTAATCTCTACACCCACATTTTTTTTAAAAAATTTTCAATTCCAATTTTACCCCTCGCGTAATAAAGAAGGTGGGTGCAGGAAGTATTTTAAATGCTCGGCCGAGGAATGGAGCTCGGCCAAGGATGGCCGAGCTCCTTTTTGGACGCTCGGCCATCCTCGGCCGAGCATCCAAAAAATTTTTTTTTTTAAAATATTTTAAATTGATAATATTTTTGATAATATTTTTTGATATTATTTTTGGATTTGGAGAAGGAACACGCGATCTATGAGTGAGATCGAATGGGACTTAAACCGCAATTTGGAGATTTAGTGTTCAACTCCGTTTTGGACAAATAATATACCGATTTGGGGTAGCTCGATGCCACGTAGTCGAACTCATCCCTATGGGATGATATACGATGGATTTTGGCCATTCGAAAGCGTTTAGGCAGCGAAATCAACATTTTTCTATTTTTTGACTAATTTAATTTTATTCATTTATTTTTCTATTCGAATAATTTGGAGTAGACAAAATTTTTTATTTTGAATAATTTTTAATTTTTCCAATAATTTTTATTCGAAAAAAATTATTCGAAAAATTAAAAATTATTCGAAAAAATAGAAAAACGCTCATTTTCGGTGCCTAAACGCATTCAGATGCCCAAAATCCATCGTACATCATTGCAAAACAATGAGCTCGACTCGTGGCATCGAGCTACTCCAAATCGGAATATTATTTGTTTAAAACGGAATCCGGACACTAAAATCTACAAAGTACGGTTTCGATCCAACTTATACATCACATGTTCATTCCTCAAATCAAAAAAATACTAATTATATTATCATTTTAAAAAAAAAAATTTTTAAAATTTAAGAAAAAAATAAAAAAATTTTATGCTCGGCCGAAGAGGGCCGAGCTCCCTTCGAGGGAGCTCGGCCCTCCATGGCCGAGGCCCTCACAGGGTCCTCGGCCATCCTTGGCCGAGGCCCATGTGAGGGCCTCGACCATCACCCCACACCCACTGGTATTTAATAAAAGGGTAAAACTGGAATTTTGAAAAAAAGTGGGTTTTGGGATTAAAAACGTGGGTGTATCTAGCACCACTCTAAGGTTACGTATGGGGTGTACCTTGGACACATAGATACAGACGATATACACTTATACGGCCCAATCGTGATGCATGCTTGTGTAATAAAAGATATAGCTTTACACAAGATCTTGAGGAAATTTTTATCTTGTTAAAAGTTAAGATTTTAAGTAATTAAACAGTGGTAACTATTACAAAATGTGTGTATAATCTTAATGATGAGTAATAATGTGAGATGTATAATTAATATTAAAATTTTAGTTTTGACTGAGTAGTAAAAATTGATTCTAACATAGATTTAGCACTATTATTAATTAGCACTATAAAAAATTTTAAGTAATTTTTACCATTAATGAGTAAGTTTACTAATTATGCCCACTCGGTCGACATTGTTCATGGAAGTATGGGGCAGCTGTATCTGAAGTGGAAATTAGGTCACAATTTCTTTTTTATTTTTTTCAGTAACTCTTTTTATAAAAATTCTATTTTTATTAAAAAAATCAATGAAAACATGACCCCAAAAAAAAAAAACCTCAACGTTTTCTGAAAAAGAAAAGTTTTAAAAATATTACTAATGTTTACAGTTCAGAAGTCTTCTAATTATTAGCAAGAGTCATATTACTTAACGTGGCATACAATTTTTATTCAGAAAAAAATTGGAATACAATTTTTGTCACACCCACTTTTGAAAGAAAAAAATAGTGTTTATTTATGAACGAGTTTTTCAGCCAAAAATATGTCACGTTCTTAATTGGAAGATCTGCGTGTATTTTCATTGTTGGGCTATTTTTTTAATTGTTAAACACATCTTATGGTTAATAATAATTTCTGAGTAAAATATCCATGAGGGAGTTAAAATACTATAATTTAGGAAAAATCCATGATCAAGAAAGAACCAGATGTGGTATTAATGGAGGGTAGAGGTTAAAAATTCGACAAAGAAGAGTTTTACGGATAGATGCTAAAATCGACAAACATTGAGGACTTTTAGTGCAATTAAAAGTTTCATCAAAATAAAAGTGACCAGCAGGGATGGAGGTAGTGTACGACTGTAGTAGGTTGTAGCCAGCCTACTGAAGTCCAATTTTTTTTCGTTTTTGGCCATATATGTCCAAATATTTGCCGGCATAGCAGTTACATATAAAAGACACCGAAGTGAAGAAGGCAATACAATAGTGCTGAATTTTGGGAATTGGGCCTTTTCATGGAGCCTTTAACTTTCAACTTTTAGGCCTAATATTAAATACCCAAATGCACACTTATAACCCAATTATTATTATCAAACTAACCGTAAAGTCGATCCAAACTCATTTCCTTCCGGCTTCGTGACTTGTGTTTTAGTATTATATATTTATTTATTGATGTGTTCAATAATATTTTACTTTGTAATTGAATTTTGAAATAAATGAAATTTATTTAGTTTAATTTAACCTTAGCTTTGAATTTATTTGTTGTTTTAATTTTTGATTTAGCCATTTAAAAATAAGCGTAACTAGAATTTTTTTAATTAATTTTAGACAAAGAAGTCTCAAGTTCAAATGGAAATTGTATTAAGTATATTTTTTCTTATTATCTCCTGTTGTATTGAATTATATTTTAATATTATATAGTTTCTCTACTGTATATTTTAATAAAATGTTAACATTATTTAAGTAAATATTGTCGGTCAATAATCAACAGTCAACGATCGCTCTAACTGAATTGATTTTCTTGATTCGTCCCTGATTTACCATATATGAAGGATTTTTTTTTCTATGATTTGAGACATTTTTCGTGTTTCCCGTAATTATTATATTCTACATTTAGCTTCAAAAAGTATTTAATTTGTAATTTTTTTTTTTTTTTTGGAAGTTGAAATGGTAGAAATTGGACCCGTTCACCTATAAAGAAAATGAGACCCATCTCCTTATTTTCACATCATACAAACTCAACTTGCAATGGAAGAATCTGAACCTATAGTTAAAGAAAATGTGATAAATTGTATCATCCTACTATTTTGTTATGAAAAAAATTGATCTCCTATTTTCTGTTTGTATTTTCTTTTCTTTTTTTTTTGGCTAAAAATTTTATTGTGACAAACGACAGTACCCCAACCTCAAATCCTAGATCCGTCCCCGGTGACTGGTAGAAAGTGATTTTATCATTTCCCGCCGAGTGTGTTAATCATAGATAGAATACTATCGATTGTCCATTGTCTAAGCCCTTAAACTGAATGAAATTTTTGTGACATGCTCTGAAATTTCTCTAGTTCAATCCCCCTCTAATGATTTCCAAAAGCATTAGATTGACTAAAATGACACAATCCATTAATGCCAAAAATAAAAAAAATAAAAAAATCGAAGACCAATCAGATATGACGAAGAAGAAGAAGATTATGGCTTGAATCCCACCTCATGAGCTTCATAGCAAGTGGCATGTCAAGACATAGATCAAATATTATTACGAAAACGAATCGAAAGAGAGCATAGATTTAAAAAGACGCTTAAAATTAATTGAAATAATTTCCCCACTTCTTCTCCTCTTAATTGCCGCCGCTATATGCCTCGTCGTATACAAGAAAAACGAGAGCTCCAATATCTATTGTCTCGATCGAGATTGATAAAGTCATCAAACAAATTTCGAAGATCAAATTTGACACCCCTAAGAAAAGGGCCGCTTTTAATGATTGTATGGTGGTCCTTAAAGATGCCAAAGAGGAGTTAAAAGAGCTCTATTGTGACCATTTCGGATAAAGATTCAGGTAAATTGCCGTCGAAAAAGCATGATCTTAACAATTGGCTAAGCGCTAGTATGTCTTATCAGCAGACGTGTATTGACGGATTTGAAGACGGGAAGCAGAAGGTCGCCATGCAAAAAGTCGTTGAAGAATGCTAATAAACTTGGAAGCAATGCTCTTGCAATTGTGTCCGAAGTGTCTTCGGTTCTTTCGTGATTTATGTTAAACAAGGTGTTTATGAAGACAAGGTCATGGTGACCAAAAACATGGTGAATGTTACCATGAATGGTGACGGATCGCCGAAAAGCATTGTCGCCGGAAGTAAAAATTTTGTTGACGGAGTACCGACTTTTCAAACCGCAACATTTGTTATGTCAACTTAGGGAAACAAGCGTAGTTTTGATACTTGAGTCTTGATCTGCTGTCTCATCCTCTATCCCCCGGATTGTCTCTTTCAAATCAAAACAGTGAATGTTAGAAAATTGATACATATAATTGTGTATAAGATAGTTTTGATTGGATAAGACAGTTAAGGAGACATGAAATGAGACAACACATCATAAGTCAGTTTCAACACTACGAGTAATATATGCTCCTGACTTGATATCTTGTCCATAATGTCTACAGCGGCTCTCGGCCAAGGGTTTATCGCCCAATCGATCGGATTTAGAAACACTGCGGGTCAGATATGCACAAGCAGTAGCCCTAAGAGTCCAAGCTGATCATTCAATTTTCATCAATTGTAGAACGGAAGGATACGAAGACACCCTTTACACACAAACTCACCGCCAATTCTACCAGAGCTGTTACATTTCCGGCACAGTGGACTTCATCTTTGGCGACGCAGCCACCATTTTTCATAACTGCGCGATCGCCGTCAAGAAACTGATGAGCAACCAAAAAAAGGTCATCACGGCTCAAGGAAGGGTCGACCGGGGTGAAAGCACCGACATTGCGTTGCAAAACTGTCCAGTTTTGGCAGACGAGAAGCCCTACAAGGCGAAGATCAATAGTTATCTTGGTAGGCCATGGAAGGCTTACTCAAGAACCATTGTAATGGAATCTGATGGCTCACATGATTGAATTAATACAATTGGTTGAAGATGAAAAATTTTCCTGTACGATTTAGTTTCTTTAGTTGAAGTCTTCGGTACACCAAGCTCGGATTTACTGTCCTAATGGGTCACATCATTGAATTAATACAACTGATCGCATATGTGGACTAAATGAATGAGAGAATCAAAAAGGGGAATCGAGATATAGCACACTTGTTGCAAGATTAATGAATGTAGCATTACAGTGTACAGTGGCATGAAATTGAGTTTGTATACACAAACATAAAGAGTGAGATGTAAATCACATTAACCGCATTTCTTTATGTAGAACTCTTAACAGCACTTCTAGTGTTTGGAGGTAAAAATTGTGTTTTTATCCCCTCTTACAAAACCAAATAGATTTAAGGGTTTGTTTTAATGGATTTGTCTGTCTCGTCTAATAAAATATATTACATACATATATTATATTAATTCAATGATGTGATCTATTTTTATTAAATGAGACAGCCAATGAATATGTGGCAGATTTGGGCTCTTCGAGGTAGTTGACACTAAAATTAATTCACATTAACATATACTCCGTCCAACCTCTGTTCCAATTCTATAGCACGATTCAATTGGTTTTTATTTCTCACTTCTTTTTTGCTAATGGAGAAAAATGCGAAGGGGTAAGGCCTTGGACATTTGACGTAAATGATTTAAGTTTAAGAAATAGTTACACTTTTAATTGATTTATAAAATTTTAACATAAAAACCAAAAAGTTCTAATTTTTTTAGGAGGAGCTTAAGCTTAATGCTTAAACCCCACGCTTCGTCACTTCTTACGTGTTATCACGTATTGATCACGCTTTATCACGCATTGGTGATCTCAAGCCCACCTAAGCTCAATGCTTGAGGTCGACGCTTTTTCACGCCTGGTGCTTTTTAAAACTTTGCTTTTAAGTGACTTATAAATTTTTAAAATAAAAATTTTTAATTTCCCTAACTAGCTCGTAAAATAATTGAAGAGAAAGCCCATTGAATACGCACGTTCTTTGTCAGTTCTTTCTTCAGTCGATTCATTCATCAACCCATCGCTGCATGAATCGAAGTTGAATATAGAAGACTTTATTGTGTTGTAAGCCTGTAACTTGCAAGTATGTAGAATCTCAACTCGAGCGCAAGTTTATTTTCTTGTTTGAACTTTGAAGTGAATTATATTATACTTATTATTTAGCATCTGAATTTTGGGCATAATTGCAACGTGCAGTTTCTCCATAACAAGTGTATTGTGATTCATTGATGTGTGAGGAAGTCTTTTTTATTGAAAATTAAAATTGCCTTATTGTCATTTGTGAATTGTGTGACTTCTGATTTCTAAGAAAATATGCATTCTGTGTTAGTTCAAATGAATTGTCTATATATGCACTCTGGCTTGCAAATTATGTTTAGAAATTGAATGTGTAAAAGCTTTGTGATTATAAATTTAGTGATGCTCAATGAAGAACAGTTGGAAACTGTACCTTTCACAAACAGAGTCCATTTTGTAAATTTTGCTACCGATCGAGTTTTGAAAAGAGACTGGAAATTAAGGAGTATGAGGGGGTATTTAAAATCACTTAGAAAGAATGAGTTGATTTAAATGGTTAAGACTTGTTTAGTACACGAAAATCCTACAAATATACGTAGATGGGATTTGTTTGTCCAAATAAAATGAGATTGCTAACATGACAGTACTGTGTCAAGTTCCAACTGCGCTTGTTGTGCGGAGTTTCATAGAAGAGTGTATACTATTTAGCACGTGCACGAAGAGATTGTACTTGGAGATTTCACCTATCGAACAAGTGAATGAAACTTAGCTGGCATGTTTTCCTGAAATTTAACTAGTAGACGTTTATGATTATATATACCGTGTTAGATTGCCCCATTTTACTATGTCATTTTCACAAAGTTTAGGAAAAATTTAATACATGTTGTTAGAAAAGTAAAATTAGAGAAGATGTTCCTAATATACAGTTTTATTGATTAACCAATTCACTTTGATTATTCTATTTCGTTAATAACAATACATATTAAATAGATGTATTTAAAAAAAAAAAAAACTAAGATTTTAACTACTTTTTTACAAGGAAAGTGGCCTAAAATTTGGGACAGACGAAAAAGAAAAAAGTGACTATTTTTGTATGACGGAGGTAGTAGTATCTAGGCACAATTTCGCTATTGTTCTTGCAGTGGCATTTTTCAAAAACATGCATTTTCCATTCCCTTTATTTTGTCAAGTTGGGAGCCTATATTTTCTAGACAGAAACTTTGGGTTTTGTATATTACATGTGATCGAGGTCATCACCATGGCTTACACTCACATCAAAATTTGCTTTCCTCTACCAGGTTGGTCACTGAAGCAGATCGCATAGCATTGTTATTGCTGGCCATGTGGCTCCTCGAGCCATCACCATGGCTCCTCTAGATTCATGCCTGAGGCAACGTAAGTATGCAAGGAGATAGTTGAGAAGAGCTCTATGCATGTTGCAAGAAGTCTAGAACCTTTGCAATCTCATAGCACGAGTAATTGATCAATAGATTGAATGGTAAAAAAGATATTTCTTTATTTTTATTTATTTATTATTTACTAGATCACGTGCTCTATCCACGCGAACTCGCTATTTTTGACATTTCATCATACTAGCCCTAGCATTACCATCACATTACATTAATTCCACATAGCATAAACACCCATTTGTTGTTCTTTCCATGTGACTTGTTTTCCTGAAAACTAAGATCAACACTCACAAGGCTGACTAAAGCATTAATGCCAACTGAGCGAAATACTTGGACAATTTAACAAAAAAGTACTAACAAAATACTATTTTACTCTCCAGTCTATTCTAGTGAGCATGGTAAAATACCCACAAGTGAACGAATGTCTAACACGTGCCCCTAATGATTGGAGGGAGGAGGAGCAGGTATCGGATATCCACCCCCCAAAGAAAGTGGGCATTTTACCATGCCCATACGTAGGCGGTAGAGCAGGATTAAACAATATACATTGCCTTCATTGATTGTTGAAATTTCAAAACGATAGTTCATTATTTGTCATACATCATCAATATTGTTGCTGACTTCCATTTGGAATGTGTTGGCTTCGAGTTGCTTTCATTCTCCGTTCGAGTGAATATACAAAAAAGGCTAGACTATTAATTAATTTGACTTGTGCTACTCTAACAATGCCGCTTCTAGGTAGCTCAATCCCGTTATTGATATGATCTCCCTTAAATTCCATCTTCCAATGCGTGAGGAACCCGCTGTTGACGATCTCGTGTGCTAAACAGCCGAAATTTTAGGAATATTAAAATACCTGGCTCGAGCAAATGTCTTTAATTTAATTTTGTCTGATTTATGAATTTTAGAAATAATCCATAATTTCCTCTAAATTTAAAGCTTGATAATGGTCCAATAAAGTTAGGCAACCCTACCAATTGATGTTAGATACATGATATTTATAAATGTTACATTAGGGCTTTATTTTATAACAAAATGAATTTATTGTTAGTTTATATATAGGACTAATTTATAATTAAGATTCTAAAAGTTAAAAGTCAAAAATTTAAATTCTATTTCAAATTCGAATTTGTTGGATAAACATCCCTTTATTATGCTATTCTAGTAATGCCATTTCTAGGTGCCTCAATCTTGTCATTGATTTTATTTGCCGCTAAACCCCATCTTCAGACGTGCGAGGAACCAAACATACGCTGATTCTCTCGTAGGTGTTAAAACACCGGGAGTTTTTAACTCTGAAACTCCGGTGTTTCGGTCCATCGATCTCGTTTTTAAATTCGAGACCGGATCCAAATTCAGCATGATGAGACGAAGCTCCAGTAATTTTTTTAAAATTTTTACGATCCCGTTGGATGTCGTGGTGGCCGGTCAACTTTTTGGCCAAATTTTTGGCTAAAAAGTTGGCCAAAAAGTTGACCGGCCGCCACGGCATCCAATGGGATCGCAAAAATTTTGAAAAATTATTGAGCTCCGCCTCGTGTTGAATCTGATCCTGCCTCAATTTAAAATGGAGATCGATGATCCAGAAACACCCGAGTTTCAGAAGTTAAAAACTCCTGTGTTTTTGAACACCACTATTATTCTCCCGTGTTCTGGATAGGCCCAGATTTTAAGAATATATATTAGATACTTTGATTTGAACAAATATCTTGATTTTTCCGAATTTATGAATTTTAAAAATAAAAAGTCCTAATTTCCTTAGTTCCCTCTAATTTCCTTAATTTCCTCTAATTTAAAGTTCGGTAATGGTTCAATGAAGTTAGGCAACTCTACCGATTGATGTTAGTCAAAATGATATTTATAGACATGTTACATTAGGGCTTTATTTTAGAAAAATATGAATTTACTGTGCAATTTTCTCTTTAAAATTAAAAGTTGTTTTTCAATATGTATGAAAAACGTCTTTATGATTATACTTTGCCTCATCGATCCCGAGTCCCAACGGCCAACACTCAATAGTCTTGATTAGTTGAATAGCGAGGCGGATTTTCTTTAATTCTTTAATGTAACACCAAAAAAGGGTTTATTTGGGATTAACAAAAAAAAACCAAATACACTTTATTAAGTTACTAATAATTTCAACATGCATTCACCAACAACAAATTTTCATTCAAAAAAAAAAAACAAATTTTGAAATTAAAACCTTAAGGGTGTGTTTGATGTGCTAAAATTTGGATGAAAAATATCACTTCAAGAAAAAAGTTTTCCCACTTGTGTGTTTGATGCAAATTTTTTTCTTCGAAAGTGTTTTGGTTGTACAAGTCTCTAAAGCACAAATTTGACCAATTTTCTTGGAAAAGTGAAACTAATATTAATGTGGAAAAACCTTTTCAAGAAAAACCTTTTGCATGAAAAATATTTTCCATCTCCATTTCCAGATTGAATCAAACACACCCTACGTTTCAAAGTCAAACCCATTTTGGTAGAAGGGGGATGTACTTGATTAGGTACAAGGGACAACTTGGCTTTGCCATACCTAAATATTATGGTTATGGAATGGATTTCTCGTCTCACAAATTTATTTTGGGATCAAGATTTTTTTGTTTTTTAAATATGTGGTTAAAAATGATGAAAGTTACCTAGACAAATAAAATATTTTTTTATCATTTCACACAACACCAATGCAACAACAATGGGGTGGACCGAACAAAACCAACGCAACAACAATCGACACTTTCTTCACTTCGCTCTCTCTCTCTCTCACTTGCAATCCTCACCCTTTTCTCTGTCTATCTCTCATTTATTTTATTTATTTTATAATTTTATTTTATATTATTATTATATTTTTGTGGGACTAATGTCTACCATTACAGATGGTCTGAAGTCAATGGTTGCGACAGTAGAAATCATTTTCTTACAAAACTAGCTCCAATTGATCAAGCATTGAATGCCAAAAATAGCTATAATTGATTAACAATTAGGAAATGAAGTTGCAAAAGCAATCCCCAGATGGAAATGGCCATTTTACTCCATCTCAAAAACTTCATAAATTTCCCATTCATCTAAATTCTTTCATCAAATGGAAACCACAAAATGCATCGTGCTTTGGCTATTAGTAATATATAATGTGTCCTTGGCAGCTTATGAAGAGGATGTAAGAACTAATTGTGCCTTTGCCAGATATCCGAGGTTGTGTATCCAAACCTTGGATGGATCCTGCTCATCGGAAAATCAACATTGTGACATTATATCGGCACTCGTTAACAAGACAATATTAGAAACTGAGGCCCCGATTTCCAGCTTCCAACAACTTAGCTCCCATTTCGACTCTAACGATGCCCAACTTGCTCGAATCATAGGTACATATCCTTAATTCTTCCAAACTTATTGCCATTTTTCCATTTGATATTCTGTTTATCATGACAATTGTGTCTAAAATTGTGTAGATCAGTGTCACGAGCTCTTGACAATGTCGATCAAATGGCTTGACCGGGCATTGGGTGGGCTTAAAGAATCGCCAAGAAACCACAAGGACGACATCCAAACATGGTTAAGTGCCGCTATAACGTTTCAACAAACATGCAAAGATGCAGTTGAGCCCCAAGCTTCATCAAATCTAATCCTAACCGATGTTTTAAGGAAAATCAACTATCTTTCTAAATTGGCCAGTAACCCATTGGCTCTGGTGAACCAAATCCCTCAAAAGTCGAAAAACAAAATTTTCAAGGAACGACATCTTTTAGAAGGCGAAACTTTCCCAAGATGGGTACACAGAAGTGATAGGACACTGCTAGAAAGTAAACAAGTAGTACCAAACGTCATAGTCGCCAAAGATGGATCGGGGAACTATAAAAGGATCTCTGATGCCATCCAGGTTGCGACAGGAAAGAGTCGATTCGTAATCTACGTTAAATCAGGAGTTTACGACGAAAATATTGATACCAACAAAGATGGGATAACGTTGATTGGTGATGGCAAATATTCAACTATCATTACTGGTAATAGAAGTGTAGCTGGGGGTTCAATGCTACCAAGCACCGCTACCTTTAGTTAGTCCCCTCTCAACCCTGTAGTAACTCACCTATAGTTATTATACACAGATATCTTAAATTGAGATTTTTAAGTGATACAATCAATGTGACACACCGACACCATTAGACTTACTACAAGGTGCAATAAGTGATATAACACATCGACATACCTTCAACACCTAATAAATAAATGACACATCGAAGCGTCACTTGAAATTGTTGATTTCAGATGTCTATCTTCATCCCCTAATGGATATATTTTGTCAGAAATTACAGGAAACAGGTTCATAGCACGAGATATCGGGTTCCAAAACACGGCCGGCCCAGTAGGAGCACAAGCCGTCGCATTAGCAATAGCGTCGGATTGCTCTGTATTATACAGATGTAGCATTTCAGGCTACCAGGACACATTATACACAATAACCCTGCGACAATTTTACCGTGAGTGTGACATTCAAGGTACCATAGACTTCATATTTGGGAATGCAGCCGTGGTAATTCAAAACTCCAACATAATCCTCCGTCGGCCAGCCATTGGGGCATATAATGTGATCCTGGCTAATGGCCGGACTGATCCAGGGCAAAACACAGGATTTACTGTCCAAAATTGCAAGATCACAGCGAGCTCGGATTTTTTTCCTTTAAGACATTTTTACAAATCATACCTAGGCCGGCCTTGGAAACCATTTTCTAGGGCGGTTGTAATGCAATCGATAATTGAGGATGTGATTACACTAGAGGGCTGGATTGAGTGGCCGCAAGCTAGTCATTCTATATATGAAACTCTGTATTTTGCAGAATATGGGAATACAGGGCCTGGGGCTTCAACTTCTAAGAGAGTTCAATGGTTTGGTTTTCATGTCATTGGGGAAATAGAAGCTAAGAAATTCACCGTTGATAACTTTATTGGTGGCACATCTTGGTTGCCTTCTACTGGAGTCACTTTCACTTCAGGTCTACAATAGTCCAACTCAATCTTTTTCTTCCTTCTTTTCTTTTTTGGAACATTAAATTATCAATTTATAGAATGATAAAGTACTCTTTGATGTTATTATCTCTAAAAGAGACTAATGATAGCAAATAGAATTTCCTCTTTATCACTAAGTTCACATGTAAACATTATGCCATATGAATCACCACTTCAAAATATGCCTACCCCCACAACTCTGAAACTTCCGTCACATCAAAAGTGAACATCGAAGTAAAACTCGGGATAAGGTTAATTGTCTGGTCAAAGTTACTGTGTCAACCAGACGTATAATATTTACTCAGCATAATTCTACCATAACAATTTACATGTAGACACAATAAGGTTATGATGTCATATTCGGATCAATGCTTACAGTTCCTGCAGTAGTGGTCCTTCAATGGAGCTCCACAGTTGTAACAGAAGGTATGTTTGCACCTAAATTTAACACGAAGATAATCAGCAAACTTTCTGTTTAAAAGGCAAGTAAACAGATAAAACAAGCTAGTAAGAGAGCACACTATTTCAGTTATGAAAGAAAATTATAACGACATCTCTAAGAATCATTTATTCATGATGAAATTCAGATAAAGAAGGGGAACTCAGTTAATAAGTGAAAAGGGAAAAAGGCCAAAAAAGAAAAAAAGAAAAGAAAAGGGAATGAGTCACTGAAACAAAGTTATGTCTACGTATCATCAGATATATAGTAAAATTGACCACTTTTTGATTTAAAAGGCCAAAGTTTTCAAACCAAGAAGCCACCATAAACCATTTCTTGCATGCTAGATAAATGAAAAAGACGGTAAAATGCCCAAAAGCATGTGGAACGAGAATTTAACTCCCTTGTAATGCAAATGCCATAATATTCAAATCGTAGACTGAGTGTTTATTAACCATGGAGAACTATGAAAGACAGAAATTTGAGCTAATGAAAAACAGTAATCAGGACAAAAGTAACTGATTAGATCAAATTTCCAGCAAAGATTTATTTCACACTGTATTACATTCATCAATCTTGCTCCATGTACTGCATTACCATCCATACATATATATATCTTCTCATCAAGCCAAATGTAATGCTCACTATCAACATATCGAAATTCAAGAAAAGGGGAAGTGCAAATGTTCGGTATTACTAATCATTAGGTACAAAGCAAACAAGGTCGCCTAAGCCCATATCCAAAGTAGACCTATAAGATAGCTGCTGTTTGAATGATCATCAAACAACTCAACACATCCATATCAGAAACAAATGCAGCAAACAAATATAATTCAATTCATTAAGGCATTAAGATCAAAACTGCAAAAATCTACTCAATTATACAAATGCAAGGCACCGAACGAAACAAACCTGCACATCATGAACAAGCAGCCTGCAATTTTCTCTACGTAGAAGCCGCACTTAGGACACCTGATCCAGTTCTTGCTCTTGGCAAGATTCCTCAGCATTATATCTTCACTGCTCCTCTCATCCTTCTTTAACTTCTGAAACTCTGCACAGCCTATCCCCAAATGCCATGGAACCTTACACTGTGCACAAAACAGCCTGTTACAATTTGGGCATTCCGATTGCATAATAATCTCATTCCCAACCCTCGTGTCATCAATCAGCATCGCCGAGCAATCTTTGAATGGGCAATAGAACTTCTCAGAGGCCAAAAACAATGCCTCACACAACGCATCACCCCACCTATCAAACACTTGTTTAGGCAATATTGAACGACAGTGATAAGGCTCTAAAACACCCTTACAGCCTACATCAGGGCAAGTAATACCAGTAATATTCTCTTGTAACTTAGATGCAATGTATTTCGCTATGCAATCAGAACAGTAAGAATGGGTGCACCCTAAAACGCGAAATAACTCATTCATTGGCTTCTCATCCACGCAGATTTCACACACGAACGTCGTAGGGACCACAATTTCTACATCCTTTTCTGAATTTTGGTTTGAAGACTCGCCCTTGTAAAAATTTCTGCGAGTTTTCGGAAATGAATGGAGAATTTCCACTTCAACGTCACCATCATTCGTGAGATCACAATACGTGATGTCCTCAGAAAGATCGATGATCCTCTTCTTTCTAACAGGGTAGTCTTCAACTAGAATTGGGTTCAGTTTACTGGTTTTTTCTCTGGATGAACCGGATTTTGAGTGTAACACGATAAGATCGTCGTCAGCCGAAGCATCAGTAGTATCATTCTCTGCAATATTCAGAACTTCCAAAACCTCAGTCGCCATGTGAATGAAATTTGCGAGTGTCGATTATGATTGATAACTAATGAAGATGAAATTTAATGTGTGTAATTTAACGAGGCAGCTGCAGCATCAGTATCTGCAGTATTGAATCATCAGTCGGTACATCGGCATAGAATACGAGGGAATTTGGTAATTTATGAAGACGAGTCTAGGGTTCATTTGACAGGTTTTCCCTTTTTCTTTCTTTCTTTCTTTTTCTTTTTCTTTTTCTTTCTTTTCTTTTCTTTTCTTTTTCTTTTTTTTTTTTTGGTGCGACCTATCGCACCCACCAAACTTACTATGTACACCCATTTTTCCTAATTTTTCAATTATATTCTCGTTATAAAAAAAAAATTTATCCGCGCTCTAATTGGAGCGAGAACACAAATTTGGAGCGAAATTTCAAAAATTTTAAAAGTTTTTTACAACTATTTTGATGATGAATTTCAAATTTTTTTAATGATACAGTAATTGATTTTATCCTATTAATATTGAATACAATTATTTAAAAAATTAAAAATTTTGAGTGGTTGCAAAAAACTTAAAGAAAATTTGAAATTTCTCGTTAAAGTTGTTGCAAAAAATTTGAATAAAAAATAATAGCAAAAATTTTTCATCGTCATTCTTCATTTCTTTCTTTTTTTTTTTTTTTAATTATGCGGGAGCAGCTAACACCCTTTTGGGTGGTGTTCGCTCCAATTGAATTGAACCAGTTTTTTTTTTATGATAGGGGTATAATTGGAAAATTAGATAATAATGGGTGTAATTAATAAGTTTGGTGGTTTAGCCGTACCTTTTTTTTACTATTCATTTAACAGGTTATTTGTACTAAAGAAACTCTAAAATGCAACATGTTTGGTGAATGTTTTTATTTTTTATTTTTTAAAGGGCGCGGCTAAATATGTCCATATGTTTACTGAATTCACTTACCTTTTAAAAAAAATAATAAAAATAATATACCCTTATTAAATACACCCACTTTTGATTTTTTTTTTTTTTTTTTTTTTTGGTTCGCTGTGAACAAGGGAACAAGCAAAAGCTTGTTCAAGGTTTCTTTTCCCATTGAGCAACTCTAGTTGAACTTTATTTCCCTACTGAACTTGCTATCTATATCTATATTAGGCTCATGAGCTACTTTCTTATTTCATACTACCTGCGAGATAGCATTTTACTACTGGTGAGCTACCTATAAACTTTCTCCATTTTGGTTGAGAAGTCAACTAACTTATAGTGCTTTCTACACCTCGCCCCGTAGACGGAAATTTACCTGTGAATGCAGTGCAGGCCTCCCTTTCACTCGAAACAAGAGTTCTGTGTCAAGCATAAAAATTGAATCAATAGGACCTTATTCTAATCCTAGAAATGCCATAACTCTCTTTCATCTCGACTTTCTTTCTCAAACCATTCACAGCGAACAAGCTTTTGCTCGTTTGCTGTGTTCATAGCGAACAAAAATAAAAAATAAAAAAATCAGAAATCTAAGAAGAAGGTGAAGCTGCTATTATTATTATTATTATTATTATTATTATTATTATTATTATTATTTTGTAAGCTTCCTCAGCTTGAAGAAGTGCTTCTTTCTTCAAAAAATTTTTTTTTTATTTTATGGTTGCTCTGCCAGTTCAGGCGGAACGAGCCTTTTCTTGATCAGCCTCTTCAGGCCAAAATTATTATTATTATTTTGTAAGCTTCCTCAAGCTTGAAGAAGTGCTTCTTTCTTCAAATTTTTTTTTTTTTATTTTATGATTGCTCTGCCAGTTCGGGCGGAACGAGCTTTTTCTTGATCAGCCTCTTCAGGCCAAACTTTAAAAAAAAAAAAAAAAAAAATATGTGGTAGGCTAGGAAAAATAGAGAAATGTATATGTATTGAGTAAAGTGATAGCTAGGTGCATTTAGCCATACCCCTTTTGACATGTCTCGTGTATGTTATAATAACAATAAACAAATAGGGTCCAATCATGAACTCATATGGTCGGCAACACAAAAAGGAAAAAAAAAAGGAAAAAGAAAAAAAGCAAGTAATTAGAATCTAGTGCTGCAATTTTCTGCAATAATGCAAAACGAATAATCCTCTTCGTGCTCGGAATATTCATTCAGGTGACCAGATAAATATAAGAACCTCGCAAGCTTTTGTAAATCTTACAACCCTCTATTTGTTATCAACATTAATTCATTATTTGCATACTCAAAAAATGATTTTCATTTTATTTATTTATTTATTTATTTATAGTTGTATCAATTAAATAAGCTATTCCTTTTCCACCAAAAAAAAAAAAAAACAAAACAAAAACTAACTTATAGTTTATTTGTAGAGTTTATAAGTTGATTCTAATTAAATAAGCCACGTTTGTTATGGAGAGCTTAGTTAAGGAACTAGGACTTAAGTATTTCATTACTATGTTAGTTTATAATTACTAAACGGTACATAGACTTTAATAATATATTTATTTATTATTATACGATGTCTTTAATTTTTTTTTAGGAAATGATATGTGATATTATGTAATACTCTCACAAAAAATGTTACATTGATACATTGTATTACAACATGACCAATAATCGGAGTTACAAGAGTTTTTCTCGTAATAATTGAAAACAAAAAATTCTTTCAAATTAACTAAGAAATAAAAAACTGAAAATAAAATTAATTCGGCACAAGTAGAAGTTGAGAGAAAGTAAATAAATTCGGCAAAAACTAAATTCAGTGATATATTTGAAACATTAACCCCTCTTTTTTTTTGGGTTAAATTCAATATTTTAATTATTATTTATTAGAGAAGGAAAAAATAGAAGTTGAAATTTTGTCTTTCTACTGTTCCTCAAAATTTTTGTGGGATGTTGTAACTTCTACGGTAGTCATTTTAATTATTTTTTTATTTTTTAAACACTTCTTGTGCTTAAAAAAATAAAAAAATAAAAAAATAAAAAATAAAAAAGGAAAAAGAAAAGAAATTATGTATTTAACAACAATACCAAATTTCGCTTTAACGATTTTATATTATATGTTTGGGGAGCATTTATTATTATCATTTTTCCGCCATAAAAATGAACCTATTATTATTATTATTATTATTATTATTATTATTATTATTATTATTATTATATTGAATCATTTTAGAACGACTAGGATCACTCTCTAGCGACAATCGTTAACTTGAATAAAATCCTTAAAAATTCCAATGACAAAGATTAGTCCTAAACTTATCTGAATTAATTTGACCGAGTCTAAATAAGCTATTTTAAATCGTGTCTTATTATTTATTTCATCCAATGGAATGATTTCTTAGGGTTTATTCTATACACAATAAAATAGATTTACTCGAACGGCGTGTTAGATATGTGGTTAAAAACTGAGGTAAATATATTAAAAAATATAAAATAGTTGTATGAGTTGTTAAAAATGACGAAAGAGAAAAAAATAATAGAAGTTAATGAAAAATGATTATGTATAGAACAAGCTCAGTCGTTGAGTTACTTCACTTCTTCTTCTCTTCCCCTCTCCAATCTATAATTTCAATCTTCAAAATTTATATTTTATGACAATCCTAAGGTCTACGGTGGGAACTATCGCTACACAAGAGGTATGCTAGCTTAGAGCATCTCCATTGTATGTGAGTGTTAGGTGAATGTTAAATGATGATGTGGAAGAGAGAGATAAAGAGAAGATGATTATTTTAATTGAAAAGAGAATAGAGGATGTGTAGGGAAAAAGAGAGGAAAAAGTAAAAAAAAAAATGAGAGATGTAGAAGCAAATTCAAAAATAATGATAAAATAATAATGGAGGATGACAAGTTGGACTTCAAGATGTAGAAGGAGCACGAGAATTTGCGGTGAAAAAGTGGGAAAAGTAAGGAAAGTGAAAAAAAGAGGAAAAAATGTGGGACCCATAATATTTTTTGTATCTTTGTCTCTCCGCCAAGAGGAGAATGCAAATTGCGCTGGGAATCAACACGAGAAATATCAGCTTTTGATGCTGATGTAACACGGTCAAGATACTCTACTACTCCTATTATTATGTGATTTATTTATATGCTAAACAAACTATTCGTATTATTCAATTGTGTAAATAAACTATTACAAGGTGACTATAATAATAAAGATAATTGTAACCTTAACAACTGAAGAGATCGAACTACCGCTAATTCAATTGTTGAGTTCTTTCGTTCCATTATTTGGCATCATGTGTTGTTCTAGTCCTACAATCACAGGCAAAAACGTCGTCTCCGAAGTTGGAGTCACCTATGTTTTGATATAAAGGGGAAAATATCTTTTGATAATTTGTCTCCACTTTCATTTCTGCAAACACGTGCCTTCAGTGCAACACAATTGAATTATCTTTCTTTTTCTGTTAGTTAAGAGACTAAGAATTATCTTTCTTTTTCTGTAGTCTATGAAAATAGATAACAACACAATTGAATTTTGTTTTCTCATGTAACATTTGTAGGGGAGCCAAGAGACTCAAGGCAGCTTGTCTTGCAATGAAGCCCATAACTAGAGAAACAATCTGCCATTGAGTTTTAGCTTCAGAACCTCTACCATTGTTATACATCTCGTGATTGTTTTGCATTTGGTGATCGGAGAACCTTGTATCTTAGCACATGAAAGAATAAATAGCCGAGATTTCAAGATTCTAGCAGAGCCACTTTTATGTTAATTTTTTGCGGTGTTATTTATTTTTCATCTAGTGGCTAGAGATACGTTCGTATGTTGCAAATATATCGTCAATTCTAAGCGCTCCATTCTTGCAGTAACAGGCAATTGATTCTTTGCACAAGACCAAGAGATGTAATAAAAGGAAAAATTCCATCCTATAGCACAAGCCGGGCGATTGGGCCATTGTTTTGGTTTTATATTTGCATCAATTGGTCATTGATAAAAATCAAAAAACAATTCTAGCAATGAATTCGGATTCAGTATGTTATCAAATATGAGCACTAGGACACTATTTGTCTCACTTTATCACCCCAATCAAGTTATTTATCTTGCTCACAAACGAGTACAATACACCACACCTATATCGATAGGTACACTTAAAACATTCTAGTATAGAGATATAGGTGGAATTGATCTTGGTTCTTCTAGTCTCTTTGAAAAATGCTAATAGTTAGTTGTCTTTCTACACAAATTCAGCAATTTCTAGAATTTTCCCGAAAGTCTAAGATGATTCTTCATCCAATTGGTATAAGTATGAATTTGTAGGATCATATATTTTACATGATATTTTGAGTACAATTTTCACGTTGATTATGTTTTATAAATAAAGTGATTGCCTTTTTGGCCTTTTTAGCTTGTAATTTGCATAAGGCAACTGTTCTTTTTCTTAATTTTTAATCTCTAATCTGTATGAATAAAGTGATTGCTAATTTTTGCTTGTTTTTTATTCAAATATATTTATTACCAGTGTGTTTTTATTTCTTAATATTTGCTAAGCTAATTATGACACACTTAATTTTCTTCTAAACAAATGATGGAACTAAAATGTTTGTCTACATTTTTGATATTATATTTTTATTTTTTATTTTAACTGTCGAACTGTGAGTTCTACATTTATTTTCGAAAAACTATTGGAACAAGACAGAAAAAAAATTAAATGCAAGCTGCAACTAGAAATACAACTTGTAACTGCTGCATATCTAATGATCGAAGCAGTAGATGATTTTGATCCAAATCGAAAAAGAAAAAAAAAAGTTGGCTGATGGATGTAGAAAATAACTGATTGTTAACAATCATAAGAAAAGAAGTCCAGACAATCATATCTCATCTCATCAAACTCCAAAACAAATGTATGTTTGTTAATATTACCAAGTTTTATTATCCTTAATTGATGTTTTCTTATTCTACGACATGCATTCTAGTTGGAGGGAGCAATTCCGACATCAATCGCAGAGTTATTCTACATATTTTTACACATTATTATATTTTTTTTAACCCCGCTTATTCACTCTCCTATTTCACATCCACATATCTCGTGGGACCTATCTGTACTACACAAATCTTCACTATTCAATTCTTCTCTCTTATATCACATAAAAACTTGTTTCTCTAAATATCCGAACACCCGTTAATCATCTGTTAATTTTTACATTTATCTACAAAACATTATTAACTAATTATTGATTTGATTCTTGTACTTAAACAAAAGATTGAGTAACATGCAATCACAGAAATGGGTCTCTTCAACGTATTTATTAAATAATTTAATTTGTAGGGAGTGAAAGAAGACAAACGTACGAATACATTCCACACATAATCCTTCAATAACATGGGCATAGGAACAAAAAGAATAAGTGTGCGCAACATGCTAGCATATATATCCAATTACTATATTAGAAGTAATCTAATGTCTACATAGATACAGTTTCTTGTATCCACAGGATAAATATCACCTCAAAATGATCACGTCCAATTTTGATGTAAGTATGTCACATGTGTCATGTCAGTACAATAACTGTGTGTTCATGTAGATATTAGATTGACAGAGTATATATTTTGCTACAAATGGAACTAGCTAGGCGTATAGGTATACTTAATATTTTGGGTTGACATGGCAAGAAAAATTGGTGATTTGGTGAGTTCACATGGGGTAGTATGGGCCTTGTTGCAATAGCATATATCTACTGACGTGACTCAATTTGTTAAGTCCATGTTTTGTCACATGGTTGTGCCCAAGAATTGCCATATCTATTTCACTTTCAACATATAATTTGACCATGATGTGGGATGGACTCAATGTATTTGGTTCCCTATCCTATGAAACGCATTAGTGGTTTAATGCATAGGATATGGTTTCTAGGGATTTAATTTTGTTGTTATTTGCAATTGGCTTCTTGTTACTGAATATGACCATACAAATGCATATGGGGGAGAGGGAGAGGAGGGTGTTGGGGGGAACGAGCATTCATATTCTTTTGAAGAGTCCAGTTGCAAAGCTAGTGGGGTTTTAATAGAGGCCTAAGTGAAAAAGGTTCATCCACAATTCTTTTGGAGTTGAGATTGTCTCATTTTCTACTTCTTAGAATGTCATATGCATTGAAATAGTGTAAACCCCCGTTAGTGTATGTGTATTTATGAGTATTTATGAGTTTTAATATGAAATAGGAGAGAGAATGAGTGGGATTGAGTGGTGGAGATTTATGTAGTACAGTGGGTCCCATAAAATATGTGGATGTAATTGGTTTGACTTTTGATGTGAATGTGTAAAAATGTGTAAAAATTTGTTAAACGTTGTAAAAGAACGGGCTGTAAATCATTGAAATAAAACACCTTGATTGTGTGCGTGAGTTATTTTATCCCTGGATATTGATTAGATATCTTGAATCAATTAAGAAAGCAATGTTGAATTGGATTTTTATCCTTAAAGTCGTTTGTAAGATACTAATTCATTTAAGAATTCTAATCTTGAAATCTACAAGGTCGAATGAGTTTAATACGAATTTGTTATCTATTCAAACTTATTGACTCTAATATGATTTTCTTGTCTATATGTACATGAATTATTCTCCATTTATCCTTAGATTAATTCTTATTAGAAAGAGTAATATTGTCCGTAAAATGATTATCTACTCATGAAACTTTTTTAATATAAAAATGGTGTGGCATGCAGTTAGTCTGTTGATCCATGATTAAGAAAATATTATTTTATTAATCAACGTCGTAATCTCTTATCTCTTATCTCTTATTAAAATGAATAAAAATCGAGTAGGAAAAATTAATAAATAATCGTAAGTTTGAGAATATGGCAGAGTTTCCCACATGTCTGTCGCTTTCAATAACGAACGTTCTGTTGGAAACAAGTTGAAGAATATGCAAATTAATGAACCAAACTTGAATGGAAAATGGAAATTAGAACGGGGCCCTTAGACAATTGATGAATGGGTCCCGACGACCGAAATTTAAAGTGTTTGTATTATACTTAATTATATACAATTTCTTGTAAATTAACATTTTCATAGTGCATTCAAAAAAAAAAAAAAAAAAGAAGGAAAGAAAGAAGGAAAAGGAAAAAAGGTGCATTTTCGAAAAGGCAAAAAAAAGTGCCTTTCATAGTTTTATCTCAAAGGGTGCTTGCCTGGTGGTGGAAGCTGTCGACGCGTTGAAAGGAGCAGTCTTAGAACATCTTCAACCGTCTCTCTATGTTTAAAGAGTATATTCCATTAAATAAAGAGCATATTTAAATTTAAGGTGTGAAAATTTTTAAATACTCCATCAAACTCTCTAATTTCAACTCTTTATTTTATTGTTTTAAAAAAATTATTATTTTATCTCAATTTTACTTAATAATAATATTTTTAAGTATTAATGACCAATGGAATTAATTGTGGATTACATTATTCAAGAAGTGGGACCTTCAAACTTTTAGTCATTCAATTATAAAGAATGAGTTTGGCTATCCATATTTGAAGAATCAAACTCACTCTCTGAACTAAATTGTTAATTTAAAAAGTTTGTTGGAGTAAAATTTTAGGACTTAACTTTTTAAATTATAAAGAATCTTATATTTAAAGAACTTGTTGGAAATGGTCTTAGGTTAGAACAATAAAAGATATTTTCATTATTTCATGAGTATTCTTGATTTTTAATTCTTGATTTATGAATATTGTAGCGAAATGTAATCCGCTACAACAATAATAGAATAATAAAATTTGTTATGACTGTTTATTTATAATTATTAGTATTGAATCAATTAATTAATTAGCAATTATAATATCTACCATCACTTAAATGACATTGATTGATTTGTTATTAGATATTATCTTAAATTTACAATTTATTATTTATGGCAAATCAATCAAAATGTTGTTTAGGTCATCAGCAACTGACACGTTTGACACTTACATTTAATCAGTCATTGCAGAGAGATTGTGAATCGTCATTTACCATCTGTCCATTGATATTAGTGACACTTAAACGTATAACTATTGCAAGAGATTTAATGTGAATAGAACTCATTATAATTAATTGTTATTTATATCATTAATCTATAACACGTTATATATTGTGTCAAGAGTTAATGATAAAAATAATAAATTGTGATTACTTTACATTTACTACAAAAATACAATGCAATCAATCACGTTACACAATAATCTAAAGTAATATAAATATATATATACACGATAAATCAAATTCTATATAATATACACACCAAACTTAGGAGCATTTTTCTAGTAAAACATGTCTAGCTCTAGCTCCTCCCCACCCCAACCCAACCCACCACACCCACCTAACCACAAAACCCCCTATATATCGAACCTTCATTCCCATTTCCTAAACCCCTCCAACTGTACTCCTCTTCTTCTTCAAGAAACATCAATGGCAAAAGGAGGCAAACTCACCAAGCTCAAGTCCATGCTCAAGAAGATGCAATCCTTCAAGCTCAGCCGCCCCAACGACAACATCGCCACCATCAACAACCTCTTCTACGATGATCATGACCACACAACTGCCTCCGTTGCCGGAAAAGAGCTCCACCCTGTCTACGTCGGAAAGTCAAGGCGGCGCTACCTCATCACCACCGATGTCATGGAAAACCCGCTATTCCGGGAGCTGGTGGAGCGGTCTGGGGCCCATGACGATGAGGAATTAGTCACTGTTGGGTGTGAAGTTGTGCTTTTTGAGCATTTGCTTTGGATGCTTGAAAATGCTGACCCTCAACCGGAGTCGTTAGACGAGCTCGTCGAGTTTTATGCATGTTAATACATTTATTAACTGAAAATAACTTGTGAGGGGGGTAGGGGTGAGGATACTACTAATGTTGTTTTTTATTTTTGATTTTCTTTTTTGCCCTTTTTCTAATTCCAGACTTGTTTTCCTACTCAATAGAGCATAATTATATATATCTAAAATAAATTTTATCTAGATACTTTTATTGTCTCTTTTGCTAGTAATTAATGTCAATTTGAACATATTTCGTAGTAATATCCCAATATTTAGTAATTTATATATAATAAATTTTAAATATTGTTAAATATCGAAATATTATTATATAGTGAAAGGTACGGTTTATATAAGCAAATAAATATAATATATAATTAATTAAGAAATGCTAGACTACTATAATAAATATCATAATGATTGACATAATGGTTGTTGGCATATATAATAACTGTCCATCTAAAAGTGATGGAGTTGTTGAAATTATAGGATCATGCCACGTATCCATTATGTCAACTATTATGATATTTATTATAGTGTTGTAGCATGATCCATTAATTAATTTGACATACAAAATACAATGGACCTTGCTACATCACCATAATAGATGCCATAATGGTTGACATAATGGACATGTGGCATGATCCTATAATTTCAACTACTCCATCACTTTTAGATGGATGGTTATTAAATATGCCAACTGTTATTATGTCAACCATTATGACATTCATTATGGGAGTCTAGCATTTCCCAAATACAATAAATGTTTATTCATATGCATAAAATATAGGTCAAATGCGAGGATTAAAATGAAAAAATGACTCAGGAGAAATATAAATAATGTGAACATGATATTAATATTAATAAATAGATTTATTTCCATGCAAATGAAAAATCATTAGGTTCGACTTTTACTGTTTTACATAAATAAAAATTGGCAAAATGAAAAGAGGAATTCAATTTTTTTATTAAAAAAAATGGGTAAAAGGTTTATATGCACACATGTTATCCATCAATGATCAAACAAAGAAGTTTGACTCATTGGATCGAAAATAACAATTTTAATTTTAATACAGCATGTCAAATTCGACTTGTCAAACTTTCTATAGAAAGTCTACTAGTAACTTACTAGGCTTGTTGATATGTATTATTAAATCATAATAGGCCGATAAAACATTATAAGCCCGAATGGATACAAATTTTATCAAATTTTATCACTTTTTCTCACTTTTTACCACTTTTTTCCACTTTTTTCTCTCTCCTAAATCAATCACATCCACATATCTCATCACATCAATAAATCTCAATCACTCACCTCCACTCATTCTCTCTCTTCTTTCACATTAAAATCCATTAAAAAGTCATTAAAAGTTACTCTCATTCACCCTTTATATTTGAAGTAATCTCACAAAGCAAACAACAAATATAAATATTGTCTATTAGTCAACGCCTTTGTCATTGATAGCACATTACAATGGTGAATTGCTAATTATACCATATAATTAATCTGAAGCATAAAATTGAATAATGATATTTATTATCAATAGTGCGAGAATTCAATATTATAATACTCTCTATTTTGATATTTATTATCAATAGTGCGAGATTTCAATATTATAATACTCTCTATCTTGTGTCAATATCATGAATAATGCAATTCACAATGATGAATAATTCTATTCACAACCGATGGTTAATGAAAATTGGAGATGTGAAATTAATGTATTTAGCATCTCAAATCTTGCTTGAAGATACCAATTAGATGACAAATCAAGGCAAACTAATTGCAACATCGTCTATCATAGATATATAAGTAATATAATTTTCACAAATATCATTATTCATCGTGTTATTGTAGGATTATATTGTTCCTTAAATTCCGGATCTATCGTGTTGAATTATTGAGAGTATATATATAAACTGAAGCGGAAGCGTACCTGAATCAGGCCATTGCTTGCACTATTGGAATTTTGTGGTTTAGATCTTCCAAGTCAACAAGCGGCTCTATATTTCTCTCTGATGATGGAGAGTCAGAAAAGAATGAACAACACCCACACTTGTGACCTGGGGACCATAACCATATATATTTATGACGGCCCGTTAACCTAATTCAGTCCATCATAGAATTAGGAACTCTGGGTCTAGTATCTACACATATAAAGCCCATACTTTAATTTAATTGATGCATAAAAGCCCAATATTCGAAACCGTATTAGATCACTTTAAACGGGCTTAACCGAATATGATAGTCTTTAATTAATACACAATAATTACATATATAAGCCCATATATTCGATTAAAACCTTACAATCTCCCACTTGGGCTATATATGTCACCTTATGATTGTGTATAACATTATGAGTACTCAGAATTTTGCTATCATTACCGAATGCATCCCCAAACAATCCGGTTCATCAATTATATCAATTTAGGATCAAAGCGGTCTTCGTTACACTTAGATAGGTAACTGAACCCATCAATGGTCACATAAACCAATATAATTGAATGACATGGATCAAGTATGGATGTGTAGCATGGAAATTTCACGCAACGTGATCTGAAACATGTCTATTTCCAACTGGTCCACCTTTATACCTTAGTGAGATCAAGTTTCAAACGAAGTTCGTAGATAACAACAAAATAAGACTTTAACTTTATAACCGAAACAATCAGATCCATAAACTTTATCCAAAACGACAGTATATGTGTCTAATATGAAAAGCACAAAATACAGACTCCCACTGAAACTATATACCCTCAAGAGACATCACACCCATATGAGCAGTGTGCTCGTGAAAGACCTTGGGTGTTAATCCCTTAGTGAGCGGATCCGCAATCATGGAGTTTGTTCCAATGTGCTCTATTGACACCTGTCCACTCTGAACTCTTTCTTTAACAGCTAGGAACTTGATCTCTATATGCTTTGACTGCTGAGCTCCTATTGTTATTGGAATATAGCATGCATTTATTGTCACAAAATAACTTAAGTGGTCTTTCGATACTATCCACAACACGCAAAGGACAAAATTTCGCAGCCATATTCCATGATTTGATGCCTCATAACATGCTATAAACTCCGCCCATGGTGGAGGTAGCTATCGTTGTCCGCTTGGCACTCATCCAGGAGATAGCACCTCCGAAGCGGTAGATATAGCCTCAAGTGGATCTCCTACTATCTTGGCATCCAAATAAATCGGAGTCATAATAACCAACGATCTCCAACTGATCCGATCTCCTATATGTGAGCATGTAATCTTTTGTTCTCTGTAAGTACCGCATGACCCGTTTGGCTGCTTTCCAATGATCCATTCCCGGGTTACTTAAATACCTCCCTAACATCCCAACAATGTACGCAATATCTGGATGCGTACAAACCGAGCATACATCGACTTCTACCTGGCGATGAATAAGGAATCTTCCGCATCTCTTTAATTTCCAAGTCATTTTTGGGGCATTGACTTAAACTGAACTTGTCTCCTTTAGCCACAGGGGTATCACCTGGTTTACAATCCTGCATGCCAAACCTTTTAAGTACCCTTTCGATGTAGCTCTTTTGTGATAATCCAAGAATACCCCGAGAGCGATCTCGATGTATCTGGATTCCTAATACAAAAGAGGCGTTACCAAGATCTTTCATCTCGAAATGCTTTGCTAGAAATCTCTTGGTTTCGTGCAATAAGCCTACATCATTGCTGGCAAGCAGTATGTCATCGACATATAAAACCAGAAAAATACACTTACTCCCACTGAACTTGCGGTATATACAATCATCGGCCAGATTCATCTCAAAACCGAATGAGGTGATTACTTGATGAAATTTGTAATACCATTGTCGAGACGCCTGCTTGAGTCCATAGATGGATTTCTTTAATTTGCAAACCATTTGCTTCGCATCACCTGATACAAAGTTTTCTGGTTGCACCATATAAATCGTCTCATCAATGTCACCATTGAGAAACGCTGTCTTAACATCCATCTGATGTAACTCAAGATCAAAATATGCCACTAATGCCATTATAACACTGAAAGAGTCTTTCGAGGAAACCGGAGAGAAAGTCTCTTTATAATCGATGCCTTCTTTCTCGTAAAGCTCCTTCGCGACAAGACGCAGCCTTATACCTCTCTACATCGCTCTTCAATCCCGCTTTGGTTTTAAATATCCATTTGCAACCAATGGGTTTCGTGACCTTCGTGCAATGGAACGAGGTCCCATACGTCATTGTCTTTCATAGACTTTATCTCTTCATTCATGGCATCGAGCCACTTTTGAGAGTTAGAACTTTCCATGGCTTGACGGAAGTTGATCGGATCATCTTCCACCACTCCAACGTCAACCTCATGTTCTTGGAGAAAGGCAATGTAATCATCCTAAATTGCACTTCTCCTCTCTAGTGGATCTTCTTAATGGCATGGGTTCTTGAGGTTGTAGAGTTTGTTCTTCCGGAGATAACATGATATTGTCTTGATCCCAGTTGCTTCTTGAACAACGCCGTGATAGGAACCTCGATCTTGATCATTGTCAATGGCAATTGGAGGAATTTCAATATATTCCTCCTCAAAGACAAAGTCCGTGAACTCTTTCTTCCCCGCAAACTCAACATCCTCAAAGAACCGAGCATTCCCTGCCTCAAAAATTAACTTAGTTGTGGGATCATAAAATTTGTAGCCCTGGACCGCTCGTAATATCCAATAAAATAGCAACTAACACCCTTGCATCCAGCTTTCTTTTCATTTGGCCTGTAAGGTCTTGCCTCATTGGACACCCCCAAATGTGTAAGTGCTTCAAACTAGGCTTCTTACCCGCCCAAAGCTCATATGGGGTTTTATCGCTTGCCTTAGTTGGAACTCGTTGAGTAAATATGTCGCGGTTTTTAATGCTTCTCCTCAGAGTGATTGTGGCAAGGTAGAATGAGTGATCATACTCTCACCATATCCTTAAGCGTTCTATTTCGTTTCTCAAAGAACACCATTCATAGTGGGTGAACCAGGCATGGTGTCTGTGGGACGATACCGCATTCCTCTAGGAATTTAGCGAATGGTCCTGGACGTTGTTCACCCGAACCGTCATATCTACCATAGTATTCACCACCACGGGTCGATCCGACGCTTTTAATCCTTTGCTAAGTTGGTTCTCAACTTCACTTTAAAATTTTTGAACACGCCCAAGGATTGTGATTTTTCATGAATGAGATAGATATAGCCATATCTTGAAAAGTCGTCTATGAACGCAGGAAATATTGTTGACCGCTCCAAGAAGCCGTAGGGAACTGGTCAACAAATATCCGTATGTATAAGTTCTAAGACGCTCAAGTCCTATTGGCTTGATATCTCCGCTTATTGGTTTGTTTTCCCTTTATACGCTTAACACACATGTCAAAATCAGAAAATCAAGGGAATCGAGAATTTGGTCGGACACAAATCTCTCAATTCTCCGTCTGGAGATGTGACCTAATCTCTTGTGCCACAATGAGGCCGAATTCTCACAGGTTAATTTACGCTTTACACCTCGAGTACTTATATGCAAGGATTCATTAAAGGAGGTAATTGTATCAATTAAATAAAGATTATCGTAACCTGACAGAGAACCGGAACCAACCAATTTTGAATCATGAAACAAACTAAATTTTCCATTTCCAAATGAACAAGAATAACCAAATTTGTCCAAAGCAGAAATAGAAATCAAATTTCGTCTAAAAGACGGTACAATAAATGTCTCATCAAGATCCAAATAAAATCCAGTCCTCAACAATAATCTAAATTTTCCTATTGCCTCTACTTCCACCGTCTTGCCATCGCCAACGTAGATGTATCTTTCACCATCACTTGGTTTTCGGCAATTCAGTAAATTTCGCATAGACACACTGATGTGGGTTGTTGCACCCGAATCAATCCACCATGTGTGTCTAGGTACTGAAGTTAAATTAACCTCAGAACAAACCAAATGAAGAAGAAGGTTAGCCAAGAGTGTACTAGTTTCAGCCTTTTCATTCGTGGCAAACCTCTTCTCGAGATCCTCAAGGAAACCCTTAGCCGCAGTCACCTGATCGGACATGGTGCCCCGAAATGCTTCTGGAATAGCACGCTTCATGACCATTAGACTTATGCGGTTCGATCGTTCCCACCTTTCCATCTCCCTCTTTTCATCAGAGGTACTCTTATCAGTGAGTGCAGTAGGTTGATCGACCCGCAAAGCAAGGTCCAGATCCATGACTCCGAGAACAATCAAGATGTTCTCTTGCCATGCTTTGAAATTCGTGCCATTGAGCATTGGAATGAAATTGATGTTAGCAGAGATATTAGAAGCAGAACCTGAAACTAAATAGAGAACAATTAGAATGGCTCACATGAAGGTGTTTAGTATGCAAATAATAATTTTCAAATAGTGATAGGGCCCATCACAAGATGCCTAGCACAACATCAATATTTAATCTTTGGATAGAAATATCGATTTGTAAGTGGCAATCTTGGTGTAGTGATCAAACACCGCAATAAGACATGTCAATCAATAAACCTATCTTTGGACGGATTTATTGATCACACGTTAAACCAAAGAATCGCCACATGATTATCACCACAGCTGTGTATGTAATTCAGCCAAATATTAACCTTCCTTTGGGCCGATCAATATTTGCACGACTCACACACACACAAATACCTTTTAATATTCTAAGTTGATTAATTTCCACAATAGAGGTTGCTTTGGCAACTTGTTGCTTCAATCAATTCACTTTCAAATACTATACCTCTTCAAAAGAGTCCTTAGTACCAAAATTTGAGAAGAAAATAATTAATTTTGCATACATAGGCCTTTTGGGAACTTTAAGGGTCTAATAAGTTAATAATTCAGAACTTTGGGGGTCAAAATTAAGAATTTTGAAACTTTAGGGGCCTGGAATTGCAATTTTAGAAACTTTATTGGTCAAAAATTAAGAAATTCCATACTTCGAGGACCAATTCAATTGATTTTAAAACTTTGGGGACTTTAATTGCAAAATTTGAAACTTAAACGGCCCAAAATGGAATAATTTCCAAACTTTAGGGACTGAATTATTAATCTTATAACTTATAGGGCTCAAATTAACTATTTTAAAACTGCAGGGATCAAATAAACGAAGCTTCAAAGGCGGTGAGGGACTGAAATCAACTAATTCAAAAGCGCAGGGACTGAGACCGAGGAAAAGGAGTTGACTGGACCAACTTACACGCACCAACAAGAGTCAGGGACTTAAATTGCAAATATTGTTAAAACACGGAAATTGCACCCGAGGTCCTCGGATTCGTCTAATTTCCGCGCGAGGTCCCTGCAACTGAAACGGATGAAACCCTAGCCTCCGGGTCGACTTTCGCCGCTAACTTGCCGGCGAAGACGGCGGCTTCCACCCGCCGGCGACCCCAGTTCTCAAATCCCCCCATTTTTTTTGTTAAAACAGATCCGTAAAGGGAAGACGAGTCCGACCGAATCCATAAACAATTCCACAGATTCGAACATGGCAATCTCTAGATCGATAAATGCATAATCTGAACCACAATTCACTAATACACGCAGATAGCAGTTTGGATTTAATTATTACACCTTTTGTATATCTTGCAAAACACAGACGATGCTAGATTTTATATACATATAGGTATATACGCATACAGTGGTTCAAACATAAAAGCCAGATTCAAGCATGGATGAATATGTACTGATTCGAATGAAAGCCAGATTCAAGCATGGATGAATATACATGTATTGCGTATGTATATATTGCAAATATATATGCAGACTGTGAAACCATTCCAGGCTATGGTGTTCGAAAATTAATGTATACACACCTGAATCAGCCATGTACGAATCAATGAACAATTAATTTCATAATATCAATGTGTACGTGTATGCCGATACACGAAATTCCCAAATAAATAATATCGCAAATCGATATTTCTCAATAATCCAACAACGATAATAGCTCTGATACCACTTGTAGGATTATATTGTTCCTTAAATCCCGGATCTATCGTGTTGAATTATTGAGAGTATATATATAAATTGAAGCGGAAGCGTACCTGAATCAGCCATTGCTTGCACTATTGGAATTTTGTGGTTTAGATCTTCCAAGTCAACAAGCGGCTCTATATTTCTCTCTGATGATGGAGAGTCAGAAAAGAATGAACAACACCCACACTTGTGACCTGGGGACCATAACCATATATATTTATGACGGCCCGTTAATCTAATTCAGTCCATCATAGAATTAGGAACTCTGGGCCTAGTATCTACACATATAAAGCCCATACTTTAATTTAATTGATGCATAAAAGCCCAATATTCGAAACCGTATTAGATCACTTTAAACGGGCTTAACCGAATATGATAGCCTTTAATTAATACATAATAATTACATATATAAGCCCATATATTCGATTAAAACCTTACAGTTATAACATATATGTGCAGCATAAAACTATAACTACCATCTAATTGCCACGTAGCCACTAATCTATATGGCAGCAAATAACAATACTCATTAAATTATGCATTGCAACTTTGAGTTTATTAATAGTAAGGAAGGATTAGAACATGGATTCGCAAATATATGAGAGCTTTGTCTTTGTTATTAAAGAAAAGAAACAACCATGTCATGTGTACAGGTAATTTGTACAGAAAATTTGAAAGAATGACAATCTTTGACATAAATTTAGCTTTTACACATCAAATCATCTCCGATATCAATAACAACAAAATTTGTAAATTGGTTTGTATAAACTTATGACTCATCTAGACAAATCATGTCTCCAAATGATATTTCCCATAAACAAAAATGCTTCACTTTCCCCTACAACATGAGAAATTAATATTCTCTAAATATTTAAATATTGGATTTTGATAGGATATTTAGTTAGATTAATTTTGAATTGCGTGCAGTGCAATATGTGAAGCCAATGATTAGGTTGTTAGAGATGCTGTTTCGGTATCGCACGCTATGTTTGTTGTTAGATGGAATTTTTCGTTACACCTTTTGAAAGACACGGATTACAATAATGATGGTATTAAGTGGAAGACATGAAATTTTTCATATATATATATATATATATATATATATATATATATATATATATATATATATATATACGAATTAGTAAGTAGTAAAGGTATTAATATGGTAAAACCAAATAATTTAGCAAAGGATTTAATTAGCTTGATTAGATTGGGATATAGGAAAATTCTTAGAAACAAAAAACTCGCCCATAGCCCCACAAGACGCTATTACTTACACAAATAAATACAGAGGACCAGCTTAAGATTTACAAATTATAACGACTGTGTACCTAATATAGAAACAGAAGCTGAAGATGATACAGAAAGCACATTAGTACATACAATAGTTACCTCAGATTTAAAAATCTTATACCCAAGAGAATTAGGAATAAATCTTTCCCCTAAAGAATTACAAGAACTAGAAGATCAATTATTCAAGACTAAACAACTAAAAGAAAACGAATATTTACAATATGATGACATAGGCAATATAATTATAATAGCGTAAGACTAAGATGAACCTCAGATTTAAACAAGTAGTGTACACAAAGAATTTGTAGGAGAAGAAGAAATACCCCCAGAATCACCTAATAATAAAAATACTTATTTTTGGCCAAAAAGTCCTTTTGATCAAGGAGAACCAGTAGGGTTTATTTCAGATATAGGGAACCCTGCTAGAATACCATACTCTAGATATAAAGAACCTCCTGCAGGATATCAGTATGTTTCCCGAGGAGCAGAAAGACCCTTAGAACAGCCTATAACTTTCCAAGCTGAAGGAAAAGCTCAAATTTTAAATATTACGGCACATGATCCTCAAAATTGGACTAATGTATTAGAAGTTTGGAAAAATACTATAATCTCAGATTACTTTAGACGATTTAGAGATACAAATTATAATTTAAAAACAGATGAAATGTATAGATATTTAGAAACCTTTTTAGGAGAAAGTGCTAAAGCTATGTGGGAATCATATAAACAAGAACTTAGAGAGGAGTATGAAAAATTATTAGAAGCAGGACCTAACCCCTATAATTTTGTTAATACAATTTCTGCAATAATAACAGGTTCAGACCCTAATCAAGGACAATTAGGAATTCAGAAAAAATCCATGAGAGAATTAGAACAATTAACTCTTTATAACTGGACAGATGGTATAAAAGTTAAAAACTTTTTAAAACATTATGCGTATTTACTTTCTACATCGGGAAATACGTTTAACCAAGAATTAGGACAAATGAGAAAAATATAACTTTCTCCCCCCACTCTGATACCAATTTAGAGTGGGGGGAGGAGGTTACCTGATTTAGTTATGTTGATGGTGCTGGTGTTCGTCTTGATCCTTCGCGTTTTCTTGCTGCTGGTGTCTTGATCCTTAGCGTTTTCTTGATGCTGGTGTGTAGATCCTACTCGGTACTAGCACTTGTCGATTAGTTTTCTTATGGTTGCTACGGAAATCCCCAAAAAATAAATTTTTTTTTTTTTTTTTTTTTTTTTTTTTTTTTGACACAATATCAAAACATACCAATTGAGATATAACAACTTGTATCTAATCTGCTTCTAATCACGGCACCCGTGGCACTCCGTGAATTAGACTACTTACGTCAACTAATATACGACTCAAACCAACTGCCCTAAACGGCGAACCATGCCTCGGCGGGACTTACACATGAGCCTTTATGACGTAAATATAGTAGGAAAAAGGGCTTTTTACTGCAGATTAAATAATGCTTTTATGTTATACTCAATATGAAATAGATTTTGATTTGAAAACAAGATTCTTACAACGATATTGGAAAATGCAAATTTAGATTAAAAAAGAAGAACTTCTTACAAAACTGAGGAAGAAAGTTTTAGAATATAAAATCTGTACAACAATCTATACAAAGGTAGGGGATTACCTTACAACATAAGAAAAATTAAACAAGGGCTTTCCTTTCTGAAGTCCCTAAGTAATCAACTATACAATCTTTGGATTGGTTTTTCTATAGTGTGGGAAGGTATACGACATAGAGTTCTCTCAACACATGAGATCATTCTGTGTTGTTCAAGTGTTGTGATGTGTGTAGGATGCTATGTGTTCTTGAGTTTCTTCGATGATCTTCTCTGTATGGGATCCTTCCTCTTATATAGAAAAAGAAGGGAGCTCTTCTGATAAACTACGGGTCCTTCTTTACACGCGTCCTGGATTTGCTGGAGAATCTTTGTTAGTGGAGCATTATAGACTGATTATTGTTGTCGTTGCTTGATAATTACTCTGAGTGGGGCTACTGTTTCTGTCGTGGTTTGATGATTACTTCGTCCTTTACTCTGAGTGGGGCTCTTATTCTTGTCATTAGTCCGATGATTACTTCGCCCTTTGGTCTCAAGTCAAAAGTGAACAATATTCTACAAAGTGTTTTGTCGGCCATTGCTTTTGTGACGCCATGGCTTACGTATCAAAATTGTGTCTTTCTATTGTATCCATTGAGTAGTGACCGCTCAAATGTTGTCGTCTTCTATATTGTCTGAGCTATCTGATGACACATCTTCTATTATGGGTTCCTTGTCTTGTGTGGTAGATGAAGTGGGCCGTTTTACTGATGTATTATGGATTTGGGCTAGGGCTTCTTTGACTGCTTGGGCTATTTGTTCTTTTATTGGATTTGTAAGTCTTGGAGGAGATATAGGCCTTAATCGACTTCTTTTGGGCTTTGTAAAATATCTAAGATTTCTTGAGTAGCTAATTCTTCATTAATAGGCTGGCTGTCTGGGCTAGGATAATTAAGAGGGTTTTTTCCTTTATCTACGGGTATGGGCTGAGTATCTGGGCTAAGACCAATAAATTCACTACGTACTAAATATTTGTGTTCTAGCGTATTTTCTGGCGGTGTGGGTGCGTAATTTACAAGAAAATTGTAATTACCACTGGGTTGGCCCAACGTATCCCAGCGTGGTTTATATGAGTCGGTAGCAGGATAAGCCTGCTGATGGCTAAATGGGCCGGTAGTAGGAGGATCAACAGCCTCCTGAGTCTGTTGAGCTTTTGGCAAGCCCATAGCCATTCCAGGATTTGGATAGTCTTTACCAGTAACCTGTTGTACTGGACTAGCTTCTAGCTTGACGGGCCTAGAAGTGCCTTCGATATTCTTTGGAGAATATCCACCCCTCTCCATATTAGATTGGGTTGGAGATACACCCGAAGAACTAGGCTGTGAGAGCTCGCTGTTGAGCTTTTCGCGCTCAAGATAATTTACATATTTATTTAACATATCTCTTTCTTTTCGTAGTTTTAAATTGTCATTATTTAAAATAGTATAATTTTTCTTTAGGCTTTCGCAATGATCACAAAATAAAATCTTTTTATCGGTGTCTTTGTTACCGAATATTCTAACTGAGGTGGTTTAAAATTCCTAAGAGAAGGTGAAATGTAAAAGTTTTTTCCTAAAATATTCCTTGCCGAATTTAAAGCTTCTTCGAAGTCATTAAAACCTTTGTACTGAGGTGAATTAACACCATGTGTGCTATCCATAACTTCTATATAGGAATGAAAAAGTCCTAAAGTTTTTCCTTTTGTAACTACATAATAGTTATACTTCTTTTGTTATTATTAAAATGTTCTCAAAGAGCTCGTAGCGTGCTAAAAATATTTTTGTCTAAAGGGTTTTTGTTGGAGCAAATCCATAAATTATCTAAAAGACATTTTTCTTCTTTAGAGAGGCTTAAAATATGGGGTTGTGGCTGAAAAGAAATATTACTATTAGGATAACTAATAAGTTCGTAATTACCGAATCGTACTTTATCCTGGGTTATATGGATGTCTGGTCTGCGGAATCTCGCCTCCAAAGAAATGAGTTCTTTGTTTGGTGGGAATCCAGGTCTTGGAGGTGGTCGACTCATTCCCGATAAATAAGTTAGAGAGTTTATTGAAAAATTCCTAACAATTGTTAGCTAGAGGGTTAGTCAAATAAATAATGATAATGTTCTTGACTAATAGAATTTTGCAAAGAAACAATTCAGAATTAAATTAATATTTCTTTCTAACATTATTATTTTGGTACTAAATTCCTTAATGGATTGTTTAACTATCCTTGGGAGGAACGTTTTTTGCTATACAAAGGATTAAATATTCCTATAAAAGATGTAATTCAATTTTCTCTTTATAGAGATCTATCTCATATTCACACTTTTTCCTAATTAATTGGGTGATTAGAGGATAATTGTAGGGAAATAATTCCGTCATCTGGTCCTGCAAAACAAAGCAATTTAAAAGTTTGAGTAAAGATTAGTTGTTATTATTAAATCTAAATCAGACTTTTTAATACAATTTTCATGTATAGCTAAAGTTATGATATTTATATACTTATGGTAGCGTTTATGAGCCTGAAGTATATGATGATATGTTTTCGACCATTGTAGAGGATCTTGTGGGTTATTACTAACATCTTGTGGTAGGGTACTTATATTGTCTTGTATAAAGGTAGAACAATTTTTTAGAAAGACTTCTAGACTAATTTGTAAATTAATGAATTCGTGTTGTAGACTGTGTTGTTTGTCTATTAATAATCGTAAAAGAGGTATATTATCAGGGAATAAAAATATATATTGTATACCTGGTGTATCGTAAGGATCTGACATTCTTTGTTTACCTTGTTGTTGTTTTCCTATATGGGTATATCTGAAAAAATAGAAAAAATTTCTCTGCTGAATAATGTTCTTTTCCTAAAGCCTCTATTAATTAAGTGAATTTGGTGATTAATGGAATTAAAAAGCTTTTTGTTTTTTCCTAATGTTTCTTCAAGTATAGGTAGTGTATGAGGGTGAGATTTTTTATCTTGGTCTAACTTAGTATGTAACTGTTGTATACTATTTTCTAAATACTCTAAGGTTCCAATAAGAACTTTTCTTCTTAAGTGTAAATTAAAAAACATTTCTTGGTCTATTTCTAACTCTATTTCTTCTAATTCTTCGACTGGATCGTCTTCTTTGACTTGACTAGGACTACCTCTCCAGTTATCAGTCATTTTGTACTGTAAACAATTTAATAGATTCTAATAATCTCTAAACAGAAAAGGAATTTTATCTTGAAATAAGTTATTTAATTCGGTAGTAGTTAATAGTCTATTTAACTCTTTATATTCATTTCCATAGGCTATAATCTTTTTGACTACTTCAACCTGTTGTTCTAAAGGCAGATATTCATTTTCAATAGCTTGACTAGGTCGTCCTTGTTCCCAATTTTGTTTTTTCCTAGAATATAATTCACTAATTTTTGTTTCTAAATGATAAAGATATCTACTAGCTTGTAGATTTCTAGAGAGAATTTTATTATATTGGGCTCTTTGAGCTTTTTCTTCGTCCGAAAGTCTTTTATTCATTAAAATTCAGTTTGAGTTATGATCCTACTTAATATATCTGCAGCTTTATTTTCTTTTCCTTTTATATGTTCTATAACTATAGTTACTCCAGTGTTTAATATTCTATCTTGAAAAGTCATCCATCTACGCCTACTACTTCCTTTTCTATTGATGTTATTATAATATTTTACAATAGCCTCGCAATCTGTTCTAAGAGTAATTTCAGGTTTAGAAATTATGAATAATTCGAAAGTATCTAAGGCATAACTTATTGCTAATAATTCTGCATCAAGGCTACTCAGTATTCCTTTTTCTTTAAAGGTTCCACTTCCGTATCTACTAATTTGCTCTGAGGTTTTAGGAGAATACTTATTTGGTTTACAGAGGAGTATGGCTCCCCATCCTTTTTCACTTCCGTCTGTTTCTATTATAAGGTAATCGGTATCTAATGGTAATGCTAATTCTGGCAATTGATTTACCATTTCTTTAATTGTTTGAACTAATTTAACATCTTCTGAATTAAAATACCTTTGTCCATTAGTAGATGTTTTTGAATATAAGGGACCTGCTATTTTTCCTAAATCTTTTAAAAAAGGTCTTGCATAATTTACTAATCCTAAGAATTTTTGTAATTCTTTTAACTCTTCAATTTTATCTGGAAATTCTAGGGCCTTCTTAGCTATGTGTGGTTGTAATTTTATTTTTCCATTTCCTATTTTTACACCAAGGAAGTCTATATAGTCTTTAAATAGTTGCATTTTCTTTTTACTAATTATTAATCCGTGATTTAAAAATTCTGCAAAGACAATTTGTAAATGTCCTTTATGTTCTTGTTTATTTTTACTAAAGACTAAAATATCATCTATATAAGTAATAACAAATTTACTATGTTTATTAAATATGTTTTCCATTTCTCTTTGAAATATACTAGGGCATTTTTAATCCAAATGGCATAACTAACCATTCAAAATGTCCTTCAGACAAGTGAATGCAAATTCATTCTATACTATCGTGGTGCATTTTTACTTGCCAAAATCCACTTTTTAAGTCAAATTTACTAAATATTTTACGCTTTGTATTTTATTAATTAATACGCTTTATCGGTATGTTGTAAGCATCATCATAAGTATTATCATTTAAGCGTTTATAATTTATCACCATCCTACTTTTACCTCGTACCTGTTCTGCATGATTATTAACTATGAATGCTGCTGACCTATGCTGACTACTAGATTTCCTAATAACTCCTAGCTTGAGTAACTCATATATGTAATTTAAATTCTTCCATGTCTTTATTAGTGGCTTCAATATTGCTGGTTTTGATTATATAATCTGGGTTTTTTATAGCTAATTTACAAATAACTTTATCTTTTTCCCAATATTTTAAAAGATCTTCGCCTATTATTTCTAATTTTTCTAGCTTAGAGACCAACTGGTCAATGCTTTCTTCTGTTATTAGGTGTTGATATGCTAATTCAGTATTTAAAAAGGTAAAGGTTGTTTTTATTCCTAAAGTTTTAATATCTACTGGTATTAGTTCGGGGTCTAAACTTTCTATTAGTTGACAAGCATAATCTTCTTTACAAGGGCAAGGTTTTTCAGAGGGGAGGGATCCACCACGCTTCTCGGAGCACTCTGATGTAAAAGGTTGTGTGGTAATAGGGGAAAAGAGGGAGTGTTTTTGGAATAAAACGTAATCTTTGGTTAATATTGCACAGCCATTATCCTTAAGTATAAAACTAAGTCCTAGAATAAAATCGGCTCCTGTATATGTAAATGGTCTAACCCAAGTATCTTCAGTAGGTAAGGTATATTCTTTGCTATAGCCACAATTAGTCTGAAAGCTAATTTTAGTAGTTATTGGTTGTTCTGTGTATTGGAAATATTGGCCATCCATTTGTTGGGCACTCATTGGTTGTCTTGCCTGTCTTATGTATTTTTTGGGTATATATTTTTTATCTATTAAGCAGCTAGTACATCCGGAGTCTATGAGTCCTAAACAATCTACGTAATAATTGTTTATTCTTAATCTACATTTAACTTTTATTGTAGTTAATTTAGTTGTATTACAAGTTGTTTGGATTAATTCATTATGAGCTTCTTCTTCTGGTTCAATAAGGATTTGTTTTCCTTTATTTAACTGTGTTTCAATTAATTCTATTCGTTTTTGATGTAATTTAACCGTATCTTCTAATATTTCTATTCGTTTTTTGTAGATTCGTACTTCCTGTTGTTCTAATTCAGTGTAAGTTTCATACTCCTGTTCCAAAACAATCATATTTTTATTAACTAAACATTTTATACATGATTCTGTGTAACATTGTTGACATCTAGCTCTAAGAGAGATATGAGGATATAAATTACAGATAAAACAAGGGATATTGTCATGTCCTTTATATTTTTCCCAATTGTGGTTACATTCTTCTGCTGTATTTACTAAAGTTGTATATTCCGATGTGTCATATAAATTGGAATATTCTGGTTGTTTAAATTCTTGAAGAAGATTGGGTAATTCTTCTTCATCACTACTGTTATGGTATTCTTCCTCTATATCATATGATATTATACTATATATTGATTCTGTATCTGATATACATTCATCTACACATATAAGATCTTCATTTACACATTCTACTAAGGTAGTCTTTTTATCATTAAAATTGGTATTTCTTTTAGGACAATTTCTAGCTAAATGATCTGTACTATTACATATATAACAATTTAGTTTTTGTTTGTACTGTCTATTAGGCTGGAATTTCCGTACATGTTTTTGTTGATTTAAATAAGGTTTTCTAGTATTTGATTTTCTTAAATAATATCTTTTTCCTTTTTGTGGTTTACTATATTTTGGTTTAACCTTCTTCTTTTCTTTAAGGTAACCATATGTTTGTGGAGTATAAATATTTTTGCAAAAATTAAAATCTGTTTGTTTTAATTGTTTTTGTATAGTTAATTCAATACATTTTTCTTCTAAGCATTTAACTACATGAAATAACCTATGTCCTATAGACCATTTTTCATTAGGCCATCGTTTTACATTTTTTAGAGAGTTCCATTTTGTAGTAATTTCTATGCCTAAATCTCCGGGTAATTTATGAAATAATTTTTGTCCTAATTCTTGGTTAAACGTATTTCCCGATGTAGAAAGTAAATACGCATAATGTTTTAAAAAGTTTTTAACTTTTATACCATCTGTCCAGTTATAAAGAGTTAATTGTTCTAATTCTCTCATGGATTTTTTCTGAATTCCTAATTGTCCTTGATTAGGGTCTGAACCTGTTATTATTGCAGAAATTGTATTAACAAAATTATAGGGGTTAGGTCCTGCTTCTAATAATTTTTCATACTCCTCTCTAAGTTCTTGTTTATATGATTCCCACATAGCTTTAGCACTTTCTCCTAAAAAGGTTTCTAAATATCTATACATTTCATCTGTTTTTAAATTATAATTTGTATCTCTAAATCGTCTAAAGTAATCTGAGATTATAGTATTTTTCCAAACTTCTAATACATTAGTCCAATTTTGAGGATCATGTGCCGTAATATTTAAAATTTGAGCTTTTCCTTCAGCTTGGAAAGTTATAGGCTGTTCTAAGGGTCTTTCTGCTCCTCGGGAAACATACTGATATCCTGCAGGAGGTTCTTTATATCTAGAGTATGGTATTCTAGCAGGGTTCCCTATATCTGAAATAAACCCTACTGGTTCTCCTTGATCAAAAGGACTTTTCGGCCAAAAATAAGTATTTTTATTATTAGGTGATTCTGGGGGTATCTCTTCTTCTCCTACAAATTCTTTGTGTACACTACTTGTTTCTGATACAGGTTCATCTTCGTCTTCTGCTATTATAATTATATTGCCTAAATCCACTTCCGTATCTACTAATTTGCTCTGAGGTTTTAGGAGAATACTTATTTGGTAATCGGTTTCTAATGGTAATGCTAACTCTGGCAATTGATTTACCATTCCTTTAATTGTTTGAACTAATTTAACATCTTCTGAATTAAAATACCTTTGTCCATTAGTAGATGTTTTTGAATATAAGGGACCTGCTATTTTTCCTAAATCTTTTAAAAAAGGTCTTGCATAATTTACTAATCCTAAAAATTTTTGTAATTCTTTTAACTCTTCAATTTTATCTGGAAATTCTAGGGCCTTCTTAGCTATGTGTGGTTGTAATTTTATTTTTCCATTTCCTATTTTTACACCAAGGAAGTCTATATAGTCTTTAAATAGTTGCATTTTCTTTTTACTAATTATTAATCCGTGATTTAAAAATTCTGCAAAGACAATTTGTAAATGTCCTTTATGTTCTTGTTTATTTTTACTAAAGACTAAAATATCATCTATATAAGTAATAACAAATTTACTATGTTTATTAAATATGTTTTCCATTTTTCTTTGAAATATACTAGGGGCATTTTTTAATCCAAATGGCATAACTAACCATTCAAAATGTCCTTCAGGACAAGTGAATGCAGTCCATTCTATACTATCAGGGTGCATTTTTACTTGCCAAAATCCACTTTTTAAGTCAAATTTACTAAATATTTTACAGTTTTGTATTTTATTAATTAATACAGTTTTATCAGGTATGTTGTAAGCATCATCATAAGTATTATCATTTAAGCGTTTATAATTTATCACCATCCTACTTTTACCTCGCACTGCTCGCATGATTATTAACTATGAATGTCATTGACCTATCTTTGACTACTAGATTTCCTAATAACTCCTAGCTTGAGTAACTCTGTTATATGTAATTTAAATTCTTCCATGTCTTTATTAGTGGCTTCAATATTGCTGGTTTTGATTATATAATCTGGGTTTTTTATAGCTAATTTACAAATAACTTTATCTTTTTCCCAATATTTTAAAAGATCTTCGCCTATTATTTCTAATTTTTCTAGCTTAGAGACCAACTGGTCAATGCTTTCTTCTGTTATTAGGTGTTGATATGCTAATTCAGTATTTAAAAAGGTAATTTGTAAATCTTAAACTGGTCCTACCGTATTTATTTGTAGACCATTTTTCATTAGGCCATCGTTTTACATTTTTTAGAGAGTTCCATTTTGTAGTAATTTCTATGCCTAAATCTCCGGGTAATTTATGAAATAATTTTTGTAAGAAGTTCTTCTTTTTATGGTTGCTGGTCTTTGATCCTTAACGGGTGTTCGTCTGATCCTTAGCGTTTGCTGCTGGTGTCTTGATCCTTAGCGTTTTCTTGCTGCTGGTGTGTAGATCCTACTCGGTACTTGCACTTGTCGATTATTTTTCTTATGGTTGCTACGGAAATCCCCAAAATTTTTTTTTTTTTTTTTTTTTTTTTTTTTTTTTTTTTGACAAAATATCAAAACATACCAATTGAGATATAACAACTTGTATCTAATCTGCTTCTAATCACGGCACCCGTGGCACTCCGTGAGTTAGACTACTTACGTCAACTAATATACGACTCAAACCAACTGCCCTAAACGGCGAACCATGCCTCGGCGGGACTTACACATGAGCCTTTATGACGTAAATATAGTAGGAAAAGGGCTTTTTACTGCAGATTAAATAATGCTTTTATGTTATACTCAATATGAAATAGATTTTGATTTGAAAACAAGATTTTTACAACGATATTGGAAAATGCAAATTAAGATTAAAATTAAGATTAAAAAAGAAGAACTCCTTACAAAACTGAGGAGAAAAGTTTAGAATATAAAATCTGTACAACAATCTATACAAAGGTAGGGATTACCTTACAACATAAGAAAATAAAACAAGGGCTTTCCTTTCGAAGTCCCCTAAGTAATCAACTATACAATTTTTTGGATTGGTTTTTCTATAGTGTGGGAAGGTATGCGATTACAGAGTTCTCTCAACACATGAGATCATTCTGTGTTTTACAAGTGTTGTGATGTGTGTAGGATGCTATGTGTTCTTGAGTTTCTTCGATGATCTTCTCTGTATGGGATCCTTCCTCTTATATAGAAAAAGAAGGGAGCTCTTCTGATAAACTACGGGTCCTTCTTTACACGCGTCCTGGACTTGCTGGAGAATCTTTGTTAGTGGAGCATTATAGACTGAGTGGAGTCTATTATTGTTGTCGTTGCTTGATAATTACTCTGAGTGGGGCTACTGTTGCTGTCGTGGTTTGATGATTACTTCGTCCTTTGGTATCTGAAGTCAAAAGGTGAATCAATATTCTACAGTGTTTTGTCGGCCATTGCTTTTTGTGACGTCATGGCTTACGTATCAAAATTGTGTCTTTCTATTGTGTCCGCTGAGTAGTGACCGTCTGAAATGTTGTCGTCTTCTATATTGTCTGAGCTATCTGATGACACATCCTGTATTATGGGTTCCTTGTCTTGTGTGGTAGATGAAGTGGGCCGTTTTACTGATGTATTATGGATTTGGGCTAGGGCCTCTTTGACTGCTTGGGCGATTTGTTCTTTTATTGGATTTGTAAGTCTTGGAGGAGATATAGGCCTTAACTGGACTTCTTTTTGGGCTTTTTGTAAAATATCTAAGATTTCTTGAGTAGCTAATTCTTCATTAATAGGCTGGCTATCTGGGCTAGGATAATTAAGAGGGTTTTTTCCCTTATCTATGGGTATGGGCTGAGTATCTGGGCTAAGACCAATAAATTCACTACGTACTGAATATTTGTGTTCTAGCGTATTTTTAAAGCGGTGTGGGTGCGTAATTTACAAGAAAATTGTAATTACCACTGGGTTGGCCCAATGTATCCCAGCGTGGTTTATATGGGTCGGTAGCAGGATAATGCTGATGGCTAAATGGGCCGGTAGTAGGAGGATCAACACCTCCCGAAGTGCATTGAGCTTTTGGCAAGCCCATAGCCATTCCAGGATTTGGATAGTCTTTACCAGTAACCTGTTGTACTGGACTAGCTTCTAGCTTGACGGGCCTAGAAGTGCCTTCGATATTCTTTGGAGAATATCCACCCCTCTCCATATTAGATTGGGTTGGAGATACACCCGAAGAACTGGGCTGTGAGAGCTCGCTGTTGAGCTTTTCTCGCTCAAGATAATTTACATATTTATTTAACATATCTCTTTCTTTTCGTAGTTTTAAATTGTCATTATTTAAAATAGTATAATTTTTCTTTAAGTTTTGAATGATCACAAAATAAAATCTTTTTATCGTTGTCTTTGTTATTTGAATATTCTAACTGAGGTGGTTTAAAATTCCGAAGAGAAGGTGAAATATAAAAGTTTTTTCCTAAAATATTCCTGGCCGAATTTAAAGCTTCTTCGAAGTCATTAAAACCTTTGTACTGAGGTGAATTAACACCATGTGTGCTATCCATAACTTCTATATAGGAATGAAAAAGTCCTAAAGTTTTTCCTTTTGTAACTACATAATAGTTATACTTCTTTTTGTTATTATTAAAATGTTCTGAAAGAGCTCGTAAGCAGGCTAAAAAATATTTTTTGTCTAAAGGGTTTTTGTTGGAGCAAATCCATAAATTGTCTAAAAGACATTTTTCTTCTTTAGAGAGGCTTAAAATATGGGGTTGTGGCTGAAAAGAAAAATTACTATTAGGATAACTAATAAGTTCGTAATTACCGAATCGTACTTTATCTGGGTTATATGGATGTCCTGGTCTAAGTGGAATCTCGCCTCCAGCAAATGAGTTGCTGTTTGGTGGGAATCCTGGTCTTGGAGGTGGTCGACTCATTCCTGATAAATAAGTTAGAGAGTTTATTGAAAAATTCCTAACAATTGTTAGCTAGAGGGTTAGTCAAATAAATAATGATAATGTTCTTGACTAATAGAATTTTGCAGTAAACAATTTTTAATTAAATTAATATTTCGTTCTAAGATTATTATTTTGGTACTAAATTCCTTAATGGATTGTTTAACTATCCTTGGGGGAGGAACGTTTTTTGCTATACAGTGATTAAATATACCTATAAAAAGATGTAATTCAATTTTCTCTTTATATAGATCTATCTCATATTCACACTTTTTCCTAATTAATTGGGTGATTAGAGGATAATTGTAGGGAAATAATTCCGCTCATCAGTCCTGCAAAACAAAGCAATTTAAAAGTTTGAGTAAAGATTAGTTGTTATTATTAGATCTAAATCAGACTTTTTAATACAATTTTCATGTATAGCTAAAGTTATGATATTTATATAATTATGGTAGCGTTTATGAGCCTGAACTATATGATGATATGTTTTCGACCATTGTAGAGGATCTTGTGGGTTATTACTAACATCTTGTGGTAGGGTATTTATATTATCTTGTATAAAGGTAGAACAATTTTTTAGAAAGACTTCTAGACTAATTTGTAAATTAATGAATTCATGTTGTAGACTGTGTTGTTTGTCTATTAATAGTCGTAAAAGAGGTATATTATCAGGGAATAAAAATATATGTTGTATACCTGGTGTATCGTAAGGATCTGACATTCTTTGTTTACCTTGTTGTTGCTTTCCTATATGGGTATATCTGAAAAAATAGAATAAATTTCTCTGCTGAATAATGTTCTTTTCCTAAAGCCTTTATTAATTAAGTGAATTTGGTGATTAATGGAATTAAAAAGCTTTTTGTTTTTTCCTAATGTTTCTTCAAGTATAGGTAGTGTATGAGGGTGAGATTTTTTATCTTGGTCTAACTTAGTATGTAACTGTTGTATACTATTTTCTAAATACTCTAAGGTTCTAATAAGAACTTTTCTTCTTAAGTGTAAGTTAAAAAACATTTCTTGGTCTATTTCTAACTCTATTTCCTCTAATTCTTCGACTGGATCGTCTTCTTTGACTTGACTAGGACTACCTCTCCAGTTATCAGTCATTTTGTACCTGTAAAAAATTTAATATATTCTAATAATCTCTAAACAGAAAAGGAATTTTATCTTGAAATAAGTTATTTAATTCGGTAGTAGTTAATAGTCTATTTAACTCTTTATATTCATTTCCATAGGCTATAATCTTTTTGACTATTTCAACCTGTTGTTCTAAAGGCAAATATTCATTTTCAATAGCTTGACTAGGTCGTCCTTGTTCCCAATTTTGTTTTTTCCTAGAATATAATTCACTAATTTTTGTTTCTAAATGATAAAGATATCTACTAGCTTGTAGATTTCTAGAGAGAATTTTATTGTATTGGGCTCTTTGAGCTTTTTCTTCGTCCGAAAGTCTTTTATTCATTAAAATTCAGTTTGAGTTATGATCCTACTTAATATATCTCATTTTATTTTCTTTTCCTTTTATATGTTCTATAACTATAGTTATTCCAGTGTTTAATATTCTATCTTGAAATGTCATCCATCTACGCCTACTACTTCCTTTTCTATTGATGTTATTATAATATTTTACAATAGCTTATAATCTGCTCTAAGAGTAATTTGTGTTTAGAAATTATGAATAATTCAAAGTATCTAAGGCATAACTTATTGCTAGTAATTCCCATCAAGGCTACTCAAGATTCCTTTTTCTTTAAAGGTTCCACTTCCGTATCTACTAATTTGCTCTGAGTTTTTAGGAGAATACTTATTTGGTTTACAGAGGAGTATGGCTCCCCATCCTTTTTCACTTCCGTCTGTTTCTATTATAAGGTAATCGGTATCTAATGGTAATGCTAACTCTGGCAATTGATTTACCATTCCTTTAATTGTTTGAACTAATTTAACATCTTCTGAATTAAAATACCTTTGTCCATTAGTAGATGTTTTTGAATATAAGGGACCTGCTATTTTTCCTAAATCTTTTAAAAAAGGTCTTGCATAATTTACTAATCCTAAAAATTTTTGTAATTCTTTTAACTCTTCAATTTTATCTGGAAATTCTAGGGCCTTCTTAGCTATGTGTGGTTGTAATTTTATTTTTCCATTTCCTATTTTTACACCAAGGAAGTCTATATAGTCTTTAAAGAGTTGCATTTTCTTTTTACTAATTATTAATCCGTGATTTAAAAATTCTGCAAAGACAATTTGTAAATGTCCTTTATGTTCTTGTTTATTTTTACTAAAGACTAAAATATCATCTATATAAGTAATAACAAATTTACTATGTTTATTAAATATGTTTTCCATTTTTCTTTGAAATATACTAGGGCATTTTTTAATCCAAATGGCATAACTAACCATTCAAAATGTCCTTCAGGACAAGTGAATGCAGTCCATTCTATACTGTCAGGGTGCATTTTTACTTGCCAAAATCCACTTTTTAAGTCAAATTTACTAAATATTTTACAGTTTTGTATTTTATTAATTAATACAGCTTTATCGTGTATGTTGTAAGCATCATCATAAGTATTATCATTTAAGCGTTTATAATTTATCACCATCCTACTTTTTACCTGCATTGCTCTTCGCATGATTATTAACTATGAATGTCACGACCTATGTCGACTACTAGATTTCCTAATAACTCCTAGCTTGAGTAACTCTCTGTTATATGTAATTTAAATTCTTCCATGTCTTTATTAGTGGCTTCAATATTCTTGGTTTTGATTATATAATCTGGGTTTTTTATGGCTAATTTACAAATAACTTTATCTTTTTCCCAATATTTTAAAAGATCTTCGCCTATTATTTCTAATTTTTCTAACTTGGAGACCAACTGGTCAATGCTTTCTTCTGTTATTAGGTGTTGATATGCTAATTCAGTATTTAAAAAGGTAAAGGTTGTTTTTATTCCTAAAGTTTTAATATCTACTGGTATTAGTTCGGGGTCTAAACTTTCTATTAGTTGACAAGCATAATCTTCTTTACAAGGGCAAGGTTTTTCAAATTTTTCAGATGGTTCAGAGGGGGATTCACCACGCTTCTCGGAGCACTCTGATGTAAAAGGTTGTGTGGTAATAGGGGAAAAGAGGGAATGTTTTTGAAATAAAACGTAATCTTTGGTTAAGATTGCACAGCCATTATCTTTAAGTATAAAACTAAGTCCTAGAATAAAATCAGCTCCTGTATAGGTAAATGGTCTAACCCAAGTATCTTCAGTAGGTAAGGTATATTCCTTGCTATAGCCACAATTAGTCTGAAAGCTAATTTTAGTAGTTATTGGTTGTTCTGTATATTGGAAATATTGGCCATCCATTTGTTGGGCACTCATTGGTTGTCTTGCCTGCCTTATGTATTTTTCTGTATATATTTTTATCTATTAAACAAATTAGTACATCCCGAGTCTATGAGTCCTAAACAATCTACGTAATAATTGTTTATTCTTAATCTACATTTAACTTTTATTGTAGTTAATTTAGTTGTATTACAAGTTGTTTGGATTAATTCATTATGAGCTTCTTCTTCCTGGTTCAATAAGGATTTGTTTTCCTTTATTTAACTGTGTTTCAATTAATTCTATTCGTTTTTGATGTAATTTAACCGTATCTTCTAATATTTCTATTCGTTTTTTGTAGATTCGTACTTCCTGTTGTTCTAATTCAGTGTAAGTTTCATACTCCTGTTCCAAAACAATCATATTTTTATTAACTAAACATTTTATACAGGATTCTGTGTAACATTGTTGACATCTAGCTCTAAGAGAGATATGAGGGTATAAATTACAGATAAAACAGGGGATATTGTCATGTCCTTTGTATTTCTCCCAATTGTGGTTACATTCTTCATTGTATTTACTAGAGTTGTATATTCCGATGTGTCATATAAATTTGAGTATTCTCAGTTTGTTTAAATTCTTGAAGAAGATTGGGTAATTCTTCTTCATCACTCTTTGTTATGGTATTCTACATCTATATCATATGATATTATACTATATATTGATTCTCAGATTCGATATACATTCATCTACACATATAAGATCTTCATTTACACATTCTACTAAGGTGGTTTTTTTATCATTAAAATTGGTATTTCTTTTAGGACAATTTCTAGCTAAATGATCTTTACTATTACATATATAACAATTTAGTTTTTGTTTGTATTGTCTATTAGGCTGGAATTTCCGTACATGTTTTTGTTGATTTAAATAAGGTTTTCTAGTATTTGATTTTCTTAAATAATATCTTTTTCCTTTTTGTGGTTTACTATATTTTGGTTTCACCTTCTTCTTTTCTTTAAGGTAACCATATGTTTGTGGAGTATAAATATTTTTGCAAAAATTAAAATCTGTTTGTTTTAATTGTTTTTGTATAGTTAATTCAATACATTTTTCTTCTAAGCATCTAACTACATGAAATAACCTATGTCCTATAGACCATTTTTCATTAGGCCATCGTTTTACATTTTTTAGAGAGTTCCATTTTGTAGTAATTTCTATGCCTAAATCTCCGGGTAATTTATGAAATAACTTTTGTCCTAATTCTTGGTTAAACGTATTTCCCGATGTAGAAAGTAAATATGCATAATGTTTTAAAAAGTTTTTAACTTTTATACCATCTCATCTGATTATAAAGAGTTAATTGTTCTAATTCTCTCATGGATTTTTTCTGAATTCCTAATTGTCCTTGATTAGGGTCGGAACCTGTTATTATTGCAGAAATTGTATTAACAAAATTATAGGGGTTAGGTCCTGCTTCTAATAATTTTTCGTACTCCTCTCTAAGTTCTTGTTTATATGATTCCCACATAGCTTTAGCACTTTCTCCTAAAAAAGTTTCTAAGTATCTATACATTTCATCTGTTTTTAAATTATAATTTGTATCTCTAAATCGTCTAAAGTAATCTGAGATTATAGTATTTTTCCAAACTTCTAATACATTAGTCCAATTTTGAGGATCATGTGCCGTAATATTTAAAATTTGAGCTTTTCCTTCAGCCTGGAAAGTTATAGGCTGTTCTAAGGGTCTTTCTGCTCCTTGGGAAACATACTGATATCCTGCAGGAGGTTCTTTATATCTAGAGTATGGTATTCTAGCAGGGTTCCCTATATCTGAAATAAACCCTACTGGTTCTCCTTGATCAAAAGGACTTTTTGGCCAAAAATAAGTATTTTTATTATTAGGTGATTCTGGGGGTATTTCTTCTTCTCCTACAAATTCTTTGTGTACACTACTTGTTTCTGATACAGGTTCATCTTCGTCTTCTGCTATTATAATTATATTGCCTATGTCATCATATTGTAAATATTCGTTTTCTTTTAATTGTTTAGTTTTGAATAGTTGATCTTCTAGTTCTTGTAATTCTTTAGGGGAAAGATTTATTCCTAATTCTCTGGGGTATAAGATTTTTAAATCTGAGGTAACTATTGTATGTACTAATGTGCTTTCTGTATCATCTTCAGCTTCTGTTTCTATATTAGGTACAGTCGTATAATTTGTAAATCTTAAACTGGTCCTACCGTATTTATTTGTGTAAGTAATAGCGTCTTGTGGGGCTATGGACGAGTTTTTTGCTTCTAAGAATTTTCCTATATCCCAATCTAATCCTGCTAATTCGTCACTGCTAAATTCGACTGGTTTTACCATATTAATACCTTTACTACTTACTAATTCTACTGCTTTTTCTGTATAAATCCTATACTTATTACTTGATGTTTTTGAGCATCTTCCTAATACTCCTATGGCTAATATTAAATTATCACCTGATTCTACATCTTTGTATCCTTTGGTTTGAATTCCTATTTTAATATGTTTAGTAAAATCATTTATATTTATAGTTATATCTGGACTACAGTATATTAATCCTTTATTATTATTCATGTCTATTTCACTGCTAGCTATCATACTTTTTTCTATGTTTGTTCTTCTGCTATCAAATATAGTTACTAGTACTTTACTGCCTAAATTTTTTCTCATTTGTCCTTTTACTCCGATAGCTATAAGTCCTATATGTATAAACTGGTAGTTTAGTTTTATTATCCTATCAGTTCCTTGTTTTGAAATTATATTGAAAGTTTTGTGTTGATTTTTTATACATTGAACAGACATTTCCTGGCTATGCTTATAAAATTGTGTAGAGGATTCGAATAGTCCTTTATTATATAATACTTCCGGTTTTAGTAATTGTAAGCCTTCTGTTTGGAATTTATGGAAATCTTGTTCTGGGTTTATAATTTCTTCTATAGTATTATTATATTTTTCTTTTTTGCTAAGGACTTTTTCTAATAGATTACGAGGTCTGGTACTAGTAGAAGGTCTATTACTACTTTCGACTATATCCATTTTTAGTCAGAATCGGTATAGGTTTCTTTTCTGTATTGGATAAATTTATAAGTGGAGGTTGAGGATGAACTACTAGCTTGCTGGGGTTCTAAGGTTAAATTTTTTATTTTGTCAGTTATTATTTTTAGATCAGAATAAAATTCGTCTCCTTCTTCTGTTTTTTCTAATTTTTTAGTAAATTTATCTAACGTATTTTGTAAAGTATCCTGAATATGTGTTATTGTACGTGTAGGGTGAGCAGTATCTTTTTCTAAAAGTGTAGTGTTTTGCGATTGTATGTAATCTAAATTATGGTGTAATTTTTCTAATAAAATTCCGAAATTAACTAATTTTTCTTCTAAAGAAGTTATCCGTTTATGAAAATGATTAGAGCTATTTATGAGTAAGTCTATTATGGCGTTTTGACTAGGATCTTGCGAATATAAACTATGTTTATGATCTTTATCAAAATTACAAATAATTTTTCCTTTTTCCGAAACTGGACTTAATCTATTTATGTCTTGTTCTAGTTCTAATCCTAAAACCAACTTTTTATCTATTTTAGCTAATTCCAGGGTACGTATTACTATTGCTCTGATACCAATTTAGAGTGGGGGGAGGTTACCTGATTTAGTTATGTTGATGGTGCTGGTCTTTGATCCTTAACGGGTGTTCGTCTGATCCTTAGCGTTTGCTGCTGGTGTCTTGATCCTTAGCGTTTTCTTGCTGCTGGTGTGTAGATCTATACAGAAAAAGCAGTAGAATTAGTAAGTAGTAAAGGTATTAATATGGTAAAACCAGTCGAATTTAGCAGTGACGAATTAGCCGGATTAGATTGGGATATAGGAAAATTCTTAGAAACAAAAAACTCGTCCATAGCCCCACAAGACGCTATTACTTATACAAATAAATACGGTAGGACCAGTTTAAGATTTACAAATTATACGACTGTACCTAATATAGAAACAGAAGCTGAAGATGATACAGAAAGCACATTAGTACATACAATAGTTACCTCAGATTTAAAAATCTTATACCCAAAAGAATTAGGAATAAATCTTTCCCCTAAAGAATTACAAGAACTAGAAGATCAATTATTCAAGACTAAACAACTAAAAGAAAACGAATATTTACAATATGATGAAATAGGCAATATAATTATAATAGCGTAAGACTAAGATGAACTCAGATCGTAAACAAGTAGTGTACACAAAGAATTTGTAGGAGAAGAAGAGATACCCCCAGAATCACCTAATAATAAAAATACTTATTTTTGGCCGAAAAGTCCTTTTGATCAAGGAGAACCAGTAGGGTTTATTTCAGATATAGGGAACCCTGCTAGAATACCATACTCTAGATATAAAGAACCTCCTGCAGGATATCAGTATGTTTCCCGAGGAGCAGAAAGACCCTTAGAACAGCCTATAACTTTCCAAGCTGAAGGAAAAGCTCAAATTTTAAATATTACGGCACATGATCCTCAAAATTGGACTAATGTATTAGAAGTTTGGAAAAATACTATAATCTCAGATTACTTTAGACGATTTAGAGATACAAATTATAATTTAAAAACAGATGAAATGTATAGATATTTAGAAACCTTTTTAGGAGAAAGTGCTAAAGCTATGTGGGAATCATATAAACAAGAACTTAGAGAGGAGTATGAAAAATTATTAGAAGCAGGACCTAACCCCTATAATTTTGTTAATACAATTTCTGCAATAATAACAGGTTCAGACCCTAATCAAGGACAATTAGGAATTCAGAAAAATCCATGAGAGAATTAGAACAATTAACTCTTTATAATCGATTGATGGTATAAAAGTTAAAAACTTTTTAAAACATTATGATTTACTTTCTACATCGGAAATACGTTTAACCAAGAATTAGGACAAAAATTATTTCATAAATTACCTGGAGATTTAGGCATAGAAATTACTACAAAATGGAACTCTCTAAAAATGTAAACGATGGCCTAATGAAAAATGGTCTATAGGACATAGGTTATTTCATGTAGTTAAATGCTTAGAAGAAAAATGTATTGAATTAACTATACAAAAACAATTAAAACAAACAGATTTTAATTTTTGCAAAAATATTTATACTCCACAAACATATGGTTACCATAAAGAAAAGAAGAAGGTTAAACCAAAATATAGTAAACCACAAAAAGGAAAAAGATATTATTTAAGAAAATCAAATACTAGAAAACCTTATTTAAATCAACAAAAACATGTACGGAAATTCCAGCCTAATAGACAATACAAACAAAAACTAAATTGTTATATATGTAATAGTACAGATCATTTAGCTAGAAATTGTCCTAAAAGAAATACCAATTTTAATGATAAAAAGACTACCTTAGTAGAATGTGTAAATGAAGATCTTATATGTGTAGATGAATGTATATCAGATACAGAATCAATATATAGTATAATATCATATGATATAGAGGAAGAATACCATAACAGTAGTGATGAAGAAGAATTACCCAATCTTCTTCAAGAATTTAAACAACTTGAATATTCCAATTTATATGACACATCGAATATACAACTTTAGTAAATACAGTAAGAATGTAACCACAATTGGGAAAAATATAAAGGACATGACAATATCCCTTGTTTTATCTGTAATTTATATCCTCATATCTCTCTTAGAGCTAGATGTCAACAATGTTACACAGAATCATGTATAAAATGTTTAGTTAATAAAAATATGATTGTTTTGGAACAGGAGTATGAAACTTACACTGAATTAGAACAACAGGAAGTACGAATCTACAAAAAACGAATAGAAATATTAGAAGATACGGTTAAATTACATCAAAAACGAATAGAATTAATTGAAACACAAGTTAAATAAAGGAAAACAAATCCTTATTGAACCAGTAAGAAGAAGCTCATAATGAATTAATCCAAACAACTTGTAATACAACTAAATTAACTACAATAAAAGTTAAATGTAGATTAAGAATAAACAATTATTACGTAGATTGTTTAGGACTCATAGACTCCGGATGTACTAGCTGCTTAATAGATAAAAAATATATACCCAAAAAATACATAAGACAGGCAAGACAACCAATGAGTGCCCAACAAATGGATGGCCAATATTTCCAATACACAGAACAACCAATAACTACTAAAATTAGCTTTCAGACTAATTGTGGCTATAGCAAAGAATATACCTTACCTACTGAAGATACTTGGGTTAGACCATTTACATATACAGGAGCCGATTTTATTCTAGGACTTAGTTTTATACTTAAGGATAATGGTCAGCAATATTAACCAAAGATTACGTTTTATTCCAAAAACACTCCCTCTTTTCCCCTATTACCACACAACCTTTTACATCAGAGTGCTCCGAGAAGCGTGGTGGATCCCTCCCCTCTGAAAAACCTTGCCCTTGTAAAGAAGATTATGCTTGTCAACTAATAGAAAGTTTAGACCCCGAACTAATACCAGTAGATATTAAAACTTTAGGAATAAAAACAACCTTTACCTTTTTAAATCGAATTAGCATATCAACACCTAATAACATAAGAAAGCATTGACCAGTTGGTCTCTAAGCTAGAAAAATTAGAAATAATAGGCGAAGATCTTTTAAAATATTGGGAAAAAGATAAAGTTATTTGTAAATTAGCTATAAAAAACCCAGATTATATAATCAAAACCAGCAATATTGAAGCCACTAATAAAGACATGGAAGAATTTAAATTACATATAACAGAGTTACTCAAGCTAGGAGTTATTAGGAAATCTAGTAGTCAGCATAGGTCAGCAGCATTCATAGTTAATAATCATGCAGAACAGGTACGAGGTAAAAGTAGGATGGTGATAAATTATAAACGCTTAAATGATAATACTTATGATGATGCTTACAACATACCTGATAAAATTGTATTAATTAATAAAATACAAAACTGTAAAATATTTAGTAAATTTGACTTAAAAAGTGGATTTTGGCAAGTAAAAATGCACCCTGATAGTATAGAATGGACTGCATTCACTTGTCCTGAAGGACATTTTGAATGGTTAGTTATGCCATTTGGATTAAAAAATGCCCCTAGTATATTTCAAAGAAAAATGGAAAACATATTTAATAAACATAGTAAATTTGTTATTACTTATATAGATGATATTTTAGTCTTTAGTAAAAATAAACAAGAACATAAAGGACATTTACAAATTGTCTTTCTTGAAATTTTTAAATCACGGATTAATAATTAGTAAAAAGAAAATGCAACTATTTAAAGACTATATAGACTTCCTTGGTGTAAAAATAGGAAATGGAAAAATAAAATTACAACCACACATAGCTAAGAAGGCCCTAGAATTTCCAGATAAAATTGAAGAGTTAAAAGAATTACAAAAATTCTTAGGATTAGTAAATTATGCAAGACCTTTTTTAAAAGATTTAGGAAAAATAGCAGGTCCCTTATATTCAAAAACATCTACTAATGGACAAAGGTATTTTAATTCAGAAGATGTTAAATTAGTTCAAACAATTAAAGAAATGGTAAATCAATTGCCAGAATTAGCATTACCATTAGATACCGATTACCTTATAATAGAAACAGACGGAAGTGAAAAAGGATGGGGAGCCATACTCCTCTCAGAAACCAAATAAGTATTCTCCTAAAACCTCGTGAGCAAATTAGTAGATACGGAAGTGGAACCTTTAAAGAAAAAGGAATACTGAGTAGCCTTGATGCAGAATTATTAGCAATAAGTTATGCCTTAGATACTTTCGAATTATTCATAATTTCTAAACCTGAAATTACTCTTAGAACAGATTGCGAGGCTATTGTAAAATATTATAATAACATCAATAGAAAAGGAAGTAGTAGGCGTAGATGGATGACTTTTCAAGATAGAATATTAAACACTGGAGTAACTATAGTTATAGAACATATAAAAGGAAAAGAAAATAAAGCTGCAGATATATTAAGTAGGATCATAACTCAAACTGAATTTTAATGAATAAAAGACTTTCGGACGAAGAAAAAGCTCAAAGAGCCCAATATAATAAAATTCTCTCTAGAAATCTACAAGCTAGTAGATATCTTTATCATTTAGAAACAAAAATTAGTGAATTATATTCTAGGAAAAAACAAAATTGGGAACAAGGACGACCTAGTCAAGCTATTGAAAATGAATATCTGCCTTTAGAACAACAGGTTGAAGTAGTCAAAAAGATTATAGCCTATGGAAATGAATATAAAGAGTTAAATAGACTATTAACTACTACCGAATTAAATAACTTATTTCAAGATAAAATTCCTTTTCTGCTTAGAGATTATTAGAATCTATTAAATTGTTTACAGGTACAAAATGACTGATAACTGGAGAGGTAGTCCTAGTCAAGTCAAAGAAGATGATCCAAATTAAGAATTAGAAGAAATAGAGTTAGAAATAGACCAAGAAATGTTTTTAATTTACACTTAAGAAGAAAAGTTCTTATTGGAACCTTAGAGTATTTAGAAAATAGTATACAACGCTTACATACTAAGTTAGACCAAGATAAAAATCTCACCCTCATACACTACCTATACTTGAAGAAACATTAGGAAAAAACAAAAAGCTTTTTAATTCCATTAATCACCAAATTCACTTAATTAATAGAGGCTTTAGGAAAAGAACATTATTCAGCAGAGAAATTTTTTCTATTTTTTCAGATATACCCATATAGGAAAACAACAACAAGGTAAACAAAGAATGTCGATCCTTACGATACACCGTGTATACAATATATATTTTTATTCCCCGATAATATACCTCTTTTCACGATTATTAATAGACAAACAACACAGTCTACAACACTAATTCATTAATTTACAAATTAGTCTAGAAGTCTTTCTAAAAATTGTTCTACCTTTATACAAGACAATATAAGTACCCTACCACAAGATGTTAGTAATAACCCACAAGATCCTCTACAATGGTCGAAAACATATCATCATATACTTCAGGCTCATAAACGCTACCATAAGTATATAAATATCATAACTTTAGCTATACATGAAAATTGTATTAAAAAGTCTGATTTAGATTTAATAATAACAACTAATCTTTACTCAAACTTTTAAATTGCTTTGTTTTGCAGGACCAGATGACGGAATTATTTCCCTACAATTATCCTCTAATCACCCAATTAATTAGGAAAAAGTGTGAATATGAGATAGATCTCTATAAAGAGAAAATTGAATTACATCTTTTTATAGGAATATTTAATCACTGTATAGCAAAAAACGTTCCTCCCCCAAGGATAGTTAAACAATCCATTAAGGAATTTAGTACCAAAATAATAATGTTAGAAAGAAATATTAATTTAATTACGAATTGTTTATCGCAAAATTCTATTAGTCAAGAACATTATCATTATTTATTTGACTAACCCTCTAGCTAACAATTGTTAGGAATTTTTCAATAAACTCTCTAACTTATTTATCGTGAATGAGTCGACCACCTCCAAGACTGGATTCCCACCAAACAAAGAACTCATTTGTCGGAGGCGAGATTCCGCTTAGACCAGGACATCCATATAACCCGGATAAAGTACGATCTCTAATTACGAACTTATTAGTTATCCTAATAGTAATATTTCTTTTCACCACAACCCCATATTTTAAGCCTCTCTAAAGAAGAAAAATGTCTTTTAGATAATTTATGGATTTGCTCCAACAAAAACCCTTTAGACAAAAAATATTTTTAGCGCTTACGAGCTCTTTCGTAACATTTTAATAATAACAAAAGAAGTATAACTATTATGTAGTTACAAAAGGAAAAACTTTAGGACTTTTTCATTCCTATATAGAAGTTATGGATAGCACACATGGTGTTAATTCACCTCAAGACAAAGGTTTTAATGACTTCAAGAAGCTTTAAATTCGGCCAGGAATATTTTAGGAAAAAACTTTTACATTTCACCTTCTCTTAGGAATTTTAAACCACCGCAGTTAGAATATTCAAGAACAAAAGACACCGATAAAAAGATTTTATTTTGTGATCATTGAAAGCCTAAAGAAAAATTATACTATTTTAAATAATGACAATTTAAAACTACGAAAAGAAAGAGATATGTTAAATAAATATGTAAATTATCTTGAGCCTTGAAAAGCTCAACAAATGAGCTCTCACAAATTCTAGTTCTTCGGTGTATCTCCAACCCAATCTAATATGGAGAGGGGTGGATATTCTCCAAAGAATATCGAAGGCACTTCTAGGCCCGCTGCTAGAAGCTAGTCCAAGACAACAAAGTTACCGGGTAAAGACTATCCAAATCCTGGAATGGCTATGGGCTTGCCAAAAGCTCAACAGACTCAGGAGGCTGTTGATCCTCCTACTACCGGCCCATTTAGCCATCAGCAGGCTTATCCTGCTACCGACTCATATAAACCACGCTGGGATACGTTGGGCCAACCCAGTGGTAATTACAATTTTCTTGTAAATTACGCACCCACACCGCCAGAAAATACGCTAGAACACAAATATTTAGTACGTAGTGAATTTATTGGTCTTAGCCCAGATACTCAGCCCATACCCGTAGATAAAGGAAAAAACCCTCTTAATTATCCTAGCCCAGACAGCCAGCCTATTAATGAAGAATTAGCTACTCAAGAAATCTTAGATATTTTACAAAAGCCCAAAAGAAGTCCGATTAAGGCCTATATCTCCTCCAAGACTTACAAATCCAATAAAAGAACAAATAGCCCAAGCAGTCAAAGAAGCCCTAGCCCAAATCCATAATACATCAGTAAAACGGCCCACTTCATCTACCACACTAGACAAGGAACCCATAATAGAAGATGTGTCATCAGATAGCTCAGACAATATAGAAGACGACAACATTTCAGACGGTCACTACTCAGCGGATACAATAGAAAGACACAATTTTGATACGTAAGCCATGACGTCACAAAAAGCAATGGCCGACAAAACACTGTAGAATATTGTTCACTTTTTGACTTCAGAGACCAAAGGACGAAGTAATCATCAGACCACGACAGTAACAGTAGCCCCACTCAGAGTAAAGGACGAAGTAATCATCAAACCACGACAGAAACAGTAGCCCCACTCAGAGTAATTATCAAGCAACGACAACAATAATCAGTCTATAATGCTCCACTAACAAAGATTCTCCAGCAAATCCAGGACGCGTGTAAAGAAGGACCCGTAGTTTATCAGAAGAGCTCCCTTCTTTTTCTATATAAGAGGAAGGATCCCATACAGAGAAGATCATCGAAGAAACTCAAGAACACATAGCATCCTACACACATCACAACACTTGAACAACACAGAATGATCTCATGTGTTGAGAGAACTCTGTAATCGTATACCTTCCCACACTATAGAAAAACCAATCCAAAGATTGTATAGTTCAGTTACTTAGGGGACTTCCCGAAAGGGAAAGCCCTTGTTTTATTTTTCTTATGTTGTAAGGTAATCCCCTACCTTTGTATAGATTGTTGTACAGATTTTATATTCTAAACTTTCTTCCTCAGTTTTGTAAGAAGTTCTTCTTTTTTAATCTAAATTTGCATTTTCCAATATCGTTGTAAGAATCTTGTTTTCAAATCAAAATCTATTTCATATTGAGTATAACATAAAAGCATTATTTAATCTGCAGTAAAAAGCCCTTTTTCCTACTATATTTACGTCATAAAGGCTCATGTGTAAGTCCCGCCGAGGCATGGTTCGCCGTTTAGGGCAGTTGGTTTGAGTCGTATATTAGTTGACGTAAGTAGTCTAATTCACGGAGTGCCACGGGTGCCGTGATTAGAAGCAGATTAGATACAAGTTGTTATATCTCAATTGGTATGTTTTGATATTGTGTCAAAAAAAAAAAAAAAAAAATATTTTTGGGGATTTCCGTAGCAACCATAAGAAAACTAATCGACAAGTGCTAGTACCGAGTAGGATCTACACACCAGCATCAAGAAAACGCTAAGGATCAAGACACCAGCAGCAAGAAAACGCGAAGGATCAAGACGAACACCAGCACCATCAACATAACTAAATCAGGTAACCTCCTCCCCCCACTCCAAATTGGTATCAGAGCAATAGTAATACGTACCCTGGAATTAGCTAAAATAGATAAAAAGTTGGTTTTAGGATTAGAACTAGAACAAGACATAAATAGATTAAGTCCAGTTTCGGAAAAAGGAAAACTTATTTGTAATTTTGATAAAGATCATAAACATAGTCTATACTCTCAAGATCCTAGTCAAAACGCCATAATAGACTTACTCATAAACAGCTCTAATCATTTTCATAAACGGATAACTTCTTTAGAAGACAAATTAATTAATTTCGGAATTTTATTAGAAAAATTACACCATAATTTAGATTACATACAATCGCAAAACACTACACTTTTAGAAAAAGATACTGCTCACCCTACACGTACTATAACACATATTCAGGATACTTTACAAAATACGTTAGATAAATTTACTAAAAAATTAGAAAAAACAGAAGAAGGAGACGAATTTTATTCTGATCTAAAAATAATAACTGACAAAATAAAAAATTTAACCATAGAACCCCAGCAAGCTAGTAGTTCATCCTCAACCTCCACTTATAAATTTATCCAGTACAGAAAAGAAACCTATACAGATTCTGACTAAAAATGGATATAGTCGAAAGTAGTAATAGACCTTCTACTAGTACTGCACTGTAATCTATTAGAAAAAGTCCTTAGCAAAAAGGAAAAATATAATAATACTATAGAAGAAATTATAAACCCAGAACAAGATTTCCATAAATTCCAAACAGAAGGCTTACAATTACTAAAACCAGAAGTATTATATAATAAAGGACTATTCGAATCCTCTACACAATTTTATAAGCATAGCCAGGAAATGTCTGTTCAATGTATAAAAAATCAACACAAAACTTTCAATATAATTTCAAAACAAGGAACTGATAGAATAATAAAACTAAACTACCAGTTTATACATATAGGACTTATAGCTATCGGAGTAAAAGGACAAATGAGAAAAAATTTAGGCAGTAAAGTATTAGTAACTATATTTGACAGCAGAAGAACAAATATAGAAAAAAGTATGATAGCTAGCAGTGAAATAGACATGAATAATAATAAAGGATTAATATACTGTAGTCCAGATATAACCATAAATATAAATGATTTTACTAAACATATTAAAATAGGAATTCAAACCAAAGGATACGAAGATGTAGAATCAGGTGATAATTTAATATTAGCCATAGGAGTATTAGGAAGATGCTCAAAAACATCATTGAACTAATTTAACATCTTCTGAATTAAAATACCTTTGTCCATTAGTAGATGTTTTTGAATATAAGGGACCTGCTATTTTTCCTAAATGTAGTTACAAAAGGAAAAACTTTAGGACTTTTTCATTCCTATATAGAAGTTATGGATAGCACACATGGTGTTAATTCACCTCAGTACAAAGGTTTTAATGACTTCGAAGAAGCTTTAAATTCGGCCAGGAATATTTTAGGAAAAAACTTTTACATTTCACCTTCTCTTAGGAATTTTAAACCACCTCAGTTAGAATATTCAGTAACAAAAGACACTGATAAAAAGATTTTATTTTGTGATCATTGCGAAAGCCTAAAGAAAAATTATACTATTTTAAATAATGACAATTTAAAACTACGAAAAGAAAGAGATATGTTAAATAAATATGTAAATTATCTTGAACGCGAAAAGCTCAACAGCGAGCTCTCACAGCCTAGTTCTTCGGGTGTATCTCCAACCCAATCTAATATGGAGAGGGGTGGATATTCTCCAAAGAATATCGAAGGCACTTCTAGGCCCGTCAAGCTAGAAGCTAGTCCAGTACAACAGGTTACTGGTAAAGACTATCCAAATCCTGGAATGGCTATGGGCTTGCCAAAAGCTCAACAGACTCAGGAGGCTGTTGATCCTCCTACTACCGGCCCATTTAGCCATCAGCAGGCTTATCCTGCTACCGACTCATATAAACCACGCTGGGATACGTTGGGCCAACCCAGTGGTAATTACAATTTTCTTGTAAATTACGCACCCACACCGCCAGAAAATACGCTAGAACACAAATATTTAGTACGTAGTGAATTTATTGGTCTTAGCCCAGATACTCAGCCCATACCCGTAGATAAAGGAAAAAACCCTCTTAATTATCCTAGCCCAGACAGCCAGCCTATTAATGAAGAATTAGCTACTCAAGAAATCTTAGATATTTTACAAAAAGCCCAAAAAGAAGTCCAGTTAAGGCCTATATCTCCTCCAAGACTTACAAATCCAATAAAAGAACAAATAGCCCAAGCAGTCAAAGAAGCCCTAGCCCAAATCCATAATACATCAGTAAAACGGCCCACTTCATCTACCACACAAGACAAGGAACCCATAATAGAAGATGTGTCATCGATAGCTCGCATAATATAGAAGACGACAACATTTCAGACGGTCACTACTCAGCGGATACAATAGAAAGACACAATTTTGATACGTAAGCCATGACGTCACAAAAAGCAATGGCCGACAAAACATCAGAGAATATTGTTCACTTTGACTTCAGAGACCAAAGGACGAAGTAATCATCGGACTACCACAGCGATGTGAGCCCCACTCAGAGTAAAGGGCTAAGTAATCATCAAACCACGTAAAACAAGAGCCCACTCAGAGTAATTATCAAGCAACGACAACAATAATCAGTCTATAATGCTCCACTAACAAAGATTCTCCAGCAAATCCAGGACGCGTGTAAAGAAGGACCCGTAGTTTATCAGAAGAGCTCCCTTCTTTTTCTATATAAGAGGAAGGATCCCATACAGAGAAGATCATCGAAGAAACTCAAGAACACATAGCATCCTACACACATCACAACACTTGAACAACACAGAATGATCTCATGTGTTGAGAGAACTCTGTAATCGTATACCTTCCCACACTATAGAAAAACCAATCCAAAGATTGTATAGTTCAGTTACTTAGGGGACTTCCCGAAAGGGAAAGCCCTTGTTTTATTTTTCTTATGTTGTAAGGTAATCCCCTACCTTTGTATAGATTGTTGTACAGATTTTATATTCTAAAACTTTCTTCCTCAGTTTTGTAAGAAGTTCCTAAAACCTCAGAGCAAATTAGTAGATACGGAAGTGGAACCTTTAAAGAAAAAGGAATACTGAGTAGCCTTGATGCAGAATTATTAGCAATAAGTTATGCCTTAGATACTTTCGAATTATTCATAATTTCTAAACCTGAAATTACTCTTAGAACAGATTGCGAGGCTATTGTAAAATATTATAATAACATCAATAGAAAAGGAAGTAGTAGGCGTAGATGGATGACTTTTCAAGATAGAATATTAAACACTGGAGTAACTATAGTTATAGAACATATAAAGGAAAAGAAAATAAAGCTGCAGATATATTAAGTAGGATCATAACTCAAACTGAATTTTAATGAATAAAAGACTTTCGGACGAAGAAAAAGCTCAAAGAGCCCAATATAATAAAATTCTCTCTAGAAATCTACAAGCTAGTAGATATCTTTATCATTTAGAAACAAAAATTAGTGAATTATATTCTAGGAAAAAACAAAATTGGGAACAAGGACGACCTAGTCAAGCTATTGAAAATGAATATCTCGCTTTAGAACAACAAAGTTGAAGTAGTCAAAAGATTATAGCCTATGGAAATGAATATAAAGAGTTAAATAGACTATTAACTACTACCGAATTAAATAACTTATTTCAAGATAAAATTCCTTTTCTGTTTAGAGATTATTAGAATCTATTAAATTGTTTACAGGTACAAAATGACTGATAACTGGAGAGGTAGTCCTAGTCAAGTCAAAGAAGACGATCCAAGTAAGAATTAGAAGAAATAGAGTTAGAAATAGACCAAGAAATGTTTTTTAATTTACACTTAAGAAGAAAAGTTCTTATTGGAACCTTAGAGTATTTAGAAAATAGTATACAACAGTTACATACTAAGTTAGACCAAGATAAAAAATCTCACCCTCATACACTACCTATACTTGAAGAAACATTAGGAAAAAACAAAAAGCTTTTTAATTCCATTAATCACCAAATTCACTTAATTAATAGAGGCTTTAGGAAAAGAACATTATTCAGCAGAGAAATTTTTTCTATTTTTTCAGATATACCCATATAGGAAAACAACAACAAGGTAAACAAAGAATGTCGATCCTTACGATACACGGGTATACAATATATATTTTTATTCCTTGATAATATACCTCTTTTACGATTATTAATAGACAAACAACACAGTCTACAACACGAATTCATTAATTTACAAATTAGTCTAGAAGTCTTTCTAAAAAATTGTTCTACCTTTATACAAGACAATATAAGTACCCTACCACAAGATGTTAGTAATAACCCACAAGATCCTCTACAATGGTCGAAAACATATCATCATATACTTCAGGCTCATAAACGCTACCATAAGTATATAAATATCATAACTTTAGCTATACATGAAAATTGTATTAAAAAGTCTGATTTAGATTTAATAATAACAACTAATCTTTACTCAAACTTTTAAATTGCTTTGTTTTGCAGGACCAGATGACGGAATTATTTCCCTACAATTATCCTCTAATCACCCAATTAATTAGGAAAAAGTGTGAATATGAGATAGATCTCTATAAAGAGAAAATTGAATTACATCTTTTTATAGGAATATTTAATCACTGTATAGCAAAAAACGTTCCTCCCCCAAGGATAGTTAAACAATCCATTAAGGAATTTAGTACCAAAATAATAATGTTAGAAAGAAATATTAATTTAATTACGAATTGTTTACTGCAAAATTCTATTAGTCAAGAACATTATCATTATTTATTTGACTAACCCTCTAGCTAACAATTGTTAGGAATTTTTCAATAAACTCTCTAACTTATTTATCAGGAATGAGTCGACCACCTCCAAGACCTGGATTCCCACCAAACAGCAACTCATTTGCTGGAGGCGAGATTCCGCTTAGACCAGGACATCCATATAACCCAGATAAAGTACGATTCGGTAATTACGAACTTATTAGTTATCCTAATAGTAATATTTCTTTTCAGCCACAACCCCATATTTTAAGCCTCTCTAAAGAAGAAAAATGTCTTTTAGATAATTTATGGATTTGCTCCAACAAAAACCCTTTAGACAATATATATATATATATATATATATATATATATATATATATATATATATATATTTAGTAGTGATGATTAATTGAATTTGATAGCGTCAATATGATCTGTAAAACGCGTTTTTCTAGTTCCTACTCCCACTCACCTAATTATCCAATTTTGATAGAGATAATTATTTTTCCATGTTTTTAAACTCGTGGTAATTTTTACTAGTTATGTAACTAAAATTTTTTAAGTAATAACGTTATTAATGATAATTCAAATTTACAATATAAAAAAAAGGTAATAAACTAACTGAAATTATAGCAAAACTCTAAACTAAGATTTCCAATTCCCTTTGTCTTTGAAATGAATAATGTTACTTGCACTTCATAATTAATCACTCGGTTGATATTGAAGGCATATATCACAATTCTCTGAAATGAATTTAGAATGATAGTACTTCATGCATTCATTTCACATAATTGTGACATATAATATCAATATGAACCAAGTAATGAATTATGAGATATACGTAATAGTATCCCTTCAAAATTTCTTTAGGCTTTCTGCGTCTTGTTGCTCAGCACTGGCACGGCCCATGGGTCATGGAAAATTGGGCTCGGCATTGGTCCCAATTAATTAGTTTAATTCTCTTCCAAATATAACAGATCTCCAATCAGCTTCCAACATTGCATGGAACAGCTTAGAACGTCACATCAAAAATTAAAACGTTTTTAAGTAAGCAATGCAATAAGCGGGGATGTAGCTCAAATGGTAGAGCGCTCGCTTTGCATGCGAGAGGCACGGGGTTCGATCCCCCGCATCTCCAATTGTTTTCCACTTTTTCTTTCTCTTCCAATTTAAATGCAATAGAAAGCCTATGCTGGGCCAGCCCGGGAATTGGGAAGAAGCCCAAGTAATCCCTTCCTGTTCTCTCATAATGGCCCTTTAAAATTGTGTCCGCGTTCGGCTACGACGTGGGCCGACTCTCAGGCATCAATTAAACTACATGAAGTGAGATGCTATTGTTTATCAGACCGTGTTGGCAATGTGTACATATTGATGAGAAATGTAAATTGCTAAAGTCTCTCGATCAAGATGTGATTGTACACCTTTCAAAAAAAAAAAAAAGATGTGATTGCACATTACCTTGTATTTGATTATGTCATCTTGGCGATTTCGACGTCAATAGAATGTTACGTTAGTATTTAAAAAGTAACACATATCGTCTAAGGTATAATGTTCATTTAGGTATAACAGAAACTTCTATACGCCATTTGAATTCAACAATATTTGTGCAAAATTAATGAGATTAGTATTCTTTTGTTGTATGATTTTCTTCAAGATATGTCGTGTTGCAGATAAAAGTCTAGTTGTTACTAAAAATATTGTATTTGACTTGTTGAATTTGGCGACTTGTGATGGTTTGACTAGCGGTTAATCGGTCCAGTTAGCCCTTCATTGTAGAGAACTTTGAAATCAATTAGTATTCGTGTCTATAGAGATGTAACTGGAATCACTCTTGAATTTTGGCTATATAATCTCTCAAAACTTTATTAATAGATAATTCGAGTTCATCAACAACAAAGGTTTGGTCTCTAATACATAGGAAAGATGTAATCTACTAAATTCTATCAACAAACAGTCCAAAAAATATAATGGATGAAGCTTAATTTCCAAGCTGTTGGACGTTTTTGTTTGTTGTTGAAATTATTGGCTTTATGACGTTGTTCAAAATCAACGGACAAGTAAGTATTCTTTTAATTTAGAAATGTAAAATTATATACATTATTTTTACAAATAATACATTTTCTCATATAACAGTGAGCAGCTACTAACCTCCTCTCCCTTCTCTCTTTTTCGTGAACCTTTACCTGCACCGTATGGGGTGATTTTGGCCATTTTTGGATTGAAATCACCCCCCTTCATCTCTATTTTTTTTTTTTTAAATCTTACAAGAAGTGGTCTAGCCACATAGATTTGGGTTTTTTCTTCGTGTTTTTGTGTTTTCATCGTCTTAGTGTGCCATTTTGGTTTTTCATCGTCTTGTTGCGGTGTAAAACTGGAAATTTAATAAAATTGCACACTTTTTATCGACTTATATATTTTGCTCGTGTTGGCACCCAATTAGAAACTATGAATAGGATTATTCAGGAGGAAGTAGACTTGGATGATGCCGAGCAAAGAGGTGAGCATGGTTTTCTTTTTCTTTTTTTTTAATGATATGCTTGTGTTCTGGTCTGTTTTACATCTTTTTTTAACTGGATCAAGCTTTTAAGCCGATATTCAGTGCAGTCAAGGCCCAATTTTAACTGGAGTGCTTGGAGCTCCAGTGCAATCGATTGTCCACAGATAACATTGGTCCTAATGTGGCTTCGCCTATACTTTTATCTTTTGTGCTACATCAATTAAAGCCGATTTAGATTTTAATTAGTATGAGAGTGGAAAATTTTTTAGTTAGTTTCCATTTTCCTTTCTCATTGAAAAAAATTTTGAAATTATGTTAAAAGTTATTATTTATCATGTGATTTGTATGATTAGATAGACTTTCCGGTAGTTATGTGCATTATTTAGAATTGTTATATATCCACGAAAGTTATATTCACAACGCCATATGATACCCGTGCTCTTTAAGTTTCAACATCCAGAACCATTAATCATACCTAACAATTTGAATTTAGTATACTATAGTACTCTCATATATAATTGCCTTTCATTTGTACAACAGTCTCCATGTTCCCACATTCAATTCTACACTTCGTGTGCCTCGTGGGATGCATGGCCCTATGTATGAAACTCCCATAAAATATGTAAATATGCATTGTGAACATTCATATTTCAAAGATTGATCCATTGACTAATATGAAAGTTTGAAATTACTTATGTGAGTGTCAAGATGTTTGAATATAACTTTCGACTTAGACCCAAAAAAAAAAAAAAAAAAGGAGGTTAGTTTCCTTTAATATTAAGGTGTCATACCTATATATAGCTACGTCAATACGATATGTAACAGGTGATGAATCGTAACAACATGAATGTAACTTATTTAGCAAAATAAGAAATGTACTGTGTCATTAATGCTAAATTGATTTGAAATTTTATCAACTTTAGTTAAATATTTTCTTCATTCAAATCAATATTTTGATAGCTAGATAATAAATAATTAATAATACATTAAGGGTGTGTTTGATACGATTCCAGGAAAAGGAATTCCCGGAAAATGAATTCCCGGAAAACCGATTCCCATCCTTTTCTTGGATTGAGTTTTCCAGGAAAATCATTATTTTTGTGCTTTAAGGACTTGTACCTGGAAAACGAATTCCCGGAAAACAAATGCAATCAAACACACAAGTTGGAAAATGATTTCCTTGATTTGACATTTTCCGGGAAAATGTTTACCAATCAAACACACCCTAAGTTTAAAAAGGAGAAGTTTCAACATTATTTTATCCAATCTCAAGAAATAACTGTTTGCCCAATTAAAGGCTCGTGTTTTTACTATAACGCAGTTATTTTTTTAAAAGACCATTGCATTTTAAACTTATTTATTTGATCGTTTATATTAAATTCCAAATTTTGCTTGGATGTCACATTTTACCGCAGTACTTATCTCTCATTAATAATTATCAACGTTTACAAAAATTTCTCGTTCACAAACTAAGATCAATATAAAGGTGAGTTCTAGAAAAATTAACCTCAAACATACGATAAAGCGAGCTAGTCACAACGTTGGAGTATAAGAAAGAATAATGAAATGCGTAACTGACCCACAAGATTTGTCACAAACCAATATAATAACTCCACGTGTCTCGTCTTCCCCACATGACCAAGCTTTCGATCACGTACGACGCCAGTGAGAAGAAAACATAATCAATTTGTGTCCACTTGTTTGAAAATCCGGTATAAATATTGGATCAAACATTACCAATTGGCATCTCCCCTTTTGATTCTCAGCATCTATCATCTGATCCTTCTGATCGTGCGGTTCATATTTCATCTGTTAGTTCTATAAAAACCCACCTTACAGAGAGAGAAGATATTCAGAGAGAGAGAAATTAAAGTGCGGGTGTTGAAGATGAATGCATTGGATTCTCCACTTGAAGCTCTAGCTTTTAATTACTTGAGCTATGGCTTCTTAACGGCGGCTAACAGTATATGGCCGTGGGTTGCTGTTTTAACTGCCGCCGTAAGCTTCTGGAGGATTAGAGCATTCTCGTCTTCGAAATTGGTCCCACGTGGCAGATCCTCCGATGGCCCGTCGACTTCATCGTCGCCGTTGAAGGTAAATCAAGCTGTGGCGTCGCAGACGGCTGCCAAGGCGGCGGCGGCGAATTATGCTCAGGCGGTTACAGTTTGTTCAAATCAATTAAAGACTGATAATTTATCGGTTTTGAAGACAAATTGCCGAGTTTTGGAGAGACGAGGTAGCACGAAAGGGAAGTTTTCTTTATACTACTGTGAGAAGGATGAGTGTAGGATGGGCGGCGGTGAGCAATGCGGTGGAGCGGTGGCGGATGAGAGGTTAGGGCGGTGGTGCGATGACTGGGAGAGGATGATGATGGTGAAAATGGGAGATATGGGATGGTATCGGTACCAGGACTTAACGGTGCTAGACGGCAGCGTTGTTAGGTTGTGGGACCCTCGAGGGAGGAGGAACGCCGCCGTTGTATCGGTGGATGGTGGCGTTACGTGGTAGGTGTATTGTATCGTAGGTTGTAATGTTGTACGAGGAAAAGTAAATTTTAGAATAAGTAATTACAAAATTGTAAATATATTTGGCATGTTTTTGTCGCAAATGGAGAATCTCACTTTTGCTCTCCCACTCCCACAGACGTATTTTTTCTTATTTTGAGCTATTATTTTTCATTTTAATCAATTTTCATTATATTGTTGGCGAAAGTTATTTATATTTTGTTTAATTGATAATAATAAGATTTAAGGCGCGGCCGAGCTATGCTAGCTTGCTTTAGCGTTATTTGCAATCCAAGCACCTTTAATTTACATTATTTATTACCATTTTTCTCTCCTAAGGCGACTTGCTTGAAAGTGCAATAATTGTGTATATTTATTATTATAGTACATAAGTATCAAATAAGATAATAATTGGCTTTGAATTTCGAAATATTGGGAAATGATACGTTTTCTTATTTGTTAAACTGTCTCGTTCAATCAAAATAGGTCACATGATTACCATAGATATTATAAATAATTTAATAATATAAAATATTTAATTGGGTGATATATGATTAATGAGACAAAAAAATGAAACATGAATGCATGTTATTGTTGAACGGACAATAACAATGTGAGAAATAGTAACCTACCCACAAGTATATTAATGAATTTGGGACGTGAAAAAATCGTTAACTAGCCCAAAACGATGTAAATGTAATAGCTTTGGTATTTTCCTTTATTTTTAAAGTAAATTATTACATTAGAATTTTGTTTTTATATATTATTATAAATATTTTTGTTATATTTTTCTTTAACTTCGGTGTGGGGACTACATGCTGCAATTCCGTGCCTCATATATATCAACGCCAACTCAGACAAAGGAAAATTATTTTTAATGCTATAGCTTGTAAATGTAAAAGCTTTGGTATGGTGCCCACAAATTATTTTTAATGCAATATATGAAATTTGGTGTGGGTTGGTGTGAATAGAGGTAGGTGACAAATAGTATTATTTGCAAGCACCAAATGAGAGTTGGTGTAATTATTTGGAATCTAATCATATAGCTAGTATCATTTAGTGCTTGCTTGGTTATAAATCTTTTATATAATGCATGTTGTGGAAAAATATATTGATTGATTAAAAATAGGTGACGAGTCGAGCACAATATATAGTTGATTGCGAATTTGACATTTAGCGATAAATGATGTTAAAGAAAAATTAAGAAATAATAAATGGCCAAATGACACCAAAGTTTTGCAAAGAACATCTTATTATCTTCACGCTATTACGAAACTTCACATCTCTTTGGTAAATTTTGAGATTAAAATGTCCGTTAGATTCTTGAGATACCCTTCCTTCTCTTCTAAACTCTTCATCTCTTTGGTAAATTTTAAGACAAACATCAATAAATCAAATATCATCTGAGCATCTCCATTGCACAATGTCTAGACATCTTCCATTTCATCCTGCGTGGCAGAGAGATAAAGACAAAAAAATTATGGGTTCAATATTTTCTTCTCTTTTTCTCACTTTTCCTCACTTTTTCCTCTTTTTCACCATAAATTTCCGTGCATTTTCTACATCTAGAAGTCCAATTTTACATCCTCTACTATTATTTTATCATTATTTTTGAATTTGTTTCTACATCTCTCATATTTTTTCACTTTTCTCTCTCTTTTTCCCTACACACCCTCTATTTTTTTTTCAATTAAAATAATTATTTTCTCTCTATCTCTCTTCCATATCATCCTTTCATATTCACCTACCACCCACGTGCAATGGAGATGCTCTAACAAAATTTTGGGCCATGAAAACCGAGAATATTCAGCTACTTATTCGAAATGCTATTTTGAGTAAGAATCGCTTTCACCTCAGCGGCTAGACCATCAAGGCCTGATTTGTCCAATCCATGCCACGTTGGTTGAGAGTGACCAAGATTTTAGAAGTGAACAAAAAATAGATTACATAACTAGCACAACTCTATGAATTTAATAAGTCGTCTTATTATCTTGACGCTATTACGAAACTTCACATCTCACGAACCAAACTTTTCAAATCTCTCGCCTAATTTTTTGTTTAATATTATATTAATAATATTGTGACAGTATAAATAGTACTGTAAATTAAATAATAATTACTAATTGGTATTAAATCTAATCTAATAAATCTTGACCACAAAAAAATAGAATATTCATCTATTTATTTTAAATGCTATTAATTATCAATTAATATCACATCATAACTTTTCCTAAGGGCTAGGATGTTAAGCCTGATTTGTCTAAACAATGCCACTTTGGTTGACAGTGACCAAGATTTTGGAAGTTAATAAAGACCGGAATACACCTCATGTGAGGCTCACACTAATTGTTTTGTCATCATGTAATAATTATTCGATCTCGCATTTGTGACTACCGTTTCTTTGACAATGTTATCATAAATATATTTAGGAAATTAAGATTCGAGTGTCTCTGTTGTCGTTATATTGGGCTCCAGGCCCATTAATTATGTGATCCATAAGCTTATGAGCCAGCCCACTCACGCCCAAATTGATCTCAATTACCGTTGATCTGGCCGAGCAAATCTGGACTGTTGAAGCTAAAGTAGGGTTTGTTCTCGGTTCTTTGTGAAACCAGGGTTGAAGATCGTACTGGATGCTAGTGCTTTGTGGTGGTGATTTGGTTAATGGCAAAGGGAGGCTGATCTACTTAATTTCTTAGAGCATCAAAGAGAGATGTAGTGATTTGGATCTCGTTGATCTTGATGCTAACGCAACCCAATCCAAATGGAATCAACCCCAAAAAAGCTAAACCCTAGTAATGATCGATAGACTGACGACCTTCTACTCACGAAGTTGACAATAATAGGTTGAAACCTATCACTTTCGATTGTGCGTGGTGGACAACCGACAGTAGTGAACGCTACAAGAGTTGATCACACTCTTGATAAGTTCGATTTATTTAAAAAAACAAGAAGAGAAGATTACAAATCTTTCTCAAACAAAGCATATAGCTCTCTTTTTTTTCATATAACTCAAAGTTGTCTTACAAAAAAAATAGGGATGAGGATGTTATACTTACTTTTCAAACTAAGAGACACTTGGCTAGTTTACAAGTCTTACATGTGTTAAAATAATGATAAAATACAAAAAATCAAACCAAATGGTCAAAAAACCATTTTTTCTACCGACTCTACGATACAGCAGTATGGTTCGAGAGATACGGCCATATGGACTTTTCTGCATCAAAATTGGAAAAACTTGAATTTGGGGTCATATTGCCGTATAGCCTTGTCTTGCGCTCGTATGTCTCGGTTGGCTCGCACATCCTTCAGTAATTTGGCCATATTTTTTATTCCGACGTCCGATTGAGTTGATTTAAAGTGCGTTGGAAAACTACAATGAACGAGCTACGATTCTTCGTGAAACAGTAATCTCCAAGTTCGCCTTGTATCTCAATCAACTAAAATGAGCAACTTTGACCCTCAACGAACCTTCGATTCTTGATCTTTCTCGTCTTCAATGCTCAAGTAGATGATTTCTTTCGCATCATTAGCTCCCATTGGAAGACTCAAGCTTTGAGATGACTCTTTAAGAACACTTTGATAAACTTCATCAACCCACGTCATCATTGTTCGTCCCATTTTCTTGGCTCGGCTCCTCGTAATAGGCCCAATTGGCATGTGTCGTGTCTTGGTCGGTGTGGAGCTACTTGGATTGATATCACATAGTCAGAGATTGTGTGATTCCGATGAACTTTCTTATTGATTTGAATTTAAAACAAATTATCGTGAAATTAAATTAGAGAAGTAATTGAATATTCATGTAAGTACGTATGGACTTATTGTGCTCAAGAGATGCATATCTCTCATCGATGTTGAATAATGTTGATGTCATTAATTACATCATAATAAAACGATGGTAGATCTATTTACATCCGATATCTAAATAACATATGTTGTGTTGACGACTGAGCGTAATAATTATGTGTTTACATAGAAATTAACTCTACAACGTAAATCAAGTAGGGAAGTCTTGGAGAGGGGTCGTGCCCTGCAACTCTCACATGTTTTGCCAGCTATATGACATATATATCCCTTTAAAAAGATCCAATCCAAGTCCAACATCTTGTAATGGGCAGACTCCATTCTCGTACAGTTCTTTCGAAGGGCGTGAAGTCGAATAATGTAATGAATGAACTTTTTCTACAAATTGGCCATTTAGTGATGAGTAAATGAAAGCTGTATCGCAAGGTTAAAGGTACATGGTCATATACAATCCTCTTAATGGAACATGCATGTTTAAGAAATACTACTCTCAAGACCCACTCCATGTCAGGAACATATTAATGCCCCTAATCCAAAGTAGAATGAAAACTAGACAACTCATGCATGTAGGGTATAGTTTGTGTTTGATTTTATTATGATTTACAGGAAATATAATCAAATCCTATATTGTATTTTATATAGCCTACACATTTTGGACATGACATAATTGGAGTTCCGATATGGCGATATCGTATGCTTTCTCTAAAAACTATCGTGTTCGTATGGAGTTTAAATCTATTGTATGATCTATTTTGTTTCTTCATTAATTATTCACTTCAATTAAAATAGTTCATATATGTAATTAAGTGCATTAATTTAATATATCATGACATGTGACGACAATTGAAAAATTAAAAAGTGAGACAATAGATTTGAACTCAATAGATATAGATAGGTTAGACTCATCAATGGTTGTGAAGCTTCAAATGCACAATCGCAGTCAAATTTCATGTTGAAGCAAAGGATATAAAATCAGAAAATTTCAAAATCCGACCATATGCTTTAATTTCCCACATGACATCTACCATTCCCCTTTAAACAACAAGCATAAGAAAAATCATAACTCATGTCGCAGTTGTAAAGAGTCTGTTTATTCAATGATATGATTTTTCTTTGTATTAGCATTTATGTGATCACTAAGATTTAGATTGTTAAGTTATGTCGAAAGTCTCTTTTGTAACTATTTAGAGTGTTTTGGCTAAATTATGCATATATATTCACATTGGATTTCATCACATTAAATTTACGTTTCATCTTTCATCATGTTCAACCATTTTTAAATACACTTTTTCTAATTCTCAACCACATATCCTAGATCAAATTTAATTTAATCAAATGCGAATCAAAAAACCCTTAATTTAAGTGTTTTAAAAATTTTTTAGACTTTAAAAATGAATATAATGACACTTTTAGACATTTAAATTGATTTTGGTATACTTACGTGAAATTTGTAGAAGTATTTTGTGTACTTTCGTGAGACTTATATAGAATATTTTGTAAACTACAAAAAAAATTTATTTAAATTTTTTATATTTTATTTTGAAGCAGGGCTCGGACGGTATAATAATTTTTTTGAAAAAAAATCAAGGCAAAAGAAAGAAGTGCAAATAACAAAATTGTAAACATAAAAGACTACACAAAAATTCGAAAGGGTGGGGCTAAATGCACCCCCAATTTTGTTGAATACACCTCTCAAATAAACTCCATTTCAAATTTACCCTCTAATCAGGTGGTTTCGACCACCTGCTGGTGGTCAAAACCACCATCAATATAATGGTGGTTTTGGCCAAGTTCTCTAGTGTCTTTTTTTTTTTTGGTTGAAATGGGCAAACTTGGAACGGAGTTTGTTTGAGGGATATATTTAGCAAAATTGGAGGAGCATTTAGGCCCACCCAATTCAAAAACTTAGTGCACTTATTTATTAAAGTGACTAGCTAAATAGTGATTTTTGCTAGTTGTGTTGTCTAGCTCGTAAAAGTACAAGTAGATCCTCATTTTCGAGTTGACTCATTGAACTTTGTGAGTGAAGCCCGAGCCTTCTTGATTGCCATTGTGAAACTTCGTGCACGAGCCTACTCAATCGCTATTGTGAAGAGCCCCCATGCATGACTTAAGGTGAGCCTTAGCTTTTTCCAAACTGAGTCCGAACCTATCAAGCCGATCTCACTCATTGAGATCCCTAGTTGATAAGATATCTAGAAGAGAATTGTGATTCATAATAGGTGTCATTCATTACGTGACCTTTTTATAATGATGATTTGGTAACTTGGGCTTGTTTTATTCATGTTAAATTTTACTAAATTAAATTTATTTCTTCTCCCTCATCCTTTTAACCGCTCATATATTCATTTGATAATTATTTTATATTTTTTAATATCTCATCTAAAAGCAAATTTAATCTCATCATATTCACATAATTGTTAGTTCAATTTTTTTAATAAAAATATTATTCTAGCTAGCTAGAATCCAATCCTTTCGATATTACTTTTATTACGTCTTTTCTTCAATAATTGTGAAATGAAGATGGTCATTTTATTGTACCACCATTACATTTTTGCCATTTTAAGTGACAGTATCATTAAAATTTAATTTCGTGTCTCTTTGAAATTTTTATTATTTTGGTAAAAGAGGAAATATGTGAAAGTAAATTCAGGTGGTAGGTCCATCCACGAGTTAATGATGGACACGTGTTGCCATCTCATTTGCTGAGCAATTACTGCGTATCGGTGCATTTACTTCTCTTTAATCTACCAGAACTCCCCAACCCCCAATCCCCAGAAATTTATTTTAAAAAAAAAAGAAAAACGAGTGAAGATAATGAACAGAATAGCTAGCTATCGCGATGTACGTAAAAGTGATGTAAAAAAAATTAAAATAAAATGCACCAAATTTTATGTCGTCCACTATATTCTCATGGTATTACTAGTCTTTTTGGTTTTTTTTTTTTTTTTTTTTTAACAACCTGATTGATATAAACACGTGTTTACGATACTAAGATTAATAATGACATATATTAGTAATGGCTGAAACTAGAAGTACTCATTTACTAATGTGCTACCTAGAGCAGACATTGAGCTGAAAATAACAAATTTTGAAGAGATATATGGAAAATTTCTGACTATATTCAATGTGTCAAATCAGAAAAGAAAAAAAAATGATTATTGGAATTAGTACCAAAAAATTATTGTAAACTTGTTCGATAAAATTCTTTTCATAAGAAAAACGATTTTTGAAAAATCACACACTTAAAAATAAGGAACCATGTAGAACAATATTTTGTAAATAAAAGAATGAAAATTTTAGAAATATTTATTAAAATTTAATTCAGAAAGCTAATTCGTTAGCCAAAGTTAAAACTTACATGCATTTTATGGTGTATCTAGTTGTTGAAATTTAAATTACAACAACAACGTTGGCATGTTTTCCCTAAAATAGTAAATCATTATCTTCACATTGTAGTATTTGATTGTAATATAATCGTATCATTCATAAGGTGGGTCAATATTTTTTTATTTGAATGCTAGGTAACATTTCTGAATGACAGGTAACAAAATTTTGGCCTATCTACGTATACCCTTACTTAAGTCCCCAATCCCAGGAAGAAAAAAAATCTCACTCCTCATTTTTCTCACTTTTGAGACAAATTGAAGGCGGCGCCCATACCTTAACCGCCGGGGTCGCCACCACCGGCATGGCCAGGTCCGCCTCAACCACCACCGCAATGAAAACTCCTCTCTACTTCTACTCCCTCATTCTCCTCATTCTCCTGCTATTATTAATTTCTGCCAATGCCAAAAACCACAACACTATACCAAAAAATGACCTTGTCCACAAATCATGTTCCCATGCTCTCTTTCCCAAGGATTGCCTCCGTACACTCTCCGCCTACATCGGCGTCGCCACCACCCTGCCGACCCTCCTCAGGGCGGAGGTCAAAGTGACCCTTCACCGGTCAACGGCCACATTAGATTTATTGGCGCAACTTAAAGGCAACACCAAGAGGGAGAATAATGCCCTAAGCAGCTGCATAGAGCAAATAATGAACTCCATGTTCGAGCTCCACGAAACCCTCGACGAGCTCCGGAAACTCTCCACCGGCGACTTCCAGTGGCATATTAACAATATTCAGACATGGGTTAGTGCTGTTTTGACAGATGATGATACTTGCCTCGATGGGTTTAAGGAGCTTGGAGTAAGTGTTAGGTCTATTGTTAAGAAGAAGATCAATCTTGTTGTGAGGAGTGCGAGTAACGCGCTTACGATGGTCGACCTTCTTGAAAAAACTCATGAAAAGAAGGGTTGAGAACTTGCGATCTCGACAGAACAGAATTAAAGAAGACAAAGAAAATGTACGTATACAAGCATGTGTTAAGTAATATTTACACTTGGATCAAGTCGATTGTGTGGTCTTATTACAATCTTGAATTTTTTGGGCGTTGTTGATTCATGGTTGTGGTGCTATTTTATAATTAAATAATTGAGATGTTTGTCGCGAATGCCTAGTTTTGCGTATCAAATTTTGATATACTTTGCTTCGTGTTTTCTTTTGATATATGACCTCGAATAGGTATCAAATGTAATATTTGAGTAGCTTGAAGAAGAGATGGAGTTGGAGGGACATGAAATGGTGACAGCTAGAATTTTAACTTTAAAAAAAATATTTATATGTAAATTCCTAAATTTCTTTTAGTACATGTAAATACATATGCCACTCGTTGTAATGATGTTTTTCTTGTCCCCATAAAGTAAAATTTTTTTATTCTACTACTGGTTCCAAGGTCATTTGCCAAGAAGGGTGTACGTCAATGGAATAGACGTAGATGCTTGAATTTTGGTGGAGCGTGTGATTAAGTTTCGACATGGAATGCTCACGACCTACGAATTTCAATGTTTGAGATTAATGAGCCGTGATCCTACAAAGTTTGGCCTGACCTTAATGTTTGAATTGCTCGCCTTATCACTAGTACAGAAATTGAATCTCGCGGCGTTCAAAAGTGGTTTCAAGAGGCGGTTTTCATAAGTCTTATATGAGAGGGCTGCGGAAGGTCCAATGGCTTCAGGAGGCGGTTTTTTAATCGCCTCCTAATATAGGTTTATGCGACGTTTATAATAACCGCCGCATAAAGTGGTATAGCGTTTATAATAACAGCCGCATATTGCCATTTTTTTTTTACGGTGTAGGTCTAGCTAATTGGAGCTTTTGGCCTTCTGCGGCGGTCACTTGACCGCTGTCTATATACATGGGATTTTTTTTAAAATTGTATAGGTGGCAGTTTTGTCACCTATAATTTTTTTTTCAGATTATTTGTAAATGACCCATAATTCTATTTGCCAACAAGTATTATCACTTATAGTAATATATACTTTATAGAAGGAAACAAACACATTAAAATCTTCACCAACAAATTAAAATCATCACCCACGAAGAGGTGTTCAATTCTATATTTTCTAAAATATTAACAAAAACATAAAAAACTGGGGGTATAAAAGAGGTTGATTCTGGTATTCAAAAACAAAAAAGAGAGAGAGATTGATTCTTGGGATGAAGGTTATTTCAAATTAAAGAAAAGATGGACCTAATCTTTCTCTGAGAGTTGTTTGAGTGAGGGCCCAATTGTAGTTTCCCTTCAACGTCATCATCATCATCAACATCATCATCATCAACAACTTCATCCTCAATCTCAGGCACCACCACAGAATCCGAAGCATTGGTTTCCTTCATAGGGTTGCCTTCATCATCGACCTTATTTTCGGCAACCATATTCTTCGAACTCGAAGCAGCTTCAACACTCAAGACATCATCAACATCAGGGCGGACCGTCTCCAACTTTTCCCCAAAATTTTGAGAATTTTTTTTCAATAGTTACAGCTACAATTTGGAGAATTCTCGAAAAAGAGATCTGAGCCGCACGCACAATCACACAATAAAAGAATTGGCATACCTCGCCTTTGACGCCGCCACCACCGCTGCAGCACCACCACTGGAGGAAATGAAAGCCACGGTGTCGTGAAGTGAATGGAAAAATATAGCTTCAATCTTCCGTCTTGACACTAGATCTAGTTTGTAATTCGAGCTGTGAACTGAAAATTGGATAAATGTTGGTGATTTATGAAGAAATTGAGTTGAATGATGAGATTATTTCGAACCCTAAAAACTAACAAAAATTTAAAGGTAATGACATGTATACCTAGTTTTCAGGTTGACAATGGTAGCCAAAACATGTAATAGTAACAAATTCAAGCTTCAAACGGCCGGATCTATGGATTGGAAGGTTGAAATTTGCTAAAATCGTGCAAGGGAGAAGAAACCAGGTCGTTGGTTCGTGAAGAGGGGTGAAGAAGAGTACTTTTATTTTTCTGAAATTTGAAATAGTGAGGAAGAGCACTGTTGGTGGCATGGTGGGTTGAGTATCAAGATGTTAGACAACCCTTTAAAAAATTTTTTTACCATTTTTTTATCTATTTTTTAACCCCAAATCAATCATATCCACATATCACATCATATCCATAAATCTCTACCATTTAACTTCACTCATTCTCTCTCCTCCTTTACATTAAAAATATTTAAAAACCATTAAAAATTAATCCCTATCACCCTATTATATAATAAGCTACGGCAGGGGCAGGGGGAGGAGGGGGGGCTTGAAGTGTTTTATGCAGCGGTCTTGAAAACCGCCGTATATAGGTCTTAATTTTTTTTTTAAGTAAATGTTTTAAACGGCGATTGAGGAACCACTGTTTTTTAAAACATTTACCTGTTTTTTTTTTTACCAGAATTGTTTAAGCGGCGATTAATATAATTGTCGTCTATAGCAATATAGGTGGCGGTCAATGATAACCGCTGCCTATATTGTGTGTTTTAAACACTATTTTCATTTAAATTTTACATTTAAACCACTTTAAAAGGTGGTTATTTTTTAACCGCCGTTTAAAGTGCTCCTTGTAAACTTCATTTTGTAGTAGTGTATATCCTTAAAAGATCGAATTGATAGTGTCACACCGTAATTAGAACCATGTAGTCATTAAAGGTATATTTGTCTCTAATCGAAAGCAAGTCAATAAAATATCTGAAAACTATTATTAAGATCGAATGTATTAATCATAAGATATTAAGGATAGTTGATGGCCATGGATGGTTGAAAACATAGGGTTTTTTTTTTTGAATGGAAAATTTTATTAATATGCACCTCCTAGCAATTCGAACTTAGAGAGTCAACCATACAACTTGGAATATCGAAACGAGTAACGGGATGAGTATGAAAACGAGCTAGTAATTACTCATTTAATTTGACTTGATTTATTATACCATGCATATATGTAAGAGAGTTCAGTTTGATCTTTGGATCATAACATAAACTCCTCGTCCAATAGTTCATTTATTTTGTTTTTTGAAAATATTTGCTCATTGTGTATTGCTTTAACATTTTTAAATTTGCATTTATTATGGAAATATTTTTATAACAATTAGAGAAAATGTAGAGACTTAATTTTTAAATTATATTATTCGAGTTTTCGGATATTAAAACGGACCCGTTTGATTTTAGGTTGTCAATTTTTTTATTCCATTTCAATTTGATTTATATTTTTTTAAAAGAAAATTTTCATTTTATTTTCTTATTTTTGATATCAATTGAAATTTCGATTCGGTTGCAATTTTTTCCCCATCCCTAATTTTATACAAGGGAGATTCTAAATGCACACACCCATTTTACTAAGTACACCCCACTTTCCCTATTTTCCCATTCTACCCTTGCACTCTCCCTTTTTATTTTTTTCCAAATGTTTGGTTTCTTCTGAACATTCAAAAAAAAATAAAATAGAAAGCAAGAAAAGAAAAGAAACAAACCTCCCCCGCAAAGACCATAATTCATTTTTTATTAGTTTGTTGGTGTTCACTCTCATGGGAGCGAACACCTTGGTAATTTATTATTATTATTATTATTATTTTATTTTTATCATCGAACAAAGTGAGGTTTTTTTCACTACTTAAAGGACCAAAACAAATACTTGTCCGTGTTCCGTCTTCATTTGTCATTCCGTTTTCACCCGATCTCTTCTTCCTTCTTCAACTTTTTTCTCTACAAATCCAATCACTTCCTCTCCTCCTTCAACCTCCTCCACGCCGTCGCCTCCTTCGTCGAACTCCGTTCGGATACCACCGCGAGATGCAGCGGTGTACTAATTTAAGAATAAGGGTAGAATGTGATATATTGGTGAAAAGGGGTTGTAGGGAGCAAAAAAAGATGGGTGATAATGTAATGTTCGTATAAATTTATTTTTATTTTAAATTTAATTTTGTATGAATAATAGCGGAGACCGTAAAATATAAATAATAATGAGTGGTGATTTGAAATGTATGACTGATATTAATATTTGATTTTGTTTTTTAATAGGAGTGGGCAAAAAAATCGGAACCGAGTGGGTAGAACCGGAACCGAACGGTTCTTTAAAAAAAATTAGAAACCGGAATGAGAACCGAACGGATCCTTTTCTAAAAACCCGGAATCAGAACCGAAATCGAAATAGAACAAGAAATAACACTATTTTTTTCACTTGATTGCCGACTTATGTGAATTCTTAAGGTAAATTCAAAATTTCTACAAAGATCGGTGCCAACTGCCAACTATACGTTTAATATTAGTTAAGCAATAGAAGTTGTTGCTTAAAATTAAGCAGCAACTTCTGTTGCTTGTTAGCAGCAGCTTTTGCTGCTGCTAACATACAGCAGCAGAAGCTGCTGCTAGTTAGCAGCAGCTGCTGCTACTTGTTCGCTACTAACAAGCAGCACAGCAGCAAGAAGCTGCAATTTTATTTTTTTTTGGTGGGTTTATATTTCAATTAAAATTTTTATTTTTTTCCTCACGATTTTCAAGTAATAGAACATGTATCACAAAATAATTGGAACCAAACTGAAACCGGAAGGATCCGGAACCGGTCGGATATTGTTTTTGAACGGAACCGAACGAGTTCATTTTTCAAGGAACCGAAATTTACGGTTCGATTCCGGATAATACACTAGTCGGAACCGTACCCAAACGCCCACTCCTAATTTTTAGTATAGGGAATAAATTTTGGGGGAAAATTGATTCACAGTGGCGTCTATAAATGATTGCCTGAATATTATAATTTCGGAGTGCTTTATCCCTCTCTAGAACCCTAAAAACTCGCCCACGCCATGGACGGCGTTGAGATGGCGGCGGCGCCTCCAGCACAAGATGCTGTTGATCGGTTCTGCCATTCCGTTTTGTCCCAGTTCGGCAACTCTTCCGAGGAGCATGACCTCCAGGTTTGCACATTGATTGGCACCGCTTCGCAGTGGCTGAAGGACAACAACATACCCCTCACTCCCGTCGCATATTTTGGCGCCACCTGTTCCTCTCTTGACCGCCTTTCCTCCTCGTTCGACCCTCCGGGCCACGAGCTCGATGCCCTTATTACCATTCTGTCCCTCGTCGTCGACGAAATTGATACGCCCATACTCAAATCGAAGTATGATTATTTATCCGAGCTCTTAATTCGGGTCCTGCGGTCGAAAACTATCGGGGTTAATGGGATTGTACCTGCTTTGAAGTGTGTTTCGCTGCTGTTGATTGTGAGAGAAAAGGTTGCCTGGCCTGATGTGTCGCAGTTGTATGCTGTTTTTCTCGGTTATATTACCCATGATTGGCCTAAGGTCAGATAAGTCTTCCCTTTCGTTAGTTTTCCCCTTCTTTCCGACTCTGAACTTTATGATTTTTCGTTTAATTGCTCTTTTTCTAGAAGTATTTTGGGTTTTTTTTAGCGCTACAGGTATGAATAGGCTTTTAACAAAAGATGAAATTTTGATACCTTCCTTTTGAATAATTAGTGGGGTATTGCTCTGTTAATGGTGTTGCAATGTCAATACCATCCTCCATGTCTCCATGCATTGTGAAAACACAGTTCATGTGATATCGAGATGCACATTTGGCACTTAAAAAGTTGAGGACGGTTTTGTAATCACATTGTTTCTGCTATGAATTTTTTTATGACCATAATAAGCATTTGACAAATTCAGAATGAACTGATACCTCTTTCTCATATGGACTGTAGTTGTTCGTGCAACTGTTGATTCTCTCTAATGACAGAATTGGCTGACAGCTTGGACTGTGAGATGCAGGTGCGGAAGCAGTCACATTCATGTCTCCGTGATGTCCAGTCAAACTTTCAGATATCACCCTTCCTTGCACCATTACTAAAACCTTCAAGTGAAGCCATTACCAGTGTCTTAGAAAGGTTTATCCTACTTGCTTCAGAATCACATGCAAAGGACACGGACGGCCCCAAAGTGGGGGCACAGGAAATTCTTTATGTTTTGGATGCATTGAAATTATGTCTTCCTTATATGTCTGCAAAGTCCTCTACCAACATCATGAAGCGCTTTAAAGAACTCTTGAAATTGAGGCAGCCCCCTCTCACTAGGTGCATAACGGATGCTTTGAATGCACTATGTCTCCATTCAATAGCAGAAGTTTCTGCTGAAGTCCTGCTTGATCTGTTATGCTCATTAATTACTTCAGTCTCTGCAAACGAGTCATCTGCTGATAGCATGATGGTCACTGCACGCTTGCTGGACTCTGGGATGAAGAGAGTTTATTCACTTAACAGGCAAATTTGTGTGGTTAAGCTTCCTGTTGTATTCAATGCACTTAAAGGTTAATCTCTCTCTCTCTCTCTCTTCTCCAATGCAAAAGACATTGTTGGATTACCATGGTGTGAAGCGCTAAACTTTCACTTTGTTGCTATATTAGATATTTTGGCTTCTGAACGCGAGGAGGCCACAGTGGCAGCAATGACTACTTTTAGGAGCTTATTACAAGCTTGCATTGATGAGAACCTGATTAAACAGGGTGTCAAAAAGATTACAATGGATTCCAATGAGATGTCAAGGAAATCTGGTCCAACTATCATTGATAAAGTTTGTGCTACTATTGAAAGCTTGCTCGATTATCACTATGCTTCGGCATGGGATAAGTCATTTTTAATTGTTTCATCAATGTTTGAGAAATTAGGTAATTCTATTGTGTTGTTTGATCGTTAGCATGTTTCTATTGCTGAATAAAGTTCTCAACGTAACTGTCTAAATGCGTAAATGTCGTGATACCCTGTACAGAAATAATTGTTTTCTGTGAATATATCCAAAACATGGTTTTTAACCTCCTCTTCTTGCAAGAAACATTTATTTATTGGCTATTTTAGGTGAACTTCCCTAAATGTATGCCTCTAATATCTATCAAGAGAGTTCCTTGGGTACATTCAATTGACAAACTTTTACTACTTGGCTGCAGGAAAAGATTCATCATACTTGTTAAGAGGAACACTTAAGAATTTGGCAGACATGCAGAAGTTGCCAGATGAAGACTTTCCTTTCAGGAAACAGGTAGTTAATGTTGACAGAAAACTTATGCGGTCAACTTTCTGAAAGGTTTATTTAACTTTTGGTTAGAAAGATGATGTTCACAGTTCTAGTTGATAACTTCATCACATTCTTTTTGTTTAATGAGCTGTGTATTTTCCTGAAAATCATAGTTTAGCTATGTATTTTCAGTTTTTATATTGAGAAGCATCTTCTTATCTAATGAACATTTACATGTGCTGAGGTTGGTCTTGCTGCGACTTTAGGTTTGAAGAAATTCTCTTGTTTGAGAAACTACAGACAAGATGTGTTCGATGTCTAAAATTCCATGTAGTATTAGTTGTTGTGCTGTAGGCAGTTCTCTGGACTTTGTTCAATTATTAAAGATGAGCTGCAAAATTTCATTTGCTGATGTAAAATCATTTGTTGTTGTTGGTAATTACTTTGCATTTATGCAGTTACATGAGTGTGTGGGGGCAGCCCTTGGCGCTATGGGACCTGAAGCTTTTTTGGAAGTTCTACCACTTAATTTGGAAGCTCAAGATATGTCTGAGGCTAATCTCTGGCTTTTTCCTGTTCTGAAGCAATATATTGTTGGCGCCAATCTGAGTTTCTTTACAAAGTCAATTTTGCCGATGGTCGATGTGATGAAGCGGAAGTCCGCCAATGTATGAATCTGTTTTTTCTATTTTTGGTTACCATTTTTCTATGATGCATGCAAAATAATATAATCTCATGCCAGCTCGAGCAAGAGGGAAGGATTTATTCAGCAAGGAATGTCGATGGGATTGTGCACTCTTTGTGGTCACTGTTGCCATCATTCTGCAATTACCCGGTGGATGCTGCTGAAAGTATAAGGGATCTAGAGAAAGTACTATGCAGTTCTCTTCGTGAGGAGCCTGGTCTTCAAGGGATAATATGCTCCAGTCTGCAGATTCTCATACAGCAGAACAAGAAAGTTTTGGAAGGAAACAGGGATCTTTCGAATGATGAAATTAGCATTCCTGAAGAGCGAGCCATTGCCCTCTATACTTCACAAGTTGCGGACACAAACTTGTATATGTTGAGATCCTGTACTCGCGAGCTATTGTCTGTTCTTTCTGAGGTGTTCTTGAAATCTTCCAAGGATACCGGTGGACTGCTACTGGTAGGTTCAAAGTGTTGGTTGTCTTTTCCAGAAGCCATCTGGGTGCTGTGTGAGCTTTTGTTTCACAGACAATTTTCTTTTCTTCTGTTTGTGCCTCTCTCTTTATCTGTTTGAGCTAAAGCAATTCTATACTACAATTACCTTGTTCAAGGCGCTATATTGTACATAAATGCATTTTGTCACGAAGTTCTGTCTGGTCTAGAACCATTTGCAATTTTCCATGTCAAACAGCTTGTTAATTGACCTTTTACAATTCTAAGTGTTGTGTGTAGTAAAGGCTGAGAGGAAGTAATTATTTTATAGGAAGTTAACTTTGCAAGGGTTCAGAAGATTTGTGAAAATATTTTTGCTTTTACCTTTTGAGTTCAAAATCTGTATCCTGTATGCAAGTTGCGAATATTGATTGTAGATCATCTGTAATTTCATTTCTGCGCAAGATATCTCTTGATCTATATTGGGTCTGTAACAATATCTATACTTATTATAGGACACAATTCGTCAGTTCGCTTCAATTTCGGACAAGGAGGTGATCACGAGATTCTACAGGACGACTATGCAAAAGCTTCTCAAGGTCACTCAAGAGACTGCAAAATCAGGAACCTCCAGAAATTCTAATATGATGCTGGTTGACTCCTCATCCAATGGAGGTTCATTGTCGTTAACCAGGTTGGCTGTATCAAGATATTTTCCTCTCTTATTAACATCTGTAGCTTGGAAGAACCAACTAGTGATCTTCTTATTAGTTGCATTTTCGTTTTTGTACAGGGCACAGTTCTTTGACCTTGCTGCCTCGCTTTTACCTGCCTTGGGTGCCAAAGAAATTGATGTACTCTTTACTGCTGTACAACCTGCATTGAAGGTAGTTAATATTTAACCTCTCTTACTCAAACTATTAGTCATGTGAATGACTATCTTTCTATGTTATTTTCTGTATTCTAGGGTGTTGAAGGCTTGATCCAGAAGAAGGGCTACAAAGTGCTAGCAATGATATTGCGGGTAATTTTGTTTATATCGAAAATTAGCATGTTTAGCAGTGCACAATTGTTCTCGTGCAGTTGTACAATACTGGATGGTTATCTATTCAAGTGTTCTCCAACTATTACTCAATCTGTTGCATACAAGACATTTTAAGCTTGCAGGAAAATACAATGGTTGTGTCTAGCCTGTTTGTGGTGTACTGTTAGATTATCATATAAAATGTTGAAAATTAGTTTTGAAGGTACCTTGACGGGTATGTCCAAATGTTTGATTGAAGAACGCAAGCTGAGATCGCAAAATAACTGTAACTTTGCTGAAAATCTTGCGCATCATGAGGAATAGTTCGTTCATTAGCTTGAAAACAATGATAATGTTGGTTGATTGTTTTTCCCCGTTTCTCTGACAGTCTGACGCACATCACGAATTCGCAATTGTTGAACCACTTGATTTTAAAATTTAAGCTGTTACAGAGGGCCACATATTTATCATATAAATCTTATCAACACGTGTCTTTTATCATATAAATATTATCAACATGTGTCTCCCGTAAAGGAAAGCAGAAGTTTCATATTTTTATTATCAAAGCGACAAAGCCACATGTGCATATTTTAATGGATGCCGACTAGACGTAAACCAATGAACCTAGGTTTCTTTTCTTTTCTTTCTTCTTCGTTTTTCTTTTCTTTTTTCTTTTTTTTTCCTTCATTATTATTATTATTATTATTATTATTATTATTATATATTTTTAATTGTTTTCTCATGTTAAAGCCATTGAAAGAGCCTCAGATATTTTTGGAAGCAGGTGCCAACTCAATCTAATAGAGCTGTAAGAGAAGGCTAAACATAGATATTTGTGTTAGTTGATAGAACTTGGAAGTATTTTAATCCTCCCACCAACCAAGGGGGTGGGGGGGGGGGGTGTTTGGATATAATTTCGCTTTGAAATGAAACTAATACATGAAAAGTTATGGAGAATGAGGGATGGAAGCTAGGTTACTTTGATATCTAAGGTTCGAGGATCATAAAAAGTCAACCTCCACAGCAAAAACCATGTCAACCTTTGTCAATCTATCGTTTTCATATTTTCCTCTCTTTTGGAAGCTGGTGGAAATATGGAGTATGATAGCTAGTTCAAAGGAGCAATTGCGCTCGCTTAGAATAGGATCTCATCTTTCTAGCTGGTAGTGATAACCTTTTTTACCCTTCCCCTCATGCAACTGATGTAAAGACTGCACAGGTAGTGCAGAGGACCCAGTACACAAACTCTTCCTTGTGAGAAAATTAAGATGTGAAAACTTCCTAGTTTCCTCACTGTCAGATTCTGCCCGAGTTTCAGAAAGTTGGCGTAGAGATAGTTGAAATATATATCAACTTACAAGCAAGAGCTATTTTTCTTTTTTCATATGGTCTTTGTAGTGTGCTTACATTTTTACTGACGAGCAATGTCATTCAATGGGCAGCACTCAGAAGAATTCCTTTACCGAAGGCTTGAAGAGGTGCATGGTCTGATGATAGAAGTTCTGCCATTGTGCCATTTTTCAGCTAAACGTTATAGACTCGATTGTTTGTATTTCTTGATTATACACGATTCTAAGGTATTAAGGGATCTGAACTATATAGGCTGATGTCCGAAGTAGCTTGTTATAATAATGTATTCTGATTTCACAATTATATTAAGCCTACCTAATTTTTCTTACATTTCTGTCGCTGTAGGACGGATCTGAACGGATGAGGCATGGGACTGCTGCTTCTTTCCTTACAGAAATTATACTTGCACTAAAGGAGGTACAGACCATTTTCTGAAACTCAGCTATGCTCGAAGTATAATAATTTGTGTTTGTTGCTGTTACTTGCTTTCAGATAAGTGAGCCTCCTAAACCTCTGAATCTTTGGTACAATTGATATAGTTTGTTCCAACATCATTCTCTTCTTGCTATCTGTTAATGTTGCGCGTTCTCTCTCCCTCTCTCTCACTCACACACACACACCCCCACCCAACGCACATACGCAAAAGTTTTGGTTCTATGTTGTCATATATTACAGAAGCGTAAGTGAACAATCAAAATAGAAGTGTTAAGACAGCTTATAAACAGATATGTTCAAATTTTTTGTGAACACGTAGCGGACATTACTATTATGATTTAGGAATTTTTGTGAACACGTAGCGGACACGTAGGGAAAATGATCTTTCATTGGCGATTTGAAATTGAAGATGTAAGCATGAACAACTTGAATGCTTGTTATGTCCTTACATATGGACCAGTAATTTTGGGCAGTGCATCTCTTTACCTGTTTAAATAGATGCAGACTTCGAAAGCGTACATTTATGATTTATGAATTATGCCGAGTCCAAATTTAAGGGAATTCATCTTCCTGTGACAAGGCTTGAAGTTGGAGATATAACCATTTCAGAGATGGTCAAAACAAGATATAACATGTTTATTGATTCTCGATGCAGGAGAATATTTTTCCTCTGTCCACCAATACTTGCCTATTTATGCTTCTTTAGTACACACTGGTTGTGTTCTCAGCTGCAGAATCTCTTAATTTGTCTTAGTGAGGTAATTTTTGGATGTGATATAAGTAAGGCTACGTTGTTTCCTTTTTCATAGAGAAACTATCAGTAGGCCACTTTATTCAATATGGCTGTAATCATCATATGTTAAAGTTCATTGTATCATACATGACTTAGTTATTGCTCGCTAAACCTTTGTAAAATGGTGATCGCATTTGATTAACTCTTTATTAGTAGTGAAATTCTATAGAGCTCTTTCCATGTGTGAGAGTACATAGGCGTACATTTGACATGGATATGTAACATGGTAAGATATGCTTAGTTCTTAATGATGATTTCCTTGCAAGGCTAATAGAAAAACAAGGAATAGAGCATATGATATTCTTGTCGAGATTGGTCATGCCTATGGAGATGAAGAGAGAGGTGGCAAAAAGGAGGACCTGCATCAATTTTTTAACATGGTACATGATTTGTGACGTTAATGTTTAAATAAATTCCTGCTTTTCAACATTGACATTTTTTTGGATCTATAGGTTGCAGGGGGCCTGGCTGGAAAGACCCCACATATGGTTAGTGCCTCAATGAAGGGCCTAGCTCGCTTGGCTTATGAGTTCTCTGATCTTGTTTCTTCTGTGTTCAATGTCCTTCCATCCACATTTCTTCTGCTGCGAAGAAAGAACAAAGAGATAATAAAGGTAACTCTCAGTCGTTTGAACTTTTTGCAAACGGGTTTTTCAGAATCAGTATGCACTTTGTTCTGTCATCTGATGGCTAATGCATTTTGCAAAATTTGGATTTTTATTGCAGGCTAATTTAGGTTTGCTGAAAGTATTAGTGGCTAAATCACAAGCTGAAGGCTTGCAAAAGCACTTGCGGAGCCTGGTTGATGGGTTGCTTAATTGGCAAGATAGCACTAAGAACAATTTCAAAGCAAAGGTAAATAGTTTTTTAGGTAGCCACCTGTGATGTATGATCCTTCGAGTTTTCATTTCTGAAAAGCAATACACAAGAGATAAAGCTTGCTACTGCTGTTGTATTGAAGTCATGTTGTGTTTTTGGCCAACTCGGAATGTTTTATTATTATGTTTCTCTGGTGCACCACTGTAGGTTAAGCTACTACTTGAAATGCTTGTTAGAAAATGTGGTATAGATGCTGTCAAGAAAGTCATGCCTGAAGAGCATGCAAAACTTCTTACCAACATAAGAAAGGTTGGTCACCTCAGGAAGATATTTTTCTTTTCCTTTTTTTCTTTTAGATTTGTGGTTGCAAGAATGAAATGCTAGATTTATATTGATTTATTCATTCTCCGAAATGCAGTTGAAGGAACGGAAGGAGAGGAAGCAAGTTGCTAATGATGCCAGATCTATTCAATCAAAAGCAACTACATCCAGGTTCTTTTTTTGTTTTTTGTTTTTATTTTTATTTTTATTGTCTTTTATTTATTTATTTATTTGTATGAGTCCTTGTTTAATTCTTAAATTTATTGAGCAGGATGAGCAAATGGAATCATACAAGAATATTCTCTGATTTTGGCGGCGACGAAATGGAGAACAGTGATGGTGAATACATGGATGCAGAAAGCTTTTCTGGTTGGAAAAATAAGAATTCTGTTGAGTCTGAATCCAAAGCATCCGTAAGGTATATTTACATTATTTTGATCATTTTTCAGCTATGGAATAATTCATCTATTTTAAGGTGCGGAATGAGGCTATTGAACAAAATATAATATCATAAATTATCAGATGCAGGAAAACCCGAAAAGCAGCAAAGAGTTTGCAAGAAGACTTATTCGACGAACTGGACAATGAACCCCTCGACTTGCTTGACCAGAAAAAGACCAAATTCGCCCTTCGATCGTCACAGTTAAGGAAAAGAAAAATGAATGATTCTGATGATGAGCTAGAGATAGACCCTGAAGGGCGTGTAATAATCCGTGAGGAAGATCAAGAAAAGAAGAGAGAGAAAACCCACAAGAGAGAGACACCTTCGGACAACGAGGCTGATGAAGTTAGAAGCAATATGTCTGCAAATTCAAGAAAAGGACATAAACGTAGGAAGACATCTGAGTCAGGGTGGGCATATACCGGTAGCGAGTATGCAAGCAAGAATGCGGGTGGTGATGTGAAGAGGAAAGACAAGCTTGAACCTTACGCCTATTGGCCACTCGACCGGAAGATGATGAGTCGCAGGCCAGAGCACCGTGCTGCTGCTAGAAAGGGTATGGCAAGTGTTGTAAAGCTGACAAAGAAGTTAGAAGGTAGAAGTGTCTCAAATGCATTGGCTATGAAGGGAGTTAAGTTGAAGAAGAGCAAAAAGAAAGGAAAGAAAGCTTGAAGCAACTGGAAATCTGCAAATGGGACCCTGAATGTTCCACAAGCTGCTGAGGTTTTAGTGAATGATTATATTTGCTTGCTAATATGGTTAGGGGTTTTTGTTTCCCCCGGTTGTCGTGGTGAGTGAAGTGGTGGCTTTGAAGGTTTTTTTCTTCTGTATTAGGGGGTCAAAGGGTCTTTCTTTTTACCTATAGAGTTTTGTTCATTGTTAACGGTAATATAGAGATTAGGAACGGCTTGGATGAAAACCTTAGAAGCACTTGATATGAGAGGATCAGATGTATTTTTGTATTAAATTTTGTTTTAGCTAAAAGTGCCTGTCTGATAATACTGGTACACATTTGGAACTTTTCATTGCAAAAGATGAGAATAAATAAATAAATAAAAAGGTTGTTCTTTCAAACTTGTTTTCTATTTTTAGTTTCCCAAAACACCGAAAAACACCCTTTAAAATTTTTTTGAAAGCGCATTAAAGAAAGAGTCTTCAAAGTTTGTAAAGAAAATTCAAAAATGAATTTTTGACATTTTGAATTTTTTAAGTGTTAAAACTTAGAAGTCGAGAACTGAAAAAATCACATTCAAAAATCACATTTTGTTATAAAAGTATAGAAATAATAGAGAGAGTTTAGAGAGAATGAATTCTAAGGAATTCACAGGAATGAATTTCATTAATAACTGAAGCCCTATTTATAGGAAAACTTCAAATGGTATAATCGTAATTACATAATTTCATCAGGGACATAATAGTCATTCACATTAAAGAAATAATATATAATATTTCCTCGGGTGCCTCATGCGCTCATTTCATAACACTTCTGAATGACTATTAGTATAAACGCCTACTGACTTGTTTGGAGAAACCCAATTTGGGAAAAAACTTCCAAACCGATTGCGGGGATACTTTGGAGTGGTTATATCTTGTGAAAACATTGCTCCCCGATGTCTATCGGTGGTATAGGAGTATTCACGCGTCGCTTTCATTAAAACCTTGTCAAGAAAACCCAAAGTGGGAAAAACTGATCGAAGGAAAAAGTTTGGTATTCATCCGATTTCATATCTTGAGGGCGGATATCCTTACTTACGGTAAAGGATTTTAATATCATCATTATTTGGATCTTAAATCATTATCTCTATTATAACTTGATCCAATAGATACTGGCGTGTCGATTTCTCTTGTCGTCCTCAATATACCATGAATATGCTGTTAAAACCTTATTAGGAAAAACCGGTGAGAAAAATCCTAATGAAGGAAAAAAGTACATTATTCATGTGAATACGCTTTAATGTTGCCTCATTAAAAACCTTGCTAGGAAAACCCAATGGGATAAAACTTGATCGAGGGAAAAAGAGTGCAACGCGTATTTTATATAAGTATGCTGCAAGCATTTCAAAATCTTTCATAGATTTGTATGAGTATCATATACATTGGTTGATACTCTTCATTCATCTTCACGTGAATGAGTTTTTTAGATGTTATATAATATCATGTTATATTCAGTGCATATATGCAATCAACAGCTTCGATCTCATTTTCTCACTATATCGAGATATATACCTAAATCTCTTCTGGAGATTTTATATTAGTTGAGATTGGGCTGTGTCATTAAAAACCTTGTTTGAGAAAAACCCTTTTTGGGACAAAAACATCAATCAAAGAAAAGAGTACAGCATATGAATTTCTCAACAATATCAATGTAGATATTTTGAGCCGTTGCATGCACTGATACAATAATACATTTGAAACCTCTTCAAGAGTTTCATTCTCATTTCTCATTAAACCCGTGCATGAACACCTTCGTCATAAGGGCATATATTTCAGCATTGGCATTTTCGATGGATTTTAATATCCTCACTATTATTGATAGTATGTAGCGCTATCTTTTCATAGTGTGTCGACACTTTCAATTTTATTTCTTTCCCCATATCGACATAACTTATCGAGATATCTCATTATCAATCCTCTTGTAGGATTACACAATATAGTTATGTCTATATACTCTTCAAGAGTATATGCCTCCGTTATTAAGAACATCTTTTACAATTTGCTTTGATATATATGATTGGGGAACTCTTATAATATCAACATTTCTAACAATATTAACTTATCAAAGCATCCTAACTGATATATGCGATTGTTCATAATCTTTCATGCATCCTTGAACTTCAAGTTCATATTTCAATTGTGAGGATATAGTATGATACTTTTCACATATCATTTTCAACCTTTAATACTCCCCCTGATGCTAAGAAAATTTAGAACACTAAAACTCATATATGTTCTCATCATTCAGCCTTAATATGAGAATTTATATAGTTTGCATTCTATTCTCGATATTGGCAATTTATTGGAGGACTTTAAATAATTTGCCACATAATATCCCACTTGTATGCATACTCAATCCTTGAGGATTTATTCAAGTATTGGGATATACATTTACTAGCTTTATCATTAAATCTGAAATCATGCTCATACTGGTGAGCAAATATTTCTTAAATACACATGTGACTATCTAGTGGATCCATATCATAATATCTAGTAGTCCACATGGAGGATGAGTGGGCCCATATTTCTCATCCTTTATTCCAGATATATGTGGGATTTATTCCCAATATTGACTAGTAATGATTTCATTATTTATCGAGAACAATCATTGAAGAATTCTTTTAATTCTTCACTTGAAATATTGATTTCAATAATTATTTAAACCGGGATGGTCAGTCCGTTCCTAAACGAGTATTATTGAACTTTTAGTTCAGTAAATTCTTATATCGATTTCACTAGTATCTGTATAGTGCTCAACATGATTTATTACTTTCATCATATGTATAGCTCACCGACATATTCCATCATATTTCGGTAGCATTATTACACATCACTGTTCAAGCGTGGAATCTTAGCACATACGCTTCATGTTTCAATACTGTTCCAACGCGGAGCCTTACCTCATACGCGTTTATAAATTATCCCGGCACTTACAGTATTCACCATAATAATGGTCCATATATAATAATGGATAATTTGCTCTCAAATCTTCGAAAATACTATCCATCACTACCGATCAAAATCCTAAAAATGATTTATCGAAGTAGGCTTGAAAGGTTGAGGATGCTAATGAATAAGGGTATCCCACAAGATATCCGATGGTTGATTGAAGCAAAGGTTCGATTATCTGGTGAGGTTTCGATTCCTTCTAAATACATGCCTGGTATGGGTAAAAGTAGTTTTTCAAAGAAACGGAGAGCAAAAAGATTAGGAGGATGCTACAAGTGTGCTCGGTGGACATGTGATACTCGATGTAAATCTGTGGAGTACTTGTCCAGAAATCGAGAAGATAAAATAGCATTCATTAAGGATGGATTGAGTAAAGAGCCTTTGGATGATATTCAACAGGCTCTTGAGACACATCCTAGTGGACATGTACAAGATGAACTGATGGCCTTATGGGCCAAATTCAAAGATGAACAATCACGTTATAGTCTTGAAAAACTTACTTTAGAAGATCCTGTTTGTAAATTTAGTAGAAAAACTTAGTATAATAATTTTCTCATATTAATATAAGGAAGTTCGGTGTAATAACGAAGATCAATGTTTTTCTTGTAATTGTAAATATTGTTTTTCAATTTTTAAGATATGTATATATATATTATTTTTCAATCACCGATGTGTATATGTCATTTCACTAAAATTTTTACGCCTTTTTCTCTTTCATATTTGTCAAAAAGTAAATAGTACAATCAATTATTGGTTTGAAAATTTTTCTTTAAATAAAGGGATTCGTGGTCTCTCATGTTTATACGTTGAAAGTATAGTGCAAAAGAGAGATAGGAGTAGAGATGGATATAGAGATTTTAGAATCATCTCATACAAGTCAGCATTTACCTCACCAGATTAAAACCATATGTGTTCTTGGTGGCTCCAGACTAGTAGGTCATATCCAATATGTGGATATGGCAGACCAACTTGTAAGGGAGTTAGGAAACAAAATATCAATATACTATATGGAGGGACTAATATCAAACTATTAAGGAGTCTTATCATAGCCGCACAATCATGGGGATAAGAGTGTCAAGTGTAATACCTTTTCATCGAATTGGAGGCGATGTCGAATTGGAGTTAGAAATGTCATTAGTCCAGCTGGATTGATGCTACAAACACAATCCATCCACGACTGCCTGATGTACATGATGAGCAATAGTGATGCTTTTATTGTTCTTCCAGGCGGCTATAACATTTGGAGGAAGTATTCAATATAGCGTCATTTGCACAAATGGAACTTTCATAACAAACCCATAGGTTTGTTGAATATTAATTATTTCTTTGATGGTTTGCTAGCATTTCTAGATCAGGGTGTAGAACATAAATTTATTTCTCGTTTAGCGAGAAATATACTTGTTTCTGCTAATACGATTCTTTGATCTACTCATCAAGATTCAATCATATGTTCAAAAATCATGGAAAGCTGAAACCCATCGGTCATGAGACCATCGGTGTCAAGCGAAAAAGAGATCCTTTGGATCTTTCATTATGAACCCGAATGTTTGGGGTGGCAGAGTTACGGAGTATTTATACTCTCGAGACGCATCCCTCATTTATGGGTTCAATATGTATTTTCTTTTCGCATTTCTATATTTTCGAGTGTTTATTGCCATCTTTGATATTCTCAATATGTTCCACTTAAATTTGTTTTGTATTTCTTCCGAGTAATAATAATAATATCATATTGGCTTTATTCAAATACAGAAATCTTAGTGATTATGCTTCTTCAAGAGCATTTTATTTTCATATTAATATAATCTCATATCATCGATGAGATTACTTCATATAATCTCTCCATGCGATATATTTTCTTTGATTTATCAACATGGGATCTATTGAGCATTTTACTTTCATCTATTTATCCAATGGTAACTTCAGGTACCACTTACTCAATTTTCTCCATCAATATTCAATAGACGTGGAAAGTGAACATTTTATTAAATGCTTCTTTAAGAGTATTTCTCATTATATCACAATATACTAATCTTATAATGAGATTTTTCACCACGGTATATTTTCTTTCTCTTTTATCACAATGGGATTCTTTGAGCAATTTCATTTCATCAATACATACAACGGTAAATTCTGGCATCACTTGCTCAAGTCCCTTCTTTAATATCAATAGAATATTCATATCGAACATATATAAATCAGTTATCCAATTGTGGGATTTAATCCAACCACATTTGTAATAAGTATTCTAAACGTGTGGTATATCCCACCACATTGAAAATATGCATACCAATCGTGTGATATAACTCGCCACATTGGAAATATATGCGAAATTTAAAGTGCGCAAATTTAAATTGCAGAAATTAAATTTTTTCCAATAGGTGGTCAAAACTACCTTATGGGAATTATTGCAATAAATATAAATTTACGGAATTTAAATCGCGAGAATTAAATTGTATAACATTTAACTACTTCTTCAGGAGTAGAGTCTGCTTAGTAGAAGGTATTACTCTTCACTTAGCATATAAAGTGCATAAATATATAAAATCTTCCGTTTAGTGATGGTTGAACCCATCATCAGGTAGGAGGTATTGTAGTATTTAAATTGTAAGAAATAAAGTGTAAGAATTAAATATCTATAGAAGAAAATTTGTTCTAACTATTTCTTCAAAATATAATTATCGTCAAAGTAAACGGTCGTAAATCGAAATATCTGCTGTCAACATCAGCTACGATTCTTGCGGCGATCTTGACAGTGCGTGGCGCTACACATATTTCTTTATAAAACATTAATACATACTCATTGCTACGATTCTGCGTGGCGATCTTGCTGGCGTAAGTGCGTGTACGCACATATCTCTTTATAAAGTTTTGACATTATAAGCATTAATACGTAAATATTCACAAGTCCAAGGACCCTTTTGTAACTTTTTCAAAAGTTGGGGTACTGATTTGTAAATTTTTGAAAGTTTACCTTATCAATATTGGTGTCAAATCGAAGATCTCGTTAAATCGAGTATAATGGAGTCGAGAAAATTTGATTTTGATAATGTATGCTCCTTATATCTCGATAAAACGAATGCTATAGTTTAATATATTATTATATTATAAAATAATAATATAATATATATAATATATACCTCTCCGTCCTTTTGCTTCCATTTTGTCACTTAATTTTTTGAAACTAGTATTGGTCGTGTTTGGCTTGGAAAATTCCACTAATTGACATTGGTATTGTGACTGCTCTGTAGGAGTAGGTATTTTATAACGGAGGTTGTGGTGTGCTTGTCTGCTTTTAGAGAGAGAATGGGACAGAGAGAGGTTTTATAGAAAATTGAGTATTTCAAATTGTAATAATCAGGTTTATACTGAGGAAGATCATCTATAAGATGCAATCAGAAAGATACTTCTTTCATATTACTCAAAGGGTTAGAGACTCGTGCTGATAACGTGTTATAAAAGTATAGAAATAATAGAGAGAGTTTAGAGAGAATGAATTCTAAGGAATTCACAGGAATGAATTTCATTAATAACTGAAGCCCTATTTATAGGAAAACTTCAAATGGTATAATCGTAATTACATAATTTCATCAGGGACATAATAGTCATTCACATTAAAGAAATAATATATAATATTTCCTCGGGTGCCTCATGCCTCATTTCATAACACATTTGTGTATTTCAGACTTTATATGAGTTGCATTTAAATCCTTATTTTCACTTCTATCTTTATTCTAGTTTTGGATTACTATTGACCACCACCAGTCACGAAAGTTCTCATTGGCGTCGGTGAAGGGGTCAAACCACTGGCATTCACAGACTTCTGATGGCAACAGCCACCATTGGTGGTCGTGTAGTTCGCAGCCACTTCCTCATGGTTGCGCGTGGTTTGCCAACGAACTGGATGGGATGGGGAACCCTATAGATGTTTTGGTGGGTGGGGGTGGTGTAGGACGTAGTGGGGTGTTAGGCTGAAAATGAGGATTTAGCTCCTTAGCTCCTGTTATTATTTTCATTCTCATTCAAATTTAGTTAAATAAATTACATCTATATATTTTATGGGATCCATGCATATTATATAAAGTTGAACAATTTGAAAAGTCTAGGACGTGTATGTCAAATTTATTATGTTAACTTATCATTTCCAAAAATTTTTAAACCAAACACGTTTTTCTGTTTCTCTTTTTAAAATAGTTTTTCAAATGACAAATTGCTCTAATGGTCTCCAACCTTTCACTCCATTTTCACTTTGGTCTCCAATCTCTCCCCCTCTCTCTCTCTCTCTCTCCCCCGACCACATAGCCCCCCTAGCATTTTAAAAATTAGCGTAATTAGTTCTTATGAACCTAGTTAATTGTAATAGCGGGTTATTAGATCATTTAATTGTAATAGTAGGTTATTAGATCATTTAAATTTTTTTATTTAATAAAATAAAAGGTAATTTGATAATTTAACATCTACTTATATATTTTTTAAATAAATAAAGATTAAGTCATCATTTGCAATTTAAAATCTATTGTAAATCTTACATTCAAGTCCCTAATCTATTCACATTTCCAGCACAAACTCTAGCACCCACTGCCCACCTACCGCAGCTCAAAGCACGCCCTCACTTTAATCATCCCCCTACCCCACACCAACCGTGAAGACAAGGTGGAAAACCCTTAGTTGCAACTGGGAAAGTAGGGGATTTATCCCTACTTTTGACAGTCGAAAACATCAGTGTGAAATACACTGGTTTTAGTGTATGATATACCTATTTTTCCGGATTTACCATGGGTCCAGTGTGTTTACCAGGGGAACCCTCGAACTACGCATGTTCACCATATAGGTTTCTTGTTTTAATGCCAAAAAATCAACGTGGGCCCATGCTGATTTTCCTATGTTTTAACTAGGGCTCACGCTCGTTTTCCCAGGGTTTCTCCGTTGGTTTTCAAGGTTGGTCAAGGGTGGGGATGAGTTTTGGTGGTAGGGTAGGTAGGGTTAGGTACTAGAAATTGTGTTGGAAATTTGAATAATTTTTAGGAACTTGAATGCAATATTTACAATAGATTTTGAATTACAAATAAGGACTTAATCTTTATTTTTTAATAAAATGGTAAAAGAAAATATTTAAATACTAAATTACATTTTTTTATTAAGTCAAAAGTATAAATAACCTAGTAACTTAGTATTGTAGGTTACCTAGGTAAATAGGGCCTAATGGCGCGAATTGTTGAAGTTTGGGGGTTGTGTGGTCCAAAAAAAAGGTTGAGGAACAAATTGCAAATAGAGTTAAAGGTTGGGGACCATTAGCTTAATTGACTATTTTTCAAAATAACAAACCAAACTGTCTTTCAATTTTATGAAAACAAGCACTCAAAACACAACCTGAAGACATCTTCAAACCTTAAAACAAAAAACTCAAAACAAAGAGACCGCAATTAACTTCTTCATGACAATTTTCAATGCTATTATTTTAGTCAACAAGTGCTTATTTAAACACGTGAATCTAGCTAAAAATATTTTTTGCTCTTTATTTATATATTGCGAGAAAATTTTTCCAGTCACACCAATTCTAGATAACAAATAACTGCAACTTCGATCTTAAGTCAAGTGTACGTCAATTGTTGAGCTCGTTGGACAAAAGCCGACTTTCCCATGATAAAAAGGCTCTTAAACTTCATGAAGGAATGTAAAAAGTAGTTTTTCACCTAAAAGTTCTCACTGTGACTAGAAAATGAAAGAATAGATATTGAAGTGCATCAATTTTTAAAATAGGTCCTCAAAGCGCAACAATTCTACAAGATGGGTTCTGGTTGCACTAGTTACCCTTTGATTTTATACCATATACGACTTATCATATTACACGATGATAATATGTAATTTGTATGGAATATAGATGGCTTATTCTTTTAACTTTGTTTAATTTATGCTTTATTCTCGCATAACCAAAAAAAAAGGAAAAGAAAAGAAAAGAAAAAATGAAAAAGATGGTTTGTTCCCCTTTTTCGCTGTTATTCTTTTACTTCTGATTTTTTTAATGGTATATCATGTCTTCCATTAGTACGTCAAGTATGGCTTAAAGATCCTACATCACAAAACCCAAAGTTGGACAAATATTTTCTTTAAGTGCAGTTTTCGTTTCAGTTTTGTGAAATATACAAATTCATTTTTATTACTCCAATAAGTAGTTGATTAAACTTATTAGGCTTATTGGCACAATTATGGCCTCACGTTTGAGGCAAAAAAGACAATATTATCCTTTTATTTATATTAATTTTATTAAATTAAATAAAAATATTTACAATCGAATCCATAATTTTTCAATAAGTATAAATTAATTCCTATCTTCAACACATTCTCCTCTACCACCACCGTCACCACCATCCGAGTACCACTACTATCAACTTCGGCGGCGAGGCCCAAAAGTAAATTTGGTGGTTTTTGAACTGCCAAATACTCTGCTGGTTCTGGTGGTTTTGATCACAGATCTACTTTTACGCCTTGCTGGATTTTTCGCCGGAGTTGGTGGCGTCGGTAGCGTCGGGATGGTGGTGGTGGTGGTGGTGGAGGAGGAGAATGTATTGAAGATAAGGATTAGTTTGTACTTATTGAAAGGTTATGGACTCAATTGTAGATATTTTTATTTAATTTGATGAAAATAATATAAATAAAGGGTGATATTGTCTTTTTGGCATAAAAAAATCATTATTTCGTAATTAAACGTTAGATCGAGGATGAAAATGCTAAGAAAAAATTGATAGGTCCTTAGTGCACGGTGAGTTCAAACGTTGGGTCGTGATTATGCCAATAAGCCAAATTTTTTACTAAGCACTTATTGTTTTAGGATTATTACTATTTATTAGTTCTCACAAATTTGGGATCTGCATTATCGTTTAAATTTACAATAGATTTTACAAAGCATTGGAAATGATTGGGTGACATATTCCTATTCTTTTTGCTGTTTTGGGGCTATTTTATATTTTCAATTTTCCAAAACAACGAAAATGCGTTCTCTTGTATGTTTTCGAAGATGCTTTTCAAAAAAAAAAAAAAATCAAAAATTTGTAAAGAAAACTCAAAATGAAAAAAAAACGTTTTGGGTGTTTTCCGTTTTAAAAATTGAAAACTTTTAGAAATCATTTTCGGATATTAGATTTTAGATTAACTACATTCATAGTTGTAATCAATTTATGTCATGTAGCTAGACTAAAAACTATTTGAAATAAAATTGGAGCTTGATTTTTAACCAAAAGAAAACATTTAAAAATTTGTACAAAAAAAAGGCTTGATTTTATAAAGCTTCCTTCTCCTCCCCACACGGGTATCAACCGGCAACACTACCGCCCTCCCTGGGCCCCACCGCCTTCGGGGGGAGTGGTGCGGGTAAAAAAAACTCTTCCCTGGAGCAGAAAATTCTCTTGGTTTTATATAAAATAGTTGTTGAGGTTCATATGTTTTAAAATCGTACCAATTATTGTACAATTGGCCTACATGTGTGAAGTTAATGAATTAATCGTGACACAGCATTTAAACCTGTTAGAAATTAAATAAAGTAATAATTGATGAAGACGGAAATAAACTTTAGTAATTAATGTTCAAATTTTTAACTTTAGTCGCCTTTTCGTAATTTTGCGGGTACATTCGCGATGATAGATCAAATCAACGCCATAGAATTGGGGTTTCAAAAGTAAAATTGCATCCAACCGTTTACATAAATTTTTAATCCCCGAGTCAATAAAATACGGATTACTATTAGATTATGTCATGTGTTTAACATTACAAAGGCTGTATTTGCTAAAATGTACTTATTTGCATATAAAATTGTAAATTAATATAAAATTATGCCGAATAATGTTATTTACAAAAACTATATATGTATCATTTTTTGGATCAATCAATTGGCTAGTATGATGGTAGCGTGTACGCATTCAGGAGCCCGAATACGAGTTTAGGCCGAATCTAACTTTACTAAATACACAAACTTTTGAACTATCTGGTCCGTTTACCACCCCTGGTTGGTTTGGATACAGGGTTGTTTTTCTTTTTTTTCTTTTTTTCTTTCCTACATTTTTTTCATTGCATGTACATTTTTGCAATTATTTTGCAATTTTGCAATTTTAGTACTAGTATACAAATTAAAGGACCTATACATAATAACATTGAATGGTTGGTTAAAAGTTAAAAATTGACTATGTTCGATATACTAGAAGAAATTTTATTTTAAAAACAATTGATATTATTTAATTTGTATTACATATTCTAATTTATTTAATTATTGGGCCAAAATAACAATGTATCAAAAGTTACAGTTTTAATCATAAAATTTAAGAAAGGCATACGATCAATTTGCTCATGTTTTAATATATTTAATTATAGTTGTTGCTTATTAGTAAGAAGGGCAATTTATTTTTTTTCACATCAAAAATCGTCAATGAGCTAAGAAAATACAAGGATAGGACCAAAATGCATCAATTTTCAAAATGGATGCTCAAATTGCAGCGATTCCAAAAGATTGGTCTGGATTACACTTATTGCCCTTTCTTTGTTTCATATCACTTGCAATGTTAGGCGAGTATATATAATATGTAATTTGTATGGATAACTTATGTTTCTTCTCTTTGTTTAAGTTATAACTTATTCTTATTTTTCGCTTTTATACAATTTTCGCACTTGTCTTCAAAGTACACCCTATTCCAAACAATATGTCCTGATTGTGCTATATAATTACTTTTGTATTTATGCCATATCACTTTTCATGTTACACGAGGGCAATATGTAATTCGTATAAATAACTTATTCTTTTCTCTTTGTTTAAGTTATGTTTTATTCTTGTATTTATGTCCTGATTCTTTTCTCTCTGTCAGACACACACACGGATATATATATATATATATATATATATATATTTCATGCTTGCATGGTTGAAGGTGGTGATCAGTATTGTGCAGTTCCGTTTTGGGAACAAATTAAAAGGTTTGTGATGCAGTGCTGTACAATAGTTGGCCTACTTTAGAAAAAGTATTAAGTGATTACGGGGGGATGAAGTATTTGCAGTGAGACTAAATAAAGAGGGATTGACATCACTGATGATGGCGATGACCATAAATACACGGACTGACTTCATCGTACAATTGATCGATTACATACCTCCAGAGTTGCTTCAACTAACCGACTACAGAGGCAATACAGCACTTCACCTGTGGGACCGACGTCAAAATAATCAAACCGAAAACAAAAAACACATAGCCCAGCTGCTTTTACAAAAATGCCCCTGTGCATCTATTTTCAAAACAAATCTCAAAGTGCAGCGACTCCAATCAAGACCTATTTAGTAATTACCCTTTGATTTTAATTTATTTAATATGACTTGTCATATTACACGAGATATACATAGCTAGTTTATTCTTTTCTCTCTGTTTAGTTCATGCTTTATTCTTTTCTTTTTTTTTTTTCGTTTTTAATTAATTATTCCTTAACTTTTACTTTTAATGGTATAATAATATATGTCTTTTGTCAGTAAGTTAAGGACCCTACACAAAACTCAAGTTGGACAAATGTTCTCTTTAATTGCAGTACATGTTCATTTCAATTTTAAATATGAAATAAAAATTCATTTTTATTACTCACTTAAAAGGTAATTAATGTTTTACTGGGTAATTATTATTTCAAAATTATTACTATTCATTATTATTCACATTTTTTTAAAATTAAAAGAGATTTTACAAAGCACTGGGAATGATCAGGTGACAAATTAAATTTTCAGACTTTTATGAGATTAAGTAAGCCTGAATGACTTCACAAAAAAAAGAAAAAGAAAAGGTAAGCCTAAATGTACGTTAGTGTAAAAAAACATAAATTGTGATTCGGCGGTAAAATTAAATTTCAAGCATAAACATTAGATTAAGTCATTTTAATATTACAAAGGCCGTACTTGTTCTAAAATGTATTTATTTAAATATAAATAAGTAGATTAATTAATATAAATTTCTATCGAATAATATCTATACAAGTTGTGTCGTATTTTTTGGATCAAACCCCCCCGTGCCTTCGTCTATAAAATGAGTTAGCTAGAGTTGGTGTATGAGATCCACAAAACTATTACAAACAAAATCCAAGAGAATACGGTGGAGATGGCAACTGATCTCGAGATGGGAAATGATGAACCGGGGCAATCAATGGGTGAGTCTAAATAATATTTTAGAACACATAAGTTATCATTGGTGCACACTCACATATCATATGTTGATGTATTACAAGTAGTAATTATATAGGTGGTATGTATGACACATGAATTGTTGATAATTAAAGCAATTATATATGAAAGTTTGAATTTATTGTATTTATCATAATAATGAATGAATTGATGTGTGATATGTGATGTGAGATTGAGATCATTAACATATATTTTTCATGCATGGTTGTAGGTGGAGATCAGTATCTCCAAATTCCGAGGAGGGAACAACGGGTTTGTGATGCAGTACTAACCAATAGTTGGGAGATTTTAGGAAGAGTATTAAGTGATTACGGGGAGAATGAAGTATTCGCACTGAGACTAAATAAAGAGGGATTGACACCACTGATGATGGCGATGACCATAAATACACAAACTGACTTCATCGTACAATTGATCGATTGCATGCCTCCAGAGTTGCTTCAACTGACCGACTACAGAGGCAATACAGCACTTCACCTGTGGGACCGACGTCAAAATAATCGGATCGAAAACGAAAAACGCATAGCCCAGCTGCTTTTACAAAAATGCCATTACTTGAGATATTTCCAAAACGTCGATGAACATATTCCCCGGCTTGCGGGTGTCGATATTCCCACGCGTACGTATAATTACATATATCTCTCTCTCTTTTCATTTTCCTTGATAAGCTGTGAAGTCTCCCTATCTAGTCTAGTTTGAGTACCGTTACTATATATTTTCTCCGTCTCACAAAGATATATAGACTGTCGATATTTTCCTTTTTCAGCCGTTTTAAAATATATATGTTTATGTGCATTTTTTTCCCTATTTTGTCATTGATCTATCTTTGCGTGCAGCTATACAAGGCGACCTAGCTCAAGGGTGGTTACAAGTCAGAGACGCAATCGAAAAGGGTAACTGGAATACGATCGAGAAGATCTTTCGTCACAATAAAAAAAAGTTTGCAATGAGACTTGGTACGCAAAGCATGACGCCACTCCACTATGCAATAAAGCGAGGTGAACACAAGTCTCTCGTGAATGAGATGATCAAGTCGATACCGAGGGAGTTACTGGCTCTGACTGATGTCAAGGGAACTACGGTGCTTCACACTGTGGTAGTTAATCGTGATCGTAGATCTGTGGAAATCGCAGAGATGCTTGTGAAGAAAAATCTAGACCTGCTGAATTATGTGGACAGCAGACATTGGTCACCAATACAGTGGGCTATAGAGATGCGTAATCATCCGATGGCTAAGTGCTTGTTATCTGCAGCCATTGATTCGAGAGGCAAACTGGAGCCAGTCGACAATGAGACTACGGATTATGAGATTTATAAACAATTGCTGAGAGCAGAATTTTACGGTACGTTTATATATGTACGTAAATTAAATAAATTATTATTATGTGAAGAAAATGGAATTAATTATTAATATTAATTAATGCATGTTTTATATTTATATATATTGTAGATTTGGCTGACAAATTGCTTGAGTTCAACCCCGATATGGCATTTGAGCACCCTTGTTTGGAGAGATTGTTGAGGAACCTTCCCACCTACCTACCCTTGTCGTCTTCACCAACTGGTCCTATATATCTACGTACCTTCCTCTTATATATTCATAATAGACTTAGATTATTGCTACTATTTATCAGTATGAGCAGCATCAATGCAATGTGTACGTAATTGTTTGTTTGTTAAATTAAGTATAAGCTAGCAACTAATTGAACAATATAATTAACCTACAGCTTCTGCGAAGGCTAAAGTGAAAGAACTAATCTCACTGGTGCGTCACCTTTGCGAGAAAATAATAGTACGCTACAGGGAGGTGCCAGATAAAATTGACGGAGAATTTCGCAATCCTTTTCTTTGGGCGGCAAGAAACGGATACAGAGACATTGTTCTAGCAATTCTAGGAATTTATGGTCGGGCATTAGAATTTAAAGATGAAGACAATCATTCGGCATTTCAACTTGCTGTAATGCACCGTCATCCGGAGGTTTTCAGTAGTCTATACGATTTTGCGTGCAGGCCTGGTTTGTACGAGACTTTACAGACACTCCTCTGTTTAGAAGAACGTGATACTCGGAAAAATATGTTGCATTTAGCAGCAGATAAACCGTGTCGACAACCTTTACAATTTGGACACAGCGGACCTATTCTTCAAATTCCGAGTGAGGTCAGGTGGTTTAAGGTACCTGCACACCTGCCTTGCGTGCGTGTGTGCGTGCACTATATATATAATAATAGAAATAACAAATTTCCCTAAAAACTAGCTTAATGCACAAACGAACTCTCATGCATAGCGACGTACGATACGTACACAACTAACAGATGCCATAAATATTAATAATTTGACTTTGTTTAATATATAATAATAATAATAATATTCATATTATTATAACAAGTATTATTAATTATTAATTTATATTGCAGGAACTAGAAAAATTAATTCCAGGCGAGGAAAGGGTGAAGCCGGACAAGGACGGGAAGATTGCAACAGAGTGTTTTACGGAAAATCATAGAGACATGGTTGAAAAAGAAATAGAAATTGTGACAAGTGCGGCAGGAGCATGCTTAACTGCTGCCACACTGATTGTATCAATCGCATTCGCGTCGTCAATTCAAATACCGGGAGGGACAACTGGTGACGGCCATCCCAATTATGCCCACAAGCCCGCGTTCAAACTCTTCGGGGCATCAAATGCACTCGCACTTTTCTTCTCTCTTATTGGAGTTCTCCTCTTATTATACGTTTTCGTCTCTCGTTTTGACGTTAATAATTCTCTCACTGCCTTGAGCCCCTTGCCCTCCAAACTCGTGCAAGGCCTCTTCGCCTTGATCGTATCTGTGATGGCACTCATGATCGCATTTGCTTCTGCATTGTTTCTTGTATTTGCAAATGAAAATCCCATGTATATCGGCCTGTTGATCATCTTCGTTGCTGTACCTGTCATCTTCTATGCCTTCCTACAGACTCCTACCCTTGTTAATATATTCAAATCCAGTTACCCCACATTTCGTTTTAGGCCTGATAACCCAAATGTTTCCTTATCCGAATTATCATCTCGACAGTAGGGACGAAGCCAGGATATATCGATCGGAGGTAGCCTCGTACGTATGTATATATATATATATACACACACGTTAGTTCAATTTGTTTGGGATATGTATGAACGTTCAAATTCATCATCGCACACATGTTGTTGGTCTTTTTCATTTTTTACTAATCTTTTAATTCGTAACTAATAATAACGATTAATAATTAATTAGTGCATGCTTAAACAACTGTCCTTTATTTTTGCCTTTTACACAGATCGAATTGAAGGTAATAGCTTATTTGTTTTTCTATCCTTAGAAGCTATATTATTTGACACCAATTAATAGATTTATTTATTACATTTTCTAGAAATGATCCAAAATCAGCGTTAATTTTGTTTACAAAACCAGCCTAGTGAAACCACATGTGGTTTATAGCGCTGGTTTTGGATCATTCATATTACATTATATATATTTCCATTCTAGTGCCAGTTAGCACTTAGCACAATAGGTTATTAGTTTTTACTAGTTATTTTTAACGGTGGGGCTAATCGATGGTATCATAATGGTACCAACTGTTGATACTATAAAATTTTTACTTTTTCATTTATTTTCTGTAATTGCCTTATTTCCAAATACATTTTCATCTTTCCTCATTTTCATTATTGCAATATGATGTTTTGAAAATTGATTTTTTTTTTTTAAAAAAATGTAACTGTAGGTAGCTAGTACTACATATTATCAAAGTTGCTTATTGTCTAGGGAAAACCAAGAATATGATTCATGAAGAGTTTTTTTGGCTTAGTACTCGAACTTGTACGTTGAGGTTCCGATTTGTAAAATATTTAAATTGGGCACTGGATCAAAACTACTAACTTTTTAATATTATTTGGTGTACATCAGGTTTTCCTTTTGTTTGCTCTCATTGATATTGTTGTTTTCATAGTGTCACTTCTCTTTCATTAATAAGTTCACAATGTGACATGTATATTTGGTTAATTAGTGTGCCTCTTGCTCTTTTATTTTATTACAAACAGAGTTCTAGCATCTCATCTATATCAATTACAGGCCTATCTGGCTATCTTCATAATAGAAGCACATCAAATCTAAGGGATCCCAGCAGCAATAATTCTAATTGTATATGGAATTCAACCTTGTTTATGACTCTTATATGATTCATCTTGATGTCCTTGTGCTTGGAATTTTTGTGTTCCATCCATAAATTTCAAAAAATGAGAAAAGGAACGATGAAACTGCTCTGGCTATGGTAAATACAATCCAAGATAGAAACAGCTACCCGGGCCGGGTCAAACAAGTATTAAGTGAGTACGGTAAAGAAATATTCACTATGAGGCTAACTGGAGGGATTCACACCATCGTGGCGAGACTAGCGAATCAACTGCCGTCCTATTAATTAGGTGCATATATAGACTGTAAGAAGCTAAACTTGACCACCACGTCGTCGTGTCTCTTGGTTCTTATTATTTGGACTGGCAGAACTCTCACTATACCTGATTTAAGTAATTTTATCTTATTAGAGTTTGCCTTGTAAATAAGCAACTCTATTTTCACATTTTTTGATTTATAACATTAAATATTTGTAGTCCAAGGGATTTGATCTAGTGAGAAGGCATTTTGTTGGAAAGTAGTTTAATAAAATATGATTCTAATTAGTTTAGGATGATATCTTTTATTGTTATATTTTAATTGATTCTAGTTTATCTTATTTTCTAGTTTAGTTAGGTTTCTGCGTCCTATATAAAGGAGTGATTGTAACCTAATTTTACATACCAATATATTATCAATTTCGCTTCCGCATTATATTTCAACTCATCTCTTTATCGGTTTTCTCGGATTCGAAACACCACACTCCATCCTTATAATCTCCAATTTATATTTAAAAAATAATAAATAAATATTTGTGATTATGTAAGTTTCCCGCCGCCACTTTATTCAACTTACATTTGTTGGATGGTTGCACAAAATGGACTTATAGTTTCGAATTGGTGCATGCGCCAAGAGAATCCAATATGTCAAGTTTTAAATACCAAAATGTCGTCGGAGCTTTTTTAAATACCAAATCGTCAAAAGTGTATTTTTTTAAATACCAATTTGGTAATTTGGCCCAATTTATTAGTTCTCACAAATTTGGAATCCGTATTAGAGTTTAAATTTAAAATAGATTTTACGAAGCGTTGGAAATGATTGGGTGACATATTCCTATTCTTTTTTTGGGGCTATTTTATATTTTCAATTTTCCAAAACAACGAAAATGTGTTGTCTTATATGTTTTCGAAGATGCTTTTTCTCCAAAAAAATAAAAGTAAAAAAATTTGCAAAGAAAACTAAAAAAAAAAAATCATTTTGGGAGTTTTCCGTGTTAAAAATTGAAAGCGTTTAGAACGCATTTTCGGATATTAGATTTTAGATTAACTTCATTCATAGTTGTAATCAATTTATGTCATGTAGAGTAAAAAACTATTTGAAATAAAATTGGAGCTTGATTTTTAACTAAAAGAAAACAATTAAAAATTTGTACCAAAAAATAAGGCTTGATTCTATATAAAATAGTTGTTACCAATTATTGTACAAGTGACGCACATGTGTGAAGTTAACGATTTAGGCCTTGTTCTATTTGGTGTTAACCAAATCCGCACGCAATTCCGTATACCTCATACTCATTTTCAACCACACACACATTTCCCAAAATAATATTAACCACACATTTTTACACGGAATACTGCACGGAACAACTAAACCCCCAATCAAACAAGGCCTTTAATTGTGATACAACGTTCAAGCCTGTTAGAAATTACATAAAGTAATAATTGATGAAGGCGGAAATAAACTTTAGTAATTGCATGATGTTCAAATTTTTAACTTTAGTCGTCTTTTCGTAATTTTGCGGGTACATTCGCGATGGTGGATCAAATCAACGCAATAGAATTTGGGTTCAAAAGTAATATTGTCTCCAACCGTTGACATAAATTTTTAATCCCCGAGTAATAAAATACGGATTACTATTAGATTATGTCATGTGTTTAACATTACAAAATCTGTATTTGCTAAAATGTACTTATTTGCATATAAATATGTAGATTAATATAAAATTATATCGAATAATGTTATTTACAAAAATTATATATGTGTCATTTTTTGGATCAATCGATTGGCTAGGATGACGGTAGTGTATACACATTCATGAGCCGGAATACGAGTTTAGGCGGAATCTAACTTTATTGAATACACAAACTGCTAAACTATTTGGTCTGTTTGCCACCCCTGGCTGGTTTGGATAGAGGGTTTTTTCCTTTTTTCCGACATTTTTTCCCTGCATGTACGTTTTTGCCATTATTTTGCAATTTTAGTACTAGTATACAAATTAAAGGACAAATACATAATAACATTGAATGGTTGGTTAAAAGTTAAAAATTGACTATGTTCGATATACTAGAAAAAATTTTATTTTAAAAACGATTGATATTATATAATTTGTATTACGTATTCTGATTTATTTAATTTTTGGCGCAAAATAAAAATGTATCAAAAGTTAATCATAAAATTTAAGAAAGACATATGATCAATTTGCTCATGTTTTAATATATTTAATTACAGTTGTTGCTTATTACTAAGAAGGGCAATTTATTTTTTTTCACATCAAAAATCTTTGCCGAGCTAAGAAAATACAAGGATAGGACCAAGATGCAGCAATTTTCAAAATGGATGCATCAATTATAGTCCGGATTGCACTTATTGCCCTTTGTTTGTTTCGTATCACTTGTAATGTTACACGAGTATAATATGTACGTAATTTGTATGGATAACTTATGCTTTTCTCTTTGTTTAAGTTATACTTTTATCTTGTTTTTCGCTTTTATACAATTTTCACACTTGTCTTCAAAGTATATCCTACTCCTGCAAACAATATATTCTGATTGTGCTATATAATTGTCTTTTGCATTTATGTCATATCACTTTTCATGTTACACGAGGACAATATGCAATTCGTATAAATACCTTATTCCTTTCTTTTGTTTAATTTATGTTTTATTTCTTATCTTTCGCTTTTATTAATTCTTTTTACTTCTAATGTTATATTGTATATCTTCCCCTCAGGCAGCCACCTATGGGTTAAGCATCCTGCATTCCAAAACCCAAAGTTAAAATATTCTCTTTAATTGCATGTGTTGGTTTCAGTTTTATGAAATATGCAAATTCATTTTTACTATTCAGCCAAATGTTAAAATAAATGTTTTACTAAATAGCTATTACTTCAAAATTATTACTATTCAATAGTGCTGACAAATTTGGTATCTATTACTCTTTAAATTAAAAGTAGACTTTACAAAGCGTTGGAAATGATTGGATGACAAATTAATTTTTCATACTTTTATGAGATGAAGTAACCCTAAATGTAGGTCACTCGAGGTTGCCGTGTAAAACAACATAAATTGTCATTAGGTGGTAAAATTAAATTTTAAGCATAAAAGTTACCTCAGCGAAACTTAAATACCTATACTATAAAGAACCGTAGCATATGAAAGTGACATAGGAAATATATTAAAGGGTCACTAGCAAAAAGGGGGAAATTAAGAAGGGTTGCAATTTCAAAAATGTCAATTAGTTTACCAAAATAGCGTCTATTTCAAGCATTGAACCAATTTAATCTCAACTCTTGATAAGTATACTTACTAATTCAACATATATAGCTATTTATTAGTACTCGCAAATTTGTAATCTCTATTGAAGTTTAATTTAGAAACAGATTTTACGAAGCATTGGAAGTGATTGGGCGACAAATTAAATTTTCAGAATGCAAGGATAGGATCATAGGAATAATTCCAGAATGCACCAATTTTACAAAAATTAGTCCTTTAAATGCAGCGACTCCAAATAACGGATCCTGATTGTTCTAATTATCCTTTTATTTGTACTTCATATCATTTGTCATGCTACACGAGGATATCGGAACGGACTTGAGTTTGAATCCTACCACCCCCACCCCTCTATCTCCCAATAAAAAATAAAAATAAAAATGTTAAAAAAAAAATAGTCACCCCTTTTTTATGTTTAGGTAGCTTGTATTCTTTTCTCTTTGTTTAATTGATGCTTTATTCTTGTTTTTTGCTTTTAATTTTAATGGTATGTTAGAGCATCTCCATTGCAATGTGTTGTTAAGGTGTGATGTGGATGAGATAGATAGAGAGAAGATGATTAGGTGGATTGAAAAGAGAATAGATGATGTGCAGTGAAAAAGATAGGGAAAAGTGAAAAAGTATGAGAGATGTAGAAATAAATTCAAAAATAATAATAAAATAATAGTGGAGGATGACTGGATGTGAAGTTGGATGTGAGGATGTAGAGGTGGCATGAGAATTTAGGAAGAAAAGTGGGGAAAAAGTATGGTAAAAGTGGTAAAAGTGATTTAAGAAAAGAGAAATATAAAAAAATATGGGGCCTATGTATAATTTTGTGTTACTCTCTCTCATCACTAGACATTGCAAATGGAAGGGAGCAATGGAGATGCTCTTATATCTCTTTCGCCAGTGCATCACCTATGAACTATGAATTAAGGATCCTACATCACAAACGCAATGTAGGACAAATATTCTCTTAAAAGTCACGTGTAATATGCAAATTCATTTTTATTATTCAGTTAAAAGTTAAATAAATGTTTTAATAAGTATTTATTACTTCAAATTATTACGATTATAGTACCAAAAAATTTGTGATCTCTATTATTATTTAAATTAAAAATAAAGTTTACAAAGTGTTGAAAATGATTGGGTGACAAATTAATTTTTAAGATTTTTATGAGATTGAGTACGCCTAAACGTAGATTACTTATTTTTATATTAAATCATTTAAATATTACAAAGTCTGTACTTGATCTCAAATGTACTTATTTAAATATAAATAAGTAGATCATATCAATATAAAATTCTGTCGAATAATGCTATCTATATAAATTGTGTTGTTATAAAAGTATAGAAACAATAGAGAGAATTTAGAGAGAATGAATTCGAAGGAATTGTCAGGAATGAATTTCATTAATAACTGAAGCCCTATTTATAGGAAAACTTTGAATGGCACAATCGTAATTACATAATTTCATCAAGGGTATAATAGTCATTCACATATAATAATTACATCTTTTACCAAATTATTCCTCCACCAAATTATTCCTCCATCAAATTATTCCTCATAATTCATAACCACCAAATTATTCTCAATTATTCATAACACTTCAATTATTATTCATAACACTCCCCATTGAATGACTATTAATACAAATGTCTTCCTGACTGCTTTGGAGAAAAAACCCAGTGGGAAAAAACTTTCAAACCGATTGCAGGATAGCTTGGAGTGGTTATATACTACTTCATCAAAACATTGCTCCCCCTGATGTCTATCAGCGGCATATGAGTATTCACGTGCTGCCTCGTTAAAACCTTGTCAAGAAAATCCAGTGGGAAAAAACTTGATCAAGGAAAAAGAGTACAATCTGGCTCGATTCGATTTCATATCTTGAGAATCGATATCTTTACTTACGGTAAATGATTTCAATATCATCATCGTTTGGATCTAAAGCATTAGCTCCATTATAACTTGATCCAATAGATACACTGTATCAATTTCTCATATTGTTTCAATATATACCATGAATATGCCTCGTTAAAACCTTATTAGGAAAAACCCAGTGGGAAAAACCCTAATGAAGGAAAAAGAGTACATTATTCATGTGAATATGCCTTTAAAGTTGCCTCATTAAAAACCTTGTTAGGAAACCCAATGGGATAAAACCTCGAACAAGGGAAAAGAGTGCAACGCGTATTTTATACAAGTATCTTTGCAAGCATTTCAAAATCTTTCATATATTTGTATGAGTATCATATACATTGGTTTTATACTCTTCGTTCATTTAGAGTGCATCAATTTTTTTACACAACTACAAAACACTCACCATGAACACATGTCTCCAAACACACAATTTAAAGCATATAAATTCATCGTAAAAACATGTAAACATATAAGTAAACCTTCATAACTAACTAACATTTAAAATATATCATTTAACATTTAATACTCACTTAATAGGTTATTTCATTCCCAGGGGCTTAGCTCACCCTTTAAGGTACTCATAAACACGGGTTTAGCTCATCCGATCCTTTAATTTCCTTTTCGGCACTACACACACGATCGGTAATTTAACTTTCATGAGCATGCAACATATAATGACCACCATGCTTATCTTTAAACTTGAGCATTAGTCATCATCATCTCATCATCTCATAAGTTAAAGATTTCACATTCACCATTTATCATCTTCAATATATCTCAATATTTTCATTATCATTGATCATATGTAGCGCTACATTTTCATATCGTGGTCGACACTTTTCAATTTCATTTCTTTCCCCATATCGACATAATTTATCGAGATATCTCATTATCAATCCTCTTGTAGGATTACACAATATAGTTATATCTATATACTCTTCAAGAGCATATGCCTCCGTTATTAAGACCATCTTTATAATTTGCTTTGATATATATGTTTGGGGAAATATCAACGCTTCAAGCGCACTAACTTATCAAAGCATCGTAGTGATATATGTGATTGTTCATAGCCTTTCATGCATCTTTGAACTTCAAGTTCAGATTTCAATTTTGAGGATATAACATGATGCATTTCACATATTATTTTCAACTTTTAATACTCCCTCATGCTTTGAGAAAATTTAGAACACCAAAACTCATACAGGTTGGTATGATTTTAATCATATATGTTCTCATCATTCAAATTTTTAATATGGGAATTTAGACCGCTTTGCATTCTATTCTCGATATCGGCAATTTATTTGAGGACTTTAAATAATTTGCCATATAATATCCCACTTGTATACGCATACTCAAATCCTTCAGGGATTTATTCAAGTATTGGGATATACATTTACTAGCTTTATCATTAAATCCAAAATCATGCTCATACCGTGAGCAAATATTTAAATAAATTTCAAATTACGAATCATATACACATGTGACTATCTAGTGGATCCATATCATAATATCTAGTAGTCCACATGGAGGATGAGTGGGCCCATATTTCTCATCCTTTATTCCAGATATATTTGAGATTTATTATCAATATTGGCTAGTAATGATTTCATCATTTATCGAGAACAATCATTGAAGAATTCTTTTAATTCTTCACTTGAAATATTGATTTCAATAATTATTTAAACCGGGATGGTCATCTGGTTTTGCAAGCGAGTATTATTGAACTTCTAGTTCAAGAAATTCTTATATCGATTTCACTAGTATCTCAGATAGTGCTCAATATGATTTATCATAGAAATAATTCACCGACATATTCCATCATCTTTTGGTGACATTATTGTCTACTCTTGCTCAAACACGGAGTTACAAAATAATACGCATCACATCCTGGCTATTATTTAATTCGAAATCGTAGCTCTTACGCTTCATATTATTTATTTAAAATCGAGTCTTATTTCATACGCGTCGTATTATTCTATAAATAAATCATCAAAATTATTGCAAAATTCATCCTAACAAGGGTCTATACATTATAATGGATCATATGCTCTCAAATCTTCAAAATACTATCCATCACTACCGATCAAAATCCTAAAAAGGATTTATCGATGTAAGTAAAGATTAAGGATGCTAATGAATAACGGTATCCCACAAGATATCCGATGCTTGATTGAAGCAAAGGTTCGATTATCTGGTGAGGTTTCAATTCCTTCTAAATACATGCCTGGTATGGGTAAATGTAGTTTTTCAAAGAAACTGAGAGCAAAAAGATTAGGAGGATGCTACAAGTGTGCTCGATGGACATGTGACACTCGATGTAAATCAGGGGTACTTGTCCGTAAACCGAGAAGATAAAATAACATTCATTAAGGATGGATTGAGTAAAGAGCCTTTGGATGATATTCAACAGCTCTTGAGACACATCCTAGTGGACACGCATAAGGTGAGCTAATGGCCTTATGGGCCAAATTCAAAGATCAACAAACGCATTACAGCCTTGAAAAACTTACTTTAGAAGATCCTGCTTGTAAATTTAGTAGAAAATTTTAGTATAATAATTTTCTCATATTAATATAAGGAAGCTCTCGGTGTAATAACGAAGATCAATGTTTTTCTTGTAATTGTAAATATTGTTTTTCGATTTTAAGATATATATATATGTATATATATATTATTTTTCAATCACCGATGATATATGTCATTTTCACTTAAAAAAATTTCGTGATTTTTTTTTCTTTCATATTTGTCAAAAAGTAAATAGTGCACTCAATTATTGGTTTGAAAATTTTTCTTTAAATAGAGAGATTCATATATCTCTCATGTTCATACATTAAAAGTAGAGTGCAAAGAGAGATAGGAGTAGAGATGGATATGGAGATTTTAGAATCATCTCATACAAGTCGACCTTTACCTCGCCAGATTAAAACCGTATGTATTCTTGGTGGATCTAATCGCGTGTAGGCCATATCCAATATGTGGATATGGCAAACCGACTAAATAAAGAGTTAGGAGACAAGAAATCAATATACTATACGGAGGAACCAACAACAAACTTTTAGCTAGACTTATAATGGCCGCACAATCATGGGGAATAAGAGTTTTGAGTGTAATACCTTTCCATCTAGTTGGATCTAATACTCAATTGGAGCCGCTTCTACCATGGGTCCAGCAGGTTGGGGCTACAAGCGCAATCCATCCACAACCGCATGATGTATATGATGAATAATAGTGATGCTTTCATTGTCCTTCCAGCGCTACAACACACCTGGAGGAAATATTCAATATAGCCTCGTTGTACAAATGGAATTTTCATGTCAAACCAATAGGTTTGTTGAATATTAATAATTTCTTTGATGGCTTACTAGCGTTTCTAGATCAGGGTGTAAATAATAAGTTTATCTCTCATTCAGCGAGAAAAATACTTATTTCTGCTAGTACTATTGATGAGATACTCATCAAATTTCATGCATATGTTCAAGAATCTGTGGAAGCTCAGTCCGCTTGGTCACGGCACTCAATCTTTGGTGTCAAGCGAAAAAGAAATTCGGATCCTTTAAATATTTCATTATGAATCCTAATGTTGATGGTGGCAGAGTTACGGAGTATTTATACTCTCGAGACGCATCCCTCATTTATGGATTCAGTATGTATATTCTTTTTACATTTCTATATTTTCGAGTGTTTAATGCCATCTTTTGATATTCTCAATATGTTCCATTTCGACTGTTTTGTACTTCTTCTGGAGTAATAATAATATCATATTGGCTTTATTCAAATACAGAAATCTAGTGATTATGCTTTTTCAAGAGCATTTTATTCTCATATTAATACAATCTCATATCATCGATGAGATTATTTCATATAATTTCTCCATGCGATATATTATCTTTGATTTATCAACATGGGATCTATTGAGCATTTTATTTTCATCTATTTATCCAATGGTGACTTCAAGTACCACTTACTCAATTTTCTCCATTAATATTCGGTATATATGGGGAAGTAATTTTATTCTCATCGTCTACTACTTCGAGAGTATGATTAGAATATTTGATCAACTACTTTTCCGAGTAGGATTCTTATAACCAATCGTGTAGTATAACCCACCACATTGGAAATATGCACACCAATCGTGTGGTATTACCCACCACATTGGAAATATACTCAAACTATAAAGTGCATAAATTTAAATTGCAGAAATTAAATTTCCTCCAATAGGTGGTCGAACCTATCTTATGGGAATTATTGCAATAAATATAAATCTACTAATTTAAATAGCAAGAATTAAATTGCATAATATTTAACTACTTCTTCAGAGTAGGATCTACTTAGTAGAAGGTATTACCCATCACTTAGCATATAAAGTGCAGAAATATATAAAACCTTCCGTTTAGTGACGGTTGAACCCATCATCAAGTAGGAGGTATTGCAGTAATTAAATTGCAGTAAATAAAGTGCGAGAATTAAATATTGAACTGCTTCTACGGGAGCAAATTTGTTCTTCTAGAACAAATACTCATTACTTCTACAAGAGCACACTTATCCTTCTAGAATAAGTATATTATGTAATTGAACTCTTGAGAGTTACATTAATATTTCGATCTATTAACTCAAATGGACTTGTGTCGTAATTAATGGATTTAGAATTTCTTCGGGAATATTCTATCAATTTTTGTTTATTGTCGTCAAAATTAGGTCGGTCCTTTTACGCATAAGGGTAAAATTGTCTATTCCAATCCGCATATTGGTTAAATTATCAAACATATTCTATCAATATTATACGATTGGAAAATCGTCTCCTTTTCACTTCCATTTATAAATATCAAAATATTTAATGACTATTTTGTAACATTTCAAAAATTGGTGTACTAATTTGTAAATTTTGAAAGTTTGATAATAACATATTTCAAAACGAGTTATTACCCTATCAATATTGGTGTCAAATCGAAGCTCTCGTTAAATCGAGTATAATGGAGTCGAGAAAATTTGATTTTGATAATGTATGCTCCTTATACCTCGAGAAAGCGAATGTAATAGTTTAATATATTATTATAATATAATATAATATAATATAATATAATATAATATATATATATTTGTGCTCTAAATTGTTTTTGCTTACTGTGAAGATGCGTAACATTGCGTTCATGTCAATTTGATTTGTATAGATATTTCAATGCTCCATCGAATCAAGCCACGCATAATCATCTTCTCCCATAAGCAACAACGTTAATCTACGCCTTCTGTGATCAACACGGAAGGGTTGATACGTGTTTTCCCACGTAACCAATCTTGCTCGGCATACCAAACAATAGAATCACCAAACGATTTCAAGATCAAATCGGAAGAATGAGAAGAGAAGTGATGAAGTTTATAATCTAACTAATATTAAGGTTTACGATACGTAAGATCATCTATAAGATCAATCGTAGAAGATATTCCCTTCATATTAATTAATGGCTAGAGACTCATGATAACGTGTTATAAAAGATAGAAACAATAGAGAGAATTTAGAGAGAATGAATTGAAGGAATTCTCGTGAATGAATTTCATTAATAATCAGCTCTATTTATAGGAAAACTTTGAATAGCACAATCGTAATTACATAATTTCATCAAGGGTATAATAGTCATTCACATATAATAATTACATCTTTTACCAAATTATTCCTCCACCAAATTATTCCTCCATCAAATTATTCCTCATAATTCATAACCACCAAATTATTCTCAATTATTCATAACACTTCAATTATTATTCATAACATGTGTATCATTTTTTTGGAATCAATCGATTAGTATGATGGTAAATTAAAAACTTCAGTTTTTATTTTTTTAATATATTCAAGAGTAGAAGACATCAAAAGAATCACATAATCAAGAATAATGAGTAAAGAATTAAGAAAAAATAATATTTGAGACGTGCAAATTCATTTTTATTATTCACTTAAAGGCAATTAATTTTTTACCGCATAATTATCATTTCAAAATTATTACCATTCATTAGTATTCACAGATTTTTTTTTAATATCTCTATTACAGTTTAAATTAAAAATAGATTTGACAAATCATTGGAATTGATCTCGTGACAAGTTAAATTTTTAGACTTTTGTGAGATTAAGAAAGCTTGAATGTAGATTCTTCGAGACTCATGTGTAAAAAAACATAAATTGTGATTAGCCGCTATGGTTAAATTTCAATAATAAACATTAAATTTCAGGTGTGATTAATTCAACGAAGTTTGCTACTTTGATTCGATTAAACAACTTAATAGATATAAAATGAGACAACATACTTGAACTTCTACACCACCTCATCACAGTCACTACCATCACATTTCTTGAAAATAGTAATTTAGAAAAATTGATGTCTCCCCTCGATTTACTAAATTAAGTCATCACATTATACGAGAGATCCCCATGTTTTTTTCCCTTCGATAGGTGATAATACAATAGTGACTTGCTTTTTACTTCCTTAGCTTCGTCCCATACTAAGATAAATATGGTTTGACTTTCACACAAATTAAGAAATTGTAATAAATTTTGTTAGAAAAGTAAATTTTATTTGTATATTTCTAAATATACATCTATATTAAAGATAATAATTTACTTTTATTAATAACCATACACATTAAATAGTTAAATATAGAAAGTGGTCTATATTTTGGAAGGAACGAAAAAGAAAACGATTTTGCTCTTAATCTTCTTAGTTATATATAATGTCAAATAAGCTGGAAACTAAAGAGAATTAAGAAAAGGTTGAGGATAATACTTGATAGTTAGTCATAAAGAACTAATTAATTATTGTTTACCTTTTTCCAATCACAGCTCATGACATGCAATAAACTTTGGTTAGTTTCATTGATGATTACTGAAGGTGTAAGCAAAATTACAAAATGATTACTAAATTCTAAAAATTTCAGTATTTATGATTGAAATTTATTATACTTTCGTTAGTGATCACTTTTTAGATTTCTAATGGAGTTTGATTACATGCATGCACTATTAATTGAACATGTACATTATGTTCGCATGCAATAATTGTGATGAATTAATTTATGTTGCGTAAACTTTGAAAACTAATTGAAATAAAGTTGGAACTTAATTTTTAATTAAAATAAAAACACTTATGAAAAAATTTGTACAAAAAAATAAGGCTTGAAATATTTAAATAATTTTTTAGCTAGGTTCGATACATATATAGACATCGCCCAAACTTGTTAGAAATTCAGTAGAGTCATAACAAGTGAAAATATAAGTAAAATTTAGTGATCAATGTTAAGAATTTTCAATTTTAATAATCTATTTATAATGTTTTGATATATCAGTCACTGTCGATGAAATTTATCCAATAAAATTTGGGTTTCCAAAGTATGCATAACTTAAGAAATCTTTTGTCTCCGAACGTGTTTACATACAATCTTTTATCATTGATTAAGAAAAAACATATTAATGAAGTCAATAAAGTGCATGTGGATTACTTTTAGATTAAGACATTATAATATTATTTCAATAGAAAAAAAGTCATTTTAATATTACAAAGGCCATTGTTGTTCTAAAATGTATTTATTTAAATACAAAAAAGTAGTTTAATATAAAATTTTGACGAATAATGTTATGTATACAAATTTTGGATCAATCAATTAGTACGGTGGTAAAAACTTCGATTCTCATATTTTTGCTTTTAATGTATTGAAAAGAGTAACAGGGATGAACAGAATCACGTAATGAAGAAGATTGAGTAAAGAATAAAGAAAAAGCAATTAATATTCTAAACGTACAATATAAACGATAAACGATTTAGTATTGTACAAGAAACCCTCATATTTTCACATATAAAAGGAGCTAGAGTTGGTGTATGAGATCCACAAAACAATTACAAACAACATATATATCCACATACAATATATATATAGTCAAGATGGCAACTGATCTCGAGATGGGAAACAATCCAAGAGGAGTGCAATCAATGGATGGTGAGTCTAAATAATATTTTAGAACACATAATATATCATTGGTGCACACATATTGTATTTGTTATAATGAATGAATTGATGTGTGACGTGAGATTGAGCTCATTAACATATATATATATATTTCATGCATAGTTGAAGGTGGTGATCAGTATTCTGCAGTTCCGTTTTGGGAAGAAAAGGTTTGTGATGCAATACGAAGCAGTGATAGCTAGGGACTCTATCCAAGCAGCAAAAGCGGAGTTGGGGGAGAATAAAGTATTCGCGCTGAGACTAAATGAAGAGGGATTTACACCACTGATGATGGCGATTACCATAAATACACAGACTGACTTCATCAAAGAATTGATCGAAGACATGCCTCCGGAGTTGGTTGAACTGACCGACTACAGAGGCAATACAACACTTCATCTGTGGGACCGACGTCAAAATAATCAAACTGAAAAAGAAAAAGACGTAGCCCAGCTGCTTTTACAAAAATGCCGTTACTTGAGATATTTCCAAAACGTCGATGGAGATATTCCCCAGCTTGAGGGTCTCGATATTCCGTTCCGTACCGGTTCCACGTGTACGTACATCATATCTCTTGATTTTCCGTCCCCAAAAACATTAATGATACGTAGACGGACGTATTTTCCTTTTTCATCCCCGTCTCACAATTAAATAATGTTTATATGCATGCATGCATTTTAATTCTGGTCAATCTCTCTTTGCCATGCAGCTGTAATAAACGACCTAGCTAAAGATTGGAAAGTTGTCGAAGACGCAATAGACAAGGGCAGCTGGAAAACGATCAAGAAGAATTTGTATGCTGAGAATAATAAAACAAAGCTCGCAAACGGACTAGGTGGTACCCTCCACTATGCGATAAAGCAAGGTGGACATGTGTCTCTCGTGAAAAAGATGATCGACAAGATACGGCCGCCGGAGTTACTGGCTCTGACTGATGCAAAGGGAACTTCGGTGCTCCACATTCGATGGCAAATAATCATGATCGTAGGTATGCGGAATTGGCGGGGAAGATTGTGAAAAAGAATCCAAATGTGTTGTGTTTTGTGGACAACAACAACGATTCAGCGATACTGGTGGCTATAGAAGGTCGTAATCGTCCAATGGTTGAATGCTTGTTAACTGGCGCCATGGAGGTCAAAATTGAATGGCAATGGAACCCACTCCGGAATATCCCTACAGGTTATAAGATTTATAGACGTTTGGTCAACGCAGAATTTTATGGTATGTATGTTTATATATAGTAAATTAAGTTGAATTTATTTCCAATTATTACTATTTAATTTATATATGAAGATAATAATTCATTTAATTAATTAATGCACGTTTTATTTTCTAGATTTGGCTAACAAATTGCTCGATTTCAACAACCATATAGTATTGGAAAATAATTGTTTGAATAAGCTGTTGAAGAGCGCTCTCTCTCTCTCTTACAAACACCATTATTCAAATTTTCCCGGTCCTTCCCCAACTGGTGGTACTTTAATTTCCTCTTATTCATTAATTATTATTATAACTACTATTATATTTATTTGCACAAATTAAATTAATCATGCTAGCTAGCTACTAATTAATTATTAACAACAGCTTATAAGAAGAGCTTTGAAGGAAGTGCCTGGACTAAAGAACAGGTAAGATTACTAGTGGTGCGCATTTGCAGAATAGTAACAAAAAATCTCAAACAGTCAGATCTTGTTGGAGAAGCATTTCACGATGCATTTCTTTTGGCGGCACGAAACGGGCTAACAGATATTGTTCGAGAAATCCTTAAAATTTATGGTCCTGCATTAGAATTTAAAGATGGATACAATCATTCGGCATTTCAACTTGCTGTAATGTACCGTCATTATGAGGTTTTCAATGCTCTATACAATTCGGCTCTCAGTCTTTGTAATCCTAAGACTTTAAAGGCACTCCTCCGTTTAGAAGAACACGGTACTGGGAAAAATATATTGCATTTGGCAGCAGATCAACCATGCCAAGAGCAGTATGCCGATCTTAAACGCAGTGAACCTATTCTTCAAATGCAGAACGAAGTCATGTGGTTTAAGGTATGTACCCACCTAGCTAGTTTATCCCTTAATTATAACATATTCATTCATTGATAAATATAAATTACGCGAATGGTCTCCAACCTTTCAAAAATTAACTAGCGTAAGCAGTGATCAGTCCATAACATGCATTTTCCCATCCATGCGTGCATGCAGGAACTAGAAAAATTTTTACCAACGGACCAAAGGATGAAAAAGAACAATGAAGGGAAAACACCAATATATCGTTTCCAAGAAAATCATAAAGGCATGCTTACCAAAGAAATAGAATGGGTGACAAGCATGGCGACTGCATGCACAACTTCAGCGACATTGATAGCAACGGTTGCGTTTGCATCCGCAGTTCAAATACCAGGAGGGAATGGCGACAAAGGCGATGCGGCTTATGGCGATAAGGGTGCCTTCTCACTATTCGGGGCAACAAATGCGCTCGCACTTTTCTTCTCCATCGTCAGCGTTTTGTTGTTCTTATCTATTTTCACCTCACGTTTTGATGCTGAAGATTTTCTTAATGACTTGCCCTCTAGGCTCATACACGGCCTCATTTCCTTGTTCATCGCTGTAATATCACTCATGATCGCCTTCGCTTCCACATTGTTTCTCGTATTTGCCAAGGAAGATTCTCTGTTTATTGGCCCATTAATCGTCTTCGCTGCTGCGCCTGTCATCATTTATGCCTTCCGACAGATGCCTCCCCTTCTTAATATTTGGCAGACCACCTACAATGGATTTCGTTTAGGCCCCAATCAATGATCATTTATAATTAATTCCCTTTTCTTTCTATATATATATATATATATATTCTGTGTTTTGCAAGAATTAGTTCCCGGCTTTTAATTAATTTTTCCAAAAAATAACGTTGTGACGTCAATTGTAACAATGTATCCCTTCTTGTCTCTTGTCTTGAATAAAAATGTGTGTCTGTTTGTGTATTCTAATTAGTTGGAGCAATGTATGCATTACTTTTTTAACTTTCGTTTAAAATTTTTCATGTTATATATTCCTTGAGACTCGTGTCGTATGTGAGCAATCGTGAATTTGCTTTCTTGGGTCTCAATCCCCTGATACATATATTTCGCATATATCATTAAGATCAATAGTGCAAGGTACTATATCTATCCCAATTACACACCTCTCATTTTTCCTTTTTCGTTGATCAAATCAAATTATATGTAAAACCTTATTTCTATATTTAGTAATAATAATTTTGTTCATATATATACTATCATTCTTACTCTTGTTTAATTTAATTTGCAGACCCTTGATATCATTTAATAGTTCCAACACGTTGAATAAGAGTAAAGTAGGAAATTTGTTTGTCTTATTTATTTTTTCAATGACAATCTTCTTAATCCATTGAACTTTAAAAATTAAAAAATAAAGCAAAGTGAAGTTATTTCTAAAATAAGGCACGGTTCGATCGCGCAATAAAAATCTAGGCATCATCCAATTTTTGTGTCATTCGCATAGCACGTGCAAATCCATGTGATCGCATGATATGAATTTTTTTTTTTTAAAAAAAATTTTTAGATGCCGCCGATAACTAAAAATGGGAGAAAAAATGCAAAAATGCCATATTTAAAAATGCAAAAAATGCCATATTTCCAACCGCAACGCCTTTGGTCACATCCGAATCATCGAGAAACATGAAAAATATATATTAGATCAGTCCATTAGTATTATGGTAAAAACTTGAATTTGTGGGTGCATGCTTCCAATTTAAATCAGATTTTTTCCATCATATTCATGATTCAAGGATGTTTGTAGAGATTTTAGAAAAAAAAATGATTTTTAAATTGTGGTTGAAGGGTAAAGAAAAATTGTATAAAAAAATTTTAAATTATTAAATAAGTCAAATGAATAGTTGAAAATAATGATTGAAAATTTGATTTTTGTTTTAAACTTCAGCGGCAGGACCAGACCTGGCCTCTATAGGGCCCAAAGCGAATGGCGTAAACTAGGCTGAGCGATTGCAACTACAACTCTTGCTCCCTCTCTCTGATGCAAGCTAAAGTTCGACCTCGATCTCAATGCACGAGGTTTTGAAACTTAACTTTCAATTATCTACACTATGCTCACAATACACTAATAATTAATGTTAGTTATTCAATAATCACTAGACAACGGAAAAACTACACAACTATACAGGTTAATTGAAAAAAAAAAGGGAAAAAGGGCAATTCAGCAACTAAAAATTAACATCTTGCGAAGACAACTAAAACTAAAAATTAATGTATTAGAACTTATTAGCGCAATTACTAAAGTGTAGTAATTAAATTTGAGTGCAAAATTAAAGTGGGCCAATATTTTTATTTCAAAAATATAAAACTTTTGAATGGGCCCTATGACAAGCGGAGGCCCAAAGCGGCCTGGGTACGGCTCTGTTCAGCAGACACGCCTTGAGTTTTGAAAGCGGCCTGGGTACTGTAACGCAAGCTATTTTTGGATGAAAGATCTCTTTCTTTTTGAGTTCATCTGTGTTGTCGACTTGTCGTATTTGTTGTTTCTTTTTGTTGTCTTATTCAATTAAAACAGCCCGCATTGTATAATTGAAATGCTTTGTAGTGATTTGGACTATTTTGATCAGTTCTAACAAGGGCATATGAAATGGAACAATACATTGAAACTCATTTCTGGCTCTCAAGTAGTAGAACAATCCTCATGAATTTTATTCGGTCGTTTTCAAGTTTTCAATAAAAGTTTCTCACATAAATTATTTTATCCATATCAACATTCAACATTCAGTGTTTTCCTTTAAAAAAAAACATTTAGTGTTTTTTTAAGCGTGTTTAATCTCGGTTGCAGCTTCAATCTAAGATAAAAGTTGCATCCATTTGAATTAGGCAGCCACCAAGAAGAGACATTGTGGCGGTTTTGATCAGATGCCCACTGTGGGTACCTTATGGTACCCAGTGGACGCATGGCGACACATAGTGGTGCCACGTCATCGCACCAATTTTTTTTTTTTTTGAATTTTTTTTGGCATCTACGTTAAGTTAGACGAATAATACATAATCTGCCCTCACTACGTGATCTCACTGCACTCTATAATTGTTTTTCCCCGATCATGGACGGATCATTACCCGATATTGTGGTCCTTTATCTCCCATGTGCAGGAACTAGCAATAGTAAAAAGGTCTGCATTTGCAACTTTATTTGTTTATCTTGTTTTCGTTAGACACGTTGATTTCTTTCTTGGGTTTGACTCTTTTCTTTTAACCAAATAATTTTGACTCAGAAAATGTGTGATGTAATCTTTTGTCAAAGTGCCCTTTGAAACTTCTATAATCTAAGCATGTCTTGACTTGTACAGGTTGAAGAGTTTCTTATTTTTATGATTGTTTCACGTTTTTCGTAACTTAAAATACTTAGTCCAAAAATTATGGAAGTCCTTGAAAACTTTGAAGTTTCTCAAAATGGATGCCACCATGTTTTAGTTACCTATTGTTGTGGTAACGGTGATGTTAAATTGTGGTGTCATGACAATTGCTTTAATTGTGTTTATCTTATAGTTTTTATAAGTAGCGAGTATGTAAGCAAGAAGGCGCGTGGTGATGTGAAGAGGAAAGACAAGCTTGAACCTTATGCCTATTGGCCACTCGACCGGAAGATGATGAGTCGCAGGCCAGAGCAAAGAGTTTGCAAGAAGACTTATTCGACGAACTGGACGATGAACCCCTCGACTTGCTTGACCAGAAAAAGACCAAATTCGCCCTTCGATCATCACAGTTAAGGAAAAGAAAGATGGATGATTCTGATGATGAGCTAGAGATAGACCCTGAAGGGCGTGTAATAATCCGTGAGGAAGATCAAGAAAAGAAGAGAGAGAAAACCCACAAGAGAGAGACACCTTCGGACAACGAGGCTGCTGAAGTTAGAAGCAATATGTCTGCAAATTCAAGAAAAGGACAAAAGCGTAGGAAGACGTCTGAGTCAGGGTGGGCGTATACCGGTAGCGAGTATGCAAGCAAGAAGGCGCGTGGTGATGTGAAGAGGAAAGACAAGCTTGAACCTTACGCCTATTGGCCACTCGACCGGAAGATGATGAGTCGCAGGCCAGAGCACCGTGCTGCTGCTAGAAAGGGTATGGCAAGTGTTGTAAAGCTGACAAAGAAGTTAGAAGGTAGAAGTGTCTCAAATGCATTGGCTATGAAGGGAGTTAAGTTGAAGAAGAGCAAAAAGAAAGGAAAGAAAGCTTGAAGCAACTGGAAATCTGCAAATGGGACCCTGAATGTTCCACAAGCTGCTGAGGTTTTAGTGAATGATTATATTTGCTTGCTAATATGGTTAGGGGTTTTTGTTTCCCCCGGTTGTCGTGGTGAGTGAAGTGGTGGCTTTGAAGGTTTTTTTCTTCTGTATTAGGGGGTCAAAGGGTCTTTCTTTTTACCTATAGAGTTTTGTTCATTGTTAACGGTAATATGGAGATTAGGAACGGCTTGGATGAAAACCTTAGAAGCACTTGATATGAGAGGATCAGATGTATTTTTGTATTAAATTTTGTTTTAGCTAAAAGTGCCTGTCTGATACTACTGGCACACATTTGAAACTTTTCATTGCAAAAGATGAGAATAAATAAATAAATAAATAGGTTGTTCTTTCAAACTTGTTTTCTATTTTTAGTTTCCCAAAACACTGAAAAACACCCTTTAAAATTTTTTTGAAAGCGCATTAAAGAAAGAGTCTTCAAAGTTTGTAAAGAAAATTCAAAAATGAATTTTTGACATTTTGGATTTTTTAAGTGTTAAAACTTAGAAGTCGAGAATAGAAAAATCACATTCAAAAATCACATTTGTGTATTTCAGACTTTATATGAGTTGCATTAAATCCTTATTTTCACTTCTATCTTTATTCTAGTTTTGGATTACTATTGACCACCACCACTCACGAAAGTTCTCATTGGCGCCGGTGAAGGGGTCAAACCACTGGCATTCACAGACTTCTGATGGCAACAACCACCATTGGTGGTCGTGTAGTTTGCAGCCACTTCCTCATGGTTGCGCGTGGTTTGCCAACGAACTGGATGGGATGGGGAACCCTATAGATGTTTTGGTGGGTGGGGGTGGTGTAGGAGGTAGTGGGGTGTTAGGCTGAAAATGAGGATTTAGCTCCTTAGCTCCTGTTATTATTTTCATTCTCATTCAAATTTAGTTAAATAAATTACATCTATATATTTTTTGGGATCCATGCATATTATATAAAGTTGAACAATTTGAAAAATCTAGGACGTGTATGTCAAATTTATTATATTAACTTATCATTTCCAAAAATTTTTAAACCAAACACGTTTTCTGTTTTCTCTTTTTAAAATAGTTTTTCAAATGCCAAATTGCTCTAATGGTCTCCAACCTTTCACTCCATTTTCACTTTGGTCTCCAATCTCCCTCTCTCTCCCCGACCACATAGCCCCCCTAGCATTTTAAAAATTAGCGTAATTAGTTCTTATGAGCTTAGTTAATTGTAATAGCGGGTTATTATATCATTTAATTGTAATAGTAGGTTATTAGATCATTTAAATTTTTTTATTTAATAAAATAAAAGGTAATTTGATAATTTAACATCTATTTATATATTTTTTTAATAAATAAAGATTAAGTCATCATTTGCAATTTAAAATCTGATAAGTGCTAGAAAAGCACTTAAATAACTCTTCTATTTTACGTATTTGTGTGTTTTATTAGTATTATATGTTTATTTTTATGTGTTTTCCTTTTATTGTGTGTTTAGAGTCACAAGAAATCAAAAAGAGCCAAAATGGATCAAAACGGAGCGAAAACGGAACTTGGGACCGAAATGCAAGCAAATTCAAAGATGGAGGGCCTCCGATGTAATTTTATGGAAAGTTGTTTTTACAATTTTTCTTGGGCCAATATCAAAGAATATCAAAAGAGGATTTCCACATTTTTTTCGGATCCCAAATCGGAGTTTCCTAGTGAAAGTTATGGTCATTTGAAGAGAAAGGACAAATCGTAAAAATCAGTATTTCGAATTCTTGTCATAGTTCAGTAATTTGACCATAACTTTTGCTACAAAATTCGGATTGACCTGCACTTTATATTGTTGGAAAGGACACTCAGAGGGCTACAACTTTGATGTTGAAATCTTCAAATGATTCGGATTATATGATGGTCAACAATGGGAAAAACCGAAAGTGATGTGAATGGAGGATTTTCTTGGGCCATGTTTTGGTAGAAAATTCATAACTTTCTATTAAAATACCAAAAAAAGGAAATTCCAATTGCACAATTCAGCCAAGATGCTTACCTATACCATGATACAATATTTGAACTAATGGAGCAATTTAAGATCATGATTTGGTGGTTACCAATTAGTGGAATCATAATCGAGTAGTTGTACAATTTTTTATCATGTTTTCTTGTGAAATTTTGCCTATAAATAGAGGCATTTGTAAGGAAGGAAAGACACAACGTAGTAGAAAAACGTGATACTCGGAAAAATATATTGCATTTAGCAGCCGATAAACCGCGTCAACAACCTTTACAATTTGGACATAGCGGACCTATTCTTCAAATTCCGAGTGAAGTCAGGTGGTTTAAGGTACCTGCTCACCTACGTTGCTTCCTTACTTGTGTAGCACATCTATAGAGCAATAGCAAATTAAAGCCCTGTTCTTTTCATGAGTGAGTTCGAGTATTTCCGTGCACCTTACACACATTTTTAACCACACACATTTTTCAATATAATATTAACCACACATTTTACACAAAAATGCGCGAACTCTTTAAAAGATCAAGGCCTAAGTATTGTAAACTTTGGGTATGTTCGTTTGGGAATTAACTAAAAACTTTCTCCAAACTTTGGCCTAAGTATGGTAAACACGCCACAATTGCATATAATTGTTGATCAAGCAATCACATGTAGCAAGCTCAATAACAAACACACAAGAGATAAATAATCCAATCCAATTCAATTCCAACAACACAAATGGATTAACAAAACATATATTAAGATCAATCAAAAATCCCAACTTACAATACTAGCTCATAGTATAGGAAATCATTTATACATATACAATCAATACACAAATGAATAGAAATGAAAGAACAAAACAAGATTAAAGACAATCTCCCTTAGTAGAGCAAAGTCTTGTTCTTCACTTCTTCTCCACCTCCTCTTGATCTCCTTAGCTTCTAACTCCAAGTATTCAACCCCTAATCAATACTCCTAAACTCGTAAAGGAAAAGAAAAGAAGAAGAAAGAAAGAAAGAAGAAAGGAAAAGAAGAGAAAATGAAGAAGAAGAAGAAAGAAACCTAAGCTAAACTAAGGATGGATTAAAGATGATGATGATATATGATTTTGGGGATGAAAAAGGGTGTATAAAGGCCCCAAATTCATGTACAAATGATCCCCAAAAGGTCCCCAAGTCGAGAGAAAAGAAGTGAGAAAATCGGTCAAAACAGGGAAAATCCGAAATTGCTGGTTCGGTGTTTTTACGGGCCGTATTTCCCTTTTACGGCCGTACATTCACTTGGTACGGCCGTAATTAACTCTCTGCATGAAAATTGGCCAGTTTTCTGATAAATTACGGCCGTAAAAATATAAGTTACGGCCGTAAAAATATGAATTACGGCCATATAAATTTGTTTTGGCCATAACGTTTGATCCCGATGTCTGATTGAGCCGATTCAAGTTGCGTTGGAAACTAGACGCAATGATCTACAACTCTCTAGTTTATTGTTTTCTCCAAATCAACTTGTATCTATATCAAAAGTGCTCATCTTCTTCAAACATCCTGCATTTTGGGCACCGATCTTCGTCTGGCCATATCTTTTGATCCGGAACTCGGAATTGAGATCCGTAAAAAGCTACGGACTCCGCTTCCCGTGTTCTTCCATGTAAGCTCAAGACTCTCAGCGGAGAAGATCTTCACATATTTGCACCCGAAGTCCTCCAATTTTGAAATAGTTCCGTTTTAGTCCCCGACTTCGGGTTTGTCGACACTTTTAGTCCATTTTTCCTCCTTTTAGTCTCGTTTTCCTCCACAATGAGGAATAATACCTAAAAACACAATAATTACACATATAAGTAGATATCTGCTCCAAATGAATATAAAGAGATATAAATAAGTGTGCAAAATACACACTTATCACACGCATATATATATATATATATATATATATATATATATATATATATATATGTTGGGGAACTAGGCGCTGCTAATTCCGCCCAAGATCAGTGGGACACAAAAATAATATGCGACTGAGAAAAAATAATGGACACTAAAATAAGCACAAAAATAGAACACCGAGATTTAACGTGGTTCGCCAAATCGCCACGCCCACTGACTCCACACCAATATATTTCACTATCTCAAAATGAGGAGTACAAAAATACCACACTGTATTTTCTCGCCACGCAAAGGCTTTATCACTCTACTCACTTTTATCTCTCGTGTATAGCTTCTACTGAAGCTCTCTCTACACAAGATCTCTCTTTTCTCTCTACACAAGATGTTTTGTGTTTTTGGTGGTATATAAGAACGAGGATGAAGCCTCTATTTATAGGCATTCCATCCCCACAATTTCAAACATTGCGTCAGCCTTTGTTGAAACTTGTGTGTTCATATTTTGTCTCAATTTTTCTTCAAAATGGCGGTTGGCACCAACTTCCTTGCACACCCTTTTTGACAATTGAGGCATCCAATTGTTTCCATTATCTAACAATCTCCCACTTGGAAACAAATGGATCTTTGCCCCGAGACGCCTCATGTCCTTGTGGATCCCGTGAAATGTGGTGTGGGTCATCACATCTGCCTTCATTGTAGAAGACCAATCAAGCCGTGACAGCTCAATTTTTCTTTGGTTCTTGTCTTCGCCATCATGTCGGCCGGGTTCTTGGTACCTTGAATCTTTTCAAGCTTTAATACTCCATCTTCCAAAAGTGATCTGATGAAGTGATAACGAGCCCAATGTGTTTGGTTCTTGAATGAAATCTTGAATTCTTTGCCGATGTATCGCACTGATCATCCTTGTGCAAGACATTCTTCTCTGCTCAAAACCCACTCGCCAACAAACCTTGTAACCATATCATCTCTTTGCTAGCCTCGATTCTTTGCCACGTGCTACGTCAGTAGTTGATAACGCAACAATCTTACAGATCTGCGAAATCCAACTAATCTGCGAGCACCAATGTAAAGACATAACCGGTAGTGCTTCTTCTGCGATCTACCTCGCCAGCAAAATCTGCATCTACGAAACCTCGTAGTTTCACTTCGCCTCGTCTAAAGCATAAGCATTTATCAGTAGTTCCCCGTAGATATCTCAATATCCACTTTATCGCATCCCAATGTCGCTTTCAGATTTGCCATATATCCGCTCGCAACTCCCATCGCATGAGCAATATCCTGGTCCTGGTACAAACCATGGCATACATCAAACTTCCAATGGCTGAGGCATATGGAATTTTAGCCATGAAGTTTCTCTCCTCTTCTGTCTTAGGAAACTGGTCGTTGGATAGACGGAAATGATTCGCTAATGGCGTGCTGACTGGTTTTGCACGGCTCATGTTGAATCTTTGCAGGATTTGATCAACATACTTGGCCTGTGACAACTGCAAAACACTCTTTTGCTTGTCTCTACAAATTCTCATCCCTAGAATTTGCTTTGCTTCTCCTAAGTCCTTCATTTCAAATTCCACCGATAGTTGCTTCTTCAACTTCTTGATCTCGTCCATGTCCGAGCCGGCTACTAACATGTCATCGACATAAAGTAGCAAAATGATATAGCTAGACTCGAACCGCCTGAAGTAGCAACAATGGTCAGCATTACACTTCATGTAGCCATTTTTCTGCATAAATCCGTCAAACTTCTTGTACCACTGTCTAGGCGCTTGCTTTAAGCCATATAAGCTCTTCTTCAATTTGCATACCAGCTTCTCTTTTCCTTTCACTGAGAAGCCTTCCGGTTGCTGCATATATATTTCCTCCTCTAAGTCACCATGGAGGAAAGCAGTTTTCACGTCTAACTGCTCCAAGTGCAAGCCCTCCGCTGCAACAATGCTCAACACTGATCGAATTGTTGTCAGCTTCACAACTGGCGAAAAGATCTCTGTATAGTCAATTCCTTCTTTCTGCTGGAAACCTTTGACTACCAATCTCGCCTTGTATCTTTTCGAACCATCATGTTCTTCTTTGATTCTGTACACCCATTTATTGTTGAGAGCTTTCTTCCCTCTGGGCAACTCAGCTAGTTCCCACGTCTGGTTGGAGATGAGAGACTTTATCTCATCTTTCATTGCAAGCTCCCACTTAACAGAATCTCCCACCTGACATGCCTCGTCATAGCATTCGTGTTCACTCGGCGCCAAGGAGCAACATGTAGTTCATGTACTTCCGGGATTCGAACATGAGGTCGACTTGACCTCCTCACAATGGGAATTGGAGCTGGAGACTGTGGTGAATCAGCCTCTGAGACGGGCTCCTCTGTCTGCAGACTCTCATCTTTCTGCTTCGACATACTGCCTTCTGGAGTATCATCCGGAACATATGTTGGATCGTCGTTTGTTATGTCATTGGACTGAACTGCATTTCTGTCCTTGTACATCACCTTTTCATTGAATATGACATCCCGGCTTCTGATGAGCTTTTTGTTCTGATCATCCCAAAAGCGGTGCGAACTCGTCTCCACCATATCCAACGAAAGTACACTTTAGTGATTTGGAGTCTAACTTACTCCTGGTATTATCACTAATGTGCACATACGCGACACAACCAAATACTTTCAAATGAGAAAGTTTCACTTCTTTCCCGCTCCAAACTTCTTCCCAGATCCTCAGATCTCCAATGGTACCGACGGTCCACGATTAACTAGGTATGCGCCGATTGGACAGCTTTCGCCTAAATCGTTTTACAGCTCGCATGTATTCTCATGCTTCGGCTCTTCTGTCAATGTCCGATTCATGCGTTACGCAACTCCATTCGCATTGCGGTGTTCCCGCAACGTTCTCTCCAACTTGATGCCATTTTGGTAACAAAATTTCTTGAACGCCAAATTTTCGTACTCTCCACCATTGTCGATCTCAACTTCTTCACTCGCAAAACCGGTTTCATTCTCCACCATGGCCTTCCACTTCTTGAACGCCTCGAACACATCGGATTTGTGTCTCAAGAAGTAAACCCACACCTTTCTCGAGTGGTCATCAATGAAAGTCACGGTATGACTTTCCGCCAATCGATGAAAGCTTGTTGGACCCACACATCCGTGTGGACAAGTTCAAGCTTCTCTTTCTTGAGTTACGCCACTTGTATTGAAACTCACCCGCTTCGCTTCCGAAAATACAACTTTCGCAAAGTCTAAATCAATAGATCAAGCCCTGGTAGTTTCCTTTTGCATGCATGTACTTGAGCCCTTTCTCGCTCATATGCCCAAGTCTTTGGTGCCACAAGTTCGCATCCTTGCTATCAAGAATCGCGATTGTCATACACGCATTCGGCCGTGTATAGGGTGCCACTATCCTTGCCACGTCACGATTATCATGGCCCCCTTGGTGATTTTCCAATTATCACCAGAGAAGCTTGTGTCACATCCTTCTCTCGACAACCGTTTGACGGAGATCAAATTTTTCCTCAGTGCGGAATATGTCTCACGCCCTTCAATTTCCATACAGATCCATTGACATTGATCTGCATTTCTCCTATGCCCACCACGCTGCAAGGATGATCGTCTCCGAGATATACTTCTCCGAAGTTTCCCGACACATAATTTGCAAAAAAGTGTCGATTTGCGGTGGCATGGAACGATGCTCCAGAGTCTATTACCCAATAGTCGGCCTTCTTCTCCATGGAGCATATCAAAGCATCACGTGCTTCTTCGGTCCAACGACATTGACCTCGGTCTTGTTCTCTGCTTCCTTTGAGCCGCCTACACCGATTTTGTAGTGCCCAACTCGACCGCAATTCCAACATTCAACAGACTTTAACTTGTTGGAATTTATGTGATTTTTGGATCTCGGTCTGCCATTCCTCGACTTGCTCCGTCCACGCCCATGCTCTCTATTTGAACTTCTGCCTATGCTATCTACATTGAAAGCGGCCCCGGAAGTTGAAGCTGAATCTGACTGTCTCCGGATCTCCTCAGTCAAGATCATGCTCACAACGTCATCGAACTTCAATTTCGACTTACCGCCGAGCCATCGATGGTCATGGATCGTGCCATTCTCGGCTCTCGGCAACCCGCCCAAGAATTAATAGAGCTCGAACCTCATCACTAAAAGTGATTTCCACCGTGGTCAATTGGTCTACTACCTCATTGAATTTGTTGAGGTGTTCTCCAAATCTCCCGCTTTCCATCATCTTCATATTGAACAATTTCTTGATCAAATGAACTTTATTTGCTGCAGACGGCTGTTCATACATACTGGATAGAGCTGCCATGAGAGACGCCGTTGTCTTCTCATTTTTAATGTTGAAAGCGACCGACTTTGATAGGGTCAATCTAATTGCGCCAAGTGCTTTTCGATCAAGCACCTCCCACTCGTCGTCTTTTTCGCCTTCTGGCTTTTCTTTCAATGGCTTATATAGGTCCTTCTGATACAAATAGTCCTCCATTTGCATTTTCCAATATCCAAAATTTTTGCCATCAAATTTATCAATTTTGGAAATTCTCTCGTCTGTCGCCATTACTCCCACTCGAACAAGATGTGATTTTTCGAGAAATCGTTTCTAATGTGGAAGATCAGTCTACGCTGCAACCACAGAGCATACTAAGAATTTCAAGAGATATCACGAACGAAGCTCTGATACCAGTTGTTGGGGAACTAGGCGCTGCTAATTCCGCCCAAGATCAGTGGGACACAAAAATAATATGCGACTGAGAAAAAATAATGGACACTAAAATAAGCACAAAAATAGAACACCGAGATTTAACGTGGTTCGGCCAAACTGCCTACGTCCACGGACCCACACCAATATATTTCACTATCTCAAAAATGAGGAGTACAAAAAATACCACACTGTATTTTCTCTGCCTACGCAAAGGCTTTATCACTCTACTCACTTTTATCTCTCGTGTATAGCTTCTACACTGAAGCTCTCTCTCTACACAAGATCTCTCTCTTTTCTCTCTACACAAGATATTTTGTGTTTTTGGTGGTATATAAGAACGTAGGATGAAGCCTCTATTTATAGGCATTCCATCCCCACAATTTCAAACATTGCGGCCGCCTTTGTTGAAACTTGTGTGTTCATATTTTGTCTCAATTTTTCTTCAAAAATGGCGGTTGGCACCAACTTCCTTGCACACCCTTTTTGACAATTGAGGCATCCAATTGTTTCCATTATCTAACAATATATATATATTTCTCTTGATTTTCTGTCCCACAAACATAGATAGGTAGATGTATTTTCTTTTCTATCCCGTCTCAAAATAATGTTTATATGCATTTTCTGGTTGATCTATCTTTGTGTGCAGCTATACTAGATGACCTAGCAGAAGATTGGAGACAAGTCAGAGGTGCAATCGAAAAGGGCAACTGGAATACGATCAAGAATTCGTTTGCTCAGAATAAAATTGTTCGCAATCAGACTAGTTGGTAGCCAAAGTACGACGCCACTCCAATATCCAATAAAACAAGGTGTACATGTGTCTCACGTGAATGAGATGATTGACCTGATACCGAAGGGAGTTACTGGCTCTGACTGATGTAAAGGGAAATTCAGTGCTCCATTTGATGGCAAATGTTCGTGATCCTGGATATTTGAAACTGGCGGAGAAGATTGTGTAGAAGAATCTAGATCTGTTTTGTTTTGTGGACAACAGGCCAACAGCTAGCAACGATTCAGCGACACAGGTGCCTATACAGGGTCTTAATCGTCCAATGGTTGAGTACTTGTTAACTGCCGCAGTGGAAGTCAAAGTTGAATTGCAATGGAACCCACTCAGCGATAACGCTATAGGTTACGAGATTTATAAATATTTGCCCGCACCAGAATATTATGGTATATATGTATATTTATATATAGTAAATTAAATTGAATTGAATTTATTTCAATTATTATTTCAATTATTTAATTAATTAGGTTTTATGAAGATAATTCATTTAAATTAATGCATTAGCTTAATTGACCCTTTCTCAAAATAACAAACCAAGTTGTTTTTCAATTTTACGAAAACAACCACTCAAAACACAACATGAAGACACCTTAAAACGAAAAACTCAAAACAAAGAGACCTCAGTTAACTTCTTCATGACAATTTTCAATGCTATTATTTTAGTCAACAAGTGCTTATTTAAACACATGAATCTAGCTAAAAATATTTTTTGCTATTTATTTATATATTGCGAGAAAATTTTTCCAATCACACCAATTTTAGATAACAGATAACTGCAACTTCGATGTTAAGTCAAGTGTACGTCAATTGTTGAGCTCATTGGACAAAAAAGCGACTTTCCGTTGGATAAAAAAGCTCTTAAACTTCATGAAGGAATGTAAAAAGTAATTTTTCACTTAAAAGTTCTCATTGTGACCAGAAAATGAAAGAATGGATATCGAAGTGCATCAATTTTTAAAATAAGTCCTCAAAGCACAACAATTCTGCAAGATGGGTTCTAGTTGCACTAATTACCCTTTGATTTTATACCATATACAACTTATCATATTACACGATGATAATATGTAATTTGTATATAATATAGATGGCTTATTTTTTTCTCTTTGTTTAATTTATGCCTTATTCTCATATAACAAAAAAAAAAAAAAAGAAAAGAGAAGAAAAGAAAGGAAAAGAAAAGAAAAAATAAAAAAGATGGTTTGTTCCCCTTTTTCGCTGTTATTCTTTTACTTCTAATTTTAATTTTAATGGTATATTATGTCTTCCATTAGTACGTCAAGTATGGCTTAAAGATCCTACATCACAAAACCCAAAGTTGGACAAATATTCTCTTTAAGTGCAGTTTTCGTTTCAGTTTTGTGAAATATACAAATTCATTTTTATTACTCAAATAAGAAGTTAATTAAACTTTTTAGCCTTATTGGCACAATTAGGACCTCACATTTGAACTCGTTGCGCACTAAAAATCTATTGTTTTTTCCTTAGTATTTTCATCATCAACCTAACGTTTTTTTTTTTTTGAAGCGACCTAACGTTTTATTACGAGATAAGAATTTTTGAGGCAAAAAAGATAATATTACCCTTTTATTTACATTAATTTTATAAAATTAAATAAAAATATTTACAATCGGATCCATAATTTTTCAATAAGTGAAAATTAGTTCTTATCTTCAACGCATTCTCCTCTACCACCACCGCCATGTTTTAATCATAAAATTTAAGAAAGACATACGATCAATTTGCTCATGTTTTAATATATTTAATTATAGTTGTTACTTATTAGTAAGAAGGGCAATTTATTTTTTTTCCCATACAAAATCCTCATTGAGCTAAGAAAATACAAGGATAGGACCAAAATGCATCAATTTCAAATGGATGCTCAAATTGCAGCGATTCCAAAAGATTGGCCTGGATACATCAATAATTCAAAATATTACCCGAGCATAATATGTAACTTGTATCGGTAACTTATGCTATTCTCTTTGTTTAAGTTATACTCTATTTTTATTTTTCGCTTTTATACAATTTTTGCACTTGTCTTCAAAGTACACCCTACTCCAAACAATATGTCCTGATTGTGCTATATAATTGCTTTTGTATTTATGTCATATCACTTTTCATGTTACACGAGAACAATATGTAATTCGTATAAATAGGAGTGGGCGCCGGTCGGTTTGAGTCGATTTTGGACCCAATCCAAAACCGACCACCGATAGTCGGGTTGCATGGTTGACAAACCGAAACCGACCACCTAAACGGCCAAACCGAACCGACCCAAACCGAGGTGGTTTGGGTCGGTTCCCCCTCTTTTTTAAAAATCCCAAATCTGTTATGATTTCGTAATAATACAATGCCCATTAACCCTTTAAACATTTCAAGTGTTGTTTTCAATCCAATTTCAGTGTACTCTCTAAGTCATATTTTCACCTAATAATACAAACAATTAACAACCGAGGTCACTCAATAATTCTCATATGAAAATAGATTTGTAACAATTTAACCCACAAAATACAATGGAATTACAAAATATTTCAAAATCCTCAAACATAAATCAATGTCCAATAACAAAAGTTAGCAAATATAAATATATAACTCATATTACAATCCCATAACGCTAAGTCCCTAAATAAAAATTGAAATAGCCATAGCCCATATGTCCATAGCCATGTCCAACTTTTGCCGAAAAATTGGAATCTTGAATTGAGTGAGACCAAAAAACTTTGATAATCAAAATCACTTATACCTGAAAAAAAGGGAAAAGAAACACCTTTCTTTCCTTTTTTTATTTTTATTTTTTATATGGGTCGGGTCGGTTAACCGGCCCGACAACATCCCAACCCACCAACCGACCCGAACCACCGTCGGTTTAGCCACTAGCGACCCACCAACCGACCTGATTGCCTCAAAAAATTGAACCGACCCGAACCAAGTCGGTCGGGTTGGGTCGGTTTGTCGGTTTGGTGGTTAGTTTGTCCAGCCCTACGTATAAATAACTTATTCTTTTCTCTTTGTTTAATTTATGTTTTATTCTTGTATTTATGTCCTGATTCTTTTCTCTCTGTTTAATTTATGCTTTACAAGAAGATTGAGTAAAGAATAAAGAAAAAAGCAAGTGATGTTTTAAACGTACAATATAAAGGACAAGATAGTTAGTATCGTACAAGAAATCCTCATATCTTCATGTATAAAAGGAGCTAGAGTTGGTGTATGAGATCCACAGAACAATTACAAACAACATATGTCCACATACAATATATAGTGAAGATGGAAACAGATCTTGAGATGGGAAGCAATCCAAGAGTAGTGCAATCAATGGATGGTGAGTCTAAATAATATTTTAGAACACATAATATATCATTGGTACACCACACGTATTGTATTTGTTAGTTGTTACAATGAATGAATTGATGTGTGACGTGAGATTGAGATCATTAACATATATATATATATGTATATTTTTCCAGCTTGCATGGTTGAAGGTGGTGATCAGTATTGTGCAGTTCCGTTTTGGGAACAAAAGGTTTGTGATGCAGTACTAAACAATGATTGGACCTCTATCGAAGCAGCAATGACGGAGTTCGGGAAGAATGAAGTATTCGCACTGAGATTAAATAAAGAGGGACTGACACCACTGATGATGGCGATGTCGACCATAAAGACACGCCCTGACTTCATCATGAATTTGATCGAAAACATGTCTCCAGGATTGCTTCAACTAACCGACTACAGAGGCAATACAGCACTTCACCTGTGGGACCGACGTCAAAATAATCAAACCGAAAACGAAAAACACGTAGCCCAGCATCTTTTACAAAAATCCCCGCCCTTGAGATATTTCCAAAACGTGGATGGAGATATTCCCCAACTTGAGGGTGTCGATATGCCCTCCCTTTGTACGTACATCTCTCTCTCTCTCTCTCTATCTCTATTTTTCCGTCCCACAAACATAGAAAGATAGGTAGACGCTAGGTTGCATGGAAACAGAAACGAGACACGAAACGGGACATGAAACGATACGGGGAAATGTGATTTTGAAAAATATAGGACACGAAATACTATGAAAATGTCATATAATAATTATTTGTTTTACTATATAATTTTAAAATTCAACTTCAAAAAACTATTTAAGATGAACTAGATAACCGAAATATCAAAATCAAACCAATCTAATTAAAATCTGAAAATCATTATCATTAAAGAATAGTTACTAGAATGAGGCAATATTCAAACTAGAAATTTTAAATAATTCAACAATTAATTTTCTTGAACTTAAAATTCCTAAAGATTTCCATAGAGTGTTTATAAAATTTCCATGGACTTTCTAAAAATAGAAAACTTTTTTGAGTTTTAGGTTCAAACGTTTTCGATACGAAACTTTTAAGAATTTCCATACTTCGTTGGGTAGATGTATTTTCTTTTTTCATCCTTGCCATGAAAATAATGTTTATATGCATTTAATTTCTGGTTGCTATATGCATTTAATTTCTGGTTGCATGCAGCTATACTAGGTGACCTAGCCGAAGATTGGAGGCAGGTCAGAGGTGCAATCGAAAAGGGCAACTGGAATACGATCAAGGATTCGTTTGCTCAGAATAAAACAAAGTTCGCAATCAGACTAGTTGGTAGCCAAAGTACGACGCCACTCCAATATGCAATAAAACAAGGTGTACATGTGTCTCACGTGAATGAGATGATTGACCTGATACCGAAGGAGTTACTGGCTCTGACTGATGTAAAGGGAACTTCGGTGCTCCACTTGATGGCAAATATTCGTGATCCTGGATATTTGAAACTGGCGGAGAAGATTGTGGAGAAGAATCCAGATGTGTTGTGTTTTGTGGACAACAGCAACGATTCAGCGATACAGGTGGCTATACAGGGTCTTAATCGTCCAATGGTTTATTGCTTGTTAAGGGCCGCCATGAAAAAAAATGAATGGCCATGGAACCCACTCAGCGATAACGGTATAGGTTACGAGATTTATAAAGATTTGATCGATGCAGAATTTTATGGTATGTATGATTATGGGAAATGCTAGACTACCATAATAAATGTCATAATGGTTGACGTAATGGTAGTTGACATATTTAATAACGGTCCATCTAAAAGTGATGGAATGGTTGAAATTATAGGATCATGCTACATATCCATTATGTCAATTATTATGGCATCTATTATGGTATTGTAGCATGGTCCGTATGTTAATAGGAACGATATATATAGTAAATTAAATTGAATTTATTTCAATTATTTTATTTTATTTATATGAAGATAATTCATTTAATAATAATGCATGTTTTTTCTTCTAGATTTGGCTGAGAAATTGCTCTGCTTCAACAACGATATAGCATTGGGATACAATTGTCTGGACAGATTGCTGAAGGGCCTTCTCTATTACGAACATTTTAGCAGTAGTCCTTCCCCAACTGGTGCTACTTTAATTTAATGTCCACTTATTCAATCACTTTTGATCTGTTTCCAACGTGGGCACGTATCCACGTCCACGTGGGGAACTCTGGTGACACCACATCACCAAAGCAAATTTTTAAAAAATAAAAAAAAAAATTTGGTATCTATATTAAATTAGATGAATAATACATAACTACCTCCTAAGAGCATCTTCAATGGGTAGTGATGTTTAAGGGATGATGTGGAGGAGAGAGATAGGGAGAAGATGATTATTTTAATTGAAAAAAGAATAGAGGATGTGTAGTGCAAAAAAGAGGGAAAAGTAAAAAAGTAGGAGAGATGTAGAAACAAATTCAACAATAATAATAAAATAATAGAAGAGGATGTGAAGTTGGACTTTTAGATGTAGAGGTGGTAAGAGAATTTATGGTGAAAAGTGGGAAAAAGTGGGGAAAATATAGGGAAAGTGAGAAAAAGAGAAAAAATATGGGACCCGTAAGTTTTTTGTGTGTTTCTATCTCTCCGCCACGTAGAAAAAAATAGAGGATGTGTGGAAGTTATGCAATAGAGATGCTCTGATGGTGGGGGCTCATTCGATCCCCTAAGAATTTTTTTCCCCACGTTGTGTATCATAACGTATCCACAAGTGGGAAACAGAACATTAGTACTTATTCAATATTATAAATAAAACTAGCTACAAATTAATTAATCATGCTAGCTAGCTAGCTAGCTACTAATTAAAGCGGTTTCCAATTAATTAATCAACAACAGGTTATACGAAGAGCTTGCAAGACAGTGCCTCGACTAAAAAACGGGCAAGATTACTAGTGGTGCGCATTTGCAGAATAGTAACAGAAAATTGCAGTGTGGATAATGTTGGGAAGGCATTTCACGAGGCGTTTGTTTTGGCGGCACAAAACGGACTAACAGATATTGTTGTAGAAATTCTAAACGTTTATGGTCCTGCATTAGAATTTACAGATGGGAAAGGTCATTCGGCTTTTCAACTTGCTGTAATGTACCGTTATCCCGAGCTTTTCAAGGCTCTATTCAATTATGCTTGCAGATCTGGTAATTACAAGACTTTACGGACACTCCTCCGTTTAGAAGAACCTGATACTCGGAAAAATATATTGCATTTGGCAGCGGAAAAACCATGTCAACGACCTTTAAATATTCTTGGAAGCAGTGGACCTCTTCTTCAACTTTCAAGCGAAATCAGCTGGTTTGAGGTATACATATATATATATATATATATATACATATATATATATATATGTTGCGTCCGTAGAGCAATTAGCAATTAAAGTTAGTTATTATTTAATTTATTGCATTAATATTGTAGGAACTAGAAAAATTATTACCATTCCAGGAGAGGGTGAAACCGAACAGCGACGGGAAGATACCAATCCAGTGTTTTGTGGAAAATCATAGCGACATGGTTGAACAAGAAACAGAAATGGTGACAAGGGCGGCAGAAGCATGCTTAACTGCTGCGACGCTGATTGTATCAATCGCATTTGCTTCATCAATTCAAATACCGGGAGGGACTGCAGGTGATGACGGTCATGCCGCTTATGGCAAGAAGACTGCCTTCTCACTCTTCGGGGCAGCAAATGCGCTCGCACTTTTCTTCTCTATCACCAGCGTTCTGTCCATCTTATCTGTTTTCATCTCGCGTTTTGATCGTGAAAATTTTATGATTGACATGCCCTCCAAGCTCATACGCGGCCTCATTGCCATGTTCATCTCTATAACATCACTCATGATCGCCTTCGCTATCACATTGTTTCTCGTATTTGCCAAGGAAAATCCCATGTTTCTTGGCCCGTTAATCCTCTTCGCTGCTGTGCCGGTCATCGTTTATGCCGTCCGACAGATGCCTCCCTTTTTTAATATCTTGAAGTCCACCTACGCTGGATTTCGTTTACCCCCGATCAATGATTAATTCCCCTTTTTTTTCTTTATATTATTATTATATATATATATATATATATATATATATTGTATGTTTTGCAGGAATTAATTCCCGGCTTTTAATTTACCCAAAAAAAAAAAAAAAATATTAACGTTGTCACGTCAATTATAACAATGTATCTCTTCTCGTCTCTCTTGTGTTGAATAAGAATGTATTTCTGGTTGTGTATTCTAAGTTGGAGCAATGTATTCATTGCTTGTTTTACTTATGCATAAAATTTTTCATGATATATACTCCCGGAGACTCGCGTCGTGTGCATGTGAGCAATATCTTGAAAATGGACCGCTAATTTGCTTTCTTGGGTCTCAACCCCTTGATATATTTCGCAGATATTATTGAGATAGTGCAAAATACTATATCATATCTTTCCTAATTATACCCCTCTCATTTTTCCATTTTGGTTGTTCAAACTATATATAAAACCTTATTTCTACATTTAGTCATTTAGTAATAATAATTTTGTTCGTATACTCTCTCTCTCTCAACCCATAAAGACAGATCCATTTTCTTTTTTCATCTATCCCAAAATATAACTAACTTTCTATTTAATTAATTTAAATTCTTTATTTTTCCTATTGTGTCCTTATTTAAAGTGTATTAATTTAATAAAAATATATTATCATCATTTAATGTAATGGTATATTTGAAAAAATATAACCAAACTTTACTTTTCTAATAGTATTAATTATACTTTTTAAAATTAATGTGAAAGTCAAACTGAATCTATCTTTATAGGATGGAAGGAGTACTACTACCTTGATGCACTTGAACATTTCCATGTTATTAGTTTTTATTGGTTATTTTGAAAAGTGGCAAAGGCTAATCGCTGCTATCATAATGGTACCAATTGCTGATGCTATAAAATTTTTACTTTTTCATTCATTTTCTGTTATTGCCTTACTTCCAAATACATATTCATTATTGCAATATGATGTTTTGAAAATTGATTTTTAAAAAATAAAATAAATAAAAATAAATTAATAAATAATAATAAAAGAAAAAGTAACTGTTAGGTAGCTAGTACTGTACATTATCAAAGTTGCCTGTTGTCTAGGGAAAACCAAGAATATCATTCATGAAGAGTTTTTTGGATTATTACTCGAACTCGCATTGTGTATACAACAAGGCCTTAAATTTCAAACATAAACATTAAATTTCAAGTGTAGTTAGTTCAATGATTTTTGCTATTTTAATTAGATTAAACAACATAATAAGGGTGATAGAGATTGATTTTTAATGGTTTTTAAAGTTTTTTAATGTAAAAGAGGAAAGGGAATAAGTGGAGTTAAATGGTGGAGATTTTTGATGTAATGTGATATATGAATATGATTGATTTAGGGTAAAGAAAGAATGGATAAAAATGGGTAAAAAATGGTAAAAAAACTTTAAAAAGAATTACCTATCATGCTAAATGGAGACAAGATATTTGAACTTCGACACCATCTTATTGTAGTTTTCTAAAAGAAATATATTAAAATTATGGAAATCGAAAAAGAAAACGATTTTGCTGTTAATCTTTGTTAATCACAATGTCAAATAGGTCGGAAACTAATTACTTATTGTTTACCTTTTTCCAATCACAGCTCACGAGGTACAATGAACTTCGGTTAATCTCATTAACGATTTCTGAAATTTAAGCAAAATTACAAAAAAAAGAAATCACTGAATTCTAAAATTTCAATGTTGACAATTGAAATTTCTTATATTGTCATTAATTAGTGATCATTCTTAGATTTCTAATAGATTTTGATTACGTGTACTATTACTTGAATACGTGTACATTATGTTCGCAATAATTGTGATAAATTTATGTTGTGTAAACTTTAAAACTAATTGAAAAAAATAAAAACGCTTATAAAAAAAATTGTACATGCAAAAAATAATGCTTGAAATATTTAAAATAGTTTTTAAAATTCGATATAGACATTGGCCAAACTTGTTAGAACAATAGAGTCATAATAGGTGAAATTAAAGTATAAGTAAAATTTAGTGATCAATATTGAAACCTTTCAGTTTTAACTATCATTTCATAATTTTGCTGATATATCAGTGACAATTCACCTAATAAAATTTGGGTTTCAAAAGTAAGCATAACTTAAGAAATCTTTTGTCCCCAAACGTCTTTACATACATTTTTTTTTAATAGTACATAAAAATTTTTATAATTGATTAATAAAAAAGATACTAATTATGTCGATAAAATGCGGATTACTGTTAGATTAAGTCATTTTAATATTATATTATTTAAAAAACTCATTTTAATATTACAAAGACCGTACTTGTTCTAAAATGTATTGTATGTAAATATAGATTAATATAAAATTAAAAGAATCACATAATGAAGAAAATTGAGTAAAGAATAAAGAAAATGTGATATTTGAAACGTAAAATATAAATGAATTAATGATAACATATTTAGTGTTTTACAAGAAACCCTCCTGTCTTGGTATATAAAAGGGGCTAGAATTGGTACGTGAAATCCATAATACAATCACAAACAAGCATCTTGTATGCACATAGGATATAGACGAGATGGGCAGGGGCGGAGCCAGGGGTGGGCCAAGTTGGGCCCTGGCCCACCCCAAAGCTGGTCCAGCTGTGTTATTACTTATTAGCTTAAAAAGGCTTGAGCTGTTGTAGGCCCAGTGCATTCAAGAACAGGCCCAGTGGACTAGTGGAGTGGAGGAAATAAAAATGGTCCAAATTGACAAAACAAAGAGTCAAAGCTTCAGCCTTGAGTAACGCATATCCAGTAGACCAGCTCGTTATCTGTCTCTCTCTGTGCGACTGCCGACTGTGCCGATTGCGTAGGGTAACTAGGGTTCATCGATGGGGCGTTTGACTATTTGACGACGGATCGAAGTGCGAATTTGTTGGGCAAGCCAATAATCTTCAACTATTCATCTTTTAATTTTGTGGTAAGTTGTAATTTGTAAATCTTTCTATCTAGTATTTCCCATTATCTTCAATAATTTTAATTTTTCATATTTTAATGCTCTAATTCGAAAATAGAAACGATAAATATTAAGTATTTCATATTTATAAGAAATAATTGAATTGAATTCGTGTTTTGTGTATGGACCCATTGCTCATGTAATGTTAAGGAAGATGAAAGAGGGAAGAATGTAGAACTTTCATTTTCTTAATTTGGTTTGCATATGTCACTGTTGAGTTATGAATTTATGATTTGTTTCAAAAGGAAGCTTGTGGAAATTGGCAAATTGGTTACCATTTACCAAGATGACAAGATGAGGATGGAGGATAGATTATTCAAATTTTTGGTAATTAGAGCTTTTGATAGTGAATTAGTGACTTGTGTAGTGTATAACCGAGTTTTACCTCCTTTATTTTCCCACGAAAGCTCCCATAAATTATTGTAGAGTAGTAAACACTAGACATTGGATTTGGCATTTTATATTTTTGTTGCTTTCCCTCAAGCTCCAAAGAGACAAATATTGCCTATTAGTCTCTTTGTGAGGTAAAAATATTAAACACTAACTTGTACTCTTATAATTCTATTTGAGATTTGAGAATTTGATTTTTTGGGATTTATCGTAATTTTTGAACAAATTATTAATTGTTGGGACTTGGACATTAGAATGATTGAATCATTTGGAATTATTCTTTATTCTTATTGTTATGGTTTGTGTTTAAATTTTGTTTGATTGTTATGATGAGTTTCTTGCTGATCATATGACTGTTTTTATTGAAAGGGAGTTTGTGAGAAAAATAGATATAGATTCTATTATTGATGAATTTGTTGCTATAAAACATCGTCGAGCACAACTTTCTTTAGCTTAAATCTATATATTGAATATTTGGATTTTTGTTTTGCAATTCAATGAGTTTTTTATTTGAAGGTTGTTTTGTAAATTTTAGTTCGGCTCCCCCCCTTTCTCAACTCCTGGCTACGCCCCTGGAGATGGCAAATGATCTCGAGGTGGGAAATGATCGGACAGTGCAATCCCAAGTATATATGGCAGTTAAGCTTCTGCTACGCCATACCCATCATCTTTTTTACCGTATTTAATATCATCGCATCCATTATTTCCACCTCGTCTCTTTGGAAGAAATTTAGTGGTTTATTCCGATGCAGATAAATAAATAAATTAATATATAAAAATCTGGTGTCTGTATCTTGTCTTGAATAAAAATGATTTCTTCATTTCAACTTTGGAAGCAATCTACTTGTTTTACTTTCCTAGAATTTTTCTTCGAGACTCGTGCATGTGACTTGTGAGCACTTAGCAGTCAATCCTATGAAAAAATATGTGAATTTTCATACAGTGGCTTGTTATGAAATTCATTTTAGAGAAATACTTGCATATGCAACCTTATTCCATACATCTTCTACTAAATTAGCTATAATCTTGTGAACTCCACTTTGGCGTTTAACATTTCCAAATCTGTACCTATATTCTCTCAGTCGCACAACTTTTGGCTCTAGTTCTGATAGAAATGCAGATATACCATCACAGAAAGATGATCACAAAACACCAACTGCCTTGTTTATAGTCTCTGTATTAACATCCCCTCTCTCTATTTTAAGAGTATTGAACACATACAATTCTACAGAAATTCCCACGAGTACATGCATGCCTTTGGCGATCATAGTCGAGCGTCCCATCATCAAGATCTACTTATACGGAGTAAATAAGATAGACGAATTGTGGCCACCGAATCCAAATGAGTTTGATAATGCCACCCTAACATTCAGTCTCTCTTTCTTTGGTCCCACCAGCACACGTGTGTCCTGAATTAATGAATCCAGTAACAGTGAAAAATGAATTATATCAACAACTATACTTGCATCTTTTAGTCACTCTGGTGGTTGGAAGCCAAAAAAAAAAAAAGAAAAGAAAGAAAGAAAGAAAAAAGTTGGCGACAGATCATACCACACCGTCATCTGGAGTCTCAAGATTGATATTTGGATGAATCCATCCTGTCCTTATCGCCTACAAGGAGACAAAGTTCAGTATAATAGTCTCAAGATTGATCTACGTACTGGTCTCGCATCTATAACATAGTTTTCCAGAAAAATGAAACAGTTTACTGGTTTTATCATTGACAACTGTCGGGATGCAACTTAAAAGGGACTCTGCAAACTAAAGAAGCATGCCAAGAACCTGCACAGCTGCAATAGCCTCCACAGCACCAGCTGCTCCAAGCAGGTGACCAATCATTGATTTTGTGGAGTTCACGCGTAACTGCAAATATGTGGAAAATCCCTTATTTTTTACACAAACATAACAAAATAACCATTAATTACCGCAAAGCAGACAAGAAATAGAATTCTGGTCAATGTTTGGAAACCTCTTGATTTTGCCCAAAACAACGAACAAGAGCTTGATACTCCTTGAGATCACCAGCCGGGGTGGATGTCGCATGTGCATTTACATAGTTCACTTCTTCTTTGGATACTCCAGACTGAGCAAGAGCCTTCTCTACGCAGAGAATAATACCAGTTCCTGCTTGAAGGAGTGCTCGGAGAGTTAAAATTAACTCGCAGTAAAATTCAAGAACAACATCTGCATTTTCTTTGATAATCAGAGGATCAGAGAAACTATTAGAAAATTAAATACAATCCAGTGCAACAACAACATATATGAAACAAGAACAGTGTGCTTAGCCACTTACGCGCACGACCAGAATGACAATGGGGCTCTTACAGAAAAGAAAATTTGAAATCATAAATCTTATTTCCAAGGTAGAGTACATCTTTCTTAGGATAGTTGAATAGCAAATGCAAAATGCTGATATTCTGTAGCATGCACTAATTTTTTTCCTTTGGTGTAAGGGTTGGAGGAGGTATCAAGACTTGAACCCAGCCAGAACATCTGCCGACTCTATTATTATATCCATACGATGCACACTGTCTAGGCAATCCCCATCTAACTTTTTGCATTATATTTCTTATTAAGCCAGTGCCTGATACATGCAGTCCATCACTTCTAAAATCTACCAGCTTCTATTTGATATGCTTGCTTCTGAACACCTTGTTTATGAACATGTTATACTGTTAAGTTGTTGGCCATGCCAAACAGAAAATATCATTACATTTAAGTGATCATTAATTAGGTGGCAAAAGATCATTGGACTAAGGAAAGAATCCAATCATATTTGAATTGAACATCACTACTGCTAGCCAAAAGCCAGTCCACTAAAAGAAGATGAGTGTGAGAAATATGCATGAAATAAAGTTAAACAGAAACTCGAGAATCCAATCTTGTTTCCTTGACATTAACGAAATATTAGATTGCCATACTCGTGAAATAAGAATATCTGAACTTTGAAGTCGAACTATTTAGCCATAAAGCCACAAGAAGACAAGGGATATTACCTTCTGGATGGGGCTCTGTCATGTGATAAGCATCACAAGTGAAACTTCCTCCTAGAAATTCAGCATAAATATTTGCTCCTCTTTTCTACTCATGCAGAATATAAATGGAAAAGACAGTTGGAGGATATATTAGCCCCCAAGGAGTTAATATCAGTAAAGAAGAGAACAAATTCTTAAATAGATTGGGTCATAGAATACCTTTGCGTGTTCAAGTTCTTCCAGAAGCAATACCCCAGCCCCTTCTCCCATAACAAATCCATCACGGCTCTGTTAAAGGGCAATAGTTCAATTAGAGCGAAAGTCTACTGGTTTTCAGTTCCTTGTGTTTCCACTCTTAAAGATATAAGAAAAACTAGAAAGTCTTATTACTGTTAGTAGATCATCAAATGATAGTCCAGTCCAGAAACATGGAATCAAAATTACCAATCGTTATCGGAACTGTAAAAAAACCCATTCAACTAAGTGCAATTAGGAAGATAGAAAACAGTACATCTTGGATGTATGAGATCCATTCAGTTAATGAAAGATAACATAGAGCAGCCAAAAGCATGTTTCTTTTTTCAAAATCAGACTAAATATTGTTCCAAAATTGCACAGGTGGAACACATTTTCTGATACTGGAAACTATGAGAGGAAAAGTAGAGATTATTACACTATCCCAGGGACGTGAAGCTTTAGTAGGATCACCGTTTCTCAGCGAAAGTGCTCTGCATGCCACAAAGCCTCCTAATCCTGAACCAAAATTCATGACTCAGAAACTGAAAAAGTCAATGATATAAATCTAGAATAGGGTATATACCAATTGGTATGATTGCAGCATCTGAGCCACCACAAAGCATCATGTCCTGGAAAATTTCAAAAGTATCAAGAAACATTAAAGTCGACAGGAGACAACATACTTTTGGATGTTCGTGGGTTGATTCTTAATTATGAAACATAAAACAAATGGTACAGTGAGATCATCAATGACAGGGAATAAAACTTACAGCTTCACCTCTAATTATGTGGTTAGCAGCATTCAGTATACAGAAGTTGCTCGTCGCACAAGCAGTCGATATTGAGTAGTTTGGACCCATCCATCCCTGCAGTATAGTATTCATTACGTCAGCAAAGGATGTCAATGGGTTATTGATTGCTCAACGTGCAATGGTCTAAAAATGGTTTCTCTAACCAGATCCATGGCAAGCATGGCAGAGCCCATGTTGGTAGTTGCAAAAGGTACACAGAATGGATTCATCTTCCTATATGAGACACGCAGAGCTTCAATTGCATCATTGAAAACCTGTTCAGACAACAAAGCAACTCCAACATGAGACAATTGAAAAGAATGTATTCATGAGATAAAAAGATGCATGATGAAGAATAGGACCGATTGAAGTCAATTTGAACTCAAAAAGGACCATGTGCAATGCAGATGAGATTCTCCTCCCTTTCTTACATTCGAGTAACTTAGGCTCTTGGATAGAGGGTGCTAAAACCTGGCACCCGACTTCCGAATAGCTATAACAAGATCTGATCTTGCGTGCTATTAAAAGACAATGCTTCCATTTCAATCAAGACATAATCAGTTGGTAAAGGTTCTGACATATTATTTAAAGGAGAGATGCCTATGCAGCTTGTACCCATACTACCATACACAGAACATGAGAACCGAGTGTAGCAAATTTTACATTTTCAACTGAAAACTATGCAATTTTGAAGTTATATCAACAGTGGAACCTTTGTTCAGCTGAATGTCCATTTGGTTACAGCGTTATTATTTTACCAAATTGTCCCTTTTACTGTTTTTTAAGGCCTCACAATTTCTAGTAGCATTCAAACTTACCTTCATCCCGCCCATAGCTGAGCCAATCAAAACTCCGCATCTAGACTTATTTAATCCATCCATCTCATCCTCTGTAATTCCTCCATCGGCCAAAGCCTTCTTGCCTGCTGTGAGCATGTAAAGCATGAACTTATCCATTCTTTTAGAAAGTTTGGGTGAAACCCAACCATCTGCCGTGAAGGACTTGATCTCTCCAGCAATTCTCTATGATAAGGAACCTTAAAGAGTCAAAACCAGAACCAAGTTGCCTCCAAAAAGTTTTAAGGGATATCACAGGCAAGACATACTGTTGGAAACTGGGAGCAATCAAAACTTTCTATCTCACTTATGCCGCTAACACCTTCAAGTAGATTTCTGTAGAATACATCGGGATCACTACCAAGTGGTGTCTCTAATCCCATACCCGTCACAACTACTCGTCTTTGTCTGGCTGGAGGTTTCTTCTTGGGAGCTACTTCCATGGACGATTTCGCAGGTGTGGCCATTGTTTCTCCTATCATTTGTATGGGAGTCAATGAATCAAAAGTACAACTGAATAACCCAAAAACAAGAAACTGAAATAGCATGCTGTCAAAATTCATAGAAAAAGGATAAATTCCAGTTTAACATTTCAGTTACATGTTAAGAAACCCATGGTATCCATGTCACCAAGAAATCCTCCTAAATTAGAATTGGCATTGGCTATGTAAGTCACAACAAGAGAAACTACCCATTGATCAAACATTGTCATTTAGTAAGAAACATAGATTCTGGAAAAGCAAGGAAAGTGGAGAACTACCGTGGAGAGGACAAACCTATGAGAACCCAACCCGGCCCACCCTGGAGAAACATAAGAGTATACAGGTGACTGCAAATTAATTTGTCAGATACAAATGTGCAATCACATGCTGACACCCTTATCAAGTAAGGGATAACACAAGTGGTATGAAGATCAAGGGCCTACGTTACCAGAATTGCCCTACTATCCAGCAATTTGATGGTGTTTACCGTTTAATATTGATGAAGGTGGAGTTTAATTGACTGTGAAGATGGTGCACAAACCATTTCTTACAGAAGACCAAAATCAGAAACCGGAAAAACTTTTTGCTGTTTTTCTTCTCTAATATAACTGATGAGTCGAAGAATTGCATGAAGCATTATCGAGAAAAAGGTGAAAACCCCATTATTGCTAATTACATTTCTCAATAAATTCAAAAAATTTCCAAAAAAATGACATTTCAAGCTCCATCAGTCCGCATCACTGTGACAAGCCGTACCTCACAGAAGCATTAAGGACCCATCCAACTACCAAAATAAACGGCCCAGATTTTTGAAAACTGAAGTCCACAAAAGATCGAAGAAATGTAACCGATGGACAGATTTAGTCAAAAATAAAACATAATACTACCGTATAAAACTCTATGTAAATCGATCTCTTCACGAGCAAGGCTGCTACTGACACTAGCTCAAATTTTTAAACTAAACTCAGAACAAAAGCATGATAACCGTATATTCATGAAATCAAACTATACCAGTATGAACAGCAGCAGTTTGACTGAGCTTTCTGCGCCTACGACGCATTGAAGTATTCGTCGATCCAAGGCCGAAGAAAAAATCGGAAGACGAGAAGCTACCACTAGAATTTGAAGATTTATAGAACTGCTCACATGGTTCAAAGGGCAAGTAAGAAGTCACAATACTAGTAATGCCAGAGAACGCGGCCGAGCACTTAACCAGAGCCCTCTTCCTCCGCCGCGATGTCCATTTGCTCAACCTCGATGAAGACGACGAAAATGAGTCGCCCATGGAAGAATCATTTTCACAAGCAACTGACATGCATGCTACCATTAGCCACGAGCACACCACGGATGATGCTCCCATCACTCCAATTCACAAACTCCACAGTTCCAGTACAAAAGACGATATATATCTATGTATGTATATATGCGGAAGTGCTTATATCAGTTGGAAGAGGAGATACTGCGTTTGGGGGTGGATTGAAATGGAAACAGTGAAATTAACGCCAAGTAGAGGACCATTTTGATGAATTGAATGAATCTGAATTTCTGAAGTTGCAGACAGAGAGGGACGGTGAGAGAGAATCAGAGAGAGAAGGCACGAGCTCGTGTCATCTTTTTGGATTTTGCAAGCATTCGTACCAGACGCCAAATGTTTTTCTAATTTTTTCCTTTTATTTTATGAGTATGAGTATGCTACTACCATAAATCTATAATAATATTGGTCAGTCCGATCCGGTACCCACTATGGGTATCTTACGGTATTTATAGTCGGGAAAAAAAAATATGGGATCAGGTGAGATCCCCCACGATTAGAGGATAATTATATATTATTCATCTAAATTAATGTAAATACAAAAAGTATATATATATTTAAAAAAATTAGTTTGATGATGTGGCACCACTTGATGGCGCCACGAGACTATCACGTCAGACAGTGGGTACCATACGATAGCCACTGTGGGTGTCCGATCAATACCGTAATATTGGTTTATATGAATTAATTAATTCTGAATATCTGAGTGGAGTCGAGTCGTCAATCCATTTATGGCTTATATTTACGATGAAATTTAGTGCAAGCATGTATGACCACACATGTTTGGCTTTACGCCGTAGCTAGTTCTATCTATATTGCATTTTTTCTTTTCTTTTAAAATAAAATAACCATAATCCATCTTGAACATTCTCACATTTAATAAAATCTTTTTTTTTTTAAGCGTGAAAAAAATCTTTTTATTAAGCAGTTTAGTAAGCTCACTTTCAACGCCATACTCTATTTTAGAAAAAAAATATTATTTTCTGCGCTCCTATATAGCCTTTTTTTTATTTTGCTTTTTACAATTTTACAAAAAACTATTTATTATCTTAAATATTTCATAATCAGCAATGCATATTAAATTACATTCACTGAAACTCAATGCACTGGCGAGAAAAAAGCCACAAATTAAACTGCGCAATTGACCACAAAAAAAAAAAAAAAAACTAAACAACACACGATTGGTTAAACTTGAACCTAAAACCTTTAAGTCTCGGGATAAGCCTCATTAACTAAATTTGTGATATTTGAGGTTATCGGACGGAGTCAATAAAGAATCAACACATAGACACCAATTGATGCATAGAAGGTGGATTCCGTGTGAACATAATCACGCTTCTTGTAAAGACAGGAGCCGATTATCATATCTAATAACGTGCGTGTTGTACAATGAATCTCTTTCCACCCCTTTCAAACTTGATATGTGCTATATTGGTCCATGAATTTTTTTGGAAAGGCGAAAGAATTTGAGTTTAAAATTGGTCATGACATCTGTGACATTCATTGTTGTTAGCGGACCAAAACTATCGTAATGACTAGCAAAAATCAATATAATCATGAATGACAATTTTCATTGATTTTTAAATAAGAATAGGAGAAGGAACATTTTCCAGTTGGAAAAAAGTAGATATCTTAATTAGTTCAATATATGTTAATTCAGAATTAGGTATCATGTTGATTGATAAAACTACAAACTCATAAGGTTTCTAATTACTTTAGATTCTCGGTATTTGATAGTTCAAATCAACAAGTCCGAATTCTCACGTTCATGCCCGACGCAACAAATATCTAATACTTCGTTTTGAACATTCCGAAGAATCAAGAGAACTAGAAGCATCATGGTTTTTTGTTGAAAATAGGAGACTTCAATTACATGCTTCGTTCCAGTTGCAATAAGTACACTAATATTCAGCATATCATAATTCATAACCACACAATCAAGAGAGGAAATGAAGCTCTGGCCGCAGTTTGACAGACTTTGGGGGTGAAGAGTAGAGAGAGAAAAGATGAAAGAAACACTTTATTGACTGAATTAGCTTGTTACAAACACTTGGACTGAACTAATATATACAAAGGGCAGAGCTAACTACTTAACTTAATCTGTACAAGTGGACTCAACATCCTAACTGACTCTCTTCTACAGTTGGCGAGCTTTCACACTCCTCCTCAAGAGGTGCATGGATGTTGATCATGCTCATCTTGCCAAGTAGCCTATCAAACTGATTTGCTCCAAGTGCCTTGGTGAAGATGTCGGCTATTTGTTCCTTGCTGTTGATGTGTTCCAAACTGATCAGCCCCAACATTACCTTTTCTCTTATGAAGTGACAGTCCACTTCAATGTGTTTAGTCCTCTCGTGAAAAACATGATTTCTACATATATGCATGGCAGAGAGGTTATCACAGTACAGCTGAAAAGGCATGTGTATGCTTACTTTCAAATCATGAAGCAAGTAGCTGACCCATAACATTTCTGCTACCGTGCTTGCCATTGCTCTATATTCGGCTTCTGTAGAGCTTCTGGAAACAGTTGGCTGTTTCTTTGATTTCCAACTTATCAAGGACTTCCCAATGAAGATACAGAAACCTGTGACAGATCTCCTCGTCTCTTGGCATCCAGCCCAATCGCTGTCGGTAAACCCCTTTAGCTTCAGCTCTGAGTTTGATGACAGCAATATCCCTTGACCTGGTGCTCTCTTCATGTATTTCAGAACCCTGTATGCAGCTGCAAGATGCCTTTTGGTAGGTTTATCCATGAACTGAGATAACACTGCCACAGCGTAACTGATATCTGGTCTTGTAATGCTCAAGTAGAGAAGTTTACCTACCAGTTGTCTGTAGTAGGTGTAATCAGGCAACTCTTCTGAGTCAGAGTGAGTGAGCCCATGATTGAGCTCCATAGGAGTCTTGCTAGGTTTACAACCAAGTTGACCATACTGCTGCAAAAGCTCCAAAGTGAACTTCCTTTGGGACACTGAGATGCCTGCAGCTGATCTTGCAATTTCCAGCCCTAAGAAATATCTTAGTTGGCCCAAGTCCTTCATTTTAAAGTGACATTGCAACCTCTGTTTCAGGTCCTCTATGGCTGATTGCTGAGCTCCTGCTATCACAATGTCATCAACATATAATAGGATTGCTAGAAAAGTATCTCCATCTCCCTTAGTGAATAGAGAATAGTCAGCCCTAGACTGAGTAAAGCCCTCTGATGTGATGCATTCAGTGAATTTTAAGTTCCATTGTCTAGAGGCTTGTTTTAAGCCATATAGGGACTTTTTGAGTTTACATACTAGCCTTCTTTTGTGATTAATAGGCTGGGTGACAGATTTACCTTGAGTCTCCCCCTCAATCTGGAAACCAGGGGGGATGTCCATGTACACATCCTCCTTTAACTCACCATTGAGGAACGCATTGTTGACATCCATCTGGGAGAGGTGCCAATGGTGAATGGCAGCAAGAGATAACAGTGCTCGAACAGTAGTGTACTTAGCGACTGGGCTGAAAGTTTCCTGATAATCGAACCCTTCCCTTTGAGTATAGCCCTTGGCCACTAATCGAGCCTTATACCTGTCAAGCTCACCATTAGCTTTGAATTTGACCTTATAGACCCACTTACACCCCACTGTAGACTGATTGGGAGGGAGTGGAACGATATCCCAGGTGTGGTTCTCTGTTAAGGCAGCAAGCTCAGAGGCCATAGCCTCCCTCCAGTGCAGTGATTGGGAAGCGTCAGAATAAGAGGTGGGCTCAGATGGGTGGGAGGAGATGGATGCAACGAACCGGTGATAGGAAGGGGAAAGCGATGTGTAACTGAGGGCTTGAGTGAGTGGATGTGAAGTGACAGATGAACGAGCAGGAGTTAGACAAGTGTTGAGGGATGTGTGATAGTCTTGTAGATATTTAGGTGGTTGTTTAGTTCTGGAACTTCGTCTGATGGGAACAGGGGCAGGTATGGATGTGTTAGAAGGAGGAGAATTGGACTGGTGGGGTGAGGGTCGGGAGGGACAACAGAGAAATCATGGAGTGGTGAGGTTGATGGAGATGGGGATGCAGCTGTGGTGGGAGAATGTAAGTCATCAGGTGAAGTGACTGTAGGAGTGAGGGGATCCAAAGACACAAAGTCAGGTAAGGAGAAGTCCATCAAGGGAGCAGAGAGTGAGGAAGGATTGAATTGAGAATTTCCATAAGGAAAAATGGTTTCATAAAAGATCACATCCCGGGATATAAAGACAGATTGAGATGTGAGATCATACAGTTTATACCCCTTATAGCCCAATGGGTAGCCCACAAAGATGCAAGGTTTGGATCTAGAATCAAACTTTCTTTTGTGTGGAAGTGTGTTAGCAGCAAAACATAGGCAACCAAATGATTTGAAATGAGTGTAAGTTGGCTCTTTATTGAATAGGATCTCATATGGAGATTTGTTTTGAAGGATCTTAGAGGGTGTTCTATTAATGAGGAAGGCTGCTGTGAGCACTGCATCTCCCCAAAAATTGAGAGGAAGCTTGGCATGAAAAAGGAGGGCTCTAGCAGTGTTGAGGAGGTGTTGATGTTTTCGTTCAACAACCCCATTTTGTTGGGGGGTATATGGGCAAGAACACTGGTGATTAATCCCTTTAGATGTATAGAAGGACGATTGAAGAAATTCCCTTCCATTATCAGTCCTGATAGTTTTGATGGTGGTATGATATTGATTTTCAACATGAACACAAAACGTGGCTAGAAATTGAGAGACCATAGCTTTATGAGGCATGAGATAAATCCATGTACAACGCGAATAGTCATCAACAATGCTAAAAAAGTAATGATTCCCATACATATCGACAGAATATGGGCCCCAAATATCCATATGTACAAGTTCAAACAAAGAAGTAAAGGTATGTATATGTGAAGGAAATACAAAGACGCTTTTTAAGCGAGCCTTTGGACAAGTAAAACATACATCATGTAAGGATATAGAAGAAAGAAAAGAAAACTTATTGAGGGCACATGCTCCTAGCCTGTGATGCCAAATATTGGCAAGAGAGTCAGCCTTTGTTGACTCGTACTGCAGCCTTTGCAAAGATGTTTCGAGGGGTTTCTTGGAGATAGAATAGGCCATTCGAGACTTTAGCAAGCCCAATTGTCATCCATGATGAAAGGGCCTGTATGACACAAGTTTTGGAAGAAAAGATAAGTGCAATATCTGGTGAATTGGTCAACCTACTGACTGACAAGAGATTAAAGCTGAATGAGGGTACATATAGCACATTATGTAGCACTAGATTAGGATTTAAGGTCACTGTCCCTATATGTGTGGCTGGAACCTTTGAACCAGTGGGTAGTAAGACATAGGATGCTGACAGGGGCGCATAAGAAGTGAAACAATCCATAGTGCAAGTGATGTGATCGGTTGCACCAGTGTCCAAAATCCAAGAGGTTTTGTTCAGTGAATGTGTGGCCATGTGACTAGCCAAGACAAATGGTTGAGAGTTTATACCTGTGAGATTAGCAACAGCAATGTTTGGAAGTGTGGGGCTATTGGTGGATGGGTTGGGCGAAGTATCACTGGGTGCACTGAGAATAGAGAATTAGCTTTTCCACTTGCTGCTGCGAGAACCCCAATTGAGAGAGGCCTGAAGTCAGCTGCTGTGGTTCTTTCTGTCCTTCATTTACCACATTGGCACTGGCATTCTTCCCTTTTGTAAACTTGAAATTAGGAGGGAATCCGATAATCCTATAGCACTTCTCTTTGGTATGACCTTTCTTACCACAGTGAGAGCAAGTAACATCATCTCTCCCTTTCTTAACTGCCATTGCAGAAGACAGTTCTGAGAAATTCTGACTCTGAGACATGTGAATGCGTTGCGTTTCTTCACGTAAAACAAGATTGTACACTTGATCTAGGTTGGGAAAGGGTTTCATCATAATGATCTGAGAACGCAAACCTTGATACATCTCATTTAGACCGTTCAAAAACTTAAAAACCAGATCCTTATTCTGAGCATTAACAAATTCCTGAAAGCATTCAGTGTTGCATCTTCCACATTTGCAATGTGGAAGTGGTCTAAATGCCCTAAGTTCTTCCCAAATCCCAGTCAACTCAGTGAAATAACTATCAACTGATTGGTTACCTTGTGTGAGATTGCTCAATTGGTACTGTAGATTGCAAATCTTTGATTCATCAGGCTGTGAAAACCTCTGCTCGAGTTTCTTCCAAATCGCACTTGCCTCATCCAAATAGAAAACCGTGGAAGCAATCGGCTGCGAGATTGACCCCAAAAGCCAAGCAATCATGAGATTATTGCACCTGATCCATGGGAGATGATTCGCATCTGTAGACGGAGGTTTAGGGATAGAGCCATCTAGAAAACCTTGTTTGTTTCTAATCGATACTGCAAGGAGAAATGACCTCCTCCAAGTCGCGTAATTACTCACTGTCAGCTGAGGAGCAACGGCAATGGAGCTGTGATGTTCTGAGTGAGGAAGAAAGTACGGCGAAGTTGGGTCGTCGGTCACACAGTTGGTGCGAGATCCAGGTTCCATGGAGGCAGTGGATTAGCTGGACAATTGAGACGAAGAACAAATGATGACGGATCGAGGTGATGACGGATTGAGATCTAGAGAGATTGAGTTGGAGATCAAGTGATGACGGATCAAGATCTAGAGAGATTCACTCCCCGTAAGCTCTGATACCATGACAAACTTTGGGGGTGAAGAGTAGAGAGAGAAAAGATGAAAGAAACACTTTATTGACTGAATTAGCTTGTTACAAACACTTGGACTGAACTAATATATACAAAGGGCAGAGCTAACTACTTAACTTAATCTGTACAAGTGGACTCAACATCCTAACTGACTCTCTTCTACAGTTGGCGAGCTTTCACACAGTTGATGCTACAAAACGTACAATGTGAAACTAACTTGTGTGAAATTAAGGGTAATGAAATGGCAGCACAAACTAGACGGTTTTGCTCTATTCCCCACGTCGAAACAGAGCAAAACTATACCCATGCCGATGTGGCGCTTTGTGTCGGCCCCATGTCGGCTATCAAAAAAATTTTTTTTTTTTTAATAGTATTCACATTGAGTCGGATCAATAACACATAACCTCTCTGATGGTGGGGGGATGGCGGGCCCCACAATTTTTTTTTTTTTTTAACTTGAAGTGTCTGCATCACGTAAAGGAAAAGGAGTTCTTTCAGAGAAATCAAGAACCTTCCTGCATAAAATACGTAACATTAGTCAACATAACACATTTATGGCGTATGGGAACGGGCGCCATTCAAGCTCAAGGTAAGCGGATATGCCCCCAAATTTTCAGATTTAAAACATGTTTCTAAGTGGAAAGTGTTAGCGGATGAGTTCTAATGTATTTTTATGAGTAGAAAGAGAGAATGAGTGGAGTTGGATGGTGGAGATTTAATTAGTGGTGAGATATATGGATGTGATTTGTTTGACCAAATTTAAAATTTGAAAAAAATGCATTAAAATGCATTTTTGATATCATGCTAACACCCTCTTAATGGAATTGGATGGTAGATATTTAATGAGTGGAGAAATATATAGATGTGATTTATTTGACCAAATTTGATTTCCGTAAATTAAGGGTGTGTTTGATTCGTGTTTTTTGTCCAGGAGAAATCATTTTTCAACTTTTTTTCCTTGGTTGACTATTTGATTGTCCCCTTTTTTCCCAAAAAATATTTTCCAATTTTTTTCAAAATCCGCACTTTTTCTTCTTTTGGAGGAAAATATTTTCCTTCGCGGGAGGTGATTTTTGTTTTCCAAAAAACATTTGCCTCTTTTTTGGTTTTTTTTTTATAGACAATTTGCTTTAATTATAACGATAAGAAAAATGATCAAATTTCATGAAAAAAAAAACACGAAGTTAAATAAGACTACTTCAGAGTTCAGACTATCTTAAACATTTTATAACTTTCAAAGTATTTCAGTTTTCACAGTTGTAGATGTTATAATGTATTTATACGATGTTTATCATTAATGGGTTTATTATAGAGCAACCATGTTTTCTTCTAAATAATGATAATATTAGATCTTATTTCCACGTTCATACTTCCAACGTAAATTGAATAGTAGCACTTATAAGGTTTGGGTCTCTAAACTTGAGGTGTTAAACGTGACATGTCATTGACCCATCACATTGCTGAGCCTCGACAACACTTTAAGCAACTGTTCACCACTTCACCTTAGGTAGCATAAAAAGCATGACTGTATATGAACCAATTGTTTATTAAACCTCTCTATTTATTTAACAATCAGAAAGAGATTATACCAACACAAGTATTATATTGATTATGAGAAGAAGTGGATGATCATATAATAATAGGTTTTTGACACAATTTAAACAGACCATCTTCAGATAACAGATCACTCACAGGCCATTTTCCATTAGCTCCAGCATCCACTCTCTATCAGACAAATATATGTAATACCTAGCAATTCCTCTTAGGAGAATATTTTATGAGAGGGCATTAACAGGCAGACCATTGATTATGCAGATCTTTTACCTCTCAATCGACTGGTCCTGATGCTTGAGGGTTCTGCCCTTCAATTAAAGATTGAACTCTCTGCAAGAATTGTTACATAAGTTCCATAGTAAGACAGACGACACTCAGCAAATAAAGGTGCCTCAGCTCTCCTAACCTTCACTGAACTGCCAACCTCCTCCAGTTTGTGCAAGATTGCCAGCTCGCCAGGATGAGAAAATGAATCAGGTCTCCCTGGTTTTGAAGGGGACGCCTGAAAGCCACAATAGAGGTGAAGGAGCAAAGCAAAGGTTTTTATACACGTAATCATATTGAAGATACTGAAGATTTCAAGCGTTGTAATATTTGGGCATACCAAAGGAGCTGGTGAATGAGTAATCCTCATAGTTGAAACATCTTCAGTAGCAGAAATTGGTCTAGATAAATGCTCCTCCTTCATTCTTGATAGGCGCATAAGAACGGCCTAAAGAAGGTATCAAAAGAAGGGTGTGAAATAATTATTTACAAAAAGAAGATTCCTATGATGACTGCTGGAGCTTGGAAATACCTTTCTGAAAGCATGAGGGTTAGCAACTCCTTTGATTTGAACATCATCACTTGGGGGCCTTCTCACACCAATGTTTTCAATTCTAATAGAGAATACACCAAACTGGGACTGTAAATATCCTAACATAACACATAACTAAAAATTGTAAAAGATTAAATAGTTAAGAGCACGATAAGTAACTCAGAAGAGTGGTATCTTCCCGTAAAACAAAAAATACTACAATAAAGCCAAGAGTAAGAAATTGAAGTGGATTAACGACAAACACACAAAACGAACAGGACCACGCTACTGCAGGAAAGCATCATTTCTTATTCAAATCATTGAAAAGTCAATGACTAGCTCCAAACTGTAGATGGATAATTTGCTATGACTTTTGATCGAAACAAGTAATTATATGCCTGGGAAAGTAAAATGCCAAGTTCTGCACAGTTCTCCTCATGGAAGCTCATGTAAACAATGGTCTCCAGTAATTACAGAAAAGCCAAGTTTCATCTTCATTCTTGAATCAGGAAAAACCCTTATACCCACAAGTTCAAATGCACTCTAACCCACAAGGTTCTAGCTGATTATAAATCACATCATTACATACTACTGAAGTCTTATCCAAAGATTAAGTAATAGATAAAATTACAAAGTGCAAGATACACGTAATTATATGCCTGGGAAAGTAAAATGCCAAGTTCTGCACAGTTCTCCTCATGGAAGCTCATGTAAACAATGGTCTCCAGTAATTACAGAAAAGCCAAGTTTCATCTTCATTCTTGAATCAGGAAAAACCCTTATACCCACAAGTTCAAATGCACTCTAACCCACAAGGTTCTAGCTGATTATAAATCACATCATTACATACTACTGAAGTCTTATCCAAAGATTAAGTAATAGATAAAATTACAAAGTGCAAGATACACATGATAAAGATTGCCCAGTTTTACCTTGTTCTATTATGATGTCGGCAACTTGAGGCAGTAAAACATATTTCTCTTTCTTCAAAAACCCCAAACAGGGAAATGGAACTGGCCTTTTGACCTGAGAGCAACTCAGCATCAATAAATGAACCACAGCATTATAAACCATTATACAAGCACTATGGCAACATGAACAACATATGAAGACGGTTGCCCTTATTTTCTTGAATTTCAAATTCACCTCATCTATGATTTATCCTATTGAAGAATAACACCCAGCACCAGAAAACATGGTACTTTCAAAGCAATCAATTAGTCTTCTTCAATCCTACCAAAGCTACATCTGTTTTTCACTATTTAACTAGTAATGACATCATAGTACTTGATCACCAAATAAACCAACCATCATAGCTAATAGCATGAAACCCTGAAATCAATATCATCAAACACGAAAATTTCAACAAATTACTTTGTAAACAATGGCATTGGGAGTGACATAGAGTTTCCGGGACCGTATATCTTTGCGTAAAATGTACCGCCGAACTGGCAAATAAAGCAACATAAACAAACCGATGCCCCATGCCAGTATCAATAGCAACGAGTACAAAACCCATTGAACTGTTTGGTACTTCACGAAATTCTCTTCTGCTTCCTCAAACGAAGCTGTGTAGAGAATCCGTTCATCATCCTCATATTCTTCTTCATCATTATGATTGTCATGCGGTTTTTCACCACTGTTCGAACCGGCGCCTCTCAGCAATAATCCCCGCTCCAGTCGGTCTATTTCCACCACACCATCTTTTGATTCCATCGGTAAATATGAGATTTCAGTACGGCAAAATGGAAATCGGGAATTTGCCTCTTTGTGAAGATGAAAATTCAATGTTTGTTACTGTAAGGGATGGGATAAGCGAGGGAGATGATTGATGCTATCGCGCGCAGAGTTTGTTGGGGAAGGGGCGCGTGCCGTTGGATAATTATTTCCAGTTGTTAGGCTGCAGCTCAAAGAAAGCGGAGTTAGTATTTTACCAGTACACCCTTCCGTAGGAGTGGCTCCCACCGTAAGTTTGATGTAAATTTTGCTTGGGGGTTTTGAAAAAGACAAACCTAGGGAAGAAATACTACACCAAAAAATTAGAGAGAATAATTCTCAAACAATGTATGAGTGAAAAAATTAAGGGAAAAATCTAAATTTATCATACGGTATTAAAATATTTATTAATTTATTAATTATAAAGTATGTGAGCCATTTAGATGTACTGTTCTCTAAATTTGGGATTAAAATTAATCTCAATTTTATAAAATTGCCCCTCAAATTTGACTTTTTTGTCCTTATATTATAATATTATTTGTCATGTAATGGGCCCACATTAATTTTGCCCTACGATCGGTGATATATATGTATACATGCTTTGGCCAGTAAAAGAAATCCGTATGCATATATGCTCATTGTCAATTTCCCATGTTAAATTTCCTAAACATTTTTACTTGTTAATTGTTCATTCTATTAAAATAATAATCATTTTTTCTTCAACAGTAACTTTATCAAATAACCAAGAAGTTGGAAGTGCTAAATTGAAATAGAAACATAGAGCTTATTTACGATGATTTTAAACAAAAATAATTTTCTTAACTTCCATTTTCGATCACTCATTTTAATGATTTATGCAATTTCTTAAATTTTTTCTATCATCATTTCCCACTTTTCATTTATGTAATTTCTTAAATTTTTTCTATCATCATTTCCCACTTTTCAACCTCATTCAAATATCAATTTTCAAAATCTCAATCAAACATGCCCCTAATTTCCCCAGTTCGGCTTTGATTCTAATTTCAGTCTATCAGAAAACCTTTGAGTTCGACTTCAACTCTTCAAATAGTCGACTACACTATCTACCATGAAGGATACAATCATATCATAGTCGAAGAAAGAGAACAGGTCATTTTAAGTTACATACAGACACTAGTGGAGCTACAAGGCAAAAAATACGGGTTTTCATTCTCCATGTTAAAATATGTTACAACACAGAGCAAAAGATGTAACATAGTTTCATTACTTCCCAAACTTCACCTTCCATGTATTCTCCTTGACGCCGATCCAAGCTTGCAAAAGGACCATCTGTTCCATGGACGGCTGGGAAAGCGAAGTCTCAGTAGAGCTCAGTACACTTGAGTATTCAAGTACATAAAATACATCTAATCAATCTCCCAAGTCCACAACATTTTCCGACGCCTTCATACCTTCAGGCACCAAATTACTTTTCGGCGACTTTAAAGGAGAATTATTGACTTCAGCATTCAAGTGACTGTTGTTGCATAGATCATCAGGATTGAGAGGTATTGAATTAGGATCAAGTTCAAAAGAACCTTCTGGAACCCCACTTCTCTCAGTGCCAGACATTCTAAAACAGGGAACACGATGAGAGAATATGAAAATATCATTGGGACGTACAAAAAACGAATCAATCCCACTCTCGCCCCTTCGCTGAAATAGGCTCACAAATCCTTTGACCTTATCCAGATAAACAACCGTTAACACCAACACCCACAACAAAATCTGAGAGAACCTCAACAATTTCGTATTTGAAATGCTTGTGTTTCTTTGGGTTTCGACTCCATCTTATATCCCAGTCCTTGTAAAGGGCCCACACCTCGCCTTTCCTAGGATATATGATTAAAGAACCTCTTTTCTTACCCTTCTCATAAATCACTTGATGAGAGAAAGAAAAACGTTCAGAAGTGTCTAGAGTTTTGCCACGCTTAAATCTGCCACATCCAACGGGTAATCCATTTCTTGCCCAGTTCTTCTCAGCTTCATCTTCAGGATCAGCTTCTAACCAAGTGATTTGTAATTCAAATAAAGGAGTAGCTACATTCTTGACCAGAGCATAGAATCTTGGCATGCCATCGAGGTTATCATAACAAGCCCAGATTTGACCAGCAGCAAAGCAGCTCTCGTCTCTAGCCTTGTCAAAATCATTGAATTCAGGATCAGGACAGTCGTAACTTGCAGCTGCATTTGATTGAGAATCATCTATTTCTTCAGACCGTGCGTTATCTTCATCATCATCATGAAAGCTATTTGCATGATGAGAATATTCTTGCTCTGCATGATGAGAATCTTCTTGCTCTTCTTTACTATCAACCCTTGATCTTTTTAGCAGGCTGGCAATGTCATGGTCGTCATCATCATCAGCTTCATTGTATGAGATATGCTGGCGTTGACGAGTTGATCTACGAACACAGTGGTTAGCATTCACTCCAGAATCTCCCGTGTTGGACCGATCTTGAAATTTTTCCTTAATGGTGACATCATCTGTGTCAACACTACTTGAGGTATCGCAGCTCTCACTAGATTCAACCATCTTCTTCCTTCCCCTCTTCCTGTTTTTGTTTTTCACATCACCATTGGGAACTCCACCCCTTTTGTTTTCCCTGTGCATTGAATTGACATTTTGGGTTTCATTTTCTTTAACATTATCGCTTCGACTGGCACTGCCCTTAGATCCTGCAGCAGGAGCTGGGAATCTGGTGTTACTCTGCACACCCACTTTCGGTGCACACTGATTTGCAACCCCTGACTTTGGAAACACGTGTTGAACACCAGGTTGACTGGAAACACCTTGAGCACCTACATCTAAAGCAAGAAAGGTTTTCAAACAGTAATGGCACTGCAAGGTTCGGTTCAGCTTATCTCTCTGACATGGGAATTTAATAGCGCAAAACGGGCAACTTGTCCAGAACATTGCCTGTCCACCATTAGGATTGAAGCCCATTGTTTGACCAGTGAAATTATCAGCAGAAAAGTTCGGAAATTTGTTTTGAAATCCATATTGTTTCTTAAATGAAGGATTGTATACTTGATGCGGTGGTTGACTTGACTTAACCGATTTAACTGAAACTCTTGCCTTACTGTCAAACAAAGACCTCTTCGCAGGGTCTGTAAGCACTAAGTTTGCTTCCCCAATCAGTTTAAAAGCAGCTTCCGCACCAGGAAATCTGTTCTTATCGGGATGAAGGACAAGTGCAAGTCGTCGGTATTGTTTCTTGATGGTCAATTCATCAGCCAACCGGTCAACATCAAGGATTCCATACCAGTCCTTATCGGATCCCAAAATATTATTTTTCGCTGCACAATGAACATTACAAACGGTAAGGATCTGAGTTATATTCTCAAGTTCAGGGTAAAGATTTTGCGCTTTAAGAGCAATCTTCCTTGCCCCTTCAAAGTCATTTTTCTCCATCTTCTCCTCTGCAATTCGTTTGGCTCGGGTGGCCTCATCTTTATTGCACTCCATCCTCAACGTGAAGGAATAATATGGAAAGTGAACCGATCAAACTCCTCAAGACTACTAATCAACAGCACTGCAGACTATCTTCCTCATCAAACCACATAACTCATTTCTTGCACAGTTGCATTCTGCAAACAAATGCAAGACAATTGTCATAGGAATGAATTCAAATTGAATCATTAGTTCATTACCAAGCTTGCCAGTTTTGTCACAAACGACTGCATTATGAAGCAATAAACAACAGGCAATGAAGCTTTCTTATGTTCAATATGAGCAAAAAGAAAATGCAAAGTGCAGTACAACAATAGTTAATACCATAATAGCATCTAAAGCAGTGTAATGTAGCAATGTTTAGATGGCAATTGAATGCCAATAGAAAGACTCTCAAGCACCCCAATAATGTAAATGATATGATCATGGAACCAAAGAGCCATAGAGTTAAACCTTACAGAGAAACCAATAGGAACACTCCATCAACATATAGAAATGTTTACGACAGAAATCAAAGATGGAACCTTTGTTTGCTCTCCTTTCTACATGTTTTGCAGTACTTTACACTGTTTAACCAGAAATGTGCAGACAAGCACAAAAACAATGCAACTTGAAAATGAAAAATGCCCACTCACTTGAAGACAATGGTGGCAGTGGGGAGGCGAAAAACACAGCAGGAAGAGCGTAAAAGTAGCTCAGAGGAAGACTATGGTTGCAATCTCGATCTGTGCTAAACGTGATTTCAAGTTTATATCAAAAATAATAGTAGTAATAATAACAATCTTTAAAAAATCAGGTAACTAGGCCCATTCTGCTCAACATCTATTAAATGCTAGACTTTGGTCGCAAAATCTTGACAACTCTACTAAACATTATCCGAAGTCAAGTTCCAAGTTGAAGTGAATTTGAAAATATCAAAATTTAAGGCAACTAATTAATTTAATAGTAGATTCAAAATGTTATTCCATGTTATTTTCCAAATTTTTTCAGGCCTCAACTGATAATGACATTATTTTGAAATACTGATTCAATACTATCATGGAGGAAGCATTCTGAATACAAATATACAATGGAACTTTTTAAGCTAAAATTTTGGAGAAGTTAACATACAGATACTACTAAGCATGTGTTCATTTCCACTCATTTTCACCTAAAAATTACCTACTACTAAAAATAAAAGTCAAACATCAATATCAGCCACACATTTCACATCATCACTCATTATTATCCACACATCTCGTGGTCCCCACCACTACACTCCACTTTTAGCAAAATTTTAGACAAAAATAAGACACCACGAACACACGCTAAGTTACAATGCTGAAGTGACATATAATGGTTATTTGAAACAGTAAATGAGTCAACAAAATGGCTAAAGTATTCTGCAAACTAAAATTATGATAAAATAGGATAAATTCTAAGCATAAAACTGAATGCAAAACTATGTGAACAGTACAATTAAAGCAAGCAACTTCAGCAAATCTTCAAATACAAAAGCTAAAAAAAAAATGGATCAAAAGTGAGTTCTTAAAAAATTTCCAATTTCAAGCATCCAAAGCCGACATAGTCAGTTACATCAAACAAAAGCAAGATAAGATATCTGAGACACAACATTTACACTGACATAAACATGGGATTTATGTTAAAATATAAAAGCAACAATCATGCTATCGCAAGTGACAATTAAGTGCATACGAATGAAAGCCAAATGTACAAAACCTTCATTTCCATTGAGTTATAAAATCAATGGAAGCAAATTAGATGAAAATGGAAAAAAAGGGGGGGTAAGGGTGTCAACCAACAATTGCACAATCCTAAATTTTTCTAAGACGTAACAGTAGACCTACCATTGTAGCACTACCTCAGCTAGATTTCACCATATAACTTCGAAAGTAAAACAATTTGCACTATTTTACTCGAGTGGTCAACAAGAAACTACTCCAAAGAATATAAATTAAGGAAAAGAAAAAAAGAAAGAAAATCCGGCATCCAGAGATACACCACAATCCAAACAATATAAATTCAGAAAAAGCACAACTCCACCTCAAAAGTTAAAAGGTGTATAATATGCTTAAAATACACCATAACCACTAATTTTCCAATAGAAGACTGAAAATTCAAAGTCAACGGGGAAATGCACCACCTAAATTAGGGACCTAAAATGGCAAGGGAGTCGGAATAAGAGGTCCAGTCGCTAGACTAAGAATAACCATCCCTGAAAACGAACTGAAATTGAGAATTAGTATCTCAAACCCTATAATTCCGACATGCTAAAAGGGAGCACAAAAATCAGAAATCGAATCGACATGCCACAATGACCATGAAAACTACTAGAATATCAATTGAACAAGCCCCCAATCGAAACCCGATCTAGATTAACAATTTGAACACCGAAAATTCTGAATTAATGCATGTATTGTGTATTTAAACAAACTCACCTTGTACCTGTGCAGATAGAGAAATATCCACTGATTGGAATATAGAAAGAGAGAGACGATAATTAAGTTTTAAGGAGTGTTTTGAAAAATTTGGGGCAAAATGGAGCGAATGAAATGGCGGGAAGTAGAAAGTAAATATTTTGGGAGAAATTCAGAGAGGGTTTCTGAATGTCGTATGGAACTGAATGAATCTGCACTTGACTTTCCCAACCGTATGGGTAATAGACGGACAGGGCTGTACAGTTGGCGGTTCCATTTGGGCTTTAAATTGGGCCAACGCTTAGTTGGCCAACGCTTCCTGCTCTTCCTTTTCAAACTTTCAAAGTTGAGAGATACCAGTTGAAATAGATTTTTACATAGAAAAATCAAAATGTGTTCAAGAAAATAGGAAAATGGTTCTTTGCAATCTCAATGGACGCTTGATGGCATGATGAAAATCAAGTTTATAGATGGTGACTTGCTTCGTATTAAGTTTAGGAGGGTGGAGGATCACTAGCGAATATTAAATACACATTATTAGAACTACAGTCAGGCACTACTGGACTTCTCACAAGTTGACTTTCATTGGCCGTCTCTATGTTGTGCTCTATTTTGACTCCAGGTGTATGATCTCTCTTTCATTCATATGCGATGTGATATGTGGTTAAGGTTGGGAGTCACTTAGGTCGATTTGAAGAAATTAAGGTAGATAAAGATGGTTCATGTATCGAACAGTTTCTCTAGGAACGAATTGATCTCAACGTCACTAAATCATTGTGGTGAGATCTAAATATACAATTGTGGTTGAATGGCATCACTACAAAATTGGAAATCAAGTATAAGAAATTGCTTGATGTTGTATGGTTTTCTTGACCACAATTTTGGGGAGTGTGGTGATGTTGTGTCGGATATCTTTTGCTGTTGGAGCATAATCTAGAAGGGCAGGAGTAAATTGAAAAGTAAAGAGAGATCACCACCTGGATAATGAGCTGAAAGGTCAAGAGATATCACTACCTACATAATCAGAGCATTGTTGGACTTGGTCCGTGGAGACATTGGCCTTTTTCGAGACCCAGACGGTCCACAATCGTCGTCATCGAATGGTATGATCTGAAAAAATGTAGCCGAAGGGAAAGCGTCATCTTCTAAGGCAACATACGGACAATTAGTCGAGTAAAAGGAGAACCTAGTCCTAACTGTGGACCATAATTTGAAGGGAAAAAAAATTAGGTCATGTATCATAGGAAGGAGAGCCTCCAACCATTCATTGTTCCAATCATTGACAACCTTCGACTTGACTTAAGTCAGGACAAAAAAGTGCTCGCGTGGGCGGAGCACCCTTGAGTGGCAAAGAGAGATAGGTCAGGATTGACCTAAGCTCAGCTAACAGGCAAAGTAACTTGGCATGTCAACCTCTAAACCCGCTTGAGCATCATTTTCAGTGGTTAAGCAGTGGAAGATTTCCCTCATTGTGAGAAATCAAGACCAAATGCGACGAGCATCATCCATATCATTGTCAACATGTGGGAATCTAGATGTAAGCAGGAACTTGATAGTGAAGATAAGGAAGAAAAATGAAGGCATGCCCGGTCGACTATAGAAAAAGCAAAAGGTGTCCCAAAGAGAGCAAGCAACTGGAGTAAGATGATACACTGTCAAGCCACTGCTAACTGGGAGTTCAATTCCTTCCCAAAAGGGAGAAATAGACCCGAAGCCACAGCTTGACGAGCCATAAAAGCACCAGATGGAGTGAACCTTCGTTTAGTCAATGTTAAAGAGACATCTTGCTACAATAAAATGGTGACGATGATGAACAAGGAAAGGTCTAAAGGTCAGCCGAGCGCAAGTTCATTGCGAGACTAAAATAAATCTCTGGAGGCTTGTCGGAGGGCAAGCTAACCACGAAATGACATAGCCAACAATGCGAGAAGACCACACACTATCTCCCTGAGAAGGCTTGTGATCTGGCAGTATGAGTCGCTAGGATAGTAACTGGTATAAAAGGTAGTAAACCTCAAATCAAGGGAAAATTGGATCATCCGAAAGAGGCAATCGGCCAGGGCTTTAACGTCACACATTGTTACAGGGCGAGGACCAAAGAGGACGAGGAAGATATTACCTTCTAGAGACTAGAATGCTGAGATTGTAGGAAAGTGGACAAGATTATGAGCTAGGATGTGCTAATAATGTTGGAGCATATCCAAAATATGAGTCCAAGCAAATAGGTCCTGATTAAGGAATGACCAAGGATGTGAGCACACCAATCGCCATAGACTAGATCAGAAATGGACCAATGCTAAAGACCTTGGGAAAACAAATGGAAACCTAGTGAAAAGGTTTGAGAAAAACCAGAGTATAAGACATTGGGAAAGTAAAGATATGTGAGATGCGGCCAAAAGCATCGTCATCCTCTAAGGCTGGTCCAAAGCGAAAATGATTTTCATCAATACTTGAGAATATTAGTGTCAGATATTGTCCCGAATAAGTGAGAATAGTCTTGAAGTCCTGATTGGGAATTAAGTTTGCCATAATGAGGCGCTCAAAACAAGAGTACCACAATTAAAAGTGTGTTGGAATGTTACGGAATAACAGCATGCCAATTCGCCTTTATAGACATATAAAAGGTGTAAAAGTGCCTGAACATGGAGAATTCTAAGCAACACGACACAATGAAGGTGGAAAAATGATAACCGAAAATGGCGATTGCATTGGAAACTGTGGTAAAACGGCAGTAATAGTGTCTACCCCTTTTCAAATTCTAAAAACAACCAAGGATATCTGGATTGATAGCCTAAGATTTTAGGACAAAGGTTGAATATGGTGAAATCAATAATTGTCATTAACTAAGCCATATTAGTGGGTAATTGTTGACACACAAAATACTCGCCCTGATAAAAGGATGGCCCAATCCAAATAGAAAAGAGGCCGATGTTTGCTACCCAAATCGACTGAGAAAGTAAATCCCCAGAGTGATGAAGACAAAGCTCAACAGACTAAGACCTAGAATCAGGACATGAGCTCGTCCAACGCGTTGACCAACGTTCGTCCAATTTGGACGAGAAGCGTAGGGCAAGTGAATGGAAGACAAAGCGACAGGTGTTAGGGTAATAACTTCCTCCATCTCCACGTCTCTCCACATCATTAACGGAGCAATTAGCATCGAAGAATCAGGAGCATGCACGGAGTAAATGGCAACATGGGAAAGATCAATGGGCGTGGACAAGGCAGTGGTTAATGGTGCATATATCACAACGATTCAAGCAATATAAAAGGCAGTAGTACCGAACAAACTCCAAAACACTCTCAATAGAGATGTGATATCAATTGCAGTACTTTAAGTATCTATTTGATGGCATGGAAAGTTTTGCCTAGAAAATACTTTCCATTTTGCCTAGAAAATACTTTCCATCTTTTATATTTTCCATGTAAAATTTCTCATTTCTTCCTTGAATTGGATTTTCCATGCTAATGGGTTCAATTTCTGTATTAAAGAGTTATATATAGAAAATATTTTCCATACAAAAGTTTTCTATTAAACATCATAGTTGGAAATTTTTTCTTGATTTAATATTTTTCAAGCAAAAGAAAGTGAATTAAACACAACCTAAATTCCAATTCTTTTAATTTCAAAAGGACTTTCCTTTATTGTTCTATGGGCTTGCGCTCTTTAAAGGCGTAATGCTCAATTAAAATACACCGCTCGTTGAGGTTTAGTCACAGTTGATTTTCGTCCCTATTCACAATTATTTGAACGCTACGAATTGTTCCATGATTAACTCGAAGAATATATTGAAACAAAAAGTAAAAGGAAAACAGAGCGAAAACGGGGGAATATTGAAGACATGGGGAGAGAGAAGAGGCCTTTGCAACGACTGGGGAATTAGTCAAACTCAACCACCACCTTTCCAAAGTCCCAAAAATATTGCATTTTCATGATTTTAATTAATTTCTTAATCTTGAAATCGATTGCAATCAAAATTGATCTACAGTTCCAAACTTCACAAAAATTACTCAGCTTCACCCAATTGTTCAACTATCATTGTGGTGGTACTCGAGTGTAACATACTTCAAAGCGTTTTACCATTTAAGAAATTTCTAGCATTTTCATATACGGAGTATTCAATTTCCTTGATTATTAGATGTTAGTCACTCTCGTGCTAATATATTATTTAGATAAATGCAATTGGTCTTATTTATGTGACTAAAACTTAGCGACATGTATAGAGTACCAACTACAATACACAAAGATTACAGTATACTAAAAAATTTCCGTTATTATCATCAATTTCAAGCAGATCGTTAGCACAATCAATATAAACTTAGTAGCTTAATTAAAGTACGTGGGGCATTTATATTTTCTGGAGTCTAAAACCATTTTTTTTTAGAAAAGGAATATGTTTTCAGTTTTTTTTTGTGTGTGTGTTTGACCGTATTTTAATAAAAATTTATTTATTAAAAAATAGATTTTTGTTCTTTTCACATTATATATTTTTACTTTCCATTTTTTTCAACGATTCATATATTAATTTGATTTTTTATTAGTAGTTTTTAATACTTCTTCTTCAATTCACAACCACATTTTTAAAAATAAATTTAATTTAATCAAACTTAATGTGAATCAAGCAAAGCCTTAAAGCACTTAAAAGCTTACTATTGTTATGAACTCGCGAGCCACGAGGAAATAATTTATATATATTTTAATGATGTGAATGACTATTATGTCCCTGATGAAATTATGTAATTACGATTGTGCCATTCGAAGTTTCCCTATAAATAGGGTTTAGTTATTAATGAAATTGATTTCCTGTGAATTCCTTAGAATTCATTCTCTCTAAACTCTCTATATTATTTCTATACTTTTATAACACGTTATCAGCACGAGTCTCTAACCCTTTGAGTAATATGAAAGAAGTATGCTTTCAACAGATCTTATAGATGATCTCAGATCGTAAACCTGGATTATTACAATTTGAAATACTCAATTTTCTATAAAATCTCTCTCTGTCCCATTCTCTCTCTAAAGGCATAAAGCACACCACAACCTCCGTTATAAAATACATATTCCTACAGAGCAGTCACAATACCAATGTCAATTAGTGGAATTTTCCAAGCCAAACACGACGAATACTGGTTTCAAAAATTAAGTGACAAAATGGAAGCAAAAGGACGGAGAGGTATATATTATATATATTATATTATTATTTTATAATATAATAATATATTAAACTATAACATTCGTTTTATCGAGATATAAGGAGCATACATTATCAAAATCAAATTTTCTCGACTCCATTATACTCGATTTAACGAGATCTTCGATTTGACACCAATATTGATAAGGTAAACTTTTAAAAATTTACAAATCAATACCCCAACTTTTGAAAAAGTTACAAAAGGGTCCTTGGACTTGTGAATATTTACGTATTAGTGCTTATAATATCAAAACTTTATAAAGAGACATGTGCGGCATACGCACTTGCCAGGCATCGCCGCCAAGAATCGGTAGCTGGCAAGAAAGTATGTATTAATGTTTTATAAAAAAATATGTGTAGCGCCACGCACTGCCAGCAAGATCGCCGCAAGAACTCGTAGCGGTTGGCAGCAGCAGATATTTTGATTTACGGCCGTTTACTTTGACGATAATTATATTTTGAAGAATAGTTAGAACAAATTTACTGCTATAGATACTTAAGTCTTACACTTTATTGCAATTTAAATACTGCAATACCTCCTACTTGATGATGGGTTCAACCATCACTAATCAGAAGGTTTTATATATTTTTGCACTTTATATGCTAAGTGATGGGTAATACCTTCTACTAAGCAAACCCTACTCCTGAAGAAGTAGTTAAATGTTATGCAATTTAATTCTCGCAATTTAAATTCCGTAAATTTATATTTATTGCAATAATTCCCATAAGGTAGGTTCGACCACCTATTGGAGGAAATTTAATTTCGCAATTTAAATTTACGACTTTAAATTTTCAGATATATTTCCAATGTGGTGAGTTATATCACACGATTGGTATGCATATTTTCAATGTGGTGGGTTATACCACAGGTTTAGAATACTTATTACAAATGTGGTTGGATTAAACCCCACAATTGGATAACTGATTTATATATGTTCGATATGAATATTCTATTGATATTAAAGAAGGATCTGAGCAAGTGATGCCAATTTACTGTATGTATTGATGAAATGAAATTGCTCAAAGAATCCCATTGTGATAAAAGAGAAAGAAAATATACCGTGGTGAAAAATCTTATTATGAGATTAGTATATTGTGATATGATGAGAAATGCTCTTAAAGAAGCATTTAATAAAGGAATGTTCACTTTCCACGTTTATTGAATATTGATGAAGAAAATTGAGTAAGTGGTACCTGAAGTTACCATTGGATAAATAGATGAAACTAAAATGCTCAATAGATCCCATGTTGATAAATCAAAGAAAATATATCGCATGGAGAGATTATATGAAGTAATCTCATCGATGATATGAGATTGTATTAATATGAGAATAAAATGCTCTTGAAGAAGTATAATCACTAGATTTCTGTATTTGAATAAATCCAATATGATATTATTAATACTCCAGAAGAAGTACAAAACAGCCGAAGTGGAACATATTGAGAATATCAAAGATGGCAATAAACACTCGAAAATATAAAAATGCGAAAAGAAAATACATATTGAACCCATAAATGAAGGGTGCGTTTCGAGAGTATAAATACTCCGTAATTCTGTCACCCTCAACATCAGGGTTCATAATGAGATATTTAAAGGATCCGAATTTCTTTTTCGCTTGACACCAATGGTCTGTGGACCGACTGACTGGGCTTCCACATTCTTGAACATATGCATGAAATTTGATAAGTAGTTCATCAACAGCATTTAGCGTAAATAAGTATTTTTCTCGCTAAATGAGAGATAAACTTATTATCTACACTCGATCTAGGAACGCTAGTAAGCCATCAAAGAAATTGTTAATATTCAACAAACCTATTGGTTTGATATGAAAGTTCCATCGTACAACGAGGCTATATTGAATATTTCCTCCAGTGTGTTGTAGCCGCTTGGAAGGACAATGAATGCATCACTATTATTCATCATATACATCATGCGCTTGTGGATGGATTGCGCTTGTAGCACCAACCTGCTTTGGACCCATGGTAGAACTGCTCCAATTCGAGTATTAGATCCAACTAGATGGAAAGGTATTACACTCGAAACTCTTATTCCCCATGATTGTGCGGCCATTATAAGTCTAGCTAAAAGTTTGTTGTTGGTTCCTCCGTATAGTATATTAATTTATTGTCTCCCTAACTCTTTTACGAGTCGGTTTGCCATATCCATATATTGGATATGGCCTACTAGTTTAGATCCACCAAGAATACATACGGTTTTAATCTGGCGAGGTAAAGGCTGACTTGTATGAGATGATTCTAAAATCTCCATATCCATCTCTACTCCTAACTCTCTTTTTGCACTATACTTTTAATGTATGAACATGAGAGATATATGAATCCCTCTATTTAAAGATAAATTTTCAAACCAATAATTGAGTGCACTATTTACTTTTTGACAAATATGAAAGAGAAAAAGGTAGAAAACAATTTAAGTAAAAATGACATATACCTGTCGGTGATTGAAAAATAATATATATATACATATATATATCTTAAAAATTGAAAAACAATATTTACAATTACAAGAAAAACATTGATCTTCGTTATTACACCGAGCTTCCTTACATTAATATGAGAAAATTATTATACTAAATTTTTCTACTAAATTTATAAACTGGATCTTTTAAAGTAAGTATTTCAAGACTATAAAGTGTTTGTTGATCTTTAAATTTGGCCCATTAGGCCATCAACTCACATTGTACGTGTCCACTAGGATGTGTCTCAAGAGCCTGTTGAATATCATCCAAAGGCTCCTTACTCAATCCATCCTTAATGAATGCTATCTTATCTTCTCGGTTACTAGACACGCACTCCCAGATTTACATCGAGTGTCACATGTCCACCGAGCACACTTGTAGCATCCTCCTAATCTTTTGCTCTCCGCTTCTTTGAAAAACTACTTTACCCATACCAGGCATGTATTTAGAAGGAATCGAAACCTCACCAGATAATCGAACCTTTGCTTCAATTAAACATCGAACATCTCCTGGGATGCCCTTATTCATTAGCATCCTCAAACTTTCGAGTCTACCTCGATAAATTCCTTTTAGAATTTTGATCGGTAATGATGGATAGTATTTTCGAAGATTTGAGAGCATATGATCCATTATAAGATATGAACTCTTATTAGGATGAATTTTGCAATAATTTTGATGATCTATTTATAGAATAATACGACGGGTATGAGATACGACTCCGTGTTAAAATAGTAACATGAAACGTATGAGGTACGACTCTGTAAAGCGTAAGAGCTAAGACTCCGCAGTTGAACAGTAGCCAGATATGATGCGTATGAACTGTAAATCCGTGTTTGTACAGTAGTAGACAATAATTCCACCGAAACATGATGGAATATGTCGGTGAGCTATACATATGATGAAAGTAATAAATCATGTTGAGCACTATACAGATACTAGTGAAATTGATATAAGAATTTACTGAACTAAAAGTTCAATAATACTCGTTTGCAGAACCGGACTGACCATCCCGGTTTAAATAATTATTGAAATCAATATTTCAAGTGAAGAATTAAAAGAATTCTTCAATGATTATTCTCGATAAATGATGAAATCATTACTAGCCAATATTGGGAATAAATCTCAAATATATCTGGAATAAAGGATGAGAAATATGGGCCCACTCATCCTCCATGTGGACTACTAGATATTATGATATGGATCCACTAGATAGTCACATGTGTATATGATTCGTAATTTGAAATTTACGAAATATTTGCTCACTAGTATGAGCATGATTTCAGTTAATGATAAAGCTAGTAAATGTATATCCCAATACTTGAATAAATCACTGAAGGATTGAGTATGCATACAAGTGGGATATTATGTGGCAAATTATTTAAAGTCCTCCAATAAATTGCCAATATCGAGAATAGAATGCAAACTATATAAATTCTCATATTAAGGCTGAACGATAAGAACATATATGAGTTTTAGTGTTCTAAACTTTCTTAGCATGAGGGGGAGTATTAAAAATTTGAAAATGATATGTGAAATGCATCATACTATATCCTCACAATTAAAATATGAACTTGAAGTTCAAAGATGTATAAAAGATACTATGAACAATCACATATATCAGTTAAGATGCTTTGATAAGTTAGCACGCCAGAAGCGTTGATATTATGAGATTTCCCCAATCATATATATCGAAGCAAATTATTAAAGATGGTCTTAATAACGGAGGCATATGCTCTTGAAGAGTATATAGACATAACTATATTATAATCTTACAAGAGGATTGATAATGAGATATCTCGATAAGTTATGTCGATATGGGGAAAGAAATAAAATTGAAAGTGTCGACACACTATGAAAAGATAGCGCTACATACTATCAATAATAGTGAGGATATTAAAATCCATCGAAAATGCTGATGTTGAAATATATGCCCTTATTAGGCTTGTCAAAACGGCTCGGCGAGCCGGCTCGGCTCGCCCGAGCCGTGTTCGGGCTCGGCTCGTGGCTCGTGCATCCGTCGAGCCGAGCCGAGCTTCGGCTTCGCAAAATACGAGCCGGCTCGTTCGGCCATGGTAGCTCGGGATCGAGCCGAGCCGGCTCAGCGAAATCGATGTTCGGGCTCGGCTCGTGGCTCGTCATGCGAGCCCGAGCCGAGCCTGGCTCGGCAAGCTCGAGCTGGCTCGCGAGCCAGAACGGCTCGCGAGCCGTTTTGACATGTCTAGCCCTTATGATTAAAGTGTTCATGCACGGGTTTAATGAGAAATGAGAATGAAACTCTTGAAGAGGTTTCAAATGTATTATTGTATCAGTGCATGCAACGGCTCAAAATATCTACATTGATATTGTTGAGAAATTCATATGCTGTACTCTTTTCCTTGATTGATGTTTTTGTCGCAAAAGGGTTTTTCTCAAACAAGGTTTTTAATGAGGCAGCCCAATCTCAATTAATATGAAATCTCCAGAAGAGATTTAGGTATATATCTCGATATAGTGAGAAAATGAGATCGAAGCTGTTGATTGCATATATGCACTGAATATAACATGATATTGTATAACATTTAAAATTTCATTCACGTGGAGATGAATGAAGAGTATGAACCAATGTATATGATACTTATACAAATCTATGAAAGATTTTGAAATGCTTGCGGCATACTTGTATAAAATACGCGTTGCACTCTTTTTCCCTTGACTGAGGTTTTATCCCATTGGGTTTTCCTAACAAGGTTTTTAATGAGGCAACATTAAAGGCGTATTCACATGAATAATGTACTCTTTTCCCTTCATTAGGATTTTTCCCACTGGGTTTTTCCTAATAAGGTTTTAACGAGGCATATTCATGGTATATTGAGGACGACAAGAGAAATCGACACAATGTATCTATTGGATCAAGTTATAATAGAGACAATGATTTAGATCCAAATAATGATGATATTAAAATCCTTTGCCAGAAGTAAGGATATCCGTTCTCAAGATATGAAATCAGATAGAGCAGCAGCTGTACTCTTTTTCCTTCGATCAAGTTTTTTCCCACTGGGTTTTCTTGACAAGGTTTTAATGAGGCAGCACGTGAATACTCCTATACCGCTGATAGACATCAGGGGGAGCAATGTTTTTGATGAAGCAGTATACAACCACTCCAAGCTTTTCTACAATCAATTTGGAAGTTTTTTCCCATTGGGTTTTTCTCCAAACAAGTTTAGAAGACATTTGTATTAATAGTCATTCAAGGGGGAGTGTTATGAACTCGCGAGCCACGAGGAAATAATTTATATATATTTTAATGATGTGAATGACTATTATGGCCCTGATGAAATTATGTAATTACGATTGTGCCATTCGAAGTTTCCCTATAAATAGGGTTTCAGTTATTAATGAAATTGATTTCCTGTGAATTCCTTAGAATTCATTCTCTCTAAACTCTCTATATTATTTCTATACTTTTATAACAACTATAATATTCACTGGCATTAATTAATTCATTAAATAGTAATTTTCTGTCAGCATCCGATATAATATTCTTAATGGTATTGAAATTAAAATAATCAACTTAATTCCTGATTAACAAATTATTACTTGGGACTTTATTCAAAAATAAATAAATAATAATTGTGACTATTAATCTGTAGTATCAAAACGAGAAAGAAGTGACCAATTTCTCAGCAAGGTCCAACCCTAATTTTAAGATGGGATAGATACCCTTGGACTCAAAAGTCAAAACAATCCCCCCTCTCTCTCACTCTCCCCAACACCTCTTCCTCTCTCAACATCTCTTGGTATTTACAATCTTTCTCTCTCCGACAAATTAATGTAAGGGTATGTTTGATTGCAGATTTAGAAAATAGTTTGAAGGAGAACGTTTTTCGAGTAAATGAATTTTGGGAAAAGGTTTTTCAGGGAAAATAGTAGTTATAGGTGTTTGATTAGATTAATTTGAAAGTTGAAAAATGATATTATTTTCTTTATTTTTGTGTTTTTTTAATGAAATTTGATCATTTTCCTTATCTTTATGGTTAAAATAAATTGTCCATTAAAAAAAAAAGAAAAAAATGGTCAAATTTCTCTTGGAAAACAAAAATCACCTCCCCCCAAGGAAAACGTTTTCCTTCAAAACAAGGAAAAGAACGGAAATCGAGAAAAAGTTGAAAAATATTTTTCAGGAAAAAAAAGTGCAATCAAACAGTCACGGGTGGAAAAAAAAAGTTGGAAAATGAGTTTTCCTGGAAAAAAAAAGCATGAATCAAACACACCCTAAATGTTCTTCATTAAAAAAAAAAAAAGTAAATCGCTTCCCGTTACTAATTTCTGGGTAATTTATTTTAATTGACATGATCAAAATAATTTTCAGACGATTGTTTTTTTAGCACAATATAAGCCTGGAACGGTGGCACCAATACGGATACCTTGAGGACCAACTACCAAGAGGCTCGTTTTCAGGACAAACTTTGGTTTGCTTTCATGCTTTAATTTTTTTCTAGTTCTAGAGATAATTGAGGAGAGGAAAATACTGAAATGATGAATCTTTTTAATTAATCATTTTTTTTCTCATAGTTGTATGTAGTTAGTCTAGACATGTTAAATTATTGGATTGTTTTTTATTTGTCTAAATTTATGTTTGATTTTAGAGTCATCATAGATGTCCAAACATTTTTTGAGTGGACCCCCCCCGGCGCTTTAGGGAGCAATATAGTAATTTTGGCCACACCCTTAATAGGGTGTGATAGGTGCCATATAACAAATTGTGTGGACATCTAAATTAATTTTGTTTTTATACTGTCTTATAAGGGGTGAGAGAAATTATGATTCTCCCTTAGATCTTGAGTCTTATTGGATTACTTTTTAACATTTCTTTCAAAATTCTCTCACATTTTTTAATTACACATTTTGTTAAGAAAACGACAATTTTTATGCGTGAAAAAAAAAAGGCAGTAGTGTTGAAATTCTCTGTTGACGCTTTAAGCATTGGAAAAAATTGATGTTTCGAACTTGGAAGGCCGCTAACACATTGGCAACACGCATATATAATTGATGACGAGAAAAAGAAAATGAAGAATAATAACTGCTGATTCTATGCAACATATTTATTCTTCACTACACATATAAAACTTTAAAATAATCCACAATAATAATCAAAGGTTCCACAAAAAAAAAAAAAAAAAAAAAACAACAACAGAGAGACAAACAATCCGGCATCACTCCTACAACCTTGGCTGTGTAGAAGAGCGACATCACCAGATATCATAAATAGGGGATCTGCAAGGAATGCAAACAAGGAAAATGATTATTTCAAAAGAAAAAAAAAAAAAGGTGTCCATGTGACACATATGCAACAACTAAAGCAGCACAGTACATGCGACCATTAGTTAAATTTGATGTGGGCAGAGCCGGATCTGCTTCAAGGCGAAACAGGCCAAGGTGGCCGAAAAATTTTCCATTCAAAATAAGAGATGTGGGGGTGCTGATTTAAATTTTTAAGTCAAAATTTCAAAAATTTAGAAGAAAAAATAGTAAAAATTGGTTGAAATTAGCAAAAAGTGGGGGCGATTTTTTTTTTTTTTTTGAAGTTTGCCTCCAGTGTCGAAATTCTCATGACCGGCCGCGGCGGCGGCGCAGATGTGGGTGAAAATAAAAACAAAGCATTGTTCGACTAGTTTTCTTACATGGCGGAGGGCGGAAATACTGATCAGAAAATGCTGATGTGCGGGTCGCAATGAAATTCTCCACACCAACAGCATGCAGCAGGGTTTTCACCAGCAGGTGGATCTGCTCTGCAACAACAGAATTTCAGAACTAACCTTGCGATACCAGTTGAAATTGCTATAACTGCACAAAGTGCAGCGAGTAAGACCAGCACCGCCGTCAGATTCCATTCGAAGATATCCATCTTCGGAGAATTAAACATAAATATATGATACCTATTTCACTACATGCATATATATGACTATGATTATGTGTATGCGTATGCGTATGTGTATATATATGGAGTTGGGGTTCCCACGGAAGGTACAAATTTTGACCTTTCATTCCCACTACTTGCATTGCTTGGTAGGGTCATCATATCCAATAAAATACTTGTAAGTAAAAAATGACATGTAACATTTTATCGTGCCGAATTCTAGAATATCTGTCTTCCTAGGGTTTCTACATATATTGCATATAACAATATCATAGCAAGACGTTATTATTTTTCATTTTCAAATTTTCTTTTCTTCTCTCTCTCAATTTTACCTGATCGAGGCTTTTTGCTAGTGTTTTCTCGCGTTTGTTTAAATTTCGCACTAGCTAACAATTACAAATCAAACTCAGTTCCCATGCACGATGGTTGTTTATACGAATGGACTGGAACTGGACTAGCTTCAATTCTACAAGATTATAATACTTGTAAAATTAGTACCATTACAAAATTAATAGGAAATTAACAAAGTAAAATTACATGCTCTGATCTTTCTGAGTTGATTGAGATATCGATCGCTCCCTCTCCATCTTCATTTTCCCTTCTTATACGCTCATATATAAACCGGCTCTCCATGCAAACCACTTACGTACTCCTCTATTCACTTCGTGTAAGTCTTGTTTGATGATCATATCCTTAATGGCCCCCATAATTAATCATCGCGACAAATCATGTGTCTAGGCTGTTCAAGAACCAGCCGTTGGAATTTTTTATTTTTTCCACCGGTGACGTGTAAACCACGTAGCCTTTTTTGTCACATGGTGGATATATCAGCGCTGGAACATTAAACATGTTCTAGAGTTCCAGCTAGCGCTGGCAATTGAACAAACTCAAAGGAAACTGAACCAATGCCTCACGTTCTTCAAGCGCTCCAATCGCCCAATTTATACACTGAGCGAGCCCTTTCAATAGTGGCTTTTCGGGCATCTCCTCACCCAAGCCTTGTATTTGGGTTCTTAATTCTAGTGTATTTAACTTTCTTTTCCACAATTAGAAATCTTCCGTTTACAATCTTTTCTTTTCTAAACAATTTTTTCCCCTTTTAAGGAGAAATCTTCCGGTTATTAGTTACTTTAATCAAGTGGGTGAATAATTATTTCATCTAAATACATCTGAGAGATTTTGATATGTACGTATTTATTTTACTAAGCATTTTTCTCTTGACCATGGGACAAATTTTGATGAATTTCAAATTGCATTATTGAACATTTCTAGCTTTCTTTAATATATTACAAATCTAAAATCGGTATTTTATTTTTCTCTAACAACCAATCACTTTATCTTTATTTTTCTCTCAAACTATCTCTTTATTTAATTATTATACATGCATGTTACTTTTTTTTTTATTGAAATTACATTATTCATGGGTTTTTTTTTTTTCTGCATGTATATGTGTATGAACCACGCTAGCTACTTGCATACATGCATATTTTTATATAGAAAAATGCTACAACACCAACCTTAAATTTCTTGACCCACCACCCCTGCACGTGGCAAGTAGGATGGGGCGTTCTAATTGACAGGAATGCGAAATCAAACGGTAGATCTTCGATTCTAAGAGTGATTTTGTTCACCTTGAAAAATACGCGCGTCTAGTAAGTTATTTAAAAAAAAGAAAAAGAAATACCTTTACTCCTAATTATATTACAAACCAAGTGTGTCAAGATGCATGAGTAAAATTTGAGTATATATATTCTTGATATTTTAAAAGCTACTTATTTCACAAAGAAATAAGTTGGTTATGTGTAACATAAGTAATTTAATGCAACAAAATTTTATATATTACAATTGTACTTATATTAAAACTCTTATTAAGCACGTAGTATAATATGGATTCAATATATATGTAAAGATGGTTAATTATAGTGACTTTTTTTAAGAGGAACAAAATCGCCACCTTTTTTTATAATATGAAATCATTGAGGGCATGAGGGATGAACAACTGGATAATCTTTTGGCTTATGAATTTACGGATTCGGGTTCATTAGACATAAACCAATGACACTGATCGTTTGTATCCTTCTATCCAATGAACGAATATGAAAATAAATCATATAAAATAAGTAAATAAATCAACAAAATTCATTGCAGTTGAAGAATTCTAAATTCATTCCTCAATAAATAAAATTCAATTGAAAGAAAGAAACGGTAATCGTACATGCATGAATCAAACAACGATGATAGCAAGTGCCCATCGAACTCAAACATAAGGCGGATAATTGTAGAAATTTTCGGAAATTGCCGTCGTTCCAGATCTATTGCCGCAGTGAAACACTTGTTGGGCGATGATTTCCAAATTCCAATTCAAGACTTGAAGTTTGATGAGAAACTGGGCAGCTCAAAATCGTGAGATAGATGAGACATGCTATGGAATAGGATTTCAATTTCGCTTCGATCTGCTTTGGAGAAGACGCCTCTAGAATGGAATTTCAATTTGGGAGTGTCTTGGAGAAGGCGGTTGAGAAGGCCCTGTTAAAATTAACAGACATCAAAAGCTCCGTTAATTAAAAAGAGGGTTAGGCTAATACACATCTATGTTTGATGATGTGGATTCTTTTAATGATGTGGAAATTTTTTATTGGGGCAGCTAAGGGGACTATTATTGGGGACAGCTGATCCGGGTTCCCTTCTCACACTCCCCTTTCATACAAGGCTTCTTCTCTGCTCCAATCCCCTCGTGCCACGTTAGCCCTTATAGCACATCTACAACACGGCTGACTGCTACCACTATCTGCGACATGGGTTGCAATAAAACTTTCACTTCGCTTTTTGATGACTCATCGTCGGCTGAGTATTTGTCTTTTGGACCCAAAACTTTATGAAGATAATTAATAAGCCTTCACAAATTCTGCCTATAAACGTGTTCACTAGAAATATTTCTTCTCTCTTTTTTTTCGAAGGGACATTTGAAAAAATTCTGGGCGAACTTAGTTTATCTGAAAGTTCGGTATTCTTTGATCAATAAAACCTATCTAATTGCCAATGAGGTTTAGATTTTTTTTTTTTTTTTTTTTTGGTGTTATGTTTTAGTAGGAGTATAAATGCGCTATGTATTGTTTTAATTTGATGCGGATTGCATTTTGTACGTTAAAGAAAAAAGATAAAACAAATAAAATCTACCCAATTAATCACAAAGGCGGATCATTAATTGAAAGTACTCCTCAAGCCAAAAAATGTTTTCGTGTTCGCATAACATCTGGTTTGGAGGGAAAAAGAAAAAGGTGCATGCGGTAGAAAGAAATTATAGTAATAGAAGAAGAGAAATATGTTGTTGTCGTGATTCCCCCTCGCCCCCCTCCCTTTTTCTGCCTAGTTTTGTATGGAGATGTTGAGAAGGTGAAGAAATATTGAAACGAGTGGACTTTTTTCATCAATAAAATTATTTTTCTCTATGTGATCATCAACATTTAGCTGAGTTAAGTTAAATTAATGGGTTTTTTATTGTCTAGATTTGTTTTTACGCTGCTTTGTTAGATGGTGAGAGAAATTAATTATGCATTTTTATCTTTCTTTAATCATTTATGATTGAATAATTCTAAATGATTATTATCCCAGTATTCCATCTCTCTCTCCCCCCAACAATATTTTCCCCTTATCTTCCTTTCCATACTCTTTCTTCATCTCTATTTGCTTTAATGGTCGATTCTTGTAACTTTGAATTGATTTATGTTCGTGATTTTCATTGGCTTTTTTTTTGGGGAAGGAATTAGTTTTATATCTCTGACATTAATTATTATATTTTCATCTCATATATACATTAATGTTGCGTTAATCTTTTAAGATTTTCAAGCAACTAGTGGTGGCCACGTGCCCGAGTCTTATTGCTGTATTAATTAGTGCGGACGTTCGTAAGATTCAACTTTTGAATTACAAAAAATATAATTACAAGACTTTCAATTGAACATCAAGCAGTAAAGCAAATTTTTAAGTAGAAGATGTTGGCATTAATATTCCGACAGCATATTAGTCTTGTTAACTAACAATTTAACATATGCCTACACTACACCAAAACAAGCATATTGTCACCCTATAAATTTTGAAGGAGTCGCGGTTGTTGACTGTGACCTAATTTTTCGCTGATTGTCACGGTTTATAACCGTGACTCCCAAATTTCCATGGTATTGTCACGGTTATAAACCGTGACAACCAGCGACAACTGTGGTCACGGTTTAAAACCGTGACCTATATGTATTATTAAAAAAAAAATCCGGTCCAAAATATATCAGACACAAAGTCACGAGAGTTCTCATCCCCAAATCACTCAAACGCGAACAAAGCAAGCCCTAGTCAGCCGCAAATAAATGAAGAAAGACCCCAAATCAGTGTCTTCAATCAATTTCTTCTCCATTTTCAAGCTGGTAATTTTCCATTTTCGAGTTGTTGGCGAATTGTTGTCGAATTTCCAGATCTATTGATGTCCCTCCAGCTGGTGGCGAATCTCAACTATTCGAGTTCTAAGTTCGAGCTTGGTTGTATAATTTTCCCTTTTAACCAGAAGAATCTGCTTCCACGCACAATCTTGGTGCCTTCGTGCTTTCGAGTTCCGACTCAAGCTTCGGTCTTCATTCTTCAATCTTCAGCCATCAATTTTCAATCTCAGTTCTTCTATTGTTCTCTTAGGTTCCAGCCTTCATTCCAAACTAAGGTGAACACTATTTACAAATTTCTTCTAATTATTTGTTTCTTACATAAAATAATTGGTAAGTTATAGTATGTTCTATTTAGAATTTTATGACTTGAAATTCGCAATTACTTAATTGGTTGGAGTCAGAAATTAGAATATGGTTTTAAGCCTGTTATATATTCGAGTTTTTTTTTGGGGGCAAACCGTATGAAGGTCTTGTTAATGCCATTGAGAATTTACTCAAAAAGACAGATGATTACTCGGATTGGTCATGTCGATAGGATTGCCGCCTGTACATTCTTTAGTCATTGCAATTGGAATTTTACATGGTTAATTGGAGATAGACCAGGCCATTAAGTTGATTAGAGAATTTGGAAGAAGATTTACAAGTTGATAGGTCAGGTTTAGTTGAAGGTGGTGATGATATTGTCGATCTTAGAGTACAAGTCTCAATCTGCTTTGTATTTCTTGGGCTTTGAGGAAGCATTAGGTTTTGATTAAAAAAGACTTGAAATCAATTAGTATGGTGATAATTTACTATATGTTATTTTAATTTTAATGTCTTTGGAATTTTGGAATTACCGATGTTTAATGAGTTTTGGAATTTTGGAACTATTTCTTGCTGCTGCTACAAATTTTTGAATTAGGCATCGTTGAATTATTGATGTATTGATTTGGAATTTTTGATTGAGAATTGAAGGGTTATTAGTTTCACTGATATGTTTGTCCAATTTTAAATGTTGAATAGGTGAGTAATTTTAATTAGTTAAGTACTAACTAGTAGTTAAAGTTCGAATTCAAATTGATACTTGTCTATTTTGTTTCTTAGAATGAAAACACAAACATCATAACTTGAACAACAAGCGGCCAAATAAAAGTTTGACAAGATTTAAAACTTGAACAACAAGCGGCCAAATAGGGAATTAATTCCCATCCTTGTCACATATCATAAGATGAATTGTAACTTGAACCATAAGATGAATTGTAACTTGAACAACAAGCGGCCAAATAAAAGTTTGACAAGATTCACAAGTGAATATTATTTATGTTTGGTGTGCTAGATTTGTTATTGAGTTTTGGGTTCAAAAGAGAAAAAGGATAGTGATAGTGGTATCTACCGATGGCAGACACCCCAATATCCTAACTTTACCACAATCTTGCCCACATCATGGAATGGAAAATACTTCTCTTGATCTTTTCATCTAAAATATTATTTATTGTAAATTAATTTATTACATTCTAAACTTTATCGTTAGTTTATTTTAAGTATTTGTTTCTGTTGGCACCCTGGTGACGTGGCACGAGCGCGCCCAGGCCCTGCACCCAATGTGGACCCCTCTCCGACGTGTAGGAGTGTAAGGTCGGCTGGTGACGAGTCCACTGACTCAGGTCGGATTAGTCATGGAATTCACCCCACTGGAGAATCGGAGAAGCGCCCTGTGGCTCAACCGTAGTTCGGCCTATTTCCACTCCCAAGGGCCTGCAAACGCCAGATGGAGAGCTGTTCCCATCACTACTGACCACCCGATGGGCCGAGGTCAGCTCGGCCATGTCCTTGCCCAATCCCACTCGCTACAGTAGCCGACAAGGACAACCCACGTGTCACCTGACACACCTGACACCCTGACACCACCTACAACCTACAGAGCATCTTGTCCCCATTAATGCATTGGCGGCTACACCCAAATTCCGAGGTCAACGCCTTAAATGCATGACGGCTTGCAGGTGCTACAGAGACATCATTACACCTATTCTGGGCCTAGGTCTTCAGGCGCCATGATGACCTACGACCCCTACCTGATTTTGCACTATAAATAGAACACTTAGCATTCATTTGGGGGACACGAAAATTCTCTGTAATCAAGGACTAGCTCGGACATAATACACTTATATTCTTTACTTCTTCAGTTACTACTACTCAAGTCCTGACACCCACCTCGCTTGATAAGTAATTAGTCCCCGATTTCGACATCAACAATTGGCGCTTAGAAGGAGGGCCTCCCCTTTGTATTTCAAGAAGACATCCCGGCTCTACTAAAGCATAGCTCACGAAGTCACCGGGACCGTCCGCACTGGGTGATCGACAAGAGCTTCGACCCGGCCGCGAATCGTGCCTCGGTCGAGTAGGCGGTCCGACCGGATGCGAGGGCATCGTGCAACCGGCGAGGTCACTCCGGCCCAGTCTTGAAGCGGTGGGCGACCTCACCCAGCGGTGGCCGACTCTGGCTGATCGGACAAGCCGCAAGCCGAGGCAGCGCCATATCACCCTCCCGGCGCCACCGGCGGCGTGCCAGACGCGCGCTGAAGTTCAGCCTATCTCCGCAGACCGACCAACCACGGCCCATTTGCACCCCAGATACCAGGTCCTCCTGGAAGACTCCCGGTGTCTTGACCGCCTCGGCTCTCACCACAGCGAGCCGAAGCGGACGAGGGCGAGGTGAGAACGCAGACGCCCCGCCTCGCTGCGGTACCCCACCTCCGCAGTCCGAGCTAGAGCTCCTGCGAAAAAGGGTTGCCGAGCTAGAGGCCCGGGAGAAGGCCCCCAGTCCTTCGGCCGAGGTAGGGAAGGCTTCCCCGCTGAGCCTGAAGATCCAGGCTGAGCTCATGCCCGCCAAATTGAAGTTACCCCAGCAAGGGAACTACGACGGAGTCAGCGATCCAACGAGCCACGTCGACAGATACACTGCCTTCATGGAGTTACAGGGGGTGAGCGACGGGCTCATGTGTAAGGCCTTCCCTCTGACACTAGGGGATAAGGCCATGAAGTGGTTCAAGAAGCTCCCCCCGCATTCCATAAAGACGTGGGCGACTCGCTACCAGTGTTCCAAGTCGCTTTCATGGGGTTCCGACCGAGGCCGACCCCAAAGGCAGGCTAGTAGACGTCAAGGTGGGAAGGGCGAGTCCTCAAGAACTATGTGGAGCGGTTCAACAACCGATACATTGAGATCGGAAGTGTGTCGATTTAAACAAATTGACCTAGTAGCGCCCTTTAGCCGGCCTCGGTATAGGTCCAGATGCGGTGGTCGACCCACGAAAGTAGACATATCATGAGTTCCTCAGCAGAGCTGAGTGCCACATCGGGGCTGAGGAGGCGTCCGGGGACCTCGAGGCAAAGCCCCAGGACCCCCGGCCGGAGAAAGGCAAGGAGAAGGACACCAGCTCGGCCCAGGCCCCACGTCCTCAACAGCAACCCCAGCGCGGGCGCGAGACTGCCCGACCAGCTCCCCAGAGGTTCCAGTCCTTTCACGTCCTCAACACCAGTCTGGAAGGAGTACTGATGCACGTGAGGGATCGGGGGATCCTACCACCCCCGACCGCGATGAAGACCCCCTCCTCGAGCCAGAACCAGGAGAGATACTGCCGTTACCATAGATCAGCCGGGCATGACACCAATGACTGTAGGGACCTAAGGAATGAGATCGAGGGCTGGATTCGGCGAGGGACAGTGCGCGGGAGTTAAATCGCCCACCACTCGCGACCACGGCCGACCACAATGGGGCCCCACCCGCCTCCAATCACGCTGGGCCACGAACGAGGTCCACACGTTGGTCATGGGAAACCAACACTTCGTCGGGTCAAGGAACCAGCGCAAAAGGCTTGCGAGGGAGGCTTACGCTGACTACGATTCGCACAGCCGGATCGGGACCAAACTTCGACCTCGCTTCGGAGCCCTGTGGCGAGATCACCTTCACAGAGGCCGACGCTGCTCACGTCCGCCACCCCCACCAGGATGCCCTAGTCATCAGTATGGTCCTCAATGGCACATGCGTGCACCGAACACTTATCGACAATGGGAGTGGAGTCAACTTGCTGTACCTCAGGACCTTACTCCACATGGGCCTCGATGAGCGGCACCTGAGCCCGCGCCCCCTGGCCCTGTGGTTGGAGTCACCGGTCACGCCATCGACCCGGCCGGCGATATCAATCTTTGGTAGAGCTCCGGGAGAAGCCATGCCTACGGGCCATCATGGCCACTTTCATCGTGGTAGACCTCCCAGGCAATTATAATGCCCTCCTAGGTCGGCCCCTCCTATACGAGCTCAGGGCCTCGACCTCCATTTACCACTATGCCATGAAATTCCCAACGCCAATGGGGATAGCGACAGTCAGGGATCAGCCGCAACGCCGCTGCGGCGTCACCCAACCCTTCGTCCGAGGTAGGCGGGGGCCGACCGTCGCCATGGCCGAAGCTCGACGACCCCGCGGGCCGACCTGAGGACCGGCGCACACCCAATGGAAGAGCTAGACAATTTCGAGGTTGAGCCAGGCCACGCGGACAGTGGTCCTGAAGATTGAAAGGGATTGGTGAATCGACCACGCTCGCCCTTGTTGAGTTCCTCCGCGTTAGTTCCGACGTCTTGGCGTGGGAGCTCGTGCACATGGTTGGCATACTGCGTCGATGGCTTGTCACCGGTGAACATCGACCCAGCAGTAAGGCTCGCCAACAGTAGACGACGTCCCGAACCAGGAGCGCTATGAGGCCCTGGCCAAGGAAGTGGATAAGTTGCTTGAGATTGGGTTCATCAGGGAAGCCAAATATCCGACCTGGGTCGCTAACCCGGTCCTCGTCAAGAAGAACAACGGCAGCTGGAGGGTCTGCATAGATTTTACCGACCTCAACAAGGCCCCCAAGGACTCGTTCCCTACCTCGGATAGATCGGATGGTAGATGCCACGGCGGGACACGACACCGGTATGATGGATGCGTACTCTGGCTATAACCAGATCCCAATGTACCCCCCAGACCAGGAGCACACGGCCTTCGTAACAGACCGAGGTCTCTACTATTACCAGGTCATGCCATTCGAGCTGAAGAACGCCGGGGCAACGTACCAGCACCTGGTCAACAAGATGTTCTCGTCCCAGATCGGGGTCACTATGGAGGTATACGTCGATGACATGCTGGTGAAGAGTGTCAGGGCTTCAGACCACATCCAGCACCTGGGTAACATGTTCCAGGTCCTGGAAATCTGAGAATGAAGTGAACCCTGGCAAAATCGCCGGGGTTGAGTCCGGAAAATTCCTTGGCTATGTGGTGAGCTCGAGAGGCATTGAGGCGAACCCGGAGAAGATTAAGGTCGTGCTGAACCTGAGACCGCCCACCAAGGTTAAAGGGGTCCAGAGTCTCGCCGGCCGGATAGCGGCCCTGAACCGATTTGTGTCCAAGGCCACGGACAGGTGCCGCCCCTTCCTCGAGGCCCTGAAGAAATGGAAGGATTTCGGATGGACTCCCGAGTGCCAGGAAGCTTTTGAGGAGCTCAAGAAACACCTGTCCCGACCTCCTCTGCTGTCGAAGCCCAGGGCGGAGGACGTTCTCTCACTCTACCTCGCCGTCTCTAAGCATGCGGGGAGTTCAGTCCTTACTCGCATCGAGGGGGATGTCCAACACCCGGTCTACTACACGAGTCAGTCCTTCATCGACCCGCAGAAGCGCTACACCCCGATGGAGAAGTTAGCCCTCGCGCTCGTCACCAGTTCCAGAAAGCTTCGACCTTACTTCCTCGAGCACTCCATCGAGGTGGTGACGAACTACCCCTTGCGGCAGGTGCTACAGAAGCCGGACTCATCAGGTCGGCTCGCCAAATGGCGATGAAACTCGGGCGATTCGACATCACCTACCGACCTCGGCTCGCAGTCAAGGGTCAGGCCCTGGCGGATTTCATAGCCGAGTTCAGCCCGCCACTACCGAGCCCCAGTACCGAGGTCGAGCCCTGGACGCTCTTTGTAGACGGCTCGTCGACGGACATGCACGCCGGAGCCGCTCGTGGCTCCCGAGCCCTCCTTGAGTCCTTTGCGATCCTTACGGTTCTCATTTCGGCGTCCAACAATGAAGGCGATGCAAGCCACGATCGCGAGGCCTTAGATACCGCGGCGATGGGTATCTCCCACCTCCAAGTCGGCGACTCCCGGCTCGTCGTCAACGGCTCAGCGGCATCTACCTTGCTAGGGACGGCGGATGACCAGATTATTCGACCTAGCTTCCGCAGAAAATGAAGAACCGAGGAGGTCGTGCTTGGCGAATCCCAGACTCGAACAACTTGGCGGCCACGGCGCGGCTTCGCCACCAGCGAGGGGATAGAGGAGCTGGAGTTTGTACCAATCAACCGACTGACGAGGTCGGCCATTGCCTAGCCCTCCCATGTGGCGGCGGTAGACCCGGGCCCCCCTTCATGGAAAGACGAAATTTTGTCCTTTTTGAAGGATGGTAGGGCCCTAGAGGACCCAGTCAGCCAGATACACAGCATCGAGCCGCCGCTACACCATCATCGACGACACCCTCTACAAACGCAGCCTTCTCAGGCCTCTGTTCACTGCAGCTTGACCGAGGGAGAGGCGACCTTTACTCGGCGAGGTCCACTCCGGAGCGTGTGGGAACCACTCTGGTGGCCAGGCCCTGGCACATAAGGTCCTGAGGCAAGGCTATTTCTGGCCTACCCTCAAGAAGGATGCCATCGCCTACGTCAGGCGCTGCGACAAGTGCCAGCGCCACGCCCAGGTCGGTGGGGCTCCTCCCGCGGAGCTTACTTATGTGCTAAGCCCCTGGCCCTTTTGCAAATGGAATTGACCTCATAGGACCCATGCCAGCGGTGAGTGGAGGAGTGAAGTATGCGATAGTGGCCGTGGACTACTTCACCAAGTGAAGGCAGAGGCAGGCCCTAGCTCGGATCACGTAACGTAAGACCCGACCGACTTCTTCCGAGGTCAATCATATGCCGATTCGGCATACCCGAGTCCATCGTAACAGACAATGGCCGGCAATTTGACAACCATCGGTTGAGGTCTTTCTGCGAAGACCTGGGGATCAAGAAGCACTACTCTACGCCGAACCACCCCCAGTCCAACGGTCAAGTGGAGGCCGTGAACAAGATCATCAAGCATACACTCAAGACCCGACTGGAGGACCTGAAAGGAGGGTGGGCAGACGAGCTCCCGGCCGTCCTATGGTCCTATCGAACTACATGTAGGACCAGCACGGGAGAGACCCCCTTCGCGCTGGCCTATGGGGTGGATGCTATTGTACCAGCCGAGGTCGAGCTACCCTCATTCCAAACTCGGCACTTCTCATAGCACACAAATAGCCAGGGACTTATGCTCGAGGTCGACCTCTCTTGGAGGAGAAGCGTGAAGCCGAGCATGCGACCGAGCTATACAAACGCCAGCAGCTCGGTACTTCCAACCGGAAAAGTAAGAAAGCGAAGCTTCCAGGTCGAGACCTGGTGCTCGAAAGGCCTTCCTCGCTACCCGAGATCAGGCGCAGAGCCTGGCAGAAATGGGAAAGACCGCTTCGTTGTCCTCGAGCCCTTTGCAACGGTTCTTACTGCCTCGGGACGGCCGAAGGAACTGAGCTCCTCCACCCCTGGAACGTCGAGCACCTGAAGAAGTACTTCCAGTAGCTATCAAGTTGTAAAATGTTCCCCGTTGTATATGATTGAAAATCAGCTGTAATATCTCTATTCGATGTGAATGGAAGTTTTTGAATTGTTTGAATTCGATTGCTCGATACTTAAACTATCATGCCTAGGTCCGCTACATTCCATTCCCAACACGGCCGACCTAAGTGGTCGGCACGAGAACGAACCCACCAAGGTGGCGTCCAAAAAAAAAAAAAAAAAACTAGGTCCGCTACGGCGACCAACCCCCTAACACGGCCGACCTGCGTAGTCCTGCCTGGGGACAGATCCACCACGGTGGCATCAAATCAATAACAAGTTAGGTCCGCTACGGCGACCAACACCCCGACACGGCCGACCTAAGTGGTCCGGCCTGGGGACAGATCCACCACGGTGGCATCCAATCAATAACAAGCTAGGTCCGCTACGGCGTTCCACACCGACACGGCCGACCTAGCGATCGGCCTGGGGGCGAATCCACCACGGTGGCATCCAATCCATAACAAGCTAGGCCCGCTACGGCGACCCACTCCCCGACACGGCCGACCTAAGTGGTCCGGCCTGGGGACAGAACCACCAAGGTGGCGTCCAAACAAAAAAAAACTGGGTCCACTACGGCGACCCACTCCCTGTCATGGCCGACTTATGTGGTCCGGCCTTGGGGCAGATCCACCACGGTGGCACCCAAACAAAGGAGGCGCTCAATGCGGGCGACCCGTCCACGACCATGAAACCCCGACCGAGTTGATTACTTAAAACGATTGTCGAATGAAATGGGTATACCGAGCTGGACTTACTCATTAGTTGAACAAAGCAAGTCATCAGATCGGTCGAAAGGGCTCACGCCGGAGGACTCGTAACCAGTTATGGCCGACCTACGAGATGCGGTGAGATCTGAACCCACCACTGGCGGAACCAACACTTAAAATTATTGGATCACTAAGTTATGCCTATGATCCCAGTAGCGAACGACCTAATGAAATGAGTCGACTTGAGAGCGACTATATGCGGTTATGCTGAACTTGAACAAGAAATTGAAAAAGCGAATAAGGAAAAGAAGAGCTAAACTCAAACTTTCATTATATTATAATTAGAATCCCAAAGGGGGTTACAAAATCGAGTTCGATATGGCCGACCTGGCGAGGCCCACTACGGAAGTAAATAAATAAATAAAAAAAGCAAGGAAAAATAAAATTACAAGGCCCTATCACTAGCCGCCCCCAGCCTCGGGCATCCCGTACTGCGCCCTGAGCCGCTTCACCTCCTCGGCCAGGAACCCGGCGTCCCGGTCGGGCGCTTCTCATTAATGTCGGCCATGGCGTCCTCCGCCCACGTGAACAAAGGTTGAGTTCGGCTCGTAGGCGTACTCATCAAGGCCTTGAACTCCTCAATCACTGCTCCGTGACGGACCAGGGCTCAACGGCGGGCGCGCTTTAAAAGCCTCCGGCTCGGTCGCGAGGAGTCCACACCTCGGCCAATGGGCGCTTCTTACGATCCCCGGCTCACGGGCCTATCGCCAGCCCTCTTTTGGGCTTCCTTCATCTTGGCCTGGGCCTCAGCAAGGCTGGACTTGAATCTTTGCAAAGCGGTGTCGGACTCGGCCAAAGCGGACTTGATTCAGGGCGGCCGTAGTGGGCGCTCTCCACTCGGATCATGTGCACCATGGCGGCTGCGGTGTCTTCTGCGGCGATCAACATATTGTCCTCACGGGCTTAGCATGCCCGGTAACGTTCTGAGGTCAGTCCACGACCTCGACAGGGCCCGCGGCGGCGCATTCCACCGAGGCGGCCAGATTGGATTGGCGACCTCTTCCACCGGCGGGGACTTAGCGGAAGAAGTCCACTGAGCACCTTAGGCTGTCCCCCGAAGAAATGCGCCTCCTCCTTCCTCGGCGTAGTGCCCAAGTAGGCGACTCTGTCGGCCGGTGCGCCGGCGTCAGTGGGCGACCTCTGGGCGCCTGGGACCAGCCATGAGGCCCTTGCCGGCCCCATGCTTCGGTGGGAGCCCACGCGTGGCGGACCGTTGGCGGCGGCGGTTGGTTCCAGTCGGCGAGGCCTCAATTCGTGCCTTCTTGAAATTTGAGAAGGGTGACGACCTCGCATTGTCGTTGAAAGATTGAGGCTGAGTTAGCACGAACAAGTTAGCAAAATGATGACGTCGGCAAGTAACAAAATGGGGTAGTCCGGACGCTTACCCGAAGTGGAAGAGGATCGCTAAGGACGAGCTCGTGAAAGCCGAGCACTGAACAGGTTCTCCTCGATTAACAGAGAGCGCCAATCCCGATCCGAGATCGATCTCGCGATCGCAGCACGCTCAGTCCAGCCCTCTAGCGGTCTTGCCTCCTTGAAATCTGCAAAGGAAAGCGAGTTGGCTCAGTTCGAAATAAAATAATGCCGAGATCGGAAGAATGATTACCGAGCTCGTGGTAGTTCACAGGAATGGCGACCTCCCCCTCCCAGTCATCCGGGCTGACCAGGCATCCCTCCGCCCAGAACCAGCTCGACTTCCAGGCCTTCACCGAGTCCGGAAGTCCATGTGAAAGCACCAGAGTTCAATCGGATTAAGCGGATGTACCGGCGAAAGTGCTACCCGTCCGACTTGAAGGAGTACCAGTGGTTGAACTCCCACACCGTCAGTTCGCTCAGACCGACCCGGTGCCACAGCACAATCATTCCGAGGACGATCCTCCACGTGTTGAGGTGAGCCGAGTGGGCGCTACCCCAGGCACCGAAAGCGCTTTCTACGCCTTGAAAGCAGCGGCCTCACCGGACTCGGCGAGCTGACTCACCGCCACGCGCGCCCGCGGATGGGTAATCGGCTAGCTCGTCCGCCTCGAGCACCACGAACCTTACCAGGTGAGACCATGTCTTGGCGTCTGGCGAGCTCAGCAACTCCTTAGTCGCCACCGACGGGAACTGGGAACATCCCCACGGCCTCGACTGGTCGCGCTTAGTCGACTTCTTCCTCCTCTTGAGGAAGGTCGGCGGTGGGAGACGGTCGGAGAGAACGGCGTGCCCACATCGAGGCGGTTCGGCGGACTCAGCTGCGGCCGTGATGGTTTGCGATGTACGGCTTCGGGGACCTTCTCGGCCTTTCGGGAGTCTTCTGCGTGCGGAGAGGAGAGGTTCGGAGATTGGTTCCCCATGTCGTGATCGTACACTTCCTCTGAACCTGACGACATTTCAAAGAAAAATTGGCTAAGTTTTGAGTTCGAAATCTACACTGAACACTAGGTCGGTTAGGAGCTCGAGTCGAAGCAGTTCAAGTTTGCGTGAGATCGAGAGGAAAATTTCACAAGTGTAGAGAACGGAAAAGTGGAAACCGAAGAAATGAGGGGTATATATAGGCAATGGCGGCGGAAGATGAAAAAAGCGAGGCGTCCCCAACCATCGGCGGACCGTGGTCGACCTCGCGCCCACGTGCCGCAGCGGCGTGCCGGCCAGGCGGTTAGCGTCAACCCCAACCGAGTCGGCATTCACGCCGGGACAATTGTTGGCACCCTGGTGGCGTGGGCACGAGCGCCGGCCAGCCCTGCACCCAATGTGGACCCCTCTCCGGCGTGTAGGAGTGTAAGGTCGGTGGTGGCGAGTCCACCGACTCAAGTCGGATTAGTCATGGAATTCACCCCGCTGGAGAATCGGCGGCGTCCCGGATTCGGCTCGGCTAGGCGCTGGCGACCCCCAAGGGCCCAGTGCGCGGCGGATGGAGAGGCTGTTCCCATCACTCATCGACCACCGATGGGCGAGTCGGCTCGGCCATGTCCTTGCCCAATCCCACTCGCTCTGATGGCGAGCAAGGACAACCCACGTGTCACGACACACGACACCACGACACCACACGCAACCTCTGAGCATCTTGTCCCCATTAATGCATTGGCGGCTACACCCAAATTCCGAGGTCAACGCCTTAAATGTATGACGGCTTGCAGGTGCTACAGAGACATCATTACACCTATTCTGGGCCTAGGTCTTCAGGCGCCATGATGACCTACGACCCCTACCTGATTTTGCACTATAAATAGAACACTTAGCATTCATTTGGGGGGACACGAAAATTCTCTGTAATCAAGGACTAGCTCGGACATAATACACTTATATTCTTTACTTCTTCAGTTACTACTACTCAGGTCCTGACACCCACCTCAGTTGATAAGTAATTAGTCCTTACTGATTTCGACATCAACAGTTTCATTTTTTATTTCATTTGTAAATAAACATAGGTTTCAATGTTTCATGTGCTGAAATTGATATGGAGCTGTGAATGTTTTTTTTAATCTTAAGGAGGTTCGAGTAAGAGGAAAGCTACGTTGTTTCTTTGGTGCCAATTATCAAGAATGTGGAAAACAGTAGTTACAAGAGGTAAATTTACTTTTACTTAATGGATTGATCGTACGTTTTATCGATCATTTGTAATTGATTTAAATCACTTTTTATCCACACATTTTGTAATTGGTTTACTTAATAGATTAAATTTTGCCTTTTTCTTCTTAGCCATGTACGTTTCTTGTAGCTTTGCTCTTAGTGTGATAAAAGTGAACATGCCTCTTACATATATGGATGAATAAATCTGCTTATCCAATGATCATTTTCTTTTTATTTGTTGGTTGATTTAGGATATGGAGATGGTGAACCTACCCACAATGCGGCAAGGTTCTATAAGTGGTTTCGAGTTACAATTAAATTATTCGAGTTACCCTATTCTTGGTACTTTCTGTAAGATTTGGTGTTAATTTTTAGCTAAATGTTGTAGGGAGAAGAAAGAGGTGGCCTTAAGAATCTTAATTATGGAGTATTTGGTCTTGGAAATCGAAAATACAAGCATTTCAACAAGGCGTGAGATTGATCTCAACTGGTACTTTTATGCACCTATACTGTAAATGCCCATGATACTCAATGTTATTTTATGTTATGATTATTAACTAAATTCTCTTTTTGATTTGATATATAGGATAGAGCATAGCTTATTTTGGAGATTGGTATTTGGTGACTTTACCTTTTTGCATTTACCCTAAGTAGTATCTAACAAGTTAAGGTAAGAGGAGAAGGGATATCTAGTTAGCCTTTGCATATGTGATCTCTTTTTGGGAATGACATGAATATAATAGTGACATGTCTGGCTATATGTGTTCACATTGTTAAGAAAACTAGTTCAAATTTTGAGTGAAGGTCTAAAGCTCACCCGACTTTTTATCACTTTTAATTTTTGGTGGTTAATCCTTTTGTTAGAATGGAAAATGGAACACGCGTTACACATATCAACCATATTTCTCACACCAGCCTCCGTTGCTCTCTCTTAATCGCTCTGAGTTTCGGTCCTGCCTTGGCTGAACGTCATCGGTCGCCTCTCCATATTCGATCCAGCAGTCATCAAGCAAACACAGAGCTCCATTAATCCAGTAAGTTAGCCTTGACGTCTCACTTCTCACACAACTCATTGAAGATTCGAAATTAGGTATAAATTACTTGAAATTTCTCTTGCACTCAATGTTTTTAGATTACAATTCAAGTTTCTATTGAATTTATCCAACCGTGATTTGTTAATGATATGCATTTTTCCCTTTTAACTTGTCAAGAATGGAATAAAGTTGAGTTGTTGAGATTGAACAAACTGAGAGAGTTAGGCAAATATTTGATGGATGCGTTGGTTGAATTGATAATTTCCTTGGTATGTGAATTAGATATGATCACGTATTTTGAAGAAGTTGTCCAGAGGAACCGTGTGTTGATAAAAAGCAATTTCGAAAATGTACTGGTATTTGTAATAATGTATTCCTTTAAAGGAAAATTCAGCCAAAAACCTGCTTTAGTTGTGATGATGTTCCTTGGCATGATGTACTGGGTATCATTTATGTTGAGTTTTCAATGCTGCCATTCCCATGCCTTAACCATTAAGAAATTTTTATAGTTATTGAGAGTAAAGGGCGTATGTCTTTCCTTGAAGCTTCAATCTCCTGGTGTTTTGGCCATTGAAGTAAGCGTGAAAGGAGAGAATTCATTTCACAACACACCTGTCGATGGAATCGATGTAATCACGATTTCAGTGTTCTCATCCTATATTTTGATTTGATATTCTACTTTGCATGTTATAAAAAGGTATTGTATTTACTGCTACATGGTTTAGTTATTTATAGAGCTTGTTTGGCAATGCCTTTTTTTCATGAAGATAAATGATTAGATAAGTGATTATTGTGCTCAGTCATGACATTTTGTTTTGAATTTTATACTAGTTGGAGCGACTATGAATTCTTTTGATCGAACTATGCTTGGTTGAGTCTGAAATGCTTAGGTTCCCACCGTCTTTACTAGCAGATTGCGATCTATCTGACTCAATGTACTCACGAGAGGCTCGACCGAGTGACTTACTTCAGTGCAATCGAGCAACTTAACTTGCCTTGTTTTGTTTTGAGATAGATGCTTTTGATGAATTTGTCTTGTAGTTCACATGTTTAACAATTTATCATTTTTTGTTGTGTTTTTGTGGATTCCTTCTTGACATAGCGAATTATTTTTAATTTCTATGATATCCTAATTTTCCATTTCTTGTATGTATAAGACAATGTATAAAGACTTCTATCGATATAGTATACAAGTTTTTTTTTTTGATGTTGCTGCACTGTTATTACTAATTTATACCTTCAATCAAATATGTATGTTAATGTCAAAAAATTATGCTGTAATTTTTTTTTATTTTTTTGACCAATTTGTCACGGTTTTAAACCGTGACAAATTAACAAATGGTCACAGTTTAAAACCGTGACCAAGTAGTTGCGACGATGTTTTTTGTCACGGTTTAAAACCGTGACAAACCTTGTTTGTCACGGTTTTAAACCGTGACAATTCGCATTTTATGGTGTAGTGCTAAGCTTAGGAACCAACCATGTAAAAACTGTTTAATGTCAACACAAGAACACATAAAACGTCAATTACAAAATGACCTTTCACCATATTTTGTTTACCCGCTAACGTTCAGCTACCAACATGTTGATGTGGCGCCGCAACATCAGCGACTTCCCTACCTCAACCTTTGAGGACCAACTAGCAAGGTGGTCTATAAATATGGATCACCTTGCACATATTTTTAAAAAAAAATTAAAAAATTAGAATCAACATGTTGCGATGGAGATTTGGTGCCAAATTTTAAAAATAATAATAATAAAATAAAAACCAGATCTTGCAATCGAGACCCCCATCAAATTAGAAACCCCTTTTCAAAGGCTGAGGTGTAGGAAGGCATCACGTCATCGCCACGTCAACATGTTGGCGGTGAACATTAGTGTTTGATTACCTCTTTGAATTTGCAATGTGTGAGCATTCTTCGATCTTCCAACTCTTCAGGTCTCCTTTGATATAACTCATCAGTATAATCACAAGATTTGGTTAGTAAAAAAAATAAATGAACGAAGCAAACTTTGAACTATAGAGCGAAAACATTGGATTTGACTTCTAAAATAACAAGCACTTAGAGAACTAGTTGGGACGATGTGAATTAGTAATGGGAGCACCTCTTTTACGTAGAAGCACATGTACGGCTCGGCATCTTAATTTTTCAAATGTTTGGTAAGGACTCTTTTCCTTGCATTAATTGCGGCCTATGACCTATCTGTTCACCAGTGTTGATCAAGCGCCATCGAGGTCACCATATTATGGTGACCTCAATCCGAGCTGGCGCCTAGGTGGACGGTTTGTGCTGCACCCGGTGTCACTTTTAAACAAGGAAAATAACGTGAAGGGCGGTATGTGCAAATATTTGAAATCCCCGAATGAAATAACCCTAAATCCATCGTATACCCATTACTCGGTGCTCCATCGTCGTCCAGCCCCTAAATCGTCGTCCTTTACCCATGACTTAAAACGTCGCCGTCGACCACGTCCACCACCGCCGGAAGTCAGGACCAGCGGCGCAAGCTAAAGCAATGAGAAACAAGAACTACCTGTTATTACCGAAGGTGCGTCGATGCTGAGGCCGAGCTCATTTCTTTTTTTGATACATTTTTCATACATCGAGGTCCACCAACACTAGCTAATGTATCACCGCCCATAACCCCTAGCGACAACCATATCGAATTATTGTAATTGTTTGGTGCCCGGAACCTGAAAAGAAATTAAGCTTCATTGGGGGGAAAAAAGGGGACAACAACGAGGGGAAGGAATTTTTTACTGTTGATTTATAAACATTGATCGGGAGGAAAAAGGGAACAACAACGAAGGGAAGAAAGTTCACCTCGGTTTTTTTTTTTTTTTTATCGTTATTTTATAATTTTTGGTGCATCGGTGGATAAGAGCATAATTTTGATACCAATATTCGAATGAAATGAATGAAGTGAATGAATGGAGTCTTAGTAAACAGGTACTTGTTTCCAATTGGAGCATTCTATTTTGAGCATTTCATAGAAAAAAAGTGAATGAAGTTGGATTGCTTGCTAAAGATTTGATTGCTTAGAGTCTTACCAGTGAATGAAGGATTGGTTAGTCCTAGAAGTGTATGTAGTTGGATTTCATTGCCAAAGATTGGATTGGATTGGGCTGCTAAAGATTGGATTGCTTAAGTCTTATAAGTGAATGGATTTCCATGGATTTCGTTACTGTCATGTAGTGTAGGTTTTTTTTTTTGTCTTTATTTGTTTTTTTTTCGTTGCTAGTTTAGAATGTAGAATTCAATACTTGGAAGTTCTATTGCTGGGGACAAATGGTCATGTTGCTTAGTTCATATTAGCATATACTCTATCTATGCACTTTAAATGTAACAACATTTCACGCAGGTTCTATGTTGATGGCGTCTTCCAGCTCAAACAATACAATGTTGCCTCGAATATGTGATTGCGGCGGGGCAATGGTGTTGAGGACATCAGGTACGGAGCTCAATCCCAATCGTGATTTTTGGAAGTGTGTCAACGTGAAGGTTAAATTTTGGAGTTCATCTGCAATCCTTTTTTTTGTCACGTTATTATTATTATTATTATTATTATTATTATTATTATTATTATTATTATTATTATTATTATTATTATTATTATTATTCTTCGCCTAGTGTGTTTTGGTAAAACACTTATGGTAAGGTTAAATAGTTGTAACAATGTTTGTTATTGGATAGGATGGGGAGGTTTGTAAAGGATTCGTATGGGTTGATGGGATAAAGGGTAATCTTTGGATCTCTGCGTAGTCTCGCCTCAAGTACCCATTACCCGAATAAAGCGATGTCTTTGTTTGCTTGAAGATTGTCAAATACTTGCACGCATTGTTGAGAAATTAGACAAACTGGATCAGCTAGATAAACTTGACAACCTTGACAAGTTGGCGAAGTTGGACAATCTACCGTCATGTTGTTCAATATTGTAGTTTGCTACGTGCATTGGGGAATAACTTTTAATGTTGCTTCGTGGATATTGTGGTGTAGTAGTGTGCGTCATTGTCGGTCTTTTGTATGATTTAAAGTATTTTGTATTACAACTTTTGTTTCATCGACTTAGTAAATTTTAGCTGTATGAGAGTGACAAGCTAACATTATGATTGATTGGTGTTTTTGAAGTTGTTATTAAAAATCCTTGTACTTAAGGCAATCATAGGGATCATTGTGATGGTGTTTACATTGGTGTACTTGAGGCGATGGTAGCAAAAAGTTGGTATAACCATCAACATGCTAGCCTTATTTTAACTAGTTATTGATACTTGAAAATAATTTGAGGCGATCTTCCCAATTCGCTATAATGTAAATAATAATTTTAGCCAACGAGCAGGAAACCGCCTAATCCAACCCAATAATTGACACCCAATATCCACGCAACGGCACCTTGTGGTCTACAAAACGAAGGATTCGACCCATAGCCCAACACGCATACCACTTCATAACACCACACATTTTACCGGTTAGAGGGAATCAAAAAGCATAAACTTAAGCATTGCAATATAACACAAGCACTTCGTAGATGTTCATGCAGTCTAGTACATAGCATCACAAGTTTTAAAATAATCCAAAAGCACAAACTTAACCATTGCAATAAACAGAGGCACTACTGAAACAAATCATCCTCTGGTGTGGTTGTCGGATAAATGGAATAATTGTCAGCTTCCTCAGACACGACTGTCTCATCAACTCTTCCATCACCAACCCCGTTGTTTATATTAGTCATATCTGGATGGTAATCCTCGTCGATCAACCTGGTTCTGAGAAAGTGTTTGAAATAAACAATTAGCATTCAAACCGAACTCTCTTACAACCCATAACTACAAATTATTTATGGAGCAACTCATAGTTTCATTTCCACCAAATTAAGCTGAAATCCAATAAGTAATACAAGCAAAAATTGGTGTAGTTAGGCCATTTTCTAGATTCACCGGGTAGTTAGTTCATACTTTCATTCTTCATCATTTCGAGCAACTGCAATATCGGTTAGTTCATTCATTCTTCAAAAAAAATTAAGCTCGCTCTTTCTTTCAATATCGGCTATCAGTGAGATTCGGTAAAAATCAAAGTCACCTAAACTCATTTTTTGAACTAAATTACACACATTGCACAAAATTTTTGAACTAAATTACACACATTGCTCACTCACAATTTTGAACATTATTCATTTGCTCAAGCTATCTTATTAGTAATCTCACCTATTATTATTTCTCACTTGACAAGCTCACTTATTATTATTTCACAAATTTTGAACCAGATTTACACACACTGGACATGCAAGATAAGGTCACTAAACCAATCCAACTTCAAAAAATCACCCAGCTTCGTTCTTTTTTCAGGAAACGCCACAAGCTCATTTCTCCTTTTTTTTCCTCGTCTTTTTTTTTTAGCAGCAATGTACTGTAGCACAAACCCAATATCCATTCAAATTTAATGTACAAACAACAATCATAGTACACACCTCGTCTTGGGGACTTCGACTAGGCGGTTGTGACGGCGGCGACTTCCTATCGGTCGGTGGATTCGAACAACGTTTGAACAGTAGCTCAGCTTTGTGCTAGTGAACGTGAAGACTTCGTCATTCGCCCCTACTGGTGCAATTGCAGCTGTTCGTTGGCACGAGGTGGTGGCGGTGGGCGGCAACGGTCTTTGGTCGATGGTGGCCGTCGCCTAGGTCATCGGGAGGAAGGATTGTTTAAAATGGGATTTACCAGATTTGGGATTGTTTGGGGGGGCTGGTTTGCAACGAGGCCCTTCAGTTTTCCTTTTTTTTAAAAAAAACAAGCACGTGTGTTAGGAATACGAACGATAACTGGCAACAAGATTATAGAACAAAAGAAAGAACACGCAGATTTGTTTTACGTGGGAAACCCAAGATTTGGGTGAAAAACCCACGGGCAGAGACCAGAGAAAATTTCACTATATCAGAGATGGTTACAAGAGGAGATAATTTTCTAACTCTTACTATCCAATGCCATGAGCTCTATGGCATGGTATATATAGGAGAAAAACAAACCTATTATTACTGGGATAAGAATACTAATCCTCGTAGAATGAGGAATATAAATCCTAATGGAATAGATAAACACCAATATTAGGATAATAGGGATAAAATCCTAATCCCAATAGAATTCTTCCAACTTCTCCAAATTTGATTCGAAATAGAATTCGGGTCACAATCCCAACAATCTCCACCTTGACACAGTGCATTGAATGAATGCAAAAACCAATCTTTGACAAAAATAATTCTCTGTCTCTTCCACAAAAGCCCCTGAGGGCTAAACTTAATGGCCAACACCAACCAAATCCAAGCAATGCTCAAACTTGGTAATAGGAAGTGTCTTGGTCATCATATCAGCAGGATTATCATGAGTGCTGATCTTGCTTACAACAATATCACCTGAAGCTATAACTTCTCTCACAAAATGGTATCGGACATCAATATGCTTTGTCCTTTCATGAAACATCGATCTTTTGCAAGAAAGATAGCACTTTGGCTATCACAAAATACTTTGGTGATTTGCAAGTCTTCACCGAAGTTCTCCAAATAATCCTTTCAACCAAATAGCTTCCTTACAAGCCTCTGTAATAGCCATATATTACGCTTGATAGTAGACAAAGCAAGCTGTAGCATGTAAAGGTCGCTTTCAAGCGATAGCACAACCACCAACGGTGAACACATACCCTGTAAGTGATCTTCTTTTATCAAGATCTCCAGCAAAATCAAAATCAACATATCCAATTACTCCATCATTCGATCTCCCAAATTGTAAACAAACATTAGTTGATCCACGCAGTATCTAAAAATCCTTTGAAGCGCTTTCCAATGTTCTTTACCAGGATTTGCCATGTATCTACTAAGCGCCTTGTGCATATGATAAATCTGGGCGTGAACAAACCATGGCATACATGAGAGATCCTCTTGCACTAGAATATGGAACCCGAGACATGTATTCAATTTCTTCATCATTTGTGGAGATAATGAAGATGATAATTTAAAGTGTCTTTGCTAGCAGATCTTGTGAGCTTGGCTTTACTGCATATTAAATCTGCAAGGACTTTTTCAATATACCCTTTCGACTTAGGTACAATTTGCACGCCTTTACGGTCTCTCTGAATTTCCATTCCAAGTATCTTCTTTGCTGACTCCCAAGTCTTTCATCTCAAACTCCTTCTTGAGTTGTGCTTTTACCTTATTTAATTACTGTCTTGTGTTTAGTTGCTATCGACATATCATCAACATAAAGAAGTAAATATACAAGCGACCCGTCCGTCGTCTTTTTGAAGTAAACACAACTATCATAATTACTTCTTACGAAATCATGAGTGGTCATAAAAGAATCAAACCTTTTATACCACTTTGTCTTGAGGCTGTTTAAGGCCATAAAGAGACTTCTTCAACAAACAAGCGTAGTCTTCCTTTAGGAGACTTCAAAACCTTCTCGCTGCTGCATATAAATGTCCTCTTCAAGTTCTCCATGCAGGAATGCGTTTTACATCTAACTTGCTCTAACTCAAGATCATGCATGGCCACAATCTAGAGTAAGGCCCGAATCGAATCGTGCTTGACAACCGGAGAGAACACATCTGTGAAGTCAACACCGGAACTTGATCAGTAACCTTTAGCGACCAATCTAGCTTTATATCTAGCATCTTCAACTCCTGGTGTTCGTTCTTTCCTTTTAAATACCCATTTGCGTGAACTATTTTCTTATCTTTCGGCGGTTCACTAAGTCCCAAGTGCCATTTTTCTGAAGAGATTCCATCTCTTCTTGCATAGCAATCATCCATTTATGAGAATCTTCTCGACAGTTTGCCTCTAAATATGAAGAAGGTTCTTCACTAAAGTCAATATCCTCGGCTATATTTAAAGCATAAGCAACCAAATCAGCTTCGGCATACCTCTTTGGAGGTCTAATATCTCTTCTAGGCCTATCTTTAGCAATAGAATATTGCAATGCTGGTGGTGGAACAAAAGTAGTAGCATCCTTTACCTCCGGATTTGATGGTGGTGTTGATTGAGATTGCGGTTGTATATTTTCTGACCCGGTCGAAAACTCCACCTGAGTGCTTATTTTCTGCTTGTCAGAACATTCTCCAGAAGGTGAACTTGAAGCATTGCGCATTCATCAAATATAACATCTCTGCTAATTATCACCTTTTGGTTTGAGAACACCACAATTTATAACCTTTGACCCCAAATTTATAGCCAAGGAAAATACACTTTAAGGATCTAGGTTGAGCTTACCATTATTCACATGAGCGTAAGCGGGACATCCAAATATTTTCAAATTTGAATAGTTACGGACTCTGGGACCATATTTCTTGGAGTTTTCTTGTTTATGGCAATCGAAGGAGATCGATTAACAATAAAGCAAGGCTGTAAAGCACTTGACCCAAAACGATTTCGGAAGAAGCGGCATTGGAAAGCATACATCGCACTTTTTCAATCAAAGTCCTATTCATTCGTTCATTACCCCATTTCTTTGTGGAGTATGGGGAAGCGTGTAGTGCCTTAATATTCCTTTCCGATTTACAAAAACATCAAACTCACCGTAACAAAACTCCAAACCATTATCATGCGAAGGCGTTTTATATGTTTACGGTCTGTTTCTCAATAAGGGTTTTCCATTCTTTAAATGTTTGAAACACGTCACTCTTTTGTTTCAAAAAGAACACCCAAACTTTTCGGAGAAATCATCAATCATAGTCAAGATATACTTTGCACCTCCTTAGAAGGCACCTTAGATGGTCCCCAAAGATGCGAGTGTATATAATCAAGTGTTTCCTTCGTGTTGTGAATACACATGAGAATCTAACTCTCTTACACTTTCCAAAAATACAATGCTCGCAAAATTCCAAATTAATGTCTGTTGCCCATCAAGAAGTCCTCGTTTGCTTAGTTACGCGATCCTTTCTCACTCATATGCCCAAGGCGCATATGCCACAATCTGGTAGTATCAACGTCGATAGTGTAGGAGAAGTTACAGCTGCTTCACCTATAACTGTAGAACCTTGAAGGACATCTAATTTGGCAGCCCTTTTAAAACCTTTCATTGCAACCAATTCTCCTTTGGTGATCTTCAAAACTCCACCTTCACCAAATGAACTTGTACCCTTTTTCATCAAGAGTACCCAAAGAGATGAGATTTCTCTTTAGATGCTGGTACAAATCGACATCACTCAATGTCCGAACAACTCCATCAAACATCTTAATTTTGATTGTGCCAATTCCAGCAATCTTACAAGGTGCATTATTTCCAACCAACACAACACCCTTAGAAACAGTTTCATATGTTGAAAACCAATCCCAATTGGAACACACATGAAAGCGTGCAAAGCTGAGTCCAAAATCCATTCCTCGGAAGGATTGGAGACACCATCGAAGTAACAAGGAGTTTAGGATCAAGATTCAATTATGCCAATCCTCGGGTTATTTGTTGCAAACAATTAGAAGTTCTCCATCATTTTTATCATCTGTTTGCAATGCTAGCTTCACGAAATTATCTAGTAAGCTTTCCATTACGATTAGCGACTTCTCTCTTAATTTTATTACGCAACTTGTAACATTCAGACTTGATATGACCTTTCTTCTTGCAATAATTGCAGTACTTATCTTTATTTCGTGATTTTGACCTACTTCTATTGTTATAACCTCTATAATTCTTATCATGAGTCCTTCCTCGAACAACAAGGCTCTCTGCTTGAGCCTCGAGATCCAGAAATCTCTTTCATCTTCTCCTTAGAAAACGATTGCATCATACACCTCATCCAAAGTAAGAGTATCGTGACTATATAGAATAGTATCTCTAAAAGATACATAAGAAGAGACAACGAGCACAATAAAATCAAAGCCAAATCTTCCTCATCATACTTTACCTCTAAAGCCTCCGGTCGAAACAACTTCTTTAAAGGTAGTAAGGTGATCTTCTAGAGACGTACCTTCAACCATACGATGGGAATACAAACGTTGCTTGAGATGCAACTTACTAGTTAGACTTTTTGTCATACATAGCTGCTCCAATTTTAACCATAACGCAGCAGCAGTTTTCTCCTTCAAGACGTCCTGTAAAATTTGGTTTGAAAGATGAAGATGAATCTGAGATAAGGCTTTTCGATCCCTACGTTGTTTTTCATCTGCCGTCCATGAAGCCGGCATCTTATCAAACCCCAACAGTGCGTCATCCAAATCCATCTGTGCAAGCACTGCTCGCATCTTAACCTGCCATAGCGAAAATCTAGTGTTGCGATCTAAAAGCGGAATTTCATACTTCATGGTTGCCATTATCGTAATCAAACCTTAGCTCGATACGGTTTGTTAGGAATACGAGCGATAAGCGGCAACAAGATTATAGAACAAAAGAAAGAACCACCTTGATTTGTTTCGTTGGGAAACCCAAGATTTGGGTGAAAAACCCGCAGCGAGACCAGAAAATTTCACTATATCGAGAGATGGTTGCAAGAGGAGATAATTTTCTAACTCTTACTATCCAATGCCATGAGCTCTATGGCATGATATATATAGGAGAAAAACAAACCTATTATTACTAGGATAAGAATACTAATCCTCGTAGAATGAGGAATATAAATCCTAATGGAATAGATAAACACCAATATTAGGATAATAGGGATAAAATCCTAATCCCAATAGAATTCTTCAACTTCTCCAAATTTGATTCGAAATAGAATTCGGGTCACAATCCCAACACACGTGCTTCAATTAAAAGAACGGGAGCTGACGTGTTTCGGCCACATCAGCGCCACCTCAGCTTGATGGCACCATAATATGGTGACCTCGGTGGCACCAGATCAGGACTGTTCAATTCACATACAATTTAGCCTACAACTTTCCTTAAAGCTATCAAATGAATCCAATCATATGATCACATCTACATGTTTAGTGATACCGTAACTATACTTAGCCAGCCAATCCGATGTTTCTTGGTATAATTCCTAGCTTCCCCTTTTCCATTATGGGTGAAATATTGAATATTCGCGAACATATAAAATCATAGAGTTGTTGTGGCATCTCATATACCTCGTAATTATATCATATGACACATGACATTACTCCTGTCTGATATCGAATTATTAGATTAAGGATAAAATTATTGTTTTTCCTTCAAATTATTATCTCACGTGGGGTTATCATTCTCTTTGACAATTTCTTCGTGACCACTGTTCGCATATTCAAATTGCTATCCAAACAGAAAATCCAAGTGGATTCTTAGCCTATGTCAATAGGGCGATGGATTTTGTACAAGTAAAACATCGACTACCTAATCCCCTTTGATTCCCACCACAGCGAGGTATCATGATATGTGGACCTTGCTAATTAACATATTAGAGAACCTCCAGCTCAGAAACAACAAATATTAGATCGTATTAGATTAAAATAATCCATTAGATAATCAAGGCTAGATTAACTCTTTTAGCAACAGCAATACAACACCACTAATATCTAGTTGACACTTTTGCGGCCCAGTCTAACGTGCCCATAGCTTACGCCATCTGCATAGATTTCAGTACCCCCGATCAAATCTATCAGTACAATTAAGATAAATACCCTACCTCGAAATGGTAAAATCATTGGCCTCTCGAACCCAGAATAAGGAAACAATCGTTGTAAGTCTGTCATAAGACAAAAGCTTATTGTCGAAGCATTAAGACTACATATATATATATATATATATATATATATATATATATATATATATTTGGTACCTATGTACACATTCACCTATTTCGCACTATCTCAAAGCGACCAATGACATTTGGATATGCATTTTCTATTTAAACCAAGACATAAATAAAAATAAATTTCATTTGTAGATTTAAATCAGAATACCAATTTACTAATTTGTCCTGCCATTATTGAACATCAATCCCAATAGAAGAAGTCTACGTAGGTTAGGCATGTTGGGAAATCAACGCGAATATGATTTCACATTTATCCCAAGATCTTACTTTCAAGTTGAGAAATATCAAAAGAATATGAGAAATAAATATGCAAGGAAATAACAACACAAGATGTACGTGGAAAACTCCAAAATCGGAGAAAAGCCGCGGGCGGACCGTCAAAGCTTTCCGCTATATGAAAAAATTTTACAATCATATAGACTTTTCACTCGCCCAACCCCAACCCAAAGCATTATAGGAAAAATAACCCGAACTTTACCACACCTAATTTTCTACTCTTTGTACAAACCACAAAGAGTTACAAGAAAACTCTCAAGATGCTAGGCTCACAATTTTTCCTCTAGATTTGGTCACCTCAAGTATTACAGAGAAAAATACATCAAGTCCTACTGCACTCATCAATTGCTATTCTTTGTACTACCCACAAAGACCACAAAACTAGAGTGCTAAACTACTATTTTTCTCTCAACCCATACTTGGTTAGTACATCTTAGTACATCTTACAAGAAGAGAGAACACATTAATTTATAAGAAAACAACAAACCTAAACCTACCAAAATTAGGAAAAATTTCCTAATTCTAAACGGCGTAAGACTTTGACCAAAAATTTTCCTTTTTCCTTTTGGATTTATTTTTGGTAATATTCCAACAAGGCATTTCATGGAATGGATGTTTTGGAGTTTTAGGAGGATATACATATATGTATGTTACAAGCCCGTATGTATTCGGCATCGTTCAAGTAAAAACTACCCGTAAAAATACTAGTATTAGGAAAAAGAGGGGATAATTTCAAATAAAATCGTGAACATTGACTCGAAAAAACTCTGCTTGTCTAACAAAACGTGTACGTACATATGTACAAAGAACATATATCGATTGAAAATGAATATTATTGTTATTAAATAAAATCGTTCTACTTCCGAATTACAAAATAAAATTAATGACTTGCAATTGAACACCAAATATTATGATCATATAGCAAAAATATATCTTTATCTTTTATGCAGTTGGAAGATTTTATTGTGTTGTCTAAACTCATAACTTCATGTCTATTACCGTCAAAAATGATCTAGCACTATCGATGATACGGCACCATCGATGGCATTTTCGGAGTCGATCCGACCTCCGTTTTGAAATTCGAACGCCACAAATAGTGTCAAAACTTTGACTAGTGGCCATTTCGGCCATAGTGTCACCGGAAAGAATTCGAAAAATTTATGGAATTCCCCATCGCTGTGTTGATTCTAGATGTGGTCCCGAATTTCAAAATGGATGTCGAATCGACCCCGAAAATACCATCGATGGTGCCGTAGGCAAATCATTTCCGCTGTTACCGTTGGCAAATCAATGAACATTTCCGTGATTACCCCAAAAATATCACCGATGGTGTTTGAACATTTCCGCAATTACCGTTGGCAAATCAATGAATCAATTTTTCAAGAAGTTAAATGAAATTTTCTAGTTCGCTGTTTCGCGTATTAACCACTAATAAAGGTCGCTTGCACATGTCTGAAAATAACTTTTAATTAGAAAGTTATAGATTATTGGAATGTGAATTTAAAAAGTTACTTCCTGTGACAATTAAATGTTAAAAATTTAGCTGACGTTCCATTTTTGACTTTTCTATTTTGAATTTGGAAACGGCTTTTGTATTTTCTGTTTTGTGTGGTTGTTTTGAAAAAAAAAAATTGAAAGTGATAGGTGTTTATTTTTTGTATTTAATTCGTTTCAATTCATGTTATAATGTGTGTTTATTGATGTATAGAGTCGTATTTACGTTTGTTCTGTTTAATTTTGTGTTATGCCTCAAGAAATGATGAAATATCACAAATTATGACCACTTGGGAGCATGCTTTGAAGTTAGGGGGACCAAAACGGAAGTATGCAAAGCAAAAAAATAAAAATAAGAATTTGGAGAAATTCGAAAACCTGTGCAGATGCACGGCGGTACCAGAGAGACCTGTGCGAGCGCATTCCAGATAACGTGCAAAGGCACACTGTGCAATTCTAAATTTTCTTATTTGATTAAAACTCTATTTTTTGTAGTTTCTTGTGCACGAATTTTGAGCATATTGGAGAACTTTTTGAGACCTTTTTAAAGGCGATTCTAACCTCAATTGGAACACCATTAGAGAGAGGAAAAAGTAGAGAAGAAACAACAAAGAAGAAGAAGAAAACCAAGATCCAATACCAAGATTGAAGATCAAGATCAAGAACTTGGTGATCTTCTCATGATGGTGTCAGGCTAATTCTTTTCCAACCCAATTCAAGGGGACGTTGATGTTGAATACTTTGTTTTCTTTACATCTATTTTAGTAATGTGGTGTCTACTCTTTCTTAAAAGTATTGGATTCTTTTATTTTCTAAGATTTATGACAATTGATATTTATTTCAATTTGTACTCGTTGATTTGATTATCTATTTGTCATATTGTTAGGATTAGAATTTCAATCCGTAATGGTAGATTTCTCTAATTCAAAAGTAGCAACTAAAGATTGTTAATCTTTAGGAATAATCCAACCTAGGAAAACTTAATAGAGCTTGTGAATTGAGAACCTAGTTTAGCCTATTTTCCTAGTCATTAAACCTAGCTTTGTATTAAATCTAGAGAACATGTTCTATATTGTCCAAAGATTAAAAACTAATCAAAGAGCATGTTATAATTAGTTACAGGTAAGGGAAAATTCGGGTAATGGAGCTTATCATTGCTTAGGGTTAATAATTGGAGGGAAGAGTATGGGCACGTTACAATAGATTTGAGAGATCCAAATATGATTTAATTGAACCAAACACTAGGTGCTTTCTCTTAATTGAATTTCACACACCATTATTGTTTTGTGTCATTCATTAATTTTAATTTTAGTTTTTTTTTGTTCAATTGCAAATCAATTCCCCCCATCACCTCTACGTACTAAACGGAACATCAAAATAGTTCACCATTCTCTGTGGGATCAACCCTTGCTCCCACCACTACATTCTTAAGAATTATTAGTAGTCAAGGTATTCTTGAGGCTTGATCGAAACATCTTGCCTCGTGAAAGGCTTGGAAAACGGTGGTCAATTTAAAGTTGATTGCCTCTTGTGTGCGTACTGTTATAACTATGTGTTTTTTACTTGTTCTACTAGTTATTTCTTCGATTTGATCTAAAAATATTAACTTACAATATCACATCTCTTTTTCGGACTTCACTATATTATTTTTTATTAACTATCAAAATATTAATTTGGATAAAGATGATATTTAATTGAATTTCTCTAATTCCTAATTTCTAACATTCAATATTCAGGCTATATTCATGTCTTATTTTGGTTGAATTAGTCATGTTTGTATTTTTTTTTTAAGTCAACTATCTCGTTATGTTCATTTCGAATTCAACTGCATTAGGTTGTTACTAAATAGAAAATAGTAAGTAATATTTTAGGTTTGAATATTTTAATGACTATTTTTTCGTTGGAAAAAAATTAGAAAATATGTAGTAGTTTGCATAATTTTTTCAATTATGCATTGTTTTACATATTTATTAGTTTAAAATAATTAAAATAGCATAAAAATAAAAAACGCCTTTGACGCCTAGGCTTTGCCTAGGCGCTAATAGGCTTCGTAAGGCTTGAGGCACGAGGCTCGCCCCCACCTTGACACCCCTCGTGCCTTTTGGAACCTTGATTACTGTGTGCATCAGAAAGTGTGCTTGATTTGTTTTTTGTAAGCTATTTTTGAAAAGAGAAAATAGGAAGCTTATTTGATTTGATTTATTTTGGAAAATGATAAGTAAAAAAAATTACATATAAATCCTAAATTTTTAAAATTATTTAGGGTGTGTTTGATACACGTTTTTTTTTCCGGGAAAATCGGTTTTCCAACTTTTTTTTCATTTCTTGGTTGTTTGATTGTCATTTTTTTCCCAAAAAATATTTTTCCACTTTTCTCAAAATCCGTACTTTTTCTTATTTTTTTTCCTTGGGGGGGGGGAGGTAGTTTTTGTTTTCCGGGAAAAGTTTGATACATTTTTTCTTTTTTTTAATAGAAAATTTAATTTAACCATAAAGATAAGGAAAATGATCAAATTTCATTAAAAAAAACCCAAAAAAATAAGGAAAATAACATCATTTTCCAACTTTCAAATTAACCCAATCAAACACCTACAACTACCATTTTCCTGAAAAACCTCTTTCCGGAATTCATTTACCCGGAAAACGTTTTCCTTCTAACCATTTTCCTGCTTTACAATCAAACACACCCTTAATTTAACCTCGTTTCCAACCTATTCCCAATCCCACTCAAACTACACCCCAGCCCACCCCATAACCAGCAAACAAGTGGTTTGCAGGTGAAATACTAGCGGTGCAAAACACCACATTTGGTAGTTTGCACCATCAAGCTAGGGGCCACGACAACTACCAACTGATATTGCCAGAGGATTCAAATCAGTAGCAGGTGTCACAAATATTGGTGATGTGAAACACCGTGCTTGGTGGTTTGCGCCACCAAGCTAATGACCCCGACAACCATCAACTAGTGGTGGATTGGGACCCACACGCAAGTGGTCGTGACCCACTAGATTGGTGGTTGCAATTACTAGTTGATGGTTTGTGGCCACCGATAGGTGATTGCCGATGGCCCATAACCGCCAGAACCATCAAATACGATGGTCAGCAGATTTTTGGTTTTGACCACTAAATTTGGTGGGTGGTGAATTATTGCTGTCGCTAAAGAATTTCGACACAAGGTCAATGGCGCCGCGATGACGCCATGGCAGTGGATGAGGATTAAAATGAAAATGTGAATAGTGTTGTGAACGAGGCACCCGAGGGAAACAAATATTATTTGTTTATTGATGTGAATGACTATTATGTCCCTGATGAAATTATGTAATTACGATTGTGCCATTCGAAGTTTCCATATAAATAGGGCTTCACTTATTAATGAAAATCATTCAGAAAATTCTCTCTCTCTAAATTCTCTCTATTTTTAAGAAGTTTTATAACACGTTATCAGCACGAGCCTCTACTCGATCTGAGCCAGATTTCCTCTCACGTTATAGAAGAAAACAAAAAGGTATATAATATATATTATTATATATTACTTTATAATATAATAATTTAGTAAAGGATAACATTTGTTTTCTTGACATATAAAGTATAAATTATCAAAATCAAATTTTTTCAACTTCATTATATTCTATTTAACGAGAGCTCAATTTGACACCAATATTGATAAGGTAATAACTCTGTTTAAGATATAAATTTTTAACTTGAACATCTATTTACAAATTAAAGTAAAAGAAAGCGATTTCTTAATCTTATAACATTGATATTATATTATATTTTACCTATGCGGATTGGGTGGACAAAGTTACCCATGCGGACCAAGGAAGAAACAGTTGGACATTTTTTGTTACTTTTATTTATTGCAATTATTTCCAAGTGGTGGATTAAACTACCTATTTGGAGAATTTACTTTTACAATTTAATTACCATAACACCTTCTACCTTATGATGGGTTCAACCGTCACAAACTGGAAGGTTTTATATATTCTGCACTTTATATACTAAGTGATGGGTAATACCATCTACTAAGTAGATCCTACTCTGAAGAAGTAGTTAATTACTATGCAATTTAATTTTCGCTATTTAAATTTCTGCAATTTAAATTTATATACTCTAAATATTATGTATATCTCCAATATGGTGGATTATACCACACGATTGGTTATAATTCAAATCTACTCTTGAAGAAGTAGTTAGTTTATATATTCCGAAGAATATAATTTGCTCTTGAAGTAGCAAAATTTGAAAATATATTCTTGTTCTATGGTAATAATCCACGAAGGAAAATATATCATTCATATCCTGTAGATATTGATTAATTTTCTATTATGAAAATTAATCGGATGTAATTTTCTATTGTAGAACTACAAATGGAGAATATCACGAAACTTGATTTATTTGCACTTGATATCTCTGGAAAAATTATTTGTCATGGGTCCTTGATGCAAATCCATCGATTTCAAAGGATCTAGGAGATACTATTAAAGATGAAAATAAAGCATCAGAAAAGAATCGCGCTGCAGCTCTGATTTTCCTCCGTCACCATATCCATTGTGATCTTAAAGTTGAATATTTGACAGTAAAAGACCCGAAGATCTTATGGAACAATTTGAAAGATAGATTTGACCATCAGAGAACTGTGGTCCTTCCAAAAACCGCTACAGTGGCTTCATCTTAACTTCTGAGTTTTAAGTCCGTAAGTGAATACAATTCTGAGCTTTTTAGAATCTGTTCTAAATTGAAGCTCTGCGGGGAAGAGGTTAAAGAAGAGGATATGCTTGAAAAGACGTATTCAACGTTCCATGCCTCGAATGTCTTTATTACAACAACGATGCAGAGGCGAGGATTTAAAGTATTCTCAACTCATTTCATGCTTGCTTGTCGTGAACAAAATAATGAGTTGCTCATGAAAAATCATGGGATGCGTCCAAGCGGGTCCATTTGACATTGCGAAGCAAATGCTATCACTGCGCCGAGCTAATAATAAATCACGCCCACGGACCTGGTTATGACACGGACACGAGGCGTGGGCGTGGGCGTGGACGTGGGCGTGGATATGGACATGGGCGTGGAAGTGGAAAAGCGTCATAGTCGTGACTACGGTTATAAAAAGCATAATGAAAATATCCCATCCAAAAGGGTACATGAGCAAGAATGTTTTATTTGTGGAATGAGGGCATTGGTCACGCATTACTGCCCGTGCAATGAAACATTTGGTAGAACTGTACCAAAAATCTATCAAAGAAAAGGGAAAAGGAAAAGTGGAAACAAATTTCCTAGATTGTGACGATCCAATGGATATGACACACATGGATGTTCCCGATCGTATCTTTGGTCCATCGAGCAGTATTGAACATCTCATGGAAGAATAAATCTGTTTACTCCATATAAAACTTTTCAACATGTTGTACAATGTTTGAATAAATCGTTTTTCAATAAAAGGGAGTTTTTTTGAAGTTTCTTCAAATATGTTTGTAGATTCTTAATGGATTGTCAAGATGTATGTCTAGGCGATTGCAACTACGCATACCATTCTCAGAGATAAAAAGTATTTTGTGGAATTAACATTAGCAGAACATCTTTGTTATTACCATATCAGACACGGCAAACATCATTGATGGCTCCGGAAGAGCTCGTATCATCTTGACAAATAATACGATATTAAATATTGATGATGCCCTCTACTCTAGCAAATCTAGAAGAAATTTGCTAAGTTTTAAGGATATCCGCCGAAATGGATATCATATTGAGACAATGAAAGAAAATAATATAGAGTATCTATGTATCACTTCCTTTTTATCTGGCCAGAAGTTGATAAAAGAAAAATTCCCAACACTGCCATCTGGGATGTATTATACATTCATAAAAACAATAGAGTCAAATAATGTTACGAACCCGAAGTTATTGACTCTAAAAGTTTCATGTTGTGGCATGATAGATTTGGACACCCTGGGCGACTATGATGCGCAGAATAATCAATAACTCACATGGACATTCCCTAAAGAACCAGGAGATTCTTTTAGCAAATGATTTTCCATGTGTTGCTTGTTCATAAGGCAAATTAATCGTAAGACCCTCCAAAATGAAGGTCGATGTTGAATCTCCAAATTTTCTGGAAAGAATTCAAGGAGATATATGCGGGCCTATACACCCGACATGTGGACCATTCCGTTACTTCATGGTCTTAATTGACGCTTCTTCTAGATGGTCCCATGTTTGCTTGCTTTCTACTAGAAACGCGACTTTTGCGAGGCTACTTGCTCAAATTATAAGATTGCGAGCACATTTTCCCGATTATTCAATTAAGAAAATTCGTCTTGATAATCTTTGGCGAGTTTAGGTCTCGAGCATTTGATGAATATTGTATGTCCATTGGAGTTGATGTTGAACATTCTTGCTCATGTCCATACACAAAATGGCTTAGCGGAATCGTTTATTAAGCGACTTCAATTAATCGCCAGACCGCTACTTATGAGATCAAATCTCCCCACTTGACGGGGTCATGCCATTTTACATCTTTGCTGACATTGGTTCGTATAAGGCCAACGTCTTATCACCAATATTCTCCTTTGCAACTTGCCTTGATCGAAGCAGGATGTTTCTCACCTAAAAATTTTTGGTCTTTGTGCAAGTACCGATTTCGCCCCCTAACGTACCAAGATGGGTCCCCAACGAAGACTTGGAATTTATGTTGGGTATGATTCACCATCTATCATTCGATATCTTGAACCTTTAACGGGTGATTTACTTACGGCGAAATTCTGATTGTCATTTTGATGAAATAGCGTTTCCAATTTTGGGAGGAACAAAACTACATCCGGAAAGAAACATGATCTTTAGTGGAATGTGAAAACCCTTACTCACTTTGATTCTCGTAGTAATCAATGTGAACAAGAGGTCAAAAAGATCATTGATTTGCAAAGAATTGCTAGTCAAATCCCTGATGCATTTGTCGATACAATGAAAGTGACAAAATCTTATATACCATCGGCAAATGCTCCAGCGAAAATTGATGTCCCTGAAGGGCGACCTATACTAGCAAATGAATCTAAGACAACTTCGAAGCGTGGTCGACCAATTGGTTCCAAAGATTACGCACCTCGAAAAAGAAGAGGCGGGAAAAGAAACCAACAATTGAGAAAAAGGCTGACCGACCAATTGAAAATGTTGTAGTTCCCAAAGAACTACAAGTGTCCGAAAATAATGAGATTTCAATAAATTATCTGTCATCTCATATATTGTGGGAACGTGAATGTGTTGACATGGATGACATTTTAAGCCTTCAATATGGCTCTTGATATCATGAATGACGATCCTGAACCCACGATGCGTTAGTGATTGTCAAAATAGATCTGATTGGCCAAAATGGAAAGAAGCCATGCAGGCGGAATTAAATTCCTTAGAAAAAGCGTAAAGTGTTTGGGCGATGGTTCCAACTCACGCCAATATTATCCCGTTGGATATAAATGGGTCTTTGTAAGAAAGAGAAGCGAAAACAATGAAATTACGAGATATAAAGCAAGACTTGTAGCACAAGGTTTCTCTCAAAGACCAGGAATTGATTATGAGGAAAGCGTATTCTCCTGTAATGGACACTATCACATTTAGATTCTTAATAAGCTTATTGTATCCGAAAAACTTGATATGCGCCTCATGGATGTAATGCGGCATATCTATATGGATCACTTGTGATGATATATATATGAAAATCCCTGAAGGATTTACGATGCCAAGAGGCGAATGATATTCGTCCCAAAGAAATGTACTCTATCAAATTGCAAAGGTCACTCTCACTGATTGAAACAATGCAGGCGGATGTGGTACAACCGCCTTAGCGAATATCTGCTAAAGAGGGATATAAAAATGATAATGTTTGCCCTTGTGTTTTCATAAAGAAATCAAGCAATGGATTTGCAATTGTGGCAGTTTATGTTGATGATTTGAATCTAATTGGGACTCCTGAAGAGTTGAATAAAACTGCAAAATACTTGAAGAATGAGTTTGAGATGAAGGATTTGGGAAAGACAAAATTTTGTCTTGGTTTGCAAGTTGAACACTTCCCGAAGGATTGTTCGTTCACCAATCTACATTATCTGAGAAAAAGTTTTGAAAAGGTTTTACATGGATAAAGCATATCCATTGACATCACCTATGGTCGTTAGATCACTTGATATGAATAAAGATCCTTTTCGTCCACATGAAGATGGAGAAAAGATACTTGGTCCCGAAGTACCATATCTTAGTGCAATTGGTGCGTTAATGTATCTTGCAAATTGCACACGACCAGACATAGCTTTTACGTGAATCTTCTTGCAAGATATAGCTCTGCACTCCACTTTAAGGCATTGGAATGGTATTAAGCACATTCTAAGATATTTAAGAGGTTCCAGCGATATGGGACTCTTTTATTCAAGAAGATCTGGGTCTTCTTTAGTGGGATATCTGAGATCAGATATCTTTCCGATCCACATAAAGGCGGATCTCAAGCGAGGTTATGTGTTTACGAGGAGGAACCGCTATATCCTGGAGATCTACAAAGCAAACTTTGGCAAATGACATCCTCAAATTATCTTTGAGCTCATTGCGATTGATGAAGCAAGTCGAGAATGTGTTTGGTTTACGGGATATGACGCATCATATCCAAACATCCTGTGGATTAGCCTCAATAAAAGATGACCCGACAATAATGTACGAAGACAATGCTGCTTGTATTAAACAGCTCAAAGCAGGCTACATCAAAGGGGACAGGACAAAGCATATTTCACCAAAATTTTTCCATACACATGATCTTCAGAAAAGTGGCAACATTATAATTCAACAAATTCGCTCAAGTGACAATGTAGCCGACTTATTTACGAAGGCATTACCAACATGTACATTTAAGAAATTGATACATCAGATTGGAATGCGTCGGCTCAAGGATATTGTGTGACCAACATCAGGGGGAGTAGCTGTACTCTTTTTCCTTCGACCAGGTTTTATCCCATTGGGTTTTACTGGTAAGGTTTTAACGAGGCAGCCAATTAATACTCCTACAGTCACAATTAGGGGGAGCGATTGTACTCTTTTTCCTTCGATCAGGTTTTATCCCATTGGGTTTTACTGATAAAGGTTTTAACGAGGCAACGCAATATACCCCGCTATTGATTGTAAATGAGAGTTGATGAATAATGTAATAGTGAATAGTCGTTCAAGGAGTGTTGTGAACTAGGCACTGAGGAAACAAATATTATTTGTTTATTGATGTGAATGACTATTATGTCGCGATGAAATTATGTAATTACGATTGTCTTATTCAAGTTTCACTTATAAATAGAAACGATTATTAATGAAAATCATTCAGAAAATTCTCTCTCTCTAAATTCTCTCTATTTTTAAGAAGTTTTATAACAAATAGAACTTGTTTTCCTTATTTTTAAAAACACATTTTCCTACCAAAAAAAAAAAAAAAACACGCGCGCACACAATTTCCTTGTTTTCAATGGGTTGTTTTGAAAATGCAATTTAAAAAACGTGAAAGAAAACGCGTTGAAATAGTTTAAAAACAGCAAAGAGAACGCCACCTAAATCTTCTCCGAAACAATTGTTCAAAATAGTTTTTTCAATCAATGTGTGCTGAACGAATACAGTCAACCACAAATTAATTTAGCTAGCATACTCGCACCAGAGCGATAACAAATAGCATTGGGAGCATATCAAAACGAGTGAAGTAATCATATCACAATAAGCCTGACCCAATTAAAAAAGAACTTCAATATCCAGTTGGGTTCATAGACCCACGAGAAAAAGAAACAACCATAACTACATAAGAACAACTGTTCAAGCCGAAACAAGTAACAACTAAAGACACGGACTGAAGCCCTACAAGGCTGTCGCAGTGCCATTAACAAGGTGACCATAATTAAGGTAAAACTCGATTAGATCATAAGTAAGGTAAAACTCAATTAGATTTATATTAACTTTCGAGAATAATACAAGCACAACGTATTAATTTACAGAATTTTGAAGAAGGTCCATGTCTTCCACAAGACGCAGGTGTGGATCCTATGCTATTAGCAAGATTTCACCATTTGAACCTGTCAAAAAAAAGAGAAGACCAAAAGAACATTATTGACCATGTTTGTTTATGCATATAAGTAGATAACTATGTTTTGGAATAACCAACTATTTATTGCTTAAAGCAAGATTTCAGTAACTTATTTTGACAGAAATTTTAAATAAGTAACCTTTTACTTGCAAGGTTGCTTTCGTTTTCCTTCTTTTTGATATGATTAGCAAGGCATGTCATGATTATAAATTATCATGAAAACGAAGAGCAGAGCAAAGGAAATCACTTTGTTCAAAAATATCTGTAGCAAACTGAAGAAGTGAATCCATCTCTTCAGCCATCCTCGAGACTCTCTCAGCCTCCTTGACAGCTTCAGCTGCCACAAATGATTTGTTTTCAGCTTCTGCAATTCTGTATGCAGCAGAAACTGCGGCTTCTTCCACTGTATCCCCGAGAAACCCAATGCTCTGTGCTGGTCTGGGTCGAGGGTTCTGCTGCTTTGGGGCAGGGGTTTTCGTATGTAGCACCACATCAGTTTTTACTCTGTAGCAATTCTGAACCTGTTTTTCCAAAAAGATGAATATGAGAACATGAAACGTTTCTGTTTGTAGCTTAAATCTTTGGGGATTAACAGATTGTGTAACTCCCTAATTAAGATATCTGAGTAATTCACCTTTTCAAGTTTGTCCTGTTGCACAAGCCTTCTCAATCTACAACTCAATAGCCTTTTGAAATTTTGGGGTACCTCGTTTCTTTGCTGCAGAAATTATCACCGAAAACAGAATAAGAATCTTTCCTTCAATTCGAGCAAAACAAGAAAACCATAATGCAATCTGATAACAATGACGGGCCCAACAATTTTAAGAGTGTGCACAGAAGTATTGATAACTGTCAAGACCTATGCTCCTTACTAAGGTGTGAAAGGCATACGCAAAGATGGCATGTGTTTTGACATGGAATTCATTCAATTCAGAAAGAGTGACATTTGTTAACTTAGGAAAGATGAAGATTGTGGTAGTTACACTGCATGAGTAAAGGACAAAACTTCGATGCCGACCCAAACATAGGGCCGTGAAAGAGTCCAGTCTAAAACAAACTTATTCCCCTTCTTCCACTCCCAATGGGAAATCATTTAAAAATGCAGAAATTAACTAATGATTGTATGAATTTAACAGACCTCGATAAAATTAGCAATTGTGTTAGAATCAGATCCATTTGTCTCTTTAAGAGTCGAAAGTGCTTCATATATCATTGCATTGTACCTGAAAAAGAAAACAGTGTTGCCAAATATCAATGAACGATAAATAGACAATTAACTAATTGTAAATATTGAAGGGGAAAAACAAACTAGGAGGGAATCATATGACTTCAGAAATTGCAAAGAATTTGAGGTCACTTTTTATTAATTTATATATTTTCAATCTTCTCCTTCTTTCCTCCTTTCTTTTCATGGGTTCGAGAATAAGAAGTCTAGCCGTATTGACTACTCACCAAACAAATATATTAGACCACCAAGCTTTGGACGCAGATGTTTTATAAACAGTACCCAACCTCATCCAACCATACCATTGTCAGATCGCCAAAGCTACTTAGTGGACACCATGCTTACCGTTGAATTTCACTTTATTGTTTCATAGATAATCATGTCTTCAACCACACTGATCGAAAACTGATGATAAAATAACAGCCCAAAGACCAAAGTGTAGGTGGATATAGTACGAAAGTCAGGAATAGTTGAATCAACCTGACACCAGACTAAGAACTTGTTTTCTGGAGGTCGAAATTTGCCTCCAAATTGTATTGTTTCTCTAGGCTTATCAGGGGAATTAGAAAAGGCACGTTCTGTATGCTCACATAAAATACCATTCTGCTGCTTACGTAAAAATATAATAATAAATCATGACTGCTATCAAAGTTAGTAGTCTCTGTCAACAGTTCTTTGTTAAGCCGTTTGTCAAAGTCTTTTCTGTATTGACCATAAAGTCGCACAAAAGCGTCCTTGCAGAAAAGAAACAGGCATACACTTCTACTTGTCCAAGGCAGGCCACAGTCAGTTCACATGGCCGTGGTACCATCACCAAGCCAGTGACAACTGTTTAGGTAAGGTAGACTGAGAGTCTCAGAGAATTATGGAATACACTAGACTAATGCTTGAAAAGGTGACTTCTATAGCTGATTAGCCCACGTTAGGGTTAAAATTTTTATGAGAAGTAGGAGAGAGGATGAGTGGAGTTGCATGATGGAGATTTGTGTAGTACATATAGGTCCCACGAAATATATGGATGTGATCGGTTTGACCAAATTCAAATTTAGAAAGAATGGATAAAAATGTATAAAAATGTTAAAAAAATTCCATTCCTAACACGATTTAAATTCAGAAGTTCTAGAGTCATAATATCAAATTACTCTTCCAAGAAACATTCGATAAATGGGATCAAAATCATGATTGAATTATATATCACAAAGCACTCATTGACAGTTTATAGACACTTCAATACTCCAAAAGTGATAGTAAGAAAATATCATATCAGCGACTATAGGATGGAACATGGCATATACAAGATTCCCAGTCTTCCATGAAGATTCGAGACTTGACTGTTTATTGGATTTATTCTGTTTCCTCGTGACTTTCTTTTTGGGATCAGTTCTCACCTTCAGATAAAGACATGGATGCTAAAAAAAAAAAAAGGAAGCTAGAATCGTATTGCTATTGGCATGCAACTGGAGTTCAAAATAATGCAGCTAATTGAATGTTTTAATTTAAACATATCTGGGTTTTATTATGTATTCCCACAAGAATGCTTTAACAAATTTCTTGATCTACACTGCAATCAGCAGCCCTCAAACCTTCTCCAATGTCCTTAAAGGCTTTCAGTGGGGATGCAAATCGAGAGTTTCGTTGGAGCAACACTCCAACAAAACTCTAAAACCCAATCTTTTGAATGCAATTAGATAGATTATGGATGCTTTAGAATATCCAGTTATATGCTAAAGCAATCCAATCCTAGTTTTTACGGGTTCTGGAATTCCAACATATCAGCCTCGTCACAAGGTTTGCACTTTGCACTACAACATCTCACTATTGATCAAGAAAAAAGAGCAAAAAGCTTTGTTTTCTCCACTTTTGTTAGAAAATTATCACATCCCTGAAATTTAGTCATTTTGAAAATCATTGCAAAAAGATAGCACTGCCTAGTAGGATAAAACATCTGAAGTTCAATATCTAGCAGGGATGGAAAAATCAATTACCTTGCCGCATTGTTCCCTTCAGATAAGGGCTTAGAAGAATCTTCCATGACTACATCACTTGATACATTGTGTGACACTGGAGTCGTCAAAATAGAGGTGTTTGCACTGGGCAACTGAGGAGTAGGAGTGTCAGAAGCACTGGCCTTTGCCTTGGGTGTCTTTGATTTATCTCTTGATCCTAGGCCATTGGCAACACTTAGATTTCGCCATTTATCCTGTTAAATAAACAAAAACAGCAACACATTCAGCCTTGTAGGGTCATAGTTTACTCCTTTGTGGGCACAGAATGATTCAGCTCATCAAAGACCAAAGCTTTCTATGAATTAAATTCAACCCATTGACACAATATGGACATCAGGAAATCTGCTATCGGCTATACACAACATAATGGCTAAACCGTGTAAAAGAATTTGCACTTTAAATTAGATCAATAAATGTTGAAATTGTACCCCTGGAGCCCATGGGTATTATGCTTCCAGAAAAAAAAAAAAAAAAAAATTGATTCAATAACACTGAACACCGCAATTGAAACCATGTGTTATCAGAAATCGATCAAAGTGGAGCGTTGTTCGTCCAGTATCAAAACAGGCCGCCCTTAACAATAAACACGAATTCTAATTCGGCGACTAACATAAATTTATACAAAAAGTAATTGGATTACGTACAAATACTTTGTATATTTTGATACAAACAAAGACATGTGTTTATGATACCTTGAGATCAATGTTGGAGCGAGAACAGAGGAGATGATTGAATTCGGGGTCTCTCTGAATGTTCTTCCACTTCCCAGCACCGTGCTTCGCCACGCCGGCGCGCAGTGCTTCTTCTTCCTCCGAAGTCCATTTTTGTTTCGGATTCCCCATCGCCGCAGACTAAATTCTGTAAATCCTTCTGCTATTTTTGTTTTAGGGAAAGTTCGGAAACTACCGCGGCGCCGTTACTGATAGAGGACGACACTAGCAAAGCCTAATTCCTGTAGAGTTTGTTTGGCCGGACCTTGTTAAGCTTATGTTTGATGTCGATTATGGAAAGGGTACGGCTAAATGCACCCAGCCTTTTGCTGGGTGAACCCATTTTCCTAAACAACAAAAAAGCAAAGGAAAAAGACTGATATACCCGTTCCTCTCCTCTTTATCCCTCTCTTTTTTTTTTTTTTTTTCTACATGTTTGTTCGTTGTGAACATAACGAGCGGATGTAAGTTTATGTATATTTATAAATTTTGATGTGAAATAGGAAAGAGAATAAGTGAAATTAAATAGTGGAGATTTATGTAGTATAGGTAGGTCTCACAAGATATGTGGATGTGATTAGTTTAAAGTATAAAAATAATATGTAAAAATAGGTAAAGATGTGTAAAAAGTTAGAACCTAACACGCCCTATTGAACAAGCAAAAAGCTTGTTCGCTTTGTTCAGAGTGAACAAGTATTTTTAAAAATAAAAATAAAAATGAGTACTTTTATCTGATTTTTCATTGGTGGATGCAATTTTTTCAAATTTTTACAACCATTTTGGACGAATAATTTCAAAGTTTTTTATAACTAATTTGACGATGAATTTCAATTTTTTTGATGGTATAGTAATTGACTTTATTGTCCAATACAATTATTAAAAAAATCAAATTTTTTGTAACCACTTTATCGAGTAATTTCAAAATTTTTTTACTTTTTTTGCAACGTCTTTGACAATAAATTTCAAAATTTAGTTGATGAATTTTACCCGATTAGTATTAAATACAATTATTAAAAAATTTTAAAAATAATAGTACAAATTCTTTTTTTTTTTTGCTTTTTGGCTTGTTTGGCCCCTGTGGTTCGCCCCAAATGGGGCGAACAACTATCAGGTTGTTCGCTCCCAATGGGGGAAACTTTAAAAAAAAAAAAAAAGAAGAAGAAAAGAAAGAAAATGGTGTGAGGATAGGATGGGAAAGTGGTGAAAAATGGGTGTATTTAGAAAATGAGGTGCGTGTATTTAGCTGTGGCCTTATGGAAAGGGTGATTCTAAATGCACCCGGCCTTCGCTGAGTACACCCCAGTTTTTTACACGAAAATACCACAACAAAAAATTATCATTGTATTCCTTTTACGGACCCAATTATTTTATTTTATTTTATTTTTAAGGGATTTGGGTGCCCACTTGGGCGCTCGTTCCTATAGTAACAAATATTTGGACGAACATTGGATCCACTTTCAAATGTGATTAAAATATCTTCAGATTTCATTTTTTTGTATAAAAATTTGTTCAGATCTCATTTTTCAAAGAAAAATCTTCTTTTTTTTGCTTTACTTGCAAATTGCCTTGTGATTTGAAGGGTGATTCGGGTTGATTTTTAATAGTTTTTAAAAGTTTTTAATGTAAAGGAGGAGAGAGAATGAGTGGAGTTGAATGGTGGAGATTTATTGATGTGATGTGATATGTAGGTATGATTGATTTATGATAAAGAAAGAATGTATAAAAAGTTGGAAAAAAGTGATAAAATTTTGAAAAAGTAGTTGCGAATCAGGCTTTTGATGATCTTCTTCTTTGTTGGTTTCCTTTTTTGCTCCACCAAGGAACAAAACGAAGGTGATGACTTCTTTTCCATATTTTTCTTTTTTTGGGGGTGGTTTTGGAGGGTTATAAAATAAGTGGAGAGAGATAAAAGAAAATTGGGTGGGTATAATTAGTAAAATGGGTGTAGTTAGTAAATGAAGGGGGATGTGTTTAGAATCACACCCTTATAAAAAAGTTATTTATTTATTTGAAAGATGGAAATTTTAAATTTTAGACGTGGGTTCACAAGTAAAAATTAAGTATTAAAAAATAATAAAAAATTATTTTTAATATATGAGTAGTTTAAAATATTATTGAGATTAGCCTTGGTTTGTATTAACTTTTTGTTACTTAAAAATTAACTTATGTCAAACATTAATATTAATGATATATTTCACATCTTTATTCATTATTATTTATGCTTTTTTTTTCCACCACTATCAACTTAAAAATTTTGGCGCTTTGAGAGTGGGGAAGGCCCTAAGACCTACAGGCTATAGATTTCAAGTTTGATTTTTCACAGGGGTTTTTACTACTCCATCTCAAGTTTGATTTTTCACAGGGGTTTTTACTACTCCAGTAGTGGGTTTGCTTATCCCGGGAATGTTATGTTAAGAGCGTTGGGAAACGCTGGGAGAAAAAATGTGAGAGAGATGTGGGTGAGGGCCCCCCGACCCCACCGCATTCAGGGGGGCCTGCAAGTGGGTTGTGAGTAGCTGGGAGAAATGCTGGGAGAATAACGCTGGGAATATAACATTTTCGTTGCTTATCCTGTGTGTCATCTTTTTCCTTCTTGTGTGGTGTATGCTAGATTTTATTGCACTGTTCTTCAGTAGGAAAATATTTATAGGTGCCTGAAACATAGTATTATAATGTGTGTATTTACTGTTTTGATTTTTAAAAAGTTAAGTCTTTGTTCATGTTAATTTTAATTTATTTAAAAATTAATTTCTACGAGACATACAAATAGCGGTCTCAACTACATATGAACATCATCAAACATTACCTTCCTTACCAAAAAACAAGTAACAAGTATAATTGTGAATACAAAAGTTGAACACATTTCCATTGTGATTTAATTTTTTGTAAATAATATATACAACTTTAATTTTAACTTCTAAAATAATTTATTTTGGTCCACAATTGAAGAAATTGACATGTTTGGTTCAATTAAATAAAATACTACCTCCGTCCTATAAATATAGTCCACTACTCCTTTTTCGTCCGTCCCAAAATATAGGCCACGTTCATTTTAAAGATGTAGTTAAAATATTAGTTATCTTATATACCCTCATTTAACGTATATTATTATTACTAAAATATATTAGTTGAAATGAAGCATCCAATAAATGAAATAACATATTAGGAAAATAAGCTTAAGTCTTATTTTTCCAACACCATTAACTGAATTTTTCTTAATCTTTGTGAAATTGAAAGTGAACTATATTCATGGGACGGAGGTAGCAGTTGTCATCAATTATTTATTTATTTTTAAATATTAGCTAGTGTTTCTAACTTTGCATAACCAATGGGTCTCCAATTTGCACTGCGTCATTACTTTCCAGTACATTTTAGTTGATTCGAACTATCTTCGAGTACTGCCGATTGGTGGAGGATTTTCAAAAAAAATGTTATTGATATGGGTGAATCGTGAAATTTGTGACTTTGTTATGGAAGGCAAATGGAGTTGCTTATACCATTACTATTTACTGTGTTGATTGTTCTTCTTTGTTTTTATGAAGGTTAACCTTTTGTGATATTAATTACTCCATCCGTTATATAAAGATAGACTTATTTTCCTTTTTCATCCGCTTCAAAATATATATCACTTTTTATTTATATCTAATTAATTTTTTATTTTTCCTATTATACCCTTATTTAATGAATATTTTTATTATTAAAGTATGTTATTATCATTTAATGCACGGGAATATATGGGTATGTTATTATCATTTACTATTGGGGAATATATAAAAATACAACTAAAATTTCTTTTTCCAACAATATGAATTACGATTTCTTAATCCTTGTGAAAGTTAAACCAAACGTATCTTTATGTGACGGAGGGAATAATAAAGCGCAATTTCAATTTACGATTTTGATCAATTCCCCACATATGGACACACTACTACACATGGACGGAGGAGCGACGCGTGGAGAGGGCATATAACACCAATCAATTTATGTGTAGGTATCTTAGTGTACCCACAAAATGGGCAAGGGATTGGAACCGGCGTGGGGTGTTGTTGTCACCGATATTGGACATATCCACCCAAACGGGCAAGTCATACCATCCATGCTGATTTGAGATATTATAAAATCAACATTGCCGACCAAGAAAAGGATGGTCCGGGGATGATGCCACGCCTTTTAATGAAGACACAACATAACACGCCAACGGAAGAAAAATTGGCCTTATTTGAATTTCGTGAAAGAATGAATGAGGATTGAGGACATGAATTGTGGAATTTCTAAAATGCTGTTTTATTGAATAGAGACATCGTCTTCATCACTCCATCTTCATTTTCATCCCCGGTTTAGCGTATATTCGTGTATACTTGTTTTGGCCTAAAATTTGACTAAAAATGAATTTTTGGGATAGATAATAGTGGAGACCGCGAGAGGTGTAGATAATAATGGGTGATGCTGTGAGATGTGTGATTGATATTAATGTTTGATTTTGACATTTAGTAGTAGGTGATTTTTAGGTAAAAAAAAAGATGATACGAACACACGTTTAATCAAGTAATTAACAACTTAAGGATTAATTTTTTCTGTTCCATCAATAACATAATCATATAGAAAATTTACTTTAAAAAGTTTTTTCGTTAAATGAAACTCGATATCTTTAATACAATTATTATAACTCCAATATTGTGAGTTCATTCTTTGTTATAAAAGTATAGAAATAATAGAGAGTTTAGAGAGAATGAATTAAATTCAGGAATGAATTTAGTTAATAATGGCTGTTATAGGGAAAGCTTGAATTGATAGTCGTAATTCGTAATTTCATCAGACATAATAGTCATTCCATCAATAAACAAATAATATTTGTTTCCCTCAGTGCCTCGTTCACAACACTCCCCCTTGAATGATTATTCACATTATTCATCAACTCTCATTTACAATCAATAGCGAGGGTATATTCGCGTTGCCTCGTTAAAACCTTGCCAGTAAACCAATGAAACTAGCGGATTGTGGAAAGTTTAGAATGGTCATATCTTGTTTAAGTCGAAATATTTCTCCCCACGATGTCGATCACCAATATAGAATGCGTCTTGCTCGTTAAAACCTTGTCGAAAACCCGATTGGGAAAAAAACGTCGAAGGAAAAAGAATGAACGATTACTCCAATCGATTTCATATCTTGAGGAGATATCCTTACTTACAGAGATTTCAATATCATCATTGTTTGGATCTAAAACATTGTCTCTATTATAACTTGATCCAATATATACCTTTGTGTTGATTTCTCTTGTAGTCCTCGATATACCATGAATATGCCTCGTTAAAACCTTATTAGGAAAAACCCAGGTGGGAAAAATCCTAATGAAGGAAAAAGAGTACATTATTCATGTGAATCATGCTAATGTTGCCTCATTAAAAACCTTGCTGGAAAACCCAATGGGATAAAAAACCGGTCGAGGGAAAAAAGAGTGCAAGCGTATTTTATCTGAAGTATCTTTATGAGCATTTCAAAATCTTTCATAGATTTGTATGAGTATCATATACATTGGTTCATACTCTTCATTTATCTCCACGTGAATGGAATTTTAGATGCTATACAATATCATGTTATATTGATGCATATATCACGATCAACGATTTAGATCTCATTTTCTCACTATATCAAGATATATACCTAAATCTCTTACGGAATTTCATATTAGTGAGATTAGTTGCTCATTTAAAAACCTTGTTTGAAGAAAAAACCTTTGGGACAAAACATCAATCAAGGAAAAGAAATCGGCATATGAATTTCTCAGCAATATCAATGTAGATATTTTGGCCGTTGTATGCTGATACAATAATACATTTGAAACCTCTTCAAGAGTTTCATTCTCATTTCTCATTAAACCGGTGCATGAACACTTTAATCATAAGGGCATATATTTCGGCATCAACATTTTTCGATGAATTTTAATATCCTCACTATTATTGATAGTATGTAGCTATCTTTTCATAGTGTGTATTATCACTTTCAATTTTATTTCTTTCCCCATATCGACATAACTTATCGAGATATCTCATTATCAATCCTCTTGTGGGATTACACAATATAGTTATGTCTATATACTCTTCAAAGTATATACCTCAGTTAATAAGACCATCTTTAATAATTTCTTCGATATATATGATTGAAATATCATATGCTCAATGACTTACGCGTCTTAACTTATCAGCATCTTGAATGATATATGTGATTGTTCATAACATCTTTTATGCATCTTTGAACTTCAAGTTCATATTTTAATTGTGAGGATATAGTATGATGCATTTCATATCATTTTCAACCTTTAATACTCCCCCCTCACATGCTAAGAAAATTTAGAACACTAAAACTCATATATATTTTTATCATTCAGCCTTAATATGAGAATTTATATAGTTTTGCATTCTATTCTCGATATTGGCAATTTATTGGAGGACTTTAAATAATTTTGCCACATAATATCCCACTTGTATCGCATACTCAATCCTTGAGATTTATTCAAGTATTGGGATATACATTTACTAGCTCTATCATTAAATCTGAAATCATGCTCATCTAGTGAGCAAATATTTAAATAAATTTCAAATTGAATCATATACACATGTGACTATCTAGTGGATCCATATCATAATATCTAGTAGTCATGGAGGATGAGTGGGCCCATATTTCTCATCATTTATTCCGGATATATTTGGGATTTATTCCCAATATTGGCTAATGATTTCATCATTTATCGAGAACAATCATTGAAAAATTCTTTTAATTCTTCACTTGAAATATTGATTTCAATAATTATTTAAGCCGGGATGGTCGTCAGGATTACGCAAACAAGTATTATTGAACTTTTAGTTGATGAAAATTCTTATATCGATTTCACTAGTATACGTATAGTGCTCAACATGATTTATTACTTTTATCATATGTATAGCTCACCCGACATATTCCATCATGTTTCGGTAGCATTATTACACACATCCTTTGTTCAGCGTGGAATCTTAGCTTTATCGCTTCATGTTTCAATCTTTGTTCCAGCAGACCTTACCTCCATCTAGCGTTTATAAATTATTCGGGCACTTTACGGTATTCACCATAATAATGGTCCATATATAATAATGGATAATTTGCTCTCAAATCTTGAAAATACTATCCATCACTCTGAGTCAAAATCACTAAAAAGGATTTATCAGTAGGCTTGAAAGGTTGAGGATGCTAATGAATAAGGGCATCGGAGATGTTGATGTTTAATTGAAGCAAGGTTCGATTATCACAGTGAGGTTTGATTCCTTCTAAATACATGCTTGGTATGGGTAAAAGTAGTTTTCAAGAAGCGGAGCAAAAGATTAGGAGGATGCTACAGAATTGTGCTCGGTGGGACATGTGACCTTCGATGTAAATCTGTGGGATCTTGTCAGAAAGCAGAAGATAAAATAGCATTCATTAAAGATGGATTGAGTAAGGAGCTTTGGATGATATTGACAGGCTCTTGAGACGTATCTAGTGGATACGTACAAGGTGAGCTAATGGCCTTATGGGCCAAATTCGAGATCAACAAATGCGTTACAGTCTTGAAAAACTTACTTTAGAAGATCACTGTTTGTAAATTTAGTAGAAAAATTTAGTATAATGATTTTCCCATATTTATGTAGAAAGCTTGGTGTAATAACAAAGATCAATATATTTCTTTTATTTGTAAATATCGTTTTTCAATTTTAAGATATATATATGTATATATATATTATTTTTCAATCAAAGCAATTATATGTCATGTCACTAAAATTTTTACGCCTTTTTTCTCTTTCGATATTTGTCAAAAAGTAAATAGTGCAATCAATTATTAGTTTGAAATTTTTCTTTAAATAGAGGGATTCATATATCTCTCATGTTCATACATTAAAGTATAGTGCAAAAAGAGAGATAGGAGTAGAGATGGATATGGAGATTTTAGGAATACTCATACAAGTCGACCTTTCGCCATATTAAAGCCAGTATGTATTCTTGGTGGATCTAAATTGGTAGGCCATATCCAATATGTGGATATGGCAAGCTATAAAAAGTTAGGGAGACAAGAAATCAATACTATTATATGGAGGAACCAACAACAAACTTTTAGCTAGACTTATATGATCATCATGGGGAATAAGAGTTTGAGTGTAATACCTTTCCATTTAGTTGGATCTAATACTTTCGGGTGGAGCAGTTCTACCATGGGTCGGCCGGGGTTGGTGCTACAAGCGCAATCCATCCACAGCTGCATGATGTATATGATGAATAATAGTGATGCTTTCATTGTCCTTCAGTGACTGCCACTGGAGGAAATATTCAATATAGCGCCGTTGTACGATGGAACTTTCATGTCAAACCAATAGGTTTGTTGAATATTAACAATTTCTTTGATGGCTTACTAGCGTTCATAGATCGAGTGTAGATAATAAGTTTATCTCTCATTTAGCGAGAAAAATACTTATTTACGCTAGTAATGCATTGATGAACTACTCATCAAATTTCATGCATATGTTCAAGAATCTGTGGAAGCCAGATCCGGTCATCGGTCACGATTACGGTGTCAGCGAAAAGAAATTCGGATCCTTTAAATATCTCATTATGAACCACGATGTTGAGGGTGGTAGAATGCAGTATTTATCTCTCAAAGCGCACCTTCATTTATGGGTTCAATATGTATTTTCTTTTAGCATTTTTATATTTTCAGTGTCTATTGCCATCTTTGATATTCTCGATATATGTTACGTTGTTTTTGTCTTATACGGAGTAATAATATCATATTGGCTTTATTCAAATACAATCTAGTGATTATGCTTTTTCAAAGAGCATTTTTATTCTCATATTAATACAATCTCATATCATCGATGAGATTACTTCATATAATCTTTCCATCGCGATATATTTTCTTTGATTTATCAACATGGGATCTATTGAGCATTTTACTTTCATCTATTTATCCAATGGTAACTTGGTACCACTTAATTTCTCCATCAATATTCAATAGGCGTGGAAAGTGAACATTCCTTTATTAAATGCTTCTTTAAGAGCATTTCTCATCATATCAATATACTAATCTCATAATGAGATTTTCACCACAGTATATTTTCTTTCTCTTTTTATCACAATGGGATTCTTTGATAAATTCACTTCATCAATCATCTGACGGTAAATTTGTGACACTTGCTCAAATCTCTTCTTTTAATATCAATAGAATATTCATATCGAACATATATAAATCGTTATCAATTGTGGGGTTTAATTCAACCACATTTGTAATAAGCATTAAATAACGTGTGGTATAACCCACCACATTGAAAATATGCATACCAATGCGTGTGATATAACTCACCACATTGAAATATCTAAAATTTAAAGTGTAAATTTAAAGTGCAGAAATTAAATTTCACTCCAATAGGTGGTCGAACCTACCTTATGGAAATTATTGCAATAAATATAAATTTACGAATTTAAGTGCGAGAATACATAATGATTAACTACTTCTTGAGTAGGATCTTGCTTTAGTAGAAGAGTATACCCATCACTTAGCATATAAATTGCATAAATATATAAAACCTTACATTAGGTGATGGTTGAACCCATCATCGGTAGGAGGTATTGCGTTTAAATTGCGTAAATAAAGTGAGAATTAAATATTGAGCTGTTTCTACGGAGCGATTTGTTCTTCTAGAACAAATTCTCATTCTTCTACAAGAGCTCACTTATCCTTTTTAGAATAAGTATATTATGTATTTAAACTCTTGGAGTTAAAATAATATTAGATCTTTTAAGCTCAAATGGACTTCGTAATTAATGGATTTAAATTTCTTGGGAATATTCTATCCATTTTTGTTTATTAATGCGTCAAAGTAAGCGGCCCAGGAGAATTGAACGATCGTCTGCACTGCTTCTGATTAAGTGGCGGTGCGCTTTGGCGAGTCTTGTCTTACACATATTTCTTTATAAAATATTAATACATATAAATTTGCCCAACGCTACCGATTCTTGCAGTGGCCAGTCTTGCTAACGAAATGCGTGGCATTACACATATTTCTTTATAAAATTGTAATAGTATAAGGATTAATACGTAAATATTCACAAGTCCAGGAGAACCCTTTGTAACTTTTTTCAAAGTTGGAGTGCTTGATTTGTAAATTTTGAAAGTTTACCTTATCAATATTGGTGTCAAATCGAAGATCTCGTTAAATCGAGTATAATGGAGTCGAAAATTTGATTTTGATAATGTAATGCTCCCTTTATATCTCGAGAAAGCAGAATGTTATAGTTTAATATATTATTATATTATAAAATAATAATATATATACCTTTCGTCCTTTTACGATTTTCCTTCTGCCGAATTCGTTTCTGCGTATTTACGGATTAGGAATTAAAGATATGAAGTAACTTGATTGTGATTTGTAGTACTTTCTGGTTTCAATTACTGATTGAAGAAGATCGTGTAGGAAGTTTATTAAAAAAACAATTCGTTATTTGAGAAATGTTTAATCAGGTTTACGATCTGAGAGGATCGTCGTTAAATGCACTTTAGAATCTCCATGCTATTACTTCAATTTAGAGGCTACGTCTTGCGTGTTATAAAGTATAGAAATAATAGAGTTTAGAGAATGAATTAGGAATTCGGGAATGAATTCGTTAATAAGCTGAGCGCATTTATAGGAAGCTTGAATTAAGCGCGATCGTAATTCACGTAATTTAAATGAGGGCATAATGATCGTTCAGCGTCGATAAACAAATAATATTTGTTTCCCTCGGGTGCCTCGTTCACAACAATTCTTACTCAATTTAAAAGATGTACCAATCGGGACAATTTTTTCTAACCATAGTCATGGGCAAGCATTATTGATGAAAATGTGAAAGAGAGAAAAACATCGTTTTGTCCAAAAGTATGAAAATACCATGTGCTGGAATTATTTCAATAATTGTTGCTTAATAATTAAATAATGGAGCGACCCAGGATCCACTCAGTGATTGGATTAATAAGATATTATTATACTATTATAATATCAACAATGACTTGAAAAAAGTAAATTTTGAATAATTTTAAATAAGTTATCTTTTCGACTTTGATTAAATTCTCGGCTTGGAGATGGAATTTCTGTACATGTGTACTGGGTAGTCTGCAATTGTCACCAGGAAATGATAACGAGTGAGATTTGATTTATTTGTTGTACAGAGATTTGATTTCTTTTAATGTAGAAAAGTTGTTTAAATTAAATTGAGTCGTTCTTGAAATATAATAGATAAAAGAAAAAGAAAAAAAAAAAAGAGATTTCTATTATGTTATACAATGCTAAAAATCTGTAGAAAATTTTATGACCGTGCAATCGGCCATTTTAAAATTATGCGATCGCATGGTAGAAAAATAAAAAAAACTAGCAAAAGCACCTGTTTATCATTCGGGTTGTGTTTTTTCACCTTGGACACATCTTTTTGGGCAAGAGACATTATTTTTCGTGGCAATTATTCAACCTCTATAAGTAAGGAGTTGAACCGAGCTAATTTTTATTATAAAAATATTGAGATTATGTTCCAATTCTTCCAAAATACTCAAAACTCAAAGTGTCTTTCAAGTTCATCAAATTTGCATTTTTGCTTGATGTAAGCTTGAGTAAAAGGCTTGAAAAATCCTTGAAGATTGTTGCTTTTGGGTTTGATAGCCAACCTCAAAGACAAGATGGAGGCAATAATTGCCTTCGGTTTCGGACAATGATCTCAAATTGTAATTCGTATGGGCCCAGTGGGACAACCAAACTTCATACAAATAAAGACGAAATTAGGCAAAAAATTGTTTTTAAACTTGCATTTTCAAAAATCAAGTGAAACAGAAATATTTCCAAAAATCAAGTGCGCACAATCAGTGCAATCACACACATCGTAACATTAGGGGCAATCACCCAGTTAAATTTGAGTGACACCCAAATTCCTACCGGACGAGCTCCAATGTTATTTTTTTTCATAATAATATAATTTTTTTAAATCCATTACATAGTGTAATGGTCTTTGTAACACATTACATAGAATGTGTAATGGATTACATAGAGTTTGTGATGGTGTATAATTACAGAGAGTTTGTAACTCGATTGTACTAAGAAACAAGTTTAGTTCATTAGTGTTTTATGTTTTGACATAGAATTCGCATACATTACCCATTTTGGATCCATAATATATGCTTTCCATATTTTTCTACGAGTTGGATGCAAAGCAACTGATAATATTGCTTTTTAGAATTTTTAGCTTCCGCTTGTTAGTTATTAGTAATTCTTTTTTTTTTTTTTTAGGAAAAAATTGTACTTGGCAATTAAGGTTAGTAACAGGGTAGATTCGGGCACGAATCAGCCAATCCCAAACGCACTCCCCATGCATTTTCCTGCCCCATTTCCATCCTATGCACCAACAAAGGGGGAAGGTAGGGGTCGCAGGACGATTATGATCCATCTGTCGCTCGTTTGGCTAACTTGTTTATTATTATTATTTTAAAGGAATTGAATTTTCTCTTTTCTTTTTCTCTTCACCCCTTGTTAAAAGCTTAATCCTACATAATTGTATAAGTCATCACAAGTGGTAAGGCGATTACCCGGATTGTACCTGGCAGTAAAAATTTGGACAAAACTGACCTCTCAGTGATAGCGGATTATTGCTGGATCGCCCACACATATCGAGGTTCCTGATTTGCAAAACTTGATTTTTGTAATTAAATTGAGTTCACATTACTTTTTAACTATACATTTTTTATTTTTATTGACGTGTAAAAATCCTGCAAATGAATGTGTTTTTATTTACATGGACCTAAGTCAGCCAACACGATGAGCAGGTGAGCATCTCGCCGGCAAACCGGCAATGGGCAGACTTTTAAAAGATGGGCTAATACCTTCCTCGTCGATAGGCAGGTCGAACAGGCCCGCTAATCAAAATTGACATCTCTATTATCATCTCAACGTTGTGTAAATTTTTTTCTCTGAATAACTGTGTGTAAACCTTTTCAATAATAATTCGGACAATACAAAGTAATATTTATCGTTGCAAAAATATCAAGCCTCTAAAGATCATTTATTTATTCAACTAGAATCAAACCAAAACATTGAATCCACGAGAAGGACAGACTCTCAAAATGACAAACACGAAATTCGACTTGGGTATTTATTTCACAGTACAATACTAATAAATGTCTATAAATAGAAAAAGAACAAATGGTGTCAGATACACAGTCATACACCGAATAGATGACCAAACGGCAGATCTGCCCACCCACCCATTTGGTTTTACAATGAAGAAAAAGATCTTTCTCCCTAACGTGGCACAAATATACGCGGCTAGGATCCACGATATTCAAGACGCCAAATATTCAGCACAGAAAAAAAAAGAAATAAAAATCAAATCTTTTGATTTTGAAGAAAAATCCCATTAGCTCACCGAAAGAGACGATTCAGCAGAGGCCCTCATCGTATAAGCTTGGGACACTTGTCTCGACACATGATTGTTCTGTGGGACCCACTTGTCAGAATTTTAATGCAGTTTGTTCTCGCTTCCGTTTCATTGAAATGCCTTTTTTGAGTTTTTCTTTGAACAGAGTATTCTGTAGTTGACACCTACTTGTTTATGTTTCTTTTGGAGTCTTAAAGAAAGGAACCCTCGGGGTATAGGTGTCAATAAAGCACTGTTTGAGAACGGTAAGCAACTTTCTTCCTTGTATTATTGACTCATTTTTATATTAATTTCCTTTTCTCCGTCAGACTGATTGAAATATGAGACGTCTTGCAGATATTCTGAGGGCTAAAAATCAAGATTTCAACATTTCCAATTTCTGGCTTCTCTAATGACTTGTAAGCTTCTTCTTTCTGATTCTTGTTTTATTTGCTGGATTTCTGATTGTAAGGAATTAGATTGTTCTTTTTACTGTTTTACAGACTTAAATTGGAAATTTTGATTCAATTTCCCTTGTTTTGTCGATCTCCCCTTTAAAGGTTCCATTCCTCCTTGGCATTTTTTAGTCTTTACCATGAGGATTTATGTTGTTGTGTTGTTATTATCTATTCTCCTGACTTCTTGGAATCATTATGTTGAATTGGGATCAAGGTTAAACTTCTTTATTGAGGCTTACCCTGTTAGCAAATCAATTCAGTTGTGAACTAAAATTAGATTCTTTGAAAATGAGTAGTGGAGATTTGTGTAGTACACCCAAGTTGGGTGGGTGATTAGTGTGACCAAATTTTATTTTGAAATTGAATTAATTTGCTGACCTCTAGAGGTGAAATTATTTAGGGGCATGAGCTGACAACCTTTGTTGGATCAGAGCAAGCAATGACTAAGCTGCCTTTGGTGCCTCCTGAAAATAGAGGTATTAATGGCATAGGTATAAAGTCTATTTATGATGAATTTCAAGAAGACGAGTGTAATTTGTCAATGAGGACTAGGAAAAACTGTGATCAATTTCGGGATGTGATAACTTCTCAATATGTCTCTAGTGGCACGAGCAGCTTGTGCACTCATGAAACACCAATTCTTGAAGCTACTCTAGACGAGAATGGTGGTGTTGCTCATGGGATGAAGAAAATTGTCTCATGGGAGTCAAACATGAAGTTAGAGGTGGTCAATGACCTTGTTCCTATAGAAGAAAACCATGAGGCTAGAGTGATTGATGCGCCTAAAAGAACATTCTCAGCATCAATTCTTGAGGTTCCCGAGGAAGTCAAGACGAGTTTGACCTCTCCTCCTCTTTGGGGATTCATGTCCATCCGTGGAAGGCGGAAGGAGATGGAAGATACCGTTGTCGTGTTGCCTCGGTTCCTGAGTGTCCCTCCTCGACTATTGACCGATAGACCAATCACTAACATCAAACATCAAGATGTAAAAGCCCATTTCTTTGGAGTCTATGATGGTCACGGGGGTAGACAGGTCGATATCCCTTCTTCAGTTGTCAATGATTATATATGCTTTATAGTCTTGATCTCCCACCCACCAATTGATATTTTAACCACCTGTCAATGTAATTTTCTTGACAGTAAAGAATAATTTTTAAAATCCCACGCACGAGTGGGTGAGAGATCAAGATTTTTTTTTTTTTTTTTTGAATTTTATCACGCCTTTCACCTTTCACCTTTCACATGTTAATATGTCTCTGTGTACGCATAGGTTGCTGAATATTGTCGCGAACGGGTTCATCTAGCCTTAGCTGAGGAGATTGAATTTGTGAAAGAAAATGTGCAAAGCGGGATTAATGATTGTGATAGGGAGGAGGAGTGGATGAAGGTATTCTTGAGTTGTTTTCGTAAAGTTGATGATGAGGTTGGAGGATTTCAAGGAGGAGATGGTGAAATTGTGATGGTCGAACCTATTGCTCCCGAGGCTGTTGGATCTACGGCCGTGGTTGCAATTGTTTGTCCAACCCATATCATCGTTGCGAATTGTGGTGATTCAAGGGCAGTCCTTTGTAGAGGGAAAGCGCCCATGCCTTTGTCCATAGACCATAAGGTGAGTATACTGTGTGTAGAATATTATTCTTTGTTATATTTAAAATTTTCAGGTGAAAATGAATTCAGAACTCAACAATATGTTGAAACGGCATGTAAACTTTTAGATTAGTAGTCGAACAATTACACAATAGCGCAAAGACGGGATTGTGCTTGTAGAATACTGTATTAAATCATTTCAGAAAAATCTTTAATTTCCTTTCTATGGCTACTCTTGCTTTCAGCCAAGTAGAGAAGATGAATTCATGAGGATTGAGGCCGCTGGAGGCAAGGTCATTAATTGGGACGGTTATCGTGTTTCGGCCCTTCTTGCCGTGTCAAGGTCTATAGGTATGTCTATATCCTTAATGCTAAGTATCTTGCTATTAGTTCTCACTGAAGAACAGTGTTACCTTTCAAAATATCATGCCGTATGTATTACCAGTATTCCCATTGTAATTCTTAATTTGTCATCACCATATATGTTGTAGGGGATAGATTCCTTCGACCCTACGTGATAGCAGATCCCGAGATCATGTTCATCCCTCGAGCAAAAGAAGACGACTGCCTTATTCTAGCCACAGATGGGTTATGGGATGTTGTGACAAACGAGGAGGCCTGTGATTTGGCTCGAAGAAGAATTCTACTGTGGCACAAGAAGAACGGGCCTGGCCTGTCTAAAGAGCAAGGCCAGGAGGTTGATCCTGCGGCTCAGGACGCAGCAGAGTACCTCTCGAAGCTTGCATTTCAGAGGGGAAGTAGAGATAATATCTCTGTAATCGTCGTGGATTTGAAAGCCCAGAGGAAGTTAAAGAAGAAGAGCTAGGGTAATTGGCCCTTGCTGTTATTTCCTTTTCTTTTCGACTTGAGAATGGCTGAAAATCTCTTTCAGTCGACATAGTTTTATTGTGTTTCGAAGTTTAGCTTCAGATTCTGCAGGCTAACTTTGTAGACAGATGGTTATTGATATATCTTAATCGCTCGTGTTAGAGCTCAAGTGTGATGCTCAGTTACTTTCTGATTGTATTTCTCTGCTTTTATACTGCTGAAAATTCTCCTCCTTGAGATTTCAGACCCGATAGGAATGTTCTAAGCCCAATGGTTACAAACCCAACTTGTATATGGGCCCAAAAACAGCAACGGGTCGACAATGGTAGAGAGATTTATGTTAATGTTAGTATTATTATTATTATTATTCATTATGGTATTTTTTATAAGTTAGGTATTGTTGACATGTATATATATAGCTTTGTAAACCCTACTTAATGTTCTAGTCTTGAATGAAGTTGTTTTGTTTTCTCCCTTCTTTCTCTTCTCTTCTCATCTACTCTCTAAGTATACGAATACTATTGATTGTTTCACATGGTATCGAGCATTTGGTAGTATGTTGGCGTTAGGATTCTTGAATTCACGCTGCGAAAAACCCTAAGCCGCCTTGAATTTCTTCTCTAGCCGAGACTTTGACTCAAGATTCGAACCACTTCGGCAACCTTTTGACAAACCAAGACCATATTAGGTGCCCAAGCGTCCAGTCTTTCTTCCGTGGCGGCGTGTATCACCAGCGCCACTTGCAGATCGGACTTCTTGGCGGCAGCAGGCGGCGCGTGGAAGGCGCGTGGGGCATCGTCAAAGTGGAGTTCTTTTCATGGTTGTGATCTTCTCTCTAGTTTCTAAATCATTGCTCAATTTGGCGTTTGGTGTTCGGATCGCGTTGCGATACATGAATTCTGATCAGTAATGGTATTACCATCGGGATTTGGGCTCTTTGTTGCAGATCCGATTACAGCAGCCGTGTAATTGCATTACAGGGTTTGGTTTGGATTACAGATGCTGTGTAATTGGATTACAGGGTTTGTTTAGGATTACAGATTCTGTGTAATTACATTACGGGGTTTGTAATTGGGATTACAGCTGCTGTGTAATTGCATTACGGGGTTTGTAATTGGATTACAGGGGTTTGTAATTGCATTCACGTGTTCTCTCTTGTTATGGCGTCCGATGATTCTCTCAAGCGTTAGGTGTTGATTGAATGGAAAGAATTATTTCCATTGGAATCATGTAATGAAGCACTTTTGAAGGGCAATAAGCTATGGGGTTATGTTAGTGACATGCGGTTGTCAAACCCGAAGTAATCTTGATGATGATTATGATACAGCGATAGACAATTGGGATGCAAACAATTCGAAAATTCTTACATGGGTCCAATAGTGCATTGATCATAGTATAGGGGTCTGATTGGCAAAGTATGAGACGGCGAAGGAAGTTTGGGACCATTTACAAAAGCGTACACTAAGACTAATTTTGCAAAGCGCTATCGGTTGGAAAATGATATTCGGGCATTGCAACAAAAAAGAATATATGGGCGTTAAGGTTTATACGGCTATGGCGGCAATTTGGGATGAGTTGGCTCTCTTGAACTGCGGGGTTAAAGAACTCGATGATTATATTACCTATAGAGAGGAGCAACGCGATTAGTGCGGTTCTTGATGGCATTGCGTAGTGATTTTGAGGGACTCGAGGCTCTATTTTACATCGCTCTCCTCTCCCATCTGTGGACTCGTTGTTAGTGAGGTCAAGTTGGTTGAGAGACTCGATTGAGGTCTCTTTCCAGAGGTGTCTTTACCTCATTCGGGGACTTGATATTGTTTGTATCTTCTCATAAAGCAGAGCAAGGGGCATGCTAAGGTTCCATATGATACGTGTAGCTTTAGAAGCAAAGGACATTGGAGGCTCAATGTCCTAAGTTGTTTAAAGCAACAATCCTCGCCGTAAATCCTGCAGTTTCTCGTCCATGCCAATATAATGGCAAATTGGTATTGCCATCGGCCAACTCTTCTATGCTTGGACCACCACCGTCGTCGATTCTCCATTATGCGATCTTAGTGGCGGTTGAAGTTCTTAGCCACCTGACCGCGTGCCATGTCGACATCGCATGCGGGTTTGTCATCACATAATCGATCGGTACACATGCATCGTCGTAGGGTGTTCCATCTCCTTCTCCTATGCCGTCTCCATCATCATCTCGGTGAGGATCGCCATCTCCACCACCACCACCCCCACCTTTCGATATCCACCCCGTGTCCAGTAAGTCCTCAATTACCTGATTTGGATTACTCTTGCTACTCACGAATCTTTGTTGTTTCTTATCTTCTCTTCACAAACTTCTGAACCTTCATCTTATAAAGAAGCATTTGCGGATCCTTTGGCAGCAGCTATGGGTAGTGAACTCTTGCTACATAAAACTGATACTTGGGAATTGGTCCTTTACCTCGGGTAAGCATGTTGTTGGTTCTCGTTGGGTGTATAAGATTAAAACTAAGTCTGATGGCACCTTGTTGAGCGTTACAAGGCTCGCTTTTGGTTGCTAAAGGTTTTTCCCAGTGCGGCTTGGATTATGAGGAAACTTTGCCCGATTGCCAAGATGACCATCGTGCGTGCTCTTATTAGTTGCCTCTGTAAAGTCAATGGAATCTTTCTCAAATGGATGTTAAAAATGCTTCTTAAATGGGATTCTTCACGGCGAAGTTTATATGACCCCTCCTCCTGGCGTTCCTCATTCTCCTGGCTATGTTTGTAAAAGCTCAAAAAGGCACTCTACGGTTTGAAACAAGCTCCTCGTGCCTGGTTTGAGCGATTCTCCACTACTCTTTTCTCTCTTGGCTTTGTGTCTAGTCATCATGACTCCGCCCTCTTTACTCGGTGCTCTTCCATTTGGGCGTATTCTTCTTTTGTTATATGTTGATGACATGATCCTTCGATGATGATGTTGTAGGGATCCTTGAGCTTGAAAATTGAATTAGCTCGTCTCTTTGAGATGAAGGATTTGGGTCCACTGTCTTACTTTTTGGGAATTGAGGTTGCTTCTTCACCCGGGGGTTATATGCTTTCTCACCCGTCAAGTATCATTGGCGATATTGTCGTGCCTCAGCGATGAGAAAGCAGTTGATAGTCCCATTGAAACTAATGCTCGTTATTCTCCTACGGATGGCGTGCAGATTGGCTGATCCCACGTTATATCGCACCGTTGTTGGTTCTCTTGTTTATCTTACCATTACACGTCCTGACATTGCGTATCTTTGTGTATGTAGTTAGTCGTATGTCTACTGCTCTACTACAGTTCAACACGTACATTGTGCGTATTTTGAGGTATCTTCGTGGTTCTGTTTGAGTCTTTTTTTTTTTTCCTTGACCTCTTCTCTTGAGCCGTGCCTATTCCGTCTTTGATTGGCGATAACCCTTCCGATCGTAAGTCCACCACCGGCTTTTGCATCTTCTTAGGTGACTCTCTTATTTCGTGGAAGAGCGAAACAACTGTTGTTTGGCTCCTCTGGCCGAATATCGTGCTATGGCCTCTACCCTTCTTTGAGATTGTTTGGTGCGTTGGTTACTAGCGATATGGGTGTTGATTCTCTTCTCCCACCCACATGTCTTTGCGATAATAAAAGTGCCATTGAGATCTCCCACAACACTGTGTTTCATGGCGCACCAAACATGTTGAGATTGATTGTCACTTTGTTCAAGTCATCACCTCTGACAAGGGACTCTTGCCCTTGCCATTTATCTCCTCCTCACTTCATGGCTCATTGACTTCTTTACTAAGGCTCATTCTTTCAGCGCTTGGTTTCTTGCTTGCCAAACTCTCGCTGCTGTCTGCTGTCACATCGTGAGTTTGCGGGGGGATGTTAATATTAGTATTATTATTATTATTATTCATTATGGTATTTTTTATAAGTTAGGTATTGTTGACATGTATATATATAGCTTTGTAAACCCTACTTAATGTTCTAGTCTTGAATGAAGTTGTTTTGTTTTCTCCCTTCTTTCTCTTCTCTTCTCATCTACTCCCTAAGTATACGAATACTATTGATTGTTTCACAATTTACAAGCTAATGAATATTTCAGAATAATGTTACTTGTATTAGGACTCTTACTAAATAAAAGGGAAAATATATTGACACCATATTTTTTACCAACCACATCATACTCTCATTTCATTGAAAATCCTAGATCTTTATTTCTTTTAACATTTATATTCGTAGTATTTTGTTTCAGTGCAATCTTTCCCAAATTTTACGATAATTATCCCATCTTATTCTTAGTGATAATGTTTCTATCTTCCACAATTTTGTTTTGGTGACCTAAATCAATAAGAAACCATGTTATGAAACTTTTATATATGTTAGTTTTTATTTATTTAAAATATCTTTAAGATTTTTATGACGAATTTTTTAGAATAAAATTGTGATACAATACAAGATTTGATAATTAATAATTAATAGGAAGCTAAGGATAAAAAATGCAAAGAAAAAAATTAATGATGCGAACACCAAAATTTACAAAGTTCGAGGATATCTCATGCAATATAAGTGCGGTGCGGTTAGTAAAAAATGTAATGTTAATATAGCAGTAATGATCCTCTACGCACCTGTGGGCATATTAATATTCTCATACACTGATATAGCATGGTCAAGAGTCTAAACCACGGATTGATTTAAATCACTTGTAAATTACCACATTGGGGTGTAGGTATATTAATATATTCACACGCGGATAGGGGACAATATAGCTATAATTTTATCCCCACTCATTTTTTCCCGGGAAATGATGGTCCAAGCAGTGTTATATACATTTCTTAAGTTTTAACCTCAGCAAAATGAGACGGGCACATACTGAAAACCCAACAATAATAACTTTGTTTGCAAATCTGATGTACATATACAAAAATTTTTACATCAAAACTATTATTTAAGTATGCAACACACTAGTATCCATCCCCTTTCCGGTAAAAAAACTCCACATCTATTGTATCACGCCAAGAAAAATCGACCAATATGACCATTTCAAGATTCTACTATGTTGAACGAGAATTTCGATAGCAGTTGTGGTATCCCTGAAATTATCGGCCCATAGACCTACATAATACAGCAATCGAACACATTAAACCTCAGTGTGAAAACGCTAGAGCATATAAAATTTTAAAGTGAAATTACCTTTTCATTCTCGTGAAGTTGGCATAGTGGAACTGCAAGAAGTTTATAGTTCTTTGGTACAATGAATCTTCTACTCGCCGGTAGCTTCACAAGATAGAGTTTTGTGCATTCCTATGATGTCATAGACATAACTAGGCTGTCAAGAACTACATTGAATAACAGAACATGAAAAAACTCTAAAATTCTATGAGTATCACCTTAGGTTTTTTTATGTTTGGTGGCAAATATGGATATATCAACGTTTCAAAGTCGGGTTTCCACCACATTCCAAGACATTCTCCGACCTATAAGGGTAAAATGGACATTTTAACCAATCACAAGTAAGCAAGCCAAAACATCACTAGTAGAGTTCACTTACCTCCCAGGGAGGCCCCCGACCATTTTCCCCCACTGATAACTTACTTGAGAGCTTCCGTTTCAAGCCGTCGATATCTGCAGCATAGGACAACAGATGATCCTCTTTTAAACCCCATTTAGCCTATGTTCATTTCAACTTGTTTCTGCTTCAAAATTAACTTCCAATACACACTGAAAATCAAACGTCAACCTCTAATCCCATAATCATACATATCATTCATTATTATCTGCACATTTCTTCATTACCCCTGCCACCATTCAAACTAAAAAGTAACTTTTCATATAGAAAAGTTTACTCGAGCATACCAATTAAACTCAAACTTCAACCTCAACCAACATTCATATCTATCACTTATTATTTTCTGCAGGTTTTGTAGTCCCCGGTACCATTGAAACTAAAAAGTAACTTTTCAGATAGATTAAAGTTTACTCGAACACACACTTCATGTGTTCACATAGCATTGCTCTTTTACCCGATAATGCAATAATCTCGCAGGGGGCAACTAATTACCAGATTCTCCTGGCTTTAAGCGACCACCTGGAAGTTTATATATGGAGTTGTTTACTTGCAGCAACAACAGATGAGGGTATTTGAACAATTCCACCTGTAACTAACAACTCAATTAGCCCTCTTTACCAATTCAAATATACAGAAGTAATAGAACAGCAGTTAAACATCAACAGTGCTAAGAATTAAACAAAAAACTGACCACAATTACAGCTGCTACACATTTTCTCATTCCGTAGGCATCATAACTGGAAGAATAAATCAATAAGCAAGAAAATTAAGAATCTATACACAAACAACCTTGAAATTGAAATTGACAACCCTATACGTGAGGGAAAGAGAGGGGTTACTACTTACTTGGCTTTCATGCGCAGAACGCGATCGTATACAGTCTCGTTCTTCCATCGGACGGATTCATTGGAGCCAAAGTAGTAACAGCTGAGTGGGTAAATATCGAGCACATCAATTCCCCGATGGCTGCCGCCATTTTCTGCTACAGAGGAATCTGTAATTGGATCATCCATCTTCGAGAATTCAGGAGATAACGAAGCTAAACAGTGAACTGCAGTTAGGAATTGAACGAAGTGAAGAAGGGAATAAAGGGGGAATTGAAGAATATATATTATGATTATTAAAAAGGAATAAAGGGGAAAAGGGACGTGGCTGTTCCAGAGAGAACTGGAGGCGGAAATTGGTAGAACAGAATCAAAATTGTGGGTGGCTGACTCAAAGCCCAGAGGGATTCCGGTTTAGATAATATTATTTTTGTCGGTGGGCCCGGGCTTTGCACCTGTTATGGAGTCATTAGTGCACCAATCCCTCTCCTCTTCCATTTCTTAATCACAAAATACAACATTAGTTTGATAGTAATTAACTTTTTACCTTAATTGTAATTTTCAACGTAATTTTTAAGATAACAAATCAATTAATGCCATATAATTGATTACTTACCCGTTATCGAAGAATAACATTACTTTGTTGGTGAGCTATATTTATCAATATTTTATATTGTGATATTAATTAATTTGTTATTTTGAATCTTAATAATATGATTGATTGATGACCATCAACTAAATACTTCATCATTTCTATAAAAATTGAATTCTTTGTCATTGATATTAATACTATGAATGACAATGGGTAGGGCTTGTGGTGGATCGGTCAAGACCCACCCGTAGACCCATAAGCCATAGAGTGCCTCGAATTTGCCCCTAGACCCACGAGTTCTAGGGGGTTGGGTCTAGGTGGTTCAAGGGGTGGGGTGGGTCAATCTTTAGATTCACAAATTGATGCACAAAGTTATTTTCTGTTGTTTTTACCTTAATTCCTTCTCATATAAATTGTAAATAGAGTAAGGGTCATACACTTAATAGTGTGTGTAGTTTAAAGAGTTCAAATTTTAGATTTGCAAATATCAAAATATTTTTAGTTATATTGACTTTTTATATTAATTTATAAAATATAAATATATTTGTGGGTAATAGGAGCGGTTCAGGGTGGGTACATGCCGACTCGGACCAGTCCCTAGAATATTCACAGGTCGCAAAACCCACCCCAGATCCACCCCTATTACCCATTTAGTTAGGGTGGATCCGCTCCATTAGGGGCGGGTACCCACAGATTTCGGGTCTGATGGATAAAATTATCATCCCTAATTAATACTCATTACAATACTAATTTTCTTTAGTTTTTACCTTCTCTGCAGTACAATTAAGATCTAGAATCCATTATGGGTATGTATCCATAGTGGGAAAAAAATTATGGGTTCCACTGGCCCCCCCTTACCTTCACGGAAGAGTATATATTATTCATTTGATTCCACGTAAATATTATAAAAATTTAAAAAATTTAAAAAATTTTTTTAGTGATGTCGCACCACCACACGTAACCATGTGGGGACCTTATGAAAACTGCCCTGCAGTTATAGTCAATAAAATTTGGTATGATTATACCAGTGGTCATTTCCTAAAGTTTCGTACGATTGTAGAAGAGGTTGAATTTGGGTAGCTTGGAAATATGCTACAACGCCTATTGGAGTAATTGTTTCAAACTGTAATAACTGCTTTTTGTCACTCTAGTGACTATTCGGAGAACTCTTTCGAACGATGACGTCAGAAATGTTCAATAATTCATACAAATTCGTGAAAATTTGTCTCTGTAGTATATGTCTGTTGGAAGAATTTGATTGGAATATCCTACAAGTTAAGAAGATAGGGGAGCCTAACGTAAGCAGCACAAATTAAAGGTTTCACTTGAAAAGTGCATGTTACTTTTGGAATAAGAAAATGACACATTGAAATTACGTAACATTAATGCTTTGCTGCACTAATTGTAATCTTTCTGCATTTTTAGAATTCATTGTCCAATATGAAGAGAATCGATTTGTTGTGTATGATTCAAGCAATCAAGCAAGTAAAAATCCAAGAGTGACTAAGAAAACCATTATATATATTGTAAGAAAAAGAGCGATGTAATAATTCAAATATCATCAATAAACTTTTAAATTTTCATGTATAATGTAAAGGTTGCTGGCCTATTTTTTACTTTGGGCTGATCCATCAAGCTTCTGTTTTGGGCCTTTTGTCTCTGCCAAAGAATGAAGTCAACTGCTGGTTGCTTTACCCAGTCTAGCCCACTCCTTTAGGCGATTATTCTGAAGCTTCTCATACATCCACGTGGCGTTGTCTGGTTGATTTGGAGCCTATCTCTTTTATAAGGGTTTGTAAACCTAATTGGAGACTGACTTTGCAGCATTCTTCGATCTCTCATCCTCTCTCTGAGTATTTGGCCGATAATTCATTTTCCATTTGAGAAATCTTTTTACTTCAAGTATATTTTTGAGAGAGAGAGTAGGAATCCAGTGAATTCTTCGAGTGACTATTTGTAGTGAGGTTTTGGTGTATAGTTCTCGATCTGTGTTGATCTTAGAGCTATTTTGAGTTTTGAGAGATCTTGTGAGATTTGAAGTATTTTTGTGGAGGCGAGGCTTCATGGGTGTATCTTGTTACCGGATTTGCTGTGCTAGTGGAATTTGAGCAACATCCACCTTGTAGAGCTCAATCGGGGACGTAAAATATGTTGTATTCGAACATTCGGGGCCTAACAACGAAAAAGATATCTTTGTGTTTTTTGTTTCGCGTTAGTTTCTAATATTGCATTTAGTTTTCATTATATTGTTAGATTTGCATTTTAATCCTTCCATCTTGGCCTAACATATAATTGGCCTAACATCTAGCCCATGTTAGGGAATCATTTATAATGAGTCTTAATGGTTTTTAATGTAAAAGAGGAGAGAATGAGTGGAGTTGAGTGGTGGAGATTTGTGGATGTGATAGATTTAGGAAAAAATATATAAAAAATCGAAAAAAATGAAAAAAAAAATCTTTAAAAAAGGTTCCCTGACAGGGGCCTAAACACTTTGCTTCTACATTAGACAAATTTGTAGATACTGTCATAAGTTATAAAAGATGTAAACAATGTGAGAGACTTTAGAGAGAATGAATTCGGCGACTTCGTGAATGTTCTATTAATAACTGAAGCTCTATTTATAGTGAAACTTCGAATTACATGATCGTAATTACATAATTTCAATAATAGTAATTCGTATAATAATTACATCTTTTACCAAATTATTCCTCCACCAAATTATTCCTCCACCAAATTATTCCTCATAATTCATAACCACCAAATTATTCTCAATTATTCATAATAACACTTCAATTATTATTCATAACACTCCCTCGAACGATTATTAAAACAAATGCCTTCCTGACTGTTTGGAGAAAAACCCAGCGTGGAAAAACTTCCAAACCGATTGCGAGGATAGAGCTTGGAGATCGCTTCATCAAAAACATCGTCCCCCCCGATGCCCGATACGAAGTATTCACACGCCGCCGCTAAAACCTTTCACAAGAAACCCAGCTTGGAAAAAACTTCGATCAAGGAAAAAGCATACAAATTCTTCGCTCGATTTCATATCTCGGTGAATCGATATCTTTACTCAGAAACGATTTGATATATCATCATCGTTTGATCTAAAAGATACCCATTATAACTTGATCCAATAGATACATCAGATCAATTCTCCTATCGCTCAATATACCACGATATGCCTCATTAAAACCTTATTAAAACCCAGCGAAAAACCCTAACGGCGAAAAAGAAGATATTATTCATGTGAATCTGGCTTTAAAGTCGCTTCTCATTAAAAACTCAGAAACCCAATGGATAAAACTCGATGAAAAGAAGAACGCCGATTTTATACAAGATTGCAAAGATTTCAAAATCTTTCATACATTTGTATGAGTATCATATACATCGGTTTTATACTCTTCTGCTCATTTAGAAGTGCATCAATTTTCGCATAATAACTACAAAACATTCACCATGAACACACGTCTCCAAACACACAATTTAAAGCATATAAATTCATAGTAAAACACGTGTAAACATATAAAGTAAACCTTCATAACTAAATAACACTAAAATATATCATTTAACATTTAATACTCACTTAATATAGGTTATTTCATTCTGGTGCTTCACCCTTTAGACTCATAAACACTCTTTAGCCTCATCCGATCCTTAATTTCCTTTTCTTGACTACACACACGATCTGGTAATTTAACTTTCATGAAAGACGCAACATATAACGACCACTACGCTTATCTTTAAACTTGAGCAATAGTCATCATCATCTCATCATCTCATAAGTTAAGGATTTCTACATTCACCATTTATCATCTTCAATATATCTCAATATTTTCATTATCATCGATCATATGTAGCTGACATTTTCATATCGTATTACATTTCAATTTCATTTCTTTTCCCCATATCGACATAACTCATCGAGATATCTCATTATCAATCCTCTTCAGAGGATTACACAATATAAGTTATGTCTATATACTCTTCAAGAAGATATCCGTTATTAAGCACTATCTTTTATAATTTGCTTTGATATATATATTTGGGGAAATATCAACGCTTCTACTAACTTATCAAAGATCGTAGTTGAGAGATGTGATTGTTCATACTTTCATGATCAACTTCAAGTTCAGATTTCAATTTTCGATGATATAACATGATGCATTTCACATATTATTTTCAACCTTTAATACTCCCCCTCATGCCGAAAATTTAGAACACCAAAACTCTCTGGTACGATTTTAATCATATATGTTTCATCATTCAAATTTTACATACGAATTTGCACTGCCAGATTCTATTCTCGATATCGGCAATTTATTTGAGGACTTTAAATAATTTTATATAATATCCCACTTGTATAAAAGATACTCAAATCCTTCAGTGATTTATTCAAGATTTATATACATTTACTAGGCTTTATCATTAAATCAAAATCATGCCTATACCAGGGAGCAAATATTAAATAAATTTCAAATTACTAATCATATACACATGTGACTATCTAGTGGATCCATATCATAATATCTAAGTAGTCCACATGGAGGATGATGCCCATACTTCTCATCCTTTATTCCGGCATATATATTTTATTTATTCCCAATATTGGGTAAGTAATGATTTCATCATTTATCGAGAACAATCAAGCAATTCTTTTAATTCTTCACTTGAAATATTGATTTCAATAATTATTTAAACCGGATGGTCACCCTCTGTGGCAAGCAGTATTATTGAACTTCTAGTTCAGAAATTCTTATATCGATTTCACTAAGATCTGTATAGCTTCAATATGATTTATCATGTAAAACAATTCGACATATTCCATCATCTTTAGAAGTGACATTATTGTCTACATCGTTCAAACAGAGTTACAAATTTCCTCATACGCATCACATCCGCTATTATTTAATTCCGAAATCGTAGCTCTTACGCTTTCATATTATTTATTTAAAATCAGCCTTATTTCATAAGGCGTTATTATTCTATAAATAAATCATCAAAATTATCGCAAAATTCATCCTAACAAGGATCTATACATTATAATGGATCATATGCTCTCAAATTCTTGAAAATACTATCCATCACTACCGATTAAAATCCTAAAAAGGATTTATCGAGGTAGTCGGAAAGATTAAGGATGCTAATGAATAAGGTATCCCACAAGATATCCGATGCTTGATTGAAGCAAAGGTCTCGATTATCCGTATGAGGTTTCAATTCCTTCTAAATACATGCCTGGTATGTAAAGTAGTTTTCAAAAGAAACGGAGAGCAAAAGATTAGAGGATGCTACAAGTGTGCTTCGATGGACATGTGACACTGATGTAAACCAGTACTTGTCCGTAAACCGAGAAGATAAAATAGCATTAATTAAGGATGGATTGAGTAAGGAGCCTTTGGATGATATTCAACAGCTCTTGAGACACATCCTAGTGGACACGCAGCAGAGCTAATGGCCTTATGGGCCAAATTCAAAGATCAACAAACGCATACGATCTTGAAAAAACTTACTTTAGAAGATCTCTGTTTGTAAATTTAGTATAATGATTTTTCCATATTTATGTAAGAAAGCTCGTGTAATAATGAAGATCAATGTTTTTCTTGTAATTGTAAATATTGTTTTTCAATTTTAAGATATATATATGTATATATATATTATTTTTCAATCAATGACAGTATATGTCATTTCACTAAAATTTTTTCTACCATTTTCTTTCATATTTGTCAAAAAGTAAATAGTGCACTCAATTATTTGAAAATTTTCTTTAAATGGAGGGTTTCATATATCTCTCATGTTCATACATTAAAAGTATAGTGTAAAAAGAGAGATAGGAGTAGAGATGGATATGGAGATTTTAGAATCATCTCATACAAGTCGACTTTTACCTCGCCAGATTAAAAACTGTATGTATTTTTGGTGGATCTAACCGTGTAGCCATATCCAATATGTGGATGTGGCAAACCAACTCGTGAAAAGAGTTAGGGAGACAAGAAATCAATATACTATACGGAGGAACCAACAACAAACTTTTTAGCTAGACTTATAAATGGCACAATCATGGGGGAATAAGAGTTTCGAGCGTAATACCTTTCCATCTGGGCTTGGATCTAATACCGAATGGAGCCGCTCTACCATGGGTCCAAAGCAGTTGGTGCTACAAGCGCAATCCATCCACAACCGCATGATGTATATGATGAATAATAGTGATGCTTTCATTGTCCTTCCAGCGCTACAACACAATCGAGGAAATATTCAATATAGCCTCGCACGTGGAACTTTCTACGCCAAAACCAATAGGTTTGTTGAATATTAATAATTTCTTTGATGGTTTACTAGCGCTTTCTAGATCGTAGTGTAAATAATAAGTTTATCTCTCATTCAATGAGAAAATACTTATCTCTGCTAAGTAATTGATGAACTACTCATCACATTTCATGCATATGTTCAAGACCAGTGGAAGCCCAGTCCGTCACACAGGCACATCGGTGTCAAGCGAAAAAGAAATTCGGATCCTTTAAATATTTCATTATGAATCCTAATGTTGATGGTAAGGCAGTTACTGAAAGTATTATATACTCGAGACGCATCCTCATTTATGGATTCGATGTATTTTTGCATTTCTATATTTTAGTGTTTAATGCCATCTTTGATATTCTCAATATATTCCACTTCTACTGCTTTGTACTTCTTCCTGAGTAATAATAATAATATCATATTGGCTTTATTCAAATACAAATCTAGTGATTTTGCTTCTTCAAGAGCATTTTATTCTCATATTAATACAATCTCATATCATCGATGAGACATTTCATATAATCTCTCCATGCGATATATTTTCTTTGATTTATCAACATGAGATCTATTGAGCATTTTATTTTCATCTATTTATCCAATGGTAACTTCAAGTACCGCTTGTTCAATTTTCTCCATTAATATTCGATATATATGGGGAAGTAATTTTATTCTCATCGCCTACTACTTCAGAGTATGATTAGAATATTTGATCAACTACTTCTTCTAGAGTAGGATTCGTTATAACCAATCGTGTAGTATTACCCACCACATTGGAAATATGCACACCAATCGCAGTGGTATTACCCACCACATTGGAAATATACTCAAACTATAAAGTGCATAAATTTAAATTGCGTAAATTAAATTTCCTCCAATAGGTGGTCGAATCCTACCTTATGGGAATTATTGCAATAAATATAAATTTCACTAATTTAAATAGCAAGAATTAAATTGCATAATGTTTAACTACTTCTTCAGAGTAGATTCGCCGATGAGAAGGTATTACCCATCACTTAGCATATAAAGTGTAAAAATATATAAAACCTTCCGCTTAGTGACTCGCTGAACCCATCATCAAGTAGGAGGTATTGCAAGAATTAAATTGGCAGTAAATAAAGTCTGAAATTAAATATTGAATCGCTTCTACTGGGAGTGCATTTGTTTCTTCTAGAACAAATACTCATTACTTATAAGAGCACATTTATCCTTTTAGAATAAGTATATTATGTAATTAAACTCTTGGGAGTTACATTAATATTTCGATCTTTTAACTCAAATGGACTTCAAGCCATTTTATATAATCAATGGATTTAGAATTTCTTCATGAATATTCTATCCATTTTTCATCAAGTCGTCAAAATTAGGTCGGTTTTACCTTAAGGGTAAAATTGTCCATTCCAATTAGGTAAAATTGTCAAAAATATTTTATCAATGTTTTACGATTGGAAAATTATCTCCTTTCTACTTCAATTTATCAATATCAAAATATTCAATGACTATTTTGTAACTTTTTCAAAAGTTGGTGCATCGATTTGTAAATTTTGAAAGTTTGATAATAACATATTTCAAACGAGTTATTACCCTATCAATGTTGGTGTCAAATCAAGCTCTCGTTAAATCGAGTATAATGGAGTCGAGAAAATTTGATTTTGATAATGTATACTCCTTATATCTCGATAAACGAATGTTATAGTTTAATATATTATTATATTATAAAATCATATGATTTACCTTTTTCCTTTCTCTAATTATTCCATGGATGAGATTTACTTTGCAATCCATTTACATTGATCGGAAAATTCTTTGGACTCCATTCTTCCAATTTTGGGATTTGAGACATCTCCAGTTATGCTGTAGAATGAGGAATTGTGGGAGAAGAATATGAACAAAAGGGAATTTTCAATGATGTATTTGCGAAAAGAGTAGTTATTTAGGATTGATGAGGATGAATTAATTCATTGGTAATAATCCGGTTTAAATCTGACAAAGATCATCTATAAGATGCAAATCAGAGCATACTTCTTTCATATTACTCAAAAGGTTAGAGACTCGTCTTGATAACGTGTTATAAAAGTATAGAAACAATAGAGAGAATTTAGAGAGAATGAATTCGGCCGAATTCTCGTGAATGAATTTCATTAATAATCCTATTTATAGGAAAACTTGAATTGGCACAATCGTAATTACATAATTTCATCAAGGGTATAATAGTCATTCACATATAATAATTACATCTTTTACCAAATTATTCCTCCACCAAATTATTCCTCCACCAAATTATTCCTCATAATTCATAACCACCAAATTATTCTCAATTATTCATAACACTTCAATTATTATTCATAACAGTTTGTAATTTGATCTTTGTTTTCATTATTGTTTTGTGGAGTTTCAACAATCAATTTCACCCCTAGCGCTATTACTTGTAAGAAAATGGTAACTTACAATATTCATATTTTAGCCCAAAGATATTATTAAAACTTTGACCGGCGGTCACTGCGGCTATAGAGCCGCTGGAAAAAAATTAAAAAATTTTCTGGAACTCCCCCTTGCCGTACTGATTCTGGATCTGATCCCGAATTTTAAAACGAGGGTTGAACATGCTATCAAAATAGCTCAATGGTGCCATAAGATCCAAAACCATCGATGATTTTGGAAGCTTTTTGTATTTTCTTGTTTCATGTTACTATTTCACTTTCTTTTGTGTATATATATATATATATATATATATATATTATTCTTTAAAGAAAGTTTGCATTCTTAATACCATATTGATATGTATTCCAACTAACTCTGTTGACACCCTGGTGACGTGGCATGAGCACAGCTTGGGTCTCCCCATGGTGTGGACCCCCTTGCTGACGTGTCCAGAGTCCCAGGTCGGCCAAACGCTGGCGGTCTCTGTGGGAAGGGTGGTTGAGGTTAGGTCAGTTCGGATGCCCTGCCTAGCTCAGCTAAGTGCCTATGTCGATTGAACAATGGGAGCGGTTTTAACATTACAAGGACCGATGTCGGCCAGAATGTGTGAGGGGCCCCGGCCCACTGATAACCTACAGTAAGGACAATCCACGTGTCATCTGACACTTTGACACCATCTTCGACTGACAGGATATCCTCACCATAAATGTAAAGGCGGCTGTACACAAGTTTGAGGCCATCACCATAAATGCAGAAGGCTGTGCAAGTACAGTAGAGGCAATCATCACACCTGTCCTGAAGCTAGCCCAGCCGCCTCAATGATGACCTACCACCACCTACCACACTTTACACTATAAATAGAACACTTAGTAGCCATTTGAAGGGTAAGAAATCCTCTGTAATCAAGGACCAGCTCGAGCTCAACTATAAATACAAATTTACACTTTCATTACACCTGCTATTGCTAATCAGCCTCTAACATCCACTAAAATTTATACTTAAATAGTCATTACTATTTTCGGCATCAACAAACTCTACAATGATTAATGTTGTTTTCAAAAAATGCTCCACAATTTGTAATATCGTATTGGGTACAATATTTATATTATCCCTAATTATTTGTTTTTTTATTAAATAATTCATCCATCAATTATTCCAATTACATTAGATTGTCCCCATGCATCACACGTGGGCGTTGGCAGTACTAGTTGTATTTAAAGAATTAATGTTTAAGTCTAAAATTCATCTCCAATTGCCCCTGTTATACTCCACATAATTAATAAATCTTATGACTTTCTTATTTTTTAAAAATTAACATATATTTATGCCTTATTTAACCATTTCAACTCCTACAATTTAGGTAATTGTTGAGTCATAATTAGTATTTTGTTTGAAAATTAATGGTAATTGATGAGTTAGATCCAAATGTAGAAGTCCACTCTACATTTTTAATTTTTTTTTTGCCACACAAATTTGACATATTCTTACTCATCTATTATTACTAGCTATTTTACCCGTGCGTTGCACGGGAACATAATTTTTTAGCTAATAATAGTATTAATAGGTGTTAGTCGTATTAACATAAAATCTCAAAAAAATAAAATAAATAATGAGTCACAACAATAAACTTAATTAATATAATTAATAAAATAATTCTTGAAAAATTTCGACAAAGTTTTCCTCTATTTTGTACCAATTCATCCTGCAAACAATTGGGGAAAAACTCACCAAAAAATACAAATTAATTTACAATACTCTTATAGACATCAACAATTAAAACAATCCAAACATAGTACCATCAATAATAGTTAACAACAACACACAGGACAAAAAATAGAAACATCTTCATATTTTGACAAAGAGGATGAATGCACTCAAATATAAGTTACATCTATAATTGTCACATAGAATATAAAAATTTATGTTATTACACAATTGAATTGTACTAAAATAATAAATAAATTTTAGATGAACGGAATATCTCTAACATTACTTCTACACCAATACTGACGTTTTAGCATAAAAAACCTACAAAAATATTAGAAATAACATCATATTTCAGATATAATCAATAAAACTCACTAAAAGTGTAATTTTCGACCTCTAAGTATGTTGAGTTACCTATTTGAAACACAGTGCCACTAATGCATACACCAATGTTCTGTTCCCCATGTCAGGACAGTACCCATGCGACGTTGCATGAGGGCCCCATGTCGCCCAAAATTTTAAAAAAATCAGTATCTACATTAGATTAGATGAATAAGACATAATTGCCCCTGATGATGGGGGCCGACGGGGCCATACGAATTTTTTCCGATGTGGGTACGGAATCTCCTAATGCATAAATGGTACACATAATCAATTTGTATAACTCCGTCATATTTGTGACAAGAATATTATACCTAGATTTTTTTTGAAGAGTGAACATTATACCTAGATAAATATAAGAGTACAAACACAATAATATATAAATACAATCATTCACTTCACATATCAAACCATGAATGATATAAAGGATTTGTATAAAAGATAAATAAAGTTAACAACGTATCTGATGCGATTAATAAGTATGAAACTATAAGTTTAAACACTTCTTTATAGACGACATGTTTTGTCATGATAGTTGGACGACCATCGTCATGATATATCACAAACTTTAAATTCTTCCTATGCGTCACCCTCGAGATGCAACATACCCTTCCCATTCAAACTTTAACTGTTCCACCCGTGTGTTGTACAGGGGACAAATTTTTCCACATCTATTTTTTTCATATATATTGATTGAATATTGTATTATCATAAGAATTAGATTATAAGAGCAACTACTAATCACCTAAAAGCCTATTTCTCTACCTTATTACGGTTTGATTCATATTTTAAAATGGTACTAACTCTATATGAATTAGAAAAATAAAAATAATAAAATATAATGTAATTTATCCCATTCCAAATCGATCCATTACAAAGATGATGGTGTAAGTACTAATAAGATAATTACAATTTTAAATCTAATATTTGATAATTTAACTCAATAAAATTGTACTTTTAGTTTTAAATCTCTCCATTTTTCCATATATATTCATTCAATAATTCATTATAATACAATTAGAATAAGAACATAATTCATACCGTTAACTTTTATACTTCAATGTTGTGTAACTAATAATATTGATTCATGATTGAGGTATCAATTGGACCAATGAGACACTAATTTATTAAGTTAATATGTGAATATTTTGACACAAAAAATAAACATTCCATGGAAAAAAATGCGAAAAAAAGTACAATCAATCAACGAATTCACCTTTATAATTTAAAAAATTGTGTCGACTCCACCAAAAGGTATAAAAAATTATTGACACAAAAAATTATCATTACGAAGAAATAATAATTACTTTAACAATTTATCACAAATAATCCATCAAAGTGAGTCAATTCATATTTTAATTTATTTTATAATTGTAAATACTAATTATTGCATTGCAAATTAATCTACTACAAAAAAATTAAAAAGTTTATTTCACTTTTGCAATAGTGACAAATTATGTGAATGAAAAATTTTAATCAACCACACAAAAAATGTATAATTAATTTTCACAATGAACATATTGGCATAAAAACTAAATGATCTAAGGCAAAAAAAATTAATAGTGTGAAGAAAGTACAATCAATCCATGGATTTATCTTAACAGTTTAAAATATTGTGTTGATTCGTACTTATGGTTTAAAAAACTGATAATACAAAAAAAAGGAAAAAAATTATTATTGCGAAGAAACTATTATCGTTTTTTTCACACGACGTGAGTTCGACACTCTTTTGATTGAAACTATCTTCCATTACTGAAAAGTATTTTTCATGTAGGTATAAAAAATAAATGATTTATGAAAAAATTTTAATAGTGCAAAGAAAATATGATCGATTAATAGATTTACTTTTAATATTTAAAAAATCAAGTTGTCCCAACCTGATGGTATAAAAATTAATTAAAAAAAGGGAGAAAATAATTTTCCAGGGTGAAGAAAGAAATAATTGTTTCAAAGTTGCAAAAAAAAATCCATCGAATTGAGTCGATTAATATTTTAATTTATTTTATACTTGTAAAAAATTAATAGTTGCATTACAAATTAATCTATTGGAAAAAATTATAAAGTATATTAGATTTTTACAATTGCAGTGAATTATGTGAACTAAAAGTATTAATCAACCGTACAATAGAAGTATAATTCACAATGAACATATTGGCATAAAAACCAAATGATCCAAGGAAAAAATTAATAGTGTGAGGAAAGTACGATCAATCCATCGACTTGCCTAAACAATTTAAAAATATTGTATCGACTCCTATTAATGGTTTAAAAAATTGATCATATAAAAAATTAACAAAAAACTTTAATAGTGTGAGTCCAACACTCTTTTGATTGGAACTCTTTCATTATTGAAAAACATTTTCCACGTGGGCGCAAAAATAAATGATTCAAGAGGAAATTTTAATCGGGTGAAGAAAGTACGATCAATCCATAAATTTAACGTTACTATTTTAAGAATTATGTTGTCTCAACCTAATGGTATAAGAAATAAATGATGAAAAAAGAGCGAAAGAATAAGTTATCACTTTGAATAAAGAATAATTATCGCAACAACTTACCGGAAGCACTCCATCGAATTGGGTTGATTTATATTTTAATTTATTTTATACTTGTAAACAACAATAGTTGAATTACAAATAAATTTACTGGAAAAAATTATAAAATATATTGAACTTTCCAATTGTAACAAATTATGTGGGCTCCATAAAAATTGATGAGAACTATAACTCAAATTCGATATAAACTGTTGAAATGCAATAATAGTTCTCAAAGCTAATTGAGTACTAATCAAATTCAATAATAAAACCATCCAAACTAATCTAAAATCCATTTAAAAGATATAACAGTTGAAATACAATATTAAAACCCCTTTTCCATTAATTATTTTCACTAAAGGATACCTGCAATTTAAAAGGTATAGATATAAATTCAATTAATTAAAAATATTAAATTAAGTTACAACTGAATGATTAATTAAAAAAATTAATGTTACATGTTTCTTTTAGTTTTTGTATACAAATTTAATTAATTGCAATTTTTATTACATCAAAATGAAATAGAAAAACTTGCTAATTTTAATTAATTTTCATTTTTTAGCTAATTTTATTTTTGAAAATAATTAATTATTTCTAAAACTAACTACAAGGACCAATCTAATCATGTTACATGTTCCTTTTAATTTTTATGTAAAATTTTAGTGACTTTTAATTTTGAATCACACAAAAATTAAATATTAGCAAAATTGCTGATTTAGATTAATTTTCATTTCTTAACTAATTATTTATCAAACTCAATATTTAGAAAATTGGACCGGACCGGCAGGTGCAACCATCGACCGGTCCAAAATTCGATTCGCTTATAGTTTAAAATCGGACTATTAGAAAACTGGCCAAAAATCGATCAACCGACCAGTTCAACCGGTGACCAAGTAATGGTTCATCCGGTTATTTTGTTTTTTATTTTTAATTTTATTGGTTTTAATTTATTTTTTAATTTTTTAATTAAACACGGTTTGACCTAGTCCAACCGTTTGACCCTTAAACCATTTCCTTCTCCGGTTTGCTGACCGGTCCAATTTTCTAAACATTGATAAAATTAATTAATTATTTTAAAAATTAATTAGTGGGTCGAATCAAATTTTTACGTTTTAATGTTATACTTCTCTTTTAATTGTTTGTAAAAATTTACTGAATGCTAATTTTGTATCATACGATAATCAAATATTAATGCAATTATTAATTTTATTTTCTTAAGAATTAATTTCCATCTCATAGTTAATTATTTATAAAACAGTCTCTTATTCTATATATAATAAATATAAATCTTTAGATTCAGATTAGAAAGATATAATAAAATAATAATTATCAATACTTATGCAAGGAAACAAAATTTAGATTTAATATTTAGCATTTAATATAAATAATGATTTATTAATTTTTTTGTTAGGATTGATTATAACTTAATAAAAAAAGGAAAAAATTAAAAGACAAAAAATATAAAGAAGATAAGTTTAAATCAGTGAAGATTTGAAAAAAACTAATTTTGGTGAGGATAAGATTCAATATAGATAATGATTAGTTAATTGATTATTTGAGATTAATTATTAAAAAAGAAAAAATCAAAAGATAACAAATGACTTTATTTTATGTTGGAAAACTAATTAATCTAATTAAAAAATAGATTGAAATTTCCCTACTTTTCTATATATATATAGATTTGAGAATATATTTTTAATTTATACACCATTCCTATTACAGCTGGGCGTTAGATATGCTCTTAGAAACAAATATAAATCATTAATATAAATGCTTTATTTTTTTTGAAGGAATCAATACAAATGTCTTCATTACTCTTCATATATTGGAGGTGAGATAAATACTTAAATAGATTAATTGAAATTTTTGTCATTTGTATCAACAGAGTCCCTTTCTCTTATCCACAGTGGGGAGAACATCCTCCCCACAGTGGCCACTTGTCTCCCATTGAATTTTTTTTGGGGGGGTAGCCCCACTGGTCCCCACCAATCAGGGGGACACTTGTCCACCATGGGAAAGATATCCTTCTCACAGTGTATAGGTGAATGGATCCGAGCATCAACAATTGCAAAAATGGTTGAGAAACACGATGGCAATTGAAATTTGCAGATACACCTTTATAATAATTGCATACTGAGACGATGGTTTCAATGAGACATAATTGAATCTAGCTACTTAAATACACTACCTCCGGCTAACGAAGATATAGATTTGGATTCTTTTTTTTTATCCGTCCCAAATTATAATCCACATACTTTATTTAAGGTAGATTAAATCTTTTACTAATATTTTCTAATATACCCTTATTTAACACTCCCTCCATTTTATTCTAGACATGTAGGTTTAGTTTGACGAAAATATAATTAATATTAATTGGAAAAGTAAATTTAGTTGCAAATTTTCAAAAATACCCATACATTAAATATTTATAATGTACTTTTAGTAATAAGAATGCACATTAAATGAGGGCATTATAAGAAAATAAAGAAATTAAATAGCACAAGCATGAAAAATGACCTATATATTGAGGCAGATGAAAAAGAAAAATAAGCCCATATTTGTGGGACGGAAGGAATATATTAGTATAATAATTAATGATTATAATGGTATTTTAGAGAAAATAGTTGAAATTTTACATTTCTCATATGCATTAATTGACATTTCTTAACATATATGTGAAAATAGCTAGGAACAAGCCGATCTTCACCGGATGGAAGAAGTATCAAAGACATTTGCATTGATGGCTTCTCTATATGAGCTTAGCAAGTGTTTGTTTTCACTTTTTTTTAACTTAAAAATTACGTACTATTAAAAGTCAAAGTCAAACATCAATATCAATCACACATTTCACATCATCACTCATTATTATCCACATATCTCGTGATTCCCACCACTACATTCCACTTTTAGCAAAATTTTAGGCAAAAATAAATAAACACGAACACACGCTTAATAATGTGATTACATAACAGTTGGTAAATACTACGATAATTCAATGATGCATGTTCCGTCACACTCGGGGTCAATATCTCAATTAGAGTACTGTCTGAACTCATAATATTGTCAATTTGTCATAACATTCACAAGCACGTTACTGTGAACCTCTCATCTTGAATCAACAATCGGGCCTTAACTGGTTTGTGAACCTCTCATCTTGAATCACACTTGAATATTTTTGCAATATATATATCAAATCAATATCAGTGAACGACCTAGACATCATTGCTTAATGCTTACACTAAGGTGTTCACCCATCATATAAGGCTCGACCAAAATATTACAATACATCTATAATGGGATCTAAGTTCGGGATGACAAGCCCTTGTTAGTGTATGTGTATTTATGAGTATTTATGAGTTTTGATGTGCTTATTTGGCGGAGCAAGATATAAGCAGATCTGGTCAATGGGCCTTGCTAAATTTCTTTGCTATTCATTTTTATTTTTATTTTTTGGGTTTGTAGATTTTTGGAGCTTGTGAGAGTAGAATTTTAGGCAAATGAACAAATCAAGGTAGAGTATCAATTAAGCTTTTCTGGCCGCCTGAAATTGAGGAAGAGCATTTGGCCGCTGAAATTTAGGAAGAAACAGCAGCCGGGTGAAGATGATGATGAATTTGGGCCTATTCTCAATTTCTTGGGCGTTTTTTCTCGGATTAAAAGTCCACTCAAATATCATGCCACCCAACTACAACCTAAGCCTGCTTTAAACCTTATATTAGCCACCTGATTGGAAAAATGGGATTGATTATGTATTCTGATTTAAAGTCTCTATTTTATTTTCTTGTTTTCAAATATGTATGTAATTCTATCAATTTAGACACGTTTGCTTTTAAATTTTAAATAATACATATTAATTTAGTTCTGTTAATTAATTATTTATAATTTAAAAAATTTGAATAAAATTTTTTTAAATTTAACATTGTTTTCTTTTGGGCCTAGATAATTAATAGTCAAACTCATAACTCATTTATCCACTTAGTAATCGATCCAATTAAAAATTTATTATACTTAATTCTCCACTAATGCTTTTGGTGAGACGGTAGAAATTGAAAGAAATCGAACATATGAAATTCAAGGTTTATTATATTCGCATCAAATTTCATCAAATAAAATTTATTTTTTCTCTTATTCTTTTCAAATCACTCACACATTGATTTGATAATATCTTTTTATGGTTTTAATGCATCTCCTCTAATGTTCAACCATACATCTAAAAGAAAATTTAATGAGACTTCCAAAAATGCAGTTTCTCTAAGTTTTACATTACAAATAAAAAATTTATTAGATATATTTCCTTGTTATTTTTGCTGTAAGATACAATATTTGTGTTTATTTTTATTATTAAAAAATATTTCATCTTCTGTTGCCAAGAATTTGTGACCGCACTGGATCAAAATCCTGGCTCCGCCACTGATGTGAAATAGGAGAAAGAATGAGTAGGATTGAGTGGTGGAGATTTATGTAGTACAATGGGTCCCAGAAAATATGTGGATGTAATTGGTTTGACTTTTGATGTGAATGTATTAAAATGTGTAAAAATTTATTAAAAGCTGTAAAAGAACGGGTTAATGTCTAAGTTCGTGATGACAATGATAATCTCAATCTCAACATGCATGACATATATAATATACGATATCCAATATCAATTAGCCACATGCATCAGCTCTCATAATAATCACAATTTCATCTTCTAACTAAATCATGCAATCGCATAATCATTTTACGTAACCTCAAAATCACATCATAATTATATGCTTTAACTGTATGTGACAGACATCAATATTGTCTGAATGGCATCTTTCTAATTTTATTTATTTATTTATTTTTACAAAAAAACAAACTACAACTATTTTCTATTAGATAAAACTATAATATTAGGGTATTATTATTAAACTCTTAGACTAGACACTTAAATACTACTTACTTCTAACCTATTTCTATTCCTTTAGCTACTACTTTTTACTTCTAACTTATTTCTTTTCCTTTTTTCTTCCTTCCTTTTCTCTTGTTTTCTGTTTTTATACTATGATATGGTCGGATGGGGTTACCACTCTCGGGGTGAAAAATCGGTAACACATTCAATCCCCCGTTAGGGAGGGATATCAGTCCCATCACGGAAACCGTGCGATCACCCACTCTAGTAGAATCGATCCACTAAACATGGAGATATTAATATGCCCTTTTTTGTGTCTCGTCATATATATAGTAAATTTTAAAAATTCCCCCCATTATGGAAGGGGTCCAATCCTCCTTTGGTAAAGGGTGTCGATTCTTCACCCTAGGAGAATCGATCCCCAACATGTGCATGTGGACATACCGGCAGAGTGAAGGGTAGGCCAATGTATGCACATGCATACCCATCTAGGTTGCACGGAAATGGAAACGGAAAGGAGACATGAAACGAAACGGGGAAACGTGATTTTTGAAAAATGTAGGACACGAAATGCTATGGAAACGTTATGTGACAATTATTTTTTTTTACTATATAGTCTCAAAATTCAATATCAAAAAACTATTTAATATAAACTAGATAACCAAAATATCAAAATCGGAACCAATCTAAATAAAATTTAAAGTTCATTGTCATAAAAAAGTAATTACTAGAATGAACTCAAACTAGAAAACTTAAAAAGTTCAATAATCAAATTGTTTGAACATAAAGTTTCTAAAAGTTTCCAATAGAGTGTCCATAAAGTTTCCGTAGAATTTTTGAATTTATTAAGAAATATGAATTTTTTTTATACGTTTCCAAAACATTTCCAGAGAGTTTCCCGAGAGTTTCGGTTTCCGAAACATTTCCGACGCAAAACGCTTGCCTTGTACAAGTTTCCCTGCTTCATAGATACCCACATTTGGTCGATTTTATTTTTTACTTTTACTTTTTTCATTTTTTAAAACTTTTTGTGATTTTTTTTTATTTTCTTTTGTAACTCCTAAAAATTATCACCCATTTTCCTCTATCACCATCTCCCAAATAAATGATAGTGGAAAATATTTTCCAAATTATATTAATACTAGAATTTTTTTTACTAAACCATATTCTGTTTTTATTAAATGTTCTCCATCTTTGTCCATTATAATAGCAAAATCTAATATTTGTTTTTTTTCCTTATGTTTTCCTTTTAATAAAATAATACATCTAGCCCATGATAATAGTTTTTGTCAAATTTAAGAGAAAATATTTTCTTTCAATTCTTTATTATTTATTGTTTCTATGTAAGTAATACAAATAAAATATTTTGATTCCCTCAAATTAACATTGTAATGGAAATCCTTTATTTGACCACTATATATTAGAGATAATGTAGGCTGTATAATTGAAATAGAGATAAAAGTTTTGGCTCAAAATAAGGCAGGACAACATTCATAGCTTAAGTAAAAAAATTAGAACCATTAGTGATATGTAAATATGGTGCAATTACAAAATTGTGTGATGTAAATATAACTCGTCAAAATATTCCCAAATTGCTACCCCTCCCTCTTTATCTCTCAAACTCGAATGAAAAATATAAAACTGTTAGTTTGTCATTGTTGGAATTTGAATGACGAATTAATTATGTGTTACTACACGTAATAGTTGGAAATTGAAATTAGAATATTAGGGAATATTTTAGGAACTCTTGGAATGGATACACGTCTACCTTGGATAAAAAAAATCGCATCTTTTGGTCATTAGTTTACTAGAAAGGACACGTCTTTTGAGACACGTCTTGTTCCAAAAGGTTGCATTATTTCCTAAGGATTGTGTCTCTTAGCGAGGCGTCTTCCCAATATCTATTTATAAGATCTCATTCATTCCATTAGATTTGCATATCACTTTATATATTATTTTCATATATATTTTAAGTTTTTGTCCATATCGAAGAGAGTTCAAATCACAAGTATGGTTCGCTGGTTTATATAATTTGGAGTGCTTCTATTGTGGGATGTGATCGTTGTATCTTGGAAAGTGAATACGCAAAAAAAAAAAAAAAAAAAAAAAACTGTTCTTACGGGCAAAGATTCGAACTCTTGCTTCGACCAATCAATTTCATGCATTTTTCTTTATACGTTTCTTCATTTCAGTAAGTCGACACTTGATCATATTTAACTAGTGCATATAAAAAGGTACGTTCTTTAGAAGATGATTTGCACCGTTTATTTGAATTTTCCCAACATTCACTGTTTCGTCCTAGTGCGCATTTTGGCCGATGTCCGCATGTCAAAATAATTTTTGCATACCCATGCTAAAAGGTTTAACTCCGCCACTGTGTGGACAGTACACTAGCCTCTCGTTTCCACCGCTTCTTCTATCTTGGTTGCTACATAGATAAATAAATTTTAGGGACTTATTCGGTATTATTTCTTTCCGAAAATTTTTGTTTTAGCACATGACTAAAATATAGAGGCTATAACTCACATTATGAGAATTATTTTCTGAAAATTATTTTCTTATTACGAGAAATTTTGAATTATAGTATATTAATATATTTATCCTATTATTACAAAGATTCTTAAAATTTTTTGGAATCGTTATATATCCTTCTCTTTTAGAAATTTCGTCACGAAATTTAGAAGTTACCAATTATTTCAGATATTTGTCTTTCTTGGTTGGACGGCGAAATGTTGCTATGTTTCATGTCTTCCTTTCGGCATGCACTTAGCTTTTATATTTTCAATTTTGTAGGCATAGCACTTGGAAATTTTGTACTTATTATTTGGTAAAACACGCAAGGATGCCCTGGCCTGGTTATTAGTCAATGTGATCCTCGTTTATAAATCAATTAAATGTGTTGCGCATTGCGTACGTATGACATAAATGGAATGGCGTCAAGACAAAATATTGTTGGGATGGTGGCGGTCACACCTGTCCATCCAAGTTCTAAAACAATAGTATTTTTTCTCAACGGAGAAAAAATAAAGAAAAAAATCATTTCGATAGTCTTTATGCGGAGAGATTTTACATTTTATTATTTCAATTATCAATGTAACACTTGAATATTACGAGTAATACTCATCAATAATGTTGAGGGAGAAAATCTCTCTCCACAAGGTATTTTTCAGTATCGACACGAGTTTGTACCGGCTGATCTGATTGTAAAAAAAAAGATCACATGTAATTTATGATCAACCACATATAACCATTCTTTCACAAAAACATTTAATTTTCCCGTATGAACCTGTGCGGGGATTGGATCTTAACTTACCACTTAATGATCAAATAATTATACAACTTGTTTTCGAAAAACAAAAAATAAAAAAGAAAAATTAAAAATAATAAGTATACAAGTTGCCACATGAGTTGTATATCTCTTAATTTTTCTTTTTAATAAATAAATAGCGCTCGATGTTAAAACTTCAAAAACACTCAATTTAGGATAATTAACGAAATTTAATCCATTTTCCACCACCTTCTTTACCTCTTATTCAAGTCAACTTAAAATATCGAGGTACTTTACGTCAAAACTTTGACATTGCGTTACCTAATGTGAGAATCTGAATTGTTTAGTGTAGTTAATACCCAAATTTCAAATTTATTTTGTTTAAAGATTTCTCAATTTTAATGAAACTACGCACACCTGGACATATTTAAAGTTTCGTGCAATTTCAAATAGAAATATCAAACTAATTTTCCGATATTTACAGAGTAGGCGTTGATTATTTCCGTTGCCAGGCTAACGGGGACCTGTGAAGAAACATACTCTCAATCTATTTTAGAGCTTTGTTTGATGCAGTTTATTTTTTTTAAAAAAAATTATTTATTTTTTTAATTACCATTGTCAAACACTTGTTACATTAATTTTACAACAAACAACCAATTACATTAATTTTACAACAAACACTTCATCCGTGCGATGTATGTAAATTGCTACGTACCCGTAACAATTATTAGCTTCCTATCTCGTGAGAAATGAATAAAGTGCAAAATTAAAAACCAAAATTTAATGCTTAATTCTGCAAACAGATACTAATAAGAACTATTCATTATTATCCAATCACTCAACCCCAAAAAATCTTTTTGATGAATGCCAATGGGGACTAGTTCGTTTTGTTAGGAGGCTTAGGCTGATGTCTCAAGTTCAAGTTCCATCAACCGTGCATTGTTTGGTTTTTTTTTTCCGCCAATTGTGCAATTTTTTCCAATAACATTATGGGTTTGTTCTATACACAATAAATTTTCACTAACTTCCACTAACTTTTTCTCTTCCATCATTTTCAACTACTTATACAGTTACTTTACATTTTTAATATATTTTTCCCAATTTTTAGCCACACATCTAATAAGTCGTTCAAGTAAATCCACATTATTATGTGCAGAACAAGCCCTCTGGTTTAGATCATTGTGCAGATTAACTGTACTAACTGACAAATTAAAAAGTTGCTCAAACATTATAAAAAATTAGTTTCTTTATCGTGAAATTTGTTTGGTAGAACTATTTTCAATGAAATATTTTTTTGAGAGAATATTTAAGAGCGGGAAAGACACCTCCTATAATGTGTAGTTAAAAATATGTTTGAAATAGTGACCGTAAAAATGCTTTTATAAATATAATAAAGCACTAATTAAATTTGTCTGCATAAAGTAAAACTCGAATTTTAAAAATTAAAAAAAATAAATAAAGAACCTTATTACCACCCACTAAGAGTAAGAGGAAGTGTCATAATCAGCATGGAAATTTATTTTTCGATTGTAGTTTTATTTATTATTATTATTATGACATGCAGTTACTAAAACTTTTTAATGAAGTTTTAATTATGGCAATCTTAACAATCCATTAAGTGATGACAACGGGGTGGATCAATAGTAGATCAGTGAAAATTGTTATTGCTCCGTGAAAGACATCTTGTTACCAATATGGTCTTAGGATCCACGAATTGCAAAGCAGATCGGATATGGCCAAACCATAGTGCAAAAGCTATCGGTTTCGATCCGCAAAATGATTTGTAAACGCTTTTTCTTTTAGACATTGATTTCCCTAACCCCGTTACATAATAATCACCTAATTAAAACATTAATTTTAAAAAATACACAAATTGTATAGCATAACTCTAACAAAATCAATACTTTAAAAGTTTATAAGTTTAAGAGATGAAGGGTTCAAAGAATTCTTAATTTCTAATCTTTTCCCCCTTTTGTGTTTGGAAATTGGATGATTGGGTTGGGTTAGCTCTCTTGTTCACGCGGCTCATTCCAATATTATTTTATTTTATCACGGGGTAGATCAACCACTATCTGTTATTGCTTTGGAAATTTCACTAATAAGAAAATCTGATTATTATTGCCCCACCAATTCACGGATAAAAAAAAAAATCTTTATCATTCGAGATGGCAGAAATTCATTATCCATTGGATTTTGTACAGATCAGATTTTTTCGCCATCCCTACACCCACTACGACTTTTAATGAACCTTAATTAGTAATCTATTTACCAGAGAAATAATTAAACAAATAAAAGTTTATATTATTTTAGACATGAAAGTGTGGCTTCTTCTAGAAACCACATATCTACTATTATTAATATTAAATTTTTTTTCAATAATATTATAATTTTTTTTATACATTTTAAAATGTTTTGTCAATGATATCGATCAAACAAACATTTAACCATCTTAAAAGTTTTTAGGTAACATATGTAACACGTTGAGTAACTTAATTAGATGTGGCAATCACGAAAGCATCGTAGGCATGTCCAACGTTTAATTAATTTATATTTAAATAAGAGTTTTATATGATGTCAACTAACTTGGTTTTAACTTGTAGTGATGCATACATATATATTGGAATTAATATATATTGGAATTAAAATAATATAAATTATTAAATAATGGAATCTATAAATAGGCCCTCTACATGAACAAACCAAGCACAAAAAGGAAGTGATCACTTTGAGTAGTACTTTAATTTATATATCCATCTAAGAGTAAATATGGAAGTAAGCGAAGTACTCCACATGAATGGAGGACATGGAGATAGCAGCTATGCAAGCAACTCATTAATTCAGGTAAATACTTTCCAATACATAAATATATGGTGAATTCAATTTGTGTACTCTGAGAAACGTTTAATTTTGTTAAAAAGTTAATAATTATATTGCGATTCTATAATTTCATGCCGGCCAATGAATCGTGGTTGGTTTGCTTGAAAAAAATTATCTTCAGTAATTTGCCTTTTAAGTCATTTTAAATCTAAAATATATTATTCTGGGATTTTTTTTATTAAGTTATTATTTATTATTTAACTACACATGCTGTATGACAGGGAAAAGTAATATCCATGACAAAGGAAGTAAGAGAAGAAGCAATAACTAGCATGTATTGCAACATGTTTCCGGCCACCACCATATGCGTGGCGGAGCTCGGTTGTTCCTCAGGGCCAAACGCTTTGTTGGTGGCGACTGAGGTTATGAGAACTGTGGAGAAAATAAGAAGAAAACTCGGCCGTCAATCGTCACCGGAATTTCAAATATATCTGAATGATCTTCCTGGAAATGACTTCAACTCCATTTTCCAGTCCTTGCCTAGGGTTGTGCAAGAATTGAAAGAGGAAATTGGGCCTTGCTTTTTCGCCGGAGTTCCCGCCTCATTTTACGGCAGGCTTTTTCCGACGATGAGTATGCACTTTGTTCATTCTTCCTACAGCCTCATGTGGTCATCTCAGGTATAACCCTTTTTTGTCGAAAAATTAACTTCATATAGTTTTCATGTTGGCAATCATCTAACCACCAAAACCCAATTTCCTATGCCAATGTGAACGTTAATTATGTCAGAAGTGGGGAGAGTTTTATTGTACCAATATGCGGAGGAGATCACAAGTGGCTGATTGGACTGACGTCGGTACATAAAATAGAGAGAATTCAAATCCGTTGTCCCTTAGATCTATCTATCTAATTAAAACAATTGAGATGATTGACGTCGACTCGGTACATGAACATTATAGTACCAGTAAATAACGCGGTATCACATTGCTATGCTCTCAATCAAGACTTTTGATATATAATAACGTACAACAATATTCTTAGAGTCTGTCTCCTATAGCACTTAAAAAAAATATTGTTTGTTTAAATCTCCAACCACACATTTGATTAATTAGCAAGATTAGTTATTTATTTATTTTTTATGTTTTGGGGGCCCCGGGGGGGGGGGGGTTTGGTCCCCACCCCATACAAAATTTAGTGATGAGAATTAGAAATTGTTTAAAAATAAATAAAGAATTTTGGTCAACCAAATGTTACTAAAAAAATAAAAACTGACCAACGAATTTTTAAATAAATAAAGTGACTTCTAACAAGCACTTGAAATCTCTTATAATACTATTTTAAGTAATTCCCTACTTGGATGCAAACTGAAAATCATGTACTACTCCCTCCGTCCCACTAAGATAGACAAGTATTCCTATTTTGTCCGTCCCAAATTATAGTCCAATTTCCTTATTGAATGTATAATTTATTTTCCATGTACTAAAATACCCCTATTAAAGATAATTGGAATATTAAACATCAAGATAGATATTTCATCTCCCAAGATATTTAAACATGTTCACACTACTTTTTGACCATTCAATATAGGGGTAAAATTGGAAGAATATATGAATATCTTATAATTCCAAGAACATTTAAGATGTTTTCTTAATATGTGTGAAAAATGGTGGGTGCCTATCTTTAGTGGGACGGAGGAGTAAAATCTCAAATAGTTTCCAATAATATTCGATGTTAAATTAATTTTTCTATTTGATTTTATTTTCTAACTCTTATGTAACAATTATATTTCCTCTAATCAATTAATTCAATTTATATGTCAATATTAATTTATCAGGTTCCCAAAGGGGTGGGGAATCTGAACAAAGAAAATATATACATGGCAAGTACAAGTCCTCCTAGCGTGATACAGGCATACTATGAGCAATTTCAAAAGGATTTTTCGATATTCTTAAGGTGCCGTTCCGAGGAATTAGTGGATGGTGGGCGCATGGTTTTAACATTTCTGGGTAGGGCAAGTGACGATCCAACTTCCAAAGAAGGCGGCCACATTTGGCATCTCTTAGCCATAGCCCTTGAACAAATGGTCTCGGAGGTATTTAACATATGACTTCAGATCTGTTTTTTTTTTTTTTTTCCTTCTCAGATATATCCCATTAATAAAAATAATCAAGTTACCGAATTAATGTATAGGTGAACTATATCTTATATGAGACAGTAAATGAGACAATAAATGAGACCGCACATTTTCATGTCCTAACATCATTGCATTAATACGCTTCATCATCTAGTTTGTTGTTGAGGATAGTAATTAAATAATCTAAATTGGAACAAATCTATCAGCTTAAACTTTTAGATCAGATGGTTTCATAACTTTAACATGGTATCAAAGGGGGCGATGACCCGGGACTGATGCTTGGATGCGCTAACCCCAGCCAAAAATAGTCGCCGAAAAGATGGTACACATGCAAAGGCTTGGAAAGATCCCGCCTGCATGTGAGGGGGCGTGATGAAAAGAGCAGAAGTGAAAAATCCCACATCGGTAGAAAAGAAGAAAAAAACCACTATAAATACAAGTGTAAGGATTACTCCCCTTGGAAGTTAACCTTTTAAGGTGGAATACCCCTTGCATTTGCAAAAAAATTTAACATGGTATGAGAGCAAGCAGAGGTTTTAAGTTCGAATCTCACCGCCACCCATTTAAAATGAATTGTGCACGTGTTAGGCTTTATTTGGGAAAAATAAATCCCGCCTATACGTGAGGGGGCGTGTTGAGGATAGTAATTAAATAATCTAAATTGGAACCGATCTATCAGCGTAAGCTTTTAGATCAGATGGTTTCATAACTTTAATATTTGTCTATTTTTGATTGGATAAGATCAGTCAAATTAAACAATTGGATATATATTGTACGTACACTAATTTTTGTCGTCAGTACTCTCAATTAACATTATTGTATGACGTTTAGATCTATTGTTTCAATTTCAGTTTCTCTAACCATCTCACTCACTTATTAAACAACCATCATCAATATTAAATTAATATATTTAGTTTTCAATAAGCACTTTCTTTTGATTGGATGGGACGAACACGAATTGAGATAGCAAAATTGAGTTGATTAAACGTTTTGATCACTTTTTTATTTTTTATTTTATTTTTTACTCCAACTAAGGATTAGGTGAATATTAATTATTCTTGTGTAGGGATTGATAGCTAAAGAGAAGCTCTATTCATTCAACATACCCCAATACATCCCATCACCACTGGAAGTGAAGAAAGAGGTTGAAAAAGAAGGGTCTTTCACCATTAACCGCCTAGGGGCTTCTGAAATAAACTGGGCTGCCTGCGGTGAAAATAATAACGAAGGTGGATACAGTGTGGCAAAGTGCATGAGATCAGTGGTGGAGCCCTTGCTGATTGGTCACTTTGGTGAAGCTGTGATGGACATACTATTTCGTAAGTATGGTGAAGTCCTTAATGATCGCATGTCCAAAGAAGAGACCAAATTTGTCAACGTCACCATTTCTGTGACAAGGAGAGAACGAAAGGGTATGAAGGATGTTTGATTTTATATACCCATGATCGAGGCCATGACCACCATATATATTATGTGCCTTTGATGCATCTTTTTTAAAGTTTGTCTTAATTTTCAAGTTTCAGTACGAGAATCGTGGAATGTCTTTAGTGTTCAATCAGTTGTTGTTCCAAAATAAGAATCGATATGAATAATAAAATACAGTCTAATATTCATTTGAGTCTAATATTCGTTTGATTTGATTTATAAATAATGAGTACAAAATGGTTGTCGAAACTCATTTGGTGTCCGCTAGAGTACACACTGCATATTACTATTAAACCTCTATAAATTAATAATCTTGGGACTGATAAAACTTATTAATTAATTTAGTGAGATATTAAATAATTGATAAATTAATAATTTATTAATTTTTTCCTTAATTAATAACTTATTAATTTATCAAACTATTATTTATTTTCTTAAAAATTTTAACACAAAATTATTGTTGTACGTTGTTCAATGTACATAATTTTTTAGTTTATTGTGCATGTATACGTATTTTTTTGACAGACATATATACATTATTAAATGTTTTATATTGTTCAGCGTATTATATTTTTCAATGTATTATATTTGTATGATGTTCGATGTATTGTCTTCTTTCATTTTATGAATGAATATTAAATCAACAAAACTCATAGTAACACAACACAAAATCATATACAACAATGGCTTCTCATCTCAAAGGTGTAAAGAAACAATGACGGATGAAATGCGTAAAGCATTGTGTGAAGACAATACCAGAAATTCTTACAATGTTAAGAAAAGTCGTCCAACATCAGATTTAAGAAGTAATAAGTTACAATTGAGTCATTCTTTTTAAAATCACCATCAATGAATAATAAATTATATGTATTAAGGTATTATTAATTTATATATTGCATGGAATCCATATAAATTCTCGAAATTCTATTATTTTATAAATGTAACGAATTATTAATTTAGCACGTTATCCCCAAGTCGGGATTGAAAAAAATATTATTTTAGCAAGGTTAGTAATTAATCAAGGTTCTACTGTATACCACATTTCAATTGATGTGTATAGCTGATGTGTTGCATCACCACAAAATGCCCCGCTCCATATTATGCGCCTTGGTGGATACTAAATCAGTTTTGGCAATATTTTTTATATATTAAATTAATTAAATTCAAATAAGCTTTTGTTGGCAGTAACCTTCTCTCTGCACGTTTATTGTAGGGTTCACGTGTAGGAAATTTACGTTTTCATTATAAATTTATGGACCACGTATGAAGTTTAATTATATCAACTATTCAATTAATGCATGTAGCCGCAAGCTACCATAGCATTATTGATAATGTGACATCTCTTAATAAAAGCACTTTGTGTGTCTCATAAATAAGTAAAGGCTATACCTCTTTACGCCTGTTACCAATGGTACTGTACACTACTATTTTGTAAGGCACACATTACACAAGCTAATTGGCCTAACGTTCATCACAAGCTTATCGTCCTTCTTCCTAGCAATTAAAACAAGGATTGCATGAATGATATCATGAAGCGTGCATCTTTTCTTTTTATTTTTTAAAATTCTTTTGGAGGCTCATTTTCGATAAATAGTATATTTTTCTTTTATTTTTTTCACAATTATTGTATTATTTTTGAAGTCCAAAAGATCTTGACCAAATCTTTGTTATATACGAGCTAGCAAGTGATAGCAAATTATAAAAATTATAGCATGTAAAATTTCTTCAAAGATTACAAGTAAAAAATTTAACTTTTCCCAATGACTCATTTTTAAAAATTATTTCATCCTAATTCTAATTAAAATGATATATATAGTTTTTTGTATTAATTTAATTTAGTCACAATATAATTAATTATAATCTAATTTTTATAAATTTGAAAAAGAAATTTAAGTGGGCTTAACTACGTGGAGCTTCTCATGGGGAGAATCAAAGTATTTGTCCCATTTATAATATAATAATAATTTTAAAATAAATAAAAGTATAAAAAGGGTTGAAAATCGAAAAAAATAAATACTAGTCGCTAACTCGTTACTTGATTTTTGATAAGTCATCTGGTGGGACGGGTCATGACATATCTTTCACATGGAGGAGAGATTAAATGCATAAACATGGCAATTAATTAAATCCATCAATAAATATCATTTTCAAAGACTTTTTTAAAAAGAAATTGTAGTTTTGTCATATTTTATAAGTTCATAAATATTATATACTTATTCTTATTTCATACACTATTATACTTGTCTCTTCTAAAAATTTGGCACTACTTGTCAAGAAAATGCTTATGTACGTAATACATTAAAAATAGTCGATATCTATCACACAGTTTATATTTAAAATGTGTGCTAGACATTGTTTATTCACCTTATACATTAATTATTTTATTTTTTTCTTTCTTCTTTAACCAATAATTAATTTGCACGTAAGCAATTAGTTCTACAATCCACATCCACAGTTGGAGATGTTTTGCTATTATTTCTAGTCTCTTTGTCATGTCATTGAGAATTTACATTGTATCATTTGAGATGTTCTTAGTATCTTGATTATTCGTAAGGATAATAAAATTCCATAAAATCTATTTTCTCTCCTAAACTTCGTGGTTTTTAAAAAAAATATATAATTTGTACAGGGGGAGGTTTGATGGCGTCATAGTGGGCTTTCCACGCCCGTGATATGGGTTTGATTCCATGCCGACAATCCCTTTGTAATTCAAAAAAAGGGAAGAAGGGGAAGGGGCGGGGTAGCATGCTCGAACCCAGGATCTCCCACCTAAGAATGAGTATTCTTACCATTTGAACTATTTCTCTTGATATGACATCTTGTGAATTATTTACTAGACATTAAAGTTCGGAAGTTTTGTTAACTTAACTAAAATATTAATTTAAAGACTTCTTTATACAAATACACAAATTGAAAACGCAATATCGAAAAATAAAGTTTTTTTCAAAATCTTTACAAAATCTGATTTTCATGATTGTACCATGCAATCGTAGCGTGATTGTACCATGCAACTGCATGGCACAAAACTGGAAACTCCACGAATTTGTGCCATGCGATTGCATGGTACAAATTTTTTTCGAAATTGGCCGGTAACTCATAAACGGAAGATAATTTGCGAAAAAACATATTAGCACTGATAAAGGGGTGGTTAGAGCTGGCTCGTCGAGAGACGCGAAAAAACATAATATCTATACAAAATGGACACCGTATACGAATTCACCGAAAACCGACCATATTACACAAACTTACAAAAACTAGTTGTAGAAATCCAATTTTTTTTGTAAGATTACACACTACTACACAGTATTACACATTGCTACACAGTCCTTGTAATTTGTTACATATTATTTGTAATTTCTTACACACTCTTTGTATTTTGTTACACACTATTTCTAATTTGTTACATGCTATTTGTAGTTTCTTACACGCTCCTTCTAATTTATTACACACTATTTGTAATTTCTTATACACTCTATTGTAATTAGTTCCACATAATTTGTATTAAAAAAAGAGGAAGAACCATGTGATTGCATGGTTGAAATCTGAGCTGAAACCCTGTACCTAAAATGAAGGATTTTTTTGTGGAAGACTACCTGATTTTTGTAAATATTTTTTAAAAATGGGAATTTTGAACTAATGAAACTTAAATGATGCTTTCACATAATTTCCTCTAATTTAAACCACTACCTACATTATATTGACTGGTTACTTCAACAATAATTTATATTTAATGAAATAAAATGTAATTTTTGTTATAAAATAATTCATATATCATAAATTAGATTAAATTCTTGCATCAGCTTTAATAAATTTGAATCATTTACCGATTTTGCTAACAAATTTTTAATTTTTATAATTTTAATTTTAATTTATACTTTTTGTGTATTAAAATACTTTCTAATTACTAGTATTTTTCACAAAACTTAATTTTTTTGCATCTTTTTGAATGAGTGCATGTTTGTTAATCAATTATAACAAATTAATATTGCGTATATATATAGGACAATAAAATTATAACTAAGAAACTAAACAAATATTATGTAATAAGTATTAAAATAAAAATTAAAAAATGTGTTAGTGAATATGCAGTCATTCATATTACTTATATGAGGAATCATAAATTAAAATGTTTTGATTTTCAATTTTTTACTGAAATAATTTTATATAATTATTTATTTTCAGTATTTTGAATTCAACGAGTCTAATAAATATATTATATGAAATTATGGTTATATATATTATATGTAACAAGTATATTATATATGTGTGTGTGTGTGGAATTGTTGTAAGCTAAATATTTAAATTTGTTTCATAATTTCTACAGATCTATTAATCGGACTTTTCAAATATAACTTGGTATCAGCAATAATAGCTATTTTGGTTTGATAAGTCTTATGGATATATTTATTGAGTTTTTCAAACATTACTCAATTTTAGGAAAAAGTTGATTGTATTAATTATGTTAATATTTTTACTTAATTAAAAATAAATGTAGAGTTGTATAGAAAATATATAACCCCTTTTGACAAAAAAAATTAATATACAACTTAGGTGTGCATGCTTGTGTGTGTCACTGAACACACACACACTATATATATATATATATATATATATATATATATATATATATATATATATATATAATTGAGGGCATCTCCAATGGATGATGTCTAGTGTGGGTGTGTATTTAACAAAAAGAGGGAGTGAAAATGATTATTTTACTTAGAGAGGAATGGAAAGATGTGTAAATAAAAAAAGAGATGAAAAAGTGTAAAAGAGGAGAGAGGTAGAAATAAATAAAAAATAATAAAAATAAAATAATAATGGAAGATGTGAAGTTGGATGTGTGAATTTAGACATTACATGGGAAATGAAGAAGAAAAAGTGGAGAAAACGTTAGTAAAATTGGAGAAAATGATTAAGCAAAATTGAAAAAATTGTGGGCCTACTCAAAATTTTTGTGACTGTCTCTCTCTAAAAATACAAATTGGGAAGAGACATAAGCATTCGAGATGCTCTGAGTAAATAGTTGTTATTAAACATAATTTTCCTACTCAAATCCATAGATTAATTAAGTTGGGACTCAGATGGTGGCGGTTAGACCTGTCCATCCAAGTTTTAACACAGTAGCATTTTTTTGCAAGCAAACGATCACGAAATATATATATTTTTATTTTAAAAGAACTATCACAACTCAAAAATGTAGGTGTGAAATAGAATTTTTAAGTGGAAAAAAATAATTACAATGGAAGAAGGGTTTTATATCGTGCCTTCTAAGGCTATCAAAAGAATAAAACAATAAACCTATACTAAATATCAAATTTCCACCGTTCTAATGTTTGCTAATCCTAACTTGTCCAATCTAATAATGCCTTCTACATATCCATGCAAATCAGTGCTTGCTAATCACGAAATATATCTTGCCCAATGTCTGACATAATAAATTTTAATAAAATTAGGCGTGTGTGTATGTGTCTATATATATATATATATATATATTAAAATTAACCTTAATTAACTCCGACTTGATCAAATAAGTATACAAATAACTCACAAATAATATAAATAGCAAGAAATTAAAATTTTAATATCATTGATATATACATACATACATATATATATATATATATATATATATATATATATATATTAAAAATAAGTCTTAATTAACTCCCACTTGATCAAATAACTATACAAATACCCTTAAAAAAAACTCCTTCAAAAAGAAATAAGTATACAAATAAACTCACAAATAATATATAAAGATGATTTTTAAATATCATATTTATTTAAAAATCAACGATCATAATCACTACTTGAACAACTAAAGATGATTTTTTCCGAAAATCCTCAGTTCTCTTCTCATGTAAATTCATCACATGTAAGTTGATCTTCTTTTATTTTTATTATTACTAGTATGTAACACATGCAATGCAAGTGATATTCTAATCATTGCAAAAAAGTGGTGTTTCTCGATAAAATTTTTTTGCTTATAACTTTTACAAACGACTTTCTTTGGGACAAAACAATTGAAAAATAATATTTTAACAAAACATTTGGTCTGTAAAACTTATATTTCTTGTGGTGAATAATTCTATTTTTAATTTATGTATAAAGTTAAATTTAATTAAAATTTCGAACTCCATAAAAAAGATATACCATTGTAAAATATAATATGACATGTTTTGCTTACATTTATTTATTAACAAGCATGCCGCATATCAAAAAAATCACAAATTCATGAAGAAAAGCAAGATGAACCGAACAAAAGAAATTATGTTCATCAACCTTTAGATAATAAAAAATTATACAATATTTAAAAAGTATGTTTAATATGATCATAAACGTTAAGAAATTTAATGGAATTTTCAACATGATAAAAGATTAAAAAAAAATTAAGTCATTTTCTTCTTTTATGTAGATGAATCACATATGTATAGACAATATGAAAGCGAAAAGTTAGATTAAGAGTTTGAATTTGAAGGGACTTTTAAAACTATTAAATGAAGAAAGTGTATAATTATTATAGGACATTAATTAATAAGATTTATTGTTAATCAAGATAAAATAAAAATTAAATAAAAGTGGTGGGCTATTGTTGTCCAAAAAAGTTTCCCGTCCCTTCCATACTTTTACATATAGTATAGATGTAGATTTTTCTTTTTTTTTGGCCGGGGGGAGGGGGGTTGGGTTCGGGGGGGTTTGTTTATGTAGCCCTTAGTGTTAAATTAAAACTTATAAAACACTCAAACTTTCAAGATAGTCAATGAAACGGTAAAATTATATCAATGTATCCAATCTTTGACTCTATTTGTACTTTGGTCTCCAATCGTTTACCAATCCTAACCTTTCAAAATTTAGCGTCAGTAGTCCCTATTTACCTAGTTAACATGTAGTAGCAGATTATTATGTTATTTTCATTTTAATATTTAATAAATGAGGATAATTTGATAATTTAATAACTATTTTTACCATTTTATAATTAATAAAAATTAACTACTCATTTGTAAAAAATATATTGCAAATATTATACTCAAATCCCTAAATTATTTAAATTTCTAATACAATTTCTAGCACCTGCCCTTGCTACCCCACCTCGGAAACCCATCTTCACCTTACAACAACTTTGAAAACTAGGGGAAAGAACATGAAAATTTAACTTAATACTTCTTCTATTCCAATTATTTGTTCCACTTAATTACTTTTTCACAAGGCCTAAAAATATTATTGAAAAAGTATATTTTTTGAATTATATTTGTAATGTATTCTTATTTAATGACTAATTTTTAAATTAATAATTATAACTACATCATTAAATGAAAATATATTTGTAAAATAATCTCCGAAGCATGAAAATAGGACTATTAATTTATTTAATTAATTGGGGAAAAAATGTGAACAATACATAAATAAACGGAGGGAGTGCCGAATTTCATAAAACACCAAAAGTGTGCTTGTTATTGGTCAAAATGGAGTTCTAATTTCAATGTGTCATGCATTGCATAGGAGATTAAAAAAAGAATAACGTCACTAATTAAAAAAAGAATGATGTCATATTTAAAAAGAAGAATGACGTCATATTTTTAAAAATAGAATGACGTCGAGGGAAAAGATGATGAAAATAAGACTATTAATTGGGGAAAAGATGTGAACAATATATCATAGACGGAGGGAGTGCCGAATTTCATAAAACACCGAAAGTGTGATTTTTATTGGTCAAAATGGGGTCCTCATTTCAATGTGTGATGCATTGCACATGAGATTCAAAAAAAGAACGACGTCACTAATTGAAAAAAGAATGATGTCATATTCAAAAAAATGAATGTTGTCATATTTTAAAAAGGAGAATGACATCAAGAGAAAATAACAGTGTTTAAAATAACAGTGTTTTTCACTGTGGAAAACGAAGAATTACTCTCGTTTTCTCATGTAACACTTTATACTCTTAATTATCGATTGTGATATTTGTCTATTAATTTTCAAAGACTAAAACCTCATCATATAAAGATATTTAATCATCCAGGAAACAGGATCTCTTCACATAGCCATCCATTGATGATAGATACTTTAACTGAGACATCACCCGAGTGGCTGAATACAATCTTATGATGATCATGAATGGGTTTTGCCCATCATCATGCATGACCATCACTCGATAATTTATTGCACAATTGATTTCAATTATATTAACGCATGGGCATTAACTAAGATATCAGTTGATTATAATCTTATACAGCCATTGAGAATTTTGGTTTGTCTCTCATATTATCATCCGATAGTATTGATTCTCGACTGTCCTTGCTTTTTTCTATTGTCCCAAATTAGTGGACAATCACTTGACCTAAATAGCTACCCGAATCACCACATCCTATAAATACAACCACACCTGATTAGTACAAGGGTGATCCATCATTTTGATACTCAAACATAATAAAAACCTTTCTCTTCCTAGAATCAAATAAACATTGAAATTATTCAACACCGTGATTATCGTCACCCATTAAAAATAAATAAATACTTAATCTCTATCTAATAAACATTCAAATTATCCAAGACCGTGATTATCATCACCCGTTAAAAATAAATAAATACTTAATCTAATAAACATTCCAAAAATTTTTTATAACATTAATTAAAATCTTTTTAATAACCTCTATCAAACAAATACTGAATCGTCCTAAGGTATTTTAGGTATCAACATGGTATTTTATGTATCAACATATATGTGTAACACATACTTTACTCAAAAAAGGAAAAACACGTGTAACACATACGTGTTACATTGTTACACGTAACTAGGATGTCTAGCTATCATGAAAACGGCAGATGCTTGTACAATCCGACCGCATGATGGGTCATGCAAGTTCCAGTGCTTTTATTAGCTTTATATATGAGATGTCAACGTTTGGTTTTTACTTGTAGAATAATTAAATTAAATTAAATACATGTTTTTAATGAAAAAATGATATGAATATATATCAATGTGTTCACATTCAAATAGATATGTGTGTGTGTGTGAACACCAGCGGAAAATGAAATTATTATTCAATTACCGGCTATCTATCATCTATAAATAGACCCTCTAGATGAACAATCCAAGCACAACAAGGAAGTGATCAATTTAGTTATCTATCTATAAATCTATAATCTATTTAGAAAGAGAAAATATGACAGTAAGCACAGTACTCCGCATGAATGGGGGACTTGGAGATAGCAGCTATGCAAGCAACTCATTAGTTCAGGTAAATTTATAGATACAACGGGTGGTCGATCAAATTAATCTGACGCACCCCATTGGAGTACTAACTATTTTTTAATGTGTATGATTAGCAATCATTTCTCTATAGGCATTTAATTTTCGATGCCAAAAAAATATTATTTTATATTTTTACGGAGTTGTTTCATTTTTAACCACACATCGTAAGAAATTAAATTAATTGGTCTATCATCACAGGGTAAAGTAATATGCATGTCAAAGGATGTAAGAGAAGAAGCAGTAACTAGCATGTATTGCAGCATATTCCCCACCACCATATGCATGGCGGAGCTCGGTTGTTCTTCAGGGCCAAATGCGTTGCTGGTGGGGACGGAGGTTATGAAAACTGTGGACAAAATACGAAGAAAATTAGGTCGTCAATCGTCACCGGAATTTCAGATATACTTGAATGATCTTCCTGGAAATGACTTCAACTCCATTTTTCAGTCCTTGACAAGGGTTGAGCAAGAATTGAAAGAGGAGATGGGACCGGAGTTTGGGCCATGCTTTTTCAACGGAGTTCCTGCTTCATTTTACGGCAGGCTTTTTCCGGCTGCGAGTTTGCATTTTGCTCATGCTTCCTACAGTCTCATGTGGCTCTCTCAAGTAATTTCTTGTCTTAGATGTTGTGAATTAGTGTTTGCAGTACTGATTCAATTAACGATTGCGTGAAATAGGTGTTCAAATGGAGTGCAGATCTACGGTCTCACTACATGTTTGGAAAATGGTCAAGCGCCAGCGCTGGTTTTGTGTGACAAAACTAGCATGCCTTTTTGGCAAGAAACTAACATTGGTTTATTTTTTCAAAAAAATCATATTGATTTCGTATTCCAAAACCAACGCAGGTTTTGAAATAGGCCTGAGTTGTTAGCATGTCATGTCTCATTTCGGTATACCTTATCAAAGGGATAAGAAGTGGGACAACAGATTTGTACTCGTTTATATAATAGTAGTACGTGAACATAGTCCAAATCAATGTCAAGCTACACAGTGTCGATAATTCAATTAGCACTGCTCATATAACATTATCAATATAACACTGTTAGAATTAGTGAGGAAAAGATTATTTTTCTTAAAATTATCCTTAACCATGAAAGGTGTGTTAAGTTTTTCATTTTTTTGCTTAAATTTAGGGATTAGGATTAGAATTTGTTTAACATAAATAAATATTTTTTGTTTAATCAATGTGATCACTAGAAATGAAAACTAACCAAACTTTTAGAAATAAAAAAAAATTAATAAAAGAGACTTAAAGTCAAAATCACTTGTATGCAAAGTTCAATAAATAATTGTTAATGATAAAATTTAAGTTGAATACACTATAAATAAGTGGTGATTAAAATGAAGCACTGAATATGCTTAATTCCTCACTTGCATGAAAGGTTGAAAAAATCAATAAATAAGTGGTGATAAAAATAATTTTTCATATAATTTGGGAGCAAGATCATCTAAATTCTCAAATAATTGGGGAAATAATGATTCCAATAATTTTTATTTAATTTATGTGTTACTGTTGATCAGGTTCCAAAAGGGGTGGAGAATCTGAACAAAGAAAACATATACATGGCAAGTACAAGTCCTCCAAGTGTGATACACGCATACTATGAGCAATATCAAAAGGATTTTTCGACGTTTCTAAGGTGTCGGTCCGAGGAATTAGTGAATGGTGGGCGCATGGTTTTAACAATTCTGGGCCGGAAAAGTGACAATCCAACTTCCAAGGAATGCTGCTACATATGGGAACTCCTAGCCATCACACTCCAAAAAATGGTCACCGAGGTATGTAATGAGTTCAGATACGTTGTCTCATTTTAATTTGCATCTTCTTACCTATCTCTCATTTAATCAAACTAGCTCGGATTGTTGAATTTGTTGAATTTATATACATTTTCGTCTCAGTATACTATTTAATTTGATTGGGTAAAATAGTTAAGAAAACATGAGACGAGGCAGTAGAAGATGACGAGTTCAGATAAGCTACCCGATTTCATGTTCTACTGAGTGTCTCATTCATTTAATCAATACACTTAGTTATCTAAATGGACTATATTGATTGGATGAAACTCTCAAATTAGGCCTCTCGTAACACATAGTACACTAATTCTTACAGTTACTTGACATTAACTATTTTACGGAATTTAGATATTGTCTCAATTCAATTCATATCTGCTTGACTGTCACATCAAATTAAAACAGCCAAAGTCATTGAATTAGTATTCTATAATTTTACTTGTTTACGTGAACTATTTTTATTTAGACAAGACAGACAATGAATGAACAGGAATTAAGACAAGAAGTCCAGTGAGTTCATTCTATGTTTTAACCGGAGTTATTATTATTATTAATTTTTTAAATCTAATTCGTGATTACACCTGGGCAGGGACTGATAGATAAAGACAAGCTCCATTCATTCAACATACCCCAGTACTCCCCATCGCCATCCGAAGTGAAAAAAGAGGTTGAAAAAGAAGGGTCTTTCACCATTAACCGCCTAGAGGCCACTGAAATTAACTGGGCAGCCTGCAGTAAAAATAATATCTTGAATGGATTCCATAATTCATCGTGCAATAACGAGGATGGATACAGTGTGGCCAAGTGCATGAGATCAGTGGCGGAGCCCTTGCTGATTGATCACTTCGGTGAAACCGTGATGGACATACTATTTCGTAAGTACGGTGAAGTCATTAATGATCGCATGTCCAAAGAATCGACCAAATTTGTCAACGTCACCATTTCTGTGACGAGGATGGAACGAAAGGGTGTGAAGGAAGTTTAATTAACTCTGTCCGTGGGCCGTGTACCATCATATTGTGTGGCTTTGATGTATCTTATCTCTAAATTAAGGTTGTCTTGGTTTTAGAGTTGTAGTACGAGAATTGTCAAATCTCTTTATTGTTCGATCGGGTGTTGCTCCAAAATAAAGAATGATAAGTTGAATATGTGCTCGCCTCCATTATTTTTACTTAAAAATTATCTACTTCTAATAGTTAAAAACAAACATTAATATTAACTACACATTTCAAATCATCGCTTATTATTATGCACACATCTTGTGGTTCCCACCACTATTTATACAAAAAGTTAATTTCTAACTAGCTTTTATGTGAAAATAAGTTTACACAAACGCACCTTAGTCTAATGCTCATTTGAGTTGATCGGGGGACAATGATTGTACAATGTTTTTTATATACTAGTTTAAAATTTCTCTATGGATGTGTTCTATCTTAAATAAACCACTTAAAATCCTATTTTTGCATCAAATCAATTTTGCTTGATAAAATAATTAAAACAGTTAATATACAAGAAGGGGGGTTTAATACCTGATATTCAAAGAAAATTACAATGCAAAGCAGGCTAAAAATTTCTAATTAAAACTTCAAAGAAAATACAATGATGATTCAACCCAAGCTAATTTGAGACAGTATGAACATTAGCCATACCAATCTATCTAAGGATATATATCAAACCTTTGATTCTATCGTTAAATCAGCCAGCTGAAAGAGCTTGGTTCTCTAATTAAATATATAATTTAATTGTATTTAAATTATGTAATTCCCATAAAAAATAAAATGAAATTATTCCAAAAAAAAAAGAAAAGAAAATCAACATGTAATAAATCAAATCAAATGATGTTTCCGTACAACAACAAATGTTGTCTAGAACGAAAACACTTGATTGCATGATTCTGAAGCATAGCAGTTTTCGTATTTATGTCAATTGATTGGATGTTTCGATATAATAGCAAATTTCGTCTTCTATGAGTCTTGATCACCTCCCCATATAGGGAGAATAACATTTCCTATTGTTTATGTGGACCAATCAGCTTTTACATGTGGTATCATTTCAGAACTAATAAAAATTTGCCACATCCCCATGAGAGGAGAATAACATCTCCCCATATGGGAGAATAACATCTCCTCGCATGGGGAGGAGATCATTTTTGCGTCTTCTGTTTTATTAATAATGAATGCATTGTAATTTTCTCATTTGAATACATGATAGGTCTAGTGTGGATGCTTTGTTTTATTCACAAACTTTTAACTCGTGCAATCCAGTGGTGTATTCGATGATAATCACTCCGATGAAAATTTATGAAAGTTTATTGATTATAATCGAGTCAAATAATACTTCAACCGATATTGTTATTGAAATTTGAGCACCATTGGTTTCCAAGATTAAGTAAATCTTAAATCGATTGGTAGGAAGTGAAAAATGTGAGTTATAAAAGTATTGAAAATTTAAGTGAAATTATGCAAATGGTCTCCAATCTTACACTTTATATATATTTTGGTTTCCAACCTTTGAATCTAGATCGTCTGCCCTCAATTAATCTTTCGAAAAAGGACGCCATTGGTGCTAAAATTTAATTGGTATGTTGAAAGTTTGATTTTTTTTAAAAAAAGGTCAATTATGCAACTAGTTCCCAACCTTCTAAGGTAAATATAATACTAAAAATAAAGGAACTTCATAGTTCAACTGGCAGAATAGTACATTTTGGATTAACGACGTTTATTTTCAAATTAAAAGTTGGGAGTCTTCCTCGTAACCACCCCCCCCCCCCCCCCCCAATCCAAAAAAGGAATAAAGGAGAAAAAGAGAAAAAAAGGATTAGGTTGAAAGTACAGATGACATGAATGGTTGGTGACTAATTGCATAATTTACCCAAAAAAAGGGGAAGGAATTCCATGTTTTCGAGTACTACTACAAAGTTATAACAATATTTAATTATTAATGTTGTAAGAAGATCCAATAATTGATAATAATTAGACCAGGGAGATTTGTTTTAGTGGAAAAAATCTTATTAGTATATTTGATTCGGATTCGAGTCACCATCCTACCCTTACGATCCTAAATATTTTAAAAATACAATAAAGTGACCATTAGAGAGAAAGCATAAGTAAACTTAAGTGACCAATTTCCATTCTCACTTCGGTTACCTACAAAGTTAGAACCAATTTACCTCCCAATTGTGGTACAACATAAATTAATGTGATGATTTGTCCAATTTGAGCAAGACAATTTGGAGGGGGCGAACAACCCAAAGATCCTTCTAGGTTTTTGTTATATATCAAACTCCCCTTTAAATATACTCATTTTTCCCTTGTTTGAATTTGTTTTAAAGAGAGATTTGAAAAACAACTAAAGAAAAGAGGAGTTATTGCTAATGGTGAAAAAAACTGTTTTGAAGGTGGATATATCATCTGAAAAATGCAAGAAGAAACTATTCAGATCTATCTCAGGATTACAAGGTATTTAATTTCAATCTCGTTTTTCGATTCGCTATTCTTGTCCCCTCAAACCTTTTTATAAAATGCCATGAAAGTTGAAACTATATGAATTTCTTTCCTCGCCAACTATTGACTGTATATTTGCGGGAAATCCTGTAATTAATCAATTGGAAGTCTCGTGAAACTTTCATATAATATCAATAAAATGATATTTCCTTTGATATATGATCTTTTTCTTTTACATTTGAATTGTTCATGTAATTTAATGACAAAACATGCAATATTACCTAAACTCTTAATTCTTTTATTGACATGATATTACTTAAATTTATAATCCCGTGTTAGGCATTGAGAAGGTCGAAGTCGATGGTGCCAAGGGAACTTTGACAGTAACAGGCGAAGCGGACCCATACGAAATACTAGTGAGAACCAGAAAGGCAGGAAAATTTGTCGAAGTAGTCAGTATTGGGCCTCCTCCGGCCCCACAAAAGCAAGATGGGGATAAAAAGGCTGAAGAGAAGAAGCCCGAGGAGAAGAAAGCTCAGGCCCAAATACAGATACCTTTCACTTGCCCCATTTGTGAGAGAATTCCGGTCATAGCTACGGCCCGGTGGCAAGAACCCAGCCCACAGTGCTCCATCTTGTGAAACTGTGACGTTCAGATTAACAAGCTTGGCAAAATCAAAACTTGTCTCATTTTCTATCTTTTTGACTTTTTTATTGAAATAGTTTACCGATACAATGAAATATTGATTTAATGATGTGAATTGTTTGAATTAAATGTGATAGTTAAAAACATAGAAAATAAAATAGTCGATCTAAACTGATCATGGTGACAGATACTATATGTGTGTGTGTCTCTACGGGCACATACTTCAATTTGAATAGCGTATGCATTGATTCATCTCGTATAACAATTTATAACTTGAATATTTGAATTATATTTGACCGAAAATGTAATATTCTTAGAAAACATAACTGTAAATTAAGATAAAAGTTGCATGTAAAAATAAAAATAACATGAAATAGAAAATTTGAAGAGATTTGTCGAAATATGGAATAGAGAGAATTTATGAATAAGTGCTAGAATGACAAAATAAAGATTAGAGTATTTAAGAAACTTAAAAATACACACACTTGTATTAAAAATGTATAATGGACATATATAACAATTTATTTATTTATTATTATTATAACAATTTAATCTAGGAGAATAATATAATAAAAGAAATTACTTTTAAAAAATTAATTAATTAAAAAAAAGGAAAAATAAAAAACAAAAAGGTTGTTAGCAAGTCGCTGAAAGGACCAAAGCAAGGAATCAATAATGTTGTCAATTGGCACTCGGTGGGTCATTGATTTTAATTGATTGTTAAGAAATGCCGTTTGCTTAAAAATTCCGTTGATTGAACCCTGGATGGACCCTTCTTTCGTCTTTTCTAATCTAATTCTTTTCACCTCTTAACCCTAAATCATTTCTGTGACCAATTTCTACTTCTTCCTTTGCGAGAGGTAATTTTTCTTTCACTCGTTTTTAGTCTTCTTACATTGATCTTGCTCTGTTTATTCAATTGCCTTAATTTCAACTTTTTTTTATTATTAATGGATATTAGGTACACCAGGATTTTATGTATTCAGTTTTTCAATATTTGATTATTGAATTTTTTAGTAGCCTTTTGGAAGTCACGAAGATTTTTTCGAAAATAATTCTGTGTTACTTTGTGGAGTAGGCAGGCTTGCAGTGGAACTGGAAGGATCGATCTCTGGACGTAGAGACTTATTAGGTCAATTGAAGTCCAATGGATCAGAGTAATTAACTTGAATTTTGCTCCTGCTTTGTTGAATTTTAATTTAAGTCTTACACTTGATGTGGAACTTGTTTGTGGATCAGATTATCAGCATACAACGTTCGTAATTGGCATTTCAGTTCCCAAAAAAATTGGCTATGTTATGTTATTTTACTCTGAATTTGTTTCCTATCAGTCGATTATCTTATCATGAGACCTGATATGGTGAAAATTGGTTCCCACGATTTGCTTGCCAAAATCAACAGCCTGCATTTTCTGTAGAGGCCTTTGCTTATATGCTAAACAAGTGGCAAACTAATAAGTAGATAAAGGTTGCATTAGTACCTAAGGTTTTCAGTCGTTATCTTCAATCTTGATACACTCCATAAGTAATTTACCGTCTGGTTAGCTTTATTACATCTGGTATTTACCATCAACTGTGTATATCACCTAGCATGGAGAGAGAGAGAGAGAGACATTGCGTTGAATTAGAAAATGAGAAGGTTCTGTTTTTTGTTTGCTGGGAGAAACCAGCTGAAAAGTAACTGATGTTCTGAATTTGTGCTTGTACTTTGCAGCAAGACAGGTTATGTATGTAGAATTAGTGAAAAGAAGAATGACAGAAATAAATAAACAAATAAGTAAGAAAGAAAAGGATGGGAATACTCCACCTCTGAATTCTTTAAAGTGGGACTTCTTGGTGTTACAGATGCTACTATAGAGGAGGGAAAGGATAAAAAGGGGATTGAAATGATTAAATCGGTTTCAGATAAGCATCTTGATCTTTTGAGACCATCATCTCGATATTATTCAATGTTTAAAGGTAGTTATTCTGATCGTTTCCCGAGTTTTTTCCTCGATTAGTGTAAGTCAAAATTTACTTGCAAAATTTACTTCCTCGATTAGTGGAAGAATGTGTTTAGAAAGTAAGAGGTCATGGAGAAATGTGAAAATAATTGATTCTGTTTCGAACATGCTGTTGAAATGAGTGTATAAAAAAGTAACTTCTAAAATTCTTGTCAAACAAGCTCATTATTTCTCCGGTTCTTTTTCAAGTCGGTTCTTGTGCTTCTGCCTATTTCATCTTTTCACGTTCAAGTTACTGCTTGGCAACAATTCAAGCCATGGGTTTCACAAGTGTCTGTTTGGATATCTATTTTCACTCAAAATTCTCCTTTCACTTCTTCACTTAGTAGTTACAGATGATGTCATAATTGCATCCTATCAAATGCTTGACTTTCGAATAATCTTGTCATAATAATAGGAAAAAAAGTTGATGCTGTAGCCCATGAAAAGGGAAAGTCTACTCCGGTGAGAGACGAGGAAGAATCCTTACTTGGAATATATGACAGGCCTCTTCCTTGCTTTGGCTGTGGAATAGGATGGTTCTCGTAAGTTTACTTTCGCATGCTTCTCTTTCCAAATTCCTTCTAATACAATTTTTATTTATTTATTTATATATTTAAAAGGGAACTGTCTCAGCTAATTCTTCCCTTCTAATACAATGGTTTTGTATTCCATTTCAGATTTCTGTTTGGTTTTTTGTGCCCTCTAATGTGGTACTTTGCTACCATCCTGTACTTTGGGAACTACTACCGCAAGGATCCTAGGGAACGAGCTGGGCTTGCTGCTTCTGCAATAGCTGTGAGTCTTCGCTTTCTCTACATTGGGAATTTACAGCTCGTGCCTTCAACCTTTGCGAATTTTATCACTTGAGTCTCCTTTTCAAAAATTTGTGACTTTTAGGTCCCCAACCTTTGTGGAATTAGGCAAGTGGCCCCCAGTCCTAATTAAATGAATACCATTTGGTGTTAGTTAACCACAAAGGCGCAAAGATTGAAAGCCGAGTTGTGATTTCACTAAAATGGAAGTTCAATCTTAGAATTGACTCAACTTTTTTTCTTTGGTTCTGCAGGCTATGGCATGCACCGTTATATTGTTAATCGTGGTCCTAATTCTGCTGCTCTAGGTCTGGTTTTTGCCACTTTCTTCTTGTCTTCGTATGTACACAAGAATTGATACATTGTGGTTGGATTTTATGTATAGTTATTAATCCAGTAGATTCATATTTTTATCTGAAATCTCATGCCCTTTCACCACATGTATATGGATCAAAAGAAATAGAAATTTTAGTGAAGATTTTTACCAAAGCTATCGTGATTTACAGTCATAAGAGTGGCCTTGTTTTTATTAACCAAAGGCAATGATGTTAATCGATGCATACATTTACATTCATACCCTCGAAAAATCACACACGATTGAATAATCCTAGCAAGACATTTGTTTCAAAGTCTGGAATACGTGACCTATGCACCACGCTGTCCGCTTTAGTCAAATATAAAACGAAAAGTCGTCTGTTTATTTACGATATAAACTACAATCCATTTGTGTGTTGAAATATGTGGAGTGTTGTTTTCTCGGATCAAACTCTTAAGTTCGACAAGCAAAAAACATTTTCCCCAAGAATAAGCAATGCAAGCCCTTTTCTGGCATAATTTCACAAATCTAGAAATAGATGTTATAATCTTCATCAACAAGAAATTATAACAATATAAAATGTTATGTTGGGCTGCCACCACGAGTTGGGCCTTGGGCTTTACACTCTCAGTTAGGCCTGTCTCTTGCAGTGGGCCTCTACGGGTTTGCATCTATAGTGCCCTTTATATTCCTTCTGTTGTCATTTGTTAGGGTTTAGAGGGTGAGAGTTAATCTGAGGAGGCTGCCTTTGCCGTTTTCGTTCATTCTTGATTATTCTCTGTAATTTTCCTCTTTTGGTGAGGCTTTAGGTATAGATCAGAGTAGATTCCCTTGTGGTGATCCTGATTATACTTGTTATAGAGTTTAGGTTGAGTGTTTGATTCTTCATTCATTCTAGACTGCTGACCGTATTTGGGGTCTTTGATGGAATGAAATAGAGGATCCTTGTTGGTGGATGCTCAAAGGGGGGACGTAGGCGTTGGATTTGGTCGCCGAACCTCCTGGACAATTGTCTAAATCGGTGTTCTCTATTTTTGTTGTTTATTGTTCACTGATTCTTGACCTTTGGCCTGTTCGTTACAACAACTGGTATCAGAGCCGCGTATTGGTCATCGGAGGTTCTCTTGATATTCCTTCTAACGGCTACCGCTTCTCGGTTACCTTTATGGTAACTTGGTAAGGCTTAAAAACCCTCAGATTCGATCCTCTATATTCTGGTGAAATTTCTTTGTAAACTGTTAGATCTGTGTTTTGTATTTGGACCGACCAGTTTTCTTTACTTCTTCGAAAATATTAAAACCTTCAGTAGGGTAAAACCTTGTCCGAAGGTTCATTCGAGACCCGAGGAAACTGGGTAAGTCCCTACTTGGAGAGTATTTTCGATTTGTTTATGTTTTTCTGAAAACCCTAGTTTTAGGATTTTTTCAAAAACAGTAAACCTTGTGTCCATTTCATCAGATTTGTTGATCGATCTCACTCTCTCATTATTTTAAATACTTAAGCTGAAGTCACTGTTGGTATATCTGCTATTATTTGTGAGGTGATATACTTTACTGCCTGGGAACTTTATCTTTCATACTGTGCATCATGACCACCACTAAGGTAGATTTGCATGTGTTTGATGGGAAAGGTGATGTTCAGTTGTGGCTTCAACGAGTTAAAGCTATTTTAATGCAATTAAAATGTGCTAAGGCACTAGATAATTCATGGCCTCCAGACACCCCTGCTGATAAAGTGTCTGAGATGGAAGAAGTGGCTTGGAGTACCATATTTCTTCATCTATCAGACAATGTGGTTAGAACAGTTGGTGAAAGCAGTCTTCTTCTTGAGTTGTGGCAAAAGATAAAAGATTCATATGTTTCAAAAACAATGCCAAACAAATGTTTTCTCTTAAAGCAATTCTTCTCTTTCAAAATGGATCCTACTGTTGACCTTGATGCCAATCTTGATGCTTTTAATAAACTATCTCTTGATTTAAAGAATTGTGATCAAAGTTTTACTGAGGATCAATTGGCAGTGGTTCTTTTGAACTCCATCCCTGAAAAGTACAAGGATATAAAGAATGCCCTGGAATATGGGAGAGAGAGTCTTACCACTGATGTTATTATTAGTGCCCTTAGAAACAGAGAACAAGAGCTTAGGGCTGATATAAGGGAGTCACTAGCTGGTGAGAACCTATTAGCCAAGAGTAAAGGGGCTGGGAAGAGTCAAAAGAAAAAGAATAACCAGGGAAATAAGAAGAAACAGGGGGAGGGAGAGAAAAACCATAATCAGGGTCAAAAGGGTAAAGAAAAGAAAGTGTGCCATTATTGTAATAAGCCTGGACACTTTATTAAAACCTGTTATAAGAGGATTAATGATGAGAAAGAGAAGGAGAGGAAAGAAAAAGCTATAGCTGCTTATAATCAAGAAACCAATGAAATCGACAAGCTTTGTAACAACTTCTAGCGATCACAGCCAAGAATGGATTCTTGACTGTTCAGATTTTCACATGTGTCCGGTGAGGAATGGTTTCTTGATTTTAAGGAGTTACATGCTGGGCAGGTTGTCATGGGTAATAACCATACCTGTAAGATAAAAGGAATAGGGACTGTGACCATTAGAATTGAATCTGGGTATGATTTGATCCTACCACAGACCAGATATATCCCTGAGCTTGAGAGAAACCTCATTTCTTTGGGCACTCTTGATGACTCCTTGTATGGAATCTCAATTCATAAGGGACATATGAAAATCTTTAAGGGAAATACCCTAGTGGTTGACTCTCTTAAAGGACATGGTTTATACTGTTTAAAAGCAAAAGTTGTTTTTAAAAATAGAGCAAAGAAGATTTCTAGTTCTTCAAGATGACAAGTCTATTCTTTGGCATAATAGACTTGGTCATATTGGACTAAAAGGTCTTTGACTCTGCGAGTAAGAAGGGTGTTACGGAATCTGTGAACTCGATGGTTTGAAATCATGTGAATCATGCATCTTAGGCAAAGCAGACTAGGTTGTCATTTCTGTGGGCATGCATAAATCTACGTGTATTCTTGAATATTTGCATCTTTGATTTGTGGGGTCTGCATCTGCTTGCACTCCATCTGGTTTTAGATATTATCTGCTAATCATTGATGATTTTTCAAGAAAAGCATGGGTTTTCCTTCTCAAGCGAAGGTGATACTTTTGAAGTTTTTAAAAGCTGGAAAACCCTTATTGAAAATCAAATGAATCAAAAATCAAAGTTTTGAGAATGTATAATGGCTCGGAGTTACGTAATCTTTGAGTTCAATGATTTTTGCAAACTAAATGGCATTTTAAGACATAGAACAAGAGTGAATACCCTCAGCGAATAGCCTTTGTTGAGAGGATGAACAGAACCTTATTAAATAAGGTTAGATGTCCGCTAGTTAGTTCAAAGCTTACCCAAGACATTTTGGGGGAAAAGACATGCGAGCTTTTCTTGGTTAACGAGTCCCCATCTAGTGCCATCAACTTTGAAATCCCTGAAGAAAAGTTTAAAAATGGGACTGTTAATTACTCTTTTCTAAAAACTTTTGGCTGTGCTGCATATGCATATGATAATTCTGGGAAACTAGAACCTAGGGCCCTTAAATGTGTTTTTCTTGGCTATGCTGAAAATGTTAAGGGTTATAGGTTATGGTTGCATGAATTAGGTGGCTATAAGGTTATTATTAGAAAGGATGTGGTGTTTCATGAACATATTATGCCATGCTTAAAAGATATGTCTTTGGTTGACAAAAATGGTATGGATGATCTATTTGGGGTGGAGAAATCCACCATTGACCTTAGAGGTCAATTTGGTGATTCTGAGGAAACACTTGCAGCTGATGAAATACAGGGTGGTAATGATCATGTCAATGGTCAAAATGAGGAGAATATGCAATCGTGTCGATTCTCGAGGAATCAAATCTAAAATAATCAAGAAGGTGAAACACTTGATGAATATCAACTTGCTAGAGATAGGGTAAGGAGGCAGATTAGGCCTCCTGCCAGGTATGGTGATGACTATGTGTCTTACTTGCTCGAAAGTGATATAGTTGAACCTTCTTGTTATGATAATGCTATTAATCAAGACTGATTCTCTTAAATGGCTGCATGCTATGAATGATGAAATGTCCTCACTAAAGAAAAATGGAACTTGGATTTTGGTCCCTAAACTGAAAATCATAAACTTGTTGCTTGTAAATGGATTTATAAAGCGAAAGATGATCCTTCACGAAAATAATTTGAAATATAAAGCTAGGTTGGTAGCTAAAGGGTTTACACAAACAAGGAATTGACTATAATGAGATCTTTTCTCCCTGTTGTCAAATATACTACAATTAGGATCATACTTGCTTTAGTTGCTCACTTTGGTGGGAATTAGATCGCTTAGATGTCAAACCGCCTTTTGCATGGTGAACTCGATGAGGCTATTTATATGAACCAACTCAAGGCTTTATAGAAAAGGGTAAAGAGAATCATGTTTGCTTGCTAAAGAAATCCTTATATGGGCTGAAACAAGCCCCTAGACAAAGGGTATAAGAGGTTTGATACTTTTGTGCTATCTCTTGGGTTTGTTAGAAGTAAACATGATGTATGTTTGTCTTGTAAAGCGATAGTGCTAATTCTTTGTATCTGTTGCTATATGTTGATGACATCTTTGTTTCTTATTAATGATCCTACCTCTATGCATGATATTAAGTTAAAGTTAAATGTCAATTTGAAATGAAAGACTTAGGGAAGCTAAAAGGATCCTTGGCATGAACATATCTAGAAAGCAGATCCAAAGGAACTCTTTTTACATCAAGCATGACTATATTGTTAAAGTATTGAAAAAGTTTAACATGTTTGATTGTAGACTGTCACTTTACCTCTTGCCTCTCACTTCAAACTCTCTGCGGCTCTTTGTCCTTCTACTCGATGAGTTAGAAAGGATGAAGAGCATACCCTACTCTAGTGCATTGGTTCCCTTATGTTTCTTATGATTTGCTCTAGGCCTGATATTGCTTATGCTATCAGTGTCCTAGCTAGGTATATGGGAAATCCAGGTGAGGTTCATTGGGAGGCTTTAAAATGGGTATTAAAATATCTGAAGGGGACTTCCTGTGTAGGGATTATTTATAAAAGGAACAAAGGATCTGTAACCCTTAAGGGGTACACAGATTCTGACTTTGCTGGTGATAGAGATCATAGAAAGTCCACTTCAGCATATTTTTATACTGCTTGTGAATCTGTTGTTAGTTGGAAATCTCAACTTCAAAAGATTGTTGCTCTGTCAACAACAGAAGCTGAGTATATCTCAGCAACAGATGCTGTTAAGGAGGGAATGTGGTTGAGTGGCTTGCTTAAAGAATTTGGATTTGTGGATGAGAATGCTGTCCTGTTTTCTGATAACCAAAGTGCTATTCATCTCTGTAAGAATCCCATGTTTCATGATAGGACTAAACATATTGATGTTAAGTACCATTTCATACGTGAGATTATCTCTAATGGTTTATTGAAACTGGACAAAATTGCCACTCAACACAATCCCTCAGATATGGGTACTAAAGTTATTGCTTTGGGGAAATTTCTTAATTGCTTGAAATTTCTCTCAATTGGTACTAACTAACTGTTTGCAGGATTGAGCGATGAAACCAACAAGTTTGTTCCATTTCATGAAGTCTTACTCCCCAAATCATGGTAGCAGGGTGGAGATTGTTATGTTGGGCTGCCACCACGAGTTGGGCCTTGGGCTTTACACTCTCAGTTAGGCCTGTCTCTTGCAGTGGGCCTCTCACGGGTTTGCATCTACAGTGCCCTTTATATTCCTTCTGTTGTCATTTGTTAGGGTTTAGAGGGTGAGAGTTAATCTGAGGAGGCTGCCTTTGCCGTTTTCGTTCATTCTTGATTATTCTCTGTAATTTTCCTCTTTTGGTGAGGTTTTAGGTATAGATCAGAGTAGATTCCCTTGTGGTGATCCTGATTATACTTGTTATAGAGTTTAGGTTGAGTGTTTGATTCTTCATTCATTCTAGACTGTTCGAAACTGTGTATTTGGGGTCTTTGATGGAATGAAATAGAGGATCCTTGTTGGTGGATGCTCAAAGGGGGACGTAGGTGTTGGATTTGGTCGCCGAACCTCCTGGACAATTGTCTAAATCGGTGTTCTCTATTTTTGTTGTTTATTGTTCACTGATTCTTGACCTTTGGCCTGTTCGTTACAACATAAAAACTACTAAAACAAAAAATTTTATAAACACTTAATACCCGTAGAACCAATCAATCAATGCGTAATATGATGCCTAATTGTACGCGGCCCATCATCCCACACAAAGTTCGCTCTAGCAAACTCTAGACTAGTAAAGAATGGCTCCAGACGGTGATCCCAATCAAGAGCCTGCACAAAAAGGACGTCAACGAGCTCAATCAGACAGCATATATTAAACGACATTAATCTAAAACAATGACAATAAATATCAACATATCAATGTTTATCTAAATCAAATGATATCTCAAACCCAGATTGTCAGGTTGTGATAGTTTATCAAAAATAACAACAATAATAATAATAATAAATCAGTGTTTATCTGATCCAGATATACCTTGATTTGAAGCTCTCAATGAGTTGAGCATAACACGAATAGCCATGTCCACGTCCTCTTGAGTGACATGTTGTTTGAGATGCATTCTTGCATGGGCTTCAGACATGCTTATCACTGATTCGATGTGCCTCTCTGCAATTGGAACTCCATGTCCATTCTATACAAGTACATATAGCAAGGGGTTATGTATCATTTATCGGGTTGTAGGCCTAAACGTAATCTTCCGTAGTGAAGTAAAAGCAGATATCAAGAAAAGCCTCACCGAATAATCTCTCAATTCGGCATGAAACAGAATGAACTTGTCTAAATCTGCTTCGTCGAACCTTGGAAATACATTCAGCTTGGCATATATTATGTACTTCCTCAGCAATTCTTGAGGAATTATCTGTAAAGATGAGAAGCATATATTGTAACTAGAAATACATGAAAGTTAAAATATTTGATGAGGTGGAAGTATTGAGTTTCAGGTTAAAACCTCAAGATCCATTTCTGTAGTGATAGATACTGATTGAAGTTCATTGTCAAAATTGAACACGGACCAATAGTTCAAATTAGCACCTTTAGGTCGTGATTTAAAATGACTATCGACTAAGAAAATTGCTTGCATGTCATTGGTGACTGGGTCAACCATATCCTGTGTAGAATTACAGTATCTTGTTACCAAACTTGCAAACAACAATTAAAACAATAGATAAACCTACCAAAAAATCCTAAGAAAACCTTGAGAACGCAGAGAACATCGAAGCTGGAAATTAAGGGATCTGTAAACTCTACATTTTGTGAAAATGTCTTCGAGGAATCATATCTGCAGAGGAAAAGTGCTTATTCAATTAACACAGTCAAATCAAGAAAGAATGCACTATTGTGGACGGTAAAATTTGCCAGCCCTTTATTAGACTAGTGTAATACCTTCCTCCAATAGGATTTGCTGCAGCAATGACTGAACAGTGTGCTTGAAGAGAACTGTCAATCCCAGCCTTTGGAATGCTAATGCTTTATTGCTCCATTGCTTCATGAATACTTACCCTGGAATATCGAGATATCTTAAGAGAATGTAGGAAAAACACCAAATGTCTATTCAAGGTTCAATTGCTTACCTGTCATGGTCATTCATTTTCTATTCAAGGTTCAATTGCTTACCTGTCATGATCATTCATTTTCTATTCAAGGTTCAATTGCTTACCTGTCATGATCATTCATTTTGTCGAAGTCATCAATAAGACATATCCCGCCGTGAGCCAGAACAAGTGCCCCTCCTTCAAAGGTCCATTCTCGTGACCGGGTCAGCAAAGGCTCTTTTTCCAGTCGTATAAACAGCACTTTGTGCACTCTTTTTGATATACCTAATAGATTTCATATGAGCATTTTAAAAACTGAATGTTGTGTAAAGCAAGTCATTTTACAATAACTCTTACTTGAGGAAGAGGGACTAGGCAGTTCCTGGATCACCCATGAGGAGTACATGTATGTTCCCCCGCGATCGATATTTGTCCTCAATATTTTTCTCCTGACCCCCAAACGTTGCTAGAGCCATTGCAGTCTTTATGTCCTCATGACCATAGATTGATGGGGCTATGGACTTAATAATCTGAAATGTTTGGAACAAAGTAAGAAGAAATTTCGTGACAAGAGAACTTTGTTGTCCAGTATAAAATAAGAGTAATTAATTTTGAAATGTCATTTAGTTTAGGAACCCACTCGTTCTCCAATCCTTGGGTCTTTAGCCAACTTCTCAATTTCTTCTTTATCCACCTTGGTAAGCTTGTAAGGTGAAAAGATATCCTGCTTCTTTTTTACATAATTTGCTTCAAATACGGGGGCAAAGACAGGAAAACCATCCTTCATGTTCAAACATGAGTCGAAATTGCTTGTATATATGCCTGTCACCTCCTGGATTTTGGAGAAGAAAATGTTAAATGTCACCAAGGTTATCATGAAGGAGCAATAAACTAAGTTGCTTGATAAGTCTAGAAAAGCACTTAAATAATTCTTCTATTTTACGTATTTGTGTGTTTTATTAGTATTATATGTTTATTTTTATGTGTTTTCCTTTTATTGTGTGTTTAGAGTCACAAGAAATCAAAATGAGCCAAAATGGATAAAAACGGAGCGAAAACGGAACTTGGGACCGAAATGCAAGCAAATTCAAAGATGGAGGGCCTCCGATGCAATTTTATGAAAAGTTGTTTTTACAATTTTTCTTGTGCCAATATCAAAGAATATCAAAAGAGGATTTCCACATTTTTGTCGGATCCCAAATCGGAGTTTCCTAGTGAAAGTTATGGCCATTTGAAGAGAAATGACAAAGCGTAAAAAAATCAGCAGCTCGAATTTACCGCCGCAGTTCAGTAATTTGACCATAATTTTTGCTACAAAATTCGGATTGACCTGCACTTTATATTGTTGGAAAGGACACTCAGAGGGCTACAACTTTGATGTTGACCTCTTCAAATGATTCGGATTATATCATGGTCAAAAATGGGCAAAACCGAGAGTGATGTGAATGGAGGATTTCTTGGGCCATGTTTTGGTAGAAAATTCGTAACTTTATATTAAAATAACAAAAAAAGGAAATTCCAATTGCAAAATTCAGCCAAGATGCTTACCTATACCATGATACAATATTTGAACTAATAGAGCAATTTAAGATCATGATTTGGTGGTTACTAATTAGTGGAATCATAATGGAGTAGTTGTACAATTTTTTATTATGTTTTCTTGTGAAATTTTGCCTATAAATAGAGGCATTTGTAAGGAAGGAAATGCACAACTTAGTGGAAGAGAATTAGCTAGTAGTTCTCTCCAACTTTCTCTTCAATAAAATTCTCTTCTTCATTTGTTCTTAGTTTTAGCTTGAAAGATCTTAGTTTTTCATATTCCGGCGGAAGAAATAAAGGCTTCAATCGATCAACGATACTTCACCTGTGAATATGATTAGCGGATCATTTCTTCGATAAGTTTCTCTTTTCCCTTTTATTTCTCTATTTATTTCTTAGCATTTATTTACTTGTTTTCTATATTTTGCGTATAATCTATCATATAGTGGTGGTGATACAAAGCGAACACTCGCTAAAAAGTATGAAACCCCGCAAATATGAGTAGTTAGACTTTTCTATCTAGTTCGAGGGGGACGTTGTGTTCAACTAACATGTGGTTATCTTTTCTAACTCTTTAGTAACGTTTTATCTATTCCTCTACTTCAATTTGTTGATTTGTTATGCTTATAAACCCGTTTTTTAGTTTATTTGATTATTGGATTCAATTTGGCCAATTGAATCAATCAATCTTTAAATTCAAGTTACTTGCTAGGATTGGAACTTTTGATCCGTAATTATCACTAGATTCCAATCCAAAGTAGCAAATGAATATCGTGCATATTTATTAACAAATCAACTTAGATGTATTAATTCGAGTTTGTGAAATTATTCATCTAATTCAACTCATTCTTCTCGTTCATTTCACACTAGCTTTGCATTAAATCCTAAAAATTTATTTAGGGTTATCCAATAGTTAGATGTTAAGTTAAAGAACTCACTTTAATTTAATACACTTAAAGAATAATTCGTTAATCAGAGCTTCTTGGTTAATTGAGAGTTGATAAATTGAAGAAGGAATAGTAACACGTTGCATGGGAAAGATAAACATAAATTGTTGACACAACCGAACCCGAGAACTAGATATATCTTCAATTGTTTCATTTTCATCTCTTTTATTTTGTCATTTTATTTTCGAATTTCAGCAAACTTCACAAAACCCTCATTTCTAGATTAATTGATAAGAACAACTAGATTAAATACCGTTCCTCTTGGGTTCGACCCTTACTTACCACTTCTACATTAATTTGTAGTTTTGAAACCGAGTAAGGAAATAAAATAAATTTTGGCGTACTGTGACAACACGCCCAGTTACAGTCAAACAATGAAGTACGGAAGATTAGAATTTTACAATCTCTTCCCCATGTCGGGCACAATCAAGGAGATCATTCAACAGTATTACTTCCATGTATCTTGGGATTTGACAAGCAGGCAAATCCCCAGGACTTTCTTGGAGAGTAAGTTTCTGGTAGTTCCTGTATATAGTCTGCAAGAAAGCAAATAGTTTGATATCCAACTTTTTTTAGTTCTTAGATCTTTGAAGGGACATGGTACAGGGTATATACTAGTTCAACGGTGACGGTGAATGGTCCCTCTGACTCGCATTCCGGGCAAGAACCAACCTTCACCTGCAAAAATGAATTCTGTAGAAATGGCCCTAAAATTGTTCCACATTTGCAACAATCATACTTAACTTGCTGCAACTGTGGAAAGACACAAGAACATTGAGTGACAATTCCCCAGATTCAGATCATGGTATTCAAATGGCTATGCCTGCAGTGCGCCAAAAAAAAGGGATGATACGTAAGCAAGCTTAATTTTCGCATGTTGGATTGTTATCTGTACTGTTTGTGGACATGATACCTGATACTGCACATCTTATCATAAGTTGGTAATTTGGTGATGCGTACATAAATCTTTCGATGAATTTTCATGTAGTTTGGATACCTTTAAAAAACAATCGTATTGGCAACTTCTTCCATAACCTCGAGGACTGATCGGGGTGCTTCAAATAGCCAGACAGCAATACTTGGCTCGATTGGGATTAAGTCATTGATATCAATCTTGAAGCTGCACTTTCTAACTGCAGATATAATGATGAAGAAGGTGATGAATCAAACATTATGCCGCAAATTTTACAAGGTTCCATACATGTTACGCCTAGAGATTAACAATATTTCCTTACCAGAGACCATTTCATTTATCTTCCATAAATATTCAGAACCCCTATGCTCTCTCTGCAGACCGACATACGTGAGCAAGTATTCTCTGAACTTGTTTGCAATAAATTGCCTAACTTCATCCCTGGCAACCCATTCCCTGACGGCTCCCTTTACCAGGTACATCTTAATCTCACCTGCGTCGTCGTCTTCATCCTGCAACATTATCCATAATTAATCAACGAAATTAACTGCAAACATTCTTCAAAAAAATTGTCTAGTTGCACGCCTCAACAGTTCATGAGTAAAAAGATCATAGGTAAAGAGAAAACCACACCTCAAAAAAGCCACCATCAGTTTGAACAGTAATTCGCACATATTCCCGAGATGGACTATAGTCGTCACCATCAGTATCTGCGACAAGGAGTACCAAGCAGATTAGCTCGCATTTATCGCTTTGCAGAAAATCGGTTCAAATTCCAGTGGAGTTATTGTTAGTAGGTTGGTGGCACACAAAGAAGGAAAAAAATGAAGGTCAAAAGAATAGGCTCACAATGGGAACACATGAAGGTTTGGCAAGAAAAAAAAAACAATGGTAGGTTTCCTTGAATTTCAATAAAAGTAGGTGCCAACAACCCCCAAGTTTTCCTATAAATACAAGGCACATTGTAGCTTCAAAAACACCACCAAAAACACAAAACATCTTGTGTAGAGAGAAAAGAGAGAGATCTTGTGTAGAGAGAGAGCTTCAGTGTAGAAGCTATACACGAGAGATAAAAGTGAGTAGAGTGATAAAACCTTTGTGCAGGTAGAGAAAAATACAGTGTGGTATTTTTTGTACTCCTCCTTTTGAGATAGTGAAATATATTGGTGTGGGTCCGTGGACGTAGGCAGTTTGGCCGAACCACGTTAAATCTCGGTGTTTCATATTTGTGCTTATTTTAGTGTCCATTATTTTCTCAGTCGCATATATTTTTGTGTCCCACTGATCTTGGGCGGAATTAGCAGCGTTCTAATTCCCCAACAGTTATCAGTGTGAATTCCATAGTTGGAAAAACAGAGTAATATGGTGAACAACAAACAGAAATTAAGAGAACCCATAAGAAGGCGAGGTTGGACCTTTATCACCGAGAAGCTGTGGAAGCTTTCGCGTAAGAGTGCGAGCTTCTTTGGCATCAGCTTCGATCTCGGCCATTATTTCATCCCAAATCCCAATCCGTTTCATCCTCCTCAGCATGAGAAAGCTTATAAGCGATAGCTGCTTTGGCATCAGCTGATAGATAGGGCTCACTATTTTTAGCTATTATCTGACACACATCCTTGACATCCTTTCCGGTATATTTCTGGCTGGTGTTGAAACGCAGCTGATAGGCGTTAAAACCAACTCCGACGGCGTTATTGGCCGGCGGTTTGCCGTTTCCGTTGGGCGAATCCAAACTTGCTTCACCGTCGATTGCCATGTCCTTGTAAATCCACCTCTGTCAGTGTGGGGCAAACAGACTCCGACTAGGTTTTGTATGATTATCAGGGTATCGGATCGGATGCCGGATCTTGTTTTGGCGGGGTTGGCGCCAAATTACGGCCCGGATAATTTCATCAAGGGTAAATTGCACTTAAGGTCCCTAATTTTTAGAGGTTGTGACGATGGAGTCCCGGACCTTTGATATTTACATGTGTCCGCCTGAAGTTCTTTTAACGGGGGAACCTTTTATTTGACCGTCTGAAGTTCTTTTAACGGGGGAACCTTTTCTTTGACCGTCAAAAAGTCAAATTTCAATAGGACTAGTATCCGTGCCTATGAGTTGCACTAATGAACAATTTATATTTAATCATTAAACAAAAATTATATTGTAACGCTAAGAGTTTGTTTGGTTGGTTGGTAAGTTGTTGGGCACAATATTCCGTAGAAAATATGTGATTAATATTGTATTGGAGAATGTATGTGTGATTGAAAATAGAAGAGATAAATTTTCTTTTTTGTTTGGAAGCAAACCGAACAAGCTCTAATTCTTATAAGCTGCCATTAAAATAAGTTACACCACAATGTGAAAAATCAAAACGTGAACCACCGTCCACAAATACATTTAGAGAAAACTATATAACAATTAACAAAATATCATAGAAGAACAAAACAATTTTGCAGGCAAAAACTAATCAAGCAAATAAAATATTGAAAACAACATTACGTCAAACAATAGTCTCAAATTTTGTTCTTGTATCGAAAAGGAAAAAAAAGAAAAAGAAAAAGAAAAAGAAAAAGAAAAGGAGGCAATAATTATTTCAATCTAAGCTCATTACAACGGCAAAATTGCACCAATTTGACCCGTTCCATTTCAAACCAAAGAAATGTACATGCATTTAACCTTAGTACACACAGACACAATTCTTAACATAAGACGACTACCATCTACCTTCACGCTTTCTTGATTCATTCTTCAATTTTAAATTTGCATATTAAAATTGTTTCTACAAATTACTTCTTCAAAGCTCAAATAAATGGCAAATGCTCGACTTCTTAGATCCTTCCCGATTTATTTTGTTCATAATTGGTTAAGGGTATGTTTGGTATAACAAGCTGATAAATGATAAGTTATCTTATATCTGATAAGTCAACTGATAGTTTATAAGTTGTATTATTATATTAGTTTCTCTCTTTCAATATCACAGACATGATTTGTTACAAAATTTTAAACAATCATTCATATTTAAATCATTACCAACTAAATAATTAATATAAAATATTAGCCATTTATTGCACATTAGTAACCTATTATAATTTTTTAAATGAAGTAACTTATCATTGAAATTCATAACTTTAGAATTAGTAACAACATAAAAACTTATTTTAATATGTAATAAATATTTCAAATAAAGTGTTAATTAAAAATCTCTCATATATTATTAACCACAAACATAATACAATCAACAACATAAAATTAACTTGCTAAAACGAACCTTTGCATAGAATTGAGTATATGCCTAACTAAAGTATGCTTCAGTGTTCAACAAATATTGTTTGACATCATTAACCTAATCCATAGATCTTAACACATTTTTTTTCTATTGCGATGAAATAGATCTTAATACATTATTTTTTATACTACAATGAAAATAACATGCAACAATTTTGTTGTAATAGTTGACTTATTATATCACAATGTGAAAAAAATTATGAATAAATTTGTATTTAATTCCTAACTTTCAAAAGATCTCTTATTTTTCAAATAAATTCTATGTGATTAGTACTGACAAATGTTTAATTTTATGAATTATATATTGTCTTATATTTAAAAATCCAAAAACTATATTTTTTTTAAATAACCTATATGTTGGTGAGTGGTTTTTTTTAGAGTAAAATCATTGAGGTTGCCAAAGAAATTAAAGTTTTTAAACTTAACTGTTACAAAACTATGACTACATTAACATTAAAATTATAGTGGTAATTAAAAAGAGCATTAATTCTATTCAGAAAAAGAAGGCATTAATTAGATCTAACAAAAACAACATATATATATATATATATATATATATATATATATATATATATTCTAAAAATATAATTAAATCATCACATTTAAAATACTTAATGACATTCAAGATACTTAATGGCATTCACGAAGAATATTTTTGACTAATAGCAAAATTAATAGGGGTAAAATGGGACAATGAATGTTTTACATTCATTGCCTCTTTTATATAGTAGTGATTTATATAGTAGTGATATAAGCTTTCAGGTGGCTTATCACCTATAAGTTATTTTATCAGTTATCAGGTAGCTCATCAGCTTGTTCTACCAAACATACCTTTAATGTATGTGTGCTAAGCACAACAAGTTAGCTTATAATTTATTTGAAAAACTTTTAAACTTCTTCTATTCAAATAAGCTCTGTTTTGTTGGAAGAGTTTATTTGAAAAGTTAGAACTTATTTGAAAAGTTAGTAAAAGAAACTTTTTAAATAAGCTCACGAGCTTTTTATTTTTATTCCATTTTGACCATTTTATTTTTATAAAAAAAGAAATATTATTTTAAACATGTCATTTTCAATTATTTTGTATTTTTGATATAGCTTTTCAGTTAATTTTGCCAAATATTAATATTTAAACTAGCATGTTCTGTTCAAACATAATCTATCAATTTTCTATTTTGTTGTTTTACATTATTTTCCAATTTTATTTTGAAAATTCTTTACAAAATAGTTTTTATATCACGTGCAAAACACGTGTTATTTACTAGTAATTATGAAAATTACTAGTTTTCATCATTATCAATGTTAACATATATTAGAAAGTCACTATTTATTGCATACATTTTCCTGTACAATATATGGATGAAATAGCTAGTAAGGGTGCATTTGATTTGAGGTGGAAAATAGAGTGAAAAATATTTTCAATCGAACACAATTTATTTTATATGTAATTGGATTTCCATGTTAAACAAAAAAATATGAATTTTCATTGAAATTAAGGAATTTGGAATTCCTTGGGAGATGGGAGAGGGGTGGAAATTAGAATTCTATAGAATTAAAATTTCACATCTTTTCCCACTCTCCAATCAAAGGCACCTAGAATAACAAATAGGACATTTTCCAATTACTATTAATTAAAATAGTACTATTATTAATTATTAATTAATTAAAAGAAGAGAGAGAAAAAAATCTTGTTCCCGCCAAAACAAAAGTCCCACTCTTTTGATGCCCTAATTTTACAAAACCGCGGTCGGCTGTCTTTCGTCTACACAGACTCATAGCGAAGGAGGATTAGCAAGAGAATTTGGGGGAATGGAAATGGCAACTAACGATGAAGCAATTCTGGGTGCGTCCAATGGAGATTGGAACCTGCGGGCGAATGACGCCATGGGAAATCGCAATGGGAAAGCGCCGTTGACTCCCGATTTGCCAACGTCTGCCGGTTTTAACGCCTGTCGGAGGCGTTTCAACACCAGCCAGAGTTATACGTTTAAGCATATCACGAAGTTGGATCGGAGAATGGCTAAACATAGAGCGGCCGCTTTCGAAGCTCTCACTGTAAAGCCTTTCCAGAACCAGTGCGAGTCAATGGGGCTGGGCGACACTGCGAACGATGAATTGGATTTGGATGAGATATTTGCTGCTTTCGAGAGAGCGGACCAGCTTCTCCGTGAACAAGGTCCAATCCTTATTCTTATGTTTTAACACTACCCTGTTTCAGTTTGTGGCGCGGTCTTTTTATGGCTTCTCTTAGTTTCTATTTGATGTTCCAAATTGCTATGTTTTTCCAATTGTGGAATTCACTGATAACTCCATTTCATTTTGAATCGATTTTCTGCAAAGCTCCAATTACCTCGTTAAAGACGACTGCAATCTTGATCGGATGCTTATCTTACTTGCATTTGAGCATTTTTCTTTTTGACTATATACTGCAGTTATTTTTCTTCTCATTATTTTCTGCAGTTTTATATCATTCCTTATTCCCCAGATGTTATCTGTACTTGCTATTTGAAATATAGCATTTCCCAAGCAATCTGTATGGGCACGGCTGATCAGCGGAGGGGCCGGAGGGCTGAATAACCTTTATTAGATTTTTTGGAAACGAGAACAGATTCTTGTCTTGCTAATGTGCTTGGTACTCCTTGTAGCAGATAATGATGGTGACGACTATAATTCATCACGGAGAACCAAAGTGGACTTTTGGCCTTCAGATGATAGTGAGCCCATGCCTTATGCCATGGGAAATCGAACTGGGAAGTCGCCGTTAACTCCCGATTCTCCAACGTCTGCCAGTTTTAATGCCCATGAGCTGAGTTTGAACACCAGCCAGAAATATGCCAGCAAGGATATCAGGGAGTTGGATCAGATAATGGCTAAGCATAGAGTGGCCGAAATTGAAGCTGATGCCAAAGAAGCTCTCACTTTTAAGCTGTCTCAGAACAAGTATTTGTCAGTGGGGCTAGACGATGCTCTGGAGGAGCTAGACGATAATACAGAGGATGAAATGGATTTGGAGGAGATAATGGCTTACCATGGAGTGGGCAAGGTCGAAGGCACTTTAAAGCGAAAGCTTCCAGAGCTTCTCCATGATCAAGGTCCAATCTTTGTTTTTATATTTCAGTTTGTAGCACGGCCTTTTAATGGCTTCTCTTAAATTCTATTTCATGTTCAAAAAATTCCTATGTTTTTCCAACTATGGAATTCACACTGACTCCATTTGAACTCAAGTCGATTTTCTGCAACGCGACAAATTCAATCTTTATTGGATGCTTGTTTTACTTGCCATTTAGCATTTCCTTTTTTCGTTATATGCTGCAGTCACTTGTTATTATCTTCTGCAGATTCATGTCGTGCCTTATTCACTTGATGTTATCTGTACTTATTATTTGAAATATAGTAATTGCCAATCAATCTGTGCGGACACGACTAACCATTAACCAAACCACTTTTGTATCCTTGGCCACTTCTATTCAGCTAAACAAGACACAGTTGATAGCCTACCATATTGATAGAATATTCAGTATGCTTGTAAGTCGGAGGGCTGAAACAAGCTTTATTAGAATCTTGGAAACTAGAGCGATTTATTTCCTGCTAATGTGCTTCGTACTCCTTGTTGCAGATACTGATGGTAGTGACTATTGTCGATCACGGAGAAATAGATCTGACTTTAGGCCTTCAAATGATATTGATGGAATGCCGAGTTCTTCACACGGACCACAGCGGTTTAATTCTAGGCAAGATGTGTCAATTACTAATCGAACAGATGATTGCCCTTTTGAGGTGTGATTTTCCATTTACCTATGATCTTTTTATCTTTTTACTCATTGAATGTTGAGGGCAGCAACTAGACAATTTTTTAATATCGCTTACGGTAATTTCCTTGATTGATGGATAATGTTGCAGGATGAAGATGATGATGTAAGTGAGATTAAGATGTACCTGGTAAAGGGAACCATTAGGAAATGGGTTACCAGGGATAAAGTTAGGCAATTTATTGCAAACAAGTTTAGGGAATTCTTGCTCACCTATGTCAGCCCAAAGAGCGAGCATGCGGAATCTGAATATCTATGGAAGATAAATGAAATGGTCTCCGGTAAGGAAATATTATTGATCTCTAAGTGTAACGCGTATTGAATTTTGTAAAATTTGTGGCTGAATGCTTGTTTCACTGAGCAACAATACTATTGTGTGAAGGTCATCACCTGCTTTGTCATTATATCTGCAGCTAACAAGTGCAGCTTTGAGATTGATCTCAATCACTTCATCCCAATCCATTCGAATATTTCTTCCTGGCTATTTGAAGCACCGCAATCAGTCCTTGATGTTATGGAAGAAGTTGCTAGTAAGATTGTTTTTGACAGGTATCCAAACTACAAGAAAATTCATCATAAGATTTATGTACGCATCACCAACTTCCCAGCTTATGATGAGATGCACAGTATCAGGTAGTATGTCTAAGTGCGTACAGATAACAATGAAGCATGCGAAAATTATGTTTAACTATTTATTTTTTTCCTTTTTATTTTATTTTATTATTATTTTTTTTTTGTGGCTCTGTGCACTGCAGTTATACCCTTTTGAATACCATGATCCGAATTGGGGGAATCGTTACTCAATGTTCTTGTGTCTTTCCCGAGTTGCAGCAAGTTAAGTATGATTGTAACAAATGTCGAACAACATTAGGCCCATTTCTCCATGATTCATATTCGCAGGTGAAGGTCGGTTCTTGCCCAGAATGCCACTCAAATGGACTATTCACCGTCAATGTTGAACAAGTAGGTACCCTGTACCATGTCCCTCAATCGATGTAAGAACTAAACCAAGTTGGATATCAACCTTCTTGCTTTGTTACAGACTATATATAGTAGCTACCAGAAACTTACTCTCCAAGAGAGTCCGCAGGCTTTGCCTGCTGGTAAACTCCCAAGATACATGGAAGTAATACTGATGAATGATCTCATTGATTGTGCACGACCTGGGGACGAGATTGTAAGATTCTAATCTTACATACTTCATTGTTTGTTTGCAACTTAGTGTAATGCTCCTTCGTGATAACCTGCATGATACTTTCTTTTCCAAAATCCAGGAGGTGACAGGCATATATACCAGCAATTTCGACTTTTCTTTGAACATGAAGGAGGGTTTTCCGGTCTTTGCCACCGTAATTGAAGCAAATTCTGTAACAAAGAAGCAGGATATCTTTAAAGCTAACAAGCTTACCGAGGAGGATATAGAAGAAATTGCGAAGTTGTCCAAAGACCCAAGGCTTGGAGAACGAGTGGGTTCTTGAACCTGTCACCATTCTCCTTTTAAGTTGGACGCAAAATGACATTTAAAAATTAATTACTCTTATTTGGTACTGGGTAGCACAGTTCTCTTGTCACGAAATTTCTTCTTACTGCATTCCAAACATTTCAGATTATCAAGTCCATAGCCCCATCAATATACGGTCACGAGGACATAAAGACTGCAATAGCTCTGGCAATGTTTGGGGGTCAGGAGAACACTGTTCGGGGGAAATATCAACTGCGGGGGAACATACATGTACTCCTGACAGGTGATCCAGGAACTGCGAAGTCCCTCTTCCTCAAGTAAGAGTTATTCTAGAATGACTTTCTTCAAAGAACATTCAGTTTTTGAAATGCAAGTGCTCATATAAAATCTATTAGGTATGTCGAAAAGACTGCACAAAGTGCAGTGTATACGACTGGAACAAGAGCCTTTGCCAGAGGACCTACAACAGCAGTGGGTACCGACCCGGTCATGCCAGAGTGGACCTTTGATGGAGGGGCACTTGTTCTGGCTGATAGAGGGATATGTCTTATTGATGACTTTGACAAAATGAATGATCAGGACAGGTAAGCAATTGAACACTCAATAGATGTTTGGTGGTTTTCCTACATTCTCTCAGGATATCTTGATATTCCAGGGTAAGCATTCATGAAGCAATGGAGCAGCAAAGCATTAGCATTTTGAAGGCTGGGATTTTCACTTCTCTTCAGGCATGCTGTTCCGTCATTGCTACAGCAAATCCTATTGGAGGAAGGTATTACACGAGTTTGATAGAGAGCTGGCAACGTGTGATTGGAGCATGAGTTCTTAGGCCGTGTTTGATTCACCATAAAATTCAAAATTTTTCTCTCTCCTTTTCAACCACACACATAATTACTTCACATTTTTTAATACACCATCTCTCATTTTCAATCACACAATCTAAACACAATTCTAAAACTTTCTACTAATGGTGAATCAAACAAGGCCTTAGTGTCTTGTCTCAGCTTAGATTAGACAGCGATGGAAATAATGTACAACAAGACACCTATTCATCTCGATATATTATTTTATTGGTCTTCCTGTCACATGTCCCTTGTTATGTTGAACTCGTGTTCAACTGTCAATCCTAGCTTCATATTTTACCATTCACGATAGTTCATTCTTTCTTGGCTTGACTATGTTAATTGAATGAGTACGCTTTTCCTGTGCAGATATGATTCCACGAAGACATTTTCACAAAATGTAGAGTTGACAGATCCCCTGATTTCAAGCTTTGATATTCTCTGTGTTCTCAAGGTTTTTCTTTTTTTCTCTTTTTTTTGGTGGTATATCTATCTATTCATTTTAATTGCTGTTTGCAAGTTCAGTGACGACATACCGTAATGATATATAGGATATGGTTGACCCAGTCACTGATGAGATGCAAGCAAAGTTCATAGTTGACAGTCATTTTAATTCGCAATCTAAAGGTGCTGACCATTGGTGGATAGACGATTCTCAGGATGATCTTCAATCTTGCATTACACAACTGGATCCCAAGGTTTTAAACTGAAACTCAATACTTCCACCTCATCAAATATTTTTTACTTTCATGTGTTTCTAGGTAAAATATATGCACCTCATCTTTACAGATAATTCCTCAAGAGTTGCTGAGGAAGTACATAACATATGCCAAGCTGAATGTATTTCCAAGGTTCGACGATGCAGATTTAGACAAGCTTGCTCAAGTTAATGCTGAACTGACAGATTTTTTGGTGAGGCTCTTCTTGATTTCTGTTTTTCCTTCACTACGGAAAACTACTGTTAGTCCTGCAACCGAATAAATGATTCATACTCCTTTGCTATATGTACTTGTAAAGAATGGTCAAGGAGTTCCAGTTGCAGAGAGGCGCATTGAATCAGTGATAAGGTTGTCTGAAGCCCATGCAAGAATGCATCTTAGACAGCATGTCACCCAAGAGGATGTGGACATGGCTATTCGTGTTCTGTTGGACTCGTTCTTTTCAACCCAAAAAGTGTGTGCGCGAAAAGCTTTTCTAAAGGTATCAATAGGCCCTGCGGTTGGTCCAATCACTTTATTGAAGTCTTTTGATTATTATACTTCGTAGTAAATGCCCCATCGATATATACCCTTTCACAAAAAGTAGTAGTTAATAAGCTGGTTCTATAAGCTCAGTAGTTTCGAGACACATTTTACTTGTCTTAACTCTACTAATTTGAGTTCCCAAGATGAAATCAATTTGCTTTTGGGCTCAGTCGTAGCGTACTATCTTGGTATATATAGGTAGTGATTTTTGTAATTTTGTATATGGATGATCGACAAAAAAATTGTAATTTTCTACAGATCTTCAAAAAGTTCATGATGTTTAAAAAGGATTCCAATGCTGTTGTTTCGTGCCTTCTGAGTGGACTTGTAAAGGATGCACTGCAGTTTGAAGAGATTGTATCTGGTTCTAATTCGAGTCTGACTCATGTTGATGTAAAAGTTGAAGAGCTTCAGAGAAAGGTACATTTGAATCAGTTTCCACTATCTAGATAAACACTGATACGTTGTTGATTATTGTCATCCTTTTAGATTCACATCCTTTAGTATATGCTGTCTAATTGAGATCGTTGACATCCTTTTCATGCAGGCTCTTGATTATGGGATCACTGATCTGGAGCCATTCTTTACTAGTCCAGAGTTTGCGGGAGCCAACTTTGTGTTGGACAAGGGACGTGGTACAATTAGGCATCGTGCTGTGCACTCATAGATTGGTTCTATGGGTATTAAGTGTTTCCAAGATTTTTGTTCTAGTAGTGTCGTTAGAATCTGTTGTAGATGAAGATGAAAGTATTGACGTAACATCTATTTCTAGATATATGAAATTATGTCGGAAGAGGGGCTTGCATTGCTTGTTCTTGGGGAAAATTTTTTCAATTGATAGGTATGTGATCACATCTTTCTGGCCAAACTTAGATTTTAATCCAAGAAAATATCACTACGTAAATATTTTCAATGCACTCAATGGATCGTAGTTTATGAATGTATGTCTTTTCGTTTTATAATGTCTAAGTGGATGGTAATGTGCACAAGTCAAGTCACATATTCCAATTGAATGAAGGTTGAAGCTTTTAGGTTTGCAAAAAATGAAGGCAGAGAGGAAAGTGAAGACTTACAGCTATTGCAGAAGCAGCAAGCCCAGCTCGTTCCCTAGGATCCGTGCCATAGAGAGCGCACGTGCGCACAGACACATAAAAACAAAACTAAAACTGAAATGGGATACAATCGTCAGATTGGTATTTTTTTTAGCTCCGACGCCAGATTGGTATTTTAAGTAACTCCGATGCGCATATAGACCCAAATCGTCGCCAGAATGAATTTTCAGTAATAAAAAATTAATTTTCTAATTTAAAATACAATAAAAAAATCATTTATTCAAAAATAATAATAATATCTTAATATCTTAATTAATAATAATATAATACCTTAATTAATATCTTAATCATATTAATCAAATCAAATAAAAAATAAAAAAGGACCCACCCCACCTACCCCCAAACCACCACCACCACGCGATGGTGGTGGTGGGCTGCCGTGGCCAAAACCACCGGCAATGATCACCGGTGGTTTCGACCACCAAAGAAACCACCATCTGGTGGCCAAAACCACCATTCGGTGGTTTGTCAGTGGTCGAAACCACCGGCGGCCCACCACCACCAGCGTGGTGGTGGTGGTTTGTGAGAGTAGGTGGGGTGGGTGGGGTGGGTCCTTTTTTTTTTTATTTTTATTTGATTTGATTAAAATAATGTCGTCTCTAATGTTAAAGAAAATTTTCAAAAATTACGATATTAATGCAAGCAAATATTACTGTATTGAAAGTTTTGTATCAAATTAATTCAATAAAATTAATTACGGACCAAATAAGTATTTATAGAAAAAATAAAAATTTAAATTGTGCAATTTATTAAAATTTGAGACTGAAGAAATAAAATTTAGGTATAATAATTATATTTATTATTAATTATCTGTTAAAATTAAAATGTGCGCCTTTTTAGTGCTACTTTTTTTTCCGGTATCTGTAATGTCGAAGAAATTTTCAAAAAGTTATCATATTTTTTGGATTATTTTCTATATTTTTTATAATAATAATAATAATAATAATAATAATTTTTGAATGTCATGAGTTGTATGGCGTGTGTGAGTGGCGTGGTGGTGGAGAAGGTGGAGATATAATTAAGTTTTTTTTGTTTATTTATATTATTATTATATTATTATTAATAATAATTAAGATATGAAAATGAATAAAAAAATATAAAAAGATTTTTATTGTATTTTAAATTATAAAATTAATTTTTTATTCCAGAAAATTCAATCCGGCAACGATTTGGGTCGATATGCGCATCGGAGTTACTTAAAATACCAATCTGGCGTCGGAGCTAAAAAAAATACCAATATGGCAATCACCCCCTAGAAAAAATACCTATATGACACTTTAGCCATTGTAATTTGTATCAGAAGGAAAGTGGAAATAGAAGCACATGGAAGTATACTTGCGAGTTGCGAATCCGATCGTTTATTTCCCCGTAGGGATGCTTCCTCGTTTCTCATCTGAGTTAGACTTTCCCTTTTCATGGGCTACAGCATCAACCCTATTATTATTATTATTATTATTATTATTATTATTATTATTATTATTATTGTCATCGTCATCATTATCACCACCACAAAGATTAAGAAATTACAATTAATTTTATTGAAAAAGAAATATTTAATTATACATTTTCAAATATATCCCGACATTAAATGATAATAATTTATTTTAATTAGTAATAACACATTAAATACGGGTATAATAAAAAGTGAAGTGTTTTAGTACACATGAAAAAAGAAAATAGGATATAATTTGAGAAGGATGAAAAAGGAAAACGAGGGCGGAGGGAGTATGTCAAAAGTTGAGCTTTTAATAGGGCTGTAAATCCAGTGAACAAGTGAAAGAAGTATTTTCCTAAAAATAGACATCAAAACAGACCGGCCAATCAGTAACTTAAGCCCCTGTTCTTCAACCATTTTTTTCACTTTTTATTACTTTTTACAATTTTTTTATTCATTCTTTTTTTACTCTAAATCAATCACATCCACAAATCTCATGCACTCAACTCCACTCATTCTCTCTCCTCTTTTATATTCAAACCCTCTAAAAACCTACTACTAATCTATTGATTCCCAACTCTTATAGGGGCAGGTAATTTTTTAAAGTAAAGTTTTAGGTAAAGTGTACTTTTGAACAAAATTATCCCCCTCCCCTCACCCCCGCATTCATGGGAGAGGGATAATTTGGTTCAAAAGTACACTTTTCCTAACACTTTACCTAAAATATTTCCTGATTCTATAATTATTGATTCCCTAACACACCCTAAATGTGAAAAGATAAAACAGATAGAAGCATAGGGACCAACTTGGCAAAGAAATGGAGAAATAAGGAGCTTGTTTGATAGATTTTGAGAAGTCTCCTTTTTATTCACTCATTTCAACGGCATGTTCTAAATTAAAACATTTGTTTTCACGTTTTTCCGTTACCATTTTACTTTCTAGACAACTTTCTCCCTAAAAAAAAAAAATCACTTTTCCCCCCTTAAAAACGTTGTAAAAAACAAAGCGACGTGTGATTAAAAATAAAATAAAATAAAAAATAAGTGCGATAGGAAAAGTTAGTGTGAAGACCATCCCGGGTTCCCGACATCCCAAACTAGAGAGGTAGTTCATATTCAATCCGAGTCCAGATAAAAAGTGGAAAAGATGTTGATTGAGTTTTGTTCTTATTGGGTAAATAATAATAATAAATAATAGTAATCTCTATCTCTGATGTATAAAAAGTGGAAATCCATGAAAATCGTTTGATTTCCTATTTTACCCTTAACTTTTATATTTATTATCAATTTAACGTTCAATATATTTTCATTAAATACAATTATTATTTTCTTACTTTGTATTTATTTTTTTGTCTTTGTGAATTATTGCATAGATGTTATGATAATATTTTATCAAGCACTTGCTTTTATCCACTCTTTTATTGGATCTAACTCTCTTTATGTATTTTATATTTTTAGAATACAACTTTTTAACAAAAATTTTATCATCATTGTTGTCATGTATAAAATGACATTGCTTTGCATGTTAGAGTATCTATAAAATAGCGATAAGCATAGATGATAGGAAAATGTATTCATGATAGGCGTTTGAGCTTTCAAGCAGTTGATTTGTGAGATGATATGTAAATTATTATTAGTAAAGATTATTATGAAATTAGCTATACATTAAATTTAAATCAAATAAAAATATTAATTATATTATGGATATTTTATTTTACTTTCAACATTCATCTTTTACTTAATTATTGAGTTAGCTTATACTAGCATTTTTCTTTTTAGAAAATGTTCGAGCAATTACTTCAACTTACATAGCCCGAACTGAAATTGTAAAAGTCATGGTATTTATTTTGTTAATATATTGATTTGCAGTGTATAATAATATCACTGCTACTGAACATTAATTGCTGTCACTATCACTAATATATAAAACTTCACATGAGTAAAATAATAATAATAATTGACATTTACACTCTTAATTTTTTCCATTTTCTCGATAAGAGCTTTCATTAGATTTACAAGTATAAATAAATGTTGAATGACTTCATATTTCTTAATATAATTGACTATAAATTAAATTTTTTTATACAAGCCATTTATTTAATGCATAAAAGTATAAAACACATTCTTCCATCATCAAAGATGTGATGAACTAAGTAAGTTAATATGAAATATTGTATGATAGTCACGTTATAAGATATATCACATGTCAAAATGTGCACAATTGTTATCACCAAAATTACAAAAAAAAAAAAGAAGAAGGTAATTATAGGATGTCACTTGAACTAGAAATTAAAATTTTTAATTGGAAAGTTATATTTTAATTTATTAGAACTTTGATATTATTATAACTATAAGTTTTTACAAAGTTTTACTTATTTAAATTATTTTTTATTAATTTTGATTTTCGTTATCAGAATCGACTTCATAAAGAGTATTAATATTTTAAAAACAATCACAGCATCCATCTTTACATAACACGTGCAACGCAGGTGTTACTACTAGTAATAATAAAGGCTCTAGCAACTTTCAAGTGAAGAAAAAATGGTACACAAATGGACATTAACACATGATACAATTTCACAGTTCATGCAACAACGGACTTAGGACCTTTAGGGTGTGTTTGATTGCATTCCTAGAAAATAATTTCTATCATTTGGATTCCTAGAAAATATTTTCCCACTTTTACCTTGGATTACATTTTCCATGAAAAGTTTTCCTATTAAACAACAAAGTAGGAAAACATTTTCCTTAATTTGACATTTTCCTAAAAAAATTTTTGCAATCAAACACACCCTTAGTTATGGAATTCGCAAGTAAATGAAGGTTTTAATTAATTTACACCACCAAGGAAAAAAACTCGGGAAACCATGAGAATAAAAGGTCTCGAAAGATCAAGATGCTATCCATCCCCTGTTTATCCTTCCCTTCCTCAATAGATTAGTAGAATCTGTAACACCATCAACTCCCCCTTTTCAGAATTAGCAAGTGGAGTATTCCGCTTGCTACTTTAAAGTACATGCAGAATATCAGTGGCTTTTTAGCGAGAAAACTGAACTTTCTAATGTTCTAATTCCAAAACAACACCGATATCTTTCTCTGCATGCAATGTGATATACACAGTTCACAGTTGGCAAATATCAGACACAATAAAGCTAACTAGATGGTAAATTACTGATGGAGTATATTGAGATTGAAGATACAAAAGAGTTCTCACTTCTAAAACTTAATGCAAAAGAAAATGTCACTCATAATTTCCTGTGTCAAGTACGAGTAACAGGCTAACAGCTGATTGCAAGCCTCTCTCTTTCTACGTGTAATCACTTTCCTTCAATCTCCTAAATGTACTAGAACCTAAATTTCTAGGTTTTATGCCTACAATAATTTGCAACCTCTTTAACCAACTTCCACTGTTCAAGATCCGCAGAAATCTCGATTGTTCTATCACAAACTTGAGGTGAATCTACGCAAGATAGAGCCCTCCTCTTACATTCTTCATCACAGAGAGAATCAGCAAGACCGGGGAATAAATCGGCCATACAACTTGCAACTGCAGTCTTGATTATTTTCTCATGAACTGAGAGCGATCGAGCATGTTCTCTTTGAGACCGAGAATAAGGATGACTCGAGAATATATTGGCCATAAAATATGCAACTGCATACTTCACTATTTTCTCATAAACTTCAGAAGAGCCGGACGAAGACAGAGCAGCCCTACTATCACATTCTTGATGAATGCGGGAATCAGGATGACGGGGGGATAATGGTATCACATGATTTGCTATATCTACGACTAACTTCCACTGCCTAAAGTCACATGCAACCTTGGTTATTGCCTTATAATAGAAGGGTCTCAGAGAATCTAAGAGGGTCAGAATGGACCTACAACATTCTTGATAATACCCCTCAACCAACCAATATTCACCCAGCGAACAGAGCTCTATGTATTCTTCGATATGCTCATATCTAAATTCCTCCAAATCAACCGTATCACATGGACAGTGAAATTGCGGTTTTGACAATTGCCGGTGTAGAAAAAACTCGATGAGCCTCTCAAATGGCCACCAGCTTACGGGCACCTCGATTTCCGGTGAATGACTGCAAAAGAAATTCAACATCTCAGCCGAATACAGAAACCAGACTTTGTCTCACATCATAGCTGACCCCAGGACAAGCCAAAAAAAGGTGAGCAGATGAACATCGACATCAAGTACCGAATACGACAACAATTACCAGTCACTATAAGCAAAGGGTCTCATGTACTAAAACATGCTTGGAGTTGTAGAGCTCACCATTTTATATCTTAGTATTAAAACATTATAAACATTTTTTTCTGCATTTCTTAATGAAACAAGGCCTAGAGATAATCAAAACCTCAAAGATAACTCAGTGCAGATGTAGGAGAATAACAAATACCTCTCCTTAAATTGGCCCTGGAACAGGCCCTTGAAATAACCAGAATTTGATCCCAATATAACTTTGTGAACATGTAGGTGAGGAACCAATTTTGAGCAAACTTTGCACTCCCAGTCTTTTAGTTGTCTTGTAGCCTTGGGACATTTCAAGACAATGTCGCTGGAACCAGAAAAGAAAAGATAGGAAAATATGAAATTTACACCAAAAAGACCAACATAAAAGATAAACAATGCTCACACTTCATCTATATATTCACCCCTCTCTAAGTGTGAATGAATTAGATGTGTAAATAAATAAGCATTTCTCATCTACAAGTCAACATTAGAGGCTACTATTCCCAACTCTTGGGTGGACCCACACAAGGCCCCACCCAATAGATTCTACTTGGTCAGCCAACAACAATGCAACAAACCAAACTGATTAGTTATATGTAATAATTTCTTCTCTTGCCAGAGCAAATGACCCTACTCATCATGATGCATATACATACACTGTTGGGGAGTTAGTACTTACGAAAATTGTAGATAGCTTTGGGTAAGATCAAAACTTGGCATAGGGGTATCCCATATCGGACGTCTTCTACGGAGCAACTCAACCAAGTGATCTAAATTGTAATGCGAAGCAACACTCTTCAAGTTCTCCAACAAATCTCCGGTTACTTCTACATAACCACGGTAAATATACTCTAGCAACCTCTGTAGTAACTCGTGGTCCACATGAGCAGGAAGCTGCAATGTAGAAGATCCACCTGATGATATACCGGAAATAAGTGATGGACATCTTGCCATTAGTATAGCTCTATGCACTTTTATGCACTTCCCATCATGAAGATTGAGCTCCAAATCAGTCAATTCATCCTCGATATGTGCGGACCAAAGTCTTTCTCCAATCTCAGTCGGGAAACCATAGTGTCCAAAACGAGATAAAATGTAAGCCATATACCATCTTGGCCCAGGTGAACTGGTGTGCTTGCAAATCGCTTGGACTAAATTAAATAATTGAGCATATTTCACTTGATTGTCAAGGATTAACTGATCCGAGTGATCTAATAGATTTGCAAGGCTATATAGGCTGAAAAACAAAACCCTATCCTCCCCTTCCCAATCTCCTATATCCTCCCCATCCCACCCTGCCATAGATGAGAGGCAACAACTACTCCCAGGAAAAGGCTTACCCAAATACATCGTGACCTTTGGCCCTTTTACGAGACCAGGTTCCATAAGCCACCGCTCTATAAAATTCAGCAGAGTCATGATCCCTTGATGCTGAAAAATCCATTCCCGGTGTTCCGACAAACTAGAATAACACGCCAAATTCATTGAGCATATGAGAAGTCTAAGGTCACCTTTGTTTGCTGACCAATTGGCAAGAGTTGCCAGTAAATCTCTAGGATAAACTTGAGGTTGAGGGATTGACTTCAAAATTTTCGATAGCATGGACCTAGCTATTGATGCTATGTGGTCGGAAGGAGAATTAACCATCCTAAGCACCGCTCTACATACACTCACATCTTTTAGTCTGGCTGTTCGGGTTGTGGTGGAAGTTTGAGAAATTCCGCATTCAACAAAGAACACGCTGACATGAAAACCAAGACATAATTAAGCAATGAATACTCATACAAGGATAGAAAACCGTAGTTAGTAACTAGTAGCATCTACGAGATTGAAGCAAAAGGATAAAATTTAAACTAATAAAAAGAAAATTAATGGCTTATGAAAATAAGGTAAAAAAAAAAAAATAAAGTTATTACGGAAAATGATTACCATGCACAGAAAATAAGGATCTTGAGGTGATCTCTTTTTTTGTGCTCCATGGAGATGAAATCATTGCAAGCATGTTGTGCAAGCCCTCCAAGAATATCCCACATGTATAGAGTAACAGGCAGAGACAAATTTGATGCTATTGCCATCCTAACATAGTTCCTCGTGGCTATGCAGGCATCGTCGGTAGCCATCTCTGGAAAGTGTTTTTCTATCAAGGATAGGAATTTGAATTTTCCCAGAACAAGATAATAGAGGACCTTATCAATTTTGTTTTCCCAAAAATGTAAATGATGGTCCCCTTCCCGACAACTGACTAATGCCATTAAAGGAAAATGCCATGCCTCCTCCAACATAGGCTGCTGCTTAGCTTTCATTTCTCTAATTATAGCTTGCACTAGGGTCTTACTGCATATCTCTATCAGTTTTTGACAAGAACTTCTGGTCATCTGAAAAAATAACGATAGGGAAGTTGAAACGTGTCGTATAACAAATAAATCACACGACAAAGGTAAAAACCCTTTTTACCGCCAAACAAGTTGCTAGTTTTAGTGCCTCCATCCTGTTTGCACTGTTCAAAGACCGAGCCATTAATTGTAAAATCGCCTCCCCATTCTCGAGAACTTTGTTTGCCCCGAAGCCACACAATGCTGGCAAGGAAAATTATGGCAAACCGTTGTGAGCCTAAGTTAGCTAAATAAGTGGTACAAAATCTAAAATAGATGAATACCTATATGTGAATAGAGCTGCAACACATGAAAATTTAGAGAGTCTAGAGAACAATGTCCAGTCCCAGGCAAATGACTGTTGGTCGAGATAGCTGTATGCAAAGTATATAATAATGGAGTATCACTCATCACCCAGAACCTGGTTAGCGGCCACTGCCGAAGAATTTTGCTCAGAAGAGAAGCCAACACTTGTAAGGGTACAGGTGGCCTTCGAAGATTGAAGTATCGTTGTATATATCGGACGATACAACAAATAAGGTTCTGAAATAGAAATAGAAGTCATTTCATCCATGTTTAAGTAAACGAAGAGCAATACAAATGTGGAAAATTATGAGTTATTCCCTTTTCAGGCTTGTCTGGTAAGTTATTTTTAAATAAAGTCATTCATACACATACTATTAAGCTTTTTGCTGTCCATTTCAATATGTTTTCATCTAAAAACATTTTCTATCACTTTCTAAAGAAGCCCTTAGATATGACAAAGAGAGTTACCTTTATAAATGAGTGTTCTGCTCTCAAGGTGCTGATACGATCGAGAAATGCATCAGCGTCCTTGTACGTCCACATCCTTGTGGGTAATAATAATGTGAGATTTGTGGTAAATATTGAAGTTTAGAAGTTAATTTTAAGTAGAAAAATGTTAAAATACACCAGCCAAATGTAATTGTACCGATCGCTCAACTTAACGAGGAACAATTAAGTATGAAGAAGAGCATATAAATGTTGAAAATAAATATTGAAGAGCCAATAGAAATGAGTTTGCTTAGGCAACTGTTCAAACGTTTCACTTTTAAAAAGCATAAATTTACATGGAATTCGAATCTAGCTTAAATACAAAATGGTTATCCAATAGAACTCACAACATCGATGACCTCTCGTCACAAGACAGGTGGAAAGCCAAAAATGAGCGATAGGTCATAGAAGTAAGGATGATAAACAAGGAACTATTTCATATAGGGACAGATCCAGGATTCCTAACAAGACCTAACTGGATCTATGAAAGAGAGTTCGTGGATTGGAAGTGGAAAGAGTCCCCCTTCTCTGGGATTGACGGGCAGCATCCCTCAAACTTATTTTTCTTACTTTTTCTAAAACATTATTGAAAATCACCCTCCGTTAAATTGATTTTCTAAAGCAGAAGCAAACTAATGATATGTTCGATTGCAAAAGATGGAAAGGAAATTGAATTCATGTCAGATGGAAAATAAAAACATAGTTATCCCAAAATATTCATTCTCCATGGAATTGGCTAAAAAGACAAGCTTACAGTGCTTGTACTATGAAATTATTTGAATTTCATTTCTAACTTTACATTAAACATAAAGTAAAAAAAATTTCATGGAATTGGCAAAAAACAAGCTTAAATTGCTTATGAAATTTCAATTCCATTTCAATCTTTGCATCAAACACCAAATGAAAAAATTTTCATGAAAACTATTTTCCTTTTCCATCCAATTCCATGCAATCAAACACACCTTATAACTATTTAGTTTGGTTGCTTTGGTATATGATTATTTGAAATTGGTTTGGTTTGCAAAAATTGGTTTTATTTCGATTGAGTGCATTGTTGAGTTTAAAGAAAAAATGACTAGTTACTCGATCAAGCTCAACTTAAAAATGATAACGTAATAAGTTTCAAATAATTAGTGACGATCTCCTTTTGATACATAAATAATGTGAAACAGCAGTTTAACAGATTAAAGTATGAAATCTTATATCAACAATCTAAGCCACATTAATATCTACACATCTATTTAAAGCAAATGATTTTTAAATTTTCATGTTCCCGAAGATAATATCACTTAAGATTTATTAAAATACAAAGTTATACAAAATAAAATTTTTGAAAATGAAAAGTACCTAAGATCTTTGAAAATACACAATTATTAAAAATAAAATTGTTTGAAATGAAAATAAAAATACTCTTATTGTAAAAATATATAAAAAAAAAAAAAAAAAAAAAAAAAAAAAGAAAAAGTGAAGGAAAGAAAGAAAATGATAATTAACAGCATCCGGACAACCCAACATGTTATCTGGGGTATTTAAAATTTGCAATAATTAAGATTACTTTTGGTAAAATGAAAAACATGGGAAAAAAATGGTGAGGCGCGAGATAATAGATTCGAACCTGGAACACGGACTTGCTAAGCCTGCGTCTCTTACCACCGCACCTGACTGGATTTTGTAAATTTTTGTTGACAATTTTATACTCATATTTTCTTAGGACCTAACTACAGCATAGTCCAATTCACCCTTGCATCCGTCCCTGATTTCATATGGCTGATACTAAGATTAAGTCCGAATTGCAAAAAAGTTGTGTAATAGTTTCCAATTAATAAATATAGCAAGAGTTTCTAAACATATTAGTATTTCCAATTAATAAAGACAGCTAGGTCCATCTAGGTTTTCGTATTGTCAACTAATAAATTATTGGAGTTACAGAAATGCAAAAATATATATAATACCTGAAACTAGTTTCAAGAGCATTGCTAAGCGGTTGGACGTCACCAAGGCTTTGAGCAAGTGCATCACTGTTGCCAAGTGACATTGACGAAGAAGACGACATTGTGTTTCTTGTGGCCGATCTCCAACGGCTAAGTGACTAACTGTTAGGTTGAACAACACGTAATCAGTTTGGTTTGGCCAGAATACTAGGGATTAACCGGAAAATGTGTCAGGCTGAAAACTAAGAGAGATGACAAAATTTTTTTTTTTTTTTTTTATAAAAGTAAAATATAGAAATAATTACGAAGATAACATCTATTAAATATTGGCATTTCAAAATAGCATTAACCATATCACTCCCGTCCGTCGTTCCATAAAAATAACCTCACTTTCATTTTCGCAAAGATTAATTAATATTCTTGAAAAAATAATACTTATGAATATTTTTACCTAATATATCTTTCCAAATATTTATTATATTCAACTTTAATTATTTAATTATTTTTATATATTGATAATAATGCACATTACAAATGAACACATTGAACAACTAAGAAATATTAACTAAGAAAATGGGAGTATAATTTAAAACAAATAAGGACTATCTATCTTTGTTGGATGGATCGAGTAGAACGGTAGATCCAGGAACATTTTAGAGTTAGCTGACCGAAACGCCTTTAAAAATTGACTTTTTGGAAGTGTGATTTTAAAAAATCTAATCTATTATATATCGGAATTTTTTCAAACAAGAGATCCAATCCCACAAAATCTCTGAGCAATGAAGGATTTTCCAGTTCCATTTCCCAAAGACCCAGATTATTCAATCAACAAATGGAGTAATAACTCTAGTAACACCTCAGAGTATTCAAGACCAGAATAAGCCTAACTGAGGTTCGAAATCAGATTTGGTGCTCCAATAGCAGAAATCCAAAACCTAAAAGTGTTGTTTCTCCCAATAATCTTTGAAAACCCTTTCTTCTTTATGGTAAGTTTTTGTTTTCTTAATTTTTGACGTTTCATTTTTGTTTCCGTGGTACGTCTATGTGTTTCATCCAAGGTTTCAGATGTTGAGATGCTTTACCGGTATCTTCAACGGCTCCTCGACGCTAGAAAATTCCGGCCATTTCCGAGCTCTCTTCCTCGTGTCTCGGAACAGTGTCCGTTTGAGAAAACCTGAAATGTTTTTATTTTTTGCTTGCAGAAATGGCAAGGGCAAAATTGGTCTTCAAAATTGCCTTTTTTTTTTTTTTTTTGGGGAAAGGTTGCTTTTCTTTTACGGCTAAGTATGCTGACGAGTGACGAGTCACGAATACAAATCTTGTGATGGGCACAACATGGAAATTATATTTTGATGCAGTAATTATGTTCCTTAATTTTTTTCCGTTACTTATATAAGGTTTAATTTTCCACCATTAGTAAATTTTGTCAATATAGATAATATTTTTTTTTAAAAAATTTCTTTATGTGGATGTCAAAATAGTTATTTATCTATGATAATTTTTAATAATGTAAATAATAATGGGTATGAAAGCACAAATTTTTCTTTTAATTTTAGATTATACTAACATAATAATTAGATATAGACTATTACTCCTCCGTCCCGTAAAGATAGTCCCATTTTATTTTTTACATTATTTAAGAAATTGAAATTAATATACTTGGAATTATAAATTTTACACACTTCTTTTCTAAAGTGCCCATATTTACTCATCAAAATAAATTTAAATAAACCATGACTTTTATAATCTTCATAAATGATTTACACATTTTCACATAGAAAGAGGAAACGTCTCCCATATTTGGAAATTCGTTCGACAAAAGTAATCAATTCACATAGTAGTTTGACTAATTCAAAGATTGGAAAACCTAAATGGTGATTTTCAATAATAATTAATTAGGAGTGTATTAGGAAAAGTAAAATTTTAGCGCATCCTAATAAAAGAAATGAGACTATAATTTGGGACAGATAAAAATGGAAAATGAGATTATCTTTGCGGGACGGAGAAAGTATTTACCAAATAACTTCATTATTAGACAGGAATAAAAAAATTGAGGACTTAATTATAGTAGAAAAGGAAGTGGAAGATCATTTCATGCAAATAAGACACGGTGCACGTAACATAACTAGTCAATGTGAATGTATTAGACTTCTTGTAAATAAATTACTAATAATAGTAGGTGAATAGTAATTGCTAACTTTTTTTTGTAAGTTTTTTTCTTGTTGTATTTGCTCCTGATGATATAAATAAATTTTTGTAATCAGTGAAGCAGTAGTTAATAATAATTTTGACAAAAGAATATTTATTAGTAATATATTATGAAAATTGTTTGAAGATATTATATATTATACATTGATCAAAGCTTTGTTTGGTCATTTCCTCCCCTCAAGTTTATTTTGAAAATCACACTCCACTCCTTAGCTACATACTTCTAGAATAAAGGATTTTTTAAAAACTTCAAGCAAATCTATAGAGCTTGTTGCGCCCCAGGCCCCACTGTTTTTGTTTTTTTTTTTTTTTTTTTTGGGGGGATGCGGGTAGGAGAAAATTCTCCCAAATCCATACTAAACAATGCTTTCGGTTAGTGGTGTCAAGATGGGTGGGCGGTCGAACCCGGACCGGCCCACTCGCTTCTGGCCCGGACCGCGGGCCGACCCATGAAACCGCACGGGCTGGCCCGCGGTCCACATTGAGTTGGATATGGGCGGGCCGGGCCCAGTTGGGCGGGCCAGCGGTTAAACCGTTGGCCCGCCAATTTTAAAAATTTTTTATTTTTTTAATTTTTTTAATTTTATATTTATATTTTTTTCTTTACATATAAAAATATTTAAAAAAGTATTTACTAAAAAGCACATATTTAACTTTAACAGATTAAAAATGATTCAAATGAATCAAATTGGAACAACCCAAAAGTTCATATGAGTCGGCCCATTTGATTAATTCACACGGGTTGGCCCATATGGGCCGGCCCGTACGGGTTGATGGGCGAGCCGGGCCTCATCCCAAAAAATGCGGGCCGGTCCAACCCGGCCCGCGAACCCGTATGAACGGACCATCTACCCAAGCGGGCTGTTCACGGGCCGACTTGAGGTGGGCCGGCCCGGCCCGGCCCACCCGTATTGACACCTCTACTTTCGGTTTAACTAGTCATTTGGTTGTGTTGCATAAATTATAATAACATTAATTTTTGTTTACTCAAATTTTTTAAATTAATTGGCAAGTCAGTTATCTTGATTTTTAGATTCCAATATATTCGTTCGTCAATTTCGCTGACTCGGAGTCATCTAGTACATTTTTTTTAGGATTCCAAATTGATTAGATTGGTTTTGCCTATCCAATCTAACATAAATATAATAATAACTCAAAACTACAAGTCTGGAATATCCGGTAAAATGAGTAGTATAATAACCAGATACAGTTGATCCCCGTATAACAAAGCAAAACTTCCAAATTTCAATGTGAATTCATTCAAAAAGACTAAAGAGAGACGACTCCCTCTCAGCTGGTGGAAGCAAACCGAACGTATTTGCCATCAACAATGAATCTAGAGCTTGAATTGACCTATAGACAATCAAAGAAAAGATAATCTTCAAAATATTATCAACAAAGGAACCTACACACATTTCTCCTTAATCATGTTTGAGAGGAATGAGAACTGCTAAAAAGTTAAGGAACTCCGTAGAAGAGAGATAACTTACTTTCTGCTCAAGTATTTCAGACACCCGGGTTTTGTCTTCTCCAAAACCCGACTCTTCGAGAGACTTGAGGACCAATTTCCTAAGTTTTTTGAATTTCAGACCACCATCAGGATTCTGCATTCGTTCACGATATTAGATTTATGACATTAGATGCCCCTCTTACAGAAACAAGATAGTCCTATAAGGCACAAGGTTGAAACAAGAAAGAATACATACAGATTTTAGAGCTGATGTAATAAGCTTTTTCCACTTTATATTCTTCATTGTGCTTTCAGTTTGAATAACTTCACCATTGCCTATTTCTGAAGGTGTATCGGCCCCAGCCTTCTTCCGGGCCCCATTAGTTTCAGATGTTTCGACTTTTCTTTTTTTACTTGATTGAGTAGAACTATTTTGTTCTCCAGAACCATCATCTGCAGTAGCAATTTTAGATGAATTTTGTTCTCTTGATTCCACCAAACCCTTATCTTGAGGAGTTTTATTAGTGACACCGTTCTCATTGGGAGCCTTCGTTTCTTCCTTGTCTTTAGGCTGCTGCTTTGCTGCATGGAAAGCTCTTGCTTTAGCCAAGTGTTTCTTTCCTTCGGCATGGAGAAGCAAGGTCTGCTTACTGGTAGCCTTAGTATTACATAAGCTGAAAAATATAGTTCCATTAGTGTACACAAAGTCACCTCAGAGGTAAAAATAGATTCAGTAAATATAAGGAAATAAATAATACTAATATAACACCAAGACCGTATATGTCCTTTATCTTATTTCTATTTAACAAAGTAAGATGCTCGTGAAAGGAAACAAACAACACATGATTTGAATTTTGAACACACCTGCAGAACCATGGCGGCCGTTCAGATAGCCCAACATTAACATCAAAATCTGTTTTAGGCTTTGAATCGCTTTTTAGTTTTTGCATTCACTCCATTTGCAGGTTTCCCCTGTCCTTTTGGACCATACTTTTCCTGAAATAAAATTGATGGTAATCCATCAGAGAAAAAAGAAATAGCATAGGAATAAATGCCCTGTTTGTCATTAAAAATTCATTGTAATTTCATTTTGGTCATTTAACTTCATTTCATTTCAAGTCGGTCACTGAACACTGTTAAAATTTGGTTTTACTACCAGGAAAGATGACATGACATTATAGTCATCTGCTAACGTTGACAAATGCCATCCGCACTAATACGCTAACTTTTCCAATACGCAGATTACAATTTACATGGCCGAACTGTGGTCATGTACAACACCACTTTCCCAAAAATGCAAGTTGTAGCTGATGTTCAACATTAAAGACCCAAAAGTTCAATTACCATTTAAATAGAAGTTCAATTATCAACCTGTTTTAAACCCCAAAAACAAATAATAACTCGTCCAAATAACATAAATTCCACTAACAATAACTATTGAAGAATAATATTTCACTATAAATCCAGGCTAGAGTCCTATTCATTAAATTCAGATAAGTATTTCCAACTCTTCTTCAACTTAACACCACATTTCCTTCCTAGAAAGTTTATGAACCATCAACTTCACGAACAATCATCAATTTTAAGAGAAGGCAAACAAAATGCAATAAAATTTAAATATCAAGGGTGTCGAAAATACCGCTTCACTGATACACTGAGTGTGATTTTCAACAGTTTGCTGCCCAAACACTTGCCCACAATCAATGCACGACAACTAATACAGAATCAAGAAAAAAATCCGAATTAATATTAAAAAATGCTTGATTAATATAATCTCATATAACACGGAGAAAATGAACCTTTGAAGCAGAGCACATTCTAAAGTGATTAGGGAGCTTGGGTTTCTTAAGATTGTCTCCACAATCCTCGCACTGAAACCACACCATCTCTGGCCTTCTTCCTTGTTACTTTCTGCGTGAGATTTTTGGTGCGTATCGTAGAAGATGGAAATTTCTGGAAGACAAATTGCAACAACAAATGATGTGAATTTGGGGATTTTACCGTTTTAATAGAGTTAGGGTTTATATGTTGACGCAGGGGAATTTAAGTTGTGGGCCTCATGTGGGTGGGATGTGGAAATTGGGCCTATTTGCTGTCGCTTCGTTGGATCTTTATATGAACCCAATGGCCCATTCAAACATGACGGTAATTGACACAATAAGCATCGATTAGGTTTTGTTCATTCATGATTAAGAAACTAGGCATTTCCGGTTAGGCGCGTCTGTATGAAGAAAAATAGTATTTGTAAGCGCAAGGTTATTCCGAACCATTTTTGGGTGTTTTCATGTATAGTTAAAAACTACAAAAAATTGTTTAAAAATTATTAAAAAATTTGTCAAATCAATACAATGCATGATTAAAAATAATAAGGAAAAAAAATGATATTTTTGAATACGTTCTATCGAGCAAGCTCTTATTTTGATTTCACCAACTGAAAATCCTTGAATTGTTAACACTTCAAACAACATGTGATTTGCTAAGATTTCTTGATCGAGGTGATAGGGGAACCACTTTTTATCACTTTTTACCACTTTTTATTCTATTGTTTCTTTATCTCAAATTAATTACATCCATATATCTTATCACATCAACAAATCTCCACCACTCAACTCCACTCATTCTCTCTCCTCTTTTACATTAAAAATATTATAAATAATTCCTTATCACCCTATGAATACCATTTATATTTTTTTAATTACTGTACAAAGTAAAGATCATAGGAGTGGAACAAATGATATACTACTAAAAATATATCTTTTCTATTAGGACAATTCCGATTGATAACACTCTTTAATTTTTTTTAAGTGTGTAATAAAATTTAATTTATTGTGCCTAGTAAACTTTTATTTAACTGAGAAAACTAATTATTTTTTAAGTTGGATAGTAGTGACTAGCGAAAACTACGAGATGTATGTAAAATAGTGAGTGATGATATAAAATATATAATTGATATTAGTATTTCACATTAACTAATAGTAAATTTAATTTCGAATAAGAAACTGCACTTGACCTCTTCCCATACAACTCAAATCAATTAACAAGTGACAACCAGCCAACTCAATAATACAACCCGATATCCATGTACACAAATATACATACAAATATGTACACACTGTTGTACCAACAATTATATATTCCTCATTGTCTTTAAATTAATTAAAAAAAAAAAACCTGGCAACTGAAGTAAATGAGAATACGCAAGAATTAGAGTGTTTGATTTGTTCACGACTTCTTAGCGATTAATCAATATTTTAATCGATAAAATATTATGAGAGGTCTATTTAAAGCTATCAACCATGTTGGCGGAAAATCTAGTTTTAGAATTGACTTGATTGTAAATGGACAGTTAGTCCATTTTTCACTAATAATTATTGGAGGGTTAGTCCTTTTTCTACAAAAAATTATCGGGAGGGGTCAATTTTGTGCATTCTTACGTGGAAAATAAAATCCAGTTAGATCTTGTTTGGTAGAATATAAAAATAAAAAATAAAAAAAATTTACTTCCGTTGTTATTATTTTTAGCTATTCATTAAATTGATTTAATATTTTTAATATATTTTCCTTACTTTTTGACCACACATCCAAAATTATTTTTTCAATAATCCATATTAAACAACCTTTACATTCCTTTAGACGAAAAGATATACAGTTTAATCCATAGAGAATCCAATCATTATATTAAACAACGAAATTTCCATATCTGAAAAACTTTCAGTCGATCTCACAATATAGTAACAAATAGTAAAAAAAAAAAACATCCCTGTTCATGATATTTAAAGAAGAGCTTCTAGCTCGAACATAAAATATTGTTCATACAATCACGAGTTTTGGATAAAGTTTCTTCAAGGGCTTTACAAATCTAATATCTTAATTCATATCTCCTTAATTGTATTTAATCGTGAGTTGTCTTGATTAGACCACGTTGGGTAGATTAAAAAGAATTAATGTGAGCCGCCAAATCTGTAATCTTCTTAAATATGTGTACCTATTGGAAATGTCTCTCTGTGTCACTGTAATAATGATATAACAAGGATTGTGTGACAAAGAATTATCAATCATTTGTGCAATTGGAAAATGTAATTCTTGTCTTTCACACACGTGGCATGCAAAAATAACGGCATTCTCCCCAGTGAAATACTTTGCTATTCCAAAGTCATGCATTATTTTAAAGGATAATTTATTTTATTATTATTTTATCTTTTTGTTTTAATCTCCATGCATTTCAACAACTCAATAGTTTGTGTAATTAGCATGTTTATCACACTATGTATTTGTTGACACGTATATATTCACTCAACACACGGGTTTTGAACTAAGGGTGTGTTTGATTGTGGCCAAATGCATGTAAAATGTCAAATCGTGGAAAATATTTTCCTTCTTTTGTTATTTGATTGCAACATGTAAAATACATTTGTTTTACAAGGTACAATCACTTCATGCACCATTTTGGCCAAATGCATGTAAAATGTTTTCCTATGGGTTTAGGTGGGAAAACATTTTACATGTAAAATACTTTTCATGTAAAATGTTTTCTTCTAATCAAACACACCCATTAATATGTGGTTATTATTAGTTGGTAATCAAATCAATCCTAATCTATATGAGAAAGAAGAATAGTTTATAATAATAATTAAAGATAACCAAAATGATCAATAAATAATAATTATTTAATCAGTATGATTAAATTGTCACATGAGAGAGATACGACATAGGCTATGGATTGGACTGTGCCTGCTGAAGAAACTTGGAGAATACTTCATATGCGAGGGATTATCGTCTTTGTGAAACCTGTCTTTTTCCCTTAATTTTATATTAAAAAATTTAAGCCACGTCGATGATTTTGGGAAATCAAATGTGTATTTCTGGCCAAAAGTTCCAAAAGTTTACGACAGAAAAATGTACTTACTTCGATAGCATACAAAATGTTAGCATGTATTATAACAAACATTAAAGATTTCAACCAATATGTATAGAGACGCATATATACTGTTTGAATATACTTCTTGAAAAATGAATCTAGTGAGTCAAGATTAAACCTTCTCCGCAAATCTACGATTACAAGAAGTGTAGTAAATCATTAACCGTGAAAAATAATAATTGTCTGAAAAGTAATTAATAAAGAAAATGTGTTCTTTGATTTTGAAAGTAATTGTCTGGTTTACCCAACATAATTAAAAGAAAATTTAAAATATTTAAAATTTAATCATTTTCTCATATTTCTTTTTCAGAGAATACTATACAACAAATATTATTTTTGGTCTCTTTCCACGTTCTATTATTGTAATCTTTGTAAACTAAATATTTTTTTTTCTTCAGTACAAATTGAGAATAGGTTCTATTATTGTAATATTTGTAAATTAAATATTTTTTTTTCTTGAGTACAAATTGAGAATAGGTTCTATTATTGTAATATTTGTAAATTAAATATTTTTTTTTTCTTGAGTACAAATTGAGAATAGCAGGAATAGAGTAGTGTAAATTTATGCTAAAAAAACTTTATCAAAAAAATCTCCTAGAAGATATATGTGCTCCAACAAATTATATCGTTATTAACTTATTATTGTTATTTGTCTCGTTATAAATTTTGAGCAAGTCAACTGTCAAACTTTTACGTATAGAGTGATAAGCAAACAATACCATCACCACCAACAAATCACCGCCACCACCCCCACCACTACCACCATCATTCCACCATTCACCCACCATCATCAAACCACAACCACCACCCCACCCTACCTCCCACCACCACCACAACCATTGCACCACCACCCCACCACTACCATTACACCAATACCACCCCACTGCCACCAAACCTGTGGCCGCCACCACCACCCCACTGCCGCCATCACTACCGTTTCATTACCAGCACCATTACTTACACCGATAAATACTATTACCTACCCCTGTAATATTATTATCGATATTGTTATATGCACAGTAATTATATTATCTTCCATTGTAACAGTACATCACCTACCCTACTGATAATATTACCTATCTTGGTAATAATTTTACACATCTTAATAATCATAATTAGAACATAAAAACATTACAATATTAATATGCGCGCGATTGAAAATATCTACCTCAATAATAATATTACATCCCTCAGTGATTATACTAGAATCCTAAAAATACCATAATTTTAAACTCACCTTTAACATTTCGTTATTAGCTTCCACAAGTAATTTAGATCACCAGGACTGATCTAGCACCATCGATGGTGGCGTAATTACGGCACCATCGATGGTATTTTCCGGGCCTATCCAACCTCCATTTTAAAATTCGAGACCAGATCTAGAATTAGCACGGCGAGGAGGAGCTCCAACAATTTTGAAAATTTTCTGAGAATACTGTGGCGGGCCGTGGCGCCCAGTCAAAGTTTGGCAATCATTTTGGCCTAAATATTGCCAAACATTTGACCGGCCGCCGCGGCTCACCACGGTATTACCGAAAATTTTTCAAAATTGTTGGAGCTTTCCATTGCAGTGCTAATTTTAGATCTAGTCTCGAATTACAAAACAGAGGTCGGATCGGCCTACAAATAGCCCAATGGTTCCTTAGTTAAGGAACCATCGTTGGTTTCTTAACATTTCTGTTTAGATCACTACTCCAGTAATTATTATCTACACACACTATCTATCTCGATTGCCATCATAAATAATTTAGATCACATCCCAATAATATTATTACCTACATATATAATAATATTAACTACATCTGTAATAATATTACCTACCCCGATAATATTATTAACAAACTCGATAATTATAGCAATAGCACAAACAAAAACCAGAATTTCAATCTCATCCACAAAAACTTTGATTTCCTCTCTCTATGCATTTTCTTTTTCTAGATTACTACTCCTGATAATTGAAATTATCATTCGTTCTCTCGCTTCCCTTATTTTCAACTTTTTCACTTTACACATTTTCTGTCTTTATATTACCACCCGTTAATAATCTAGATTATCATCTCCGGCAATCTATTACAACTCCCAATCATCTCTATTACGATTTTATAGTGGTTTAAAAACATTTCAATTAGAAGTCGGTAATATTATTATTTACCTCGATAATAATATTATATATTCCAATAATCTCGATCAACATTCAACTTCTCACTTCCCTCGTATTCGACTTTCTCTCTACGTACTTTCTCTCTCCAGAAAATCACCTTCGGTAATCTCGATCACTATTCAATTTATGTTTTCCTCATTTTTGGCTTTCTCTCTCTACAACTTTCTCAGCACCACTAGCAATTTAGATCACCATTCAACTTCTCATTCACCCTCGTCTTCGATTTTCTCCTTTTAGATTACCACCTCCTGATAATCTAAATTACCACCCCACTAATCTCTATTACAATTCCACAATGGTCCAAAAAGGAAAATAAAAAGATATCACATTATAAGAAGAATATTATCTATCCTGAAAATAATATTACCCATCCTAATAATAATAATAGATATCCCGATAATAATATTATATACTCATGTACTCCACTGGTCGATGACAGCACCACTAACAAAATCAGTCGCCTCCACCACAAATGCCTCCTCAATCTACTGATGCCGCAAACAAATCTAATTATTGAATTAAATATGAGTAAAAATCATTTAATTACAAGTAATCACTCGTTGCTAACCATGCACTTTTTAGATCCAATTGATGATTTGACATAATTTCTTGCGTTGGACAGGTTGAAATATTTTTGAAGCAATTCAAATTGTGAGTTAATTTCAATTTCTACTTGAGAGTTGTTTTAATTGTTTTTCATTTAGTTTCTCATTTTTGTTCGCATATGTGCTTGTTGTGGATAGTCTTGCTTGGGACTAGCAAGAACTTAAGTGTGGGAGTGTGATAAATGTTCAATTTATACACTTATTTACATTTTTATACTGTCAATTAGAGTAGACGCCTATTTATAATTGTGTAAATTATTGTGTTTTAGCTACTATTCCTCAATGTAGAGAAAAAGGGGACAAAACGGAGCATAATGAGCTTAAAGTACAAATAAACCCAGAGTGAGGACTAAAATGCAACAAGTCGAAAGTTGAAGGACTTCAGATGCAATATATATGAAGATCTTCTCGGGTGCGTTTCTTGTGCTAACATGGAAGAGCTTGGAAAGTAGAGTTCGACGCTTTTTAGGAATCTCGATTCTGCGTTCTAGATCAAAAGATATGGTCAGATGAAGATCGGGGACCAAAATGCAATATTTAAGAAGTTGAAGGAGTTTTGTGTGCATTATTGGTACGGCCTTAAGGATCCAATGTACGACCGTAATCCTATATTTACAGCCGTAGCCCATATATATACGGCCGTAACTTCAAAAATACAGAATATGACATTTTTATGCAGAGAGCAAATTATGGTCGTATTAAGTCAATATATGGCCGTAACCAGGGAAGTATGGCTGTAGCCCAATATTTACGGCCCTAAAAACATCAGCATTAACAGTAGAACTCGATTTCCCCTGGTTTTTCTTTGTTTTGCCCTCAACTTTCACTCGGTTTTGGGGGTTTTTTGGGGAGTACTGAAGCATGAAATTGGGACCTTATTACACCCTTTTTCATCCCCAATCCATCCCTTAGTTAGGGTAGCTTAGTTAAGAGTTTTCTTCTTTTCTCTTTTCCTTCTTCTCTTCTCCCTCTCTTTCTTTTCTTTTTCTTTTCTTTAGTTTAGGGGTGTGTATTGGGGTTGATAACTTGGAGACGAAAGCAAGGAAATCGAAAGAAGTTGGATAGCTTTGGAAGAACAAGACTTTACTCTACAAAAGGGACATTGTCTGTAATCTGGCTTTGTTCTTTCATTTATATTTCATTTGAGCTTTCTTTGTATATGTATCTATTATTTCATTTACTATGGGCTAAATATTGTAAGTCGGGATTTTCGATTAATCTTAATATATGTTTAGTTAATCCATTTGAGTTGTTGGAATAGATCTGTGTTGGATTATCTATCTCTTTTGTGTGATTGTTATTGGGCTTGCTACATATGCTTGTTTGATCACCAAGAATATGCAATTGTGATGAGTGTAGGATCCTAGAGATGTGACTTGTGAGTGCAATTGTTAAATCAAATAGCATTCACCCTAGATTCTTGTAGATGATAGAGATATATCTTTTATCCTAGGTGATCCATTGAGTTGTGTTCACAAATCTTTATGCGGTTAATTGGTAATATATCGATACAGAGATGTAGTGGGTTGAACCAATTGATTAGGGTTAACCTGACATGCGAGAACGGAACTAGTTATATAAGGAAAACAGGATCTAATAGCAAAGATGGATAATATGTTAAGTTCAACAACGGATTAGCATAACTTATATTGAGTGAAGTCATGAATCCCGACTATTTCTTAATCCGAGTTTATCTCCATTCATGCTCATTTTCTTATTTTTAGTTTTATTTCCTTTCTTAGTATATCTTAGTTTAGTTGATTTCCCTTCTTTTGATTGTGTGTTTCTTTTGTATAATTTCCTTTCTTTTGCTAGAATTAGGTCTTGCTCTTTTCAAGGTTTCACATAATTCCATATAACCTACACACATTTTCTAATACAATACCAACTACAAATTTTACAGGGAATGAAGTGAACTCTTCAAAAGAACAAGCCATTCGTAACTCAATTACAAATACCTTTCCTTGTGGGATTGATATTCGGGCTCTTAAACTTCACTTTATTACTTGTACGGCCTATACGCTTGCGATATATCTATGCGTATGTATACGCCCAACAAAAAACTCAACTATAATTACACAAATAAATTTTTAAGCATCTGCCTTGTTCTGATTTTTATTTTTTTTAATCTATTTTTTAATCTATTTTTTTTAATATAGTTCCATACATTTAATTGCTTCATGGGATTTTATTAGTGCATTATATGGGCTGCAAGGATTTCTTGAGCATTTGGAATGAGCCTTTGCTGGATTCCAACTCCCTTTTTCTTCAATAGTGCTAGCAATGCCATCTCTGATAACTTTCGGCGAGCATCAACATTTTTGTGTATACCCACCGTCCATCTTGGATCTTGTTTGTATGTATAAATAGCATTTTAGATTTATATAGTGTATGGAGAGAAAATCAATATATACAAAATCTAAATAAAACCAGGTTATTTATGCCAATGTGTTTAAGGTCATTTAAGTAAATAAAAAAAACTGTGGTGTACCAAAATTTTTTTGTAGTGTATATATAATTACCTGTTTGAAAAATAATTGTGATATTCGTAATTATGTTTTTCAACTTTGTTATTTTGTGTAAATCTAGTTTTCGTATTGAATAGCAACTAGTACATTTTCCAATGGGTAAATTCAATCGGGGTCTCTAACATTTGGAGGTCATTATAATGAGGTTCTGAAACCTTTAAAGTCTTACATCCTAAGTCTCTAACCTTTTAAAAGTTGGAGGTTAAAGTCCTTCTATCCAAACAATCATCAGTTTCACTGTTAAATAGTCAATTTTTTGTAAAATGATGAAATTGACCTTTCTAAGAATAAATAATAATTGTAATTGAATTAATAACTTTGAAACATATATATATTAGTCCAAAATTTTACTGTTAATTATATATATATATTTAATTGGGTATATAATAAATTTTATCGAATTAATTTAATATTAATTAAACAATTTCTACCAAAAAATTTCAACACACTAACATTTGTTCATGTTGATATTATATTATAGTTTTTTTGAAAATTTCTTTTAATAGTAAATATTTAAACATTTTGATGGTAGCCAAAAATTAATAGTTAATGTTATTAATATATCTCTATAAAATTTTAGTGTAACAATATCGAAAATATTTCAAATGTAACAAAAAAATTCTTAAAAAAATGAGAAAATTTAAAATCAAATCCCACCACCACAAAGGGCCTCGATCCCGGGCCCATCATCCCCATTTCCCCAACTGGGTAACTAGCAAACACGCTAGTTATCACCGTTATACCCAAACCAAGGGGCCTGTAGCAAGTGAAATTAGGAGGAAAGGGTTTATTCGTGTTGAGTAATTAGCGTGTTTGTTGATTACCAAACTTGGCAAACTAGGTGGTCCCTCTAGTTTTCTCGCATGCTGGCGACTTTGCCATTCGGCAAAGTCTCCGGCAGGCCTGTAGCAAGTGAAATTAGGGGAAAGGGTTTATTCGTGTTGGGTAATCAGCGTGTTTGTTGATTACCCAACTTGGCAAACTAGGTGGTCCCTCTAGTTTTCTCGCATGCTGGCGACTTTGCCATTCGGCAAAGTCTCCGGCATGCAAGGATTCTCTGGACACTGGGGATGGAGGTAAGGGGTTTGTATTTTTTTTATATTCCTTTGTTTTTACAATCTTTTTTGTTGTATGAAGTATATTTTTGATTATCCAAAAAAAAAGGAAGGAAGTATGTTTTCGATAGTGTTATACTAAAATTTAAGAACATTAATTAGGAATTTTTTGTTAATATCAAAATGTGCAAGTATTTAGAGGGTGTTAGCGGATGAGTTTTAATATATTTTTATGAGTAGGAAGAGAGAATGAGTGGAATTGAATGGTGGAGATTTAATGAGTGGAGAGATATATGGATGTGATTTGTTTGAGCAAATTTGAAATTTGAAAAAAATGGATTAAAATGCATTTTCATGAAGGTGCTAACACCCTCTAATTCTAAAAAGTATTTTTTTTAAAAGACTATGATATATTGACACGAACAAAGAAATTTTTCAATAAAAATTATTTAATTAATATTAAATTAATTTGATAAAATTTATTATGGGCCAAATAAATATATATAAAAATTAGAGCTAAAATTTTGCAATTCAATTAAAATTTAAAACTAATTTATACATATTTCAAAGTAATTCATTCAATTGCAATTATTATATATTTATAAAAGGGCTAATTTCATCATTTTACAAAAATTTTGGCCACTCAACTGTCAAACTAACAATTTTTTGGACGGAAGGCTTCAAGCGCCAACTGAAGCAAGTTTTGGTGCGATACTTTAAAAAGTTTGGGACCCAGTTGTAAGGATCCTCGGAGCTTTGGGACTCTGGGGAATTAACCCTTTTCGTGGGGAGAGAATCCTCTCCCCGCCAAAAAAAAAAATCCCCGCTTTGTGATCGCTTTGTGATGCCCTACTTATACAAAATCCGGGTCGGTTGTCTTTCGTCCACTCGGACCCATAGTAGAGGAGGATTAGTAAGAGAATTTGGGGAGATGGAAATGGCAAGTATCGATGAAGCAAATTTGGGTGCCCCCGACGGAGATGGAAACCCACGGGCGAAATTCGCCATCGGAAATCAATATGGGAAAGCGCCGTTGGCTTCCGATTCGGCAACGTCTGCCGGTTTTAACGCCTATCAGCTGCGTTTCAACACTAGCCAGAAATATACCGGAAAAGATATCAATGTGCGTCATATAATAGCTAAAAATAGCGAGCCCTATCTTTCAGCTGATGCCAAAGCAGCTCTCGCTTATAGGCTTTCTCATCCTGAAGAGGATGAAACGGATTGGGATGAGATAATGGCTGAGATCGAAGCTGATGCCAAAGAAGCTCGCACTCTTAAGCGAAAGCTTCCAGATCTTCTTGGTGATAAAGGTCCAATCACGTCTTTTTATGGCGTCTTTTAATTTCTATTTGTTGTTCACAGTATTGCTTTGTTTTTCCAACTATGGAATTCACACTGATAATTCCATTGGAATTTGGATCGATTTTCTGCAAAGCTCCAATTGCCCCGTTAAAGACAAATGCGCTCTTGATTGGATGCTTATATTACTTGCCATTTAGTGTTTTCCTTTTTCGTTATATGCTGTAGTTACTGCTAAATGCTAATGTGCTTGGTACTCCTTGTTGCAGATACTGATGGTAACGACTATAGTCCATCACGGAGAACCAGAGCAGACGTTAGGCCTTCAAATGATAGTGATGGAATGCCGAGTTCATCACGTGGATCACAGCCGGTTATTTCTAGGGAAGATGTGCGAATTACTGATCCAACTGATGATGGCGCTTTTAAGGTGTGGTTTTCCCTTTACCTATGATCTTTTTATTGATCGGATGTTGAGGCCAGTAGCTAAACAATGTTTTGAATAATGTTTGCAGTTAATTTCATTGATTTATAGATAATGTTCCAGGATGAAGACGACGATGCAGGTGAGATTAAGATGTGCCTGGTAAAGGGAGCCATCAGGAAATGGGTTACAAGAGATGAAGTTAGGCAATTTATTGCAAACAAGTTCAGAGAATTCTTGCTCACATATGTCGGCCTGCAGAGTGAGCATGAGGGTTCTGAATATCTATGGAAGATAAATGAAATGGTCTCCGGTAAGGAAATATTGTTAATCTCTAGGTGTAACATGTATGGAACCTTGTAAGATTTCCGGCAGAATGTTGCTTCAGTGAGCAACAATAACATTGTATGAAGGTCATCCACATGCTTTTTCATTATATCTGCAGTTAGAAAGTGCAGCTTGGAGATTGATATCAATACGTTAATCCCAATTGATCAGAGTATTGCTGTCTGGCTATTTGAAGCACCCCGATCGGTCCTCGAGGTTATGGAAGAAGTTGCCAATACGATTGTTTTTGAAAGGTATCCAAACTACAGGAAAATTCATCGAAAGATTTATGTACGCATCACCAACTTACCAACTTATGACAAGATGCGCAGTATCAGGTATCATGTCCGAAACCAGTACAGATAACAGTCCAAGATGTGAAATTATGCTTGCTTAACTCTTTCTCTCTCTCTCTCTATTGGCACTGCAGGCATAGCCATTTGAATACCATGATCCGAATTGGGGGAGTCGTCACTCAATGTTCTTGTGTATTCCCCAAGTTGCAGCAAGTTAAGTATGATTGTAGCGAGTGTGGAACAATTTTAGGGCTATTTCTGCAGGATTCATTTTCGCAGGTGGAGGTCGGTTCTTGCCCTGAATGCGAGGCAGAGGGACCATTCAGGCATTCACTGTCACTGTTGAACAAGTATGTACCATGTACCATGTCCTTTCAACGATGTAAGAACTAAAAAAAGTTGGATATCAGACTTTTTGCTTTGTTGCAGACTATATATAGGAACTACCAGAAACTTACTCTCGGAGAGAGTCCTAGGGATTTGCCTGCTGGTCAATTCCCAAGATACATGGAAGTAATACTGCTGAATGATCTTATTGATTGTGCCCGACCTGGGGAGGAGATTGTAAAATTCTGATCTTATACACTTCATTGTTTGACTGCAACTTAGTGTAATTGTCCTTTGTGATAACCTGCATGATATTTTCTTTTCCAAAATAGTGACAGGCATATATACAAGCAATTTCGATTTCTCTTTGAACAAGAAGGATGGTTTTCCTGTCTTTGCCCATTTAATTGAAGCAAATTCTGTAACAAAGAAGCAGGATATCTTTAAAGCTAACAAGCTTACCAAGGCGGACGAAGAAGAAATCGCAAAGTTGGCCAAAGACCCAAGGATTGGAGAACGAGTGGGTTCCTAAATTTGTCACCGTTCTCTTTCTATGTTGGACAAGAAATGACATTTCAAAATTAATTACTCTTATTTGGCACTGGGTAGCAAAGTTCTCGTCACATAATTTCTTCTTACTTCATTCCAAACATTTCAGATTATTAAGTCCATAGCCCCATCAATCTATGGTTGTGAGGACGCAAAGATTGCAATAGCTCTAGCAATGTTTGGGGGTCAGGAGAAACCTGTTCGGAGGAACATACATGTCCTTCTGACGGGTGATCCAGGAACTGCCAAGTCCCTCTTCCTCAAGTAAGAGTTCTTTTAGAATGACTTACTTTACAGAACATACAGTTTTTGAAATGCTTATATGAAAATCTTTTAGGTATGTTGAAAAGACTGCACAAGACGCTGTTTATACAACTGGAACAAGAGGCTTTGCCGTTGCCGTAGGGCCTGCAACGGCGGTGGATACAGACCCGATCATGCCAGAGTGGGCGTTTGATGGAGGGGCACTTGTTCTGGCTGATAGGGGGATATGTCTTATTGATGACTTCGAGAAAATGAATGATCAGGACAGGTAAGCAATTGAAAGTTGACTAGATGTTCGGTGGTTTTCCTACATTGTCTTAGGATACCTCAATATTCCAGGGCAAGTATTCATGAAGCAATGGAGCAGCAATGTATTAGCATTCTGAAAGCTGGGATTTTCACTTCTCTTCAGACACTCTGTTCCGTCATTGCTGCAGCAAATCCTATTGGAGAAAGGTATTACATAAGTTTAATAAAGAGCTCGCAACGTGTGATTGGAGCATCAGTCAGCTTAGATTAGACAGCTATGGAAAGAGTATACAGCAAGATACCTATGATATCTATCTTGGTATATTATTTCATCGGTCTTGTTGTCACATGTCCCTTGTTACGTTGAACTAGAGTTCAATTGTCATATTTTACCATTCACAATAGTTCATTCTTTCTTTACTTTGACTATGTTAATTGAATGGGTACGCTCTTCCTGTGCAGATATGATTCCTCCAAGCCATTTTCACAAAATGTAGGGTTGACAGATCCCATAATTTCCAGCTTTGATATTATCTGTGTTCTCAAGGTTTTCTTCCGGATTTTATTTTTATTTTTAATTAACTATTTATTTATTTATCCGTTCTTTTAATTGTTGTTTGCAAGTTTGGTGACGAGACACTGTAATAATATATAGGATGAGGTTGACCCAGTCCGCCTTAAGATGCAAGCAAGGTTCATGGTTGATAGTCATTTTAAATCGCAACCTAAAGGTGCTAACCATTGGTGGACGGACGATTCTCAGGATGATCTTCAATCTTCCACTACAGAAATGGATACTGAGGTTTTAATCTGAAACTCAATACTTCCACTGCATCAAATATTTTAACTTCCATGTATTTCTACTTACTATATATGCTTCTCATCTTTACAGATAATTCCTCAAGAATTGCTGCTGAAGTACATAACATATGCCAAGCTGAATGTATTTCCAAGGTTCGACGATGCAGATTTAGACAAGCTCACTCGAGTTTATGCGGAATTAAGGACAGATTCTTCGGTGAGGCTCTTCTTGATATCTGTTTCCCCTTCACTTACTGTTAGTCCCACAGCCTAATGAATGATTCATACGCCTTGGCTGTACGTACTTGCCTAGAATGGACAAGGAGTTCCAATTGCAGAGAGGCACATAGAATCAGTGATAAGGATGTCTGAGGCCCATGCAAGAATGCATCTTAAACAGCATGTCACTCAAGAGGATGTGGACATGGCTATTCGTGTTTGGCTGGACTTGTTCATTTGCACCCAAAAATCTTGTGTGCAAGAAGCTTTGCAGAAGGTGGTCTAATCATTTTATTCAAGTCTTTTGATTATTATACTTTGTAGTAAATGCCATCGGTATGGACCCTATCACAAAAAGTAGCTAATAAACTAGTACTATAAACCCCCACCCCCACCCCTTATCTATCTCAACTCCACTAATTTGAGTCTGCTTTTGGGCTCAACAGTCTTGGTATGCATAGGTATTTGTAATTTTTTTAATTTCGTAAAAAAAAACTGTAATTTTCTACAGATCTTCAAAAAGTTCCTGACATTTGAAAAGGATTCCAATGCCATTGTTTTGCGCCTTCTGTGTGGACTTGTAAGGGATGCACAGCAGTTTGAAGAGATTGTATCTGGTTCTACTTCGAGTCTCACTCATGCTGATGTAGAAGTGGAGGAGCTTCAGAGCAAGGTACATTGGAATCAGTTTCCACTGGAAACTATTTAGATTTAAACACTGATACGTTGATGATTATTGTCATCTTTTTTTATTCACGTCCTTTAGTATATGCCGTCTGATTGTGCTTGTTTGCCTCCTTTCCATGCAGGCTCTTGATTATGGGATCACTGATCTGAAGACATTCTTTACTAGTTATGAGTTTGCTGGAGCCAACTTTGTGTTGGACGAGGGACGGGGTACAATTAGGCATCGCTTTGCAAACTAATATAAAGGTTCTATGGGCACTGAGCGTTTTTAATATTTTTGTTCTAGTAGTGTTTAAATTTTGTTATAATTTCTTTAGGTGAAGATGAAAGTATTGACGTAACATTTGTTTCTAGATATATGAAATTATGTCGGAAAAGGGCTTGCATTGTTTATTTGTTTATTCTTCGGGAAAATGCGTGGTGGACAAAAATGGAAAATGTCTTGAAAACAAGCCAAAATACTTGGAAAACAAGATTATCTTCAAACAAAAACTGAAAATTAATTCAAAGCACGGAACTGGAGTTAAGATGGGACGAGAACGCCTAATGGTGGTATTCATTCAATTGGGATCGGAATTCCACAAAATCGCCTAGTTCCACAATGGTTGGGGACCTAAAAGCCTCGTAATTTTGAAAAGGGACGAAGTGCTTTCATTTGCGCATCACTAAATGGCCAATTTGTATTTACTGTAAATACAGTCACAGCCAATCAAAACGTTTGAAAGATGTTCATTCATTACATTTTTCGACTTCACGTCATTCGAAAGAACTGTAAGAGAATGGAGTCTGGCAGTCTGCCCATTACAAGATGTTGGACTTGGAGTGGATCAAAACATGTGAGAATTGCAGGGCATGAACCCTCTCCAAGACTTCCCTACTTGATTTATGTTGTAGATTTAATGTCTATGTGAACACATAATTATTATGCTCAGTTGTCGACACAACACATGTTATTTAGGTATTGGATGTAAATATGCGATCATTGTATTAGGATGTAATTAATTACATCAATATTATTCAACATCGATGAGAGATATGCATCTCTTGAGCTCAATAAGTCCGTACGTACGTACATGAATATTAGATTACTTTTATAATTTAATTTCACGATAATTTGTTTTAAATTCAAATCAATAAGAAATTTCGTCGGAGTCACACAATTTCCGAGTATGTCTCTCTTTGATGCTCTAAGAAATGAAGTAGATCAGCATCCCTTTACCATTAACTAAAATACCAGCCCAAAGCACTAGAATCCAGTAGAACCGAGAACAAACCCTACTTTAGCTTCAACGGTCCAAATTTGCTCGGCTAGATCAACGGTAATTGAGAATTGAGATCAACTTGGGCGTGAGTGGGTTGGAGCATAAGCTTATGGATCACATAATTAATGGGCCCTGGAGCCCAATATAATACAACAGAGACACTCGAATCTTAATTTTCTAAGTGTATTTGTGATAACATTGTCCAAGAAATGGTAGTCACAAATGCGAGAATAATTATTACATGATGGCAAAACGATCATTGTGAGCCTCATAACCGTTTGAGGTGTACTCCATTTTTTATTAACTTCCAAAATCTCGGTCACTCTCTAACGAGGTGGCATTGTTTAGACAAATCGGGCTTAACATTCTAGCCCTTAGGAAAAAGTATGGTTTGATAATAACTGATAATAGCATTTAAAATAAATAGATGAATATTCTATGTTTTTTGTGATCAAGATTTATTAGGTTAGGTTTAGTCGTCTAGATGCATGAAATATATGTTGACACAATCGTTTAGCATTGTATAAAATACCAATTAGTGATTATTATTTAATTTATCGCAACCTCTTGAACAAACTCCCACTGTTTAGATTCAACGGCAATCTTCATTGCTGTCTCACAGACTTGAGGTGAATCTACACAAGTTTGAGCAATCGTCTTACATTCTTCATGAGAGAGAGAATCAGAAAGACTGGGGAGTAAAGTGGCCATACTGGCTGCAACTGCATTCTCGATTAGAGGTTGAGCACGCTGTCTTCGAGGGCTATAATCAGGACCACTCGGGTACAAATTGCCCATAAAATATCCAACTGCATACCTCATTATTTTCTTGTAAGCTTCAGAAGGACCCGATGCGCGCAAAGCAGGGCTACTATCACGTTCTTGATGAATGTCAGAATCAGGGGTTAAAGAGATCACGCAATTGGCCAAATAAGCAACTAACTTCCATAGCCTCAATTCAACTCCACCATTGGTAAATGTTGAATAATGATGGAGGGAACTCAGAGAAGCTAAGAGGGACACAACAGCCCTCCTTCAACATTCTTCAAAATAGGCATCAATCATCCAATATTGAGCCAGCCAACAGAGCTCCATGTATGGTGCAATCTGATCAAGTCTAAAATCCGCCAAATTATCCTTACCCCATGGACAGTGAAATTTCGGCTTTGCCAGTTGTCTGGTGTGGAAAAACTTGACAAGCATTTCAAGTGCAACCCAGCTTATGGGCACCTCGATTTCCTGTGAATTGCTGCAAAATAAATTCAACCTTTCAGTTCAGTTGGAGTGAAAAGAAATGCTGAAGTCCCAGAGCATAGAAACCAGACTTCGTCTCAAATCATAGCTGAATCCAAGACAAGCCAAAAAGACATAAGAGCACATGAACACGGACTTCAAGTACAAAATACAACAACAATTACCGGTCACTGGAAACAAAGGGTGTCATGTACTAAAACATGGAGTTTAGGCTCTAGAGCTCACCATTATATATCTTTGTGTTAAAACATATATAAAACACTTTTTTCTGCATTTCCTAATGAAACAAGGCCTGGAAATAATCAAAACTTCAGATATAGCTCAGTGCAAATGTAAGTGAAGAACGAATAACTGTCCTTTTGGTTCCGGAACATGCCCCCCAAATGGCCACAGCTTGATTTCAATATGACTCTTTGAACATGTAAATGAGGAATCAATTCTGAGCAGTGACTGCAACTCCAGTTTTCCACTTCTCTTGTAGCACATTTCAAGACAAAGTCCCTAGAACCAGAAGTGAAAACACATGATGGGAAAATATGAATAAGTTCTTACTGAAAGTACGGCCATTTAAAAAAGGTCGGAGTTAAAAAAGGAAAAAGAGAAAAAATCTTACCCAAACTCACGTCCGAAGGGAGTAAAATGAAAACTTTCCATAGGGGTGTCCCATATTGCAAGTCTTCTACTCAGCAACTGAACCAAGGAATACACCTTGTAACGTGTAGCAACAGTCTGCAAACTTTTCAGCGCATCTCCCATCACCTCTACATGGCCTCAGTAGATATACTCTACCAACCTCTTCAGAGACTCATACTCCACCTCAGCAGGAAGATACATTTTGGAAGATTCTCTTGGTGCCATAAGGGCAGGACACCTCGTAGTTAGTATAGCCTTGTAAACGTTAATTCGGTTTTCCATCGGGAAGAATGAGTTCAAGATCAACTAATTCATCATCCACACATGACCAAAGTGCTTCTCCAATCTCCATCGGGAAACCGTACTGCCCAAAATGAGTGAAAATATGAGCCACGCACCATCTTACTCCATGTGAACAGCTTTGCTTGCACATCTCTTTGAGTAATTTAAACAATTGAGTGCGTTTATCCTCACTGTCAAAAATCAATCGATCTGAATGATCGATTAGATTTGCAAGGGTATAGACACTGAAAAACAAGACCTTGTCATCCCCTTCCCACTCTTCCACCTGCTCCTCTTCCCACTCTCTCGTAGACATGGACGGATCCAGCTAGTGGCGAGCCGGCGCGGCCGCTCGTGCTGGATGCGTAAAATTTTCCAAGTTGGTAAAATAAAATAATAATAAATACTATTTACGAAAATTGTAAAAATATTTTTCTTTGAAGCTATAATTCTATAAAAATAGAGTTTGCTTCGACAGAAGCAGTTGAGAAGATGAACATTTTCCAATTCCCAATTCCCAATGAGTTATGTATTTGACTTTGACATATATACTAATATATTATTATATATAACACTTTAATAATACCATGTATCAAAAAATATCATTAAATATTGGCTTCAATAATTATTGGTTGTTATTAAATATTGACTTAATTTAACATTCTTAAAAAAAAAACTAATAATTTAACGTATGACGACATTTTAATTAAATGTAGACTCATTTTGTGGATGGTAGGTAGATTCAGTTTTTCTTTTTTTAATATATATATATATATATATATATCGATCATATTGTATATTAATTTTCCCATTAACCAATTATTTTTATTACTTTTTATCTATTTTTTATTTATCCTAAATTAATTACATTCACATATCTTATCACATCTACAAATCTCCACCACTTAACTCCACTCATTCTCTCTCATTTTTTACGTTAAAAACCTTTAAAAATTATTATAATTTATTCCTTGTCACTCTAAATATATCTATGCAAAAAATATGACAAACATGAATTTAAATTAATATAATATATTATTATATGTAAATATGATATTACTCTGTCAAAGAGCTGTCATTAAAAAATAAATAAAAATAAAAAATCAATGAACAAAAAGGGCTTAAAAATATACCTCTTTAAAAAATTATTATTTTTCATGAACTTATTTAGAAATTTTTTGCTTTAAATTAATTTAGACCACTACATTACTGGGTTAACGACAGTTGATGGTCCATGTTCAACATCCGCTCTAGATGGGATGAAATTCTGGATCCGTCCCTGCTCGTAGATGATCTGCAACAGCTCCCCAAGATAAAATCATAACCCAACTGAACCTCTAGTCTTTTTACGTCGCCAGATTGCATTAACCACCGCTCTATGAAATTTAATACCATCATGATCCTTTCATGCCCAAAAATCCGTGCGTAATGGTTTGGCTGACTGGAATAACATGCTAAGCTCATCCAGCATATCACAATTCTAAGGGTGCCTCGAACTTCAGTGTTGTCTTCCGACCATCTGGCAGCAGTCCCCAGTAAATCTCTAGGATTACCTTTATCATTTGACTGTACGATAGCAGACAACATGGACCTAGCTGTGGTTGCTATGTCCTTTGAAGGAGAAGTAACCATCATTATCACTGCTCTACATACACTCACATCTCTACTGTTGCTGGAAGTTCGAGAGATTCCGCATTCGACAAATGACAAGCATGCACAGAAAATAAGGGTCTTGAGGTGCTTGTGCCCCTTACAGACGAAATCAATGGCACAGTTTTTCACAAGCCCTCCAAGAATGTCCCAGATATACTGTCTAATGGAGAAAAATGAGTTTGACGCCTGTGCATCCTGAACATCATTTTTCAACCGCATGTAGTGCTTGGAGGTTGGTAAGCTCTGCTCTATAAAGCCAAGCCCTCTGCATTTTCACACAAGAAGACTGAAAAAGAGCTTATCAACATTGTTGGGAGAGGCAATGGACCTAGCCATTAATTGTAAAACACCCTTCCCATTCGCGAAAATCTTGTTTGCCCCGAAACCACAAAGTGCTGGCAAGGAAAATTACGACACACACTTGTGAGCCAACAAGGCAAGGTAGCTAAACGGGGATCAATAAACAGAGAATGAAATCTAAGACGACACTACGACCTAAATTTGAATAGAGGCACCAGACAATAAGCTTTATCGAGTCTAAGTTTGCGTCTTCGTCTTCGTCTTTCTCTTTGTCTGTGGAAGGATTGGTCGAGACAGCGGTATGTAAAGTATTTAACAATTGATTATCCTCCAAAGCCCAGAGTCTAGAATGGGGCCACTGTCGGAGAATTTTTCCGAGAGGAGAAGCCAAATCTCCTAAGCCTATAGGTGTCCCTTCGAGAGTGAAATACCTTTGTATATTTTGCACAAGACAACTGATAGAGTCCTGAGATAGAAGTAGAAGTCATTTAATCATGCTGAAGTTAAAAAAGAGCAATACAAATGTGGAAAATTATGTAGTTGTTACCTTTATAAATGGGTGGTGCTCTGATGTCTGGGAAGTGTCACGATCGAGGAATGCATTAATTGACTGAATTGCCTCATTTTGTACTGCAATGTTCTCCTCAGTCTACTCGCTTGTGGGTAAAATATTGAATTTGAGAAGTAAATTTCCAATCAATAACTGTTTCGTATTATCAACTATTTATACAAAGATGCAACTAGCAAAAATAGAATAACTTAAAATCTAATATAATATAACAGGAATGTTCAAACACTCCCGGGTGCGCCGTAATTACGGCGCTCCCGGGGCATTTTCTAGCCCCGTTCGACCTCCGATTTGAAATCTGGGACCCGATCTAGATTCATCACGACGAGACGGAGCTCCGGTAATTTTTTCAAAATTTTTGCAATACCGTTTGAATGCCGTGGGCCGGTCAAACTTTTTGGCCAAATTTTAGCTTAAAATTTGGATCTAGTCTCGTCGTGCTTAAAATTTATTTTTAAGTTGGATAGCAGTAGGAGTGGGCAAAAAAACCATGCAACCGATAAACCGAACCGAACCGACCGAATCGGGTCGGTTCGGTTCGATTTTTTGATAAAATGGTTCGGTTATCGGTTTTAATTGCCCAAAACCGAGTCGGGTCGGTTCGGGTAACGGGTTATTGTTCAGCCGGTTCGGGTAACCGACCCGACCCGGCCCATAACTTTAAAAAATTTTGAGAATGAAAATATTAAAATATCCGGCATAAGTGCATAACCGCATAACTCATAAGCAAAAGGAAAGGTCGAAACCATACACTCTCATCTCATCTCTCTCCTCGCCTCCTATTGTCCGAGATCCGGTCCGCCAAGTCAACCACCGATCCACCACACACACCGGCGGCGAACACTCTCCAGTCTCCACCAAGTAGCAGTGTAGCACGGCAGTCCGTAGCAAGGCAGCAGAGGCGTTTACTGTTTTTACATCTTCTTGGCTTCTTGCGTTCTTCTTCTTGAATCTCAGCTGAAGATTGAAAATTTAAAATGGATTCAGGTACTAAATTATTAATTGTTCTTCTTCTTGCTTGTTTTAGTTCTTGCTCTTTAATTTTGTTAAAAAATTAAACCCAAAATTATGCTTTTGAGATTTTCAGTTTGTTTTTGTTTTTTTTTTTTTGAAAAGAGATTTTGAGTTTGGACTTTGGAATGACGTTCTCTGTGTAAGAAACTAAGAATATGAAACCGCAATCTTGTAGGTACTTCTAATTTGTGCTGTCTACTATGCTTATTTGTTGATGTGGTGAATGCTTCTTATTTCGGGTCTTTCATGAAGTTGGAATTCCTTATTTGCTCTAAATGGATGTGTTCGTTTTTGATTTTGGATGTTGGTGTAATGGTGTTTGCTTTTACCAATTGGACTTTAGTTTTATGATGTAGTTGGCATAGTCACATGGGTACGCTTATTAGTTTCAACATTTTGTTTATCGGGTCGGCCAAACAAAATTAATAACCATTACTTTCATTTTTCTTTAAATTAACCTAGAAACACCAAAAAAAAAAACCTTCAATTCTCCTCTGATTCAATTGAGTTCTTCTCGAAGTCAGAAACATTCGCAGCAATGCTCTTGAATTTGATCGTTACTCGGAAAAGGTGGCAGAGCTGCATGACTCGTATAAATGACTATTTTCATGAATGAAGAAGGATGATAGATTATAGAAAATACGGCATATGTGAGATCATTGTTGACAAATGTGTTTATCATCTTCTTTTAGTAAATTTATTCATATTGGTCCTTTTTTTTAATTGTTACTATACATTTGGTATTTTCATTTTTAATTTAATTTAGTGTGTTTATGATTGAATTCTTTTTTTTTGTTTTTAGATTTGGATGTTGAACTTGAATTTCAAGAGGAAATAAAAGCTGTGTCACGTCCTCCACGCCAGATAAAGCTACTAGGAGAACTTCGGAGGTGTGGGATCATTTCAAGATTATAGGAAATCCAAAAGCCGATGATGTTAGGTGCGAATGTATTTATTGTGGAAAATCTTATGCATGTAGTTCTAAAAAGAATAGGACGAGTACCTTAAAACATCATTTATTTAGTACTTGTAAAAAATATCCTGCAAGTTTGGCACAAAAAAAATAGAAGACCATGAGTTTTCTTAGAACGGGTGATGGTGGGAGTAATCTAATTGCCGTTGGATTTAACAAAGAAACTTGTAGGGTTGCTTGTGCGAAAATGATAGTTATTGATGAACTACCTTTTAGTCATGTCGAGGGAGAGGGATTTAGATCATTTTGTAGTGTAGCATGCCCTAAGTTTGATCCACCATCTCAAGGACAGCTTGTTTGAGATATTCACCAACTTTATATGGATGAAAAGTTGAAGCTCCGAAAGTACCTTACTACCCACCAACAGAGAGTTTCACTTACTACTGATACATGGACGTCCATTCAGAATGAAAATTATATGTCTCTTACGGCCCACTACATTGATTCTGATTGGATGCTCCAAAAAAGAATTTTAAACTTTTGTGTGATTAAAGATCACAAGGGTGAAAGTATTGGAAAACTAATCAAGATTGCTTGCTTGAGTGGGGATTAGTAAGGTTTTTACGATAATCAGATAATGCTTCGCAAATAAGAATGCAATTGGGTATCTTAAGCGGAAGATGAATAGTTAGGGTGATGGGCAATCGGTTTTGGGTGGCAAGCATTTGCATATGAGGTGTTGTGCACATATTGTGAATTTGATCGTATGTGAGGGTTTAAAAGAGGTAAATGATTCCATATTGAGTATTCGTAATGCTGTGCGGTATGTGAAAGCTTCACCGGCTCGTTACAACAAATTTACGGAGTGTGCAACTAAAGAGTTGATAGAATCAAAATTAGTTGTGTTTTTAGATGTTCCCATTAGGTGGAATTCTACTTATTTGATGTTGGAAGCTGCATTAAAGTACGGGAAAGCTTTCGAGCGGATTAAAGAAGATGATGGACATTTTTTAAGCTCATTTCAAGAAGATGATGGTAAAAGGAAAGTTGGACTTCCTCTTTCTAGTGATTGGGAAAATGCATCTGTGTTTGTCAAGTTTCTTAAGAACTTTTACAACATGATTTTGAAGTTTAGTTGTTCATGGCAAGTAAGCTCCACTTCTTATCTTCACGAAATTTGTTCACTATTTTCTGAATTAGAAGAATGGATTGCAAATGGTGATTATCTTCTATCTGAGATGGCTACTAGGATGAAGTCGAAATTTAATTCCTATTGGGGACAGATGGAGAACATGAACCAATTCTTGTTGATTGCCGTAGTGCTCGATCCAAGATACAAATTGGATTATGTTGAGTATTGTTTTGATGTGATGTATGGTGACCATTTGCGTGTTTGTACCTTGGTTCGTAGTGTGAGGGAACTCCTCATAGAAATGTATAATTGGTACGTGAAGTGGGAAGATCAAAAGGAAAGCAGTCAAGCATCGACTGATGTTGAGTCATCTACAAGTGAGCTAATAAGTGGGCTAACTATCAAGGCATTTCCATCAAGCAAATCAAGTTCCACATCTTCCCAATCTTCTCTTGTAGCAAATTTTCGAATGAAACAAAAGGCAAAACATTCATCTGAGATTAAAAATGATATAGAGCGCTATTTGTTGGACCCTTGTGAGAATGATGATGACCCAAACTTTGATATTCTAAAATGGTGGAAGGTACACGGAATTAAGTATGCTACTTTGTCAAAAATTGTAAAAGATGTGTTTGCAATTCAAGTGTCCACGGTGGCTTCTGAAAGTGCTTTTAGTACCGGTGGAAGAATTCTCACTCCATTTCGTAGTTCTCTAACACCGAGGATGGTGGAAGTGTTAGTTTGCTTGCAAAATTGGCTACGATCTACTCCAAGTGAGGAAAAGTCTTATTTTGAGGACGTAGAGTATTACGACACTTTGGATGAAGGTACAACAATTATTTAAATAAGTAAATTAGTTAGATGTAGTTAGTTAATTTGGTTATTTGTAACTAACGTAGTTCTTTTATACCTCGTGCTTTGTAGAGCTTTCAAAGTTGAGTACATCAAACGAAGACTTGTCAAGCAAGGCGAAATGATAGGTATGTCATAAGTTATGCATCATTAAATTACTTTCCTTTCTAGTTTCTTGTATGACTATTTAAAATCATTTTAAACTTGTGCATAGTTTTATTTACCTAGATGCCAATGGGTTAAACTATTCAAATATGATATTACTTATTCTCTTTTTAAGTCTTTGATTGTTGTTGACTTGTTGTTAGGAGGAGTATGGTTTAAGGTATTTTCTTGGAACTTGATATTATAATGAAGGTTGAAGTTTCGTTTCCTTAATGGTAGGTGTAACCGTGCAAGTTTTTCTTATTATTTTGTTATAGCTTCTCTTGTAACGATTATTTGTGTGTAAATATTGTAATAAACGGATTTTTTTTTTTTGTGTATAAATGATTTTGATTCTCGAAGTTTATTGGTCTCAATCAATTCAAGATTCCATTTTTTTGGCAAATGGAAGTTGGACATGGCTAGAACTATTTCAAATTTTATTTTGTTTTATGGGATTGTAACATGATTTATATATTTATATTTGCTAACTTATGTTATTGAACATTGTCTATGCTTTTGGACTTTGAAATATTTTGTAATTGCATGATTGCATCTCATTCTTTGAGTGACCATATGTTTGGAGAAAGTTTTGGACTTTGGAAAAGACATTCTACTAAGCTTTATGTCTCCTACAGTCCTACTATGTGTAGTATAGGCAAGACAAGATCAACCAATATTGGATTTCGTTGAATGCTTCTTAAATGACATATCACATATGCATAGGGGAATTTCGGTTAAACTATGAAACTATTAACTCTTAAACGACATTTCATTTGGATTTCAAAGATTTAAAAAAAAAAAAAAACCGACCCGACCCGAACCGAGGCGGTTCGGACCGGTTCGGTTTGACCGAACCACTGGTCGGTTTTCGATCTGAAAATGGCCATAACCAACCACTATCGGTTCGGTTTTCAGGTCGGGAGAAAACCCGACCGACCGATGGCCACTACTAGATAGCAGTGATTAGTGAGAACTGCAAGATGTATGTAAAATAGTGAGTGAACATATAAAATGTATAGTTGATATTTTAGGGTGTGTTTGATTGAGGGTGGAAAAGATTTTCCATCTAAATATTTCTTTGATAGTGTTTTATTGCAATATTTTCCATGGAAATCATTTTCCTTGTAAGACAAAAAACATGGCTTGCTTGAAAGTGTGAAAAATATTTTCTCATGATATAGGTGAGAAAATATTTTCTATGGCAAAATATTTTCTATGAAAATTTTTTTCTTCCAATCAAACACACACGCTAATATTGCTCCACATTAACTAGTAATAAATTTAATTTTGAATAAGAAACTGCACTTGACCTCTTTCCCTACAACTCAAATCAATTTACAACCAGCCAACTCAATACAAGCCAATATACACGTACACATGTGTGCGTGCACAAGTATACTTATTAATCTGTACACATTGTTGTACCAACAATTGTATATTCTTCATTGTCTTTAAATTAATAAAAAAAATATTTGATAAATATTTTGCCAATGTGGTTGAATGAAAATGCCCATTGTTCAAAAAATAAAAAATAAAAAAAAAAATTGGTAACTGAAGTAAATGAGAATACGTAAGAATTAGAGAGTTTGATTTGTTCACGACTTAATAGCGATCAATCAATATTTTAAGCGATAACAAAATGATTTATTAACTTGCTCGCTCCTTACAATTTTGTCACTAGTTTGAACTTATTATGAGAGGTCTATTTAAAGCTATCAACCATGTTGGCGGAAAATCTAGTTTTAGAATTGACTTAATTGTAAATGGACAGTTAGTCCATTTTCTACTAATAATTATTGGAGGGGTCAATTAGATAGACTTAGATCTTGTTTGATACAATATTAAATAATAATAATAATAATAATTTCTGTTCTTATTATTTTTAGCTATTCATTAAATTGATTTAATATTTTTAATATATTTTCCTTACTTCTCAATTATATATCCAAAATTATTTTCCTTACTTCTCTATCATTTTCCTTACTTCTCTATCATACATCTAAAATTATTTTTTCAATAATCCATATTAAACAGCCTTTATATTCCTTTAGACGAAAAGATATACAATTTAATCAATAGAGAATCCGATCATTATATTCAACAACAAAATTTCCATGCTTGAAAAACTTTCAATCGATCTCATAATAGTAACAAGTTGTCAAAAAAAAAAATCCCTATTGACGATATTTAAAGAGAGCTTTTGGAATATAAAATATTGCTCATGCAATCACGAGTTTTGGATGAAGCTTCTTCAAGGGCTTTATAAATCTAATATATCTTAATTCATATCTCTTTCATTGTATTTAATCGTGAGTTGTCTTGATCAGATGGCCTTCGAAAGATTAAAAAGAATTAACTTGAGCCGCCAAATTTGTAATCTCCTTAAATAACTTGTTCGGTTCATTGTTAAGGAAATGGTAGGAAAAAAAAAATATTTTCTCTCTTCGTTTTTCAACCACACACACATTCTCCAATACAATATTAACCACATATTTTTAGGAAAATTTGTGCATGGCTTTCCTAACTTTGAACCGAACAAGCCCTAAGTGTACCTATTGGAAATGTCTCTATGTGTCACAGTAATAATGATATGACAAGGATTATGTGACACAGAATTATCAATCATTGTGCGATTAGAAAACGTAATTTTTGTCTTTCACACACATGGCATGCAAAAATAAGGGTATTTCTCCCCAGTGAAATAGTTTGCTATTCGAAAGTCATCCATTATTTTAAAGTGTAATTTATTTATTTATTTATTTTTATTTTTTTGAAAGCGATGATAATAATAATAATAATAATAATTATTATTATTATTATTATTATTATTATTATTATTATTATTATCTTCTTGTTTTAATCTCCATGCATTTCAACAACTCAATAATTTATGTAATTAGCATGTTTACCACACTATGTATTTGTTGACGCGTATTCACTCAACACACGGGTTTTGAACTGAGATGTGGTTATTATTAGTTGGTAATCAAATCAATCCTAATCTATATGAGAAAGAAGAATAGTTTATAATAATAATTATTAAAGATAACCAAAATGATTAATAAATAATAATTATTTAATCAGTATGATTAAATTGTCACATGAGAGAGATACGACATAGGCCATGGATTGGACTCTAGCTGTTGAATAAAGTTGGAGGATACTTCATAGGCGAGGGATTATCGTTTGTTTCCAACAGAGGCGGCCCGAGCTATAGGTGAAATAGGCGACCGCCTAAGGTCCCCAAAAAATTCAAAATACCCGATTTTTTTTTTCTTTTTCTCTTGTGTAATATAAAATGTCCCAATACCCAAATTTAATATTAAACATTGAAATAAAACCAAAATTTGATGATATCCATTCAAAAAGACATTAAAACAAGTTGATATTAAGAGTTTGATTATGAATTTTGTATCTAAAATTGCTAGAAAAGTAAATTTAATGTGAAATATAGTGAATTTTCTAGTGAATTTTATTGATTTATTTTTATTTTTTTTCTTCATTATATATAAATTTAATTCTAGTATTGATAGGGTCCCCAAACAAAATTTTTTTCCTTGGGTCTCTGAAATCTCTGGCCGCCTCTGTTCTCCAACCTGTCGTTTTCATTTAATTTTATATTAAAAATTTAAGCAATGTCGATGATTTTGGGAAATCAAATGTGTATTTCTTGCCAAAAGTTTACGGAAAAAAAAAGAATACCCACTTCGATAGCATACAAAATGTTAGCATGTAATATAACGACTTTAAAGAGTTCAACCAATATGTATAGAGACATATATACACTTCTTGAGATAAAGTTTGAAAAATGAATGTAGCGAGTCGAGATTAAACCTTCTAGGGAAGGGGTGCAAATCTACGATTACAAGAAGTATAGTAAATCATTAACCGTGAAAAATAATTGTCTGAAAAGTAATTAATAATGGAAATATACATGTTCTTTGATTTTGAAAGTTATCCATTTAATTTACCCAACATAATTAAAATAAAAATTAAAAATTAAAATTTAGTCATTTTCTCATGTTTCTTTTTCACACAGTCTATACAACAAATATTATCTTTCGTCTCTTTCCACGTTCTATGATTGTAATTTTTTTTAAGTAAATATTTTTTTCTCGAGTACAAATTGAGAATGGTAGGAATGGAGTAGTGTAAATTTATGCTGAAAAAACTTTACCAAAAAAAATCTCCTAGAAGATACATGTGCTCGAATTATAGGCTATTGTTCTGCTGCCAACGTTGGCAACATAAGAGCTATGCCCACGCCGATGTGGCGCCACATCAATATAAAAAAATTAATATCTACGTTAAATTAGATAAATAATACATAACTACATCGATTTCAAACAAAGTCAAATTTCTGAGCTGAGCATTTATAAGGCTGTGGTAGAAGAGACCATCTCCCCCAATTATTATTATTATTATTATTATTATTATTATTATTATCATCATCATCATCTGTCTCTTTATAAATTTTGAGGAAGTCAATTGTCAAACTTACGTATCGAGTGATAAGCAAACAATTCCACCGTCTTATATGGGCAACTATTTTGGTAGCCCATGTTTTCAGCCCCCCACAAAAATAACAAAATTAAATACAATAAATAAATTAATTAAGTAAGTGTTTTAGAATAAATATACAATAGCTGTAGTTGTCTTGCACCGACGATTCATGGGACCTTTTGTTAGCTTTATTTATTTCTTTAAGTTAGAACAAGACCCCTGCGGTTTAAAAGGGACATAATTGATTAAGATAGGCGCTATATTTCTAATCACAGCTTTAAGGCAACATTTTCTTCAACTTTGTGCCATATTTTCAGGATTAGATACATACTATACCACATAACAATAAACCACATTTATGTTTTGTTTTCTTTTCCACTATTCTTTTGTCTTCAAATAGACAAAAATCGCATGAAATAACTAACGAACAACCTAATTAAATAATAATTATAGATGAAAATGAGATATATATGAGAGTCAAATAATGTACAACACGTAAAATGAAGCTTCAATAACTCTAAATGAATATTGTAAAATAATTATTTTTAGGTGTTTGTTGATTCTTCACTGTCTCACTAAACTAAGATTTATATACCAATACCAAGAATGAAAATTTTTAAAAGAATTGAAATGATGTGCAACCTAATTTATTTTCATAAAAGTTCTAATTGAAATAGATATCAACGAGAGAATATCATTGACATTTGTATTAATTAAAAAATATATATATTAAACCTTTATCTCCACGGCCTATCAAAGCTTTGAAAATTCTTCTTTTACTTCCAATGTGATTCGAAATGATTTTTGCTTTCGAAGGAGTAAGCAAAATAATATTAATTTCTGAGAAAGAATAATTTTGTACATTTAAACCATGAAAATCACGTTTCAAATTAAAGCTACCACACATTGACAAGAAAAATATATTTTATAATAACTTTACACAAATATTTACACTCGTAAAGTAATTATAACATTGCAAATCTTTTATTCTATGGGAAAACGCCAAGAATGGCTCTAGTAGTGCAACACTAAACTCGAAAAGGTGTGTTCCTTATTTTTCAATTCTAAAATTTTTGCATGCTTCTTCTAGTCAAATGCATAAAAGCAAACCAACCCAACAAATAAAGTGGATTGCGTTTATTGCAAAATCCACACACGAGGCAAAACCTCATATTAGTGCCGCTTTTGGTAAAAGAACTCTTGTAAGAATTGATAAATCAATAATTATGTGATAAATAAATTATTCGATACAGTAATATTCATAAATGCTAACACATCAGGTATTAAGCTCCCTGGTTTGTATGCTTATTTTCACTATTAATAAAATTCTATCTCCGATTTGGATTTTCGAATGGAGATAGTTTGAAAAAATAAATAGTAACACATAAACATTACAATATCATAAATACAATTGATTTAAGAATGTAAAACGTTATCGTTGATCTAAGCAGGTTTGTAAATAATATTATTTTTGGCAATGCTATTAGAACTATAGTCATAATTAAAACTATGAATTGATTAATTAATGAACCCTAATTATATGAAGGGCAAAGGAATAGGGTTCGATATAGATATAAGACGTGTATATATAGGGGTTAAAAAGATTTCTTGTTCTTTAAAGAAAGTTGATGATGTAAAGGTGTGCATTGGTGTTTTGATGCAAAAGGGCAGCTTGTTTCAATCATTACAACCACGCTCCAATCATACAACAACATTTCAACTCTTATTATTATAATTGTTAATTTTTTATCATTTACTATTTATATTTTAGATTCAAGTCAACATTTAACGAGTCATTTTAAATCTAACTCAAGCCACTTAATTCCACTGTCCAAAATCGAGACCTAGCTCAGCCCAATCCCAAACTCAAGTAACTTGGCTTGCTGTCCAAAATCGAGGCCTAGATCGGCCTTGATCGAGCCTAGATCGAGTCCAAACTTTTCGATCATGGATATCCTCTTTTTATATGATTTTAAAACATATATATTGATATTTCATATAAGGAAAATTATAAGGTTTATTTTTTTAATAATTTTTTTCATATTGCAATCAAAATCAGACATTCATTTTTAATTTGCATTTTCTACTGCTTACAGTATTTATTAGTCGAATCTGTTCGTGAGCTATTATGATTCACTTTAAACATAATTATAAACAAACGTATATAGTTGGAAATACCCCAAACATACACTTGTTTTTGCTCAATTTTAAAAGCTCAATAATTTAATAGATATATTCCCTGCTTAACAACTTGTTGGCCATAAGAGCCAACACCCCTTTTTGGGGGAGGAAAGATAGAGTGCATCGTAGATCGGAAGCATGTATGTATTCATCTTATTTAACATGTAGATTCAAAAAATTTATAAAAATTTATAAAAAAAAATTTGGCGATGAGGCGACGCATCACCCTGTTGTGAACTTATATTACTAAATAAGTTGGTAGGTGATCATTCACCTTAATAGATATATCATTCCAAAATAGTATATGATTATCCATGATGCCATAATAAGGCAACAAAAATTTTACTAGAAAGTTTTGGGTGTAACATAAATTTTAAAATAAATACATAATCCTCAATTTCTTATTTAGATTGTTTATAAAATAAATGATGATTCATTGTCCACAGTGGTATAACAATAGTACTTACAATAAATTAGAACAATAGTACTTACAATAAATTAGATCAGTGATACGTATTCCCAACTGTGGGCCTCTTCATTTTTAAAGAATATGTGTCATTGATCCAATATATTATAAGTATACTATAGTCACGGTAGGCAACGGATCAACTTTGCAATAATACATCATTTATTTCAACCGAAATTGCACTACAATACATTTTGTCTGTCATCCAAATAAATTCAAACCAAAAGTCCCCACCAAATAATCTTTAAAACTCCATTGTGCCAATACCAAAAGCAACCACCAAAACCCATGGATCCAGATGGAGACTCGCTGTCGTTCTGGTCTCAGCCCAATACCGCCACCTTCTTCCGTCCCCACCGCCACCGTAGACAGCCATCTCCAATCTTCAACCCGGTGGCACTAATCTTAGCCGTACCCATTCTCATATTATTGATTATTTTCTTCTTGGTCCCCCCATTTCTTTCCCACACCACTCAAATTCTTCGCCCCAATTCAGTGAAGAAGAGTTGGGATTCACTCAACATCTTTTTGGTTTTGTTTGGGATTCTCTGTGGCGTTTTTCTTAGACGAAATGATGAGGCTTCATCGTCGTCTGATTCTGCCGATCAACATAATTTGAATTTTTCACAGGTTTCTCATTTTTCCACTCCTCCGCCGCCGCCACCGGCGATGGGGAGGGGATTGGGTTCGAGTTCTCAGTGGTATGGATTTTCCGATGGGAAAGATTACGGTGCTAATGTGATGACCACCCCGGTGGTGGGAGACGACGGTGGTACACGGCTGAGGAGGAGCAGTAGCTCTTATCCGGATCTGAGGCAGGAGTCCTTGTGGGAAAATGGGGAAAATAGGTTCAGGTTTTATGATGATTTTGAAGTGAAATCTTACAGGACATCGCCGGTGGCTGAACATTTTCACCGCCGTGAGCGGTGGAGCGAGGTGGAGAGAGGGGAACCTGGAGCGTCCCCGGCGAAGGTGATGCCGGTGGATAAGTTTGAAGTTCATGCTTCACGGTCTCAGCCGCCGACGCCGCCAAAATCACCGGCACCACCACCTCATGCGCCTCCGCCACCACGGGCGGCGAGTTTAAATCGCAGAAGATCTTTTCATAGCGTTCCAAAGAAAGAAAAGTTTGAACTGCAGAGAAATGGGGATGGGTTTCAGGAAAATCAATCGCCACCTCCACTCCCTCCAGCGTCGACGCCGCCACCACCACCTCCTCCGCCGCCACCGCCCCCAGCGGCGAGGTCGCAAGTTCCGGAGGTAAAAAGGGAAATCAATCGCCGGAAAAAGAGTGGAGCCACCAAAGAAATAGCTACAGCAATTGCTTCATTGTACAGAGGTCAACGGAAGAGAAAGAAGAAAGTGAAAATTAGAAACATTTACACCAGTGCATCCTCCGAGAATTCTTCACCCGAACAGTATGGTGCACCATCAACTGCACCACCTCCTCCGCCGCCATCGATGGTTCTGCAAAATCTGTTCAAAAAGAGCAGCAAGAATAAACGTGTACACTCTGTTTCCAACACTGGACCACCACCACCTCCCCCTCCTCCACCACCAAACTCAATTTTCAACAATATTTTCAAAAGCAAGCGGTTCCACTCATCCTCCGCCGTAGCTCCACCACCTCCACCTCCACCTCCACCGCCTCCTCCACCTGCATCAATCCTAAATTCTTTCTTCAAACATGGAACCAAAAGCCGCCGTTTCAAAAACGTTAGCACCAACTCTCCACCTCCAGCTCCACCACCGCCTCCACCAGCGGAACCCCGGCGGTACCACAACGTCAACGCCGGAAAACCACCGAAACCAAGCAAAACAAGCTCCTACAACAAAGAAACCGTTATCATCGCCCCGCCATCGCCCCTAATCCCAATGCCGCCACCTCCACCCCCGTTCCAGATGAAGGCGATGAAATTTGTGGCGCGTGGAGATTTTGTCAAGATTAGCAGCGCACAGAGCTCCCAATGCAGCTCCCCGCCACGGGAGCTTGAAGATTTCGATCTGATGTCCGTTAAATCCGACGGTGGAGATCCAATTGGGCCTTCGGTGTCTTGCCCTAGCCCAGATGTGAATGCCAAGGCTGACACTTTCATTGCCAGGCTCCGAGATGAGTGGAGGCTGGACAAGATGAACTCGATGAAGGAGAAGAGAAAGCTGGGCTGATGCTCAGGCCCAGCCCAACGCTGCATAATCTCACTGTTCAAATTGTGGTGTGAATTTTGCTTATTTCTCTTTTTACCATTGCGGAAAAAAAAAAGGATTCATGTGGTCTGATAAACGGTACATAAGAATAACACGTAGAGAGAGCGGAAAATCTTCTGCCCGACACAGGGAGGAGGGTAGGATGTGGGACCCGCCACGCCGTTGCTCGAGTGGCGGTGAAAAAGCTTCATGTAGAGGTATATATGTGTAGGCAGTGAATGGAGATTGTGGCTCTGATTATGTTTTTTTACCTTAAATTAGAGCCTCCTTAATGTTGCTTTATATGGATTGATGACCGAGGAGAGAATGCATCAGAGTGAGAAGTGAGAACTAAAGCTATAAATGTTTGTTTTTGAATTATGGGCTCTGATTGTAATTTTTGTTTCACTTTCGGGGTTCAACGTATGTGTGTAAGATTAAAGATTGATATTGACTAAAAATGAGAATGAATTTTTAGACCCGAAGTTGAACATCCCTTTGTATTTGTGAAGCAAACCAAGTTGAAAGTAAGCTTCTAATTGATGTGTTGACTTGTATACTATGTATAGAATTCCATTATATTTAGATTGAGGTATTCACATATGACACAAGTGATCCCCTCCCCACACTCACGCATTTCTGGGAGTGGGAGTATCAAGTGGATGTCTCCCCATCCCCATCGGAGCGTGATATCCCTTCCAATCTTATAATACGTAGCGTGGCGAGCCTTCCACACACGAGTGATCAATCCTCTGACATATGAATGCTTAGCATATATCAAAGTGGAAGGAATGGACAAGTGCAGCAGCAAATGTGATCGGAAAGGCTAACGGACAGCAAATGTGGTCAGAAAGGCTAACAGAATTAGGATTTGTTCTAATAAACATGTACTACAGATCTTTATTATGAACACAAGCACATGAATAACTATCCACAGTTGATAGTTACTCACCTCTTAACTGCCTGTCTCTCACAGACGGGGATCCTAATGTGGTTCGGCGAGCAGCTAACCATGGTGAGTAGCTGATGGAAGCTCCATGGATATATGATTAGTAGTTTTCAAATAGCTGCTGGGCTGTAAAAGGAAACTTAAGAACACCCCACAAAGTGAAGTGGGCCTCAACAATGCAACTTCATTGTACATGTACCTAAAGATTGTGGCCCTGTTGCTTTTTGACAACTCCAGTTTCGGACAAATATCAAGATTCAAGCCGTAGACACAACCGTGGCTTTTTTGACATTTCGTGTCTGGCTTTTGCAAGATCTAGTTGACGCAAAAACATTTGTATTGAATAAGAAGAGAAGAAAAAGTTGCTCTTTACCGATCAAATCATCAAAACTTCTTTTTGATTTACGTGTGGGATTATAACTACTTTCTCAAAATGTAAAAGAATGGTTACAATTGAATAGCCCATGATTCAAGCAGTTGTCCAATACCAAAAATGGTGACTTTTGGTTTCAAAAAAGGAAACGAAAAAAAAAAAAGGGTCGGGACTTCTGCATGCGAGAATAGTTGTCACAGGCATCATATTTTATGTGTTGGGAGTAAATTTTTGTTTTATTACAAAGTTCCTTTTCGATTGAAATTGTAATAGATTAAAATAGAGGGGTGAGGCTAATTGCACCCCCATTTTTTCCAGTACACCTTCCAAACAAACTCATTCCCATTTTATAACCCCCCCCCTTCTCTCTAAATTTGTTGAAACAGCCTGAACCACGATTGCAGGTGTTTTCGACCATTGCAACGGTGGTTCAGCCTATCCTGGCCAAACACAAGAAGGAAAAAAGGGGGGGGGGGTGGGGGGTGTCAAATGGAAAATGGGTTTGTTTGAGGGATGCACTGAGAAAAAATGAGGGTACATTTAGCCCCACCCTAAATGGAGACTAGAAAATTGTATATATTAATTTTGACATGTGATTGAAAATAAGAGCCTTTAATTTATAATCATTTTATAGTTAGATTCTTTTGAACTATCTGTAATTGCATCCAACCAACAGGTCATATTTGTGTCAACTTGCAGCAGAAAATATAAATTTCTTGTACTTCACCGCTACTAAATAGACTAATATGGACCAAGATCTGTACCCAAATGTCTCAATTTAGAAAAGAGTCATAACTCATGCCATATACAAATGATTTCATATCAGTAAATACAAGTTTTACGGATCATATTTACTTTTTGAAAGAACTACGCTCAGCTCGATTCATCCATATTTGATCTCTTTGAATCGACCTGACCTTTTTAGGTCGAATTTCATTTTCTAACTACAATATTTGTAATTTAATTTTAAAACGTGTTATATAATCGATCATTATATTAATAAAATAACTCACATAAGCACCTCTATGAAGCAAAAATTTATGACACATAAAATAGAAATTAAAAAGAGAGAGCTAAAAATCATGTAATACAAATTTACAAATTATTGACAAAAAATCGTAATAAGTGTTTAGGATAATAAGTGTTGCAAAAGTAGTTGGGGAAAAATAAATAAATATTTTTTTTTGAATAAAGAAAATTGTTTTATAGTAAATTAAGCTGAGGCCTTGTCCCATGCAACTTAAATTTAGCTTCTTCGAATTTTATATTGAGTGTGTCATTAAGGATTGGAGAATTTGTATTAAAAATATAAAAAAATTATCAAATCAATATTTAAATTATTAAAAAACAGAGAGAAAAAATAAATATAAATTGATAAAATTTAATGTGTATATAGGGGCAAAAAATATTAAACCAAATACTCCTCCGTAAATAAGCAGAAAATGTGTGTACAGCCGGTGGGGTCCACAGCCAGCTGACCAGACAAGGAAAAAATATACTGTCGAAAATAGCAAAAAATTCCGAAATTTTTAAACTAGTTTTTAGGGAGAGAAAGAGGGCAGCTAGAAAATTTTAGAGAGAGAAACGCTGTAAAAACGATAACACAATCCATTTGATTTTGCTTTACACATACAGCACAGATAATAGTATTGTAAACTATACCAATTCAGTATTGTTATTTGTTTTCTAATTCTTTTGGAGAAAGGAACAAAAAGTTGTTGATTTGTACCAGGAAAGTTGAGCTGGCGCCGATCTGAGTCGGTCTCTGTCTGTATTGATGAAAGGAGGAGGAGCTGGGGATCGATTCATTTGATATTCAACTATGGTATGTTGATATCTGAACGATTGCAAGCATGTCGTTTTGATTCCGTTTGAATTTGTTTTGACTTTATCCATTTTTGTTCAATTTCGAGTTCAAGTTGATTTCCCCTCATTTTTGCTTCTGCGCTGCAATCGTAGAATTGATTTAAATATATTTTGTAAGTGTGTGCGGTTTTTCTACTTGTTTAGTTGGTGATACGAATGACCTGATTGTTTAAGTTGGATACAAGTAATAATTTTGGTAGTATGGTTAAAGGCGAATTATATGAATTTTTTATGTCGTATTCAAATTGTTCTAATTGAACTTGAATCTGAAAATCCCATGGCCATCTGAAAATTTGATTGTGAAACAGAAATTAAATATTCTTTAGTTTCCAAATGAGTTATGGTGATAAACAGGTCACAAGCAGCTCAAAACTGATGTTAAGAGTTTTGAAGCTCACAAATCTGCATCTCCTGTTTGGGTTATCTTGGTTGTGCACACCCACGGTGCTTTGATTCACTTGACCTTGTAAATTCCAATGTTATGCGTGCACATTATAATAGTTAATTTACTTGCCCCAGGCTCCCAAGTCCAGCTGAAAAAAATTCTTAGCTTAATTCTATTCCATATTAATGAAACTATCAGCATTTCCTAACATTTAAGTTGGTAGCTGAAATTTAGCAGTTAATGAGCCGATGATTTGTTGCATGTGCCTCTTTGTAAGACGATCAAAGATGTGAGTTATCTGGTTGTCTTATTGTATAAATGATCCATTCTCTAACTAATATAATATCTAATGCAACACCACATGGTAATAGTTTTTGGAAGAGGAAAATAAGTGGAATGTTGTACTTAAAAATGAGAAGAAAAACTGCACATAATGAAAATGAGACAATGGTAGTATTCAGCTAGAGAGTAGAGTTGAAATAAATTTAACCTCAATTTTAAATTATTAAAATTGTTGTTCGTCATCCCAACCCAAGTTCAAATTATTAAAAAATTGAATATATAATTTCAAATATTAAGGAATTGAAAAAGTATTAGTGTATTACTGAAATACTGGTAAACTGAGAGCATGTTTGACAAAGCCATTTTAGGAGAATTTGTTGTTAAAAAAAAAAAAAAAGTAAGAAACTTTAAAGAGAAATGTGGAGAATAATATGATTTTTCAGTGTGTAAAAAGATGAGCATAAGAAAAAGTTAAACAAGCACGTAGAATATTAAGAGCCTGCATTTTAGACAAAATATCAATTTTCTCATCCGTCATTTTCAACCGTCCGTTCATTATATTATTGATTTGACAAATTTTTAACATTTTTAATATATTTTCTTTACTTCCCAACCACACAACTAAAAATCAATTTTTCAACAATATCTATCACACGGACCCTAAATTATGAAATATGAGTAGTTTCAGAGTGACAAATTGTTTAACATTTTTTACCAGAGGAAACTTGAAAATAATTAGGAATTAGAATATGTGAAATGAAAGTCCTCATTACCAACTTAATTTTGTGTCAGCTTACAAGTACTGATTTTACTAAAAAGTGCAACTGTTTATGGGTACTGCTCATATATGCACCTTTTAAATGGCGTGTGTTCAAAAAAGTAGTATTGCTTATAAGTTTTATTCCAGAGCAAGCAACCTCTAAGCCATCCTTTTTTAAATTGTGCCGTCTAAATTTGTTCTTAGAACATGCATTCAGCTTAAAAAATATTGCAAAATCCCAATTTCAGCTGAAACGGCTTTTTCTGTTGTGCTGAACTTATGCTGCGGTGATAAAAATTTCATCTATAGCGCAAGGGTATCCAATAGAAGCTAAATCAATTATAAATAACGACGAGGCATGCTGCTTGTGACTGAGTTGCTAGTTTCTTGGTTTTCCAACTTGCCTAAATACTACCTTGAGTAAAGTAATGCTTATAAGTGAAAAATGTAATTTTCATAAATTTTGAACTAAGCTGATTGAACAAAAATATTAAAAAACATCTTGTTTACCTTCATAAAATGTTATGCTTGTTGTAGTCACATTTTGTTGTATATTGTGTTAATCTTGGATTAAGATGTCTTGGATGCATATAAGATGGGACTAGGTGACGTCAGCTTCGTTTGAAAACATAATATGATGTATGATGCCATATGTCTAAATCAAAGTTTCTTTTGGCAGGCATCACTGGTTAACATCATTGTTGGATCTCATGTATGGGTTGAGGATCCAGCCTTGGCATGGATTGATGGAGAAGTATCCCACATAGATGGTCAAGATGTTCATGTTAAAACTACAAATGGGAAAGTGGTGAGTACTGGACCGCGGTTTGTTACCCTCTCTCTCTCTCTCATACATGTATGTAGCTCTTGCTACGTAATATTTGTGCAGAGCATGCTGAAATTAGCTTCATCTGATCTACAAGCTTTTATATCTTTAGAGTCTCGCAGGCAATTACATCATCTTCTTTTCAGAATCCAGTGAACTTTTGATGGGCAGCATAAAATATCATACAGATTACTAATAAGTACTCTTAATCAGATTCGAGAGCTCCTTCTGGTATCATATGAAGTGTAGGAGCTCCTTCTGGTATCGTATGAAGTGTAGGTTGAAGCTCAATGTCCACTCTTCAACTGTTATTGTTGGAGTTTGACTCCAGTGCTATGGAGATTCCAAAATTCTCCCTAAATTGGGAAATATTGTTATGAATTTCTTGTGAGTTTGTTCAGAAAATATTATCTTTTAACCAATTAAAACTATCTTTGATGATATCAGGAAGAAATTTGGGATTTATGTTTGAACTGCACGATGATTTAAAGACGAATAAAGATGTATTTTACTATGCAAGTGGCGCAAGCTCACTTTAATTTACAAACTTGGTGGAGGTGATGGAATCAGTGATAATTCAATTAGATAACTGTAAGTTATGGTTTGGGCCTCCTAGAATGTAATCACTAGAGCTTGGAAGCAGGAAAATGTGTTACTGAATCAACTAGCAACTAAAATGGAATGATATGAAGGTGGGGTTTAGTCATATGAAAAGCTAGTTTCTTTACTAAACTTTCATGGTCCGTGCCTGTGGGGGACATGTGTGAGACAAATGCTCTACAGTGCAGTTTTGAGCACACCGAAAATGTCAAATACAGATTCTTGATTAGTGAATATATAATTGCCACATGTACTTTTCCCGTGGCCCCGAACTAGTTCGTGTCTGAAGCTGTCATATAAGCAGTTTCTTGTTTTCAATGGACCTAGTTCCTGTGCACCTGAGAAATTAGACAATTGATTCCTGAAACTGGCGTTCCCAAATTGCTGAATTATTTATGTTTGTTCAGTTCAAGTTTTATCTGTTGTAATCTATTTGCCGAAGGATATCAGATTACCTTTCAATTCGTTCCATTCTAATTGCTGAAGCTCTTCTTAGAAACTATTTCACATATGATGTATGTTAAAGAACATTTTCCCTATGCTGTCCATAGAAATCTAAAGTTCATTAACTGCAGGTTGTTGCAAATATCTCAAAAGTATTTCCAAAGGATACTGAAGCTCCTCCTGGAGGTGTAGATGATATGACTAAACTTTCATATTTGCATGAACCGGGAGTTCTTCAGAATCTGGCTACCAGATATGAACTTAATGAAATATACGTAAGTGTTCTGATTTTCTGCAGTGAACCTGACAAGCATTCTCATTGGTTTCTGTAGATTGTCATTTTTAGTCAAACTATTTGGTGTCCCAATTGATGATCTGATCTCTTTTTCAGACCTATACTGGAAATATTTTGATTGCAGTAAACCCTTTTCAAAGATTGCCTCATCTATATGATACTCACATGATGCAACAATACAAAGGAGCAGCACTTGGAGAGCTTAGCCCTCATGTTTTCGCAATTGCAGATGTTTCTTACAGGTGAAATATATGACACTAAAATAAACTCCTTCCACTTTTATATGATTTGTATTTTGTGGTTCTTCCTGTTTGCGGTTGGGGGAGAGAGAGGAATAATCTACCTGTTAACATACGTTACTTCTACATTCAGGGCAATGATTAATGAGGGAAAGAGCAATTCAATTTTGGTTAGTGGAGAAAGTGGTGCTGGTAAAACTGAAACCACGAAGATGCTAATGAGATATCTTGCATACTTGGGTGGTCGCTCTGGAGTAGAAGGTCGTACTGTTGAACAACAAGTTTTAGAAGTAAGATTCCAGATTTACTCATGCAAAACTTACTTTCAACCTCGTTTCCACCATTGAGCAACGAAATTACAAATGATTTATCTATTTGGTCAAAATGAAACATTAATTTTAACAACCTTCATAACTACTACTATGATTATCCGCACATTTTGTGGGATCTACTACTATTCCTCTTTCTATCCCTTTTTTTAAATCATCATTTATGAGAAAGAAGGCTAAGCAATCTCCATATGATCTAACTAAGACAATATGTATCTTTGTAATGAGTGACAGTCAAATCCAGTTCTTGAAGCGTTTGGAAATGCCAAAACTGTGAGGAACAATAATTCCAGGTGAGTGGTGAGTGATTGTGTGAAGTGCCTTTTATTGAAAGTGAAAGTATATATTTCATTTGACCATACATGTCATGGCCATTATATTTGTGTGACTTGGTTTTGGTTGTATATTATGTATTTATACTTGTCTTGATGGTTGCCTCCATGTAGTCGTTTCGGTAAATTTGTCGAGATACAATTTGATAAAAATGGGAGAATATCTGGAGCAGCTATCAGAACTTACTTGCTGGAGAGATCTCGTGTCTGCCAGATTTCAGATCCTGAAAGAAACTACCACTGCTTCTATCTTCTCTGTGCAGCACCACCTGAGGTATTTATTATGCGTCAAACTTGCAGTTTAGGCTCTATCGCAGTCAAAACTTTATTTCCATCCTGTTACTGGTTATGCTTATTGGTTTGAAATAATGCTGGAATCTCATTTCACCTTCAGGATAAAGAGAAGTATAAGCTGGAAAGTGCCAGATCTTATCATTATCTCAACCAATCCAAGTGTTACGAACTTGATGGAGTAAGTGATGCTGAGGAATATCTTGCCACTAGACGGGCTATGGATATTGTTGGAATTAGTGAGGAAGAGCAGGTTAGTCTTTTCCATAGAAGCTAGAATTTTTGGTGCCTTGTCATTTGTTCTTTGACATCATCTTTCTATTGAGCATTGTACCAAATGATTTCAGGAAGCAATTTTTAGGGTTGTGGCATCAATTCTTCATCTTGGTAATGTTGAATTCGCTAAGGGAAAGGAGATTGATTCTTCGGTGATCAAGGATGACAACTCAAGATTCCATCTTAATACTACTGCTGAATTGCTCAAGTAGGGTTACTTTCTGCCTGGATTTTCTATCTGAGATATAAATTGCATTTGCAACTGACCAATTTGATGTAATAGGTGTGATCCCAAGAGCCTGGAAGATGCACTTATTAAGCGTGTGATGGTGACGCCTGAGGAAGTTATCACCAGGACTCTTGATCCGGAAGCTGCTTTGAGTAGCAGGGACGCATTGGCTAAAACTATATATTCTCGCTTGTTTGATTGGTAAGCAAATGAAGAAAAAGAGAGAAATGAAAAAAGAAAGCTCCTGTCCTTTAACATGTGCAAATATATGCAACAGTATTTGTCTAACATATAATTTCTAACTTTTCTTCTTTTGTCTTCAGGATTGTTGATAAAATAAATATCTCCATTGGACAGGATCCAAACTCAAAAACAATAATAGGAGTTCTTGATATATATGGGTTTGAAAGTTTTAAGCATAACAGTTTTGAGCAGTTCTGTATCAATTTCACCAATGAAAAGCTGCAGCAACATTTTAACCAGGTAAGTTCCTTTTGTTGTGGAGTGCTGCTGGATGTTTTGAATTTCAGGACTTGTCTTCTTATTTCAGATTTTCTTGTCATGGTTTCAGCATGTTTTTAAGATGGAACAAGAAGAGTATGAGAAAGAAAAGATAAACTGGAGCTACATAGAATTTGTTGATAATCAAGATGTGCTTGATCTGATTGAGAAGGTTTGCAATCTTATCATTGTGCTTTGGTGACTTAACTTTCAATTATCTATCGCAAAGTGTGCTCTTCAGGTTTTCATGATCTTTAATCGTATTGTTTGAATGTGTTCTGTTTTAGAATTTGTCTGTATCACATGTTGCATGGCGAGACCTAAAACGCTAACTTGGTTAAACATTTTGCAGAAACCTGGAGGAATAATTGCACTTCTAGACGAAGCATGGTACTCCAGACGATATTCGATATTCTTGTTTCCTATGCTACATTTAAGTTTTTTTCTATTTCATCCATATTTATTTCTTTGCACTGTGCCAAGAGGAGGCTGAGTTTCATGATCTCTGGTCTCCCATTGTTTTTTACTATGAATATCAGATAATATTCTGAAGTTTTTGTTCATCGCTGAGGTGATTATCTTTTGCATATGGTGGGATATTCACATCGTACCTGTTCTTTATTGCAGTATGTTTCCAAAATCTACCCACGAGACATTTGCTCAGAAATTATATCAGACCTTTGCCAAAAACAAACGATTTATCAAGCCCAAGCTATCCCGCACCAACTTTACGATATCTCACTATGCTGGGGAGGTAATGGCGTCTTGTCCATCTTGCCACAAGAAATTTCGACAAAAAAAAAAAAAAGGTCAAGAAAAACAAAGAGCCAACCTTACCAAGCCTCTCGGTTAACGTCTTGTGTGATTGCAGGTAACTTATCAGGCTGATCTATTCCTGGACAAGAACAAAGATTATGTTGTGGCCGAACATCAAGATTTATTACTGGCTTCAAAGTGTCCTTTTATAGCTGGTTTATTTCCTCCAAGTGCTGAAGAATCATCGAAGTCATCCAAATTTTCATCCATTGGATCCCGCTTTAAGGTATTGAATGTTTCTCTATTTTCGAATCTTATATTTTGATTGTTGATTGATGTCCTTAATGTTACAGGAATTTCAAGTGAAATTCGAGTTTGAGAAAGAAGAGGGGGGTGGTTGGTAGCGCTAGGATTTTTAAGCTGACCCAAGTAACTTACCTAATTATTCAGAGAGTTTACATTCTTTTTCAAATTTAAAAACTTAGTCTGTACTCCTCTGAACATTCTTCTGCTTAAATTTTAACTTGCACTACTCAGCCAAACTCAAATGTGAATATCAACCACAGTCGTATTACTATTTATTATTACTTACGCGTCTTGTAGTCCCTACAACTATTCAACTAAAATTTTAGTTTTTGGTAAAATAAAAAGTGGTAAAATAAAAGTTTATGGAGATACACCCTTGGGCTAGTGCAATTTTGGCTATATCTATTTGTCTGGCATTAGGACGTTGTACGACATGTTCATGCTCATCTTGACGGTTCCGCTTGCAATTTATGTAAATATCATTAGCAAATATGGAAGAGTTACTTAAAATATGTATATATACGATGATAACCATCTAGATTACTGGAAATGTGAGGTTGAAACTTGTCAGGATAATCAAGCAAGAAAAATGTGGCAGTTAAAGAACTATGCTGCCACTATTGTACATATATGTTTGGTTTTTTTTTTTTTTTTTTGAATTATTCTTTTCCTTATAATTTAATAGCTAAATCATATTTTATCTAATATATGAATGGTATGCTTGTAGACACTCAAAACCACTTATGATTGTCGGGATATTATTGTGAATGAAATATATATTTACTTCTTGCAGCTCCAACTACAATCTTTAATGGAAACATTAAGTTCAACAGAACCTCACTACATCAGATGTGTGAAGCCTAACAATGTTCTCAAACCTGCTATTTTTGAGAATGTGAATGTAATGCAGCAACTGCGATGTGGTGTAAGTATATTGGTCTAATATCAAATTTACTGAAATTGTCAGTTTGGTCTAATAAGCAGACTACCCTGGTAAGTTGGTTTTCATTTCCTCGTGAATAAATATGTGCTGGAATTTTCTTAATATTATTTCAGGGTGTGCTTGAAGCTATCAGAATCAGCTGTGCCGGGTACCCGACTAGACGCACATTTGATGAGTTTCTTCTCCGGTTTGGGGTGCTTGCTCCTGAAGTTTTGGAGGGAAGGTGAGTTTCTATTTTCATCTTTGGCTTCACACGTGTATATACTTTGGGCAGCATTTTCTTCTTCTTCTGGCATCATCAGTTTTCTGTATTGTCCTCGTGTTTGTATGACCCATATATATATTCTTGTGCAGCTCTGAAGAGAATGTTGCATGCCAGATGATTTTAGACAAAATGGGATTGAAGGGCTATCAGGTAAATTAACTCTGATATGGTAATTTGTTTAGTTGTAGAAGATTTTTTTTTTTTTTTTTTTTTTTTTTTTTAATAATAGTTGTAGAAGATTTAGTTACTAGATAGTGGGGCTTCAAAGAATGTTTTTGTATGGGTGCTTAATTGTTGTGGGTTTCCATTTTCCCTCATCAGAGTTGTGGAGATGGCATTATTGGCATATTTGTATTTGCTATGTTACCCATAAACATCTACATTTTGTACTTATTTCACATATCCAGTATTGTCTTTATGATCATCTTTACATGCTCGGCACACTGGGCATGACACCCATTGCTTTTTATGTTCTTTCGTTGACGTTGTACTTCTCCATGCATAAAAAGGAGCTTGCTTCTGTAAATCAGCTTGAAGCGTATATAATTATGATATAACATTTGAATCATATTTTAGCTATTTTTCCCTGCCAAACATGTGAGAAGATAATGATTGCTTTCATAGACTGTTTGTTTACGGGTATAGTGGAAAGTTCCATTTAGAAAGTTTGACTTTTCAATAGTTGCTTGTTTTACAGGCTATAAAAATTATCTAGCCTCAGTAATATATTTGATTGAATATCATCAAATTACCAATTTCGTAATGGAGTCCACTGATGTGTCTATTAATATGGTATGCATGGATTTGCAGTTAGGTAAGAGAAAGGTCTTTTTACGAGCTGGTCAGATGGCTGAGTTAGATGCAAGGAGAGCAGAGGTTCTTGGAAATGCAGCCAGAACCATTCAAAGGCAAATCCGTACTTACATTACGCGGAAGGAGTTCATCTTATTACGGCAAGCGGCCATTCAGTTGCAATCATGTTGGCGAGGTAGCTCTAAATAAACTGTCTGTCGTATTTAATTTCTTCCTCATTCTACCTCAAGATTAATTACTCTAAACATGGACAACTATGTACAAGTTCTAAGAACAATAGACACTTTTCACTAGAAAACTTATTGAGATCGCGAGAAACATAATGACTCGAATGGATTTGCATATATGCCTTACCCGATAGACAAGAACTTCTCTAAAATGAAACCTAAAAGGCTCCAGGGAATGTATCATGAAGCTCTTAGATTGGGTATCTCAAGAGTTCTTCATATTGAGAAGCTTTTCCATTCTTTGGTCACACATTACTTGCAACACATTGACATTTGTGTCGTGTTTATGTAGAGCTTTTAGAACATAATTTGAGAAAATAATCACTTCTGAGAGGAAATTCATTTACATGTGCGATCCAATGAGATTTTATTGACTGCTTCATGTGGAAGTTAAGAAACTCCTGGCACGAATTGTAATTTATGTTCTCCTTTTGTCATGTAGCTATTGCGGCATGCAGACTTTATGAGCAGTTGCGTCGTGAAGCTGCAGCTCTATATATACAGAAACTTTTCCGATGCTACATTGCTCGGAAATCCTACTTAACATTGTTGGATTCTGCCATTAAATTGCAAACGGGCATGAGAGCAATGACTGCACACAGTGAATTCAGGTTCAAGAAGCAAACCAAGGCTGCAATCAGAATCCAGGTGACCGAACAATCCTTTAAACAGTTTGGTGGACCTGGAGAATGATTGTACATCTCATAATGTTTTTGTGCTGACTTGCAGGCTCATATTCGTTTGCATAGAGATTATTCTTACTACAGAAGTCTACAGAAGGCTGCTATTGTTACCCAATGTTGTTGGAGGCGGCGGGTTGCTAAGAGAGAGCTTCGAAAGCTCAAAATGGTTCTACCTCTATCCTTCACATGCATTCATCTCTTTCGAAATAGTTGTTGGTTGGCATAATTATGTTTGCAAATTGATGCAGGCTGCAAGAGAAACAGGAGCCCTCAAAGAAGCAAAAGACAAGTTAGAAAAGAAAGTAGAGGAGCTTACATGGCGCCTACAGTTAGAGAAACGGCTGAGGGTAAACTTGATTACAAAGTTTATTTCTATTTTAACATGGTTCAAGAACTGACTTGTCTGTCTCCATGTTTCTTTTATTTTGTCTGGGAAATGCAGAGTGAGCTGGAAGAGACAAAAGCACAAGAAATTGCCAAATTAAAGGAGGCACTTCACTCAATGCAAATACAAGTAGAAGAAGCTGATGCCAGAGTAAAAAAAGAACAAGAGGCAGCAAGGAAAGCAATTGAAGAAGCTCCTCCTGTTGTCAAAGAGACCCCAGTAATGGTTCAAGACACGGCAAAGATTGACGCATTGATCGCTGAAGTAGAGAGTTTGAGGGTAAGAATCTTAGGATGAGGTGGAATTGTTATGTGACTCAGAATTTACACGTCTCTACAGTTTTGAAAAAGTCAAAATGCTGGTCATCATAACAGAACATGAAAAATGGACTCACAAAACCACTAGTATGACAAAGTTCAATAAATTGTACAGGCCTTGCTGCTAACAGAAAAACAAGCTGCAGAGGAGTCCAGAAAAGCTTGTGCAGATGCCGAGGCCAGAAATATGGACCTGGTTAAAAAGCTTGAAGATGCAGATGGAAAAACTTGCCAGCTTCAAGATTCTGTACAGAGGTTTGTATTCATAAATTGGATACTGGAGTTCTCTGAGAATTATATTTCTTATCTATTATACAGGAGAAGGGAACCTACCACCAAGCTCGTCCCTGTTCCTGCAACTTCCTTTATGATTATCTGGAATTAATGTTGAGAATTCAATATAACTGGCCCAGTTTTTAGTTTCTAAATCATGAAGCTCTTGGTTATAGACATGAATAAACTACTTTCCCTCCCACCCGGTCATGAAACTTAAGTAGGAAGATGTGCCAGTAAACAATCCCACAAATCCGCGAATTAATTTCTTAATCGCATACAACTATGCAACTAAACCATTAGTTAATTCTTGAATATCTTCAGTAATTAGGCCATCAAACCCCTAATATCATATCAACATTACAATATTGAAATTGCTTTGGTTTATCTCAGGCTGGAAGAAAAGCTGTCCAACACTGAGTCGGAGAATCAAGTACTTCGTCAGCAAGCTTTGGCTATGTCACCTACCGGAAAAGCTGTATCTGCAAGACCCAGAACAACAATTTTTCAGGTAATGCTGATACTTTCGGATATTTTTGTCAGATTACTTGCTCGCACAGATGGTATTTATTTTCCCTGGTGCATACAGAGAACTCCGGAGAATGGAAATGTGCTCAATGGAGGAACAAAGGCTGTTCAAGTAATGACAATTCGCCTCTTTAATTTGAGAGAAATATTTAGATGTGAAGTATTGCACATATGTACATGTTGACAAATTTATGAATTTTCGGTGCTTATATCTCTTCGCTTGTTCAAGGAGATAACCATTGCCGCAAGTCGTAAGGAACCTGAATCTGAGGAAAAACCACAGAAGTCTCTTAACGAGAAACAGCAAGTAAGTGGATGTTGGGGGCATATGTATGATGTATTGTGGTGCTTGTCCAATATCAATCTTTACTCCCAAAAAAATTCCTGCTTTGATGTATCTGGTGTTTTTTTACAGGAAAACCAGGACCTCCTGATCAAGTGTATTTCACAAGATCTGGGATTTTCTGGTGGCAAACCAATCGCAGCATGTGTTATTTACAAATGTCTTCTCCACTGGAGATCGTTTGAGGTTGAGAGAACAACTGTGTTTGACCGTATAATTCAGACCATTGCTTCAGCGATAGAGGTAAAGTTACTGTTTCAGAGAATGTCAATGACTTATCTAATTTCCAATCTGTTCTAATGTGCATGACTTCTGAATTAGCTGGCATAGATAGTCATTATTTGACTTGTCAGGTTTTGTTCCTTGTGCATATATTCATAAAGGTGCTAACTTCTAATATTCTACTGAAGGTCCCTGATAACAATGATGTGTTAGCCTACTGGTTATGTAACACTTCTACATTATTGATGCTGCTTCAGCACACGCTAAAAGCAAGTGGAGCAGCTAGCTTGACCCCACAACGACGGAGGTCATCAGCTGCTTCTCTTATTGGGAGGATGTCACATGTATGCACTTTACTTTCTGGTGTCCCTTTGTGACGGCGTTTCCTTAATATTATTTGTATTTCTTATGCATCTCTATTCTCTACGTGTTGCTAATTTTTGTAGGGATTGAGGGCATCTCCCCAGAGTGCTGTTTCATTGCTGAATGGTCGGATGCTTGGTAGGCTTGATGACTTGCGTCAAGTCGAGGCCAAATATCCTGCTCTGCTGTTCAAACAGCAGCTCACTGCTTTCCTAGAGAAGATTTATGGAATGATTAGGGACAATTTAAAGAAAGAGATTTCCCCTTTACTTGGGCTATGCATCCAGGTATATTCTGCACAGTATTACACGCTAAAATTAGTGCATATAACAAGGTTGTAGATGCTAAGAATTTCCATCATTTTGTTCTATGGAACCATACTTCCTTTACTTCTGATGAAATCTTGATTTTTCAAATAAAAGCTTCCAATTAGATCATCTATTTATCTTATCCTTTTCATTTCCACCCCTTACTCTTTCTTAGTTTTTTCTACTAGGTGTTATAAAATCAAAATGCTATTGGAGAGGTTGACAGTCATGTGTGCTTTGTTCTGTGCAAACGAAACGCATTTATATCTTTATTTCTAATTCAGTATCTGCTTTGCTCTATGCAGGCACCTAGAACATCTCGTTCAAGTTTAGTGAAAGGACGTACTCAAGCTAATGCTGGTGCTCAACAAGCGCTAATTGCACATTGGCAGAGTATTGTAAAACGCCTAGACAATTACCTGAAGATAATGAAATCGAACTATGTGAGTTCTAAAATTTCTTCGATTGGGAACATTGCTATTTACTTTTGTTTCTCATCTTGCATATTCACTTTTGCTCCCAACTGTTATTTCATCCAGGCACCCCCTTTCCTAGTTTGCAAGGTTTTCACTCAAACATTCTCATTTATCAATGTCCAACTTTTCAATAGGTAAGTCCATTATCGGGTTGCCACCCTAGAATTAGACATCTCTAGCCTCTAGGAGTATCTTATTAGTATTCTATGTGTTTTACCTGCTTTCTCTGTTCCGAAACTTTTTCAGTCTTCTGTTGCGACGGGAGTGTTGCTCTTTCAGTAATGGGGAGTATGTCAAAGCTGGGCTGGCTGAACTAGAGCAATGGTGTTGCCATGCAACTGACGATGTAAGCTTTGTTCACTGTATTAATCCGCTTTGTTCACTGTATTAACCCTGTAAAATCAAATCATTACCTAACCTACATCTTTCTGTGTCCAGTATGTCGGCTCAGCTTGGGACGAATTAAAGCATATCAGACAGGCAGTTGGATTTTTGGTGAGGATCAGAATCACTCTCCTCTATGTGAACTATATAGGTTGCGATTTACCTCACAGATACCTAACAGGAATTATCCCACTCGACTAATTTGCATTTCAGGTTATACATCAAAAGCCCAAGAAGACATTGAAAGAAATTACAGATGAACTTTGCCCCGTGAGAAAATGCCTCGACCACCTGCCATGCCATTCTTTTCTTTATTGCCTTTACTTTTTTTGACATTTCTGGTTGTTGTCCTCAGGTGTTAAGCATACAACAATTATACAGAATTAGTACAATGTACTGGGATGACAAATATGGCACTCACAGTGTTTCATCAGATGTAAATGCTTTCCCTTAAACTCATATGTGTCCATCTGGTTGGATTCTGCAGAAATTCATTTCTCACTGCTTTTCCACGACCTGCTTCTCATTCACGTATATCTTTTTCCTTGCGCGAAGGTCATTTCAAGTATGAGAGTGATGATGACAGAGGACTCAAACAGCACAGTGAGCAGTTCGTTCTTATTAGACGACGACTCAAGGTAATTGGCACGTGTTGTTTACATGAAATTTCACCATTTTCTTTTGATAAGCTTGTTTCTCCACGTAAATATCCGCAAGAAAGGACAAAAAAAAATAGTCCTCTTTGCATAACTCGTATATCCCTTATTTATCTACAACGATAAAAGCTGCTCTAATAATTTTGCAGCATTCCATTTTCTGTGGATGACCTCTCCAAGTCAGTGCCACAAATAGACGTTGCTGACGTTGAACCTCCTCCTTTGATCCGTGAAAATTCGGGCTTTGTGTTTTTGCATCAACGCTCGGAATCTTGATGATTTTGCACCCACTACGGCCAGTGCATACAATTTCATTGTTGTTGCACCAATAGTCTATTGTACATTTGTCTTGATTTGCTAGTAAGAAAAATGTTTGTAATTCAGTTGATTCATTTTTATCCTTCTCGTGGCTTTTCAACGCGAGAGGCGCCATTAGAAGGCCATGGGGGCTTTCTAGGTGGTTATGAACTGCCAGTATGGGAACAAAAATTGGTTTCCCAATTGGCTGTTTAAATTTTTGGGTGTAAAGTAATGGGTATTTATTAGCTTTACTATTGTAATATGCAAGAAAATGCATGGAGGGTTTTTTTTCCTTAAGTGCATATTCGAGACATTGGCATGACGCTGTGTCTCTGTGCAACCATTTGTTCATTTTCTTTTATTTGTTGTATACAATGAAAACGATACAAGTTTAGGTCCTAGTTCTTTTTGCCCTATCCTTTTTCTCGTGAAACAGGACTTTGCCATATGTAATTTGATCCCTTCTTTTATATTGCTTGTTCTATTTTTCTTTTTTTTTTTTTAATTCTTATTTGTAATCTATATATTTTAGGGTATGTTTGATGGAGATTTTAAAAGAAAAAAATGACTATTAAATGTGTGGTTGAAAAATAAACAACATTAGTGTAAAAATTAAAAGAATTATCAAATGAAAAATTGTCAATTAACCTTGCACTGCATCGATACTTGCAAATCTTGAATTTCCCAAGTTACCCAACGTTTTAATGGAAAAATCCCTGTTGCATTAACTCGGTTTTAATCTGATGCCCACATGTGGGCACGCTTTGGTGTCCACATGTGGGTGGATTAACGACACGTATCTCTCTTATGGGGGTATTTGGCACCCACTTGCTTAGATGCGGGTATCGGGTTGGGACTGTGCATTAATCTTTTCGCTTCATTGTATTTTGGAACTATTTTGGGTTTGCGTCTTTGAAAATCTTTTACAATACATGATTTTTAATAACAAATTCTCAATCTTCTTGGTTTTGTTCAAAAGTAGTCTTGTGCAATCAAATACACAAAATAATAAATAAATAAATGAATAAAATAAAATAAAATATTTTGTAAGAACTATTTCGGCTCGAAAATCCAAGCACGAGATAGAATTTTATTAACAGAAATGACAATTACATATAGCCAAAGGGGGACATATGAGCCTTACCTCCCAATGTGATTAAGTACAAATGCGAAATTAGGAAGATAAAACCTGAGAATCTAAATGATATGCATAAGTAATGCTCTTTCACTCTCTATACAAGTTATGATCAGACTTAAAAAAAAAAAAAACAAACCAATAGAAACAAATAAAATTTAAGTGAAAAAAGATTCAAATCTGAATATATTAGGAAAACCAATTCTATCTATCTTAGCAATCGCTCTAGCCTCTCTGTCCAACTCCTATGGGCCAAGAATTCATTGCCTACGCTCATTGTAGCCCATAAAATAAATGGTATACTAGTTTAACTATTTTCCCTTTTATTTATTTATTTAATGGCAGTATATTTTAATGGGACTGCTAAAACTCGACCAAAAACTTGAGTTGCACGTTACCGGACCGAGCTTGCCGACTCCGAGCCTAGCCACTTGGCTCTCGCTTATTGCTGCCACATTTCAACCAGAAACATCCGTGGCCCCTCAAATCCAATATAAAGGAATACAAACAAATTCTCAAAAAGCGCAATACGTAGAGCAGAAAATGGGAAGCAACGAAGAAGCAATGGAGGTCAAGGATTTAAATGGCGATTCATTTGGCAGCGTCAAACAGAGGCTCAAAGATCGATCAAAGGTATCTGTATTATATCAATTTACTATTCAGGATTACGTAGACGATAAAATGATTGATACAGTAATTTAAACCCAAAATGATTGATACAATAATTTAAACCATTTTCTTTCTTCTTATTTTTGGTTGTTTGCTCCGTGGAATCACGTCAATAACCCGCCCCTTTGTCACCTATATAATTATTTTCAGAACCAGTTAGTTTTCTAGTAAAAAATCCAATTCTTTGATTCTGTGCATTAGGTGTTTGGTTAATTGCGTTTCTTGATGTGGGGGACGTTTAATTTTTCCCAGAGAGTAGCTGAAACGAAGGAAATGATATCCAAGCAAGCAGTTCATACCAGAGAGATATTATCCAAACAAGCTGATAAGATCGCCAAACAGGCAGAAGAACATGAAAGATTCATCAACAAGGTTTGAAAAATGCGCATTTGTATTCAAGAATCTTGTACATTAATGTTTGTTGCAATTGCTCTATCAATTTCATGATGTTTTCAAGATAAGCTGGTTTTATTTGATGTTGAGTTTATTGGATATTGTATGATATGCAGGTGACTCATCTGTTGGGTGTTCTTGGCTTTGGAGGATTCTGTTTTATATTGGGTGCACGTGAGCGGATTAGCAGTACCTTCATGAATTTGTCTATGTTAGATTAATTATTTTGTAATTACTTACTGATAATTTGCTCATTTGATTGGTTGATTTGATCAGGGCCGCAAGATGTGCGATATTTGTATTGTTTGTTTTATGTAATTTTCGTTCCTCTTAGATGGATATACTATCGGTACAAGAAATGGCATTACTATCTCTTGGTAAGTTCCTACTTGTTCCACTCTATTTATTTGTCTTGGAGAAGAATAATTTTGTGTTTGGAATTTGCAGATATCCCAGCTGTTGGAAAAGTATTATTGAGTTTCTATATCTCAAACAAAATTCAATTGTATTTCAGCCTTGAGGATGCCCCTTCTGATAGTTAACTTATGAGTATTAGGTCTTGTTCTATCCAGGATAATTTTTATCCCACACTCTTCTCTCTCCTCTTTTCAACCACATACACACTTTTCAATACAATATTAACCACACATTTTATACGGAATACCGCGCGGATAACTTTTATCCCCAATCAAACAACCCCTAAATTTCTAGTTTCTTGGTTACCAAAGTACATTCTACTTTCTTTTATATAGTTTTTAATTGATTAATAATCCGATCAACTTTGAACTTACTTTCAGTCGGGGTATCTTCTTTTATTCATCCTTACCTGTATACTTCTCTTTAGAGACTATGTTGCATATTTTGACGCAAGAACTGCTAGATCTCTAAATTCTTTTTCTCACTGAAGTATCTATTTGATATTTGCTCAAAAGGATATTTATTATTCAGTTATAAGTGTATAAATCGAGAACGGAAGATCAATTTCCAAAGGCAACCTTTAGTTCATGAATATGGTAGACAATCTATTGTCTGACTTGGGATCGTAGGATAGAGTGTTTTGACGTTTTAAGTAAAGAAAAGAAGATGTTGATGACTCTATTATTTCCATGTTCTGATGCATGCAGGACTTTTGCTACTACGCCAATACGGTCTCCTTGATCATGATTCTGTTTTATCCAACAAATGAGAAGCTTTTCATGGTCTGCTTCTCATTTGCTGAGGTAATAAATTGGTATATTGATGTGCTTTTTTCATTTTGATGAACAAATTCTTTATCAGGAATGACGAGTATAATTGCAGGGGCCATTGTCGTGGGCACTTATTGTCTGGCGTTGTAGCTTAGTGTTCAACTCAATGGACAAAATTGTTAGCGTCTTCATACATCTTTTGCCCGGTAAAGTTACTTTCTTTCAGTTATTTAGAGTTAGATGCATTCCGTTAAACTTTTATTTTGCTAAAAACTAATTTTTAGGTTGAATGGTGGTATATACCACGTGATGTATGGATATATTAAGTAGTGATTTAAGATGTGCGGTTGATATTAATGTAATAAGATTTGATTTTTTCCCCCTTTTTTGAACGGTAATAATGTTTGATTTTGAATGAGTACTAGAAGTTATTTTTAGGTAGAAAAAAGCTGATATGATCATAGGCATAATGTTTTACTGACAGACGCGAGTGTTCTTGTCAAAAGCAAATTTAGATTTTTATTCCCAAAACTTGTGTCTGGAAGTTTAATTCACATTTTGATCCGTTACCTAGTTCATATACCCTATGGCTTCTTGGGCATTTGACCTGTTAACTCGTGGATATTGAAAAATGATCTATGTGAGGTTGTGACCACTAAGCTTTCACCTCCAATAAGGTTTGATGGAATCCCATCCTGCTTTTGTTAATATACAGAATAGCATAACTATTTTTTGGCATGTACTTGTTGGTTCTTAATCAAGGACATAAGAAATTGTTTTTCAGGATTGGTATTTTTTACAATGCGATGGTGGGACCCAGTGTTTTTCGAAGCCATGCATCCTGAGGGAACTGCCCGAAGACCTTCATGGCCATATGTAGAAAACAAATCTTATCTCTGGACATGGCTTTTCTTTGTTCCTCTCGCCGCTTACATGGCATGGCAGGTTCTTTATTTCCTAATTGTGAACGTCCTACGACGACAAAGACTACTCCGAGACCCCGAAGTCATGACATCCTACAGGTTTCTTTCTCTATCAAAAAATTTCTAATATACCATACTCGGTACTCCAGGACAATCAGTGCTGACCCCCTAAATATAGCAGCAGTATTGAATGTTTATGTATAAGTGAGCAATATTTAGTGTCTAGGACTACTAAATACCAAGTACATGATGAGTGGTAAATTTTTTATTTTCTTCCTCTCCCCTCCCTTGTTAACAAACTCACTTGGTTTTCCAATAGGGAACTCTCGAAAAAGGCCCAAAAAGCGAGCAACATATGGTGGCGCCTAAGTGGTTTGCTGGGCGATCAAAATCGCTTGTTCATGTATATTCTGCTACAAGCCATGTTCACTGTGGCAACAATGGCCCTTACAGTTCCTATATTCTTGTCATACAAATTACACGTTACTTTCCAAATACTCAAGATCTCTGCAACTACATGGAATGGGGGAAACTTTTTGCTGGAAGTGATGCCAAGGCAGGTGATGAAGAAGATAGAGATGCAACCTATTGTGAACTGTCAAGATGGGTTGACTGGGGATAGTCTAGTCGAAGAAAAGGCTGAGGCCACGGTGGTGCAATGATTGGTTTTTGTAACATTTGCTCTCTGTACAGTTTGAGTGGTTTAAGGAATAGATTGTGAAGTAGGTTGTGAGTTGTGGCCTCTATTCATGGTCTGTCCTTATTGTTGTCTGTGTCGTTTGTGTCTCTCTCTTAGCTGTATAAAGAAGATTTCATGGAACAACTTAACATTGTAAGTAGAAGTTATAAAGAAGAAAGGGGAAAGGAGTTTTGTCATAGTTTTGTACAGAGTTAGAAATTTCAAGTAACAGTCCATGTTCTCATTCCTTCAACAATATTCGATGAATATTTTCATGTGTGGCAAAGATGATTTTTGAAATCCCTTTTTGTTTGTATAGTTTTAATTTTTTCACATAGAACTTATTAGCACTGGAGGATAACACTTGGGGCTCATGCTATAATATTGTTCTATTTTATTTTTTGCTTTTATATTTGTTCGCTTAATATAAAGGCTGTTCGTGCTGACATGTATGAATTCCAAAAATATAATTTTAGTAAAATTCTTATGCATTTTTAGGAGAATGCAAGTTGGCTGTAAATGTGTTAATATTGTCTAGCTTGTTCGTCATGGTTTGAGCTATAGATCTTGTGGATTGCATGCTACATGAGCAGTCGAAGATCTAATATTCAATTTACATCGTTATCAGAAGGACAAATTGTCATTTTACTAGGCACTAAAAGAGGAATGAATGCAATTGGATGTCAACTACAGTTACAATAAAGAAAGGTCTAGCTAATGTTAAAAAGTCAGGTTTTGAAGTACCGGACAATTTGTATAATTATACTCCCTCCGTCCCAAAAAGATAATCCTATAAATATTTTCACACAGATTAAGAACATGATGGTTAACTTAGTTGAAACATTAAATTTTACATTATTTTTCCATTTATATCCTTATATATCATTAATTATTAGGCATAGGTAATTGATATGGAGTAATACTAAAATATATTAATGAGGGGCATTTATGAAAATAAAAAATTAAAGGCATACTCAATATGAAAATATGACTATCTTTTTGGGACGGATGAAAATAATAACCAAACCTATCTTTATGAGACGGAGGGAGTAAGAAAAGTATATAAACTTACAGATGCACGAATATGTAAACATATAGATATTTATTATCTTAAATGTAAGATTTATAAAAATAATACTAATTAATTAGGTAATGTCTTGAAGTCAAAGATGGATCATGGCATTACTCAAACGGAAATATGAATTATAAAATTTACCTAAAACACAAAAGGAAAGAGAAGAAGATCGATAAAATCGAAGTGAAAATGTTTAAAATTTAAATATAGAAGGGCTCCACAGCTAGCCGACTTCAAATCAATACGGTGACGCCAATTTCGCGAGACGTGAGAGAAAAAGGGCTCACAGTTCAGCTCAGCTCAGCTCAGTAACCATCAAAGCGCGAAACTCTCCGCATTTCGATTGCTTGTAAGATTCTAAGTCGTCTCTTTACTCTTCTGCAATTTTCATCGAAACAGATCCAAAATTTTCATCTACGTTCTGTCGAGAAAGAATTGTGAATTGCTGTAGTCCATTTTTGTCCCTTTAATTTTGAATCTCTGCATATTTTGTGAAGCTAAACCCTAAACTCACTGGTTTAAGGTTTATAAATGATTGTTCGATTTTGAAGATCGCTCACTCTGAAGTTTATGTATTTTAGATGAATTTTTTTGGGGATTTCGGAAGATAAATTTATTGCTTGTTCTGTGTGATATTTGACCTCGGGCTGTAGTTTGTTTGGGGAAGTTCTTCGTGGTGATTTGTGGCTGCGAAGAAATAATGTTGTCAAAAACAGTTAGTAGGAAGAAAAACGGTGAAAATTCTGGAAATGGGACATTTCTGAAAGACATCGGAACCATAAATAAAGGCCTATATGGAGATAAAACACGTCCAAGGGTTACCAGTTCTACAGTCAGTAGTCGATCCAAGGCTATTGAAAAATCCCATTTACCTGAGCCCCAAACAAAGCCGAAGGCCACTGGTAATGATAAAGATTCACTTGATAAGAACAAGAAGTCAATTTGGAGTTGGAAGGGACTAAAGTCTTTGACCCACATCAGAAACCGTAGATTCAATTGTTGTTTTTCACTTCAGGTTCACACCATTGAGGGGTTACCAGAACTTTTTAATGATGTCAATCTTGTTGTGTATTGGAAGAGGCGAGATGGTGAGTTGATGACACAGCCATTTAGGGTTAACAAAGGAGTAGCCAAGTGTGAGGAAAGATTGACACATACGTGCTCTGTTTATGGGAGTCGGAGTGGGCCCCACCATTCTGCAAAGTATGAGTCGAAGCATTTCTTGTTGTATGCTTTGGCATGTGATGCTCCTCAGATGGATTTGGGTAAGCATAGGGTTGATTTGACAAGGTTGCTTCCTCTAACTTTGGAGGAATTGGAAGATGAGAAGAATTCAGCAAAATGGACAACTAGTTTTAGGTTATCGGGTAAGGCTAGTGGTGCCACTATGAATGTTAGTTTTGGATATGCAATAATTGGAAATAATGGCACTAACCCTTCTACAACAAAGCTTGTTGGTGAATTGGATCGTAAAAATGAGCCAAATATTAATTGTGTGGGAAGTGTTACAGCTAGCTCATCTACCTCCAATCTGTCTGCTGAAGTTATAAAGGAACTTCACGAGGTTATGTCAACATCAAGCTCCAAAATGTCAGATTCAGTGAAGATACACTATCCGAAGTTTGATGAGGATAAATCTTCATGTTCATCTAACGCTGTGGAGGAAAGGTTTCAAACTGAATCAGAAACTACGATCGAGGGTTCTGTTGTAGAGAAAGAGATAGAAGTGGAGCATGGGATCGTGGATTCCGCAGAACAGCATGTGAAACCAGATGAGGTTGTCTCCCATCTTCCCCCGGCTGAGGAAATTGGTTTTCAAAAAGATGAGCCTTTCATTAGTGACTCCAGTTCTAAAGAGAATGACGTTAGTGCCAGAGAATCACTAATGAAAGAATTGGAGACACTGTTGACTTCTGCCACTGATCTGGTGAATGAAGGACTTGAGTCTCAAGAAGACAAAGGTGAAAGGTCCTTGGTTATGAAATCAAATAACGGAGATCAAGAGAATGGAAAATCACTTATCTTGGATGATGTTAATGAATCTGTCGCTAGCGAATTCTTGGACAGTCTAGGGATAGAGCATAGCCCATTTGGCTTGAGTTCTGAAAGTGAACCCGAGTCCCCAAGAGAGCGCTTGCTAAGGCAATTTGAAAAGGAGGCTCTTGCCAGTGGTAGTTCTTTATTCAACTTTGATATGGACGATGACTCCTCAGAGTTCGTTAATGACTGTCAAAGTGAATCTGCTTGGGAACAGGATTATGAGGAGATGACTAATACAGAAGCTGATGACATGAGTACTAAAACAAGGGCTAAAGTATTGGAGGGCTTGGAGACAGAAGCTTTGATGAGTGAATGGGGAATAAATGGAGATGCCTTTCATCATTCTCCACCTAAGAGTCCAATTGACATGTCTTTCGAAGATCCTCAGCATCTCCCTCCCCTTGCAGAAGGTTTGGGTCCATTTATTCAGACGAAAAGTGGAGGATTTTTGCGCTCAATGGACCCTACACTTTTCAAAAATGCAAAAAATGGAGGAAACTTAGTAATGCAGGTCTCTAGCCCAGTGGTGGTTCCTGCTGAAATGGGTTCCAGTATTACAGACATACTTCAGGGTCTGGCATCTGTTGGAATTGAAAAGCTCTCAATGCAGGCCAATAAATTGATGCCTTTGGAAGATATAACTGGAACGACAATGCAACAAATAGCTTGGGAAGCTTCGTGCAGTCTGGAGGGACACGAGAGGTTTGGTTTTATTTACATAGTTACATACATATATAGATTGGGAGTATTTATATACGTTTGTGTGATTCTTTTTGTCCTGTTTCAGGCAAGGTTTGTTGCAGCATGAATTAGAACAGTCACAAAATATCTCTGTCTTGGAAACGAGAGTTGAAGGAAAATCCACTTCGTCGAAAGGAAATAAGTCTGGTTCGAGCTCACTTGGCAATGACGGTGAATGCGTATCCTTGGAAGAACTTGCTCCTTTTGCAATGGATAAAATAGAAGCCCTTTCAATCGAGGGCTTGAGAATTCAATCTGGCATGTCAGACGAGGATGCATCTTCAAACATTAGCCCACAATGCATAGGTGGATTTTCAGCCCTTACTGGGAAGACAGTTAATGTTGATAGCTCTCTAGGGCTTGATGGCACTGGTGGGTTACAACTACTGGACATTAAAGACAATGGAGAAGATATTGATGGTTTAATGGGCCTTTCTCTAACACTCGATGATTGGATGAGGTTCGACTCAGGCGAAATTGACGATGAAGACCTCATAAATGAGCAAACGTCCAAAATACTAGCAGCCCATCACGCTACTTCATTGGTTTCATTTCGTGGAAGATCAATGGGGGAGAAGAGACGAGGCAAAGGTAGGAAAAGTGGTTTGTTGGGTAATAACTTCACCGTTGCATTAATGGTGCAATTACGTGATCCTTTGAGGAACTATGAGTCAGTTGGTGCTCCAATGCTTGCTCTCATTCAAGTCGAGCGTGTTTTTGCCTCGTCTAAAGCTAAAATCTACAGCACAGTTTCACCATTTACAAACTATCACCAAGAAGAAGAAGAAGAGAGAGAGACTACAAAAATGCCGAACATGACTAAAGCAGAAGAAGATAAAGTCCAAGAAGAAGAAGAAACTGTTCCTCAGTATAAAATAACTGAGGTGCATGTTGCAGGTTTGACGACTGAGACAGGTAAAACGAAGTTATGGGGTAACAGTAATCAACAGAAGTCGGGTTCTCGGTGGTTGCTTGCTAATGGAATGGGGAAGAAGAAGCATCCAGTGATGAAGTCGAACGCGATTGCTAACTCTTCCACGCCAGTTCCCTTACCGGCAGCAACTACAGTGCAGCCTCGTGATAGCTTATGGAGCATCTCGTCTCGAGCAAGTGGAAAAGAGATTAGAAGGATTCAAAATCCTCATATTCGGAATCCTAATGTTATTTTCCCTAAGGAGAAGAAGAGATTGTGGTAGAATTGAGGCAATATTTTCTCTTGAGGAATGTTTGAGATAGTAGTTTGTAGCCAAAGTTTATGTATTAGAAATAATGTTATGACTTGTGTAAATGACCACTGTTTTGCCTCCATCTTTAATTATATTATTAAATATTTTCATTATCACCCCGGACTTTAAATGTCAATATTGTATGCCAAGTCAATTAATGGCACTTGACGCTAGTTAGGCTGAAGTTTAATCATGTGCTATGTAACACTACTAATTTTGATTTGCATTATATTTTATTGTATTAAGAATCTCTACATTTATTTATTGTTGTTCAAGAGATTCGACTTAATGATAAAGGCATCTCCTTATCAGCATTTGATCTGAGTTTGAAACACTAACTTACCTCTACAATCCCTAGTTTGTGTGTATATATGTGTGTGTATATATATTCATTGTTACATTGACCTCTCTATCTCTTTATTACATTTTTATTTTGTTATCCTTTCACTAATTAACAATCTTCATGCATTTTCTAAAAAGATCCACTATCTTTCTTTCTTTGTTTTCCTTTTTTGTTTATTTTTTATTTTTTATTTTAAATAGAAGTCATGTTAGATACAAGTAAATTTTTAATTGAAAACTATGGCACACTTAAAAACTCAACTTCTCTAAGACTTAAACATATGTAAGATGGTGTTATAAACTATAAACTCGTTAATAAGCACTTCTGAATGAACTTCTTCATGCCAGACACGTTATATGTTATAATTTACATAATTTTGCTAAGTTGATTGAAACCGAATCTGCAAAGAAATTTACCATATGTTACTGATTTGAAACCTGATTCAACTCAGATTAGTTTCAAGGATGAAAATTAGTCTTTTATAATTACAATAAATCATCGAATCGAAACGACAGATGAACGCCCAGCAGACCAATAATACGGTTCCAGCTGTACCAACGAGTCAATAACACAGTTAGCCATTTTAAGTGAACGATACAAAAATAGACTCACCAGCCGATGAGCGGAGTACCTTAATCACGGTGAATTACAAGAGCGTGCTCGCTTCTTGCTGGTACAAGTCGGGCATTTGTACTGCTCGATGTTATTAGCAAGTGCAGGAGTTATTTTAACACACTTGCCATGGAACCATCTCTCACATACATCGCATAAGATCCAAAACTCGTCCATAATGTAGATTTTCCCACACGCTCCACAAAACGTTTCTTTTTCTTCTTCATCAAAGCCTAAGCCTCCCTTGTCCAAGTCCTCGTACTTGACTTGGACCCTTGAGTTTTTGCCCTAAAATTAGATAAAATCATGTCTTTTTTAATAATCTGAGGTAAAGCACGAGGTAAAGAAAATGTATCCTAGAACAAAGACTCTCTGCATCTACTAAATGATAAGTGAACCGCTTGATAAAGTCATGAACGCCACATAACTCTAGTATTTACCACCAATTTTTCACCAATATTATTCTTTCTTCCTTGAGCATTAAGCACGTGTTAGTGTATGTGTAAAAATGAATTTTTATAGATTTTGATGTGATATAGGAGAGAGAATGAGTGGCGTTAAATGGTGGAGATTTGTTTAATATAGGTAGGTCCCACAAGATATGTAGATGTGAAATAGGAGAGACAATGAGTAGAGTTGAAAAAAATGTGTAAAAATTTGAAAAATTTATAAGGCTGACGAGGCACTAAAACTCATTGAGCGGAAAATAAACGCAAAAACAAGAGCAAAGTAGTCGATAGTGGCTGCTAATGCAAACAGAAACTTAGCGCAAGATTTCGACATTGCTTGATGCATCTTGCCGTCCATAAAGATGCAGTACAAGGAAGGGAGACACAAACATCACAGAGCAACAAACAATATAAGGACCAGAAAACACTTGTACAAAAACTTGAAAGAAAAGCACAAGGAAAGTGAGTGTGCAATTCTTTTCTTTCTTACAACAATGAACCATATTTAGCATAATGGTGTAAATAATTTGAGAATGTGGAAGCGTATTTGTGAATAGTAGCAATTACCAACCCTATGAAATAACATAGGAAGATGGTTTGTTTTACCTTATTTGACTTTGACTTGGATCTATCCTTCGCTTGGTCCTCTGCGACTCCAGTCACAACATCAAATATCGTTGGGAGTTCATTTATCTTATTGAACAAATCATTCCTGCATCCAGATACCAGCAAAAATTAATGAAATGAAAGCCCTAAACTTCATAATAATATTTTAAAAGAACAACGATCTTTAAGGAAAACATGTCGCCAAAAAGTAGCTTGAAAAGTATAAAAGGGCTACTGGTCCCGTAGAATATGTGGTTGAAAATGAGTTTAGAGAAGGATGACTGTAAAAAACGTGCCAAGAAAACTCAGAGCTACATCTAATTTCGATCTGTAGCCAAATAACGACTCTGACATATCATATGTATTGTGGGGAAGGAAATCTTTCAAAAGATCCATAGCACTTCACATACAAATTTCATAAGAATCACGACAACCTCGCCTAGCAAACCTATATGTGTTGGAAGGTGAAGAAAGATGAGAGAACAAAACCAAAATGAGTTCACGTAACTCTTTATTTCATTGTCCACCAACAAAAAGAACCGACTTTCCTTAGTTAATTTGGAGATACAAGATAACAAAAGAAACAATAAACCCAGCAATGAAAAGCATCAAGTTCATAAAACCCAATCAACCATACCTTTCGGCTTTATTGAAACCAAATCTGCCGCCAAAATAGAACGCTACAGCAGATACCCAGACGTCACTACGTAGAGCAACAAGAGCTAACCATTGCTTTGCTTCCATCTGATCTCTGGCAAAATTTATGCCTAAAGTAGGCTCAGGAAGTTCAGTTGGCACCTCCTCAGCAGGCAATTTCACTTCCCACTGCTCATTTGGAAGTCCATAAAGACACAGATTTTCCCTTTCTGCATAATTTCCACCGTGTTTAAGTATCATTTAAGTTACCGATTCAAATCCCTTTTACAGAGCAGCTCAGAGTCGAATCAGTGACATAAATATATGAGAGCATTCAGATGAAAACAAATATATGCAGTGAAGTGAAACACCTAATTAACTGCTTTAGGATTCGGCAAGCTGATAATTGTTTATGAAGTTCAATTAATTAAGCTCAAAATGCCATTTCAAGTTTTCCTACATCCACAATTTTAATCGTTAATTTCAACTGGACATTCAAAATTACTATTCATTATTATTCCAACTAAAAAGTAAACTTCTACCAAGAAAAATGTAACTGAAACCATAATGTCTGCCCTTTACGGTGGGAATGCTGATATCAATTGACACAAAAAATGCAGAAGAAAACAGTTGCTTAAAACAACTAATAGCAGTTAAATAGATGAAAGCATTCAGAACTGTATGCCCGGGAAAAGAAAAATTCAAATATAGCCACGAATAAATAAAATAAATAAATAATTAATTAATTAATTCGCACAATTACACCAAGCTGGGACGCAACTCACCAGGATCGCACTGTTGGTAAAATTCTTTAGCGTCTGAAAGAGTTAACGCAAAATACCCAAAAATTAGCAAATATTATGCATCAAAAATCTCTATAATCGAAGTAAAATAATTTATAACATGCACATTCATATCGATAGTCGCGAAGGCTACTGAAATTGAACAATAATTAAGTACCGGAGGTGAGAGCTTTGATTAAGCCGGCACGGCGGCCCTTGAAATCTCTGAAAACGTCTTCAACCGAGAGAGCATCCATGCCTATATCTGCAACAAATTTGTGGAAATATGGATGAATGATGATTGTGAATTTTTATTCAAAAATTCTTTTTGGTTTTAGTTAGAAACAACTATAATTTGAAGTGTAATCTTACGTGGAAGATCATTCTCCAATTTAACTTTTTGCAGTGAATTTGACCACAAAGTTCGTTTCGATCGAAAAAATATATATAATATATAGAAAATTGTAGGATTCTAGGAGACGAAATAAGTGGGATACCTTCTTTTTTTTTTTTTTGTGGCGAAAATTGTTAAAAGACAAATAACAATTTACTCTTCTTTGCGATTTAAAACAATTTTTTTTTTTTTTTTTTTTGGCAATCGGTGATTAAACTAGAATACTGTAGTCAAAACTGATTGCAAGAGAAGAAAGAAGCAATTTAAGTAAACAATAACAAAGAAGACGGAGGAATCTAATGATAGAAAATAATGTATTCTTTTTTGTGATTAGAAGAAAACCTCCTGCAGTACTAGTATATTACTTGTTCGGAGTGGAATCCAATCGTAAGGATAATTTTTCTGAAAAAATCAAAGAGATCGAAAAAAATCAGTCAATCAGATAAGGTCGCGGTTTTTTGGAAAGGGTAACGGTGAACAACTAACTAGAATTTATGGAGGTTTTATTGATTTTCTCTTTGAGAATGTGTAGAAGTCTTGTATTAAAGCTAAAAGTCTTTTATCTCGTGGTAAGTTCTCGTAGAATTCAAATTTTCACAAAATAAATATTGTATTTAACATTATATATTTCTATTTCTTGCATTATTTATATTATATTTAATTTAATAATTGCGAGTTGTTAGTTGTACGAAGCAATAATTCAAAATATATAGTAACGAAAATATATTTTAACATTAATAAAATAATATTTTATATGGAAAATGAAACAATTTAAATCTCTTCAACTAGAAAAGTAAACAAGAATCTCATATTTAAATTAACAGTATCTCTAATTAATTTAAAAATTTACAAATTTTAAAATCTAATTGTAAATTGTATTATTCTTAATTATTTTTTCAACAAAAAATTATTTTCATGAAAAGTTGAAAAAGAAAAGCAATAAAAAAATCTCTTACATTCTTTTTCTTTTTTTTTTTTGTTAAAAATCAATCTTATATTTATTTAAAAGAAGAAAATGGAGAAAACAGAAATATAGAAGAAAAGGTAACAACTCTATAATAAAAGACGATAATAACCACAAATTATTATACACAGAATATACCATTTTGTGTCTTTAAAATGTATAAGTCTAGTGCTTCACACAAATTTATTTCCACACATGTCCACACTCTAATATAGTGTGGACTAAATTTATCATGCCCCCAATGAATGACTCACATTCTATTAGAGTGTGGATTTGTGTGGAACCATAGCAAAGCCCAAAATAAATATTAAATTTACATGCAATCACCGTTATTTAATATATCTACTCCCATAGCATGTTTGGCCCGAAAAAGTGAAAAACTTCGAGGAAAGTTAGTTTTTGTTTTGTATTTTTACGTTTCGTTTTGAAAATGTTTTGGTGTTTTTATTTTCAATTCTTGTTTTGAAATTGAAAATGCGTTTAGTTGTTTTTGAAAAATTATTTTTGAGAAGAGAAAATAGAAAATGTGTTTGGTTTATAATTGTTTAAAATGTAATAAATGTAAAATTTAAAATTCAAAAACGCGTTTTCCTTGTTTTCAACATTTAACACAGAAAACGCCGAAAGCGTTAAAAACGTTTTCGTGTTTTCTATACAAATCTTGAAAACGATTTCGAAAACGTATTTTCGAAAACAATAAACAGAACGCGTTTTCAACATTTTCAAAACAGAAAAAAGTGAAAACTACGAGCGCACAAAGATTTTTGAATATTAAATATAACTCAACCGGAACTCGTTTGGTACTCATGTAGGCACCCTACATGTAGCTCGAGGCTCAAGTGTTCATATCTGATTCCTCAGATTATTTTCATAACTTGTCTACAAATTTTCCAAACTAACCTTTTTACTATCTTTTGCAAGTCAACTTCTTCTTCTTCTTCTTCTTTTTTTTTTTTGGTTATTTTCACATATGTCATCTAAGTGTTTTCAAAAATAACAGTCACTTTATTAAAGAGAAAAGAAAATATTAGCGTTCACCAAGTTTGAGTTGCTCATCTTGTATGGTAAAAATGACGTTAAATTACAATGTATTGAAAGTAGTTTTTGTGCATCTTCGATATATACACATAAGATAACACATGCATTTTGACATGGATTAAAAAATAATAATAATAAAATTAAAAATTAAAAAATTCTAGAAGAGGTTTGGGGTTGGTGTTTCAGACATAACAAATTAGTTCGATGAATATTTTTTTATGGAATTAACATGAAAATATGTAAAAAGTTGAGATTACACTCACGCAACTTAAAAACTTAAGAACAATTTTTAAATGTTTTAAAACTTTGCATTCAATAGCAATTTTTACTTGTTGAAAAGAAGAGTAATTTCTCACTTACGCTCAAGTATTTTTTCTTTTCCTTTTTATTTTTATTTTCGTTGGGTACAAGAGGAAGATAGGGGAGGGAGGAGGAGAATATACAGTGGGGGTGTGTTTGAACTTTGAACTCTGATCACACATTAGCAATTGGAACATCCTAACCATTGGCTACATTTGAATCACCTTTTATATCGAAGTTTTGAGTGTCAAGAAAAGTAAGTGTGAGGATTAAAATGCATATTTTCTAAAATAGATTCTAAAAATGCAAGCGACTCTTAAGAAATGTCCTGATCACACTAATAATTCATAGTTGTCCCAATCACGCTAATTAATAACTCATAGTTATATTTATATAATATATAAAGTAGAGGTGATTCCACTTTATATATAAAATAGTTGTTTTATGATAAAGTAATTTCCTTTTTGGTGGATTTAAGACATAATAAATTTTGGTTTTTTTCCCTTCCTACCCCAAAATACATAATTTAAAATATGATGTTGGCCTATTTGTGTTTAATTTCCACGTTCATGTATGTATGTCGACGGCTTTGAAATAACGAATAGATAATTAAGTTTAACATTTATAAATTTTTTGATTTTTTTTTAAGGAGATGATGATTAGTAATGTGCTCTACTTTCCTGGTCTAATAAATTGGTCACCAGCTATATTCTTCACTTCTTGATTTCTATGTAGAAGAGATGAAAATGATTTTTATTTACATATATGCAAATATTGAAGGTTAAAATTACTTGCACAACAATTTTCACTTCTTCACTCTAACTTATTTGATCTTTAAAGGCATATACGCTTACAAATTAAAGTACAGTTCAAATTTGCCAACGATGTATACTATTTTTTTATTTGTTATTTAAATATTTCAAAACTTTAAAATTTATATTCTCGAATACAATGAGTTAATATATATATATATATATATATATATATATATATTATTTTCATATTATTTTTTTTCAAATCAAAGGATATTAGCGAGTGCTTTAATATGAGCTAACAAGTGAGAACAAGCCGTTAACATATTTGTTCTTAAAGTTGCTTCAAAAATTGTGGATAAAAGTTTTATTTTATACTTTCACGTTTCCCCTATCATTTTTGAATTATTTTATTTAAATCCTAAAATAATATATTTATTTTTTTTTAACTCAATTCAATTTTCTCATAAATGATTATAAATTTCTACACAATTTGATGTTTTTATCAAAATAAAAGGAAATAATAAATATTCTAATTTTTCCGTAACTAAATATACAAAAATTTTAAAAAATGGTGTGAAGGAGTAAGACTAATTATTTTCTTCCCTTAAATAAAAAGATATGCAATACAAGTATCAAATCGAAGATCTCAACAAGAGCTTTAACATGGCAGTAAGTGAAAGCAAATTGTTATAACATATTTTCCATGAAATCGCTTCAAAGATTATGGGTAAATGTTTTATTTTTTCCTTTTTATTCCTTAATATCTAACTTTTTAAAAAATTTTCATTAAGGTCCTAAAATTGATATTTGAAATCCCTATATTACTAAATGCTATTGAGACTTGGGATTCTTTTTCCCTTCAAAATCTCAGTTAATATATTTATTAAACATTTTAACATATAATCGAAAATTATTATTTATGACCATAGCGATGCACAAATCAATTATAACACAAATATCGTGTTTTAAGATATTTTTCTAATATTAGTGATTTTAGAGATTATTTACGTTAGACAAACACGTTAACATGGTATACATAAGACATTCTTTAAAAAAAATTTGTCATGTGTTTTAAAATTGTAGTTCCGTGCATCGCATATGTGAGAAAACTAATGAAGTTTAAGAAGAAAATAACAGGCAAAAATTGGGGTTGGACAAAAAAAAGTTGGAAGTGAGATGATTGGACCGGGACAAAAAGATAAAATCAAAACCATTCCGTTCCTTAGGAAAAATTTAAGAACCCATATCGAAAATTAGAATCTGAAAACTGATTGGTTCATTTCGAATACGGAGAAACGGAATAATCTTAAATTAAAAATTAAGGCCACACATTTTCTCTAAAAAATTAATTATCACAGAAACATTTTCGGCAAAAATGTCGAAGCAATGCACAAAGAACAAATATATCCAACAAGTTAAAATAAACTAACTATTGTATAAGATCCAAATGGACCTCCTTACATGCGATAATAATTTATGAAACCTTGTAGGATAGAAGTTGAAGTAAATAAATGCTAAATAATTATTTAATAATTGACTACGGCCTACAAAAACTTCCATCAAAATCTATGACCACATATAAATTTAGACAGTTGGCAAAACCGATTTTACTAAACAAAAACTAACTAAAGCCGTATCGAAATCAAAATCGTTGGGTTCAGGAAATTGAAGAACAGATCCGGATCCCCAACCAAAAGTTCCGGTTCAATTTCGGTTCCTTCAATAATCAAAACAAATTGATAAACGCTCATCTCTAAGGGTGTGTTTGATTGCAAAGCTGAAAAATTTTTAGAAAGAAAATGTTTTTCGGGTAAATGAATTTCGGAAAAAGATTTTCGAGGGAAATGATAGTTGTAGGTGTTTGATTGGGTTAATTTGAAAGTTGGAAAATAATGTTATTTTCCTTATTTTTGAATTTTTTTTAATGAAATTTGATCATTTTCCTTATCTTTATGATTAAAATAAATTTTCCATTAAAAAAAAGAAAAAAAGTGTCAAACTTTTCCCGGAAAACAAAAACTACCTCCCCCTCAAGGAAAACATTTTCCTCCAAAAATAAGGAAAGTTGCGGATTTCGAGAAAAACTGGAAAATATTTTTCGGGAAAAGAAATGGCAATCAAACAACCAAGAAAGGAAAAAAAAACTGGAAAATGAATTTTTCCTGAAAAATAAATGTGAATCAAACACACCCTAAGTAAAATAACTGTGACATAGGATTCTATGTCCCATGTTCATTTTAGCTTTGATCCACTTAAAAGTTAAAACTACTAACTTTTACTACTAATCATCAACTACACATTTCACACCCACTAATCATTGTTAACTACATACCTGGTGGTTTTTGATTGGAGCATCTTCAATGCAAAATGTGGATTGAAAACTAATATGAAGGAGAGTTGTAGAAAGAAATGATGAATTTTTTAATTGAAGGGGAATGAAAGATGTATATAAAAAAGAAAGGGAAAATTGAGAAAGATGAGAGAGGAAGAAAGAAATTCAATAATAATAATATTAGTATAAGATGTGAAGTTGGATGTGAGAATGTAGAAATAACTCGAGAAATCATGAAGAAGCAGTAGGAAAAAAAATATGAAAAAAAGAGAGAGAAAAGCAATGAAAGAAAAAATGAAAATACAAAAAAATGAGACCCGCTAAAAATTTTGTGTATGTACGAGAGTAGACATTTTGGATGGGCATAAGCATTGGAGATGCTCTAAATTAAACTTTTTAAGTTGCATAATAAAGAAGATTATAAGATATGTAGATAATAATAAATAGTTACTTAAAATATATACCCCACCCCGCCCTCAGTCCCACAAAAGATGGATCCATTTTCTTTTTTCATCCGTCCTAAAAATATAGCTCACTTTCTATTTATATCTATTTAATTTCTTCAGTTTTTTATTATGCCCTTATTTAATATATATCTATATATATATAAAAAGAGCATTTTTCCCGCCTAAACACATCACAATTTTTCCCGCCTATTAAAGTTTCATAATATAATATTCTATTTATGTATAGAATAAGTTTTATATATAGAAAATGAGGCTTTTCTTATTATATTTTTTATTACCATAAATGCGTTTTTTCAATTTAAAACACACTTATTTTTATTTTTATTTTTCTTTCCTAATCTATATCCAACTTTCTTTTATTTATTTTCATTTTTAATATAAATATTAATATTAATGTATAATGATTTTATTTGATTATTTCTACTCTACTTTACCCAATCTCATAAAATTTAAATAGTCTCTCTATCATTTTTTCTATTTTTTTCATTTTCTACTTATAAATAACAAAAAAATTTGATTCTATTTTGTTCGACTTGATAAGAGCTTTATACCAAGTATACTATCAATATTTAAAATTTTATTTTTTAAAAAATCAAAATTCACTACAAATCTGTAAATTAGTGTCTAACTTTAATATAAATTAATATTAATATGGATTAATGACTACTGACGTAATGAGATTTAAAGAATTAATAATTTGTTATGACACTTAATTATTTTTATAAATAACTAGCTAAGAAAAAAATTAATTAAAATAAAAAATCCCTCCAAGATTCAATTTTTCTGCAATAAAAAATTATGATTTATTAAAGTTTTTCACAAAAATAAAAAGAAACTTATCGGCGATTAGCCTGAGTTCGAGATAAAATCTCATAACTATGATTCTCAATTTATACTAAAAAATTAAAAATTAGGTTGGACCCATTAATTAATTTTAGAAACAATCAATCATTTTTATAAATAATTACTAAGAAATAAAAATTAATTAATTAAAATTATCACTTTCTCTAAAATTTAATTTTTGTGTGATGAAAAATTACAATTCATTAAAATTTTATATAAAAATTAAAATAAATATGTAGCATGAAAATTTAAAACTTACCTTGGACCCTTTAATTAATTTTAGAAAGAATTCATTATTTTTAAAAATAATAATTATCTAATAAATCAAAATTAGTTAAATTTCGCAATTTTGATAAGATTTAATTTTGGTGCAATAAAAAATTACAATTCATTTAATTTTTAAATAAAAATTAAAACAAACGTGTAAGATCAATTTTGTTTAATTAATCATTTAATTGTAACATTAATCAATTTTTTAATTAATTGAATTTATATCTATATCTTTTAAATTCCAAATATATGTTTTCAATTGTAAGATATTTTTAAAATTAAATTCATATAATTTTTAAAATTATGGCTGCCAAGCAAACTATTTTGGAAATAATTAATGTTTTTAGAAATTGTATTATTAAAAGGGAAAATATAATTAATTTAAAAAATAAAAATTTATTAGATTGCTACAAGTATTCCCTAAAAAATGAAAAAATAATCTTTTAAATTGTAATATATGTTTTAAATTACAAGATTTCTTAAAAACTATATTCATATAATTCTTAAAAGTGAAGATATTAAAATAATTATTTAATATATAATTAATTATTTTCATAAATAATTAACTAAAAGTGAAAACTAATTAAAAATAATTATATTACAATTAATTAAAATTAATAATATTGTTACACTTTAATTGGACTTGGTTTCAATGGACAAAATTTGACATGGATTCACTCGATAAAAATTCATCAAAATTAATTATATTGGTAAAACAGAAAAATAGTATTAATTGAAAAATAAATAATAATTAAAATTAATTAGATTACCGTGGTTAACTAGATTTTTCCTAAAAAATGCAAGATATCTTTGGACATGTAATGTAACTTTTCTGTTGTAAAATACATTTAAAATTAGATTCGTACAATTCTTAATTGCGACGAAAAAAACTAATTATTTTAGAAATGATAAATTATTTTTATAAATAATTAGCTAAAAACAAGAATTAATTATATTACAATTTACTATATTTCTTTGATTTAATTGGATATATTTTCAATGGATGAAAATTGAGATAATTTTATTAGATGAAAATTAATCAAAATTAATTAAATTGGTAAAAGGGGGAAACACAATTAGTTCAAAAAATGAAAAATAATTAAAATTAATTAGATTGTTACGGGGAAGGAAAATATGCTTCCGAAATTAATTTATCTTTTTATGTATTTTAAAATAAAGTTAAGTTAATACTTATAAGATTTTTGATTCTTAGAATGAGGGTATTACATCTTATTGTAGAGTAAGTCGACTGATCATTAATCCTAAATTAATTTCATTTACTTTTTTAGTATCATTATTTTTTCAAAATATGCTTTTTTTTATTCTTATATGTTTTTGTATTTTTTATAATATTTCTTTTGAGTTATAGTTGGTGGCAAAATATTTATATTTCTTTTTGTATAATTAAGGGTGTTTCAAATGATCTGTTCCTTTTTTTAAGTAAAAAGGTCCACAAATAGGTCTTCAAATAATTTTTTTTTATTTTTACATTACTCGAACCAACAATTATATAATAATTCTTTGGTTCCATCTATCGCTTTCGCTGAGGAATAAGTTCAAAAATTATTACTAAACAATTGGTTATTGACTTAATCAATTATTGTAATTATGCGACTCAATTAGAATATTTTAACTAGCTCTCGACTATGTTATATATTTATTTAAGTTTCTATTTTATAAATAAATATTAAGAATTCTACCTACTTTGAAGTATTTATTTTATACCGCATTTTGCCAGTTGGGATTTTATTTAATTTTTAAGTGTCATCAATTAGATTATATTCTTTATGTATTAATCATATATATATATATATATATATATATATATATATATATATATATATCAATTTACTCATCTTATCCAAATTAATTTAAATTTTATATCGAATCATTCAATTTTTAATATGGTGAACATCTTATAATTAGTGAGTTTATACCTAATATATTAATATACCTGTTTAGCATATTTAGAAGGTATTTATTAAAGTAATAAAATTCAGTAACACATATATTAAAAAGTAGAAATAAAAGCCTTCGACTAAACCATTACGATGGGTCGTGGGCGGGGATGAAAATTTTATAGGAGAATGGGGACGGGAAATGAAAGTTCTCATCCTATTGTAATTCTTATATCATTCTTGTTCGACCTAGAGTAAATAAGGACGGTCGAAACGAGGATAAGTGTTTCCCAATGAGCACGAGCGGGGTGTTACGATGCAATCATTTGTGTTCATTACATTGTTATTTTTATAATATGTCTCTATGCTGATTATATTTCATAATTCAATTTTAAAAATCATTATTTACGTATTAATTGTTAATAACGTACATCATACTGACGTATAATTAATATTTCTCAAAATTTATAATTGCATATAGTAGAATGTAAAATAATTTTAAAGAAAAAACCATGAGCTCTATGAATGTTAATAGAGTCATTTTAGTATAGTTATTTTGATAATTATAACAGTTAATGTCATTGTATTTTGAGTTTACATTACTAGATTAATTTTGCAATGAGCAAAATGTAATATATTATCACAATCTCTGCCACGAATTGTTATCCAGTGCAAAGAACGAATATAAATATTAATTAAATTAAATTAAGTTGTGTGGATTTTCATGAGTTGTTTATCGCATATTTGCAGAATGGATTAGTACAAAATATAGGAGAAACTCTATCGAAGTTTTTATAGAATTGTTTCGAGTTAAATTAATTAAGTTTATTGGTATAACTCATTCTTTATTTTAATTATTTTTTTAGATTTTATGTTAATATTATTAACATCTATCATTATCGTTATTAATTGATAAATTTATCTCCCGCAATGTACGGGTGAAATAGTTAAATAATATTAATAAAAATATATTATCATTATTTAACATAAAGATATATTTAAAAAAATATAACTAATCTTATTTTTTCAATAATATTAATTATATTTTTGTATGAAAATGAAATTGCACAAAGGGTATGAGTAAGGCTCCGGTACCCACTTTGGAGTCGAGTGAGATCCCCCGCCATCAGGGGGCAGTTATGTATTATTCATCTAACTTAACGTAGATTTCAAAAAAAATTAAAAAAAAATTTAAAAAAAAAATTTTTACGTACCGACATAGCGCAACGTCGGCGTGGGATTTGGCTTCTGTTCCCCACCATGGGGAACAGAGCCAATCCGCAAAGGGTATATGATTTGATTTGATAATAACAGCGTTTGACTTTACTTTCAACAAGTAGAAAAAAATATTTTGCGTAGGTAGGGAAAAACCTCAATCATCTCCTTAATCAGCTGGGTAGTTGGGGAACAAAACAACATCACAAAACTTGAACGCCTCTTTCAAGTCTTTCACATCCGTATCTATTTTCACGCTTATCAAATTCTTCAGCTAAAAGCTACCGACGTTGCGCACAGAAAAACTTGTCAGGGGTATTATTGTAAACATCCACTCTTGTAACGTCAAATTTTCTACAGCCTGTGCCGTCAGAGTTTCTGCAGTGGGCTGTATCTTTCTCCATTAAAGAGCATTTATTCATGTGTATCATAATGACCTCCTCCCTTCTGAAGGCAGACGTTGGCTAGAGTGACGACGAGGTATTATAATCACTGATAGCCAATAACTTTTATTATATTTTATTATATTTTTATCTGTTTTTATTTATTTTTTTATCAAATTAATCATTTTCATATATCTCATGAGATCTACATATGTAGTCGGTAATGATCTCCTCCCCACAGTGGGGAGGAGATCATCTTGATAAATATATACTGATTGGTGGGAGGTCGTGTGTGTGTAGGTCCCACCAGCTCACCAATCACGAGCGGCCATGTGTATTTGTGGGTATGATATCCTCCCCATTGGGGAGGAGATCGTCTACCGTCTTCTGTAATCTCATTGCTCAACTCTACTTATTCTTTTTTTTCTTTTACATTTAAAATCCGTAAAAAAAAAACCACAAAAAATAAAATCATATCACCTAGATAATGCCATCATTTACAATAAATATACATAGCATTATTATGTTATGGATTGGCTCTGTTCCCCACTGTGGGGAACAGAAGCCAAATCCCACGCCGACGTGGCGCCAGGTGGCACGTCATTGCAATTTTTTAAAATTTTTAAAAATTTTGGAATTTACGTTAAGTTAGATGAATAATATATAACTACTATGGCGAGTCTTGACCTCCAAACTTTTTCCCATTTAATACCCACAGTGGTATTGAACTTACTCAGTTTATATGAGAGTATCACATTAATTAGAGTATGTATATAACTAATTTTTTACGTAGATACTTAAAATTGATATTTTTAAATAACATGGTCGACATGATTTATTATTATTGGTTGTTAAACATGTGTGGTAAGTTATAAAATATGTGAACAATTCCTTACCACTTAATAAAATTGTAACTCATACATTGACACATCAATTAAACAATATAAACGAAAGAATATTTCCTTATAATTATTGTTAAATAAATTATTATTATGGACTTCTTTGACCTTTTTTCCCCTGGATTAATGACGTCGTCCAATTCAATTATCCAATTCAATTTTCCAAACATTGACATGTGAACTTATTTGGATATCTGACGTTAATTACTTTTAAATTAAGAAAGGACGAAAGAACATTTATTTAAGTACTTCCACTCCAGTGGTGTCTTATTGCTTGTTTCGTACAATAGTCGCTTAAAAGTAAAGAACAAAAAATTACATTAAAAAAAAGAAAAGAAAAAAGGGGGCTTTTTGGGGAAAATTTTGATAGTTAAAAGTTTTGTAATTTTAATATTTGTTATTACATTTTGGTAGAGATTATAAGAAAAATAATTTTTAAATGTACAATAGAAAAGTGAAGGTAATTTTATTAAAAATTTATAAAATTAATATAAGGAATGATGGAAAATAACGATAGAAAAAAAATTTATATATACTTATTTAAAAATTGGATCAAATGAATGAATGCAACCATTTAAAAATGGAAAAAAAATTCTAATACCCTTGAAGTACTCAATTCGATATTCCAAACTAATTAGAGCTACCCTTTGTATATAGAGGGCAAAATTTAATAAATAATATAATTCACTATGTGCAAGTAGGTAATTCTTATTAGCATGAAATATCAAATATTCGATACTACATAACTACTACTCCCTCCGTCCTATTAAGATAGACTTGTTTTCCATTTTCATTTGTCCCAAATTATAGTATTTTTTTATTGAGAGTGTGATTTATTTTCTAGTTGACTAAAGCATCCTTATTTAATATTGGTTGGAATACTAAAAATTAATTAGATATTCAATCTCTCAAGGATATTAGTTATGTTCATATTACTTTTTTGTTATTTTATACTCCCATCCATCCTACTAAGATAGGTTTATTTTCCATTTTCGTTTGTCCCAAATTATTTTTCACTTTCTTTATTGAGAGTGTGATTTATTTTCTAATTGACTAAAATACCCTTATTTAATATTGTTTAGAATACTAAAAATCAATTAGATATTCTATTTCTCGAGGATATTAATTATGTTCAACTTTTTTGTTATTTTATACAAGGATAAAATAGGAAGAATATATAAATATTTTATAATTCCAATAATATTTAATATATTTTATTAATATGTGTGAAAAAGATAGGTGTCTATTTTAGTGGGATGGAGAGAGTACAAGCATAAAATAATAAGAATATATAAATATTTTGTAATTTCATTAACATTTAATATATTTTCTTAATATTATATGTGTGAAAAATAATGAGTATTTATCTTAGTGTGACAGGCAGAATAGAATTTTTTCCCTAAAAATGTGAAATGGCCTTAACATACTTGTTAACGAGAGTGCTTTGTTATATGTGCTAGAAAACAGAAACAACAACAATACCTGATAGAAGACAGAGAAAGGGAGGAGAGAGACTGAGAGAGAAGTTTTGATAATAAATTATTATTATTATTATAGCAGTAATGGTGCTGGTGGGTGGCAGTGTTTGCCTTTATTGAGATTTTTCATCCTAATTAAAGTCAATTTTTAAATAATAATGTGCAGATACAGCCAAGAAATGTAGAGAGAGAGAATCTTTGAAAGAGAGCGAATCTTGATTAGTAGCATAGATAAGCGAAGTTTGAAGGAAGAGGGGGAACATGCCCAATTTCATCCCAACAGTTGTGTTCATTTGTTTCTTCAAGTCCAGGCAGCAGATCCCAGAGGTCCCTCTCTACCCTTTCCCTTTCACTACTCTATATATATATGTTGCCTATATGTACATACATATATGCGAACACAAGATTCTTCTCTTGTGCTCCCAAATCATGTCAAAATTCTGCAAATCGTTGAAGGATTTTTTTGCATCTTTCTGTTATTTCTACTGTTATTTGAGTTGTGTGCATATACCTGTGATATGGGTTGCTGTATTGAGTACCGATTTAGCTTATCATTGATGGGTGTGTATACAGCTTGAGGTTCCCATGAGTTGAGGGTTATAGTTAAATGAGGGATATGCTGTGTTTTGTGTACATTAAGCTTCACTATGCTCGATGGAGTCAGAAAATTTACTTTACGGCTATACCTCACCTGTGGCTCCATCCCGGACTGTGAGGATGGGGTTAGTACTGTAGTAGGCAGTGAGTTCTAGCTTCTCATATCTAATATGGACAATTTCATTTGAGACAAGAGTTTCTCTATTTAGTCGACGATTCTTGAATGCATGCGTACAAATTCGTTTGGAGTCAATGGGTATCGAGTGTGGAGTAAATTGCATACTGATTTTTTGCTTTGTGGGTCCTTGAATTGTGGCAAGTTTTTATGGTCAGATTGATTTTCTGTTAAATTTATGGAATTAATCCCACTCTTGAGCGATGGAGAAGCATTTAAGTAGGTAATAAGTTCTTTTTGGCCCATATATTGATCGATTACATTTTAACCTCGCACAACTGGAAAACCTCCATGTTGAATAAGTTAAAGGAATTGAATTATGTGTTTAGGCTTTGAATATTGCTATAATTTGACTGTTCCAGTGTCCATTAGTTTCTCAGTCCTAAATGGAAGTCCTCCTCTTGTTAATGGCTTAATAAACATGTAGAATCATGAAACATGCAAGGATGATCAAGCACTATAGTTTCCATGCACTTTGAGAGGTACTCGGGGATGGAAAGGGCATGAGGCGCATCGTGGAAATGGTTGCAGCTCCTATCTGCAGAGTCTGACTTGAATTGTTGTATCCAGAAATGAAACATAAATGGGTTGTATCAAGAAAAACAAATGGTGATGGGGGCTAGGGACTCCATGGCCCCTTGGCTAGGGGTTGCTTTCAAGAATGAACAAGATTACAATCCCTCCAACTTCTTGTTATAAATGCGCCAAAGTATAGTTCTCAAGCATAATGATGACATGTTTTGTCGAGTTGGCAATTATTTTAATAGGTGTGTTTGAAATTGACGTGAAATTTTTTAGCAAAGTTTAGTTACTAAAATTTTTTTTTTTTATTTTTTTAAACAGTCGTTTAACCCGATGTTCTTTTACTCATAACCTTGGCTTGTTCTATTTGAACTTCCATTTATTGAAGGAGAATCTTGTACTTGAGTGATATATCACTTCGTATCTCAAATATGTCTGTTAATACACATGTTGTGTGCTTGTTCTATTTAAAACTTTTGTTAATAGATGCAAGCAATCTTATTGATTGTGTGTTTTCTCAAGCAGCTTTAGTAAATCAAAAAGAGTTGAGAGCTTATGTGCTACACTTTGGGATTCAGCTACTTCTGTAAGTAATGACCTACCGTATCTTCCTGAGATAAAGTGCAGACAAGCTTCTATTATGGTGCCCGTTAAAATTTTTTATTTTTATTTTTACTTTTCATCTTTGAAAAACATTGCGTGCATGGGTCTCCTCGTCTTCATCTAAGAGTCTCAGCTTCAAAGTTAAATTTCCAATCAGACACTTTTAGAAGGTCAAGCATTTAAGTTCCCTACTATAACACCATCTGTTTGCTTGTTAACTGACTCACCTCAACAGGAATTCACTCCAATGGGAAAGACAAGTTCTCAGAATGAATGTGTTTCATCAGACTCCGGTAATTTGTCCTCAAGCTTCTGTATTTGGATTCAAGTTATGGTCTTATGGAAATGAATTACTAGTTATAGTATCTGCAAATGCTGTAGTTGGTTACTTGACTCCTTTTTAGAATTCCTATTTTCAGTAGTACTTTTTTATTTTTATTTTTTTTCTTGATATTATTGTATGAGGATTACCATTGTAATAATCGTAATCTGTGTTCTTGGTAGCTTGACTCCTTTTGGGCATTCGTATTCATTGAGAATGGGTGAGTCACCACTTTGGACTGACGTGACCTATGATGTGAAATTGAGTTGGCGGGGTGGAAAAGTTACTCATTAAACTCTACTTTAAATCTCAATTACCACTCAAAGCTTACATAAATACCTATATTGTAAAATTAAAAAAATAGGGTTATGCATGGGAACTTCTACACGAATTGTTTGTAAGAATTCACCCAAATGTGCAATGGAATTGAAAAACTCAGAATGAGCTAGAACAAAGAAAATACGAATTAAATGTCGTTCAAAAAATTCTTTGCATCGTGATAAGAGTTCTTTATGAAGAGTGTTTCAAATTGTTGATTTGTAGTAGTGATTTTTCTTGGGATTCTCACATTTCAAATAAGTTTCTCAAACCTAATTTAACTATTAAGAAGATATATAAATTTACATTGGCATTTTTTGAGGCAAGTATCTAAGTCGTCTTAATCTAGGACTTGAAACTCGAGGAAGGAGATTCACAGTTGGTTTCTTTTTCCCTCATCTTCTAACTAGTTGTTGTAATTAGGGAGTCATCTAAATTTGTGCTGAATTTGACCTATTATGGTTGACTTGCATCATTACATTTCGTTTCTCTCTCTCTCTCTCTCTCTCACTCTCTAAAGATGCAAAGAATTACTCTACATGTTATCATTTAATGCAAATAGTTTTATGCCATATATTGTTAAATTGCACAAAAAATTGACGTATGGATCTACCATGATGTAGAATACTTATAAGCCATATAGAAATAAAATGGATCTTGTTTCCTGCGATGAAATTGTTTCAGAAGTTTCCCTAGCATAATGCTTAACTTGAATCAAAATAAGAAAGAGATGAATTTTCAGGCTTGGACGAAATTAGGGTTTTATGCGAGAGTCATGAAAGTGGGAAGATGTACAATATGTTTTTGGTTCCATTCTGATTTCCTTGTTTCACTGAAGTGTTGCTGCTGCCATCTCTAATAGCACCACCTTTCAGCATGGGATTTGTGCTGGCAGTGCTCGAATGAGGACACTTGACGAAGCCGTTTTGAGTTTGAAATCTTGTGAAATGTTCCAAATATTCTTCTGGATTTTTCAGCTATATTTTTATATGAGTTTCCTAGTTCTAATTTTAAGTATAAATATATAAAGATTATATTAGTGCAGCAAGTAAATTCTATAACTCTTGTCTTTCAATTTTCTTTTATGGTTTGTGGAGCTTTAATGTTGCTACTATGTGCTTGCTATTTAACATTTTGTCTTGAAAAACCCTTTAGAATTCTCCTAAGAAGTCGTTTGACAAAACCCTTTTTGGAAAGAAAAGTGATTGTTTAGGACAATCTGTGATTAAAAAGTATGGAAGTTTATAGCGAAAAGCGAAAAATAATATCTTGTTGTAGGCGCGGTTGAATTGAGTTAAGAAAAGTGATTGTTAAAAAACTTGGAAAAGTCTGTTCCTTCCCTCAAAATATTGAAAACACCTTTTATCTCATACTGCTCTCTCAATACATAATTGAATCCTTTTAAAGCAAACATGTTGCATATTGAATTCGAATGCCCATGCCATTATTACTACTATTCACACAGTCTTCTCTTTTCTCTCAAATTGGGGGAAGAAAAGTAGAAAACATGAAATTCTCTCTTCTAAGTCCATTTATTGGTTAAGTTATCATCTTTTCCTCATTAACTGAGGTCTAATGCCCCGTCCAAAGTTTGCCTTTTCTGCTTGTTTCTGTTTTTGTATTAATAAATCTACTCATATAGTGGTCAGACTGAAAAAATCAGTTGGCATCTGTCTGCTCTTTCATTGTGCCTATTGTTAAGTGTTAAGTTTTTATATTTGGCCCATCTTAACTTCCATTTTGGTTGTTGGGGGCTTAACTTGTCAAAGTTGGGTTGTGCTGTGTTTTGACCTCCATTGATGCAAGATGGCTCATTATGCGAATGATGCTGCATTATGTAATGAAGCTGTTTCTCCTTTCTATTGATTCAGTGCACAGTGAAAGCTATGGGAATCATGCACGAGACGCAAAACCTGCTTTCTATATTGGCAATCCAGATTTTTCCATCAATGCGCACTCTGAATTGAGCCAATCTATGGTAACTTCACACACCAAACTACAATTCATTTATTCTAATTTCTAATGTAAAGTAATTTTGATCAAGTAAGAGATGAGTGTTTAGCGTGTGTTTTCGAAATGTGTAATGATATTGATTAGTGATTTGAGATGTGTAGTTAACATTGAAGTTTCACTGTGTAGTGAATAGTAGAACTGTAGAAGGTAATTTTTAGGTAGAAAAAAGTTAAAACAAATGCATGCTAATGAATTATTCTGGGCCTGATTTTTGTTCCTTTCACCCTATTGCAGCTGCAGAATCTGTATGCTCATCCTGATACCTACATCAGCGGGTTATTTACTGCCTATGGTCCTCATACTCTGGTAAATGTCACTCACACAGTTCAAATGTTTCATTGTTATGCATGATTTTATTTATACGTCTATTATGTGTACATCTATTATTTATTTGCACATTAACAAAAGATAGATCTCGTTCTCGTTTCAACAATGCTCTTTTCAAACGTCATTGATGCTGTATTTCTTCATCAGGTTCATCCTCATATGATTGGAGCATCCTCCGCTCGAGTCCCGCTACCTGTCGATATGTCCGACGATGGTCCCATATATGTCAATGCCAAACAGTATCATGGCATACTCAGGAGGAGACAGACACGTGCAAGGCTTGAGGCTCAAAACAAGCTTGTCAAAACTAGGAAAGTGAGTAGCGTATTTATTTATAAAACACATTTATATGAATTAATTATTCTAACGCTGCTCTAGATACATATGCTATTGAGGTATCTTTAGGTAAACTTCTGTTCGCCTAAAAACTAACTTTTTCCGATGAATAATGGTGAAGAACACGAGATGTGTGGATAGATGAATAGTGGTGGACATTATAAGATGTATGGATAATAGTGAGTGATGATGATCTGGGATGTATGATTCATATTGATGTTTGACTTTGACTAGCAATAAAAGCTAATTTTTAAGAAAAGGTCAACATGAATAGAGGCTTATTCTTTGCATTTGACTATGTAGCCATACCTACACGAGTCTCGTCATCGTCATGCACTAAACAGAGTTAGAGGGTCCGGTGGTCGCTTTCTCAGCAAAAAGCAGCACCAGCAATCCGACTCTCCACACCCCTCTAGCTCCCGCCAGCCTCACCACAACTCACTTCATTTAGCTCAGACGGGAGATACACCAAATGTTGACTCAGAGGAGATTAAAGCTCACAGGCACCACATTCCAACTACAACTGGCATAGAAGGTACGAGGATTGCCGGAAATGACATCATCTTCCAGCTGGCTGATGGAAGGTTCTCAGGTATCCAATCCCACATGAATGTTTCTGCTCAAGGTGGTGGCACCCTTGTGTACAGTGGAAACAGGCATTATGCCTCCATCGTCCGGTGAGCGGTTGGACCATGCTCGACTGCCACCGACCAGGCAATTCATCCTTGGCTCTATTAGTACTATGTAAATGTAAGAGTAAGCAAGATTTAGCGCTCGCAGTTTGTTTTCTGGGATTTTTGTGTTGTCTGAATTGTTGTTTGGATTGCTAAGGTTGTTCGTGTAAATCTTTCCCACGCTGCCCCTGGACCTGATTTCTACAACTAGAAAAGTGCTACCTACTGACTTGAGCGAAGTTGTAATAATTTTGATGTATCAGGGGTGTTGAAGTGACTTTGAATTGGGATGGTTATTTGTTCTCTTAATTAGCATTTTATCATGTAAAACTCGGGAACTTGTTTGACTAAATGCGTGTTTGGTATGGCTTTTTAAAAAAGAAAAAGTTGCCGTCAGCGTGTTTGGGTATAAAATTGCTTCATTATTCTTAGGAGATCGAAGTATTTCCACGAAGACGGATCCTTAATCTTGCTATTCACGAGGTGGTATCTTCTACTTCAGCAGAGTAGAATAAGATCTATGCTATGTTGATGTGACAGTATTAGGTGTTGATATAACGCTGTAATATCATAATTTATTAGTTAAAATAATGGTGTATAGCAGTGCAAATGATGTGATAATATCATGTTATCACATAATACGGTTTATCTTTTCCATAGGGAAAGAAAATCTCCTCTCTTGTTCACAATGTTAATTCTGGTTTATTGGGAACCCCAAGCACCTTATTGTAAATTTAAGTTTGAATGTAGTAAATGCAAACTAATACTCTCTCCGTCTCACTACAAGATAAGATAGCGAGTATTATTTTGTCAAATTAAATTATACCAATTCCTTTATTGAACGATGTATAATTTATTTTCCATGTACTTAAAATACTCGTATTTAAGATAAGCTGGAATACTAAACATCAAGATATATTTCATCTCCCAAGATACTTTTAAATACGTTACTACTTTTTGACCATTCAATATAGGTAAAATTGGAAGAATATATGAATATCTTATCATTCCAAGAAGCATTTAAAGATATTTTCTTAATGTGAAAAATCTACGTTCATCTTGACTGACGGAGAAGATTTTGCTATCAAATATGATGTTCTGTTGCCTACCGGTGCAACGTGGCGGCACGCCGATGTGGTGCCATTTTGTGCGTAAGCCCCATTTTTAAAAATTTTTATGCGTTAAGCTAGATAAATAATACATTCATCACGATGGAGGCCACGACAATGATTTTTTCCCTTCTTGTGGCATAACCTACCCACAATGAGGTGATCATTACTCCAAATATACAATTTGTAAAATGGGTCAACAGTACACGTGTGACACAATGTTATTTTTTCATGCCTAACGTCATTTTCAAAATTTAGCAACTCTAAAATTGCATTATCATATAATACGATTTATGTTACCCATAGGGAAAGAATATCTCCTCTTGTTCACAATGTTAATTCTGGTTTATTGGGAACCCCAAGGACGTCATTGTAAATTTAAGTTTGAATGTAGTAAATGCAAACTAACAAGCTTTTGCTATCAAATATACACGGAAATATTCCGTTGCCTATTGTGGGCAACGTAAGGAAAAATCCACGTCATTCCAATTTTTAATTTTTAAATTTTTTTATATCTATATTAAATTAGATGAATAATATATAATCGCCTTTTTGATGGTGGGCGTTCACCCGACCCCCTATGATCCCCGTTTTATTGTGGCGACATAACCCACCCACAGTAGGTAGGTGATCATTACTCCAAATATACAATTTGTAAAATTGGGTCGATAGAACACGTGTGACACAATGTTATTTTTTCATGCCTCACATCATTTTCAAAATTTAGCAACCCTAAAATTGCATTTTATTTGTTTGTCAAAATATTTTATCATCTTGTATGTTCAAATAGCATTAATTTTAAAGAGAAAATGCCAAACCAAATCAATCTTGATCTACATATATTATTTTATATATGTACGTGTAAAGTCCTAACTAACTTTAATTACATAGCTAACATCACATTTTCAAGTATCATCATTTTTTACCCCAACATCCAAGCCGTGTCATTTGGCTTTTTCACTTCCAGTCTTTTAATCAACTCACTTCTCATATATAACTAGTAATTAAGTACACTATTTGTTCTCATTATTGATGTTTCTTTAAAACCATGTCAAGAATATTTCTCCTCTCTTTCTAACTCCATAAACCAATACCACTAGCAAGATGACCAGCAGGGAGAGGCAGATGATGCATAATCATCCCCGGCGTAAAAAGCCATCGTTCTCGTCGTCACTCCTCGACTCCATTTACCAGTCGATCGACGAGTCGAAAGAACAGCAAGAAATTGAAGATATTGATTTTCCTAGGAAAAACAATGTTGTAAAAGTCGAAAATGAAGTTCATAGTTTTCGACGAGCAACGATGATCGAAAAATGGATGGTAAATTATGGAAACGCCGCAACTCCAAGACATTTCTCGTCCAACTCGGGCTCGTCGACAGATTCGAGCATGTTTTCATCTTCCAAATCAACACCAAAGTCATCAGATGTTTCTCCTTATCAAAAACAAAAACAAGAAAAGATCTATGGCGATTTGAAGAAGATTAAAGTGCCCATTTCGCCAGGCCGAAGAATTACGAATTTCTTGAATTCCATTTTCAGCCCAAGAAAGTTGAAGAAAAATGAGGTTATGGAGGAATGGAGAAAGTCAAGGTCAATGAAAGACACAACAACAACTTGTTCATTGGCTTCAAAATCTTGCTTAAGGCAAAAACCAAATTCTTCATCAAGAGGTAATCATAAACCTAAACGGTCCGTTAGATTTTGCGCCGTTAGTGGGGTTGTAGACGAAGAATCTTCAATACACGACTCTCGTCAATGTACAGACAGTTATCTCTCGAGCACAGGTTTAAGTTCCACCCGCCCGCGTGGACGAAAAAGTATATACGATTACGATTGTCCAAGTAGTGCACCAATGCCTTATGTTGGTAGCCAATTCATCAAGAAAAACATCGAAAGTTTGAGACTTGAAGAGGTGAAGACTTTTAGTGAACAAGAATTTAGAGATCAATTTTATGAAAATGAGAGTGATTTGGATGATAAGAGTTGTGCTAGTTCTGATCTTTTTGAGCTTGATCACAATGTACGGGTTGGGATTGGGAAATATGAACAAGAATTGCCGGTCTATGGAACCACAAGTCTTGAGGCAATTGCTAGTGAGTTTGCTATGTAGTTGTAGCTAATAAATGTTGAGATATATCATTATCAATCTTCACTTGGATTGGTGAGCCTTGTTTTGTTTCAATCGAATCATTGCTACTTTCATTTTGATCAAGTTATTTTTCTTGCAATCTAGGACAGCGATAAGTTGAAATGTCACACAAATAACTCACTTAAAATGTGAGTATTTCGATCAGCTATACGAAATTTCAACATAGTCACACACATACAAGTCCAAAGATTTGAAAAAAAAACACTGTAGTTCAGATATTTAGACGATGCCACATCACATTTACATGGGTTTCTTGTACGTCAAATGGCTGAAGTATCAATTCACTAATTATGAGGATATCATTTTGAATATAACACATTATGGGCGCATTTAAATATTACACAATATGGGCGCAATTATAAATGCGCCTATAATGTGTAATATTCGAGTACGTATGCAGTGTGAAATAGAAGCGATTAATATATAATAGATAAGAGTATATCTTTATTCGGGTCGACATTGTTATTGATCCCATTTTCCTAGGAAAATAGATTGTTTTTCATTATCACAATTACATGCATCAAGAGATCAAAAGAAAAAGAAAGAGGGTGCCTCAATTGCAATGATATTAATAGGGTATTTGTTTCTTTGAATTGAAGAAAAATGATAACCATTTTGCTTTCCAAAAATAGCAAGTTGTTGGTATTAATTTTATTTATATATTTATTTCGATCTCCTAATTCATGTGTCAATTTTGAATTTTAATTGAAACTTGAAAGAGTGCAAATATCATGTTGGATGCTTTACTTTTGAGATCCCCAACGCAAAAGGAAGAACCAAAAGTCTTAGTAGAAAAGTGACTTTATAATCATGGTGTCTATTGAATAATTGAATTAATGATAAAGTTTATATTCGCAATAGTCAAAGGAGAAAACGTGCACAAAGAAACTGAGAAGTCGTGTGTGATAGCCTGCTAGCACACATGTATTTTGAAAAGAATTTCCATTATTCTTTGTACCACATTGGAGTAATAACGTGTGATAGGCTAGGATTTTTACCCTTTTTTACTATTTTTTTTATCTATTATTTCTTTTAGTCAAACCAATCACATCCATATATCACGTGGGATCTACATGTGCTACACAATTCTCCACAATTCAATTTCACTCATTCTCTCTCCCATTTTACATAAAAATTCATAAAAAAATCATAAAAATTTCAATCCTATCACCCTTATAATTAACTAAATAATGCGAAGTTTCATACATATATAATTGATTGATTTAAGGAATTGAATACGATACATTAGCATCAATAGACTCATAAAATTTTTCTATATGTAGATGGAGAAGGAGATGGTTTAGGGGGCACTCAACTAATGATCGTCTCATTTGTCTTGTTGATGGTGATCATTATAATGTGTACGGGCTCTGAGTATAGTATTTTTCGTTTTGTTTATATCAAACAAGAGATCGAGAGATGATCAATGCAATCAAATTACTCTTGATGTTAGTTTTATTTGTGCTAAGGCCCACAATATTTATTTGAAAGTGATATTTTATACACGGATCATAATCAATATATATTTTTTAATAAAATTATCAACGAGTGCTAAAATAGTTTACACCATGAAACACCTAGGGTGACAAATAAACACCAAGAGACGAGGAAAAAAAATGAAGTTAAGCGTGTGTTCGTTTCCACTTATTTTCACTTAAAAATTACCTACTACTAAAAGTCAAAGTCAAACATCAATATCAACCACACATTTCACATCATCACTCATTATTATCCACACATCTCGTGGTCCCCGCCACTACACTCCATTTTTAATAAAATTTTAGACAAAAATCAATACACACGAACACACGCTTAAACTCTTAGTGGGCATGCAAAGGTCCCCATCAGGAATCACATAAGTCAAAATATTGCAATATTTGATATGATAGCTCACATGCAGTCCAACTTTTTTCACCAACCAATAGTAGAAATGGCAACCACTTTTTGCAACCCATGTAGGCATAGAATAATATTGGCAGTAGAATTTAGGACTATCGGCCTTGCTACATTTATAAACTTGCTATACAGATATAAACAAGTGTATATTTAGTATTTGATGCAAACTTTGCCTTCTATATTTTCAAGAAACATATTGGATAAGAAATGCAACCATTAATTTAGGCCTACAAATTGTTTGTAGACAAAGTTTGATTGATATATTTTGCAAAAATTGTAGTTTAACACGTTGCAATATCTTTTAAATCAAGAGTTATAAAACTGTTACATGTAGATTAATCTAGAAAAATTATCTGTACAAATTACTTTTTCTTGAGAAATATTAAAATATTTGGGCATTGCAACATTCAGTTTGACTCATTTCAAAGCAATTTTTAAAGACTTTCGTATAATCTGGAGAATGCGACTAGCAATCGAGTGTATACCCCGACCAATATGAAAGTGGTCAAGTTGAGAGACTATTTGCTTGACCTAAAGGCACCAAATAGACGAGTAGTTCAAGAACTCTCAAGTATGACTTGATCTTCACAAGGCACAAAGTAAATTGTATAAATTGGATCCAACACACGACATGATCAGTTTCTTCCTTCCTTCAAACATTGGAGTAAGAAAATGTAACCAAGACGATGAGCGTTGAAGATTTCTAATGGTGAAGATTTCTAGTTGGTTTTAGTTTTATATGAACACACGACATGATGTGGACTTTTGAACTGGGCAAAAAATATAAAACTAGACCTAAATTTTTTATTTTTTAAAAGAATAAAAAAAATAAAAAATTTGGAACGGGCCCTCCAACACTCAAACCCTAAGCCCATGCTTATTGTGCCTATATACTTAGGTAAAGGTTGGCAGTCACGAGAGGACCAAAGGTCATAAGTTTTGGGTTAATTTGTTTGTAACAAGGGGGCATTAATCACCTATCAGGAGAGATATCTGTACACACACACACACACACACACACACGCACTCATCAGTTTCATGAAACTTCTGTTTTGGAAAACTCGCTAAGAATCAAGAATGTTTAAAGTTTTGCATTTTAGTATCATGAACATATTTGGTACATTTTATCATGAATGTAACATAGCTATATTTATGAAGCTATAGGTATACATATAATATATAAAAAGCAGTGATTTTGGTGTTTTTAAGCGCAAAAGCTCACTAACCTTGTAGTCCCGATACTCTTTCTGGCATCTCTCTCGTTTCATTTTTAATATTTAATGGGTCTGCCAATTTGCGTTTATAGCAGGTGTGTGTATCTAACAAGAAACCAATTGCTTTCATAGTGGTCACTTAACACTGCCATTAAAGGCAGCGCTGTTGAGTGCATGGCGAGGATCGGTCTAACTGTATGCGCGTTAATTATTTTTTGTTTTCCATTTTTTATTTTGGGCATTTTCTTTTTCTTTTTTCTCTCTTTCTTTATCTTTTTCTTTCTTTTAAGTGGAGAAGAATCATGTCGAAAATTTATAAAATGATATAGGATTTCTTATCTATAAAAGGAGATTAAATTTTTACTCGACAATGATTTGGGCTAAACAATCGATCGGGCTCATCACATGCAGCATTAAAAGTGGTTCTAAAATATATTTCAATATTATTTTAGTTTTATATTTATTTTTATTTTTACCCTTTCTTTCTAAAGCGGGATGATTTGGGACTTAATAATTGGGCATATATAGAATTATTAAAAAGTTTTGCAAAATTTGTAAAAATATTTCAATATAATTTTATTATTTTATTTTCATTTTCTTTTTTTCTCTCTTTCTTTATCTTTTCCTTTTTTCTTAAGTAGAAGAATCTACATGAAAATTTATGAAATGATATATGATTTCTTATCTATAAAAGGAGGTTAAATTTCTTATTCTGACAATGATTTGGGCACGAGCAATCTCCATACATGCAAAGTATTAAAGTTATTTTAAAATATATTTCAATATTATTTATTTTATATTTATTTTATTTTTACCATTTCTTTTTTAAATGGGATGATTTGAGTCTTAATAATTGGGCATATATATAGAAGTATTAAAAAGTTTTGTAAAATATTTCAATATAATTTTATTATTTTATTTTTAATTTATCTTTTTTCTTTTTCTTTATCTTTTCCTTTCTTTTTAAGTGGAGAAAGAATTTCACATCAAAATTTATGAAAAGATATAGGATTTTTATCTATAAAAAGGAGGTTAAATTTCTTATTCTGATGTAATGATTTGGCTACACAGCGATCGGGCTCATACATGCAAGTATTAAAAGTTGTTCTAAAATATATTTCAATATTATTTTATTTTTATATTTATTTTTCTTTTTTTACCCTTTCTTTCTAGCGGGATGATTTGGGTCTTAATAATCGGGCATATATAGAAGTATTAAAAGTTTTGTAATAATATTTCAATATAATTTTATTATTTTATTTTCATTTATCTTTTTATTTTCTTTTTGTCCATTTATGGGTTTTTAAAAAAAATCGTATTTCTTATTTTTTCCTCTTTTCTTTCTTTTTAAGTGGGAGAAAAAATGCCATATCAAAAGTTAATTAAAATAATGAGGGATTTCTTATCTATGAAAGGAGGTTAAGTTCCTTAATGTGGCAATGATTTGGGCCTTAATAATTGGGTCTATATATAGAATGTATTAAAAAGTTTTTGAAAAGTTTTCAATTTTATTTTATTTTATTTATTATTATTATTATTATTTTCTTGTTCATTTTCCATTTTCTTTCTAAGGGGAGAGAAGAGTCTCCACATCAAAGTTGATAAAGGAGAATAAAAAAACTATCATATTATTATTACAACATTGGAGCTGTGGTTTGTGGAAATTTTCTTAAAGCATATTTTATCTTCACATTTAAGTTATAGTATCAAAATTAAATTATTAATATATTTGTTGGAGAATTACCAACTTGCTTCTTTTAAAATATTTTTTGCTTCTCTAAAAATTAAATTATTATTTATATTGCATTTATTTAAAAAAATAATATATTATATACATTTATGAGCACATGCTCTTGGTTACTAACTCTTACTTAAATTTATTGATGATTTTTTTAAAAAATGTTTTCTTAGTTTTCTTTTCCTTTCTTACTTCCTAAGTGAATGAAGAGTTACACATTGAAAGTTTAATAAAATGAGGAGAGGTTAGGTGCCTTTATGTAACAATGATTTTGGCATTAGCAATCGGCTCTATATATAAGTACTAAAACAATTGATAATATTTTGATATTATTTTATTTTATTTTTTCCTTTTATTCGTTTCTTTAACAAATTGTATTTTTCTTAATTATTTTTAAGCGTCATATGAATCACATCAAAACTTGATAAAGAAGATGGAATATTTTGGCTGTAAAAGATTGAGTTTTATTTATTAGTAGAGTAATCATTGGCCTTGTGATTGAGCTTATATTTATGTAAATCAATAATTGGGGATTAGAAATTAGTTTGGTAATAATTTGTAATAAGATAATGCAATTAAATTACTTTTATTTCATGATTTTCATATTTTTATATTTTAATTCATATTTTTATAATTAAAGAAAAATATATCTTTAAACGATAAGAGATTCAAGATGCATACTTACGATAATAAGCTAGTACCATATAACATAGAAAGTATATAAATTGAATATAATTATATTTCTTTTGTCCAGAATATAGTGTCGCTTATATTTTCTCTTATGGCAAATAAATAAAAATATGACTGTATAAATAAATTTTTAAATAATAATAATAATAATAATAATAATAATAATAATAATACATGGTTACTTAATTATGAACTAATTAAAGGTGATATTAATCAAAATTAATAAATTTATATGAAACGATGGACATAATTATGAAATAATGGATAAAAAAAAATCAATGATAAACTCATAACTAAAAATATTTAAAAGTAAATCTACGATTCTCAAGAAATTGTCAACATTTTGGACTTTTTAAAAAAGAATAAACTTATTTCAAAACAAAAAAAAAAAAAAAAAGAATAAACTAGATATATTTAAATTTGGGTTAATTTCACTAACGGTCACTCAAGTTACACAAAAATAATAAAAAAGTCATTGAAGTTTCGAAGTTTCAAAGGACCAAAAACAAAATTTTATATCAAAAATGAAAATTGCAAGAAAGCTCATATCTTTATCGATCGATCCAATCATCACCGCCATCGCCGTCGCCTTCTCAGGCCACCAAAATTGAAAAATCTGACCGCCAAAGCACCGCTCTCACTACTTCCCTTTTGCGTCAAACTCTAGGAATTAATCAAGTATTATTGAGATCTGTTCATCGATTGTTGTATTTATTATGGTTCGTGAGTGATTCTTGGGTGCTTTTATGCTAACAATGTTAATTACTTTGTTCCCAGAATTGCATGTTGATATTGAGGATTCTTGGGTCCGTTTTTTATTTTTTAATAAGCTTCTTTGGCGCTTTTATGCTAAAAATGCTAATTACTCTGAGTGTATATGTTTTGTCACTTTAATTTACAAAATATTTTAGTCTTTTATTATAAAATTGTGTTGACTTAAATCATATTATATTTTTCTAAATTGTTCATGAACTATTTAGAAATACTAGTTTATGAGTACATGCGTTGTACGTCATATATAAACGATGAGGAATATGCACAATATTTTTTAGTAGTAATATTCTTTGAAAGTTAAAAACTAATTGAAATAATTCACCGCACAGAGAGAAAGTTGATTGATGGGGTATGATTTTTTTAAAAGAAAATATATTGTGGTTTTATTTAGAAAGATAAGACAACCAAATCTTAAGATTTGAAAGAGAGGTTATACTTCTCCTTAATATAACAAATTTCGTCTTTCCTAAATTGATGATAGTGAAGCTCGAAAGCCATAAATTGCGAATATATTACATGAAAACTAATACGGAAAAATAAAAATGATATATTTATCATTAGTGACAAGTTATTTGGTACTTTAATACTAATTGGTTAATCATATAATGTTCATGTATCGAGCGAGTCAGAAAACATCAAGTACATCGGATAGGAAAACTAATTTGGGGTCACATTCCATTTTTGTTTCTTTTAGAGTAGGATGACTACCATGATTTGTTGTGATACACAAAATGGATATGTAAATTAATGTAACGTATAAAATTACAATAAAAATATTTATTAGTTAGGTTGAGACAATTTTTAATAAAATACTAAGTTCCTAAACTATGTAAAAAAAAAAGAAGAGAGAGAGAGAGAAAGAAAGAAAAAAGGAAAAGAAAAGAAAAGGATTTAGTAGATAAAAAGTCATATTTTAATGAATTGGTTAAATAATATTAATAATAAAAAGAATAATTAGGAGGTATCAATGCAAACTAAGAAATAAACAAGGGCAAAAGATGAAATCAAAATTTTTCACTCCATTCCCCTTTTTATATATAGTGATAGTGAAGTGATGATATGAAGTCCTATGGTGGAATCCCATTTTTTTTCCCCGGCCAAAAGGCACTAGAGCTTGACGTAAAAAGGAGGTGGCGAGGGCCGTGCTATGGTGGTCGGTTTTTTGAATTTGGTGGCCACAGGAGACAGTGGTAGCTGGATTGTTGAAGACCGGAGCTTTCTTGTAATTTTATTTTTGGATATAGAATTTTACTTTTGGTCCTCTCAAGTTTTATTTAGAATAGTTTAAATTCACGTTGGCTATGAGTGAAAGTGACATCAGAGGATTGATCCCCTCCTTATGTGGGGAGATTTCCCACGCTATATGCTTCCCCCGTTTGGAGGGGAGTCTCAAGTGGAACCCAAAGTAGGCTACCCTCTAATCGGGGGAGGGGATTATGTGGCGTGGGGAATCTCCCTACATGAAGAGGGGATCATTTGTGAGTGATATAAACCAGAGTGATTGTGGATGAAATTTTGATATTTTGATAACCATTTCGTTCTTTTTGTGTAACTTGAGTTTGATGAAATTAGTTCCTATAGCTAGGCCACAAATCTGTACACATTTTAATATAAAATAGATGAGTGGGGTCGGATGGTATATAGTATATATATCCCAGTAGATATATGTAAGTGATTGATTTGAATTGAAATTGAGAATGAATAAATGCGTAAAAATTTGTAAATATTTGGCAGTTGGGACTAACAATTCTTCCCGAGTTGATTACGTCAGTATAGCGGAGCTGAGCTAATTTGCAATCGATGCGATCCTTCATCTATAAGCAAAAGCTATAGAATAAATTATAAGAAGAATTCTCCCAATAACTCGTACATGCTCAGATAGGAAATTCATCCGTTTCTTTCATATACTTTTTTGACGGAATCAATCGATTGAGCGCCATGAGTTTCCTATTCGGAAACAAGAAGACTCCAGCAGGTTTGATAATCTGTTCTCCATTTTATAAAATAAATACAGCAGCAGATAATACAATTTTTTTATTATTTCGTGAATTGCAAATATTTGACGCTGGGTTCTGACAATTTGATGTGTAGAATCCTTTTCCATGTTTCTATTAGATTGAAAACAAGGGATGTAGGAATTACGAATAGCATTAGGGCTTCGATTAATGTGCTTTAGAATTTAGATGTTTAATAGTTGGGTTTTAGAAAAGGGCCACTTGGTTGATGGGTGATTTTATTTGTAGTTATTTTAAATTTGCATTTGGACTATCAGAAATTGCAGTGGAGATGATTGAGAATCACTTGCATGGCTTGAATTTTACCGAGTCTAGCTATTAATTAAACCCACAGTTTTCCCCCCTCATATTGTGGCTTCTTGTATCTCCATTGATTTATTTGATATGTGTACTACGAATTCACTATGCTTTAGTCTTGAATTGAATAGATTATTTATTGATTATGGACACTTAATGGTGCATGAACATCAAGAGTATTTGCTGGCTGTAAATGTTTCGTGTTGTTCGATTTTTACTTATTTGTTTAAGGAGGATCGAATTTTTTATTTGGGCAAAATTTACTGTTTTTCTTTAATGATTTGTTATTATTCATTGTGATCATCATACTTTTTGACATGTAGATGATTTCAGGTACTAATTATACTGTAAATAGATTGCTAATTGCTTTGCTCTTTTTGTGGGATTACTGTTAATCTCTATTTATTTCCAAATAGAGCTTTTGCTTATCTAAACCACTTATGATTTTGTGATTTCAGAGCTTCTGCAGGAAAACAAGAGGTTGTTGGATAAATCCATTCGGGAAATTGAGAGGGAGAGACAAGGTTTACAGGCACAAGAGAAAAAACTCATAACAGAGATAAAGAAAAATGCAAAGCAAGGGCAGATGGTATGTTGGTCCTCTATCATCGCATTTTCCACAGTTTACCTATGTTTGCTGCGTGGAAGCACGGGGAATGGCTTGTCATTTAATTTAATTTTTAATTTTTTATTATTTACCCTCTTCTTCTTTTCCGTGAACAAGATCTGGCATTAAAAAAGTCACTCAGACACTTAAATTAAATGTGTACAAGCAATAATGCGCTAGAAGCCGAAACGTTGATTAGAAGTGCTTAAAAATATATGGAAAGCGCTGTTCACAGGGAAGTTATTGTTTGTTGAAATATTGTGCAGTCCAGTTTGTTGATGTTGTGATTTACTTGATGTGAATGCATTCTGGCCTTTCATATCTGGGATGAAGTTCTTTCATTTCAGGGAGCTGTTAGAGTCATGGCCAAAGATCTTATTCGAACTCGACGTCAAATTGAAAAGTTTTACAAACTAAAGTCTCAACTTCAAGGTGTATCACTCAGAATTCAGGGACAGCTCGTTGACTTGATTTTTGGGTCAAACTTCTGATGTCTGAGGATTTACTTTCTTCTGCATTCCATGCGTTGTAAATCTGATCTTGCGATTATATTAACAATAATTGTGTTTCAGACTTTGAAATCGACACAAGCCATGGGAGAGGCAATGAAAGGTGTCACAAAGGCAATGGGCCAAATGAACAGCCAACTAAACTTGCCCTCATTGCAGAGAATAATGCAAGAATTTGAAAGGCAGAATGAGAAAATGGAATTAGTGAGCGAGGTGATGGGAGATGCAATCGACGATGCATTAGAAGGGGATGAGGAAGAAGAAGAGACAGAAGAGCTTGTGAATCAAGTTCTGGATGAAATTGGGTTTGACATAAATTCCGAGGTATGTTCTGTTTTCCAACCGGCATTAAAATTTCCTTGTTACATCCTGTGATAGTGTTGAAGACAATATTAAATAATATAAATTGAAACAGATCTATTAGTTTAAGCTTTTAGATCAAGTAGTTCAACATGGTATTAGAGTAGATAAACGATATTAAATAATATAAATTGAAACCAATCTATGAGCTTAAGCTTTTGGATCAAGTGACTCAAGAGATGAATTAATGGCTTTCCAATAACGCAGCTTGCTAATGCACCCTCCTTGAGTATAGCTGTTGCAGGAACAAAGAATAAGGTTCCACAAGCTGAGGCGACGGGAAATGAGGACAGTGGGATAGACAGTGATCTACAGGCGAGGTTAGACAATTTGAGAAAAATGTAGTTGACTTTGTGATATAGGATCTTCTGGTGAGAACTGACAAAGAAACCCTGTAATTTGAATGGTGAAGAGGCCTTTAAAGAAGTAATTTTTCAAATTTCCGTTGGTTCTTGAAATGGCAGAAATGAAAAATAAAAAATAAAAAATGAAAAGAGCTGTGTTTTGTTGAGTTCTATAAAGCATTGATTCTGGGGATGATGGAAAGAATTCGCAAAGAATTCTGAAATCCTTGATCTGAACTTGAAAGATTGCAGAGTCTATGGAAGAGAGTCATGGATTTATAGTATGCATTCAGTATTTGTAAATAGGAAGTCCTGTTTTCAAGTAGATAGATATTTTTTTTAAAAAAAAGTAAAAATAAAAAATCACTGTATTCGAGCATTTCTAATGTGGCAGAAAAATCCAAAGGGAAAACCCCCAATATATATATATATATATATATATATATATATATATATATTCCAAAAGGGGAAAGGGAAAAACCATATATCAATGGTAGATTCCATAAATTATTATGGATGTTTTTAATTGATGTTTTAGTTGACGTATTAATGTGTTATCCCTCTATTGCAGTATTCACTGGCGACTCTCTTTTATGATCCATCAAAGATAGTCATTCATATTTAAAATTTTTAAGCTTTTAAATTCTGTTTTTTTCAAAATTGTACTATTTTTAGTTCGTTGTCATAATTTTAAGTTTTTTTTTGAATAAATGAAATATAAAATAGAAGAGCACCCGAGCCAAGTCAACTGGGACTTGAGTTGAGCGGAGCACCAAAACAATTACCAAGCCGAATCGAAGTTCAGTTTGGTAGTTAGACTTGGTAGCCGGCCTGGCTCGACTCATTTGTTTATTTTTTTATTTTTTAAAAAGGCTCCAATTTCCTGATTTTTTGGCCTTTTTTCTTCAAATTAAGTTAGGTCGACTCGAATTTTGTGTCGGATGTATGGTTCAGAATTGAAAAAATGTATTAAAAAATGTAAATAAATTATTAAATTATTATTTGAATGATTAAACAAAATGAGGGAGGAAAAAGATAAGAGTTAAGTTAATGTTTATAAAACAAACTCGTAACAATGACAATTGAAAAAGACTACTAATGCTCCAATGGATCGGGGCACGTGTTCTACGATAATATTTTATCTAGAAAAAGAAATTACAATATAATAATAATTTATGCAATCGACCCCGCAACGATGAGCCATGTGGGCCAGCTTTACTAAGATCCAAAAATTAGGAAGCATTTTTGGGGTCCACCAAACCAAGTCGCATCATCTCTCCAATCAATGAAAGAGAAGAAACAAAGTTCACATCTTTATGGAAGCCACTCAAAACACTCGAGGAAAGGATAAAGTCATAAAACGTAAATCAAATACCAAGAATCTCAAATGGAGATAGATAAGAGCATTCCCAATGGGTGAAACAACCAAACAATGTGAAATAATGTTGGAGGAATAGGGAAAAAGGGAATAATTGGAGGGGAAAATGTAATGGATGGACAAAATTTATTGTTGATATAAATCTTGGCATTTTCTTCTTATTTCCTTTTTTTTTTTTTGGTTAGAAATCATACAATTTATATAATTTTTTTGTTAGAAATTATACAATTAATAATTTTGCCATTTTTCCCCTTGCACTATTTTATTTTTCGACTCATCGACCAACATTTTATTTGGTAATGTGAAGTCTCAAAAACCTAAAAATCTAAACTTAATTTTTTCCACTATATTTTTCCCCTGCTCATTATTTTAGACTATAATTTTCCCTTCTAGCTTTTTCCCCCTAGCTTTTTCCCCCAAACATTAGGAATGCTCTAAGATGTAACTTGTAACATAAAATTTAACCCTCCCACCCCCGACCCCAATTCCACCCCATAGTCATATTTAAATACAGGTCCAACAATTCACTACTTAAAATATTAACTTACGCATATGTCCCTTCGGAATTTATGATTTTTTTTGGAAATAAAAATTTTAGGTATGGTTTCAAACATTATTATATCTGTAGAGACTCAATTTATATAGATTGCTTTAGACCTTGTAGAGATCAGATCCGGCTCTACCGCCTCCTTTTTTTATTGGAGGCATTAGGCTAATAGTAGTAATAATGATAAATCAAAAGCTTTAGCTTGGAAAAGTAACATTCATTATTCTTGAAGCATCACCTATTGATACTAAATTAGATCCAATAGTAGAGACATACATGATTCAATTAGAATATAGGTACAAAGATACAAGGTAAGGATAAAGATTATGAGCTATGATTCTTACAAGAAATTTCGACAAATACAACTTACACAAGCTCATCCACAACTAGTAGATAAAAATATGTGCACGATGAAGTCTCGATCATGCAAAAGAATGAACAACACTTATCCCGACCGTAACTAACCGGGCCTATTCCTCTTGTGACCAGGCTTTCCATCGGGCTTAAGAGTGCCATTGGAATCCCCTTCAGATGAAACATCAATAGATTTCGAGAAATTATTCGAAAGATCAGAGTAAAGATCAACTACCCTTTTGATATTGCTGTTGAGCTCTCTGATTAGTCCCACATTTCTCCCCAAATTTTCTGGGATTTTAGACTCATGGTTTTGATTAATCTCATTGATTAGCAGTCTGTTTTGATCTAATATGTCTTGGACTTTGACAAAATTCTTTTGAAATGCTTGCACCATTTTGCCATCCAAATGTGTGCCATTGCTGATTCCTGCACAGGGATCTCCCTCCATTTTTTGTTTCAAAATGTGAGCAATTCTGCATTGAGTAACACAAAGTCAACAAAAAAACTCGTTTTCAAGCACACATTTACAGAATTGTATTACAAAATTACTACATCCGTCCCAATATTATAGCCATTTTCTTATCTTCACACAGATTAAGAAAAATATAATTAATGGTATTGGAAAAGTATAATTCAAGATTATTTTTCTAATATGTCCATCTCATTTATTAGATGTTTTATTTCAACTACTCTATTTTGATGATAACAATATATATTAAATGAGGGCATAAAAGACAACAATATTTTAACTACATCTTTAAAAGGAATGTGACCTATATTTTGGGACGGATAAAAAAAAAATAGTGGACCATATTTTTGGGACGGAAGTAGTTTTTTTTTAAAAAACTTGTCACCGTACATTCCCAAAAGAGGAAAATGAGACTTTTTAACTTTAAAAATAAATTTAAAAATAAAATTTAAAAAAAAACTATGTGAAGCAAGTACCCACAATAACCAAACAAGACGGGCAATATCGATCTCAATCTCCTACTAGTGATTGCTTTGTACAATTTTAATCTCCTGTCAACAGGACAGCTTGAAATCACAGTCATCTTAATTATTGGTACAATAAATTTGTCCACCGTTGATGGTAGAGCAAAATGGGAGAGAATGTAAGATATATGTACAATTGAATCTTTAACATTTGGTTTATTTTAACAAGAAAAGGGGGAGACAAGAATAGGATTAGGGTTTGAAGTTGAAGTGAGGAAAAGACGAGGAAAAATCTGAACCTGAAATCATGACTTCTTCTTTATAAACCAAAACTAGATTTACTATTAAATTATTTGAGGAATGATGAGATGTGAAAAAGTAGATACCTATTTTCCATAAAAAGGAACCTTTTCACTGTGTATTTTGAAACACCCCACATAAAAATCAAAGCGTTTCCCCAAATCAAACAATAAATAATAAAATACAGGGGAGTAGATTTTCTACCCACAGTAAATGAGAATATCTTGTCGGTAAAATAGTTTTACTGAGCTGTGAGATCAGTACTGAAAAATGATTTTTGTTTTAAAAACTTTTGCAGAAGGAAAAAGGACGAATTGGGAATCTCAATGTTGGGACCGTACACAGAAAGATTTAGAGTTGCAGAGAGCATATAATAATAATAAGAAGAAATCCTTAAATGGGAAACACAAAAAAGGGTACAAAAATAAACCTATCTGCTTCTCAGTTTTCACCCATTATTACACATTTTTGTACACTAGACAATGAATCCCGGTAATTAAGATCTCAAATTAAAAACGATAAATTCAGAAAATTGTGCAAAAATTTGAACACACACACACACACACACAATATGAAGTTTAAAAGTTTAAAGGAGTCAATCGAAGATTTAAGGACAAACTTGAAAGCTTATTATAATTTATAAACACACACACACATGTGTGTGTGTCTTCCTCCCAAAGCCTATGTGTTGATGATACTGGTTTGTGTGTGTCTGTGTGTGTGTGGATTGCACATTTGTATAAGTAGACATACCTTGAGAATTTTGGAACATCACAGAGAGATTGAAACAAGAGGAAAGACTGTAGGATCGGCGGTTGAGCTGAATGTGTGTTTTTGTGTGTGTGTGTGTGAGAGAGAGAGAGAGAGAGAGAGAGAGAGAGAGAGAGAGAGAGTCTGCAAGCAGATTTGAAAGTCACGCTCCAAGCATCGAACCCGACATAGCCAAATACTCGACAATTTTACGACAAAAAGAAAAAATTATTCTTTTAGCAATAATTTGAGAGCATAATAAAAACAAATAAATTTTTGGTGAGTCATCAATAAACAAAATAAGAATTAACGACTAGATAAGTATAACAACATGATAACGGTACAAATTAAAATAAAAATTGTATTTTATATCAACTCTTTTCTAGCCACGTCAATTATCATTATTATACCTATAAAATAGTGGTGCATCGGAAGTAAGACATTGATGTTCAATTGAAATACAACAATAAGTTTCGTATTAAAAGAAAAATATAAGAAAGTGGATTTTGTACATGTTGAGCACCTAATTAGCATTTCTCCAATAGGTTGGGGACCTCTGATGTAGTTTCCCCTCGCTAAGTTCTACTAGCAATAATTTAATGTGCATAGTTTCTCCGCATGCACTAATACAACTATTATCGAAGTTGATCTGCTATATTCTAGAGTACACAATATGGTATAATACCCTAATTAATGTGTCACATCATTCCAGAGTGCGTCATAATATTGAAATAATTTGTAATTTTTCCTAATTTTTGTTTCAACTTAATTAAAAAGGTAATGAAATTATATATATACACACATATATATGTCTTACAATTAATTAATAATTTGAAGTCCTTACTTTTCAAAACACTTCTAAAGAAAAAGGTGTTTTTATAATGCATTAACTTATTTGAATATGCTTGTATATATATATATATATATATATATATATATATATATATATATATATAATAACTAGAGATATACATGATGTTGACATGCACCTGTGGAGCATCTCAATTAGGTAATGTTTTTAATGCATTTATTTATTGTTGATTTTCGAAGAAAGATCTTTAATTATGGGATTTGAAAATTGTTGAGAAAATACAAACAAATGTGCCAAACATGTTTTTGAGATATTATTACTTAAAATTAAAAATAAAAATAGTTACTCATGATATTTCGCTTCATTAGAAAAAGTCTACCTTCAAGATTACTCCAATAGTGAGTGAGCATTAGTTTCTTTATAAAAAGTTCGGTGTAATGAAAGAGAGATTTACAAAATAGTTAGGGATAGGAATTTTCTATAAAACTTAAACAATAAGGTCATCTATCTATACTTACATTATTTTTAATTTTAAATTTTCTAATAATATTAAATTCTCGTTTACTTTCACATCGAAAGTAAGAACTTATATACTCTTTTATATATATAAGGCTCTGATAACTCTTATTTATTTATGAAAATACTCCATCAAACATGTGCCCTAAATTAAAATAAGAGAAGATTGAAAATAATGAACAAAATAATAGAATCCATGGAGTGGTCCCCTTGTGGTAGTGATCACTCAAAATCGTGGTGATTAAATTGTACCATGATTTTATTTATTTCAAAAGCGATCGATCTAGTTATTACTATTTACTTCTACATGAAATTATTTAAAAGAGAAAAAGGAAAATGCAAAAGGTAATACCTTTAGGAAGTAATTAAAATGGAAGTATACTAAAATGTCACTTAAACAATATTTTAAAATCTATATATATATTAATAAAATGAGATCATTTTCCCGCCAAAAGTTTTATTTTTATGAATTAAAAAAATAAAATTTAATTGTAAAAGGATAATCACAAATTTGTAACTCAATCTTTCATTCCTCTTCTAAAATTCGAACTCTTATATATCTCCCATATAATATGAGGTCATTTTTCCGCGAAAAGTTTCATTTTCTGAATTAAAAAAATAAAATTTAATTGTAAAATCACTCAATCTTCCATTCCTCTTCTAGAAATCAAACTCTTGTATATCTCCCCGTGCAACGCACGGGAGAAAATACTAGTTTTAATAAATTGAACATTTATAGAAGACTGACTGGTATAATTAATTTTTTATTAACCAAATGTATATCTTAAACAGTTTACCTTATCACAACTAAGGATTAGGTGATCAATCATTTCAGAATTTGCAACAAATTAAATCATCATTAACAACCTTATTTTGGCCTAATTAGTTAAATGTTTGATAGTATGTGAGTCGTTCATGTCGCTATCATGATAACCAACAAAATTGATTTTAAGTTTCAACACACAATTTGTGTCCTTTGTCTCTAGATATTTTTTTAGCTTAGATCTAATGCTTCATTTCATGTCTCTTGAACTATATAGCTGCCATTGTCTAGTTGTGAGCTTGCTCCTAATGCCCTCATTCTTCAGGACATTAGAGCTTTGTAGCAGTGACATTAATCTCGCTTTGTAGCATTAACATTGATGTTCATTTAGTTTTATTCATAGAGCCTATAATAAGGTTAATTACTCATTCTTTAGCCTCATTCAAGTTTTGTAGGAGTGATTTGAATTTTTGGACGGATTGTATTCCTTTTGTGCCTCTCTTCGTGAAGATAGAAGCAAATTGATTCCCTTTTTTTTTTGTCAGAAAAAAAGGAAAAAAAGAAAATTAAAATTGTCGACATCATCAATTATCATATATTCATATATAAAGTATAATAATATGAAGCCGTGGATCATTTGAATTCGATAGGCAGCTAAGAACACGAAATAAGACAACATATTTAAATTCAATCTTTTTCTCCTTTTTTTCGATTAATGTAAGGCTAAGACTTAAGAGGTTAGTGTGTCACGGGAATAACTGTTCTTAAGTGCTTCGTTTTAGAACACCTGGTTATGTAAGTCATACATTTTATTTTATTTTTTTAAATTAGTTTTTATCCAATTGCTTTTTCTTTATCATCTCCTACACTTATTTATAAACATTCTACCAGTCCCTTTCTTGAACAATATCCTTATTGTAATTAGACGGCAAGATGCAGGTTGTTTACTTAATTGTATGATTAACGGCTAACCCATATCAAGTAATTTTGTGGCAACACGAGAAACAAGCGTAAAAAGATCAATATACAAATTTTAACAACCACGACTCGGAGTTCTAGAAGTCAAATGAGAATTAATTTGTAATCTTGAGAAATGAAAGAGGCACTAGTACATGCATTTAATTGCACGAGATGTCCATATGAAGTTGAGGAACTTGATTGGAAATTCCTCAAGACCCAAACTAGAACTTTACTAGTTTAAGAAGTGAATTGCAAATTTGCAAGAACTAGAAGATGAAGGACTTATTTTCTCTTACTCTTAAATTTAACCACGCACTAGTAAAATCATTATTTTTCATTTTTTTGGCAAACCTCAATTTTAATCGAGATATTTGGATAGAAAAATTAAACAACGGAAGAGGGAAAAAGTCATCAAAACTCGAACAAGCATTAAATTAAAGGTTAAGTAAGTTTAAATTGACATTCGAGTGACTACTATCCGTGAGCACCTCAAATATTTTCTCCACAGCAAGCTGCTTATTAGGATGGCACCTATGATGACAAACTAGCAGCGGGAGACACCGTCGCGAGGCTCTTTGAAGATGATTGTTGATGCCTCGACTAGAGAGGTTGCCGGTCAGTGTGGGATTGGGGCCGTGGTCCGAGTTGAGTTGGGGGTTGTTGTGGGGGTTCTCGCTGCTAAGTTAATTAGCAATCCATCGGTTGAATTGGCCGAAGTCTTGGCTATTCTTGAGGGACTTCTCTTCGCATGGCAACACCGCCTCTCCCTTGGTATTATTGAATCGAATTGTCAATTGCGCGTCCGTAGTTTACAATTTTATACACAATGCCATCCGTTATTTATTGTTTTACACAAGATTTCGTTATTACTCCTGCAATACGTAATGGTTCTTGAAAACATATTGGACATGGTGAGAATATGGTTGTCCATTCCATTACAACGTATGCTAATTCTTTTTTGTTATCTTAGAATTCGGTGGATTTGATACTACTTTTCTCACAAATTTTATCTTGCAAGCAATATGCAAGCAAGAACCCCCAACCCAAAAAACCCCTCATGTTTTTTTGGTTTTTGGGGGGTTGGGGGGGCCTCCCCCCGCTGGCAGCAAAAACAAACTACCAGCGCTTGAAATGGAAAGAAGCCGCTACTTTTCTTGAGCTAGTTCGTACGTCATGAAATGAAATCAAATAATGACACTCGCGCTTCAAAAACAAAAAATTAATTAATTAATTAATATTTTTAAGTAACACATCCAATGTGTCAAATATTCAATAAATGTTGAAAATGTGTAGTAATATAGTACATGGACACATTTTTATCACCCAACAAATATGTCATATATCAAAATGTCACTTAAAAATATCAATTATAAATTTCTTTAAAAAATTATGAATCATTATATATAGATATTTTAAATCAATATTTGTAAGAAATATTTTGACGTTATATCACTTTTTTATTGAATGATAAAAAATTAATATCATTTAATACAATCTTTCAGCACCTAACAAAAATATATCACATTTCTATTTAAAAATATATATGTGTGTCACATCAATCATATTATTTAAAAATATTAATTTAAAATGTCCATATAGAATTATTCTTATTTTATTGTTATGTGTTGGGGTTGAAAATGAAACAATAATATACCGGGGATGATGTTGCTATTATTACCGCTTTCCCATTTCTCGTTTTTGTGTTACCTCGTTTGAGGTCTAAAACCACAGCAGCCGCCGCCATCACTCACTCAATCCATTAGCAAAGGATGCTGTGTGCCGCCACCAGAGCAGCTGCAGCTCGCAACCACTTCAACTTCTTCTCCGCCACCACCTCCTCCGCCACTCTCAAGCCTCTCCACTACAAACCATTCAAATCCCAATTCCACCCCTCCATTAAAATGCTCTCTTCGTTCAGCTCCAATCCAAATCCCCAACCCAGTCAATTCGTGGAACACATTGTGCTCTTCAAAGTGAAGCCCGACGCCGACCCTTCCGCAGTCGACGCCATGGTCGGCAATCTCAACGGATTGACCTCGCTGGATCCGGTTCTCCACCTCAAGGCCGGTCCAATCACACGGATCCGATCTACATCTCTCTCCTTCACCCACATGCTCCACACCCGTCACAGATCCAAACCCGATTTAGGATCCTACTCGGAACACCAGGCGCACATTAGCGTCGTGACGAACTACGTCAGACCGATCATCGACGACATCATGGCCGTCGATTGGGTGTCTGATGACGTCACCGATTCGACAATCGTCCCTCCCGGGTCAGCAATGCGGGTCACGTTCTTGAAACTGAGAGAAGGCGTTGACGAAAGTGGCAAAAACGAGGTTTTGCGGGTGACGAAGGGTGTTAAAGAGAAGTTTCCATCGATCGAGCAATATAGCGTTGGGGAGAACTTCTCACCTGGCAGAGCGAAGGGGTTTTCGATTGGTTCGATTGCTGTTTTCAAAGGGATAAGTGAATTGGAGGCATTGGAGGCTGAATCAGAGCTCGCGAATGAGCAGAAGGAGAAGGTGAGACAGTATCTTGATGGTGTTTTGGTGTTGGATTATGTTGAGAATTAAGGGTGTGTTTGATTGCAAAGTCGGAAAATGGTTAGAAGGAAAATATTTTTGGGTAAATGAATTTCGGGAAAAGGTTTTTCAGGGAAATAGTAATTGTAGGTGTTTGATTGGGTTAATTTGAAAGTTGGAAAATGATGTTATTTTCCTTATTTTTGAGGTTTTTTTTAATAAAATTTGATCATTTTCCTTATTTTTATGGTTAAAATAAATTGTCTATTAAAAAAAAAAAAAGTCAAACTTTTAGGAAAATAAAAGCAATCTCCACGAGAAAGCGTTTCTCCAAAAGCAGAAAAAAGCGAAATCGAGAAAAAGTTGGAAAGCGTTTTTCGGAAAAAAAGTCTGATCAAAGCAGTAGAGGATGGAAAAAAAGCCGAAAAATGAGTTTTCCTAGAAAAAATTGATTGAATCAAACACACCCTAAATGTTAGTATTGGGTGTCTTTGATGAATGATTAACATTGGCTTTTGTTTCTGTTATGAATAAGAGCGCGCCTATGATCTCTTTATTTTTATTTTTTTTGGAGTATATCTGGTTTTTTGGTGTTGTGAACCTGCATGTTTTTACACGTTTTCACACATTTTTTTCAATTACACTTATTCTTTCTCCTATTTCACATCCACATATTTCGTGGACCTATTTATACTACACAAATCTCCACTTAATTGCAGTAAGAATTTTATAGGTAAGAGATTAATATTTATGAGTTAGTATATTATTGTATTAAGGATTAAAAAAAGCGCATTTAAGCTCTGGAAAATGGTCTATATCTCATAAAATTAAATTAAATTAAATTAAAAAAAGGGGGGGGGGGGGGGGGGATGGAGAGGGAGAAATTGCTAAGCCAAAATGCCCGTTTCACACGAAATATGTGAGACGTGCAATTTAGAAGTCTTGTGTTCTTCACCATCGAGAATTTTGAGAAAATGTGAGACGTGATATTTGTTCGCAATCCGGCTGCAAACAAAGCTTGGAAAAAAGGTGATATATAACTCCGCCTCCACTTATAATACACAAGATGTTAGGATTATTGTGGAACTAGATATACCATTGCAATTGAAATAGAAATGAGATAAACGAGAAAGTCAAGATTTTACGTGGAAAACTCCCAAATTAATTCGAGGTAAAAATCACGGGCAAACTGTAAAAGGATTTAACTATAACAAAAACATTACAACAATTTCTCAGTTCTCTGTAATATAAAGAGATCACAATTGATAATAACTGCTCTCTTATAATAATAGGAGAAATCATACTCCCTAAAAAAAGGAAAGAACACAAAAAATTTAAAAGAAACTCAATCTCTCCCTAACTTCTCTCCATCTCCCTCTTTCTCAAGACGACCCTCAATGTAGCAACAAGCCCTTTTTATGGAGTTTATTTCTTAGCATTTAAGAAAGTTAAATTACCTTTGACCACCTCTTGTGATTGGTCAAAGTCGCCATTTTGACTCGGCACAAGTGACTTTCAAATTGAATTTAAACTCTTACTTTTCAATTTCTTAACAGGCAAGTAGCTCGACTTTGTAGAAGCAATGTTACCATAACACAAGAAAGAGTACTTCCACAGCTGCACAATCCGACTGAATAACAAAAAATAAAACATAATATTACATTTCTGACATAGAATAATCGCAATTTCCAAAGGCTGAAGCCTATTGTTTACAGTCACAAAAAGTACTATGACGTTACAAACAACAATTTTCCTGTGTCCAAAAGAGGAAATGCATCGTTAATATCACAAGGACTCGGGACTAGTTGACGGTCTGATTTTGGACGGCATCTTTACAAATCCATTTATTCTTCCTCCGAATTTCGCACTTGAATCTCGGGGCGTAATGGACATTTGGTCTAGAGAGTACTCAAATTCAGCAAAATGACCATTGTCCTCGTCAACATCAATATCATCATCTACCATGCTGGTACCAGCCTCATCGACATCTTCATCACTTGCACTTTCATCTTCGTCATCTTCATGGTAACTATTTCTTACCATTGACCAGTACACGAAATTTGGTCGGATGAATCTTCACGACATGAAACACGTGCATTAGTTTGAGTAGCATCGAACAATAATTTGACTTAAAATTTGAAGCAAGGACAAACCTGTCAGATTTCCTTAACAAGCAGGGATCAAATGGGAAAAACATGTCGAGCCTCTCGATCCCACCGAAAGCACGGGAAAATTCTGATTCTAGCATACCGTAATCTGTGAAGGTGTCTGGGATGGCAAATATTCGATTTGTTTTTGCTAACCGGCGAAATTCTTCGACTATTGATGGCAGGCATACCTGCTCGCGAAATTGAAACATTAGAAGACCAGAGTTAAACAATCTGCTACACTGATTGTCAAAAATAATAATAATACAACAACAACAACAACAACAAGCTTAGCCTTATTCCCCACTAGTAGGGATCGGCTATGTGGAACCATACGAGAACTCACGTCGGATCACCAGTCTGAATAAACAAATAAAATGACAAATACAAAAATGCGAAGTTTACCTGTAACGGTTTCAAAGGGTGCCTAAGGATGTCCTCGATGCGCATAAAAAAATGTTGCGATCTGAGGCGGGGTACAGAAATAATAGATCTCATGTGAAAGCAAAGTACATACATGATGGTCTGCAAGGAAACAAAAACGTGATTAACATGATTTCGAGCGAAAAGTTTATTATGATTAAGCATCATTTTGATGAATTTGGTTACTCTCTAGACAACATGTCCATTACGCCCCAAGATTCATGAGTAGAGATGATTACAGCCCACGTCAGAACTGAAATTTTGATGGAATTTTATGTGCAGAGGAGAGAAAATGAATAGAGTTGAACGGTGGAGATTTGAGTAATACATGCAAGTCCCACAAGACATATGGATGTGATTGATTTGACCAAATTTAAATTCAGAAAGAATTGATAAAAATTTGTAAAAATTTAAGACCTAACATGGGCATACCACATTAAAAACCACAGTAATACATGTATGCTTTGCAAGCTTAACAAGATGCACGGATTCATGGATATTTGAAATTTACTCTTCAAGAGAAGTAATACATTTATGCTTTGCAAGCATAAAAAGATGCATGGATTTATGAAGATTTGAAATTTACTCTTCAAGAGAAGTAATACATGTATGATTTGCAAGTTAAAACGATGCACGGATTCATGAAGATTTGAAATTTACTCTTCAAGAGAAGTAATACATTTATGCTTTGCAAGCATAAAAAGATGCATGGATTCATGAAGATTTGAAATTTACTCTTCAAGAGAAGTAATACATGTATGATTTGCAAGTTAAAACGATGCACGGATTCATGAAGATTTGAAATTTACTCTTCAAGAAAAATTGGTTAAAGAAGGCTTATACCTGGCAACCAGCATAGAAGACTTTATGGGCTCTTGGATTAATGTCACCATCCTGGTTATTGCAGTACTCAAGGCACCAGTCGACCACACTGAAAAGTCAAGTCACGTAAATGTTGAATATGCTTACATCAGACATTTAAACACAACATCATAAATCGTGGGTAAAATGGATAAAATAACAAGACTATTTACAACCTCTCCAGAGTAGAAGCAACAAAGGAGGGAGCCAAGAACTTTGCACGAGACAAATAACTAGCAAGATATGCAACAGCACTCATTCTGCAAGAACCTCAAAGAGAAAAAGAACAGATAATTTCTTCAGCAACCTAGAAAGTTAGTATCAGCTATAAACAAGAACTTAGCACACTCGGTAGGAAAGTAGCCAAAAATAACTTGAAGCATTTAATCGATCATACTCAAGTAGAGACTCGTGAACAAAATAATTGAGAAGTATATTTTTACCTCCATGCAGGATATATGCCACTAACAAAAATATCAACAAGTGTGCTTGCAAACATCTTTCCACAATTTTCAGGATCCAGGGAGCAAGCGTAGAAGATCACAAACTACAGAAGACACAATCAACTTTACATAATAGAAGTTCTATTATATAGGACGGAAGCAAAATTGATAACCAAACGCAGCTATGTTTTGTTACTTTACAGAAAGCCAAAAGCAAGCTGATACCTGAGCAAATTTTGACTTATAGGCAGTCAACACGGTTTTCTGGAATGACTGAAGGAGTGTTTCAAATACCTGAAAAATCAGAGTGCATAAACTAATTATGAAGGCCGTAATATTAGACCACCACGTCAGAAAAATACGAATCTGAAGTTACCTGAGAGAGACTGTCACTTTCACCACAGGATTCAAGGTATTCAAATGTAAGCACTAATAAACTATCTAATTTTTCAGCAACTTTGTTTCCACCAAAGAATCTCTGTATCACTGATTCCCTAGAAAGCTGAAAATAAAAACTTTTATCAGAATTTGACATGATAGTAATAAGTTGAAAACAAAAGATGCCCTTGCACAGATTCGAAGATTATCTTGCTCATAAAATTTCCTAAAACCAACAAAAAATTAATCAAGTGTCTTCAACTTGTAAATTTAATCCAGCAACACCTCGTCTCATAATTTAAACCAAATTTCTTTGGTAGATACTGTTCCAAACAAAATTAAGCCTCAAGCCATTGAGGACTCAATTTGTTTTGCTGGTAAACCATGGTTTGAGTAAATTTTTATAGTAGTGTCATGAAGAGGACGTGACGTTATTACTAATACAAAAAAGAAGAACAGTTAAATAGGAAAACAATGGCACTCAGTTAAGATTGACAGGTGCAGGAATCATGAAACCCACCTCATGGCCATCTTGTTGAACGTGATTTGGAAACCCCTCTAGGTCTTCCAGCTCCATATCAAAGATTCCTTTAGAGAAATCATCCTGTAAAATGTCATCCCAAGCTATTTCCACCTGTATCAAGACAAAATAAAACAACATACATCAGATCGCTGTAGGGTAACTCTTCTATTACTAATTCTGTGGCAGCTTCCAGAAACTCACATCCAAATCTATTAGCCTATCCATTATTGTGACGAGCATTGAGCCACCAACAAGATTACCTGCTGCCTCACTCTCCAATCTTAACATGTTCTCCACATACATAACAATAACCTGCAGAGAAGAAAAAAGTGTAATTTCCAGATCCAAAAAAAAAAAAAAAAAAAAGCAAACATATAATTTATTGCAGATTTGTATAACTAATGCGATGTCTCCAGTCAAAATGGCATTTCAAATTAATGAAGATTGATTCTACCATATTCACTATTCCCTTGTTTCTTCATTTGTAACACTTCAGAAGCTGCAAGTATCTTATTTAGAAAAAGATACCAAATGTTACCCATTGAAGTTTTTGGTGACATTTGAAGAGACATAAAGACCATTATTCCTACTTCCTAGTGTAGAATGTTGTGAAAGAACTCCAAAAACTTTTTGAGTTAACCATGCATTTCACGCTCAATATATGGTAGGGGCACAATAATTTATCATTGAGAACCTCTAACAGGTCGCAACACTTCTCACAAAAATGACTTTCAACCACAATGCAGTCATAAATAAATAAATAAATAAATAAATAAATAAAGGAAAAGAAAAGAAAAGTTGTATTGTAGCACTCATGCGATCAAGGTCATGGAACCTTTATGCAATACACCTCCAAGCTAACACAGACAGAAGAACCAATGGTGTGAATTGAATAAGAGTAACAGAGACCATAATGGAATGCGACTACAGGTTAACAGAGGGATGCGCCTTTTTCTGCCTGCTGTTGCAACAGAAAAGTGCACATTTTGGGTGCTGTAAAACCAAAGCCTACATGAAGTTGTAGAATTGCATAAATTATGAGAGAGGGAGAGAATAAAAACTAAAAAATCAGCTACCGAAATTCTCTTAAGATGACAATCTTAAACATGTGACCTAGGAACTGAATAGAAACAATGACAATCAAGAAAACGGACAGAATAAGTGTCTTACAGGTTCCTTTGTGTATATGTTTGGCATTCTATCCCTGATTATCTTCTCCAGCCTCAAAGGAGTAAGAGGAACTAAATTGGCAATATCTTGAAATGTTGAATGAACACGATCCAAAACTTGGCGCTTCTTATCAAGTCCCCATGGTTGCTTCAGAAATTCTAGGAAATTGCCAGAAGATGGCGGCATGAAATTGGTAACGAGCATTTCCAAGCATAAATCAACATATTGTCCATTTGATGCAGCCTATATTACAAATTAGAAACAGGAAGAAAATGGCACTGGATCATTTATTTAGGTACTCACAAAGAATGTTCAGTAGAAATTGCAAAACCTACACACAATCATATACCAAGGAGATTAGCAGTTCAATCAATGCATCCATCACATCAGTGCCATAGTTCCACAAGCTCATTCCAAATATCTGAAATTCCAACCACCCACTAAATCAGAAAGTGATCACTCAAGTATGATAATGTACATGCACTTTCTCAGTATTCATGTATTTTGTTACTCACTGAAGCAAGAAGAGTTTGATGATGGACAATGTGTATAGAAGCAACTGCTCCAGTCAGAGCTTTCAAACATGTCTGCAACATCATAATAAATTAAATAGAGATCTGAAAGGGTGAGGTAGCAACTTACTAAACAAAAGAAAAACCTTCTTAATTATATATTATGATAAGACAGCATACCACAAGAAGTGCCACCTCCTCGGGAGAGAGACGATCTTTATGGTGCATCACTGCAACAAGCTGGTTGTAAAAGTCACGATTGCCCTACAAAACGGCAAAATTTATTAACATCACACAATTTAATAAAATACCACTGCATTTAGTCTAGATTCACACTGTAAAACATACAAACTGCAGACTTTGCTATTTACCTGGGCGGCCGCTTTAAGGGCATTCCTAACGTGATAGCCCAACTCTGTATCTGTGACACTAAGTTCATCCATATCTGGTAATGCTGTTTGTTGAGTCACCATCTCTACTCCCATTTCTCTTCTTTACACTTGAATTAACAAAACTCGGAGTTTGGGTGCAAAGTACTACGCCACGAACACAGTAAGTCAAATTTTATGCTCCACACTGAATATATTAAGAATTACCTCACATGCTTAGCGAAATAACTTCAACAGTAAAAATATGCATCGGTGACTAACTATTTCACTCAATTGAAAACCTTATATATCAGCACAATTTTTGCAATTGCCATCATCGACGGAGCCACCTTAGACTCAGTGCAGTCACATGACCGCACTGAGATTTGGCATCCTTTTATGATTTGCAACACCTTGTTTGGTTAACTACAAATAACAATTAATTCCATATTGCTTATATGATTTGGAATGCCTTGTTTGGCTAACTACAAATAACAATTAAGTCAATATTTATAATTCTATGACATATATGATATATATGGACATAATTTTGAAGGAATAAACACAAATTTCAAATATATAATTCTTTGAGTTTGAAGAAATCCTATTTGTCTTGTTGTTCATACATTCTTTAATTAAATTCAGCTCTTTATTATTTTTGGACTTATTTGATATTGTAAATTATAAAACACCCATAACTACTAACATTTGTAAATTTTTAAAATAAAGAAATCATTTTCTAAATATGAAATGAAAAACCTGTACAATTCTTTTTTTTTCTGAAATTTTTATTAAGTGTTTTGTTCATTTAAGTGCAAAATAGTTACCACATAAATAGATTCTTTAGAAAGAAGTTTACGTAAAAAGAAAATATTGACAGTTGCGGATCCAGCACCTGTGGAGGCTTCGCGGCAGCGCGTGCTGGATCCGCAGGAAGTTCTCTATACTCACCGGCAGATGCGCAGCTGGATCCGCAGGAAGTTCTCTATACTCACCGGCAGATGCGCAGAAAACCAGAGATCGTACTAATCAAGAAGATGAATACCGCAGGGTTTGGGTGTTTTTCATTTTAAATTGGGCCATTTTTGTGGACTTTTATGCTAGAAAAATGGGGGCCTAATATCAACAAACCCAACTCATCCTTCAGGCTTCTCTATGCGTGCGTCTCGGAATTCAATTTATATACTTGAAATTGAATTGTTACAGGTTATTTTTCACGTGTATTTTATTTTGCGCTCATTATGCCCCCTTTTTCAACTTTATTTTTTTTCATTTTTTATCATTTTTTATAAATTTTTTATCCATTCTTTCCTTCCCCTAAATCAATCACATCCACATATCTTATCACATTCATAAATCTCAACTATTCAACTCTATTCATTCTCTCTTCTCTTTTATATTAAAAACTTTTAAAAACCATTATAATATATTCCCTAACACACCCTATTTCTCTTACTTTGTAGTTGATTTGAATTTTACACTAATGAAATTAATTTAGCTTATATTAGGTTTAGCTTAAACTTAATTTTGATCTAGCTATTTAGTATAAATGAGAACTAGGGTATGATTAGTTAATTTTTTATTTAGAGTACTTCGTTTAATTTAGTTAGTTTAGTATTGAAACTGAATCAATATTGGATCTTTGTTGATTATTTTTCTTTTATATTAAGGATTTAGTTAATAATTAGTTTAGTTAATTATTGATTTGAACGGACAATTGTTATTTAAGTTCTTTTTCCAATTCTTTCTTTCTTTCTTTTTTTGAGATTTTAATATATTTTTGCAAATTTTATGTGTTATTAAATTGATTTACAAGTTATGAAACGTCTTTTTTAACCTAAATGTAATATCTAATCCAACTATTACTTCTAGTTTAATACAAAATTTTAACACTTATTGACAACAAAATGAAGTCTCGAGTTCAAACTGAAATAGCATTAAATTCTTTCTTTTATTATTTTGGGGTTTAATAGATTATATTTTAATAATATTATATGATTTCTTTATATTTTGGTGCATTTATGTCTATATTAGTAATTATTTATATCATTAGTCAACAATCGTCAACGGCGGTCAACGGTCAATGGCTTGTCACGCTCCAAGGCTTTTTTAAAAGATTCTAGAGACAAATTTGTTGGGAATACAATTAGAATTCTCTAAAAAGCTTCTACAAAAGATGTGGAGTATTCTAAGTCTTGTATGTAGAATAATCCCTTATAAATATCAAGTAAATATTTTAAATATTTTTTAGAGAATTATAAAGGATTCTAGATGGTGAATATAGGCCGATATATCAAATTGATCACCACTGTCCATTCAAATGAGGTGGGAACTATAAATAGGGTTTTTGCCCTTCATTTGTAATTATCCAAGAAGTTGTAAAGTAATGAAGATCTCATAGATTCTCCCTAACTCTCTTAATAGTATTCTAGCTTTTGTGTGTCAATCGTTTCTGACTTGGTTTTCTTCGTCTAATAAAGGCTTACTTGGTGTGATTATCGCAAGGGGCGGCGGAATTTGGGAAACGCTAAGGCCACACGTTATTTGGTGAAAGCTACGAGTACGTGAAAGGCCGGTCTAGCTGAACGAATTTCCTGAATCCGTCCCTGTTGATCAATATATCAAATTGTCGTGTTCACAGTCAATAAAACTTCTTACTCCTAATATTAAAGATATATGATATTTATGGTATTACTCTATCAATAAACTTGCAAAATGCTTCACTAATATATATTTCCTTAAAAACTCGTGACTATTTGTCAACTTGTTCTAAAATTTTTGGTCCTAAATAATTCGGAAAAGCATTTATAAGATGTCCACAAAATCTTCATTGAGCAACGAAAATTAGAATATATTTGATTCACAACAAATTTGGGGTAAGTTTTGTTTACCCAAATTACATGTAGATTGTGTGGTTGAAAATGGAATATAATGTATTAAAAATATAAAATAAGAGCATGTGGTTGAAAAGGATGGGAGAGAAATTTTTTTTTGAAATTGTGTTGTGTAGAGCAAGGCTTATGTGAGAATCAATGTTTCCAAAAAATATATACAAATTCATCGAGCTACAAGATGAGTATCTTTCATCGAGGTTGCGTTAAATTTCATAATTCAAAACAATCAGAACGAGCTGTTTGATCAACATAGACAGTTCATTTTTACAAAAATGAATCTGAAATTGCTTACCAATTTCGATGATGAACGAGTTCAGTTATCCTTGTAGAAATCACTGTCACTGCAGCACGATAAATTGGTCTCCGGGGGGATAAAAACTGAGAAGTATGTCCCCATTCTTGATTCACGGAAGAAAAACCCGCCACTTGCCCCCCTGTTGCCCTATTTCTTTCGATAGCAATTTATAGAAAGTCTTACAATAGTTCGGCTTTTTTTTTTAATGGGAGAATTAGAATTGGGCTTTTCCCTACTTATAAGTCATAACTAAAGCAGAAAGGTTAACAAGTCGGGTCCAACAAAAGAAGTACCTCATTAACTGGATCATAATTGAAATTTAGGAGGTGTTTAAATTTAGGGTGTGTTTAAATTTTTTGATTTGAATGGAGTGTAGATAAAGAGAATGAAACTTCTGTGGAAGTTCAAATTTGTTGATTTGATGAAAAATCTTCACTAGATATAATTCAAATTTCATCGAAAATAAATTGTGCCTTATTGAATTATAAAAAAATATAAATGAAAATGAAATTTTTCATCGAAAATGTTGGCACCCTGCTGCTGACGTGGCACGAGTCCGGTTCAGGTCCCCCTTGACGTTCGGGACGCTTTGCTGACGTGTCCAGTGCCCAGATCGGACAAATGAGAATAGCCGTCGTCGGCCAAATGGAATCTAGGTCAGTTCAGACTCAGGCATAGCTAGACGCCGCTAGATGCAGCTCGGCCCCGACCAATGGAAGAGCTTCACCATCGCTAGTGCCCAGGTCACTCGGAGCATAGGTCGACAGAAATATCCGACGAGTCTTGACCACTACAATAGCCGACAGCAAGGACAATCCACGTGTCGTCTGACACCCTGACAATACCTGTGACTGACTAGATGTCACATCCATTAATGATAAGGCAGCAAGCACAAGTTCCGAGACCACTCCCAAAAATGCGAATGACTACTTGCCGGTTGCAGAGGCAATCATCACACCTAGCCTGGAGCTAGTTCTGATGCCTCATGATGACCTACGGCTACCCATGAGATTTTACACTATAAATAGGAGGTTGAGTTGCCTTTCGAGGCGCGATAAATCCTCTGTAATCAGTCCCGAGATCGAGCTCAGCCATAAATAAAAATCTCCAACCTTAATGTGTTAATTACTGTTAATCAGCCCCTACATTCATCTAAGTTGATACTTACGTCGCAAGTACTATTTTCGGCATCAACAACTGGCTCTAGAAGGAGGGCATTCCTTCTTTATTCCCACAAGACACATTCTTAGCTTTGCCACGGAGTGTTATACCTCATTCGAAACATGGCTTGTAGCCACCCATCCCGTACTTCGACAGACTCGAGCACCTCCATTCCCAGCACGGAATACGTCCCGCGGCGGAGCCAACAGCCGCCTTCGATGACTGGTTACCGTACTGCCGAAGGAGAGGTTACCCCAACCCAGATCATAAGGCGGCTGGACGACCTTGCCCAAGCTATTGCTACGCTCCAGAGAACCCCAAGAAGCGTACGGCCGAATCGAGCGTACAATCCACGGCGGGAGGGCTGTCAGCTTGTCGTCTGAACTTCGACTGTTCCCTAGATTCGACTCGAACCACAAGGCAGCTGCATACACCACCGCCCTCAGACTCTAGATCATTCGGGAAAACTCGCAGCGTCTTTGACAGGCTCAACCCCCGGGACACCTGGAAGCGGCTGGCCGAAGGACAAGGTGAGAGTACGAAAGAGCCTCACCCGCAATCCGAGCTAGAGCTCTTGCGGAAGAGAGTCGCTGAACTAAAGTTGAAGGGGGCGGCCGATCGGCCCAGTCCATAATCAGAGTAAGGAAGGCTTCCCCCCTAAGCGCGAAGATCTAGGTCGAGCCTATGCCTTTCAAACTCAAGCTACCTCAGCAGGGGAATTTTGACGGGGTCAAGACCCCCCATCAATAGGTACTCTGCCTTCATGGAGTTGTAGAGAGTCAGCGATGAACTCATGTGCAAAGCCTTCTCGCTAACCTTGGGAGACAAGGCCATAAAATGAGTCCAGAAACTCCCCCGCATTCCATAAGGACGTGGAACGACTTCTCGACCAGGTTCAAGGCGGCTTTCATAGAGTCTTGATTGCAGTTAACCTCCAAGCAAAGGCTTCTGGACGTCAAACAAGGAAGAGACGAGTCATTGAAAAGTTATGTGGAGCAATTCAACAACTGGTACGTCGAAATCGGTAGCATTTTCGATGAGACGGCCCTAGTCGCTGCCCTGGCCGGACTTAGGTACAGGTCACGGTTCTAGTGGTCAGTCCACGAGAATGGTCCGGAAACATATCACGAGTTTCTCAGTTAAGCTGAGTGCCACATTGGGGCCGATGAGGCTTCGGTTGACCTAGAAGTGAAGCCCCCAGATGCCAGGCCAAATAAGGGCAAGGAAAAGGATGTTGGTACGAGCCAAGCCCCTCGCCCTCAACACCAGCCAAGGCGCACATAACCTGGGTTGATTACCTCCATAGAGGTTCCAGACTTTCCACATCATCAGCATGCCTGTCAACGGGGTTTATGTGCACCAGACGCTGGTTGACAATGGAAGTGGGGCCAACCTATTATATCTCTGGACTTTGATCCACATGGGGTTGAGCGAGCAACACCTCAGTCTATGCCCCCTGGGACAAGTAGTCAGCGTGACCGGACATGCGACCGAACCAGCCGGACAGATCTCCATGCTTGTTGAACTAGGAGAGAAGCCTTGCCATTGAGCGGTGATGGCCACTTTCATCGTGGTCGACATTCTGAGCAATTACAATGCTATCCTGGGCCGAACTCTCGTATACGACCGAAGATCCTCTAATTCCATATGCCACTACGTAATGAAGTTCCCCACAGACACTGAAGTAGGCATGGTGCTAGGAGATCAAGTCGCCACTCGCATGTGCCACGTCACTTTCCCTGCCATCCATGAACGGAGGGAGGTGTTGGCAGTCGCTATGGCCGAGCTTGACAACCCAAGGAATCAACCTGACGTGAAAAGTGCACAACCGATGGAGGACTTGGATACCATCGAGGTTGATGGCGAGCACCTGGAGAGGGTTCTAAAGATCGGAAGTAATGTGGCCGGCCATACCCATTCTAGCTTGCTCGAGTTCCTCTGAAACAGCGTTGACGTCTTTGCATGGGAGACTTTCCACATGGTCGGCATACCTGCCTCCATAGCTTGCCATTAGTTGAATGTGGACCCGTCCGTCCGCCCTAGGCAACAACAACGGCGTCCATTGAACCTGGAGCGCTACGAGGCCCTGGCGACGGGGTCGATAAACTATTTCAGATCGGTTTCATTAGGGAAGCCTAGTACCCTACATAGGTCGCCAACCCGGTTCTGGTAAAGAATAGCAATGGCGCTTGGAGATTGCGCATATATTTTACTGATCTAAACAAGGCTAGTCCCAAGGACTCTTTTCCTTTATCATACATAGACTAGATGGTTGGTGCCATGGCCGGACACGAGTTCCTCAGCACGATGGACGCCTATTCCGGGTACAATCAGATTCCTACGTATCCCTGGATCAGGAGCACACCATCTTCATTACTGACTGAGGCATTTACTGTTACCAGGTTATGCCTTTCGGCCTAAAGAACGAGGGTGCAACCTATCAGTGCCTAGTCAATAAAATGTTTGCAACGTAGATAGGAAAAACTATGGAGGCCTACGTCGATGATATGCTAGTTAAGAGTGTGAGGGCAGGTGACCATGTCCAGCACCTGAGGGAAATATTTCAAGTCCTGAGGAAGTACAGAATGAAACTGAACCCAGCTAAGTGCGCTTTTGGGGTCAGCTTTAGAAAATTTCTCAGATTTGTGGTGAATTAAGGGGCATTGAGGCCAACCCGGAAAAGATCTGAGCCGTGCTAGACATGAGACCTCCCTCCAAGGATAAGGAGGCCTAGAGTCTCACTGGCCGGATTGCGGCAATGAACCGATTTGTATCCAAGGCCACGGATAGGTGTCGTCCCTTCTTTGAGGCGCTGAAGAAAGGGAAGGACTTCGGGTGTAGAGGCAATCATCACACCTAGCCTGGAGCTAGTTCTGATGCCTTATGATGACCTACGGCTGCCCATGAGATTTTACACTATAAATAGGAGGTTGAGTTTCCTTTCGAGGCGCGACAAATCCTCTGTAATCAGTCCCGAGATCGAGCTAGCCATAAATAAAACCAACCTTAATGCACTAATTACTGTTGATCGGCCCCTACGTTCATCTAAGTTGATACTTAAGTAGCGATTACTATTTTCGGCATCAACAGAAAATATATCTAATAAAAAATACACTCGTATCTTTTTAATTAAAGAGATTGAGAGGTTGTATCCAATTTATAATAAGACTTTCAAGTTTCAAGTACTTTTATGAGTCTTTTTACTTATCATGATACAATGCGTTTTCAAAATTTTCACTTATAAAAATATTTTAATACCACAATTTGATGCTAAAATAAATTACAATGCTTATGATACTTGTTATCACATGCAAAATAATTTATTTTTTACCATATACTTAAGGTAAGATTTGACAAATAAAGTAAATAGTTAGCATAGAAGTGTCAATGGGCAGATTCTAGACGAATCGCTCATTAAAACTGAAGTGTCTGTAATAGATTTCGTCTTAAAAGGTCAACGTGAGTAACTTAATCACTTATTTATATGTTGGTTTATTATCCCCTAAGATATGCCCCACAAGATGGTGGCTTATTGGAGCAGGCAAATCTTGAAATTCTATATTCTCATTTCTAAGTTTTAATAATTAGATTGATTGCTTACTGGAGCTTAATAGGCTTTAATACCATATTAAAGCTTAGTTCAGTCTTAAAATATCAACATGTTAATTGGACTAACTCAAATATTTATATATCATTTATTATTTTATATTCTTTTTATGTGAAATTTATCCAGCAAGGGTCTCTGCATCTACCCTATCGTCACCATCAAAGCATAGGCAAAATCCAAAATTTCAAATTAAGTTTCTTATTTTTGTGGCGAACTATCAGATATCTACAATTAAAACAATACATTACCTAAAAAAGCATCTTTCGTACTACTGAAGTAACTACTTGCATGTTTCATCAATCAATACTAACCATTGATACATCGAAGACCAAATCTTTTGAAAATAGTGAACCGTGTGATAGATGCCTAATATTTATTTGCGTAACATATTGAAACTCAGTGTGTGCATGCAAGAGCACTTCAGAGGGTCTAACTGGCAAAGAGACAAAGATACATAATGGTAAACTCTAAATGCAAACCATAATAATGTTTTCCACGGCTTCTCTATGATGTGCCAGCACTTGCAACATAAAATTGTCAATGTTTTCCATTAATGAGTCACAATTAATCCCCAATAAACAACTCTGCGCAAAATTATTATGAAGCCGTCAGGTTTTAAAAAAAGAACTGAAGTTTTCTCTTCACAACAAATATATATATATAGTTCCAAAAAAGAAAAGAACTTTTAATATTATTTTTATGGCGACCATCTTGCTTTAATTTTTAAGTTTACATTCTTTAAAAGAATATAAATTTTATTCTAAAAAATTTGTCTCAAAATATGAAGTTTACAGCAAAATGTAGCGAAATTGTAAATTTATGAAGTCTATGCAATCGAATTCTCTGACTGAAAAGTCACTAGAAAATCAATGGATTTGTTATCAATTTTTTCAGTTTTTTGTTGCCTTTTATGACATTTCTGTGTGAGATGACAAAACCATCATTGGGAGGATTTTTTTTTTTTTGCAAAAGACAAGTGTGCCATTTTTTATATTACTGTCAAACAAAGTAAATTTTTTTAAAAAAAAATTGTTCATTAATCGAGTTCTTGATCTATTACTTTCAACAAATTAGTGGTATGAATTTCGCCGTCCTCGTATCAATTTAATTTCTTGGTTGATTAAAATCAAACTTTGTTATCAAATATAAGCTAAATTCTTTAAATTAAATCAATGCTAGATAACATAGAGTGTTATCGTAAATACTTTTGTTTTCCACTGCAACGGCATCTATATAAACAATAATCTAAAATAATTAATAGGTACAGCCGTACAAGCAGATTTTTTTTTATTAATAAAAAACAACATTCATAACAAGTATCTGTATGTATATTTGTTGGACTACGCTAAGTTAGTATATTGCATTTAAGACATACCATTAACGTGTACGACATCTCTTGAAGATGTGATAAACATTTGTGCCACTTTTTATCTAAAAAATTTCAAATGGTATTACTCAATACCACATAAAAAAGATATATACCTAATTATTTCTTACTAAACATGGTATGCGCAATAATGAGTTAAACAAGTTTTACTTTGTAACTACAAAGCAATAATATATATATTCTCCTATTAGAACATATCAACTTCGATTTATACTTTTTAGAGACATATTCCGTACGTATTTCTCTACAAATTAAAAGTGCATCAACCAACTAAACAATAGAATTTACAATTTTGTTAGTAGTATTTTGCTTATATACATTGCATATGTGAATGTGTGTATATATATAGAGTTTGTCTGTATAGAAAGTGTAGTTTAGTATATATTAATTAGCATTTAGTATAGTATTTATAAATATTTCCATGGGGAGAAACCCTTGTTGTTCTAAAGTAGGCTTAAACAGAGGTGCATGGACTACTGCTGAAGACAAAATTCTTATTGATTTCATCAAACTCCATGGCGAAGGCAGATGGAGAACCCTTCCTAAGAGAGCTGGTAATTATATTTTCTATTTTATTATTATAATTTTTTATATTTTCTACGTTTCCTGTTCTTGTTCTTCGTTTCTTCTTTTTCTTTTTAGCAACTTCTAATTATTAGGGTTTTTTTTTTTCTTCTCATTCGATGTATTTAGGCTCTTTTGTTACATTAATATGAATTAAAAAAAGATTTTAAATTGAGGATTTCAATTAGTGACCGTTACTAATGTTGTTCCTCTGGCCTTAAGGCTATCACTATTGTCCTTTTTCCCTATTTTAATTATTTACCGAATTGGCTCTCAAATGGTGAGGGCGTTGACCAAAAATTGACATTGGGGTTTTTTCCATTCGATGTTAATTTTAGGCCTATTTAATTTATTTTTAAAAAGGATAATTTTTACATTGATGAGGGTTTTAAGTGGTGATTGTGTTTATAATTTGCAGGGTTAAACAGATGTGGAAAGAGTTGTAGACTAAGATGGCTTAATTATTTAAGGCCAGATATCAAAAGAGGTAACATAACTTGGGATGAAGAAGAACTCATTGTAAGACTTCACAAATTGTTGGGCAACAAATGGTCTTTAATAGCTGGTAGACTTCCTGGTCGAACGGATAATGAAATCAAGAATTATTGGAACACAAATCTAAGAAAAAGGGTTGATGAAAATGATCCCAATAAGACTAGAAAGAGCACGAAAAACGAATCAACATCCACAGTGGTGGTGGTACGAACAAAGGCGACAAGATGTTCTAAGAGATTTACAGAACAAGACGGGAATATCAAGAAAACTGACAACAATAAGAACAGCAGTAATAGCAACAACAATAACGAGGACTCATCTTTTGTAGTTAATGATTTGAGGGATGCTCGACCAGCCGGTTTTCACAACAAAGTTCAGCAGAATTCGTCGAGTTTTATGAGGCAAGATGATCATAATCATGCTTGTGTTCTTGATGATGATTTGCTTAACATATCTGATGTTCTGAATTCGGTTGAACCATGGGGAGATCAAGAATTACTTGATGGAGATAAGAAGGGTAAAGGGCCATTTTGTGATGAAATGCAGCTACAAGATTGGTTTGATGCTCAGGATTTCACTCAAATTCCAGATTTTGGAGGAGATTGGCTTGCTAATATACCAATATTGTAATATTTATATAATCTTTAATTTCATATTGACATAAATAATGTAAATTAAATGGGGGACTTAATTAGCCAAAAACATATATAGTTAAAAGTTTTGGACTAGTTAAGGGTATGTTTGATTCACAATAAATGAAGAGTAAGTTTTGTTTACTCGCATTGCGTGTAGATTGTGTGGTGTAAAATGGAAGACAGTGTATTAAAAAATATAAAATAATTATATGTGTGGCTGACTGTAAAGGAGGGGAGAAAAGCTGTTTTGAAAATTTATTGTGAATCAAACATACCCTAGATAAGTTTGTTGTTGTAATATTATGTATCCTTTGAAGAAAATTATGATGATGACCAATTTTTTCCCCTTACTTTCTACTTCTCAATGGCATTGAAATTTGTTGCCGACTATCAGTATCAATTCTTTTACCTCAATTTTTCCAAACCATTTGACATGAACAAGTTGAAAAAATATATAATTAAATATTAATATTCATCAAACATCTTCCTTTACTTTTCATTATTATTCACGGACGTCTCATACTCTCACCACAATATAAATATTGTAACTTTTAGAAAAATAACAAGCGACGCAAACGTATGCCTCTAGAAGTCAAAACTTTGCATAATTGGCAAATTTCATAGAATGAATTTTCTTTTTTCAAAAATTTGGACAAGGAGATCTATCCATTAGAAATTTGAATTTGAGCAGTAAATGCGATCCTAGTTGCTTGATTTTCATGTCCGTACGTCTCTTCTTTCTTTCTCAAGCATAAAAGTAAAGGCTGCAATGAGAAAGATTTTAATTTTAACATAACAATTTCATTAAGACTGTATTACGTGCGACTAGAAGTAAGGTGAATGTTCTCCTGCCAAAAACATGCCAACAAGGTGACGTAGCACCCTAACAAGGCACCACGTCATCGCGCATTAAATTTTTTTTAAAAATATTTACATTAAGTGAAATGAATAATACATATCTGTCCCCTGATGGTGGATGGCTCGTGTAGGCCCCACAAATTTTTTCCTCTTTTTTTGGGGGTATTGACATGTTCTCTTGCCAACACTGTTGGGGGGAGAACATGGCTGCTAAAAGTAAACAAGGCTTATCTATTCTTTTTATTATCTTTTCTACCCATAAGGTTGTATTTTGTACCATTTTTTTTCCCCGAAAAAATGAAGATCTTCAAGTTAGTTTCAAACTTCTTGCCTCATTTGATTATCAAAATTTTCTATTAATATTCACATTAATAGAAATGTTTTTTATGTTGTGAGGATGTATTTGATTCTTTCAACTTAAACCATGAAAATATATGCTACTAATGTTTGTGTATGTAATATTTTTCTACCGAAGTTCCAAAGAACTTTGTGTTGTCAAAAAAAGGTCCAAGCATGCAAGTAACATTTATCTCACCAACATGTATATAAACTTGTCAATAATGATCTAATATCAATATATATGTTGACGATGGACACATGGTCATCCCCATCAATATGGCAATCCCCTATCCCCGATGGGGAATGACCATGTGTCAATTATCGACCATTGATAACTTTAAATTACCAACATCTTCATAGCTCATCTTTTGCAATAAAACTTGTATAAGTAATATATTCCCTAAAAATATACATCTCTACGTTTCAAAAAGTAAATAATAATAATAATAATAATAATTCCTGCAGCCGACTTATATCATTAAAAAACTTAGATTTTGAATCTAGATAAAATCACTTTCTTTGGAACATTAAGAGCATCTCCAATGCTCCAGTTTGTTCAAAAAATCAATTCAGGTAGCACTCCTACAAATCATAAAATCATAAAATAATCTAAATGTTCCAAATACAACAACCTAGACTATAGCGAAGCCCAAAAGAAGCACCAATGTCTACTATCACTTTTCGAGGAGAAGGGGTATAAGCGATGAACTGCTGTTCCAAATGAATTGTTTAATTTCTCACGGGCTGTGCCGAGTGAGCTGTTGCTATCATTTGAGCCATGATACTAGCATACTGAACTGCTGTATGCTGTGACGTATACTGGTCAGAAAGGCCAAACTCGGTAAAATTCGGCTCAATATGGACAAAATGCCCTGGTAATGATCGTTTTGCGAGCGCTTCTTGCCAGAGATCGAAGAATTCGCCCATGATTTGATGCGATTTTTCCCATGATGAAATGGGTAGATACTCCATCTGCAACCAAATAAACAAATATGAATACTTGCAGTTGATCATTATTACATTATAGAATGTACTTCAAGAGAGACAAAAGAGTACAAAATTGTTATACTCATTGAGAGCATTCTTATTTCTTTCCTGCTACTTTGGAAAACCTTTTTTAACAATCCTTTTTTTCTCAAAATATGTTAAATGGTAACCTGATTTCCCCCATAAAACAAATATATTTGCTTGATCCACTTCATAACACAATTCTATAATTGGGGCATTTCTGCTAGTTCACCCTCCAATATACAAGCAGAATTCAGTCTCTCAAAATTGCCCTTTTCCAAGCACATTCAACAGCAAAGCAATATTTAACCCCATACCTAAGCCACCATACTTCACGGTCGCTTTAAGTGCCTTCCACTTTGCTATATGTTAACTTCTTAATTATTGCACAAAACATTATTTATCACAAGCTCTGGATTTCTATAACTACGACTCAATGTGCAGAGAGAAAGAGAGGAATGTCTGTGTGTCATCCCATAGCGCACCAGAGTAATGATCCCAAGGGAATATTTAAAAAAAAGAAGGAAAAAAAAAAACAAGGCACGTGAGAGTCAGAAGCTGCAAATTTGGCTCCTTCACTCTGCACTCAAACCAGTGTATAGACTTGTATCTATCGGAAACTCTTTGTTCCGTTGCTTCTTTTCATTTTAGTTTCATAAAGACATAAAAGAAATTGAATTTCTCAGTTTAGATAACCTAATAATTCATCGAACAGACCAAAGAAACTATCTAGAATTAACCGGCGATGTAGTAATGTAAATCTAAAAATCTAATATGATGCTCAATATTGGTCCTCAACAAACCAAAAGTAGCACAGAGCTTAGTACCTCCATCACTATTCCCCTCAAACTTTCTGACTGCAATGGAGCCACTTTCCCCACTCGCAACTGGAAGTCCCCTAATTGATACTGATTCCCCTGTATTAAATCACAATTTTCAGCAAACATTCAATATCAGTCCTTCTTCCCACTTCTAAAACTATACTTAATGTGAACCATCACACCGCCATAAATTGATAAATTCCAAACACAAAATCAATCTGCATATGTAAAAGCTCACTTACCTCAAAATTAAGGGCAACCCTTGTTTTATAAGACTGCAATTTCTCCATTATCATCTGAATACTCGAATCCGCTTCCACAACAAGCCGCTGGCCTTTAAGGACTAAGTAGTACTTACTGGGTTGCTCCGCCAGCGAAATCCCCAAAAAGTCACGGGGAAATTCATTGGGGTTCACATGTTCTTCTCACCAATCACCATAAAAATTGGGGGAAAAAAAAGTCAAAATTGAACTCACACACATAAAAGTAAACTCAAAAGATCAAATATTTCTTGTAGTTGGCATCAAACGGCTAACGAACCCAACAGATACCTTTAGTCATGGCTCTGTAGAAGCTAATAGTGGCTTTCCAGCGGCCTTCCTTGACGCCATTGATGCCCTCTGCACACTGAGAAACTTCAGCAAGGATTTGGCTGTTCACTGTCGTACCCGCGTTTGGGTGCCAGTGCAAAATCCTACAGAGAGGCAAACCGTATTGCTAAGATAGTAATTATACATATTCATACACATGTATACACGCGAATTGGCGAGAATCGACGAGATTATAAGTTAATTGAACGATGACAGTAAGAAAGGATTTGGCATTGGGATTTGCCGTTTTCGACCTTTTAATTTCTGTAAATTTGTTCTTACCATTTGATGGGCATGTTGTTGGGATTTTTGCAGTGAGGACGAGTGATTTGAGAATGATAGAAATAGAAATTTGCCTCTTCGGAGTCTTATCAAAATCTGAAAATTATTAAGAGAGATGCTGTTGACTACCGCTGCAACCAATCACCGTCTTTGCCGACCGCCACCTCCGTCGAGGACCACCGTTTTTCGCCTCACTACCGTTCGCCAAATCTGCTGTTCAGATCCAGCTCGTCCTCGAAATTTTAGTTAACGCAGACTATTTGCCCTACAATGATTTCAATTACAAAAGCCAACACCGTCGCCATCTTCCGGTCTTTTGTTTCAAGTTGGTTATTGGAGGAAAAAACCGTAGTCTTAAATATTGCAACATTTGTGGGGAAGGGATTCTTAAATATTGCAACATTGTGGATTGTAGATACACGGGGAGAGGCAGTGGATTACTAGTGTCGTACTACCACCTACACGTGGATATGGTAAAATATTGATAGATGGATGGATATCCGATACTTGCTTCACACTATCAAGGGGGACACGCATCGGATATTCGTCCATATGTGGCCATTTTATCCCGTCTAAAGAGTGAGCGGGAGAACAAAGCCACATAGATTATAGATTGCATCTCCATTGCAACATTATGGATTATAGATGACATGGCGGAAAGAAGCAGAAATTGGTACATTATTTCAATTGAAAACAAATTTTAAAAAAAAATTGGGAAAAATGAAAAAGAAAGAAGAGATAGAAATGATTTAAAAATAATTGTAAAATAGTAGTAAAAAAATATGATGTTGAATGTTTGATTTTGGAAGTAGTACAGAAAGCACTGAACAAAAAGTATGGAAAAAGCGAAAAAAAAATCACATAGGATATATCTCTCTCTCTTCAAAATTTAATGCCACATACGATGGAATGGAAATTTGCAATAGAGATGCTCTATCTCAAATCAATGTTTAGTAGAGGGCTACACAAAGACCTTGGGCCCAGAGATTTCAGGTTTAAGTTTCACTAATCACGTATTGTGTGGTTTTTTTCAATATTATATTGGTTAATATCATTTCTTTGCATTGCCTCAAATGACGTATATCTATGCGATGTGTACTACTGGTCACGCAGATTAATTGTACTCAAAATCAACGTTCACCATTATATATACATCTAATAGGTTTCACTACTAATTAGTTTATTTGGGGCCAATAAAAATTCGTCCTAATATTTGCGATTTTATATTCCACCACAAGCATATATGATATATGATAGAAAATAATTAGTGAACACAACTATTCATTTCTCACCCAAAGTCCAAATGTTGACAAAAAATCCAACGACTCTTCGGCTGAGGGTTCGATAAACGAATTCACACGCAATACATTGTAACATTTTAAATAGAAAAAGAATAATATAATACAATGTCGTCTTCCCTATCTAATGCAGGCTACTAATACTTGATATTAAGCAAGCAACTGATATAGTGATGTGAAACAATCTAAATTATGTTGCAATCGTGACACATCAATTGTCTTAACAAAATATAAAACAAAGCGCTCATGCTGAATTGAGAGCGGACAAGACAGATAACAACAGGGGCGGAGCCACGCAGTGCCCAGTGTTGTCCATGAACAGCATTGAAGTTATGAAAATTTTCAGACCAAAAAAAAAAAGGAAAAGAAAAGGAAGAAGGATTGTTAGCAAGCATAATGAGTTGCAGGTTGCTGTTGGAGAAGATAAAGGGGAAGCTTGGGGGTGTTTGTGCGTGGGACCCATTAGAAAAGGTCAAACAAGGGATACAGGCATACACTAGGACAACTTCACCTACCCGTAATTGTTCTTTAATTTGGTTCATGATTTATACACATTACACTAATGTATTGGATGGGTTTTTCTCTTATTATATTTTATACTTACATAATATAAAAAATAATAAAACATCACAAAAATTTTCATTATTTTCAAATTTAACTAAATTGGATTTGTTATTAAAAAGTCGAGTGTATTTATCCTTGAAAAGTTTAAATTTGGTTTACCCTAGAATGAGTAATGCAGAATGGCACAGTTAGTGAGTTTGATTCTCTTATTGGGTTTGCAATTGAAATTAGAATGTAAAGTCTTAAATCTTAATTTAGTAATTTTGGCTTTAGTCTTAAATAGTTAACGTTAAGTTAGTTTAATATGTAAAATCCTAATTTATTTATTTATTTTTATATGTAAATGAGTTTATGTAATGTAATTATATTTGAAGTTGAAATTAAATTTGCTTTATTATTAATTTGTTTTGATAGTTAAATTGCTAAGATGATTAATTTTGAAAATTGGTTATTTGGTTTGATACTGTAAATTATAAGCTATGTTGATTATTTATTCTCGAATTTGATAAGCTATATTGTATTTTCTATTTTTTAAAATTTCTGATCACTCGTGATTTGAATACAATGCATTGATTAAGATTTCTAAACCTCTTTACGTGTAACCAGTGTTCAAACGATACCCCCACCCCTATATCTCCTTACATGACCAGTGTTGAAAAAAAAAAATTAAGACCACACTGATGAAAAATCCTGGCTCCACCCCTAGATATAAAAGATTTGGAAGTTTGCACACCTTTCTCACTATTCTTACCTCTAATCTCAACAACATTAGAGTTCTATACAAAGAACACAAAAGGAAGGCTCGATTTTCAGTCATTATGGCCCACGCAAAAATAAAATGGCCAATCAGGATAAAGGAAATTAGGCTAAGTACTGGTTTTAAGTTTCATTTTTGAAAAGTCCGATGATTTTAAACTAATTGCTCAAACCCAATAATCCATGTTTAATTAGGCAGCCCCAAGTTTTCCTTCAAGCGACCCAGTTTCTAAGGGGGAAGGGGTGACGAAATGGGAACAGGACATCGAGCATACTGGGTTTGCACTATGAAGACAACTCCATAGCATGGATCATCAGATCTTACCCATGAAATTGCAGATGCAAAATTGCTTTCTTGGTGCAGAAATACATGAATTCAATACAATTATACACTCTAACTAACTTCCTTATATAGATGAAGCTAGGAAACTGAAGTAGTTAGAGCCAATTTTATGTAGGTAAGTGCGTGGGTGTGAGAGGTGAGTGCATGGATTTAGTTTTTACAACTGGTGCAGATTTCTATATCATTTAAGAAGATGACCATGACTAAGAATTGCACCTTACTCCCCAAACTATTCTAAAGATATAAAAGAACTGACTAACTAAAAGACATCTATACTAAAGTACAATAGCTTTTCAAATATTAGTCAAGTGTTCCATCGTCCACCTATCTTCAAGTTCTTCACTCTTTCCATTGCTAATTTCTACTAATGTTTTCTCAAGGATGATTATAATTTTAGTAGTGTTAATGTCATTAGGATATGCTTGGCTGTGTAATTCATGCCTTATTCAATCTACAATGATGAATTACACATTCTAATGCATTACACTTTGTGTGTAAAGCATGTAAAATGCATTAGACATTTTGTGTGTGAGAGAGAATTTTTTTATTTTTTTAGAATTTAAATGCTAGAAAAAATAACTGTTAAAATTCTGCACTATGTTTTAAGATAAGAAAGAATAATATGATATGAATAATTACACATTATGCGTAATTCATTTGTAATGTGTAACACTATATACACTAATGAATTACAGATTTTGGGTAACTAATGTGTAATGAATCACACATTCAATGTAATTAATATTTAATTCATTAGTGCATTACAGTTTATGTGTAAGACATATATAATGCACTACAAATTTTGTGTGAAAGAGAGAATAATTTTGAAAAAGTAAATATTAAATTTATGCATTATGTTTGCATCAAGAAATAATGATGTGATATGATTAATTACGCATTCTGTATAATTCATTATTAATATGCAATATTACACAGAATACTAAATTTTCAAATTTTGTGTCACTAATGTGTCATGAATTACACATTCTATATCTCTAATGTTTAATTTATTTGTGCATTATACTTTATGTGTATGACATTTGTAATTCACTACATATTTTGTATGAAAGCGAGACGAGAATTTATAAGGAAAAAACCATAAAGAAATATGTTTAAAATGAAAACAACTATATGTACGAAGAATTATATCCAAAAAAAATTAAATTGAAATTCGATGCATTACACAAAATGTATAACGTACATTAATTAAATTAAAATGCCAAGTTGAAAATTCTATATGAAAAAAGGGAAAAAAAGGTTGTTTAAAATGAAAATGACAAAATCCGTTAAGATTTATATTAAAAAAATTAAATTAAAAACCATAATATTTAAAATATATTAATTAATTAAATTAAAAAGTTAAGATATGAAATTATAAGAAGAAATGAAAAAAATGATGTTTAAAGTGAAAAACAACAAAATATAAAGTGAATTTGGGAAAAGCGAAAAAGAAATAAAGCACACATTCAGTGTAATTAATATTGAATTCATTAGTATGTATAAGACATGTGTAATACACTACAAATGTTGTGTGAAAGAGAGAATAATTTTGAAAAACTAAATATTAAATTTATGCATTATATTTGCTTCAAAAAATAATGATGTGATATGATTAATTACTCATTCTGTATAATTCATTATTAATATGCAATATTACACAGAATACTAAATTTTCAAATTTTGTGTCACTAATGTGTCATGAATTACACATTCTATATCTCTAATGTTTAATTTATTTGTGCATTATACTTTATGTGTATGACATTTGTAATTCACTACATATTTTGTATGAAAGCGAGACGAGAATTTATAAGGAAAAAACCATAAAGAAATATGTTTAAAATGAAAACAACTATATGTACGAAGAATTATATCCAAAAAAAATTAAATTGAAATTCGATGCATTACACAAAATGTATAACGTACATTAATTAAATTAAAATGCCAAGTTGAAAATTCTATATGAAAAAAGGGAAAAAAAGGTTGTTTAAAATGAAAATGACAAAATCCGTTAAGATTTATATTAAAAAAATTAAATTAAAAACCATAATATTTAAAATATATTAATTAATTAAATTAAAAAGTTAAGATATGAAATTATAAGAAAAAATGAAAAAAATGATGTTTAAAGTGAAAAACAACAAAATATAAAGTGAATTTGGGAAAAGCGAAAAAGAAATAAAGCACACATTCAGTGTAATTAATATTGAATTCATTAGTATGTATAAGACATGTGTAATACACTACAAATGTTGTGTGAAAGAGAGAATAATTTTGAAAAAGTAAATATTAAATTTATGCATTATATTTGCTTCAAAAAATAATGATGTGATATGATTAATTACTCATTCTGTATAATTCATTATTAATATTTAATATTACACATAATACTAAATTTTCAAATTTTGTGTTACTAATGTGTCATGAATTACACATTCTATATCTCTAATGTTTAATTTATTTGTGCATTATACTTTATGTGTATGACATTTGTAATTCACTACATATTTTGTATGAAAGAGAGACGAGAATTTATGAGGAAAAAAAAAGAAATATGTTTAAAATGAAAACAACAAAATGTATGAAGAATTATAGCCGAAAAATAAATTGAAATTCAATGCATTACACAAAATGTGTAATGCACATTAATTAAATTAAAATGCCAAGTTGAAAATTCTATATCAAATAAATGGAAAAAAGTTGTTTAAAATGAAAATGACAACATCCATTGCGATTTATATAAAAAAATTAAATTAAAAATCATAATATTTAAAATATATTAATTAATTAAATTAAAAAGTTAAGATATGAAATCATAAGAAGAAATGAAAAAAATGATGTATAAAGTGAAAAACAACGAAATATAAAATGAATTTGGGAAATGGGAAAAAGAAATAAAGCACACATTCAGTGTAATTAATATTTAATTCATCAGTGCATTATAGTTTATATGTAAAACATGTGTAATGCACTATAAATTTTGTGAGAAAGAGAGAATAATTTTAGAAAAAGTAAATATTAAATTTATGCATTATGTTTGTGTCAAGAAATAATGATGTGATATGATTAATTACGCATTCTGTATAATTCATTATTAATATGTAATATTATGCATAGTAATAAATTTTCAAATTTTGTATCACTAATGTGTCATGAATTACACATTCTATATCTGTAATGTTTAATTCACTTGTACATTATACTTTATGTGTATGACATTTGTAATTCACTATATATTTTGTGTGAAAGAGAGACGGGAATTTATAAGGAAAAAACCAAAAAGAAATATGTTTAAAATGAAAACAACAAAATGTATGAAGAATTATAGCCAAAAAAATAAATTGAAATTCAACGCATTACACAAAATGTGTAATATACATTAATTAAATTAAAATGCCAAGTTGAAAATTCTATATGAAAAAAATGGAAAAAAAAGTTGTTTAAAATGAAAATGACAAAATCCATTAAGATTTATATCAAAAAATATTAAATTAAAAATCAAAATATTTAAAATATATTAATTAATTAAATTAAAAGGTTAAGATATGAAATTGTGAGAAGAAATGAAAAAAATGAAGTTTAAAGTGAAAAAAACCAAATATAGAATGAATTTGGGAAAAAAGGAAAAAGAAATGGAAACAAGCACAATTGCAGAATCGAACCTTCGACTGACCCTTAAAGCTGCACGCCCTACTGCTGCGCCCAATTGCCACATGCAATGAATTTCGTTCTCCTATGTTATTGAATAATCGGATTGGATTTGAAAATATCGACTTTTATTAATTTTCAGTCATAGTTTGTGTCTAATGAGTAATTAATTTTCCTGTACTGGATTTTTGAAATCTCAAGCATAAAATGGTATATTTCTCTAAAGGATCCATTGGGATATCAATCATTGAATAGCCCCGTTCAAGTCCTCAAATGGGCCTCCAAGTCAAGTACGACCATCAATTTGCAAAGCGGGCTGAGATTAAAAAGGCGTCAACAAGTGGAATGATGAATAGTACAAAAAGAGCCCAATATTTGTTAGGGATACATTCGCCGGCTTCTTTACAATTTTATCAAACTTTAGTTTGATATTTCAAACATAAGGCAAAATAAAAATAATTATAAAAATCCTGCATTTCTAGGTTGGACTGATTCATGTGATCAAGCTGTGCAATCGTGCATGCGAATGCAGAATATAAATTAAAAAAAAAATTGCTATGCGATCACATGCCAAAAAATCTATGCGATCACGTGATACAATTTTTTTTAATCAAAAATTCAAAAAATGGCCAATAACTCACAAAATGGACAATAATTTGCATAAAAAAAGATATTAGCACTAACAAAGTTGGTGATTGGAACATGCTCATCGAGAAATGCAAAAAATATATATTATCCGTTCAAAACAAACACCATATGCAAATTCTACGCTCCAAAACAAATTAAACTATTACACACTCATTACATGGCCATTACAAAATCACGGCAAAGCCACTAAACATCATTACATGTCTATTACATATTCATTATATGCACCCATTACACACTTTGTGTAATATCACACACCCATTGCACACTCATTTTACGTCATTGCATAGCCATTACACACTTTGTGTAGTTTCACACACCCATTGCACACCCATTACACACATTACATAGGCATCACACATTTGTGTAATAGATTGATAGTTAAATCTAGGCAATGCCCATATTTACGCTGGGCGATTGCACGTGTGATCGTGCATACTAGACTTTTGTAATAAACCATGTAGAATTTTTACAATTCAGTTGGTTTTGTATAATTTTTGAAATATTAAACATGGAAACCATATATCATGTAATTTCCTCCCCTTATTTCCGTTTGTAGTCATATGTGAGACAAATGTTGAGAAATGATTTGAAATGTCAGTTGTTATTAAAATTTGATTCGTAGTAAATTATTTTAGATAAATAAGAAAGTTAAAACAAATACGAGCTTGATTTAAAATTATGTATGGTATCAATCATAAAAAAACCAAACCATTTCATTAACATCCTGTTATATTAACTTTCAAAAAATAAAAATAAAAATCCTGTTATATCAATGTAGCTTTCAAAAATTCAAGATAAGTTGCGGTTATATTCAACATGTAATTTGACTTGTTAGAGAAATTTGCACTAAACACAATTCAGATGTTGTTAGGCCTAGAAAAGTTCAGATAGTCAACATGAATTATTGTTTTGAACACCTATTCCATTTATTGAAACGGTCAAAGAGTCTACACACATAATAAATATATAAATTCAGATCAAGTCTGAAAGTCTGGTTTCTTGCCTCTTCCTTGCTGACCTTTAAAGCCACCAACAAGCTTTTCTTTACCAGGTCGATCTTACTAATTCAAAAGTTTATATAAATATATATATATAATCTCCGATGATGTGATATTATCACGTTATTAATAATATTGTTATAACAATATCACATTATAATTTTAAATAAATAAATAATGATATAATTGTGTCGCATATCTTATGTTGACGTAACATAATCACAGTAGTATGTGACGATGCATATTTTTCCATAATAATGTCAGGAGATGTAAATTATATTATTACGATAGCTATTCTCTGTTAGTCTTGTGCTATTGGCAATGATATCCGAAGTAATAAAAAAAATTTAAAAGTAAAAAATGTAAACTAGAATCTAATAACTTGGTAAAAAGTTAAATAACCGACGTGAAAGGAAAAATCAAACAATGAAAGAAATTATTAAACTATGTGGGACTCCATGTAAAGTGATGATGAAATCATGCCGGTTCATGCATATTGGGCACGCACACTTGAGAAAAGTACTCCGAAAGGCAGACCGAATGATGCTTGGCATGTTAGCTTAGATTAATTTATGGGGGTTGAGTTGAGCAATTTGGATAAACAAACAATTAAACTAGTAACTTTTTTTTTTTGTGGCCCTATATAGTTCATACATTTTTACTATCTCAGTTTTTCTTTTATTATTTAATTAATTAATGGTTGTTGCAATCTGCCGTTTGCTTAATTAATCGAATATTTTCGATAAATAAAGTACTATTTTGGAGAGATGCACGTTTTAAAAAATTGTAATTAGTTGTAAGATCCTAGGAAGCCACGACTTCGACAAGTAAATAGAGACTTTAACTTTATTTGAATCTAGTTATTCTATTACTTATTGGAGACATGTTAATAGCCTGTTTGTTGAGAATTAGAAAAGTTAATTTTCTGAAAATTAATTTAGAAGGAAGTAATGTACTTATACTTTAACTCTGTTTACGATAAATAGAGAATTGTTTTCAAATTCCAAGAAAAATAAAGAAAATGATGGAACTTTTTAAAGTTAATTTAAAAAAAATAAAAATTGTAAAAAGGAGAAAAGTTCTGCAGATGGCTGAACGCAAGTTCAAGCCAAGCTTAAGCTCTAATCAAGCTTCACTTATGAGAGATGAGTACAATGGTGGATATGAGGAGACCGCCTAAGCCCTCAATTATTATTTTTCCCTTGAAATATAAAAAAGGTTCTTAAATATCAACTTTGGTAAACAAATAAAAAATAAAAACAAACTCTCGACAATCCAAATATCAAGTTTCATATATGCATGCCCCAAAATCTCAAGGCTAGCCGTGGCACAAGCTCAACTCTGTTTGGAAAGCTTTTTACCTCGACTCCACGTCGAGTGTTTTTAGTTCGGTTCTGTCATTGATATGCATGACTAAGAGAATTTTTATGTCTTGTTAAACATTAACATGAACCAAAAATGTAAGTAAACCGATCATAAGATACTTTTTAGAATGTTCACTACATCATTAAATTTCATCAAATCAAATCAGTTTTTTCTGTTTCATCATTTTAGCCACTCCTACATTGATTTGATAAATTCTTTATAATTTTTTTAATACATTTTCATCAATTCTCAATCATACATTCAAAAACAAATTTAATCTTCGAATTTAATGTGTGAATAAAACAAGCCTTCAGTTGATATATTTTTATCATTTCATCGAAAAGTGGTATGTTTACTAGCTAGGATTTTCAAACAAAAAATTACTGTCCTTAACCAACAAAAAAGAAAGAAAGAAAGAAAGAGAAAAGAAGTGTCACTTTTAGTATTGACTATTCAAATAACCACACCACTCAAGTGAATTCTAAATTTCTAATCACCTCGTGTGTCATTATATATTATCTTGTTTTATCCTAAACTTAAATTTGCTAAAGAATTTCTAACACTGTGTTAGGTAAATTTCATTTATATTCCAAAATTTTACTATTCTGTTAAAATACGTGAATTTCTTCACAACCATCAACGACCATCATCAATCGCCCACCATTTCTTTCCAAAAACTTTCACCTATGGGGAGAGGACTCCCTACCCACATTAGTAAGATTTGCCTTGCACAAGATGGTGGAGGGATTTTCTCGCACCACCCATGTTGCACTCGTGCACCTAGAGAGATTACACTCATCACTAGCATGAGATTTTGGGAGGGTAGTGGTAAACGATTAGTGGCTGTGGTTGATAGTGGTTTTTTGGGTGTGAGGCTTGGTGGTTGTAGACTTGATAAAAAAAAAATATAAGGCGTCCATGACTAAATTGAAAGATCCAGAGACGATAGTATAAATTTGTTAAACACATTTAACAAACAGAGTAAATTTGCAATTTGTTCACTGAGGATTACAAAAATTGTTAGGCATATTTCAAGTTTGATTGTGTTATAAAAGTATGAAAACAATAGAGAGAATTTAGAGAGAATGAATTCGAATGAATTCTCAGGAATGAATTTCATTAATAACCGATGCCCTATTTATATGAAAACTTGAATTCAAGACAATCGTAATTACATAATTTCATCAAGGGTATAATAGTCATTCACATATAATAATTACACCTTTTACCAAATTATTCCTCCACCAAATTATTCCCCCACCAAATTATTCCTCATAATTCATAACCACCAAATTATTCTCAATTATTCATAACACTTCAATTATTATTCATAACACTCCCCCTTGAATGACTATTAATACAAATGTCTTCTGGACCTGTTTGAAGAAAAACCCAGTGGGAAAAAACTTCCAAACCGATTGCAGGATAGCTTGGAGTGGTTATATACTGCTTCATCAAAACATTGCTCCCCGATATCTATCGCATATGAAAGTATTCACGTCTTTGCACTCGTTAAAAACCATGTCAAGAAAACCCAGTGGGAAAAACTTGATCGAAGGAAAAAAAGTCGCTCCGTCGATTTCATATCTTGAGAACTGATATCTTTACTTCAGTAAATGATTTCAATATCATCATCGCTTGGATCTAAAGCATTAGCTCCATTATAACTTGATCCAATAGATACATCAGATCAATTTCTCCTATCGTTTTCAATATACCATGAATATGCCTCGTTAAAACCTTATTAGGAAAAACCCAAATGGGAAAAACCCTAATGAAGGAAAAAGAGTACATTATTCATGTGAATACGCCTTTAAAGTTGCCTCATTAAAAACCTTGCTAGGAAAACCCAATGGGATAAAACCTCAATCAAGGAAAAAAGAGTGCAACGCGTATTTTATACAATTATGCTGCAAGCATTTCAAAATCTTTCATACATTTGTATGAGTATCATATACATTGTTTTTATACTCTTCGTTCATTTAGAGTGCATCAATTTTCGTACACAACTACAAAACATTCACCATGAACACATGTCTCCAAACACACAATTTAAAGCATATAAATTCATCGTAAAAATATGTAAACATATAAGTAAACCTTCATAACTAATTAACACTTAAAATATATCATTTAACATTTAATACTCACTTAATAGGTTACTTCATTCCAGGGCTTAGCTCACCCTTTAGGGTACTCATAAACACGGTTTAGCTCATCCGATCATTTAATTTCCTTTTCTACTACACACACGATCGGTAATTTAACTTTCATGAGCATGCAACATATAATGACCACCATGCTTATCTTTAAACTTGAGCAATAGTCATCATCACCTCATCATCTCATAAGTTAAGGATTTCACATTCACCATTTATCATCTTCAATATATCTCAATATTTTCATTATCATTGATCATATGTAGCGCTACATTTTCATATCGTGTCGACACATTTCAATTTCATTTCTTTCCCATATCGACATAACTTATCGAGATATCTCATTATCAATCCTCTTGTAGGATTACACAATATAGTTATGTCTATATACTCTTCAAGAGTATATACCTCACATTAAAACCATCTTTTATAATTTGCTTTGATATATATGATTGGGGAAATATCAACGCTTCTAGCGTGCTAACTTATCAAAGCATCGTAGGTGATATATGTGATTGTTCATAGCCTTTCATGCATCTTTGAACTTCAAGCTCAGATTTCAATTTTCGAGGATATAACATGATGCATTTCACATATTATTTTCAACATTTAATACTCCCTCATGTCGAAAATTTAGAACACCAAAACTCATACAATGGTATGATTTTAATCATATATGTTCTCATCATTCAAATTTTAATATGGGAATTTAGACCGTTTGCATTCTATTCTCGATATCGGCAATTTATTTGAGGACTTTAAATAATTTGCCATATAATATCCCACTTGTATGCATACTCAAATCCTTCAAGGATTTATTCAAATCATTGGGATATACATTTACTAGCTTTATCATTAAATCAAAATCATGCTCATATCAAGTGAGCAAATATTTCAGAAATTTCAAATTACGAATCATATACACATGTGACTATCTAGTGGATCTATATCATAATATCTAGTAGTCCACATGTAGGATGAGTGGCCCATACTTCTCATCCTTTATTCCGTATATATTTGGGATTTATTCCCAATATTGGCTAGTAATGATTTCATCATTTATCGAGAACAATCATTGAAGAATTCTTTTAATTCTTCACTTGAAATATTGATTTCAATAATTATTTAAACCGGGATGGTCAGTCCGGTTTTGCAAACGAGTATTATTGAACTTCTAGTTCAAGAAATTCTTATATCGATTTCACTAGTATACAGATAGTGCTCAATATGATTTATCATAGAAATAATTCACCGACATATTCCATCATCTTTTGGTGACATTATTGTCTACCACTATTCAAACACGGAGTTACAGCTCGTACGCATCACATCCGGCTATTATTTAATTCCGAAAACGTAGCTCTTACGCTTTCATATTATTTATTTAAAATCGGGGTCTTATTTCATACGCGTCGTATTATTCTATAAATAAATCATCAAAATTATTGCAAAATTCATCCTAACAAGGGTCTATACATTATAATGGATCATATGCTCTCAAATCTTCGAAAATACTATCCATCACTACCGATTAAAATCCTAAAAATGATTTATCGAGGTAGGCTGGAAAGATTAAGGATGCTAATGAATAAGGGTATCCCACAAGATATCCGATGCTTGATTGAAGCAAAGGTTCGATTATCCGTGAGGTTTCAATTCCTTCTAAATACATGCCTGGTATGGGTAAAAGTAGTTTTTCAAAGAAACGGAGAGCAAAAGATTAGGAGGATGCTACAAGTGTGCTCGATGGACATGTGACACTCGATGTAAATCAGGGGTACTTGTCCGTAAATCGAGAAGATAAAATAGCATTCATTAAGGATGGATTGAGTAAGGAGCCTTTGGATGATATTCAATGCTCTTGAGACACATCCTAGTGGACACGCATAAGGTGAGCTAATGGCCTTATGGGCCAAATTCAAAGATCAACAAACGCTTATAGTCTTGAAAAACTTACTTTAGAAGATCCTGTTTGTAAATTTAGTAGAAAAATTTAGCATAATGATTTTCCCATATTTATGTAAGAAAGCTCGTGTAATAACAAAGATCAATATATTTCTTTTATTTGTAAATATCGTTTTCAATTTTAAGATATATATTATTTTTCAATCAATGACAAATTATATGTCATATCACTAAAGAAAAATTTACGCTTTTTCTCTTTCATATTTGTCAAAAAGTAAATAGTGCACTCAATTATTGGTTTTAAAATTTTTCTTTAAATAGAGGGATTCATATATCTCTCATGTTGAAAATATAGTGCAAAAAGAGAGATAGGAGTAGAGATGGATGTGGAGATTTTAGAATCATCTCATACAAGTCAACTTTTACCTCGCCATATTAAAACCGTATGTATTCTTGGTGGATCTAAACTGGTAGGCCATATCCAATATGTGGATATGGCAAACCAACTCGTAAAAGAGTTAGGGAGACAAGAAATCAATATACTATACGGAGGAACCAACAACAAACTTTTAGCTAGACTTATAATGGCCGCACAATCATGGGGAATAAGAGTTTCGAGTGTAATACCTTTCCATCTAGTTGGATCTAATACTCGAATTGGAGCCAGTTCTACCATGGGTCCAGCAGGGTTGGTGCTACAAGCGCAATCCATCCACAATCGCATGATTTATATGATGAATAATAGTGATGCTTTCATTGTCCTTCCAGCGGCTACAACACACCGAGGAAATATTCAATATAGCCTCGTTGTACAAGGGAATTTTCATGTCAAACCAATAGGTTTGTTGAATATTAATAATTTCTTTGATGGCTTACTAGCGTTTCTAGATCGGGGTGTAAATAATAAGTTTATCTCTCATTCAATGAGAAAAATACTTATTTCTGCTAAGATCGCTGATGAACTACTCATCAAATTTCATGCATATGTTCAAGAATGTGAAGCCTGTGTCCGCTCGATCACGGACACTGGTGTCAAGCGAAAAAGAAATTCGGATCCTTTAAATATTTCATTATGAATCCTAATGTTGATGGTGGCGAGTTACGGAGTATTTATACTCTCGAGACGCATCCCTCATTTATGGATTCAGTATGTATATTCTTTTTGCATTTCTATATTTTCGAGTGTTTAATGCCATCTTTTGATATTCTCAATATGTTCCACTTCGACTGTTTTGTACTTCTTCTGGAGTAATAATAATATCATATTGGCTTTATTCAAATACGTAAATCTAGTGATTATGCTTCTTCAAGAGCATTTTATTCTCATATTAATACAATCTCATATCATCGATGAGATTACTTCATATAATTTCTCCATGCGATATATTATCTTTGATTTATCAACATGGGATCTATTGAGCATTTGATTTTCATCTATTTATCCAATGGTGACTTCAAGTACCACTTACTCAATTTTCTCCATTAATATTCGGTATATATGGGGAAGTAATTTTATTCTCATCGCCTACTACTTGAGAGTATGATTAGAATATTTGATCAACTACTTCTTCCTGAGTAGATTCGTTATAACCAATCGTGTAGTATAACCCACCACATTGGAAATATGCACACCAATCGTGTGGTATTACCCACCACATTGGAAATATACTCAAACTATAAAGTGCATAAATTTAAATTGCGTAAATTAAATTTCCTCCAATAGGTGGTCGAACCTACCTTATGGGAATTATTGCAATAAATATAAATCTACTAATTTAAATAGCAAGAATTAAATTGCATAATATTTAACTACTTCTTCAGGAGTAGGATTCGCTTAGTAGAAGGTATTACCCATCACTTGCATATAAAGTGCGTAAATATATAAAACCTTCCGCTTAGTGACGGTTGAACCCATCATCAAGTAGGAGGTATTGCAAAGAATTAAATTGCAAGAAATAAAGCGCGAGAATTAAATATTGAATCTGCTTCTACGGGAGCAAATTTGTTCTTCTAGAACAAATACTCATTACTTACAAGAAGACACTTATCCTTCTGTAGAATAAGTACATTATGTAATTGAACTCTTCTGGAGTTACATTAATATTTCGATCTATTAACTCAAATGGACTTCAAGCCATTTTATATAATCAATGGATTTAGAATTTCTTCATGAATATTCTATCCATTTTCACCGTCGTCAAAATTAGGTCGGATTTACCCTAAGGGTAAAATTGTCCATTCCAATTAGTAAAAGTAAAATTGTCAAAAATATTTTATCAATGTTTTACGATTGGAAAATTATCTCCTTTCTACTTCAATTTATCAATATCAAAATATTCAAGGACTATTTTGTAACTTTTTCAAAAGTTAGTGTAATCTTGATTTGTAAATTTTGAAAATTTGATAATAACATATTTCAAAACGAGTTATTACCCTCACAATATTGGTGTCAAATCGAAGCTCGTTAAATCGAGTATAATGGAGTCGAGAAAATTTGATTTTGATAATGTATGCTCCTTATATCTCGATAAAACAGATGTTATAGTTTAATATATTATTATATTATAAAATCATATGATTTACCTTTTTCCTTTCTCTAATTATTCCATGGATTAGATTTACTTGCAATCCATTTACGTGATCGGAAAATTCTTGACTCCATTCTTCCAATTTTGGGATTTCGACATATCTCAAAGCGAGGTTGTGTAGAATGAGGAATTGTGGGAGAGGAATATGAGCAAAGGGGAAGTTTCAATGATGTATTTGCAAAGAGAGAGTTATTTAGGATTGATGAGGATGAATTAATTCATTCGTAATAATCAGCTTCGATCTGTAAGATCATCTATAAGATGAACTGTAGAAAGCATACTTCTTTCATATTACTCAAAGGGTTAGAGACTACGATAACGTGTTATAAAAGTATGAAACAATAGAGAGAATTTAGAGAGAATGAATTGAATGAATTCTCGTGAATGAATTTCATTAATAACCGTGCTCTATTTATGTGAAACTTGAATAAGACAATCGTAATTACATAATTTCATCAAGGGTATAATAGTCATTCACATATAATAATTACACCTTTTACCAAATTATTCCTCCACCAAATTATTCCCCCACCAAATTATTCCTCATAATTCATAACCACCAAATTATTCTCAATTATTCATAACACTTCAATTATTATTCATAACAGATTGCATATTATAGTAAAACTGTGATAGTATGACAATGTATTCATCATTTTAATATTTGATGACAATGGCATGTATCACGTATGGGTTATTTAAAATAATACAGCTATTTGGCTGTTAGTTTTTTAAATTTAATGCATGTGAGAATTGATTAGCACATATCAATGGTATTTAAAGATTTTAACTCTCTGACATGTCAAAGAACTAGTAAGTACGTGGTTTATGACTTGTGCATTTCGTCTATACATAAGTGAAATATACTAGTAACACTTTAACATAATAACGCGATGGTTACTTGTTTAAAAACTCCATCTCGATTCTCGAGATTCAATTGCTTGATTAGGTTTTCAATTGATGGAATCACTCTTTTGGGTCATCGACCTTGAGAGTCGACTCTCAGCTTCATGTTATGTTCATTGAGATTAAAACAGCTTCAAATAAATTTTTTGTATGCTTTTATAGTTAATCACTCATTTGATTGATTTGATAATTATTTTACTTTTATACTGTTTTTATTCACCTTCAGTCACACATTTATAACAACTATTATAAGTTACAATTTCGATCAAGTCGTGCACGATTTTTCACATAATTTGGGAAAACTAATATTGGAATCAATTGTTTGTCCCAACTTTTAAATGGAATTATTTACTTTATCAGAGGGCAATAGACTCTATGCTAAGCAACTTCCAAATTTCCAAGTAAATTAAGTTAATCCCCACGCATCTATTTCTAATTAATTTAACCACTCTCAAACACAGTACCAATTCATTATTGCTAAGACAACGGAAACAAGATTCATGGACATTATTAACGTCAAAAAAACACAATGAGTAAAAGAGGACCGTTTGGCACACCTTCTAACTAAACTAGAAAGGGCATGGGATTGGCTTTCTTCTTATTTTTTATTCTTCTTTTATTTATTTATTTTTTCCTGGAAAGCTTAAGGAATTTGTTTCTTGTTTAATTATTATTTGAATGCTTGTTTGACAATACACTTTTTGAGAAAGAAAAATAATTTTCAAGAGGAGTGTATAGTTAAAAAGAGAGCAATGTGAAACTGTTTTTTTATTTTTGGGTCAAAAAAACTTATACAAGGAGTCTTAACTCTTTAAGTGATTGTCTCATTCATTTTACCTCATAGTGATTGTCTCATCCATTTTACCTCATTGTTTTTACTGATGTTTTGTGATGTACATATATGTTGTTTTTCAACTAATGTACATATATGTAATACGTAATTAAGGGTATGTTTGATTCACAATAATTTTTAAAAAACGTTTCTCTCTTCTCCTTTTTAATCATACATAATTATTTTATATTTTTTAATATACTATTTTTCATTTTCAACCACATAATCTACACGCAATTTGAATAAATAAAATTTACACAATATTTGTTGTGAATCAAACATATCCTAAAAATAAGTGTAAAAAATTAATTATTAAAATAATGAATTCTTTATCTTATCCGCAAATGGCAAGATTTCTTGCAGCGGTGGCCAGCAATAGTAGTCAACAGAACCCATGTAGGCCTAATCTCACCAAATGGCTTAAAAGGGAAGGCATAAGTACTCCTTTTCTTTTTTTTTTTTTGAATAATAAGTACTCCTTTTCTAAATATATATATATATATATCTTTCTCTAATTCTTAACTATATCCTAGTATATCTCTATGAACCTTATTTTTTTCTACTTTTTTACTATGTATTTCCTATTCTATCTGAAATTACCCACTAGGCAGACCAAACAATTTACAAATTAGTTTACATACCATTTTACCATGTATTTTCCTATTCTATCTAAAATATGTTACTAGATGGATTAAATAATTGATAATCTCTCTCTCTCTTTTTCTTTTTTTTTCTTTTAAGTAGAAGTTGAAAATCGTAGAAGTGAGATGGTGTTCAAACCCAGATTAGATACCGATACGGGAGTGTATTTTCCACTAGGATAACCTCTGCTTTAGACAATAATTTACAAAATTGTCATTCTTGAATTTTAAAACTATACCCGTAAACTTTTTCAGTAATATTTTTAACAATTCTAAATCAATTTGGACATCTAGGTATACTTGATAAAATATCAAACCTCACTTGTACAACTGAAAAAGGGATTAATCCAAGTGAAAGCAAAACATATCGTATAAGGTTCATCAACAATATGTTTGGCCATGGTTAAAAAGTTTTCTACACCAAGCAAGGTTATTTATTAGCACTGTTACAATGAATATAGTTTTTTTTTTGGATTGGGGATATATTAAACTCAAAGGTACACTACTTATCTTTAAAGTAATCAATACTTTATTTTTAAATTGACCAACTTTATTCACTTAAGAAGATCTTTTAATTTATTATTTTTTGTGAAGATTAAGATTTAGGTATTTGCTGCATAAATATTTTAATAATCACTATTTTTTTCTTCATTTTCAATCATTTATTAGAAATAATTACTTTTTAGTCTTACTGGACTAAAAAATATTGCTTCCCCACAAACATTTGGGAGCATATAAGAGAAGTTATTTTTGAAATAAGTAATTATTTACTTTTTAAATTAACCACCAATAATATGAATTTTTATAAGACTTACTTATTTGCTGATAAGTGATAAACGGGGAAATTCTAATTTGTTGTAATTGTGTTGTTATTGAAGTGTGAACTAATTGTGTGATTTGGTAATATTGTCATTTATAAAAAATTACATTCCATGATTAAACAAAAAAAAAAAATCACATGTCTACGTAATCTTCTTTACATTTTTATACAAAAATTTTCTAAAACATAAATTTTTCTTTAAAAATAACTTGGTTAAATCGACACTGATTCGACATACTATTTACTTGAAGATATTTGGTTTTCAAAAAGCATTGAAAAAAAACTATTATGGGGAAAATGAAAAATACTCTTTTTTGTGCTCTATGGTAACACAAATGCAAAAAAATAAAAATTTAAACTTTGATCATACAAATTTATTTAAATATTTTATTTATTTGTTCACCACGCATCAAAAAAATATTTTTTTTTGATAATTTCTATCAGAATTCAAACGTACTCTAAGGGGGTGATAGATTTTAAATTTTACCTTTTTTTTCTATTTTTTATTCTTTCTTTCTTTTAGTCAAACGAATCACATCGATATATCTCGTTGAAAATTCATAACAATTTATAAAAAATTCAATCCTACCACTCTTGAGTGGGCAATTGAATGGTATATTCTTTTCATACGTATTACTGTAGCATGGTCGATACCAACATGTTTCAATTAAGAAAATGATTGATTGTATAAAAACAATTTTTTGAGAAAATTTGTGGAATTGTAGATTTTATTTTCGAAAAAGCCCCAAATCCCAATTCTACCACCAACCAAACAGAGCCTAAGAGGGCCGTCTTCTCCCCACGCCGTATATCTTGGACTCGCTCGCCTACGTGCGAGAGAAAAATCTGAAACTAATCACTTCAATTGCATCTCTGCTTAATATTAATTTTAATTTTAATTAATTAATTAATCACCTATTTTACGAGAAAAGTAGGATTATAATCCCATTACCAACAATCTTTTACCCTTTCCTTGCTGCATTCATTTGCAGAAACAGCTTTCTAAATTCTTCCTCTATAACTCTTTGTCATGGTCGCCTAAACTGTCTCTTTCCCTCTCCTTGTCTATGCATATATGGATTTTCCCACATCACTCTTTCTCCTTGATTTATCCGTGAATTGAAGGTGAGTTCATGGATTTTATTCATTCTATGACGTTTGTGGGAGGCTCTCGAAGCCTTTCTTCTGATTCTGCGCCTGTCTATAAGCCGTTTGATAATTTGGGCCTCTTTTGAGGAGTTAATTCAGATTATTTGTTTTCAAGCTTTGTTTGGGATTGGGGGTTTAGGCTTAAAGCGACATAATTTTGCTTTATTCATATGTATGCATAAACTCGAGGTTAAAAGTTGTGATCTTGTTGGTTCAACTAGAAAATTATACTTCAGAGAAAGTTCTGGGTTTTTAAGCAAAATTTGTCCTTTCGAAAAAAAAAAAATCCAATTTGCATCTCTGTTATGTGTTATCTGTAATCGAGATTTTGTAGCATAACCTGATGGCTTGTTTTAGCATAACCTGTATGCATAAGCTCGAGGTTAAAAGTTGTGATCTTGCTTTCTTTTCTTCCCTTTTAGATGGTGAGCATAACACCAAAAAATGGGCGAAAACATCCAAGGGGAGGGAGAGAGAGAGAGAGAGAGAGAGAGAGAGAGAGAGAGAGAGAGAGAGAGAGAGATGCCTACTAAGTTAATATAGAGTATAATATTCTTGTTGGGCCAGTGTTGTATCATATAGGGAGAAGATGAGATAATTAACGAGTGGCTTTCTTCTGAGTAAGCATTGATATATATGACAGCAGTGTGAACCTCGATGAATTGGTTTTGTGCCTTGCCTCGGTTTTTCTTTTCGATTTGCTCACTCAATTACATATATAATTACCAGTATACTTGAATAGGTCAGTCAATGCAAATTAGCTGTCTGCTTTCTCTTCTTCGATGCATCTAGTCTGGGCAATAAATACCTTCTCATCTGATTTCCTTGATATCTCAAATTTATAAGCTCAACACAGCCGAGTGAAGCTTAGAGATGGAGGAGAATGAAGAGTCAAATAGCCCTGGTTGGGGTGCTTCATTCATCATGCAGACAACTGAAGATGTTGCAAGAGCTGTTGCTGCTGCTGCCGCTGCCGCAGCTGCTGTCCGTTCGGCACGACCTTCTGTGGTATATTCCTCAAAAGATGATAGCAGTAGCCCACTTCATAAACTTCAAAACCGTGTTTCCAGAATAATTAAAGGCCTCTCAAGTCCCCCGGAGGCCAAAGGTGGATCATACAACCCTGAAATACTGACCAGTCAAAAACGTCAATGGGCTAACTTTCAGTTGCAGTCCCTGGTAGAATTTTTTTTCTCACACACTTAATTTGTTAATCTTGCTTGTTTTGTTTCCTGATATGCAGTAGGAAAAAGTTACAAATTGAAGAAATATCTTCTAGGTTTTTGCTTGTCATATCTGGAACCTACCTTTTAGTTGCAACTTTTCATGTAAATTTACTTTTGGAGGTTCTCAATGATGATGATATTTCTTTTAGACATTAGAAATTTAGAATGAGGATCACTAGATCTTTTCCTTGTTGCTTCTGTTATCAAATAAATAGGGATATCTGCTCCTTAGTGTTTCGGGCGTATAATATAACCTATGTGTACAGGATCACAGAGTTTGGAAAGAGCCATCAAAGCTTTTCGAGAGCATGGTAGTTGTGGGACTTCATCCTAATTGTGACATTCCAGCCCTCCAAAATCTTTTCTTTGCTAGAAAGTTTGAAGGATCAGGGAGATTTCGAAATGCTGTTGGTGCTCAGCATCAGTCTCGCATAGAACCCATCCTTGAGCCACAGGTGGTTGACTTACATATGCGACTATCTTGTTTATATTAAAATTTGAATCTTATATTTGTTATTGTTTTTCTTGGCTTTAGGTCTTGTTTGTTTACCCCCCAGAAAAGCAGTTGCCACTCAATTACAAGGATCTCCTTTCTTTCTGCTTCCCTGCAGGGGTGGAGGTGGGATTAAGCACAATGGCTTCTTTTGCGTCGCGTAATTTATGTTTGAATGAATACACTGGAAACAATATCCTTTTTTTTTTTTTCCGCCCTTCACCTTATCTTCTGTATTCTTTGGACCCCGCATGTTGAACTGCAATCTTCTTATAGTTTTGAAATCGGTTGAAAAGGGGTTTATGGGAACAAGTCAATCTAGTATTATGAACGGTAGATGTTTTGGGGGGGGGGGCGGGGGGGGAAGGGTGAACAAAGTCTCACGTCAACTAGCCCTGGGGCAGACAGTGGGTTAGCAATTCCACTAGATGGGTTAACCTTTTTGGATTGATCCTGAGTCCGAACAGTTCCAACAATTATATCAGGTTTAATAACCATTGAAGTCCAGATCTGGTTCTTGACGTATGTAACCATTTAGTTATTTAATTAATGAACAAACTCATTACGTGTTTCCTTATTCTTTGCACTGTATGAAATAGTTCTAAAATATATTCACAAGCGATCCCATTTGGATATTTCACAGGTTCCATTATTTTTCTGTTCGTGGTAGCTCAGTAGTTTAAAAAGACATTTTTGTTTGTTATTCCATGATAAGTGCTTAAAAAAATAATAGGCCTGTCAAAACATTTTTGTCTTGTTAATGTCAATATGATTTCATAGCTTCTTTGAAGAATTGGTTGAGGGATCCATTTTATCCCTATTCTAAGAATCTGGATTTAAGGAAAGATGAAATATTTGTTCTTTCTCACATTATTCGCCTAGAGGTTCGACGGTACCAGATAGTCTGTGTGGATTTGACTTTTATGGATGGTTGCCTAAAATTGACTCCTATAATTTCAGGTCAATGCTGTTGAGAGAACTCCGTCAATGAGTGAGTTGAATGAGATACTCCTTGGGCAGGTATCTATCAGATTGTGCCTCCTTTAATTATTTAGCGACTCTTTATTCTGTGCCAACAGGCAAGCCTCTTAAACCATGAAGTTCTGATATTAATGTGAAGAAACTTGATGAAACATCAGCTTAACATGAAGTTTGTATCTTATTAGTTGTTGCCAATGTGCATTGCACGTTTTTACATGAGTTCATTATATTGTTTTTTAGAAGTATTACACAGTGATGTACTTATAGTTTATTTATGAGAATTTAGGGTTTTTTCAAAAATGTCTTTTTCTTTTTCTTTTTAAATTTAATCATCATGCAATAATCCATTCTATATTTTTGTGCCATAACACTCAATAAACATTCATTGTAGGCAATGAATTTTTTTATTTGTGAACTTGTATGGGTGATATAAATAAAGAGTTATTTGTTATGAGGAACGTGAAACATTTTTAATCGTAAAATATTAAAAGAATAATTGAATCTGGAAATGATGTTATGGAATAAAATACAGTCGAGAGTATTTGACTGCCATGTGTGAAACAACTAATATTGAAGTTGTATTGGTGCACGTATGTTGTAATTTAAATACATATGCTTCTGCAAATAAGTAAAATAGTATGAATAGTACAAGCATTAAATTAATAGCTCATTCATCGCAAAACTAATTGAAATTCTATTATTTAAGGTCTTTCTTTTTTTTTTTTTCTTTTTTTAAAAATAATAAAAGTAGGGCAAATCAAAAGTTAATAAATACTTAGGCTATCATAATTTAGATATCATTAATTAAGATATAATTTATAACAATATTAATCGAAGGGCCAATAGTGGTACTGTTTTTTCTTATCCAATTTGAGCTAGTTACGAAAATATGGCTGTGGAATTTTTTTCCTTTTCAATTAACCATTTTTTTCCTTGGTGGTGCTATTTTGACAGGAACATCTCAAACAGAGTGATCTGTCCTTCGTCTTCCGACTGCAGGTATGATGTGGCATGGATATTATTTTTGACATATTAAATGATGTCTTTTGGCAATGTGGAACCGTTATCTGAATTGACCTCAAGGCTCATCTGAGTTATACTGCTTGTGATGGGCCTAGTTTAAATTATTCATTTCTGGTGCAAATGGAAGTGATCTACTGGCTTACTCATATGTGAAGTTTAATTATATAATTTGAGGCCTGTGAAGATCCCTGTGGGTTGATATAGGTCAAATGCTGATGTTATAGAAAGTATTATCTGGTTACATATTGGCCAAATAAGAATAAGTACAGTATTTCTGCTCCCATTGACACGTCTATGTTTTCTCTTATGGGGAAGGAATAGGTATATCAACAGATATTTTGCACTTGTTGAAATTATTGCTTTATGGCTTTTTCTTTGTTTTGTACATGCTCGAGTTCGATTTGTATTTTTGGTTTTTTTTAAAAATAAAAAATCAGAAATTTTTTTATTTTTTTTATTTTTTTGAAGATACTTTTACCCTGATTTTCATTGAGGGACTGCACCAAATGTTTCTCTTCCTCTCCTCTGTCGAGATTTTAAATCTTATATTGTTGTCACTCAGGGAGCTGATGATTCAATTCTGTATGGGTGCTGTATTTTAGTTGAAGAACTCATACACAAGCCATCAGGATTGATTTCCATGGTTTCAGATGGACAGTCGACACCTTCAAGTAGGAGTCGCCACATGCTAACCACACGCCGATGTTACTGTATTCTTTCCAGGCTTCCATTCTTTGAACTGCATTTTGGCGTTCTAAATAAGTATGTGACCATTCTCGTGTAGTATGCTGCATATGTTGCTTTCCTAGTTTTAGGTTATGATCATAATTTCATAAGCTGCATGTATAGAGTGAAGATGATCGGCTGTCAGTGGAAGAGTACACACGTGCACACAGTAATGTAATCTGTATAATTTAGCCAAGGGGTCATATAGCTATCAGTTTTTGACGTTCCTATTTTGATCCCAGTGACCGGTGATATAAAATTACTCCAAATGGAGAATGAAAGAAAACTTGGCTAATTTTATGATTCTTTGAAGCTATGCTTCATAAGCCTTGTTTTGTGGTAAGTTTTGCATCTCCATAATTCATGGAGAAAGATAATATTACTATGCAATTGGTTGCCTAAGAGCTCTAATCATAATTTTTCTTTTCTGTTTGTGTAACGTGCATTTTTGCTTTGGAGTTTAAATTGCCTGAGAGAATGCATGAGCTTTTCTCTTGCTAGTTCCTCCGCTGATTTAGTTATTTTATCTTTTGCTTTGTGTTGTAGCATCTTAAATGAAGAGAGGCTTGAACGGTTGACAAAACAGATTGGCAGTCTAGATTTGGACTCATCCATGGGCTATGATGAGGTTGAAACATTGGAGGAAAAATCTGGTGACGCATTGTTGGAAGAGGGATCGGTAAACATGCTGAATGGGACAGTTGGAGCCTCCCCTCTAAGCTCAGCAGATAAGCGTCTAACAAATGCTGTTTTACCACTAATGCGCTATCAGCAATGGGAAAGCTCTGAATCTTCCTCAAGGTATGTGGTTCTGTTCTCTGCTCTCTCACTTTGTTGTTGCTAAACTTGAAAAATATAGACCATGAGCTTAGAGCTTGTTTCACAAAGACTTATATGAGAAGAAAAATGATTTTTCTGGGAGAATGGGTGGTTAATATGTTTCAACATCTCATTTGATTTTGATTTGATATCTTTTTTATATTTTTAATAACATTTTTCTCTACTTTTCAACCACACATATAGCATGATAGGTAACCAATTTTTAAACTTTTTACCACTTTTTATCATTTTTTTTATCCATTCTTTCTTTACCCTAAATCAATCATAACCACATATCACATCACATCCACAAATCTTCACCATTCAACTCCACTCGCTCTCTCTCCTCTTTTACATTAAAAACTTTTAAAAACCATTAAAAACTAACCCCTATCACTCTTATATTCATAAATCATTATTTCAAAAATCTCTACCAAACATGCCCTGAAGTATGTGATGCAATTTTTGTGCTATCTTGATTATCCAGATTTTTTTCGTTTTTATTTTCGTGAAAAATGTGAAACCTGATACCTGATCAACTTCACTGGAATCTCTTCTATTACTCTGTTAGGCATCAGGTCATGTTAAGACTTAAGACCGTACCTTCTCATTCTTTTTAGAGGTTATATTTAGCTTCATATCCCGATTTAAGTGCTCATCTCTGTATTGGAAAAATGCATGCAAGTATGCAATGGAAATATGCACTTGTATAATGGTAAAATCGATTGGCAGCATCCTGCCTTGACTTTGCAATTCTCTGTAATGCTGTTGTCCAAGATTGACGCAGGTTAATTTCACATATGCAGTTTTCAAGGCTCTCCAAGTGAAGATAGACATTTCCGAAGTGATGTCGACGAAACAGAAACAGAAGAGGCTTCATCATCAGGCCAAGATATTTTTAGTGAACACAGTGATATCCTTGAGTGGGCTAAGGTTTGAATTTTTATTTATTTATTTATTTATTTTTTATCTGTACATTTTGTTCTCTCCTTATTTGATCATTGAATGTCTTTCATTCTTTTACAAATTTTTAATCTATTCTATTTTCTAGGCCAACAATCGTGGATCCTTACGAATAATTTGTGAATATTATCAATTACACTGCCCATCACGAGGTTCAACAGTCAAGTTTCATCCTTTAGATCACCTGCATCCTCTGGAGTATCACAGACCTGATGAATCAGTTCTAAGCATTGCTGGATCAACAATTGATCTGGGGTCATGTAAAACTAGTTTGGAATTAGCCGAGGTACGTTAAAGTAGGCATTCACCTGTCCCATCCCACTTTGCGTTAGTCATAAAATTTTCACTCTCAGTTTAAATTGGGAAATGTGAGCAATTTGATATCATCGAGTAATGTGGACAAGTCAAGGTGCTTGTCGCTTACTTTCTGTTTCACATTTTATGTCCCTTCTACTGAATGTCTTAAATTCGTATATTGGTATCACCTTGTAGGTGCACTGTGCACTTTTGGTAGAGGAGGAAGCAACTGCTTTATCAGTATGGGCTATTGCTTGCTTATGTGGTTCCCTAAGACTGGAGCACGTAAGTGTATAACTTGTCCAGAAAGGAGTTTCTTTATGTTTCATGCTAGAGAATGCTGATATGTAGGAAGTGCTGATATAAATTATGCTTTCAATTTGACACTTTGTATACATTCAAAATATTGCTGAGGCTTTTGATGTGTAAAGATGTCTGAGAGTCCTAGGTTGCTGAAACTTGCTGGGAAAGATTAAACCTGTCCATTGACCTTTCTATGTTACTGAATATTTGCTTGTGGTTCCCTTCAAGGTACTAACATTAATTGCTGGGGCTCTTCTGGAGAAACAAATTGTGGTCGTTTGTTCAAATCTGGTAAGCTTTCATTTATTTAGATCTCTTGTTTACTTGTTAGATATCATTTTCATATGAATTATCGTAGAACATTTTCTGTTTTCCTGTTGACTGAATTGTGTAATAGTTACTTGCTGATTTGAATGGTGCTAGTAAAGCGCAAATGCTGTCCATACATTATGATGCTGCTTTTCTTTTGTCAATATCTGAGGCTACATGAAGGAAGAGCTTAATGATCTTATGTCTATTTTGGTATGCAGGGCATTTTATGTGCATTGGTTTTGTCAATTATCCCCCTCATTCGTCCTTATCAGTGGCAGAGCTTGATAATGCCGGTATTTTTCATTTTTATTTATTTATTTACTATCCTGGTTTTCCTTGTCTTGTATTGAAATCTTCTGCTTAGTTGAATTTATTTACATTTAACTCATGAACTCCCTCGCCTGCTATCATATTGATGTTCCTTGGCGTGTATCATTTTCAGGTTTTGCCTAATGATATGCTGGAGTTTCTGGATGCACCGGTTCCTTACATAGTGAGTTTCTCTTAATTCTGGATGCACCATTCCGTATGTGGTTTGACTTTTTCAAAATGGGTCCCCTAGTAACTTAAATCCCGGGCCTTGCCTATCATGAACTGGATAGGGATTCTATATTCTCATCTCACACAGTGATTGTTCAAATTTGTGCATAAAGATTGCACGTTCAACGTAACTGGGTGAAGCCTGTGGATGCCCTGGTTGTTACATTTATGAAGTTGTTACATGTTCTCAAAAATAAATGTGAAGCTTGGGGACGGTTACATGTTCACACTTTCTGACGGCGAGTCTATTTAAGAATCTAATTGTTTCCTCGCATTTGTTCTTTCTGAGCAGGTAGGTGTGAAGAACAAGACAACTGAAGTGCAGTCGAAGTTAACAAATACCATTTTAGTTGATGCAAACAAGAATCAGGTGATTGTATTTTCCAATTACAAATATATTATATTGCTTAAGACAATAAAGCTGTTTTCGCTAATTCTGTAAAGTCATTCTCACTCAATACTGATTACTTCATTCTTTTTGTTGTAATGAGGCAGGTGAAATCCCCAACGATGCCACAGCTACCTCGGCAAAAAGAACTGTATTCATGCCTTAGTCCTTATCATGCAAAACTGGTAGGAGAAAGTTACTTGGGGAAGAAAAGACCGGTTTATGAATGTACTGATGAGCAGGCATGTACTTCTATCTGAGATTCAATTTTTGTTCATCAGATTAGTTTTGCTAGATATTATGGTTTGTTTTATTTTTGGCATGTACCGTGCTAATACGGGGTTTGACTAATGCGTAGGTTGATGCTGCCAAAGCTTTTATTGCAGTGCTGAGGCCTTATTTGGATTCACTTTGTTTGAACATTCGATCTCATACGATTACAAATGTTCAATCAAATAACGACAAGGTTTGTGTTATATAGAATGAAAAATTGTGTTTCATCGAATATTTTCACCGTCACCACATTAGCATGAAAAATTTGTTATCTTCATCATCAGGTATCATTGCTACTGAAGGAAAGCTTCATAGAGTCTTTCCCCAGTCGAGATCGGCCTTTCATGAAGGTCTGTTTTTACCTTATTATCTCACTCAATTTTATCCAAGAATCGGGTCGATTTTTGCTAATGCTTATGTTCTCTTCATCTACTGTGTAACAGCTCTTTGGGGACACACAACTCTTCTCTGTACACACAGATTTTGTACTGTCTTTCTTCCAGAAGGAATAGCGCTGTAATGCAATATGGACCTGGTAAACTACATGAATTTCGTTTTTATTCCATTTCGACTCGCTTCAAGTGAGAATGCATGATTTTGTTACATTCATAATACCATGCAGGATGGGGTCTTTCTTGATAGCTAGAATATAAACCCCAAGCATTTTAAGGAGGTTGGCTCAAGTGAGACTGGCAGTATCAGGTTTACAAGATATATTTAGTTGAAATATGATTAGATATATGAGTAATAATAATTGTATAATAGATAATAGTCTGTATTATTTGTTTGGAATTTGTTACTGTTGTATTAGATGTCGCTCTTATGTGAAATTGAATTGAGATTTGCGGAAGTGTCCATTTTGCCAGTTGGATTGTAGTCTTTTTCCTAAAGTTAGGGTCCACTGCATAGCCTCCTTCCGTGGTACCAATTGGGAATGTTTTGTATCATTCTGGTGGCCCTTTTTATGAGCGCCAGTGATTGGGGGTCTCCCGAATTTCTTCGGTCATCGAAGGGATGATAAAATTTTGTAAAACTCGGTCATTTGGTGCTTTAAAAACTTACAATATCTAGTACACTGTCTATATCTGAATTTTGCGGTAATTTTGTGCGCTTTGAGTTACTCGACTTTTGAGTCTCATATCAAGTACTGGTGCGCACAAATTGACCGCAACTGAAATTCATGAGTTACTACATGTACTGAATGCTCTTTATAAATGGCCTCAAAAACCATATCAAACATGCATTGTAGTGTAGGAGAATTAATCCCCTTCTCATGTGGGGAGGCTCCCCACACCACATGTCCCCCCCTGATTGGAGGAGGCCAAATTGGCGCCTCTGCAATCGTGAGACATGCGAGAGCTCTCCTCACGAAGGATCGCCAGATATAGTGTAGATAAGAAATTAGAAACTATCATTAAAACAAAAAAAAAAAAGCATCTTCAATTGTTCTTCATCTTCCCCTTTCTCTTCATCTCCTCTCATGCTTCAGTCCAAGATTTCTGCTTTGCTGACGTATCATTGCCCAAAAGCCCTGCCGGCTGTCCATGCAAGAAACCCGCCAGAGTCAACGAAAACGACTTTGTCTGCCATGGCTTAGCTGCCACCGGAAACACCACCAACATCATCAAAGCTGCTGCATGTGACTCCAGCATTCGACGCGCAATTTCTGGGTGTAAACAGGCTCGGGATTTCCACCGCCAGGCTCGACCTGGCATTGGGCGGCGTCATCCCTTTCCACACCCACCCGGGGGCATCTGAGATCTTGGTGGCCGTCCAAGGAAAGATCTACGCGGGCTTTATTTCATTGGTCGCCAACATTGTATACCTCAAAACTCTCAACAAAGGGGATGTTATGGTGTTCCCACAAGGGTTGTTACACTTCCAATTGAATGTTGGGAAGATACCAGCCATTGCATTTGCGAGTTTTGGAAGCTCAAATCCAGGTCTGCACATTACAGATTTTGCTTTCTTGAAGAATGATTTGCCCACTGAGTTATTGGCAGAGACGAGCTTTCTCGATGTTGAACAGATCAAGAAACTCAAGGGTGTTCTTGGTGGAACTAACTGAATGATTGAGATTGAATTCAATTTGGGAGGTAGCTTTAGTGTGCATGTCATGAAAATTTGCTGAGTTTATGTTTTCATCATTTCTTTGTAATAGTTTCTAGTGTTTGTCTCGAGTATCCAAACAATTCGTGATTTTTCTTTTTCCCCCGAATAAATTTTTTTTAAAATAAATTAATGTGGAGTTAGGGTCAAAGTTATGCAACTTTATGAATCTAATCTTTCTCATCTCTTTCACCACACAATATGTATTACTCCTTCACATTTTTAACTATTTTTTTCATTAACCCAGCTTTATTTCACATGATTTGATTTCAATTGAGCAAATATTATAGATTTTCTATTATTAATTTAAGAATGTTAGACAAAGTAAATGGCAAATAAAAACAAAATTTTTCATGAACAGAATTGCTCAAAATTAGAATGCATAATTAAATGATGAATTTGTTTTAAAATAGAAATTTCAATTATTTAACTTCAATTTGAAGAGAAAAATAAAATAAAATTAAACAAATTGTGAGGCAATAATAAATTAGTAAGTTATAAATATTATATTATGAACTCAATTGAAAGAAATAAGACAGATTAAGTTATTGATAAACGAATTTGATCAAATCCTAACACTTAAATTTTGTTAAAGTTCTAGCGCTTGACGTGACGCTATTCCTTACTGCTATATGGTTGTCCAGTCCCATTTAACAACCCTCTACTATTATGCGGCAGTGCCAAGATGCGCCACATCAGCACTGGAATTATAAGAAAGTTCCAGCTTCATGACTAGAAAATGACTGATTGATGAAATGTGTAAAAAAGTAAAACTAAAAGTTTAATCTATAATTTTTGATACCATAGATATGTTTCTGACAGATCTTAAAAAGCCTCAGGCGCCAAAAATAATGTACTATATGTTCATAATTAGTTCTTGAAAATTAGTTGTTATTCAATTTATAGCAAAACCTTCATTTGGATTTTGGACCTCAAGGGGCACCATGAGTTTTTAGATGGGAAAAATATTAATTATATTAAATTTTATATATATATAAAGTTAAAACCTTCAATTTAACATCTACAACATATTGCATATTTTTATTTTTATTTTTAACTTAGTTACTATGACGTAAAATTATTTTTTATCCATGATGCATGTTAGTTGAAAAACGAAGAATTTTTCCCCCTTTTTATGACTGATGGGCTAGAGGCAAATAAGGAATTAAGAAAACAAGTACATGAAAAATTAGGTGGTGGATTTTATATTTACGTGTCAAAAAAATATTTATGTGATTCATTTGAAAATAAACAATGTCTATACACCATCTACATATATTAATTATTTTCCCCCTTATATTCTTTAGTAAATACTTTTTTTTTTTTAAATATAAGATGGGAATCATAGGAATGGGATAGTATCTTGAATTTGGATCAATTATCGGTAGATAGTGTCTTTTCCACTAAACTAATCCTCATTACACATATTCTTTAGAACAAAACTAATTAATGCGGGGGGGCAATAGTGAAAGGGGAAAAGAGATATATAATTTCAAAATAAGACAACTAATGATTATTTAATACTGTAGTTGAAATTTTTTCTATCTTCTGTATGAATATATAACTAGCTATTTCACCCATGCATTATATGGGAGATAAAATTTTCAACTAATAACGATATTGATAGATGTTAATAATATTAACATAAAATCTAAAAAAATAATTAAAATAAAGAATGAGTGACAACAATAAATTTAAATAATTTAACTTCAAATAATCTATAAAAATTTCGAAAGAGTTTCTTCTATATTTCGTACTAATCCATCATACCACCATAGAATAGCAACTTAATTAACATTTACACCCACGCTGCACGGTGTATAATTGGTAGCAGTGGTTGTGATAATATATAATATTTTGCTTATTGCAAGAATAATCTAATAATATAAATCCAAAATAAAACAACCTTAAATATTATAGTTATCAAAATAACTCTACTAACATTAGTAGAGCTCATTATTTTCTTTAAAACTGTTTTATATTTTATTATATGCAATTATAAATTTTGAGAGATATTAATTATACATCAGTATGATGTACGTTATTAACAATTAATATGTAAATAATGATTTTTAAGTTTTAATTATGAAATATGATCAGTATAGAGATATATTATAAAAATAACAATATCGTGAGTAATATCCGATAGACCCTAGCACCCCATTCCTGCCATGCCGGGAAATACTTACCCTCATTCCGACATCCTCATTTACTCTAGGGCGAGCGAGGATGATATGAGAATTACAAACTTCAATTCCCTGTCATGCCCCCGTTAGAAAATTCTCATCCCCATCCACGCCCCATCGTGATGTTGAAGACTTTTATTTCGATATTTTTTTCTTCAATAAATACCTTCTAAATATACTAAATACGTGTATTAACATATTAGGTATAAATTTACTAATTTAACATATTCGGCATATTAAACATTGAACGATTTGATATAATATTTAAATTAATTTGGATAAAACAAATAAATTGAAATATATATGATTAATACTTAAAATATACAAACTATTTGATGATATTTAAAAATTAAATAAAATCTCAATTGCCAAAACTCGATATAAAATAAATAATTTAAAGTATGTGGGATTTTTAATATTTATTTAGGAGATAGAAACTTAGATAAATATTTAACATAGTTGAAAGCCAGTTAAAATATTCTAATTGAGTCATATAATTCCAATAATTGATTGAATCGATAACCAATGGTTTAGCAAGAATTCTTACACTTATTCCCTAGCAAAAGCGACATATTGAATTAAAGAATTATTATATAATTGTTGGTTCTAGTAGTGCTAAAATAAAAAGTAATACTATTTGAAGACCTATTTTTAGAACTTGTTACTTAAAAAAAGAAATGAACAGATCCTTTGAAACGCCTGTAACTATACAAAAAGAAATATTAATATTTTGCCATCAACTGTAACTCAAAAGAAATATCATAGAAAATACAAAAACATATGAGAATCAAAAGAAAAGCATGTTTTGAAAAAAGCATGATACTGAAAAAATTAAATAAAGTTAATTATGGACTAATGATCAGTCGACTTATTTTGCAATAACATGTAACACCCCAATTTTAAGAATCCAGAATCTTACAGGTGTTAACTTAATTTTATTTTAAAATATGTAAAAAGATAAATTAATTTCGTAAGCATATTTTTCTTCATCGTAGCAATCTAATTAATTTTAATAATTTTTTATTTTTGAAATAATTATGTTCCCCCCTTTTAGTAATTTAATTAATTTTCGTCTAATAAAACTCTCTCAGTTTTCGTCAAATGAAAATATATCCAATTAAATCTAAGAAATATAATTAATTGTAATATAATTAATTCTAATTAATTCTAGTTTGTATTTTATTATTGATAAAAATAATTTATTATTTCTAAATAATTTGTTTTGTAACCACAGTTTTTAGAATTATATGAATCTAATTTTAAAGATATTTTATAATTAAAAAAATATCTTGCATGTCAAAAGATGTCTTTCATTTTTTTTCATTTTTTAGGGAAAACCCGCACCAATTTAATGATTTTTTTAAAAAATTAATTATATTTTTCCCTTTAAGAATGTAATTAATTTGGATCAATCGTTGTCCACTGAACACATGTATAGCAAAATATTAGTAATGGAATTTATTATTTTAATTAATTGTTGTTTAAATAATTATAGTTAATTTTTTATTTAATTTAATTATTTCTAAAAAAATTAATTATTTCCAAAATAATTTGCTTCATAGCCACAATTTTAAGAATTATATGAATATAATTTTAACAATATCTTATAATTGAAAAGATATCTTAACATTTAAAAGATATAGATATAGATTCAATTAATTAAAAAATCGATTAATGTTACAATTGAATGATTAATTAAACAAAATTGATGTTGCATGTTTCTTTTAATTTTTATGTAAACATTAAATGAATTATAATTTTTTATCGCACCAAAATTAAATCTTAACGAAATCGCTAATTTTAATTAATTTTCATTTATTAGCTAATTATTATTTTCAAAAATAATAAATTCATTTTAAAATTAATTAAAAGGTCCAAGCTAAGTTTTAAATTTTCATGTTACACATTTATTTTAATTTTTATGTAAAAATTTAATGAATTGTAATTTTTCATCACACAACAATTAAATCTTATAGAAATTAGTAATTTTAATTCATTTTTGTTCCTTAGCTAATTATTATTTATAAAAATGATTGATTGTTTCTAAAATTAATTATTGAGTCCAACCTGATTTTTATATTTTTTAGTACAAATTCGAATCGTAGTAGTGGGATTTTGTCTCAAACTCGGGCTAACTGCTGGTAAGTTTCTTTTTATTTTTTTGTAAAACTTTAATGAATCTTAATTTTGTATTAAAAAAATTTTAATCTTAGTTTTAATTAAATTTTGTTTGTTAGCTAGCTATTTATAAATTAATTAATTATTTCTAAAATTAACTAATGGATCTGATCTTATTTTTTGATTTTAATTTAATGTTAAACCTTTATTTGAATTTTTGTGTAAAAATTTAATCAATGGGAATTTTGTAAGGTATAAAAATTAAATCTTAGTGGAAATTATTAATTTTTAATAATTTTATTTTTTAATTCGAAAATTATGAAAAAACGATCAGTCAAAAATTCATTCTAATTTCTAGAAACCCATACATTGTTCAAGACATAAACTTATAAATTGAAGATTTGAAAGAAAAAATAAGAAAATTTGAAATTTACTGATTCAAAATAAAATTGAAATTTATCACAAATATATAATATTTGTCGATTTTGTGTAATTACAGGAGAAATTGTATTGAAGTAGTATATCAATATATAAATTATTATTTTGGCAAATTAAATATTTATTATGAAAAAAATTATCTAGTTTTAAGCATAAAATAAAGCTAGCTTTACCATATATTTGCGAGATAAACAAATTGAAGCATTATTTTTCATTTAATTTATTTTCAAGATAAATCAAACATGGAATATAATTAAAAGTTAAAACAATTTATACATTTCATTATATTTGAATTTTACATACAAATATCGATTAAGTGTCATAACAAATTATTAATTTATATTTAAGTTGGACACTAATTTATATATTTGTGGTAAATTTTAATTTTTCAAAAAATTAAAATTTATGTATTAATAGTGTACTTATTTTAGAGCTCTCATCAAGTTGAGTAAAATAAAATTACAATATTTTTTTATATGTAGAAAATGAAAAAAGGAGAGAAAATGATATAGAAAGTATTTAAATATTATGAGATTGAATAAAGTAGGGTAGAAATAATAAAATAAAATCTATATACATTAATATTAATATATTAGGGAGGGAAAAAATAAAGAAAGTTGGATATGGATTCGAAAATAAAAAATAAAAAATAAAAAGAGATTTTTTTTTTTTAAAATGGGAAGACGGATTTATGACCATAAAAAATATAATAAGAAAAATCATCATTTTCTATATATATAAATTATTCTATATATAGATAGAAGATTATATTAGGAAAATTTAACACGGGAGAAATTGAGGATGCATTTAGCAAAAAAGGCTCAATTTATATAGATATATATAGATTTCAAAATTTTTTGGTATAAGAAATATATTATTCTTAATTGTACCATTTTTTCTAGGAAATTTAAAACATATAATGTTACCATTTTTATTCTAAAGAATTTTAAATATAGGAGAGATTCCAATGAGAATAAGAAATTGGGAAATATATGACATTATTTTCATTTAAATAATATTTTGTTCCTTTTAATTTTCGAAATCTATGAGAATTTGCTTTTAAATAAATTTTTATTATATTTCTATTTATACCCTTTTTCTTATTTATCCTGCCATAAGAATTCTAAAAGAGCAAATTACCATCAATAAAAATCCTAACATAAATAAGAATACTAATAATTAGCACAATCTTTTAGAGATAATTTATTTTTGGTAAGCACAATAAGTTAAATTTATAACTTATTTAAAGAGCTTACAAATAAGTACCGTTTGATTAGAGGAGCTTATTTGAAAAGTTAGAGTTTATCTTTAACGCTTCTTTTACAAGCGTTTCAACTTTCAAATAAGCTTCATGATTTTTTTCGCTTTTATTCCATTTTTAATCTCTTTGATTTTGTAAAAATTATTTCAAATATATCATTTTGTGTGATATTATGTTTTTGAGCTAACTTTTCAGCTAGTTTTGCCCAATACTTCTATTTATATCAGTTAGCTCTCAACTATTAGTCATCGTTAGAAGCTCCAAACTATCTTTTTAGTTCTTAGTTAACTTTTCAGTTATCATCTAATTTGTTAGATTTGTCTGTCAAACATAGATTTAATAAAAATCGCGCATAATAAGATTTTTAAAAATGGTAAAATTGAGATTATGGGATAATTTTCTTAAATTTAATTTAATAAATCGAGCATCTTCTTAAATTTAATAAAATCAAGAATTCTAAAAATAGAATAACAAATAAAATAAGAATTAGGAAATATATGACATTATTTTGCTTTTCATTAATTTTTATTTTTATTCTTCTTAATTTTCGAAATCTATAAGACTTTGCTGTTAAATAATTTCTTATTGTAATATTTTATTTATACCGCTTTTCTTATTTATCCTATCATAAGAATTATAAAAATAAAAATTAACATTAACATAAATAAGAATTCTAACAATTAGCATAACCTTCTTAAATTAATTAATAAAAATCATCCATAATAAGAATTCTAAAAATGGTAGAGTCGAGATCTTAGCATAACCTTCTTAAATTAAATTTAATAAAATCGAGAATTCTAAAAAAAAAAGAAAAATTAAAATGTATAGGATCGGTCAAAATTAGAATGCATAAATAATTAGGACTTAGCTGAATTTGTTTTAAAATAAGGATTTTAACCGTTTAACTTTAATTGGAAGAGAAAAAGAAAATCGAATTAAACAAATCGTGAATGACTAATTAAAGTAAATTAAGAAGTTACAAATATATATTTTTTTGAATGGTACATTACAAGCTAGACATATTACATCAGAACACATCATTAAATCATCTGAAGCACAATCCATTCCAAACTCGATTTGGGGCTCGTGGAGAACGAATCTGGGGACGCATCCCAGTGCTCCATAACCACCATATGACAATGAAATGAAAGAACCAAACAAACCACCACATAAGGGTGGACAAACCACAAACACAAATATAACATTATTAATGACTTTACAGAGTTTCGAACCTTAGACCTCCTGCTAGCCAGGGGAGGTTTTGGCCATCAGGCTAATCTGATGGTTAAGAAGTTACAAATATTATATAAACTCAATTGGATGAAATATGAAAGACTGAGTTAAAAAACAAGGAGTTTTATTCTTTATTAGTTACAATGATATAAAGTGTTATAAAAGTATAGAAACAATAGAGAGAATTTAGAGAGAATGAATTCTAAGGAATTCTCAGGAATGTATTTCATTAATAACTGAAGCCCTATTTATAGGAAAACTTCGAATGGCACAATCGTAATTACATAATTTCATCAAGGGTATAATAGTCATTCACATATAATAATTACATCTTTTACCAAATTATTCCTCATAATTCATAACCACCAAATTATTCTCAATTATTCATAACACCTAATAATTATTCTTCAATTATTATTCATAACACTTCTTGAATGACTATTATTAATACAAATGTCTTCCTGACCTGCTTTGGAGAAAAACCCAGAGAAAAAACTTCCAAACCGATTGCAGGATAGCTTGGAGTGGTTATATACTGCTTCATCAAAACATTGCTCCCCCTGATGTCTACCAGCGGTATAGGAGTATTGATGTCTTTGCCTCGTTAAAACCTTGTCAAGAAAACCCAAAGTGGGAAAAAACTTGATCAAGGAAAAAGAGTACAAATGCTCGCTTGATTTCATATCTTGAGAACTGATATCTTTACTTACGGTAAATGATTTCAATATCATCATCGTTTGGATCTAAAGCATTAGCTCCATTATAACTTGATCCAATAGATACACTGTATCAATTTCTCCTATTGTTTTCAATACACCATGAATATGCCTCGTTAAAACCTTATTAGGAAAAACCCAGTGGGAAAAACCCTAATGAAGGAAAAAGAGTACATTATTCATGTGAATACGCCTTTAAAGTTGCCTCATTAAAAACCTTACTAGGAAAACCCAATGGGATAAAACCTCAGTCAAGGGAAAAAGAGTGCAACGCGTATTTTATACAATTATGCTGCAAGCATTTCAAAATCTTTCATACATTTGTATGAGTATCATATACATTGGTTTTATACTTTTCGTTCATTTAGAGTGCATCAATTTTCTTACACAACTACAAAACATTCACCATGAACACATGTCTCCAAACACACAATTTAAAGCATATAAATTCATAGTAAAAACATGTAAACATATAAGTAAACCTTCATAACTAACTAACACTTAAAATATATCATTTAACATTTAATACTCATTTAATAGGTTATTTCATTCCCAGGGCTTAGCTCCCCTTTAGGTACTTATAAACACTAACTTAGCTCACCCGATCCTTTAATTTTCTTTTTACATTACATACACGATCGGTAATTTAACTTTCATGAGCATGCAACATATAATGACCACCATGCTTATCTTTAAACTTGAGCAATAGTCATCATCATCTCATCATCTCATAAGTTAAGGATTTCACATTCACCACTTATCATCTTCAATATATCTCAATATTTTCATTATCATTGATCATATGTAGCGCTACATTTTCATATCGTGTCGACACTTTTCAATTTCATTTCTTTCCCCATATCGACATAACTTATCGAGATATCTCATTATCAATCCTCTTGTAGGATTACACAATATAGTTATGCCTATATACTCTTCAAGAGCATATGCCTCCGTTATTAAGACCATCTTTTATAATTTGCTTTGATATATATGTTTGGGGAAATCTCATAATATCAACGCTTACGTGCATAACTTATCAAAGCATCTTAACTAATATATGTGATTGTTCATAGCATCTTTTATGCATCTTTGAACTTCAAGTTCATATTTTAATTGTGGGGATATAACATGATGTATTTCACATATTATTTTCAACCTTTAATACTCCCCTCATCTTTGAGAAAATTTAGAACACCAAAACTCATACGCTTGGTATGATTTTAATCATATATGTTCTCATCATTCAAATTTAATATGGGAATTTAGACTGCTTGCATTCTATTCTCGATATCTAAGCAATTTATTTGAGGACTTTAAATAATTTGCCATATAATATCCCACTTGTATGCATACTCAATCCTTCAGGGATTTATTCAAGTATTGGGATATACATTTACTAGCTTTATCATTAAATCTAAAATCATGCTCATATGGTGAGCAAATATTTCAGTAAATTTCAAATTACGAATCATATACACATGTGACTATCTAGTGGATCCATATCATAATATCTAGTAGTCCACATGGAGGATGAGTGGGCCCATACTTCTCATCCTTTATTCCGTATATATTTGGGATTTATTCCCAATATTGGCTAGTAATGATTTCATCATTTATCGAGAACAATCATTGAAGAATTCTTTTTAATTCTTCACTTGAAATATTGATTTCAATAATTATTTAAACCGGGATGGTCAATCCGGTTTTGCAAACGAGTATTATTGAACTTCTAGTTCGGTAAATTCTTATATCGATTTCACTAGTATCTCAGATAGTGCTCAACATGATTTATCATAGAAACAATTCACCGACATATTCCATCATCTTTGGTGACATTATTGTCTACTACTGTTCAAACACGAGTTACTGACTCATACGCATCACATCCGCTATTATTTAATTCAAATCGTAGCTCTTACGCTTTCATATTATTTATTTAAAATCGAGTCTTATTTCATACGCGTCGTATTATTCTATAAATAAATCATCAAAATTATTGCAAAATTCATCCTAACAAGGGTTTATACATTATAATGGATCATATGCTCAAATCTTGAAAATACTATCCATCACTACCGATCAAAATCCTAAAAAGGATTTATCGATGTAGGTGGAAAGATTAAGGATGCTAATGAATAAGGGTATCCCACAAGATATCCGATGCTTGATTGAAGCAAAGGTTCGATTATCCGTGAGGTTTCAATTCCTTCTAAATACATGCCTGGTATGGGTAAAAGTAGTTTTTCAAAGAAACTGAGAGCAAAAGATTAGAGGATGCTACAAGTGTGCTCGACGGACATGTGACACTCGATGTAAATGCGGGGTACTTGTCCGTAAATCGAGAAGATAAAATAGCATTCATTAAGGATGGATTGAGTAAGGAGCCTTTGGATGATATTCAACAGGCTCTTGAGACACATCCTAGTGGACACGCGTGCAGGTGAGCTAATGGCCTTATGGGCCAAATTCAAAAATCAACAAGCACTTTATAGTCTTGAAATACTTACTTTAAAAGATCCATTTGTAAATTTAGTAGAATAACTTAGTATAATGATTTTCCCATATTTATGTAAGACAAATTTATGTAATATAGAATATCAATATTTTTCTTTTATTTGTAAATATCGTTTTTCGATTTTCGATTTTTTTGTTTATTTTCTATCACCGATGATATATGTCATTTTCACTTAAATTTTTTTCTCAGATTTTTCTCTTTCATATTTGTCAAAAAGTAAATAGTGCACTCAATTATTGGTTTGAAAATTTTTCTTTAAATAGAGGGATTCATATATCTATCATTCATTCATGAAAGAGAAAGATAGAGGTGGAGATGGAGATGGAGATATCGAATCATCTCATGTAAGTCAATCTTTACCTCGCCAGTAAAAACTATATGTGTTCTTGGTGGCTCCCAGACTAGTAGGTCATATCCAATATGTGGATATAAGTGCACCAACTTGTAAGGGAGTTAGGGAAACAAAATATCAATATACTATATGGAGGGACTAATAACAAACTATTAAGGAGTCTTACGATGGTCGCACAATTATGGGGGGATAAGAGTGTCAAGTATAATACCTTTTCATCGAATTGGAGGCAGAATCGAATTGAGTTAGAAATGTCATTAGTCCAACTGGATTGATGCTACAAACACAATCCATCCATGACTGCCGATGTACATGATGAGCAATAGTGAAGCTTTTATTGTTCTTCCAGCGGCTATAACACTGGAGGAAATATTCAATATAGCGCCATTTGCTCGGTGGAATTTTCATACCAAACCCATAGGTTTATTAAATATTAATTATTTCTTCGATGGTTTGCTAGCATTTCTAGATCGTGGTGTAGAACATAAATTTATTTCTCGCTCAATGAGAAATATACTTGTTTCGCTTAATACGCTTGCCGATCTACTCATCAAGATTCAATCATATGTTCAAAAATCAGGAAGCGAAACCCATCTGGCCACAGATCATCTGTCAAGCAAAAAGAGATCCTTTGGATCTTTCATTATGAATCCTAATGTTGATGGTGGCGAGTTACGAGTATTTATACTCTCGAGACGCATCCCTCATTTATGGATTCAAGATGTATATTCTTTGCATTTCTATATTTTCGAGTGTTTAATGCCGCTTTTGATATTCTCAATATGTTCCACTTCGCGCTTTGTACTTCTTCCGGAGTAATAATAATATCATATTGGCTTTATTCAAATACGTAAATCTAGTGATTATGCTTCTTCAAGAGCATTTTATTCTCATATTAATACAATCTCATATCATCGATAAGATTACTTCATATAAGCTTTTCATGCGATATATTTTCTTTGATTTATCAACATGGGATCTATTCAAAGACTTTACTTTCGCCTATTTATCCAATGGTAACTTCAAGTACCACTTGCTCAATTTTCTCCATTCATATTCGGTATATATAAAGAAGTAATTTTATTCTCATCGTCTACTTCTTCGAGAGTATGATTAGAATATTTGATCAACTACTTCTTCTAGAGTAGGATTCGTTATAACCAATCGTGTAGTATAATCCACCACATTGGAAATATGCACACCAATCGTGTGGTATTACCCACCACATTGGAAATATATGCGAAATCTAAAGTGCGTAAATTTAAATTGCAGTAAATTAAATTTCTTCCAATAGGTGGTCTAACCTACCTTATGGGAATTATTGCAATAAATATAAATTTACTAATTTAAATAGCAACAATTAAATTGCATAATATTTAACTACTTCTTCAGAGTAGGATTCCGCTAGTAGAAGGTATTACCCATCACTTAGCATATAAAGTGCAGAATATATAAAACCTTCCGTTTAGTGATGGTTGAACCCATCATCAAGTAGGAGGTATTGCAGTAATTAAATTGCAGTAAATAAAGTGCGAGAATTAAATATTGAACTGCTTCTACGGGAGCAGATTTGTTCTTCTAGAACAAATACTCATTACTTCTACAAAAGCACTCTTATCTTTCTAGAATAAGTACATTATGTAATTGAACTCTTCGAGAGTTACATTAATATTTCGATCTTTTAACTCAAATGGATTTCAAGCCATTTTATATAATCAATGGATTTAGAATTTCTTCATGAATATTCTATCCATTTTTCACTGTCGTCAAAATTAGGTCGGTTTTACCCTAAGGGTAAAATTGTCCATTCCAATTCGTAAAGGTAAAATTGTCAAAAATATTTTATCAATGTTTTACGATTGAAAATTATCTCCTTTCTACTTCAATTTATCAATATCAAAATATTCAAAGACTATTTTGTAGCTTTTTCAAAAGTTAGTGTACTGATTTGTAAATTTTGAAAGTTTGATAATAACATATTTCAAAACGAGTTATTACCCTATCAATGTTGGTGTCAAATCGAAGCTCTCGTTAAATCGAGTATAATGGAGTCGAGAAAATTTGATTTTGATAACGTATGCTCCTTATATCTCGAGAAAACGAATATTATAGTTTAATATATTATTATATTATAAAATCGTATGATTTACCTTTTTTCCTTTCTCTAATTATTCCATGGATGAAATTTACTTGCAATCCATTTACGTGATCGGAAAATTCTTTGGACTCCATTCTTCCAATTTTGGGATTTCAGACATCTCCAAGCAGGTTGTGTAGAATGAGAAATTGTGGGAGAGGAATATGAACAAAAGGGAAGTTTCAATGATGTATTTGCAAAGAGAGAGTTATTTAGGATTGATGAGGATGAATTAATTCATTCGTAATAATCCAGCTTACACTGTAAGATCATCTATAAGATGCAAATCAGAGAGCATACTTCTTTCATATTACTCAAAGGGTTAGAGACTCGTACTTTGATAACGTGTTATAAAAAGTATAGAAACAATAGAGAGAATTTAGAGAGAATGAATTCTAAGGAATTCTCGTGAATGTATTTCATTAATAATCAAGCCCTATTTATAGGAAAACTTCGAATGGCACAATCGTAATTACATAATTTCATCAAGGGTATAATAGTCATTCACATATAATAATTACATCTTTTACCAAATTATTCCTCCACCAAATTATTCCTCATAATTCATAACCACCAAATTATTCCTCATAATTCATAACCACCAAATTATTCTCAATTATTCATAACACCTAATAATTATTCTTCAATTATTATTCATAACATAAAGTATATTTTTATCCAATATGCATATCGGTTACAAAAGAAAGAACTTTTGCTCGTTCTTTTATGATAAAAAAATTATGTGTTATGCGCAAATAAGCAATTAAGAAAATATGTAAAGGCAAAATTCTAAACCAATCAAAGCTCGTGTTAGTGTATGTGTAAAAAATTTTTTTTATGGATTTTGATATGATATAGGAGAGAATGAGTGGAGTTGAATGATGGAGGCTACAGGTAGGTCCTACAACATATGTGAATGTGAAATAGGAAAGAAAATGAGTGGAAATGAAAAAAATATATAAAAATCTTTATATTATAATTTGTGAAGTGCCAAGTAGGCAAAGATGCCAACGTGACACATATTAAATATTTAAAAAAATTATAAAATTAGTTTTGGAAATAAACCAACATTAATTAGTGGTAATTAAAAACATAATCGAAAATAAACCAATATTGAAAACAAGCATTTAATGAGAAAAAAGTTGTTTTGGAAAGACTTTAAATATAACTTCATTTTTTAAAGTTCTAATTCAAACTATTAAATAATAAATATTTTTGTATTTTTATTTAATTTTATAGTGATAAAAATTATAGGTTTTGATAATTTTGTTTGGCTACGTGAGTGGTTAAATTTATAATTGGATTTATGTTGAATAATTTATTTATTTTTAAGTAAAACATTAATTTATTAATCTTTATATTATTATAATTGAAGTGTCACATTTGACGGACGCCTTATCGGCAATGCTAACATGACACACATTTTCTAATTAAAAAATTAATTGATATTTTTCGTTTTTAATATGGCTGATGTGATATATTCACCAACTAGATTTGGCATTACACACGTTTTGTCTTTTCTAAGTGTATAGAATTAAAAATAAATAGTTTTTCTTTCTACAATTAACATACAATTTACATAAATAAAAGAAATCAAATGAATTATGTAGATGCAGAAATTTATCGATATTACTACAAATTTAAGTTACATGAAATTAAGCATAATATTTCTTATACAATAGAGTAAATTAAGTAACAAATACAGCTGATAAACTAAAAGAATGCATAAAATAATAAAATTTAGAGTGTGTAATGTCCATTTCAGAAAGAAAAAAATGTTTAATATAAATTTGATATGTACCAGCAAGAAAGACAAGTTTTGATAATCAGATAATTTATATATATTCATTCCTAATAGTTCGTTTATAATTAATTAATCTCCACGAGCATTGTTGTGCAATGCTATGCACGACAATTAGAATTAAAGTTACACGTTTTGATAAACTTCTCAATTATGCGATGCACGTAAATTTTTATAATTTACAATTGTGAATTTATTTCGCATTTTTTGCGTTAACTATAATATACAATATTATAGATTTTAATAATTATTTACAATTATACAATTTTCTATGTATAAATTACATTAATTATATAATTCCACATTTATATTTATAATTTCATATCAATTATTTATCATATATAAATTTAATTATTCCATGTATCGCACAGACGTGATACTAGTATATAAAAATTTATTAAAATACACACACAAACACGCGCTTTCAAGCACAACGTTTTCCTTCCCTACTCGAAAGGGTCTCTCTGCTGGGCTTTGAAGGCCCAAAGGCCCCCAAACCATATTTTGGCGGGAAACACGAAGCGTAGCCTTCCTCCCTGTCTTAGTTAATTACTAGTGTATGACCCGTGCGATGCACGGGCATAAATTGTAGTAACAAACCTATTTTTCTTGTAATAATTATGATTTAAACGAAAGAAATATCATGTAATGAAAATAACAAAAGTTCAACTACAATTCATACAAAGTTCCACTACATAATGTTACAAACTTTTCACAAATTACGAAATACTTCTTTATACACAACATTAGTGGTTGTGTTTGTTAGATTACCGTTCTTATCGCATATCAACATTTTCAATCCTTCACGATTGGTGACTCTTGATATCGCAACATATAGTTGGCCATGACTAAACACCGGCTTCTTTAAGAAAATGCCTACATTCGACAAAGATTGACCTTGACTCTTATTGATCGTCATAGCATAAGAAACAATCAATGGAAATTGTCTTCTTTGAAATCTAAAAGGCAATCTTAAGCGCCGGAAGGAGTCAACGCCAACCTTGGGATGAATACACGCTGACCGGCATTATTTCCGGCCAAAATTTGCGCCTCAATCACATGAACTCCCGGTTTACGTAACTATCAACCTCGCTCCATTACACAATCCGGCGCATGATCAATATTTCTTAATAACATAACCGAATACCAACCTTCAACTTTAACTCATGATTAGGAACACCAACATCTTATGCTATTCAAGAATTCCGCTGAATGTAACTCCTCAAAAACCGACACTCCTATCCCCTACATATTGAATCTGAGCTCAAATAAGTCTTTCCTCCGAACCATTCATAGAAATCATATAATCATTAATGGCATCAACATCATCTAGCGCCGGGCAAGAATTGCCCTACCTTGCAAATATGACACATCACCAACATGCTCGGAAAATGATGGATAAGTACTATCAATAATCGATCTAACATGGTCGTCCGACTCATTTATCAAAATATCATCCGACATCTCTATTTCGGCATGACCATCATTATCTCCACCAAGTGCTCCATCACCAATTCTCGACATCCAATCGCAAAAGCTCTCAAACTATTGCCAAAATCATCATCATCCATATTTTGCAACCTCATGTTCTTCGTCAATCTTAACACCTTACAATTTATCCACAAAGGGATGAGTTAATGGTGGCATGCACTATATCCCCGCTCGTGCCCTTAGGAATAATCGTAGTATTTGCCTAAAATCACCTCCAAAGACAATAGTTTTCCCACCGAATCGGTTCAAGCATACTATTAGAATTGGAAAACCTCATCACGCCACGTAAAGTCCTATCAAGAGCCTCAAACAATACCTATGTATCATAGGGGCTTCATCCCATATTATAAGCTTCTGCCTTCATCAACAACTCGCAAGTGGACTCCTTGCTTAATATTGCATGTAGATTCTTCAATGATCCAATGGAATACAAAATCGAGAATGAGTCAGACGACCACCAGGCAAGAAAATAGATGCAATACCACTTGATGCAACATTCAAAACTATATCACCTTTGAACGCACTGAGCCTGGAGATAGTGTTTTCCACACAAATGTCTTCCCTGCGCCACCATATCCATATAAAAAAGACACCTCCCTTCCCAACATCAATAGCACTATAATCGTCCAGAAACATTCATTTGTTCATCATTTAAAAGAGATACTAACCTTCCATGCTCAAGGGCTAGATCGGCAACATTATACGCCAACTCATCAAAGAATTAGCCTGTTCTCAAATAAATGCATCAACATTATCCGGAAATGGCATAGATTGAAAATTGCGCAAGCTCTTGCCACGACTCCTAAGAATATCCTCAATCTGAAGGAGGCAAAGATTCCTAAGTTGTTCTTCATTTAAGTCCACACCTAACAATACATAAACAAAACATGTCAAAAATAAACACTAATGTAGAAATTCAAAACAATAAAACAATGACATAAACATAAATAACCTCGGTATAATGAAGTTGATCTGTGTCTATACTGAAGATCTTCGGACAAACACTTCCAACATTTTTCCCAAACATGTTCCGGACGTGACATGCATTCCGATATCAACAATGTAGCAAATAAACTCCTCAAGACATGACCTGATCCCCAATGGCTGGCTTCAAGAATGCCATCAATATACTCCTTATCATCATCTAGCAATCCCCGAGCATAACATGCATCTCTAAATGTATCATACCTAACACCTTCAACTTCTCTAATCTCGTCATAGCTACGCGGCCCGCGCACGGTAGTCAACAATGTCCTCATATGATACAACTCACCTCCACCGGGAGCAATATAAGAAATCCTTCCAATAGAAAATCGCAATCGCCTTGGCCGCCATTCTCTCTCTTTGGGATCCCAAACAAAATGTCATGAAACTCCTCATATGTCAAAGTTCGAGCAAACTCATACTTACTATTAGCTTCCATCCAAGTCAGAAACATGGTACGCCGATTAGAAGGACGATCTAACACAACATCAATCGGATCGGATTCCGAATATATTACATTCTGCCCATTAGGAAGATGAAGACCCAAGCGTTGAACGTGAGGGTACCTATAGTGTATATCATAGGCAAACAATCTCCATGCTGCCTCACACGATGAAATATAACGACAATCATAGTACATCTTAATCTCATCCACTTCACGCCGATCAACATCATTTTCAACACTTCTATAAAAACACGTAGTAACCCGATCATGGCCTTTATGAATATACTTGAATAAATATTTTATAGATCGTGATTGGTTACACCACTCCACATTTATATGAGCACCATACTTCATCAAAAGATAACGATTGTGAGGAACAACATACCTATTATCGAGCTCAACACCACTTTTCGAGATTGTTCGTCCATCATCTCTTCTTCTATAAATAGGGTACCCATTCTGATCAACAATAGTAGAATCAACAAACTGTTTTGGAAAGTGTTTAGTACAACGCCCATCGGACATACACGGGGAATTAGGTCTAGCCACACCGCATGGCCCGTGGCACCATGAATTCTTTAACCATGCATAATACAATGGATCAACTTCTTCATCCGAATCTCAAATGGATATTATTTTGTCTATATCATCAGGCATCACATCCTTCTTACTCCGATCCAAAAAAATCAATATATGGGCATGAGGTAGACCACGCTTCTGAAACTCAATGGTATAAACAACTACAAAAAATAACCAAACAAAATCCATAAGCAAACACAAAAAAAAGGATAAAAGTATATAAGAACAATATATATTTGACTTGTAAAAATCTAAAGCATAATAACTGGAAATCATAAATATTGAAACACTTACCAGCTTTCACCTTTCCGAAAATATTCTGATAACGTATATCGTTCATCAAATCATCCAACTTCATCCGAATAACTGCACAATATATCCTGACGATCCTCACTCTTCAAATGCCTACTATCAAGATATCGAACAACTTCGCCATTTTGGATTACATGTAAATGTAATAAACAAATCAGATACCCAACCCATTTACATATAGCCATCGTGATCGTGGTAGTTCTCAGATCAAATATCGTGCTCCACCAAGTGAAAGACGATGGCAAAATATTCTCTTCCCATGAGCAAGAGGGATCGGTATTACCACGATATAGAGCATCTTCTAAACCACTAAACTTATCACACCTCAAGTCATTCGATGCTCGATATAGTTCAATCGCTCAGATTCTACCATCGTGATAAGCATCAACCACAAACCGCTGAAACAATCGCCTAGAGTGTAAAATGTTTCGATTCACATTCTCTTTCTTGCAATCGAAAAGCAAAAATTGTCGTGTATGCTAACATGCTCCCGACAGCTTCTTTGCTTTGAAATTTTGCACACACAAAGGAATTTCGTCCAGAAACCATCCTCGACCATACACAAAAAGCATAGAATAATCGTAAGGGCAAATATGCCGGATGTAACACATTTATGCGCTTCAAGGAACCAGACGAGTCTCCACAATAATATCTCTATCACCGGCAAGTCCTCAATATCACCAACAATTAAAGCAAAGAACTCAGATGCTTGAGGCAAATTGTATTGCCTCCCATCTCTAGATCTCCTTCCAACCAATCTCAACTTAATGTCAACGTTGTTCCGTTCATGCATAGTCTGCTTCACCATTCTGAATGAGTGGACCAAGACATTATGCCTATCAAGCATATCTTTCAGATCATTCACAATCTCACGATGTAATGTCGAATCATCATTTGACCCCCTACAAAGATAAGTAAATAAACAATTTTATTAAATCAAGACGAAATATACAAATTTAAGGGCCACCATAAAACCTATAAAAAAAAACAAAAGATATACCGTAAAGCTCGAATTCTGTTTGAAATTTCGTTTTCGGTGTCATAAATATACAACTGAGCAAATTGTGGATCTGAGCCTGGACTGGGCAATAAGCTCCCAATATAATGATAATTCTGTCCATGCAATCTAAAAACAGGAGCCGATCTTCCATCATTATAAGTTCTATCAACCTTTCCTCCCATGGATGTAAATGCAAACATCATATTGTATGTTCTAATGTTTTGAACAAATAGCTTGCTCTTATCACTTGTACCATACAACAACTCCTTCAATACATTTGGCGGTTCTTGCATTCGTGGAAGCCTAACCTTGCCCTGAGCACAACACAATGAAAATTTTGGATTTTTCGGCTTACTACGCCGTTTCTCCAATCTCTCATTGTACCAAAATATAGCGCCACAAAACGAACACATCCAAGTCGGATCACCCAAATCAACATAATCTACAAATTTAATACAAATATGAATGATTACACATGAGAATAAAATTCATTCTCATTTTTTAAAATCCAAGAAAACAAAAAATTTCGAAAGAATGTAATAAAATATAAACGACATTTACATTACACCAAATAAAGACAATACCACAAAGGAATAAAATTAAATCTTATTTATGCAAATCCAAAGAAACAAAAAACTCCAAAGAGAATATAACAAAATTTAAACAATAGTACATTATAATCTATAAAGAAAGGTAAAATTTTCTATTCTTTGTCATTTACCATTTGCACAGGTCCTTTTTTTTAGGTTAATAAAATAAAAATAATGTTTCCCACGAAATTTTATAGCACAAATATATGATGTGGATTAAATATTATTACACAACCAAAAAATATATTATCAAATACCTATAATAGCATAAAAGTATGCTCCACTGATTATTAATATACTCTTCTATTTATTAATAAGATAGAAAAATTTCAAACACAAACAATGATTTTATGCGAATGATATGTTCTTAAAAAATTGGAAGACAAAAAAAATATTAATTTTCAATCATCTTCAATAACGCAAATGTAAAAGACTAAATAAATAAATATTTTAAAATACGAAACTTATAATTTACGATATGATAATCCCCTTGCACATAATGTGAAGGCATAAAATAAAAAAGAGAAAATAACATGGGCTAAACTTATTATTTACATTACATATCATATTGTAAACATAATCAAATATTCAGACCATCTATTTAAAGCCCATTTTTTTTTAAAGCCCAGTACACAACTTAGCATAAATGACCCGTATAGCTATGCAAGGTCAATCATAGTAAGTGTTTTGAACAAATATCTTCTCCATTTCGTGATTATTCAAAGAAAGTCGTTCTTCTCCGCTTTCTCTCTATCGGCCTATCTCTCTCTCTCTCTCTCTATCACCAAATCGCTCTCTCAATTCCTATGTAAAAGGCACGAATCATTTCACAAAAAATGCAAATGATAGCTAATCGTAGCATCACTATGCTAGAATCTTTGTTATGTATCATCCATAGCTCAATTCAGCTTTAAAAATGCTATAGATCGATCATGAGCTGTTGAAAATCGACCTAAAGCCGAAATAATTGCAGATCCGGTGATCGAGAACAGCTAATCTTCAGAGATTTAAAGATAAGTATCGCTTTGTTCCGAATCTTCACATTTGAAACGAAAAAAGATATTGTGCTAGAGTATTATTATTATTATTTTATTTTTTTGTAAATGCGAATCGATGCTGCAAGTGCATCTAGCAATCAAAGATAAGTATCCAATTTTTTTATTTTATATTCAGATATTCAACGAAAAAGCGTTTTTCTGCTACATTTTTAATATTTTTTTTGGCATATGCAAACTGGATGCGCTTGGATCTAGCACTGAAAGATAAGTCTTAAACGAAAAAAAAGATTTTGTGCTGGACGTATAATTTTTTTTTGGTATGCAAACTGGATGCGAAAAAATGTATACTGACATATAAGTATAATTTTTGTTTTGAATCTTCGATATAAAACGAAAAAGATTTTGTGCTCCACTCATCAAAGTTAATCTTCATTTCGTAGTTTTAAAGATAAGTATCTATTTGTCGTGAATCTTCACATTTTAAATTAAAAAGGGATTATGTGCTGGTTTATTTATTAGTTTATTTTTTTCATAATTATTTTGTCGTGGAAGTAACCACAAAGAAGTTCTAAATAACGGTACTTAAGCATTAACTTCAAACAAATAAAATACGTGTATTGTACACCTATAATCAATATCTTCAATTTTACATCGATAAAGTTCATTTCTTATATGTCATATCTATACATGTTTAATCGCTAGCCTCTTTTCAGATACATCGATTAACATTAGAAGCATGCATTAGCAACAACACATAACACAAAAACTAATAAAGAAGAATTCACTATGATTCTATCAGACGACCATCCATGCAGATGCTCAAGGAAACACCAATCAAGCAGCTTCATCAAGGCTAAAAACAAAAAGGTACTATATAGCAATCTTCAATCTCCTCAATATCGTGGAAAGTAAATTTTGTTTTCAATTTGATCTCAACTTAAAGGATGATTTTGTATACTGTGATAGAAATTTAATGATAATAGATCGGTTATATAGTACCTGAACTGAAAAAATCATGATTGTCACCATGCAACCCATGTGAGCTCTCCACTGAATAAACAAATTGATTTTGGTCAAACTTAAAACACTTCATATTAGCCTAAACAGTAATAGCCCGACAACATACTTACATAAGTAATCGAAATAATAACATTTTTATCTGACTTGTAATAAAAACATTAATGCAGTAAATTGCACATTAAAAAAATCATCATACCCTCTCTAGGAAGTTGTTGAACTCTACCAACCAAGCCAGAAACACTATTACCTGAAGCCATGTAAAGAACCAAAAACAATAGGATAATTAACCTATAATGCCGTGTAAACAAACATTATACCAAGTGCCTAAGGAAAAAATGAAATATGAAATGTACCTTCTACAATTGAGGTTTGTCCTCTCCCACAGACAAAGACTCTCTTTTAATGAAAAACTTTCAATAGGTACCCTTCCAATAGTATGACGAATTCGACTTAAAGAGAAATAGCTTTTCCTTTCCCAAAGTAGAAGGTCGGGTAGAACATCTAACTAAAGCAAAATTATACGCATAAGAAAAGTAGAAGCTATGTTGATCGAACACATAAGAGAAATCAAGAGGAAGAAGAAATACACTGATCATTCGTAACATCTTCTATAGGTGTAGCTGAAGTGAATGAAAATCTTTCACCAGATATCATTCCAATAGTATGACGACCCGATGAACAGAAATCGCTTTTGCCATTTGCCAAAATGTTAGGCCGAATAGAAGACCTAATCAAAACTTACAAATATAAGGGAAAAAGCTATTTTCAGTGAACAATTGGCAACATAAGAAAAGCAAAGAGGACATTACACTGATCATTAGTAAGAACTCCAACAGATGTAGTTGAATTAATGACAAAACTATCACCAGAGCTTCTTCCAACAGTATAACGACCTGATGAAAGGAAAACCATTTTTCCCTTTCCCAAAACATTCCGTTGAACAGAAGATCCATCTGAATAAATAACATAGATAACTAAGATCATAATGGGTTATATTAAGTCAAATAGTACAAAAACTTTAGCACACGCATTGGATAAATAACTTGTAATCCTTTTATTAATTAAAAGGAACAGAATTCAAAAAACAAAGAGACATTACTCTCATTGTTGCTAACAACTCCCATTGGTATGCTTGATCTTCCTAGACTTGTAAAACAATCACTATTTCTTGTATCACCCAATGTTGTAATTGTTCCATATCTTGCAGAAAAATCACTTGCTGTAGTAATAATAAAATAAATTAAAAATATACTTGGCTAATAATATGTGTTACATAACAATTCAACAAATGGCACTATTAGAAAAATGAGGAATTTACACTCACACCATCGATATCACCCAAAGGTGATCTTGATACATCGCCAGTAAGGCAATGAACTCAATTCATTACGCCTAACAAATATTTGTGGTTGCTTTTTACAAAGATCTTTTGAATCCAAAGCAGAGGCTACTACAATCACGGTTGAAGCAGCCTAAGTTGGTAAGTCTTCTTACAAATATGTCAAGTGGTGAATATGGAAATAAAATAGAAACTTAATAACCTGACCGTTTTCATCACTTAACCACTCTGCGCTTTATAATCGAGATATTATTTGAAGTGTCCATGAAAACACATATGATGATTAAATTTCGTGGTCGCTCAAATTATATGTTCGATATGATATTGTTCAGCCTTGACATCTTCATAATCGCATGAGCGTATGATTAGAAAACTTGAATGCTTTTGGATGAATCCATGGAATAGATAAGAATTCCTTTCTATGAAATAGTGGGAAAAAGACAAACGTGTGAAACAAACACTAACAAAAGGAACTGTAAAGTCAAAGAAAATAGCTTCATAGAATAGTGGGAAAAAGGGACAAAAACCATCAATACGTAATATGAATAGCCACAATGCTATAGAGAGAATAATAAATGTTATTACGATGCCCGAGATTACCAAAAATTGATGACAAAAAAATTACAACTCGATATACTAACATTGTTGTTATTATTATTATTATTATTATTATTATTATTATTATTATTATTATTACTACAAAGAATTTTATTCTCGCATAAAATTGTTTCCAAAATACAAAATCATTTATCTTTAAAAAATTTTATTCTTAATAGTACAATTTCTACCATTTCTTTCTATCATTTAAAATTATATGTAACTAATTAGATCATTTTTAAGCGAATCATTATCATTGTCATATTAAAAAATAGCTATTACAATAATTTATAATATTATTATTTCTACTATTTCATTAAATTATCATGTATTACATCTGTAAAGATTTGGAATAATTTTTAAGTGAATCGTTATCATTACCAAACAAAAAATATATTAGTATTAGTATTATCATTATTAATACCACATCATTTGAATCGCCAAAAACTGATTTACGAAGTCTTCAAATAGTTTTATTTTAAATATTAATTTAACAGTATCATTTCTAGCATTTACATTACATATCTGAAAAAATGTATTTTAAACAGTTGAAATGATTTTTAACTGAATGCGTGTTGGGTAACGCACACAGTATTCATTAATACAAAGCTACTGCACTATTGTATCAATAATTCTTTAAACATTTTTCTATTAATGATCAAAATCACATTATTTTTATTATCATTACAGTTATTACAAAAATATTATTTCTTATTAGCACAGAACTTTTATTCTCTAAATAATTGTTTTAAAAAATATAAAATTAATTATTTATAACAATTTTTATTCTTAATAGTACTATTTCGACCATTTCTTTATATCATTTAAAATTATATGTAAAGAATTAGATAATTTTTAGGTGAATCGTTATCATTGTCATATTTTAAGTAAATCATTATCATTACCATCTTAAAATTCTTTATATTTTTTTACCATCATGTAGTTAATTATTTATAGCATTTTTTAATTCTGTAGAAACTAAATTTAAATAGTTAGAATAAATTTTAACTGAAATTTCGTTTGTTGATGCCATTAACTACATAAGTTAACATTAGCAACTAAAAATTAGTTTTTAAATTAGCATAACTGTAGTCATCTATGATTAACTATAGCCATAATTAACATCAGTTGACAAATAATTACCTCAATATAAGAACTAACACATTTCGCTATAACAAAAACACCACAATTTTAAATAACACAAAAGCCATTCTTCAAAATACCAATATTTTTGTTCAACACACAAACTGTAAGTAAAATAATGTACATCAAATGCATAACAAAGCATAAGTAACTCTCACATCGACCACAACCAAAAAATTAAAAATAAAAAGAAAAGAAGAGTAAGAAAGGTAAGGAAACACACACACAGACAGACACACATTGTTCATAATTCATAATCAAGCTAAAAAACACAGCCATTCTTCAATCACTCTTCATTGTCATCCACCACAAATTTTAGCAAAGACCCTTTCTTGCTTGAGCTAGAACGCTCAATGACTCCACCATCATCTTCTTTCCCTTGCCCCTCCTTATCAAATTCATCAATCAATCTTTTGCCATGGAACTTGTATGGAGAATCCAACTCAACATCATTATCAGACTCGCTCTTACTTGACTCAGAAACAGAATACATACTATCCTTCTTAGTATTGAACAAACGGTAGCAACCAAGAGCAGGAATAGCCCCCAGATGATCACCCACTTTGTGTTTGTCAATCAACTCACCATTCAAACACACTCTATCAACAACATAAACAGTTTCCCGACCTTCCAAGTGTCTTCCTTCGACAATAACCTTAAACATTGACTCTTTTCCATCCAAGCAATCAACATCAACTGGTATAAGAGGCCTAGCCACTTCTTTCCCCTTCCCCTTCCCTTTACAATCTTCTTCCTTCATTGCCAATTCCTTCATTAAAAAAATATTTAGTAAAAAAAAAAAAAAAACAAGCAACATAAGCAATTCAATATATCTACCACAAAGAACACGATCTGCAATCACAAAGAATGATAAACTAAAAGAATGCATAAAATAATAAAATTTAGAGTGTGTAATGTCCATTTCAGAAAGAAAAAAATGTTTAATATAAATTTGATATGTACCAGCAAGAAAGACAAGTTTTGATAATCAGATAATTTATATATATTCATTCCTAATAGTTCGCTTATAATTAATTAATCTCCACGAAAGATTGTGCAAATGCTATGCACGACAATTAGAATTAAAGTTACACGTTTTGATAAACTTCTCAATTATGCGATGCACGTAAATTTTTATAATTTACAATTGTGAATTTATTTCGCATTTTTTGCGTTAACTATAATATACAATATTATAGATTTTAATAATTATTTACAATTATACAATTTTCTATGTATAAATTACATTAATTATATAATTCCACATTTATATTTATAATTTCATATCAATTATTTATCATATATAAATTTAATTATTCCATGTATCGCACAGACGTGATACTAATATATAAAAATTTATTAAAATACACACACAAACACGCGCTTTCAAGCACAACGTTTTCCTTCCCTACTCGAACCGGTCTCTCTGCTGGGCTTTGAAGGCCCAAAGGCCCCCAAACCATATTTTGGCGGGAAACACGAAGCGTAGCCTTCCTCCCTGTCTTAGTTAATTAAGAGGCGTGTCCAATAGAGTTTCTTTCATTCCCACCATTAGAACGTGTAGCGGCGGCACAACCCACCAAGCACAGGGTACAAGTAATAGTTTCCATCGAAACTCCACAGTTACTCTTCTGTCTCTCTCAGCTTTGTGGATCGCCGCTTTCTTCAACAGCTGCAATTCTAAGTAAGTACCTTTTTCTTCCCCATAGTTATTGATTAGGGTTTTCTATGTATTGTGTTTAAGGATTCGCAGTTATATATCTGAATCTAGTCGTGTTTATAGACGGTGAGTTTTTAGTTTTGTTTGCTTACTATTTGTGTCAGTTGATTCATAGGCTATATATACAATGACGGTGTTGAGGTCCCGAGAAATTGTGTCGACTGTCAGCACGAATGGCTCGCCACGAAAAGCTTTGGACAATGGCGCAACCGAACCGGTGACTCCCCCGAGAACCCTTGAATTTGCAAACCAATCATTGATAAGTTTGACCCCGAGTTCGAGTTCTAGTTCTTCTGCTCTAAATCCAACTGTAGAATTGAGGTCTGAAGCTGCAACGGTGAGGAGAAGTGCACGATTGTCATCAAAGCTGGGCGTAGGCGTTCAGCTAGAAAATAATGAGATTGTTAGTGGGAACAGGAAGAAAGTGAACGCAAAAGAGATAGGGGGATTGGAGAAAAGGTGCTTGGATTCAGATTTGGAGGCTGAGAAAGAAGGTAGTTTTTCGAAGCAGAGAAAATCTGATTGTGATGGAGAAAATTTGGCTGTTCAGACTGACAGTAATGACGAAGGCAAGGTGACAAATAGCATGGAGGATTTGACTGTTTTGGATTCAGGTAACAAAGATGGGAAAGAAGTGTTCCTTAACTTGAGATCAGGAAAGAAAGTAGCGAAGAAAACAATAGACAGCCAGTCTGGAGGTGGCCCTAGCATTGGGTGCATACGAGTTGACAGTTGTGACAATGATTCTAACTCTGGTTATGTTAAAGAGAGCAAGATTTTGTTGAACGACAATGATGTTATGTCTGACCGCAAGAGAAACATGGAAGAGGATATAGATAACACTTGGAAGAAAAGGCGACTAGGTAGGGCAGAGCAAGGTAAAGGGAAAATGGTTGGTAAAACTCTGATGATAGGTAGTGCTGTTGACATTAATTTGGAGGTTGACAAAGAAAGCAAGATTTTGTTGAATGACAATGATGTTAAGTCTAACCCCGTGAGAAACATGGAAGAGGATTTAAATAACAGTTGGAAGAAGAGGAGACTTACTAGAGCAGAGAAAGGGAAAGTGGTTGATAGAACCCTGGGGATAGGTAGTGCTGTTAACATGAATTTGGAGGTTGATAAAGAAAGCAAGATTTTGTTGAATGACAACGATTTTATGATGGACCCTGAGAGAAACATGGAAGAGGATAGAAATAACAGTTGGAAGAATAGGAGACTTACTAGAGCGGAGAAAGGTAAAGGGAAAGTGGTTGATAAACCTCTGAGGATGGGTAGTGCTGTTAACATGAATTTGGAACTAGACAAAGAAGTAGGGCTGTTGATTGATGATTCAAGGTCCAGGCTACCAGAAAGTGTAGATGGTGTCGATAATGGAGCTGGTGTAACCACCAGTGCAAGACTGCGCGCAGAGGAAAAAGGGAAAGGTAAATTGGTATATGAAGATTCTTCATCTCACGGGGGTGTGGATGCATTGGATCAGAGTTTTGAGCTTAGGGCAGAAAACACAAATGAAAACACCCATGCAGTCAACAACCACTTGCCAGAAGATGCAGCTTTGGTAGATGTGAATATTGTCAGAGAAAGAGATGCTTATAAGCAACGTTACAGAGATATAGCCAGACAAAATGCATCTCGATTTGCACATTTTTCTGCTGAAGAGGAAGATCAGGGCCTTGGTGCTGCTGATATTGCTGGAAGAGATGGTTCATCCTCTGAAGAAGACTGGCCTGGCCCCTTTTCAACTGCCTTGAAAATTGTTAGGGATCGTGAAAAGAATACGAATGGGATGTATGGTTCCTCAGTTGACAAAAGTAAAGCTATAGAACTAACATGGGTTCCCAGAAAAGAAGGGCAAAGTGATCGCCAAAAGCAGTTTCTTCCCTCGTTGCAAGAACTGTGCTTGTGCGTTCTAGCAAAAAATGCTGACTCTATCACTTCCCTTGACTTCGTCCCTGATTTGTTGAGACACAAGCTCTGTAAGTTGCTCTGTGATTCCAGGAAGATGACTAGTCATGTTCTTCAGTTGATTGTCAGTGGATTTCCAACTGAGATTCGTTTGAGGGACTGCTCATGGTTGTCTGAGGAACTTTTCACTAGGATATTTGAAAATACTGAGACCACCAACTTAATGGTATTATTCTTTTTGCGCACGGTCCATTTTATGAATCTGGCGTTGTTTGTTTGAGATTTTTGAAAATTGGGTGAAGTAAGACAAAATATGGAGAACAGTGGATGAGTATTTAAGTATGGAACCGTGTTCACTTCAGTGAAATGTGTTGTTAAAATTAAAAATGATTCCTTTTTGTTTTTGTGACTTCATTGAAATGTGAAGTTGAAATTAAAATTGATTTTGCAAAATTTAGACCAAACATGCTCTTATTATGTTTCAGAATAATATTTCCTTCGTGTCTAGATTCACAAATGGTATTTGGTCATTGTTTTCTCAAGGAGTGTATCTAATGAATTTATTATTGTGGATATTACTTATCCTGCTGTATAAGTTTGGTTTCTGATGTCATTAGTTTAAACTGTTGGGCTGACTGTCAAAACAACTTCCTTGATATGTGGCTCCTCTTTCCAATTGTATCCTGCAAGGACCTGAAATTATCATTTAATGCATATAGGTGCTACAATTGGATCAATGTGGATGCTGTGTGCCAGACTATGCTCTCGCTGCTACCTTGGCACGTTCACTTAATAGTCTTCCCGTTCTGACTACAGTTTCTTTGAAGGGTGCATACCGACTTTCAGATGCTGGGCTACGTGCACTTGTTTCTTCTGCCCCATCTATCACATCTATTAATCTCACGGAGTGTTCCCTTCTTACCTCTGGTGGCATTTGCAGTTTGGCAAAATCACTGAGATCAGTTCTAAGGGAATTATATATAGATGATTGTCTAGAAATAGATGCTATGCTTATTCTACCAGCACTGCTTAAGCTAGAGCATTTGGAAGTTCTATCACTTGGTGGAATCCAGACCGTCTGCGACAAGTTTATAAGTGAAATTGTATCTGTACATGGCTGCATGATCAAAGAGCTTGGTTTAGCACGGTGCCTGTGAGTTTCTTGACAAGATCTGCTTTCTAGTTATGTTTACATAAAGTTTAAAAAATAAACTGACACTCATTTACGCTCAAATCGTTTTGCAGGCAGCTGTCTGATTTATCTTTGAAAGCCATTGCAGCGACTTGTGTTGAATTACAAGTGATAGACCTCATGAATTTGAGCAAATTGACAGATACTGCAATGGCATACCTTGCAAGTGGTTGTCAAGCAATTCATACGCTGAAATTATGCCGCAATGCATTCAGGTCTTTCATTTTTTGAATGGATATAATGATAGTCACCCACAGTTCTAAAGATCATTCTGAAAAGTATAGCATATAGACTCGTCTGCTTATGTGAATGACTGTGTTCCATTGATTTCCATGGAGGATTGAGAGATGCATATCTATTATGTTATCTGTTAGATTTCTTGAAGACTTGCTAAAATTTTTAAATCATTGTTCTACTAGCAGATTACTGAATTTCTGTAGGGCAATGAAAGGTGTAGCTCACCACAATGTGAGTTGTGATAGTGGACTCAAATGGGATGAACCCTTAGGCATAATTAAACTGCTCTAACGTGAGCCAATTTTAATGCACAAGTTTAGGTTACCACTGACAAGAGACCCGGGGATGATAAATAAAATGACATGGATACAATTGCAGTAAGAATGAATAATGAGGCACACATGAAAACCTCGATTACTTATTTGTTCAGTCTGTTTTATCTTTGGGTTGAGTTTGTGTCCTCCTTTCATTTTGTTTTTGGTCCTAGGTCTCTTGAAGTAGTCATGTACCCTTTTTGGGACATTATTTTCGTACTCTTGATTTGAAATTTAACTGCTGGAACACGTGGTCTTCATGTCTTGGCAGTGATGAAGCTATTGCTGCATATGTTGAGATTTCGGGAGCATCTCTGGTTGAACTGTCACTCAATAACATTAACAAGGTAACAGAGTAGATTTATTTATATTGTATCTATATTTATATTTTCACTTCTATTTGTATATAAGATCATTTGATGTTTATCTTGGGGCAATTAGTTCAGTTGTCTGTCTGTTCCTTGCCTTTTGAAAAATGCTGCTCCTGTAGTTGTCGCCTTTGCTACTCTGTTTGCTGTTTCCTTTGTCTCTGAATAAGAATTTCTGTGTGCATTAGGGTCCGTTAGGCCTGTTGTGAGTGCAGTTTCTAACAGTAAGGCTTTTGACAGCTGTTGATTGTTGGAGGGAAATAAAAATTGCTTTTGATGCATTAATAACAACTTTTTCATCTTTTTCAAGTTTTTACGTAAAAGCTAATTAGAACCTTTTGGAGAAATTCAAAATTTGGATTTCTGTAACCGAACTTTCTAAAGCTATTTCTTAAGCAACAAGTCCTTACTGAATATAGTCAAACACATATAAATTGAACTGAAAATATTTTTGCCCTTTTATAAGTGTTTTTATATTTCAAAAAATGAAAAAAAAAAAAATTGGGGAAAAAGGCCATTTCAAACACATAGTGCAAAGCCCTTTTGTTTCCTTAACTAACTCACTGTATTGTTATTTGTGGCTATGCGATTTTATAGGTTTCAAATAACACCGCCATATCGATTGCCAGACATTCCAAAAATTTAGTTACTTTAGATTTGTCTTGGTGCCGCAATTTGACCAATGAAGCTCTTGGATTGATTGTGGATAGTTGCTCATCACTGGAGGTGCTCAAGTTGTTTGGATGCACTCAGGTATTTGCTTAATGTTTGGAAAATTACTCTTCCACTTCGACAAATTAGTCCATTTTTTGCCTGTCCAGTTTGATGTATTAGCTGCTTTCACCGTTTCCTGTTCTTTCCTTCACTGCACCTTCTGTTGCCAAAGGTTACATCGTATATGGGGTATGGCTTGGTTTATTCGATAAGATTTCAATAACGATGCTTAGAGATCTTGCATGTATTTCTGCTATATGGTTTTTACTATTATACCCTCCACCCAACCTGCGCAACCCTTGAGAAGCATTGCTTAGTGCTTACTGTAAAACCTCGATGTTTTTTTTTTTTTTTTTTCTCTCCTTCCTGGTTGGAGTTGTGACCTGGTGAGTTGCAGGTGACAAATGTATTTCTTGATGGCCACTCGAACCCGCAAGTGAAAATCATTGGAATGAAGATGAGTCAAGTATTCGATGGTCTGAAGGAGCCAAATTTCCAGTAATGCTGGCATACTTTTCTGGCTTCTAGGGCCACAACTTTTGCATCTCCCTTGGCTTTTTACCTCTCTCTATATATATAAGGAAAAAGTCGAGGAGTTTTTGCCTGCATACTCTTATAGTTATCTGATTCATGATCTAGTTGTCAGGGGAAACAGATATAATTATTCGAATGCAGCTGTGACTTGTCACTTTGTCAGTAGTGTTTGCTAATCAATCCAGCCTTGTTGGCAGGATGTTTTACCCCAACGTTTAAACCCTGCTATTTTGAAGATATACCAATTTCAACAATCCCAGGTGTGGACTTTTATTTTATTTTTATTTATGGCTCAAACTTAGGTTTTATGAAAATTATTTAATTGGAAACGAATATGTTGATTTATTTAATTAAATTGGAAAATAAGTATAAAAATTTTCAAAATTTTTAAAATTGGTCCTCTCGGAGTTGCAACTTGAAACTACAAGCCCCTTTTGCGCTACTGTCCATAAGTTGAAGAAAGTGCGGCAAGTGTATTTGTTGATGGCCAGTGGAAACAAGAACGCACAAGTGGAAGTCATTGGATTCAGGATGAGTCAAGTACTATATCTTTCGATGTGGCCGTAATATCGTTGCATGTTAGTGGATAACTCTACGTTGATATAATACCATGAAATAAATAGAAATTACATAAGCCGTCGAACTATGTTATGGGGTGAGCTCCGTGAAAGCAAACACAAATAAAACGTTTTATCCAAGACATTATTATTAATGCAATAATAATAACATTTTTATATTATCTAAAATATTTTTCTGACTTTCAGCTAAGCTTTTATTTTATTATTAATTAATTGTCATCAAAAGGAAATTGGAGGGGAGGGGGACATAAGATAAGGGCGCTTAACCATACGTTGCACTTGATACACCATTTATTTATATTGGCTTAAAATAATATTTCTCAGTTCTCTTTCTGTCCATCTCTCGCTCTCTGAGCTTTGAACCGTGCTATCAAAGTCCAAAACTTCTCCTGAAGATACAATGTAAAGGGCGTTTTTTCTGGTGGAGGCCCTAAGCGAAATCCACAGAAGGTGGATTGGAAGATTTCACAAAGGGAAGGAATCTGTAGGATGGTATATAAGATGACAGGTATAGCAGCGAAGATGCATAACGGTCGGAGAAACCTGGAGTTTTCCTCAAATACAAGAAACAATGCTGCAGCGAATGCGATCATGAGTGATATTACAGAGATGATCAAGGAAATGAGGCCGAGTATGAGCCTCAAGGGCAAGGCTAGAAAATCTTCAGCATCAAAACGTGAGGTGAAAACAGATAAGAATGTTAGAACCGAGGAAACAGAGAAGAAAAGTGCAAGTGCATTTGATGCGCCGAAGAGTGAGAAGGCATTCTTCTGGGCATAAATGGGCGGGCCATCAGTTGACGTCCCTCCGGGAACTTCAATTGCAGAAGTAAATGCAACCGTTGCAATCAGCGCTGCTACAGTTAAGCATGATTGTGCCATGCTTGTCACCCACTTTATTTCTTTTTTAATGATGCCGTTATGATTTTCGGTGAACAACTCTATTGGTGTCTTGTGAGACTGGTTCCATGCTATCCTTTCTTCCACTGGCAAAAATTTTTCTACCTCCTGCATGGGAAAATTATATTATATTATATTTGATGAACATAAATAAATAAATGGATATATGTTAGGGATTTGGGGTTTGGGTTAACCCATTAGGATGAATAGTTCATCGTCCACCATCTTCGAAATTGTCTTCTACATCCATATGACTGTATTGTCCCAACTCTGAGTGATTGAGGTTCTATAGAAAAGATTTCCTCCTTAATAACTCATCACTTATACGGGATCAAGGGGTTGATCCAACGGTTAAGGGCTCAACCCCTTGCCAAGAAGATCCCTCATTCCCAATTCCATTGCCGCCCCTCTGTACCCCGTGTAATAAAAAAAAAAAAAAAAAAAAAGGAGGTACATCTAACTATATAAAACTCATCACTTATCTTAAATTTAACATCCTAGATACAAAATTGCTATTGATATGCTAGTGAACAAAGTGTGTGTGTGTATATATCTTTCCATCCATTGTTCATTTATGGTTGTCCTTTTTATTTTTTTATATTTTTTATTTTTTAAAACAAACTATTCTCAAGTAAATCAATTGTTGTTGACAATGGATTACAATAAAGTTGTTGAATAAATCAATTTAACCTCTTAACAATCAAGTTATAATAGATGGAGTAAATCTTGCATTTCATGACTAAATTCGAAATTCATTTAAATTTTATTAATGTCCAGAAGGGGAAAAAACACCAAAAGAACACTAAAATTGATACTCTTTGGTGTTTATTTTTGTTGAAAATAGTATCATCGACTTTTCATGTCAAGCCTACTATACTCATCTTTCGACATTCAGGTGCTTCTTTTGGCCCTTGAAGTCGATCAACACTTCTTTTACACTGCATGATTCTCGATATTTTGCTCAAAAGCCTTTTCTACCTAGACAAATTGTATTTTTCTCAAAAATGGAAACAATTAATTAACTTTCTAGGTCAAGGTTTGCCTTTTTGGACTGTCGGGTGTTCTCTTTTAACTACAAAGTTTTGCTCCTTTATGAATACATAATTCTTGACATTTGTTAAAAATATCATGTTTTTATCACACTATTTAATACATGTACAGACTATTGATATATATACTAGGAAAGCACGCATATAATTAAGAGATAAACGAGCAGGTGGTAACTAGTACTCACTCGCTCCCAATTATTTAGTCCACATTACTTTTTCACAATAATTAAGAATTTCTTAAAAAAAAAAAAGAAAAAAAAAATTAAGAATGTTATTGAAAATGAACATTTTGTGAACCGTGTTCCTAATTTGTCCTTATTTAATGACAAATTTTTAAATTGAATACTTAGAGCATCCATAATGAACATACTAAGTTTAGCTAGCCACATAGACAAAAAATAGATGTTAATTGATACATCAATATGTTAAATTTAATTAGTATTTGACATCTACAATGAACATGTTAAATTTAATCATTATAAGCCATCCGTCGATAATTTATTGGATAAAAAAGTTAGCAATAAAAGTAACAACAAAGAAGATTTTTTTTTTTTTTTTTTTTTAAATTGTGTGAGACATGCTACCCCACAAGTTAACACTTCCATGATAGATGTAAAATTAATATTTAGTTAACTTATGACCGTAATATATAACTTAATTTATTAAAGAAGGGTATGGTTGTAACGTAACATAACATAAAATAAAATAAAATAAAATAAAATAAATCTTCATAATAATATGAAAATAGGACGGTTGGAAATATTGATTATATAAATGAGACGGAGAGAGTACTAACACCTTAAACCACCTGGCGTCAGTCTGCATTTTAAGAATAGGTCCACGGCGTCCAAGATCGGAAGGTTCACCATGTCGAAGTGGCGGTTCCTCTGCTGCTAGATGCAATATATTGTTCTCTGTACCACATTCTTTTAGGCGGAGGAGACCCTCAAAAGTCTCATAACTACAGCATCTATCAACGCGCACAGCATCGTATAAAGCATTAAAACACTCGCGAGAACGGTACATTACAGCAAGTTGAAAAGCCGAATGATTTTTGTGATCTTTAAATTCAATTGCAGGAGGATACGCTTGCAGCATTTCTTTCACAATGTCTACTGCTCCGTATTCTGCAGCCGAAAGAAACGGTCTCTTAAATAATCTCTCAATTTCGTCGGCATGTTTTATTATCGTGCCGCAAATGAGTTGCACTAGTGAATTTACTTCTTTACTTTCCAATATTCTTTCCGGTCTCATCTTCGCAACACCTGTTGTCGCGTTGTTGCAAACCTTTAATTAGTTAGCATTATTATTGTTGAATGTTGATGCAGATAAATAGGAGTAATATATGAATAAGAGGAGTGGAAACTATAGCATGCAGTATGTACTACCAGTTCCTCCAAATCTGGGAGAGAGAACGCTAAACACCAAGGTGTCCAAACAAGGTATTTCCAATGCTAGATGGGGGTTGAACTCAAGCAATTGGATAGCTAAATCTGGAAAATAAAACATGCATTAATAATTACATTTTCTTCGTATAAATAAATAAATAAATTTAATTTACATAAAGTATTACGGCTTGGGATTCCATCTTCAAAGGTCAACCTATTAAGAGGAGTAATCCAAACCCTTATATGTTGGTTTATTATTTTGTAATTATTCTATGTGGGGTTTATCTATTAATATGTGGTGGCTCGTTGGAGCCAACCAGTCTTGAAATCCTCGTGCTCATTTTCGAGTCTTAGTCGGATCGATTGCTCGTTTGAGCTTACTGGGCTCTGATATACCATATCAATGCTTGTGATTCCATCTTAAAAGGTCAACCTATTAAGAGGGGTAGTCCAAACTCTTATATATTGGTTTATTATTTTGTAATTATTCTATGTGGGATTTATCCATTAACATAAAGTACATATACTGATATACATACCGTAATATCGTTCTCTGACCAACGGATCATAAAACTTATAACCCGCCTTCATGTTATCTTTGAGTGTGTGCCACTCACTTTTAACTATTGTGGCGGCAGATAACAATTGCTTAGCCATCGGATAATTGTGTTCCTTTATAGCCGACCGTATCGCCGGCCAGTGTTTGTGGTCCACAAAATTAAGCAGGTTTGGATTTTTATGCACAAGCATCTCCGCGGTTTTTGTATACCTCATATCACGCTTAATTGCTACCAAGTGAATCGCTGTAATTCCTGTGCTGTCGGTCAGAGCCAATAACTCCGCCGGTATCCACTCGATCATCTTATTCAGGAAAGACGGATGTCGTCCTTTCTTTATCGCATAGTGGAGTGGTGTCATACGTTCCTTACCAAATCTGATCGTGAATGTTTTTATTAGTGTTTCCCGAGCAATGATCTCCTCTATTGTATTCCACTTGCCCTTCTCGATTGCTTTTCTAACATCTCCCCACCACTCGGGCTCATTTAGTTTAGCTGCAAAAATACGTCTAACTTGGCTCTCAATAAGAAATTATAAGTAATATTGAGTAAATTTTTAGTTGAATTTTTCAAATATGTACCTCTACTAGATATTTAAAATATAATATATTTTATTCATAACAATGAATATTGACTAGGAGCATAATAAGAAAATGAAGAAGTTAAACGCACATGAATATGGAAAGCGACCTATATTTTGATATTAATAAAAAAGGGAAATAAATCTATTTGTGTGGGTTCATCAGAGAGTATATATATAGTAACATTCAAACTAGGTAGTCTTGCTAGCTCATTTCATGTTTTTGTAATTGTCTTATCTCATCGAAATTGTTCACATATAACACCAAGTATATTAGTTCTTATTTTGGTCAATTTTATAATGTCAATTATTTTAATTCAACGTGAGAAAGTCAAATCGAGAGATATGTACACGTACGTATGTGAGGGACATCGACACCCTCAAGCTCGGGAAATTCTCCATCGACGTTTTGGAATGATCTCATGTAAGGGCACTTTTCTAGCAGCAGCTTGGCTACGTCTTCTTGAGTTCTATTATGTTTTGCCCACAAGTGAAGTGCTGTATTACCCGTATAGTCGGTTAGTAGAAGTAACTCTGGAGGCATCATTTCGAGTAACCTTTGGATGAACCAAGTCTGTCGATACTTTGTCGCCACCAATAGAGGTGTCAATCCCTCTTCAGTTAGCCTCATTGCGAATATTTCTTTCCCATATACACTCAATACTGGTTCGACGATCTCCCAATTCTTGTGACATAATGCATCATGTATTTCCTGCGTCTGTGGCGTCGGACCATACTCAACACCTCCTTTTCATATCAAGCATGCAAATTATATGTTATGTATACACGAATAATTTGACATGACACATGAATTCATCGGTAGATCTATAATAAATGCCAATGCATATATATTTTAAACTATTATTTTTATACTTACCATCGGCGGATTGCACTATGTGATCATCCTTGGCTTGCACTATCACATCATCCCTGGATTGCACTCTGTGATCATCTGCCATCTCGACTATGTTCTATCTTTATGTAGGATGTAGTTTGTTATATTATAGATTTCACGTACTAATGTTAGCTCGTTTTATACATGAGAACGAGAGGGTTTCTTGTACGATACGATAAATGTTATTCTTAATATTGTAAATCTCAAGTGTCACATTTTTTCTTTATTCTTTGCTCATTGTTCATCATTAGTTGATTCTTTTCATATTTTTCACTCTTTGAATATCTAGAAATAATGAAAAATCAACTTTTTATCATCATACTAATTGTATGATCCAAAAAATGATACACGGTTTGTATAGATAACAATATTATACATTATCTGACATCGTTTTATATTATTCTACTTATTTATCTCTAAATAAGTACATTTTAGAACAAATACGTCATTAGTAATATTAAAATGACTTTTAATCTAAAAGTAATCCGTATTTTATTGGCTTAATAAGTATCTGTTCCTGAATCAAGGATAAAATAATTTCTGTAAACACTTTTTCAGACAAAAGATGTCTTTAAGTTGTGGTTACCGTTGAAACCCAAATTTTATTGGGTTACTTTGATTGATTGTCACTAATGAGTCAGCAAATTATGGAAAGATTAGACCCGGCCACGGTTACGGTTCCGAACCGAAACCGGTCGGTTCGAACCGTCAAACCGGACCGGTTGATTCGTTCGATGGAATCGAACCGACGGTTCCGGTTCGAATCGTCGGTTCCGGTTCCAAACCGAACGGATATTTAAAAAAAAATATTAAAATATCAAACGGTCAAGTGACTGTTTGAAATTCAAACGGTCACTTTGACTGCTTGAATACCCAACGGTCTTGTGACCTGGGTGGGTAGGGGGTGCCCCACCCACCCCACCCCTAAAATATATTTTTTTAATTCTTTTATTTTTAATATTTTTATTTATTACTATTTACTAATATCTATAAATACCTTATATTCTTTCTTTTTCACACTACAACCTACAATTCTCAATCTCTCATTCTCTAATTCTCTCATTCTCAAATTCTCAATTCTCTAATCTCAATTATCTTAATTCTTGTTATCATTTTTTCAAATTTCAAGTTTCAAGTTTTAATTCGAATTTATACTTACTAATTATAATCTGCAATTCTATATTTCTAATTTTCTACTTATCTACTATTCTAAATTTCTAATTTCTAATTTCTAATTTTTTACATACAATCTTTATCTTTTTAATTATTAATTTTTTATTAGTTATTATTATACTTTCTAAATTTCTATACTATATTTTTATTTTATTACTACTAAAATGTCTGGCTTTAGTGAAGATGCATCAAACCACAACTTTGGTTTTGGTGATTTTTCAACGAAAGAAAGCGGGCATAATAAAAATCCACAAATTGATAGTTCGGATCCGGAACCCGAACATGAAGAAGTAGATAGGAAGAATAAGAGAAATTCCAATTTCGATATTTTTAATACCCACTTCAAAAAAGTACCAATAAACGGTAAGGAATTTCAAGTATTATGCAACTATTGCGAAAAGAAGTTCAAATTCTTATCTGGATGGGGCTACGGCACTTTCACCAAACATTTGGAAAAAAGCATAGTAACATGGTCATTGGACTCGAATGACACAAACTCAAATTACCGGGTATGGAAATTCTTCTAGTACTTCTCGATTATTTAAATATTCGATGAAAGAAATAAAAAAGCGGAATTAGCTTAAAAATGATTAGTATGGAACACTTATCTTTTAGTTTTGGTGAAAGGGTTGGTTTTAATAATTATTGTCAAAGAGCTTTAAATCCTAGTGCAAAACGTGTACCTAGAAATACTCTAAAACGTACACTTTTGAAAATGTTTAAAGATCTAAAAAAAGAATTGATTCAAATTTTTTCAAAATTAGATAATTGATTTTCTATTTGTAGTGATATTTGGAGTGATCATTGGGAAACACATTCATACATGGGCATAACATGTCAATGGACTGATAGTGAATGGCATATGCAAAACGAATCATTTCATTGAGATGTTTTGATGATCGACATAATGCTAATAATATTTTTAGAATAATTCAAAATATTTTGGAAGAATATGGTCTAGTTAGGAAAATTTTTTCTATTTCTTTTGATAATGCGGCAGCAAATACTGCTTCAATTAGTGAGTTACAAAGTATTTGTCAACCTAACATTGGCGGAAAATTTTTTCATATTCGATGTGCATGTCATGTTTTAAATTTATGTGTACAAGATGGCTTGAAATGTTTAAATGTTGCACTTACACCAATTAAACAAGCAATTTCTTTTTTATGGTCACATAATACAAGAATGAAAAAATTGGCGAAATATTGTAAAAATAATGGTAAGAGACCAAAAGATTTCTAAAGATATTCCGATTCGTTGGAATTCAACTTATAAGTTACTAAACAGCTCATTTGAATACAAAGACTTGTTATGCACTTTTATTTCACAAAATGTACCTCAAGTTACTTTATATCCACAAAATTGGGATGTTTGCACTAATCTTTTGGATTTTTGAAAGTTTTTTATGATCGACACATGTTTTAAGTGGTGTTTATTATCCTACATCACATTTACTTTTAGTTGAATGTATTAATGTGGCTTGCATTTGATGAATATCATGATGATATGGTTTTAGCAGAACCAATAGTATTGATGAAAAGTAAATGGTTAAAGTATTTTACGGAAATTCCTTTAATTAATCTTGTTGCTTGTGTTTTTGATCCTAGAACTAAAACTGAAGGTTTAACTGATTATTTAACTTATTATTACACTGCTTTGGATATTAATTTTAATATTGATCTACAATTGCGTCAAGTTAAAATATTAGTTAGAGAATTATTTGATGAATATGTAAATCGTTATGGATCACGTTCTTGTTCTACCGCTTCTAGTTCTAATCAAGTTCGAAGATTTAACTAAACTTTGGTGATCGATTATTGAGGCAACGACATAAAAGGCCTAAAGATTCATCCGATGGATCTCCCGAACTTGACATTTATCTAACAACAACTTTTGAGTTTGGTGATAGCAAAGTAGGTAAAGATTTCCCGGTCCTTGAATGGTGGAAACGTCATCAAAACACTTATCCTATACTATCACGAATGGCAAAAAGACATATTTGCAAGTCCAGTGTCAACTGTTTCCGTAGAACAAGCTTTTAGCACGGGAGGACTTATTTTGGATCCGAAGCGATCAACCATGCACCCCGATTCATTAGAAGCCCAAACATGTGTCGACGATTGGTGCAAAGCAGATGAAAGAGCCCAACAATATGAGAATGATTCTGATGACGATTATGATCTAACCAAGGAAGTGGAACAACTTCCGCCAAGTGACTAAATTAAAGAGGTAAGAGAACTACGTAGGCTTTGATTCCTCACGAGAGGATCGAGGCAACTTAATTGTTGGTAAAAATTAAGTTCAAGCCTTTATAATCTTATATAGTTATATACTTATATTATTGAAATTTTTAAAAAAATTTTTAGTTGGGGGTTAAATAGTCAAGCAGGTAAGGCGTTTATATAAAAAAAAAAAAAAAAAAGCGAGAGCAGCGGTTCGGGCAGAACCATGGGTTCGAAAAGCTCGGAACCGTCTTTGTCTGGTTAGGTTCAGTTCTCCTTTTGGAACGGAACAGGCGGTTCAGACCAGAACCGGCAGTTCCGGAACCGTAACTTGAGTCTAGGAAAGATTATTATATTTGAAAGATTCAACATGCATTAATCACTAAAGTTTATTTATGCCTTCACCAATTATTATTGTATTGAATTTCTAGCAAGTTGTAACGATGTGTCATTGTCAACTCGTTAATTGCACACATGTGCACCACGTTTTATATTTATTTATTTATCTACATGCATCCTTTTGTGCACCACTTATATCTAATGTAGAGTTTTATTCCTTGCAAAACAGCTTATTACAATCAAAAAGGTATACGAGAAATTGAAGAATAAAGAAGAAATTAAAAGAAAGCAATAAAATCTTTGTCTTCTTCTCCGATTTTCTAGCGAGCAATGGTGGTGCAATGAACAATCCGGGCTCAAATCCGTGTTTGGCGAAATAGTCACTAACCGATGGTCACTCCTCAATTTGAACCCCAAAACACCCCCAAACTAGCCCCAAACCCATCTCACAACTTCAAAAGCAAAATGGCAGAAATTAAAGCTGAAAAAACTTCAAAGGCAAAAGGTCTCGGCTATGATGGTGGTCCATTCACAAGAAGGATGGATGCTTCTTTAATAAAGAGAAATTCATGTTATCTGCAAGGAAGGAACATCTCTAATTTGGTCAAGAATCACTAATTTCTCAAAGAAAGAAAATATCCAGCCGAGGGGAATATTGACTTTACCAAATAAGTGTGTGCTCTTTTCACAAAAGACTTAGGGCATGTTTGGCTAAAGTCTATTCTTGCAACTAAAATAAGTTACTCCAAGAATAGGTGTAATGTGTTCTTGGTCCCTCATTGATTTTGGGTGTCCGATTGGGATGACACATTGGACCTTTATATAATTTTCAATCACTGGCAAAGCCCGTGGATTTTATATCTGTTCATTTTCCCAGCTGTATTAGGTAGCAAAGCGTACCATATAATAATAAGGTATAAATTTATATTACGTAAACCTTAAAAAAAACCATTTTATATAAAATCCAGTCTTATTTTTTGTACAATTTTTTTCTATAAGTATATTATATGGGTGACAGAATTGAATTTTTTATGGGTTTTTAAGTAAAAGAGGAGAAAAAATGAGTGGAATTAAATGATGGAGATTTGTATAGTATATATAGGTTCCACGAGAAATGTGAATGTGATTAGTTTGATCAAAAGAAAGAGTAGATAAAAATGAATAAAAAAGTAGAAAAAAATGGCAAAAAGGGTCGCCTATCATGGCCACATCAGTTAAAAATTAAGCTCCAATATTGGTGATCCAGGGATGAAGCATACTTTTCTAACATGTCTACCACAACCGGACCAGCTTAACTCCCCACCTTTGGTAAGCTCAGATTCGTCATTCACCTTCTCAAACCCACGAAGCCCACTCGACCTTCGTATTCCCTGCCCCCTTACCAGAATGAAGGACAGTAATAGCTAGAAAAGTAGGCGATGTCTAAATAATTTCTTGCAAATTGAGGGGAGACATAAGTTTCTCTAAATTATTCACAAGAAATGTGATGGCAAAGGCTACGCTGAGATTGAGAGTTCAAATATGCTGTCTCATTTTTCATCTATTATATTGTTTAATCCAATTAAAATAGTATAAGTCGTTGAACTAATACACTTGATTGCGTACATGCATTATTTTGATTGAACGCAACAATTTAGAGAAATAATTAGAAATCAGATTTATACTGGCGGTGTCTGTGCGTTAGAGGGTGCACACGGGAGGAAGTGATTCACAAAATTTCTTTATATTTTGTGGAAACGAGATTTTTCAACAACACTCGTGAATGCTTAAATTATGCATTGAATTTATGTTTTTGTCAACTTTCCTTTTGTTGCATCCACATCTCAAAGGTATGCAAGCGGCGGAGTTGTTCAGAAAATCCATACCAAACAGATAGAGTAACGTTAGGAACATCTAATGTTATTTGCTCATTAATATATTTCCACTATCACTTTTATATATTATACGGTTTTTATAGTAGCCATTTAAGCTTCGCTCAGGTAACCGTTATGCTTGAAATGTGTGGGTGTGGGTTGGGGGTGGGGGGGGGGGGGGTTGGCGTCCCCAACATACATGCAATTTTAAGTATCCTCAATTTAGAATTTTGTGGATTCCATAAAATTTCGGTGTCTTCAATTGCTTATGGGTTCTGATGGATTGTATTAAATGGTGGATTTCTATAGATTTCCATGGATTTTAAACTTAAAAATGAATTAACAACTTTCTTGCCAAAATCCAACTTCATACCCTCTGATTCTTATGGAATTTGTGAATTTTCTTTCTTTTCTCCCCAACAATCATGTAATTCTTTAAAACCTAAATAATCGTTAAAAATTAACACCCTATCTAGTACCAAAATTGGATTTTTTATGGAACCCATATTGCTGATGTCGATAACCTAGAAATGATCAAGCACACTCGGGAATGCCATAGTTTCCAAGTGTTTTCCGGTCATATACGACATCTGTTGGAAAAATTGATATCAGATCCAGAACCATATCCAACATGCCAATCCATCGGTTCGGGTTTCACGGATCTTTTTGTAATCCCTATTCATGATGTAAGATCTTAACTCATAGGTGACATATTGATGGAAGAGATATAATATACCATTCAAAGTAAAAGTAAAAGAATAAAAGCGAAAAACAAGAACAAAGCATAAATTAAACAAATAGAAAAGAATAGGCTATCTATACAAATTACATATTATCATCGTGTAACATGGTAAGTGATATATGATAAATGCAAAAGGTAATTAGCAAAATCAAGACCTATCGTTTGGAGTCGCTGTAATTTGAAGACCCAATTTGAAAATTGAATAAAAGTGAAGAACATGAATAAAGCATAACTTAAACAAAGAGAAAAGAATAAAATATCCATTCAAATTACATCTTATCCTCGTGTAACATGACAAATAATATGAAACAAAATTAAGGGTTAACTAGCACAATTAGGACCAATCGTTCAAGTCCTTGCACTTTGAGGACCCATTTTTAAATTGATGCATTTTGGCCCTATCCTTGTATTTCCCAGCACAACGAGGATTTTTTAGGTGAAAAATAATAAATTGCCTTTCTTACGAATAAGCAACAACTATAATTAACTAAATCTATTAAAACATGATCAAATTGATCCTAAGTCGTTCTTAAATTTTATTATTAAAGCGGTAACTTTTGATACATTTTTATTTTGACCAAAATTAAAGAAATTAGCATATGTGATCCAAATGAAATAGTTTTCATCATTTTTCTTAAATAAAATTTATTCTAGCATCGAACATAGTCAATTTTTAATTTTTAACTGACGATTCAATGTTATTATATATATATATATATATATATATATCATTTAATTTGTACCCTAGTACTGAAATTGGAAAATAATTTTGGGGAAAACACATGTAATTAATGAAAAAATGTAGATAAAAAAAAAAAACCCAACCATCCTATGTCAAAACCACACGTGTAAGAAGAAGTGATTGCAAAATATGTATTATCAAATAATCACAAAATGTGAAAATGTTTAATGAGTTAAAATGTAATGTCGCAAATACAGTTTTAAGTTTTTTTTTTTTTTTGCCCCCTTGTATTAGGCTGCGTTTTAATATTTCTCTTTTTGTGCAGGTTCAGTGATATCAATTATCATGACATGATAATATTTTTAAAATCCAACATAAACGTTCTAAAAGGCGCGATGCATGACAAAGCGGTGAAGTCAAGTCTCAAGCCTTGGAAGCCTACGCGTACCTAGGCATGAAAATGCCTTTTTAATTTTTTTATAATTATTTTAATTATTATAGAGTGATAAATAATTTTAAAAATGCATATTTAAAAAATTTATACAAACTTCAACGTACTTTTTAGTTTTCCAACAAAAATATAGTTTCTAAACTATTAATACTTTGGTTGCTTTGTCTCCATAGTTACCAAGTTAGCAATTCATACCTGTAGTTGTTAATTGGAGTCTAGCACAAAATAATTGCAGTAATTGAGAAATGAATAGAGTTCGTGGTCCATGAATTATGCTACAATAAAAGTAAAACGTAGTCGTCTTTCCTCAAAATTTTTGACATTTTGTCACGACCCAACTTGCCTTCAAGATCGAGGAATGTCTACACTGTACCATCACAGGTTTTTTCAGCATGCTTTGTCTTCACTTGTACACTTCCTGAAAAAACTTCGTAGGGGACAATTGTCCTAGAATTGTTCTAAGCTAAGCACACTTAACTTCGTTGCACTTTGAATACCCATTTTGAAAATAGATGAATTTTGATCCCTATTGTTGCATTTTTGGCATAACTAGGACTTTTAAGGTAAATAAAGAATAACTTGTCAACAATAATTAAATATAAAACTTTAAAACATGAGCAAATTGATCCTATGTCTTTCTTAAATTTTATGATTAGAACTTTGACTTTTGAAACAGTTTTATTTTGGATCAAAATTAAAGAAATTAACATATGTAATCTTAAGTAGTTTTCAATATTTTTTTGTCAATAAAATTTCTTCTAGTATCGAACATACTCCATTTTTAATTTTTATCCAAACTTCAATGTTATTATATATATGTCAACGAATTTATCTTTATATTTTTTCCTTCCATTAGTTAGTTATCGGCGGCTTCTAAAAATTTTGAAAAAAAAAAATTGTATCATGCGATCGCATGGATTTGTGCTATGCGAATGAGACAAAAATTGGGCAATGCCTAGATTTTTATTGTGCAATCGAACTGTGCCTTATTTTATAAATAACTTCACTTTGCTTTATTTTAAAATTTTTAAAAGTTCATTGGATTAAGAATATTGTCATTGGAAAACTAAATAAGACAAACGAATTTCCTACTTTACTCTTATTTAAAGTGTAGGAATATACCATGCAAGTGATATCAAAGCTCGTCTACAAATTAAACAAGAGTTAAGTATAATAGTATATGAACAAAATTATTATTACTAAATATAGAAACAAGGTTTCATATATAATTTGATCAACCAAAAAGGAAAAATGAGAGGTGTGTAATTGGGACAGATATAGTATATATTTTGCACTATCTTAATGATATATGCGACCCATTTTCACGATTGCTCACACACGACACGAGTCTCTAGGAATATATAACATGGAAAATTTTATACGAAAGTTAGCTAGAAAAGTAATGCATACATTGCTGCAACTAATTAGAATACACAAACAGACACACATTTTTATTCAAGCCAAGAGACTAGAAGACATACATTGTTATAATTGACGTCACAACGTTATTTTTTTGAAAAATTAAAAGCCGGGAATTAACTAATTCCGGCAAAACACACAATATTATATTATATATAAAGAAAGAAAAAGGAATTAATTATAAATATTGATCATTGATTGGGGCCTAAACGAAATCCCTTGTAGGTGGTCCGCCAAATATTAAGAAGGGGAGGCATCTGTCGGAAGGCATAAAGGATGACCGGCACAGCTGCGAAGACGATTAATGGGCCAAGAAACATAGGATTTTCATTGGCAAATACGAGAAACAATGCAAAAGCGAAGGCGATCATGAGTGATATTACAGCGACGAACAAGGCAACGAGGCCGTGTATGAGCCTGGAGGGCAAGTCGCTCAGAAAATCTTCAGCATCAAAACGCGAGGTGAAAACAGATAAGAAGGACAGAACACTGGCGACAGAGAAGAAAAGTGCGAGCGCATTTGCTGCCCCGAAGAGTGAGAAGGCAATCTTGTTGCCAAAAGCTGCACGGCCGTTGTCGCCTGCAGTCCCTCCCGGTATTTGAATTGCGGATGCAAATGCAACCGTCGCTATCAACGTCGCCGCAGTTGTGCATGCATCCGCCATGCTTGTCACCCATTCTATTTCCTTGGTAACCCAGTCTTTATGATTTTCTTGGAAACAAGCTATTGGTGTGTCCCCTTCCTTGTTCTTTTTCATCCTTTCCTCTATTGGTAAAAATTTTTCTAGTTCCTGCATGCATGGATGGATGGGAAAATGTTACGGAGTGACTGACTGGCTGTTGACGCTAATTAATTTTTGAAAGGTTGGAGACCATTGGCGTAATTTACCCTTAATAATTGATTTTTATCAGTGAATATGTTAAGGGTAAACTATATATAGGTAGGTACGTACCTTAAACCACCTGACTTCGTTCTGCATTTGAAGAATAGGTCCGCTGCGTTTAAGATCGGCATATTGTTCTCGACATGGTTTATCTGCAGCCAAATGCAATATATTTTTCCCACTATCATCTTCCTTTAAACAGAGGAGATACTCTAAAGTATCGTATCTACCAAACTCGCAAGCCGAATTGTATAGAGCATTGAAAACCTCGGGATAACGGTACATTACGGCAAGTTGAAATGCGGAATGACCGTCGTCGTCTACAAATTCTAATGCAGGACCATAAAGTCTTAGGATTTCAAGAACAATATCTTTTAGTCCGTTTCGTGCCGCCAAAAGAAACCCATCGCGAAATGCCTTTCCAACATCGTCCACGCCCAACTTGCGATTTTCTGTTACTATTCTGCAAATGCGCACCACTAGTAATCTTGCCTGTTTTTCAGTCGACGCACTTTCTCGAAAGCTCTTCTTATAAGCTGTTGTTCATAAGTAATTGGAAAACCTCTAATTAATTATTTAACTGTAGCTAGCATGATCAATCAATTTTTGCAAATAAATATTGAATAAGAGGAAATTAAATTAAATTAAAGTAGCACCAGTTGGGGAAGGACTGGTAAAATGTGAAGAATAGGGTTCGTAAGACAGATGGCTCCTCAGCAATCTGTCCAAACAATTGAAGTCCAATACTATATTGTTGTTGAAGTAGAGCAATTTGTTAGCCAATTCTAGCAAATTAAATAAAACATGCATTAATTAATTAAATGAATTATCTTCATGTAAATTAATTGAAATAAATTCAATTTAATTTACTATATATAAATATACATACCATAATATTCTGCTGCGAGCAAATATTTATAAATCTCATAACCTGCAGCGTTATCCTGGAGTGGGTTCCATTGCCATTCAGTTTTGCTCATGGCGGCATTTAACAAGCACTCAACCATTGGACGATTGCGACCCTCTGTAGCCACCCGTATCGCTGAAAAGTTTCTGTTGTCCACAAAGCACAACACATCTGGATTCTTCTTCACAATCTTCTCTGCCAGTTCCGCATATCTACGATCATGATTATTTGCCATCGAGTAGAGCACCGAATTTCCCTTGACATCAGTCAGAGCCAGTAACTCCGGCGGTATCGACTCGATCATCTCATTCACGAGAGACTTGTGTTCACCTCGCTTTATTGCATAGTGGAGTGGCGTCATGCTTTGGGTACCAAGTCTCATTGCAAACTTTTTTTGATTGTGACGAAAGATCTTCTCGATCGTATTCCAGTTACCCTTTTCAATTGCATCGCTGACTTGTGACCACCCTTCAGCTATGTCGTCTCGTATAGCTGCACGCAAAGATAGATCAATGACAAGATAGGGAGAAAAAAATGCACATAAACATATATATTTTAAAATGGATGAAAAAGAAAAATATCAACCGTCTATATATATATCTTTGTGGGACGAAAAGAATATATAGTAACAGTACTCAAACTAGACTAGATAGGGAGACTTCACAGCTTATCAAGGAAAATGAAGAGAGAGAGAGAGAGATATGTACATACGCATGGAGGGAATATCGACATCCGCAAGCCGGGGAATATCTCCATCGACGTTTTGGAAATATCTCAAGTAATGGCATTTTTGTAAAAGCAGCTGGGCTATGCGTTTTTCGTTTTCGATCCGATTATTTTGACGTCGGTCCCACAGGTGAAGTGCTGTATTGCCTCTGTAGTCGGTCAGTTGAAGCAACTCTGGAGGCATGTATTCGATCAATTCTTCGATGAAGTCAGTTTTTGTATTTATGGTCATCGCCATCATCAGTGGTGTCAATCCCTCCTTATTTAGTCTCAGTGCGAATACTTCATTCTCCCCGTAATCACTTAATACTCTTCTTAAAGTCTCCCAACTATTGGTTAGTAATGCATCACAAACCTGTTGTTCCCTCCTCGGAATTGGAGAATACTGATCTCCACCTTCAACCATGCATGAAAAATATATGTTAATGATCTCAATCTCACATCACATATCACACATCAATTCATTCATTATTATGATAAATACAATATATTCAAACTTTCATATATAATAATTGCTTTAATTATCAACAATTCATGTGTCATACATACCACCTATATAATTACTACTTGTAATACATAAACATATGATATGTGAGTGTGCACCAATATTGATAACTTATGTGTTCTAAAATATTATTTAGACTCACCCATTGATTGCCCCGTTTCATCATTTCCCATCTCGAGATCAGTTGCCATCTCCAACGTATTCTATTCGATTTTGTTTGTAATAGTTTTGTGGATCTCATACACCAACTCTAGCTACCTCCTTTTATAGACAAAGACACGGGGGCTTTCTCGTACAACACTAAATATGTCATCCATTATATTGTCCGTTTAAAACATTACTTTTTCTTTACTCTTTGCTCAATCTTCTTCATTACGTGATTCTTTTGATATCTTTATCTTTTTCCAAATTGAAATTTTTACCATCATACTAATTGATTGATCCAAAAAATACTACACAATTTGTATAGATAACATCATTAATTCGATAGAAATTTATATTAATTAATAATCTACTTATTTATATTTAAATAAATACATTTTAGAACAAGTACGGCCTTTGTAATATTAAAATGACCTTTTTCTTTATGAACTAATATTAAAATGACTTAATCTAATGTTTATGTTTGAAATTTAACTTTACCGCTGAATCACAATTTATGTCTTTTTACACAATAATCTCGACTAACGTACATTTAGGCTTACTTTTTTTTTTTTTTTTTTGAAGTCATTCAGGCTTAATTACTTAATCTCATAAAAGTCTGAAAATTTAATTTGTCACATGATCATTCCCAGTGCTTTGTAAAATCTCTTTTTAATTTAAACTGTAATAGAGATTTTTTTTTTTATAAAAAAAATTGTGAATAATAATGAATAGTAATAATTTTGAAATAATAATTACCCAGTAAAAAATTAATTACCTTTTAAGTGAGTAATAAAATTGAATTTGTATTTCATATTAATTATAATAGTAGTAAAAATGAATTTGTATTTCATATTTAAAATTGAAATGAACATGGACTGCAATTAAAGAGAACATTTGTCCAACTTGAGTTTTGTGTAGGGTCCTTAACTTACTGGCAAAAGACATATATTATACCATTAAAAGTAAAAGTTAAGGAATAATTAATTAAAAACGAAAAAAAAAAGAATAAAGCATGAACTAAACAGAGAGAAAAGAATAACCTTAGCTATGTATGTCTCGTATAATATGACAAGTCATATTAAATAAAATCAAAGGGTAATTAGGTCTTGATTGGAGTCGCTGCACTTTGAGATTTGTTTTGAAAATAGATGCACTTTGATATATCCCCATTCTTGTATCTTCTTGGCACAATGAAGATTTTTAAGATGAAAAGGACTAAATTGTGTGTCGTACTAGTAAGCATAAGTAACAACTATAATTAAATAATATAAAACTTTAAACTATGAGCAAATCGATCATAAGTCTTTCTCAAATTTAATGATTAGAACTTTAACGGGTGATACATTATATTTTTTATCTCAGCCCAAAATTAAAGAAATTAACATATGCAATCCAAATTAAGGGCTTGTTTTCCCTGAAATAAATTTATGTTACTCGAACTACATGTTAGATGTGCGTGGCTTAAAATTAAGAAAAAATATATTAAAAAATATAAAGTAAATGTATAAGTGATTGAAAATAATAAAAGAAAAAAAGTAAGCAAAATTTTAATGTGTATAGAACAAAGCCTAAATAGTTTAAGCGTGTGTTCGTTTCCACTTATTTTCACATAAAAATCACCTACTATTAAAAGTCAAAGCCAAATATTAATATCAACAATACATTTCACATCATCACTCATTATTATCCACACATCTCGTGGTCCCCAGCACTATTCATCTAAAAACTCATCTTTTAGTAAATTTTTAAATAAAAAAAGTAGACACGAACACACGCTAAAACATTTTTTGTGAATAAAATTTCTTGATAGTCAAACACAAATTAATTTCTGGAAACTCAGAACACATACAATTTCCTTTTAATAATAATAATAATACAATAAAAGGAAAAATGTCGAGTTTTGTGGGCGGACTCGTATGGTTTCTTGATGCGAGATCTGGTTTTAAAGTATATATCCGAGTGCTGCCGTGACTTGTCGATAGTGTTTGGTAAATATGTTAACTGCCACTTCCGACATCGTGTTACTCCTATACTATGATGCACAGAAACTCCTACAAGACAAATGTTAAATGCGGCTCAAACGCTTTAAACAGTAACTCACGAACTCTCCTAAACGTTGAAACTCTAAAAAAGTTCCTATTTTTTAATAAATTCAAACTCTACAAACTTTATGGATACTCTATAGTAAACTTTTAAGAAACTTTATAAACTTTGAGACAAAAATTTAGATTTTTTAAAAATAAAAAGAAAATTAATTATAGTTCACAAAAAATGTTAATTTGTTATAAAATCAAAGAAAAATACCTTAAATGCTACAAGAGAATAGAGAAATATATCAACTTTCTTCCTTTTTTTCCTCTATCAATTCATGAATTGAGCGCTCTATTTATACCATCGGTAGAATCAAAACAAAACGATGAGTCATATTACATAATGATTATCAATCGTTGTACAATTATTCATGAATTATTTTCATCCTCACGATTTCATAGTCATTCACAACTCATTCACAATAATGCATCCAACTTTGAATTATTTATAACACTTCGAACGACTATTTATACAATAAAGTGATCGCTGGACATGCTGTTCCTTTCGTTAAAACCTCACTGTGAAACCCAAAGGGGATAAAACTCCGATCGAAGGAAAAAGAGTACAACCGCTTCCCCGATGTTCACCATTATTGTGTATAAATATGTCACTCATTAAAACCTTGTCAGAAACCCAACGATAAAACCCGATCAAGCGAAAAAAGAGTACATGCCATCCCTCATAATGACATTGTTCAAGGTCCTTAAGTCGCCAGATGCCAATTTGGTACACCAATTTTCTAAAGGTTGATGTTGGTAACGCTTTGTGAACAAATCCGCTAAATTGTCAATTGAGCCGAATTTGTTGAACATCAATTTCACCACTTTTCTCAAGGTCATGTGTATAAAAGAATTTTGGAGAGATATGTCAGTTTCATCTCCCTTGATGTAACCTTTGTCGAGTTGTGTGATGCAAGCCATTATCCTCATACAATACAGCTTGATTTTTCTTTTATTGAGGATAGCCCATGATGTTTGTATATGATGAGTCATATTCCTTAACTACATACATTCCGACTTGTTCATGAATTGCAATGAGTTCAAAGATTATTTGATGATGTTGGCGCTTCAAAGTTTGTTTTGTAGATTTCAAGATATAGCGCCTTCCACGCCAGAAATACATATCCTGCTTTGGGACTTGCCTTTATGGGGATCCGATAAGTATCTCCGCCGCATATCCAACTAAAGTAGATCGAGAATTATGTGAATAAAATAAACCTAAATCGCACGCACTCTTAGATACAACCCGAGAATGTGTTTAATACCATTCCAATGTCTTTGGCAGTGTATGACTATATCTTGCCAGAGATTTACAGAAAAAGCTATGTCCTGGTCAGTGCAATTTTGTCGATAATGTAATGCTCCAATTGCACTAAGATACTGCATTTCCGACCAAGGATTTCTTCCCCATCTTCAGTGGTTTAACTGGCCCTTTCAACATCAAGTGTTCGAATCACCATTATAGGTGATGTTAGAGGGTGTGCTTTATCCATACCAAATCGCTTTCAAAACCTTTTCAAGATATGAAGATTGATGAACAAAAACTCCTTTCTAGGAAATGTTCAATCAGAAACCTAGACAAAATTTGGTTTTGCCTAAATCTTTCATCTCAAATTCGCTTTTCAAGTACTTCACCGCTTCATTAATCTCTTCAGAGTTCCAATGAGATTTAAATCATCAACATAGACTGCTATGATTGCAAATCCAAGATCCGCTTTTATGAAGACACAAGGACAAATGTCATCATTTTTGTATCCCCTTTTAACAGTAATTACTTAAGCAATTGAACCATTCTTCCTGATTGCTTCAAACCATATAGTGATCTTTGCAATTTAATTGATAACACATTATTTGGGCATGCACTAAGTGCTTCGCACTTTTATTCCTTCTGAATTCTCATATATATATCACTGCCAAGTGAACCATATAAATATGCAAAGTATTACATCCATAAGACGCATGTCAAGTTTTTCTTCACATAAATTTATCAAAAATCTAAAAGTAATAGCATCCATTACGGAGAATACGCTTTCTTCATAGTCAATTCCTGGTCTTTCGAGAGAATCTTTGGCGCTATAAGCCTTGCTTTATACCTTGTAACTGCTTCTTCTCATTTCTTCTTACTTAAAACCCATTTGTATCCTACAGGGATTACATTTTTTGGTGTTTGAACTACAGTCCTAATACTTCGCTTATACAAAGAATTTAATTCACCTGTATGGCTTCCTTCCATTTTGGCCAATCATTTCTATTTCGCAATCTTTAACATGATTGTGTTCTAATCCTCACTTTGCACAATTTTACCGCAACATTAAAGGAGAATATATCATCTACACAATGCTTCCTGCTCCATAAGTTATTAGATAGTAAATAATCTATTGATATCTCATGGTTTTCGAATACTTTCGTTCGCTTAACCTCAATCTTCTTGGATGCTTCGGTTCTCTTGGAACTTTAAATATTTTTATTTGATTGATCAATCGCTTTTATCATTACTTCCGCAAAGATTCTTTGTTGGTTTTTGTCTTGTACCCTTCTCTTCTAGATACGTAATCCTTGATCCAATCGGTCGACCACGCTTCAAGCGATTTTAGATTCATTTGTCAGAATAAGTTGTCTCATGGACATCAATTTTTGCTAGTATTCTCTACCTGCAGATATGCGACTTGGTGACTTTCCTTGTATTCACAAATGCATCGCAGCTTCATATGCGCTTCTTTGCAGAAATGAATAAGATTTTCACTCTCTCTCACATTTATTGCTTCTGGGATCAAAGTGAGCTGTAGTCTTCTCATTCCAGAAAGTTCATTTTTTCTTTCAGATGTAGTTTTGTACCCCAGGTTGGAAAATTCATTTCATTAAAATGACAATCATTAAAGCATGCATTAAATAGATCACCCTGTTAAAGGTTCTAGGCACTGATGATTGACGGTGAATTAAACCCAACATAAATTCCAAGCCTTCTAGACCCATTTGGTACTGTGGGGTGCACTGGTACCACATTTCACAACCAAAAATTCAAGATGAGAAACATTAGGTTCTTGACCAAAATGCTAATTGTAAAGGGGAGTATTGATGATATGCAGTTGGTCTGAGACGATCAATGCCGCAAAGATGTAATATAGCATGTCCCGCAAGTAGAAGTTGGGAGTTTTGACCTCATAAAGCATAGGCCTAGCAATAAATTGAGGCGATTTAATAAATGATTCGCTAATCCATTTTGTGTATGGACATGAGCAATGTAATATTCAACTTCAATTCCCTATAGTCAGACAATAATCATCAAATGCTTTTGATCTAAATTCACCAAAGATTATCAAATCGAATGGACTGGATCGTAATAATCGTGAAATGAACTGCAATTTTATAATTTGGGCTAATAGTTTAGCAAATGCATCAAGCTTCTAGTTGAAAGTAGGTAAACATGTGACCATCTAGTAGATGCATCAACTAAGACTTAAAATAACGAAATGGTCCACAAGGTGGGTGTATAGGTCCACAAATATCACCTTGAATTCTTTTTCGTAAAAGTTGGCGATTCAACATTTACCTTTGTTTTAGAGGGTCCTGATGACTAATTTACCTTGTGAACAAGCTTCACATGGACACTTATTTGGTAAAATAGTTCTTAAGGTTCTTAAAAGGATGTCCATGTGAGCTTTTAATTATTCGCCGATCATAGTCGCCTGGGTGCCCAAATCTATCATGCCAAAGTTTAAGAACCTTTGAGTCAATAAATTTTGATTTTATGATGTTGTTAGACTCAATCGCTCTTATGAATGTATAATACATTCCAGATGGAAGCTGATGGAAGTTTTTCTTTAATCCGCTATGCCCAGATAGAAATGAGTTTATGTAAAGATATTCTTTATTATTTTCTTCCATTGTTTCAATGTGATATCCATTTTTATGATATCCTTAAAACTAAGCAAATTTCTTCCTGATTTGCTAGAATAAAGTGCATCATCTATATTCAATTGTGTATCATTTAGTGATAATACGTAGCTCTCTACTTTAGCCTTCAATAATATTTGATGCACCAGAAATTGTATAGACATATAATTTTCTCAGACACAAATCCAAGAAAACTTCTTATCTTGTAAAATAGTATGCAGAAGTTGCGCTTATCACTAAAAGCAAATATCTTGGCAATTGTCATGGTCTACAAAGAAATTTAAAATATAAAATTCATACCAAGCTTAACAAACAACAATTACATATAACACTTAATGGAAAATAACAATACAAATATAAAGATAACAATTCCACACTTATCACACAAAAGCATTATAGAAAAATATTTCACACATAATACACCATAAATATAATAATACTTCATTAGAGAATTATTTAATTTCGATATTTTCCATCAAACTTCCAATGTTTGTATGATTCGCGGGATCTGGGAAAAAAGTCAGAGTATCAAATGAGTTCCATTGACTCGCTATCCCAATCAAGAAAATTGGTTTCAACTTTTTCTTTTCCTTTCTCTTCCCCTTGGTCGAAGTTTATATATAAGTCCACCAAATGCTTTGGTGTACGACATGTACGACCAATGCCCGTGTATTCCACATCGATAGCATCTCACACGCTTTTATCAAATGAATCATTTCCATTATTTTTCTCGAAATTTGAACCTCGCTATTATGTTACCGATTCGCTTCATTATATCGAAATGAGCTTTTCCATTATCATGTTGGAATTCACGTCAAACCCTCGCCCACGCCCACGCGGCCCACGCCGCCCACGCCCACGCGCCCACGCCCACGCCCACGCCCACGCCGTAATTATTTTTCCTAACGCTGCATTTACCTCAGGCCATATAGTTCCATTTGTTTCTCGTATCACCGTGGATCCTGACGATCCATGGCTTTTTCGTGAGTAGTTCATTATTTTGTTCGCTACTAATTAAGCAAGATACAAGTTCAACACGCTTGAAATCTACGCCTCGACATCGCCGCCGCAGAGCACGCTCGAGGCATGGAATGTTGAAAGTTTTTCTAACATATCTTGCTCGCATTTCTTCACCACGTAAAGTAATTCTAACGATTCTCAATAATTCTAATTGTAATCTTTTACAGATTTAAATCTTGCAGCGCAAGTGCATCCATCGAGATTCCGCTTGGGCAGACGATACTCTTGGTGATCGACCATCCTTTAAATTTTTCACGTGAACGATGGATCTTTGATCGGAGGTATTCTACCATCGAGATGCACGAGGTGTCGCCGAAGGAAAATTAACCGCCGTCAGACGATCCGCTCGATCTTTCATTTTCTTCGATTATTGTTTCACCTAACCCTTGAGATCAAGTGAATCTCAGATCAAGCGTCCATGATGAATAATTATCACCGTAAATATCAAGAGCTTACAAAATCAAGTTTTGCAAGTTTACATTTTCAAAAATTTAGATGAGCTAGTATATTTTGTTTTGAAATTTGAATTAGTATCGTAAGCACAACAATAACAAAATAAAATTTCAGAAAAATCGTGGATTATCTTGTAATACTGTGCTTCGATATGTAGGTAAATATCTATAAGATGCAATCAGAAAGATATTTCCTTTTTACTACAAGAGCGAGCTCTAGTGTAGAGACTCGTGTGATAACATGTTATAAAAATCAAAGAAAAATACCTTAAATGCTACAAGATAATGTATAAGAAATATATCAACTTTCTTCCTTCTTTTTCCCCTCTATCAATTCATGAATTTGGCGCCTCATTTATATGACCACTGTCAGAATCAAAACAAAACGATGAGTCATATTACACATACGATTATCAATCAAGTTTGTACAATTATTCATGAATTATTTTCATCCTCACATGATTTCATAGTCATTCACAACTCATTCACAATAATGCATCCAACTTTTGAATTATTTATAACATAATTAAGTAATTAAGCTAAAGAACTAAACTAAATAGAATTCTTCTTGGCAACTAGCTCTAATTATTAATTAACCTAAAATGAAAAGTGAAATTTGGATCCAAAAATTGTCATTAAAATTTCAAATTTTAATTAAATTTGTTTGATTTTGATATCTTGATTAGCTTCTTCATATTAAATAGTTTTTGGAGATTGAATTTTGAAATTATATTGAAAAGCAAATAATTACCACATAATATTTCCATAACGTTTCGTATCCTAGATTTTTCAAAAATCACGTTTCCTCGTTTCGTTTCGTGTCCCGTTTCGTATCCCGTGTCCGTTTCCGTGCAACCTAGCTCCTATATATATTTAACAGATCTTTACACAAGTACTTTACGTCAGATTTTGAATTTAGCAAAACTTATACAATCACTGCACCATCGCGCATTTTTCACCCATCACTGAGTTGTCACATCAAAAAACAAAGTGTCAAACGGAATTTAAAAAGTGATGACAAATTAATAAAAGTCACACAACAAAGAAAGTCTCACACCAATGAAAAAATATCACAAAAACAATTAAAAATAACAAATAGTTTAAAAATAGTTTAAAAAGTGACATTGCGAAAATCACATTAGATTTAAAAAAAATCACAAACGAATTTTTAAAAACTCACCAAAAAAATCAAAAGGCCACAAATAATAAAAAGTTGACCTTTAATATGGATATTTCTATATTATAAATCGTATTAAAGTGCCACAAAGCCAAATGTACCTAGGTGGTAGCTAGTACTATGTTTGACATGCTTTTTAAGGGATTGATTATTTTGCTTATTTAATTTTCTGCTTATCTTATTTAGTGTTGTTTTTCTTATTTTACTTTTCTTATATGTATTTTTTACATGTATTGAACTTTTGAATTAATTTATATAATTTTTTAATTCCTTTATGATTTTTTTACATATATTAATGAAAATGTGATAAGAAGCCAAAGTTACAGCTTATAGTACCTATTACATTATTTCTAAAAATGAGAATTAATATTTTCTATATATTTTTTAATTTTAATTTTTGGATATTATATCTTAATTACTTTTTATACATTTTAATTTTTGAATTAATGATATATATATATATATATATATATATATATATTTATTTATTTATTTATAAACATCTATATATCTTCTTCTTCATATTAACAAAAGTTGAAATGCCAATTTAGCACAGTGCTACATTAGCAGCGATTTTTTGTTTTTTTAAAAAAACCTTTTTATAAACTTAAAAAATTAAATGAAAATTCTCTTTTTATTTTTACCACGTTAAAATGATAATTTCATATAATTTTCATAGGTAATGTGCATTGAGCAGTTTAAATACTGGGTAATTTTATTAGATCAAATATTGAGTAGTTAAAGAATTAAATTTATAATAAATAATTAATTAATTAGAAAAGAAAAAGAAGCTACAACTTCCATGTCCCATTTCCTCATTTAGCAAGCTACTTCAAAAAAATAATTATTAAAATTATCATTTATTCATCTCTTCACTTTTTGTTTTAAAAATTCACAAAAAAAAGGAAAACTTGAATTGGAATATGGTCCGAATTCAATTGAATATTCAGTATCAATGTATTATAATAACAAAAGTCAAATCGCTTTTGGATGATGACATTTTGTTAAAAGAACAGGTATTCTGTCATGGACTCATGGTCAGTGTTATGACATAGTATCAAAAGTTACAAATCGTGCCGGTTTGAAGGTTCTTATATATGATGGAGATGGAAAGCCAACGAAATCAATGATGGATGTTGTTTACAAAGAAATATTTTAAAATTTTTAGTTTTATTTTTTATTTTTTGGTTTTTTTTTTTTGGTTCATTTTTGTTTTTTAAGGTAGCTCCCTATGGGCCGCGACTAAAGTTACTCAATGTAACACACAGTTGGTGGGACTCAAACCTGAAATCTTTAGGTCTGAGGGTCTCAATCTTTATTTTTCTAACCAATTGGATAAGGCCTGCCTGACAATTTATTTCACTTCTTAGTACATTTGTATTGCTTAATTCGTACGTTTCAATTTTATTTTTAAAAAATTGTAATATTCCTGTACATCGCAATGGTGTAATACTAGTACTAGTATATAATCACGATTCGTGACATTAATTTTAAATGATTGGTTACAATTAATGTGATTACATCAACTATTAAAGGAAATTTTTTAAGAAGTTATAGTATTAATACAAACATGTGATAAAATTTTTTAGGGAAAGCTTGATGAATATTATTATTTGGAACCAAATATATTAATTTACTTAATGGGTCAAAATAAAAATACATCAAAAATCAAGTGAACTCATCTAATTTGAATTAGAAAGAATGGTACTTTTTCCCCAATAGTCTTAATTGTGTCGAGAAAATGTGAAAATAAAGCTGGTGGTTCGAAAACCACCTACTGATCTGGTGGTCGAAAACCACCAGACCTGGTGGTTTTTTACTACTAAATCTATTTTTGGGGTTCGCCGGAGTTTGTGGTGGCGGAGCCATCGTGGTGATGGTGGAGGAGGAAAATGTGTTGAAGATGAATACTAGTTTGTACTTATTTTAAGGTTATGGATTTGAGTGTAAATATTTTTATTTAATTTAATGAAAATAATGTAAATAAAATGGTAATATTATCTTTTTAGTCCAAAAAGTCTTTATCTCGTAATAAAATATTAGGTTGGAGACGAAAATGTCAAGAAAAAAATGATAGGTCCTTAACGCTGCATGGTTAAAACGCTAGATCCTGAATGTGTTAATAAGCCTTTGTTTAATAAGTCTAAAAGATTGTCGGTACTATCAAATGACATTAAGAGTGTGGGCCTTGTGCCCTTGTTTGATTCCCATTAAATTTTGTTACGTTAAATTTGTTTTTAAATGAAAATGATACATTATCAGTGCTGGAATTTTGTTGAATCAACATCCCTGTCAAGAATAAAGAGACAATGGTCGTGTTGGGTTTTGCTTGAAACCAATGGACTGCAGATGGCTACCAAGGGTGTGTTTGATAGGATTTCGGGAAAGGGAATTCCGGGAAAACGTTTTCCTGAAAATGATTCCTACATTTTCCTTGGATTGAGTTTTCCAGGAAAACTATGATTTTTGTGCTTTAAACGCTTGTACCTGAAAAACGTTTTCCTGGAAAAAAAAAACCAATCAAACACCCAAAGCTGGAAAAAATGGTTGGAAAACTTGTTTTCCAGGAAAACTTTTGTGCAATCAAACACACCCTAAGTTCCGAATTCCATTGCGGACTTGCATGTTTAAATCCATTGAGGGACTTCTTGAGCTTACGAACATGTCTGTTTGTGGCCTTTGAGAAGACTTATGAAGGCCACATATATGTATATTTCCTCCTCAAGAAAGCCATGAAGAAACGCATTGTCGGGGCGGCCCGAGCTATAGCCGAAATAGGCTACCGCCTAGGGCCCCCAAAAAAATTCAGAATACACAAAATTTTTTCTCTTTTACTTGTATAATATAAAGCCCCCGTACCCAAATTTGATGTTAAGCGTTGAAACGAAGCTCAAATTTGATGGTATTTATTGAAGAAGACATGGTGAAACAAGTTGATATTAAAAGTTTGACTATAGATTTTGTATCTAAAACTGCTATAAGAATAAATTTGATATAAAATATAATGAATTTTCTAGTATCTTTTATACATTTATTTTTATTTTTTTCTTCGTTATATATAAATTTAATTATAGTATTTCCAAAAAAAATTTCGCCTACGGCCTCCAAAATCTCTTGCCGCCTCTGCGCATTGTTAATGTCGAGCTGACGATTGGCCAATGTCTAGCTACGACAATAGCCAAGAAAATCTTTGATTGTAACTGGTTTAGTAGTCTACGCCCTCTATTTGATTATATCATCTGGCCACTATCCTAAGCTTTGCATCTGCCTTCAGTTTAACTTTAAAAGCATGATTGATATCAACTTTTTCAAAATTTTTCTATTTTTTTAACTTTTTTATACATTCTTTCTTTACTCTAAATCAATCATATCCACACATCACGTCACATCCGCAAATCTCCACCATTAAATTTCACTCATTTTCTCCTCTTTTACATTAAAAACCGTTAAAAAACACTCTCAATCACCCTTTTAAAGACCCATTTAAAGCAAACGTATTCCTATCCTTAAAAAATGTAGGGAGATTGGATTCAAACAAATGACCTCTTACCATTCGTAAAAGGTGTTTATGTTCTTGCTCAACCAACCCAATTTGCTGCAGGGTATATACTAATATACGTAAGTTCTTTGATGCAAAATTCTATTTGAGACCAAAAAATTTTGAAAATTCAGATTTGTGAAGTCTAATCCACTGTCAGATCTAATGCACGTAAGAGTACAGGCAAACTGTGTTTTAATGATTTAATCATTGGATGAAAGAATTGAACAGTTGACAGTGTGAGCTAAAAGGTTTCATGTGGCTCTTGTGAAATCATCGAGCATTGTCCGAAAATAGTGCGGCCCACATAATAAGGCCCTTTTATATGGACCCCGAATGATCGATCTGTATCACTTCAATGGCCCCTTTTGTTTGAATAGTGCTCTTAGAAAATGGTCACCTTAAGTAGTTCGGATAAAGCACATATATATTCCCTTACAACCTAGAGTATGTAATACATTTGTTGCACATGATATGGAATATTTGTTTATTATTAGTATAAATTATTGTAAAAAGGCGAAAACTAAACATTTTCGAACCAATAAATGAAGTTTAAGGAATCAAATGTGTAAAAAAACAATAAAAAGAACCAATTTTGAATTAAAATTTAATTCAAAATTTGACATAAATATTTTTTTAAGGACACATAAATATTTTCTTTAAAAAAAATTCACACAGTATTGTTATTTTATATAACAAATTTATTCTAATCAAAGAATCTAATAAAAAAGAATCTGAAAATACTTACACTCACTAAAAATATTTAATGTTTTTCATGGTATTGAATAGGGATAGTTTTGAAAATAAAACAAAGATATAAGGATAAAATGGAAAATCGAATGTTTCACACTTATTCCAATGGTGATGTGTCAACATGTTCAGGTCTTCCCCTACAAGCGAGAGAGAGAGAGAGAGAGAGAGAGGGAGGTCTCGGGGGGGTGGGAACAAAACAAAATCTCTCTCAGATTTCTGGAGAAAATTTCATTGAGATATTAGATGTACAAGACTAGGAGTCTAGACAACAAACATTAACGAAACCGAAGCCCGGATAAAGTATGACTACTACAATAACTACAACGATCGTAAACATTCAAGTATCAGCATCAGCGCGCGAGACACATTACGAAGGTCTTAACCTCTTTGAACTTCTAACTCACATAGGAAACAAAGCGATTTTCTACCTTAATCTCTCTGGTTGAGCAATAGGCCCGTAATGCTCGGACTTGCGGCATCAGCATCTTGCAAATCAGATAAAGAGAAAGATCGCAATGCGCTAAACTTCTCGATTGGAGATGATGACAAAGATTCACAATTTGTAGGTCGTCTTGCGTGAGGTGGCAAAGGAGGGAGACAGCGACTAGGTGATGACGAGTTGGAGCTACAAGTGCTGCTGCTGTTATTACTCATAGTGGCTGCAAGTGCCAACGAGCTTCTAGAGTTGGCAGATCTTTTTGATATTCCACCGCTATTGCTTCTTAGAATGTTACTAAAATTCTTGTCAAGAAAGTACTTGTGCGCAAGCAAGTTCTTGCGTCTCCGGGTGTAAGCATTTTCTGGTTTAACCATTTCTTTCACGGAGGATAATGATGTGACATCGGACAGACTGGTGAAACTTTTGGATTTACCACAGTAAAACTTTGATATGCTTTTCCTGAAACAAGTTAATGCAGAAGCCATCAGGATAATTTAACATGAAAAATATTCTGAAAAACATAGGAACAGAATAAGATTTGATAGATTCAAAGATTTAAAACCCCCCATCTGTTGCATAATACATGGACCACCACCATACTAAGGAATTTCACACAGAAGAGCAACAGCTTTAATCAACCAAGACTACGATAAATGGACCCTTATGCAACTGACATGGAATGAGTACAGTGAACTAGATATTAACAAGCAACTCTTAACCCACGAGAGAGAGAGAGAGAGAGAGAGAGAGAGAGAGAGAGAGATGCTACCAAATGAAAGATTGCTACACGTCATCTGTTGCTCATTTTGGTTGAAAAGAACACAAAAATTCATGGATTTCAACTAGATTGGGCATTTAATGTATGATGATATTCCCCTTGAAACCTTAAGTCACTATTTCGGACAGTGGAAACTTCTTAATTGTCCTCTTACAATGTGCATAGTGATGACTTCTACTTCATCCACTGGGATTCCTGACCGTGTGCAAATTTTAAAGCGACACAGAAGAGGATGGAAGTGAATTGACATAAAAGCCCCAATTCTTTCATTACTAGTCCTACCTATCTGAGAAAATTGCCTTTCATTTCTATGATCTTCAAGTAAATATTAACCATCAAAATCCTGAACAAAATTGGTAGAAAGCTAAAACCCTAAATCACAACGAATTCCCACCACACACATAAAATTTAACGCGTATTCTAATTCATCATAATCAAAACCAAAGCTCGCAAATCAACAATTTTCAACATAACAATAAAAGTGAAAAATTCACTTACTTTGCAGGCAACACTTCATCTAAAGCATCCAAATTATCCAAGGCCCCTTTTTTGTACTCACTCTGCACCTCTTCCTCTCCTTCCCCTTCGCCGCCGCCGCCCGACGCCTCCTCGTCGCTGTTCTTCCCAATTGAAGACGTCGACGACGACGAAGAAACATAATCGGTACGATCCTCCGCCTCTTGTGCCACTTCCGCTAACCTCCGATCAGCCGCCGTATAATCCTGCGAGCTATACATCTGAGATGAAAAATTGTTCCGGTCGAGAGCAAATCCCGACCGTTCGATCCGATGATCGTTGCCGGAATTATTTCTCTCGAACGCAATTGACATACCGTGTATGCTATATCGAGCAATCGATAGATATAAGTGTATATAGCTGTATATATAAATTACATACGTAGAATAGTAATATTGAGAATGAAAAGTCTAGAGAGAGAGAGAAGCAGAGGAAGCAAAATGGGGAAGACGGTCAGCCAAAGTCTCATCTTTATCCAGACAAAGGCTATTTAATATTGTCAATTTGGAAACTAAACAAGATTATCTTTTCTAGTTTTTTATTTCAAAAATAAAAATATCAGGGAGAGTTCCACTGTTACGCGGTGCATTGTAACCAGGGGATTTCCCGATCCTTTTTGCGATCCAAGCCGTCGATTTATCTATGATGATGACTAAAAGCATTCGAAAATTTGTACTCAAATGCGCAACATAAACACGTGATATTAATTGGATAGCATTCAAGATAACAAATCAATTCCTGTTAACTAATATGCTATGATAATGATGATTTTATGTGCTTCAAAAAATTTTATTCAAATGATCAATGTAAATATATGATCTAATGTATAGTCACGGATTCAGACTTTATCATATGGGTATGCGCAAGATAGAGAAAACTTACGTTAAAAATAACTTATCTATTCCATTTCTCAAACAATTTGATATTTGTCTAAGAGACTAAAGACTAATTTAGGCCTTGTTCTATTGGGTGTTAATCAAATTCGCACGCAATTCCGTATACCTCATACTCATTTTCAATCACACACACATTTCCCAAAATAATATTAACCACACATTTTTACACGGAATACCGCGCGGAACAACTAAACCCCCAATCAAACAAAGCCTTAATAACTAAACAAGGCCAATAGAAAATTCACAATTTTTCTACATGATAGAACAATCAAAGGCATTCAATTTGACAAATGACAATTTCAATTCAAAGGCATAAGACATTTAGGTGTGTTTGATTTGTTTTCTTGGAAATCATTTTCCTTCACTTAGTTTTCCTAGAAAACATTTTCTTACCTCCATCTTGGATTGAGTTTTCTAGGAAAATGGCTCATTTTGTGCATAAAAGAGTTGTACATGGAAAATGTTTTCCATGAAAAAATTTCCTATCAAACACTAAAGTAGTAAAACTTTCCATTTGATTTGACATTTTCCTAGAAAATTTTAGTAAATCAAACACCCCCTAAATTCCACAATATATCAACCGAATTACCGAAATCTGAAAGTGAAAAACAAAACTTACCAAATGGTTTTTCGAGACTGGTTAAAATTTTCAATATGTAGATAGAAGTTTTAACTTTCAAGACTACCAATGGTGGAAGCCATCTGTCCAAATGTAGAAATTACCTATGCTCAGCTGTATTTATGGGGATACTTGTGTTAGGCTTTGTTCCTTTCCATATAAGGAAGAGTCAAAACTCGAATGCATTGCACATATGTCAATGCACAACTACTGGTTCATTCAGCAAAACGTTTTAGGGTTTAGCAAATCTCTCAATATAAAAACAATCCCAACAGTGACCACACAAAAATTAGGGCATCATAAAAATTTCCACTAAACCTGGGTATTCCTGTGCATATATAGGAGTACCGTTGACTCCGCTTCTACTGATGTGACACTAGTCAAATGACATTTATAATAATAAATTAATTAATGTTAACTAACAACTATATGTCTACATGGCATATAAGTGGTAACGATAAAAACCAAATAGACAAATACTATAGTAAAATTTAAGATACTACTAATTAATCAGCGTTAAGTAACTAACATATATTATTATTGTAGACAAATAATATACTAATAACATGTAACTAATAACATATAACTGATAACGTTTCGAGGAAAAAAAATGTAATTGATAAAAATGAACTCGCATTGATGATAACTTCGTTGGTCTTTATATTTATCTTTATATATTTTGAAATGACCACGGGAAGAAGAATTAGAGCAGCATATCCGTTTAATGCATTGTGAATTGTATGATGAGTCAATATACATGAATTTCGATTCTACATTAGCTGAATAAACATAGAGATTGAAAAGTTGTTCTTCTTCTTAAGAGAGTTCATCTAGTATACAATTATATATTACAATATCAAGATTCAAGAGTAGCGATGAGCTGAAAATATTAATATGCGATAAGGATGAGAACCAATAAGAAATACAACTACAATTGTTCATACATAAAAAAGTGTATTAAATTTTGTGATATTTTCATAATAAAAGATAATAATATTATATTTTTTTAATTTCATGCAATTAATTCCATTTAAATTGTAATACTATTAAAAAAATAAGAAATTATATTTTTCAGTGGAAGATGTCCGTGCAATGCATGGGTACATTTACTAGTTTGTAACGAGAAGCAAAGCTCATGAAATTGAAGGTTACACTCCCATTATTTCTCAACGCCCAAAATGGGACAAGTCCTATTATTTCTTAGCTCTTATTGATTACCATTTACCAACTGTTACTAGAGGACTCGTTGTGGTTTGGAAGAGGTTAATATCAATGGTGGTCACAAAAATTTAATGAAATTATAAAACGGTCATTAAATTCATATATTTTAGTGTTAATTATTGAAGTTTACTTGTAGCTTCAATGGTGGCCTATTGTTAAATTTTTAACAATCCTAAATGGTATATCACGGATTTGTTCAAGTACCCACTGTGGGTACCGTATGGTATCCACAGTGGGCACGTGGCGCCACCAGGTGGCGCCACGTCATCACACCGAAAAATTTTTTATTTTATTTTTTTTTTTTGAATTTTTTTTTGGAATCTATGTTAAGTTAGACGAATAATACATAACTGCCCCCTGATGGTGGGGGGTCTCACCCGACCCCTATGATTTTTTTTCCCCGACTGTGGGTACCGTAAGGTACCCACAGTGGGTACCAGATCAGAACTCTGGTATATCATATACGGCTGTTAGTGCACAACTGCACATACGTGTCACACACGTGACAATAATTTTTTTCGATGAATAAGTTTTGCCAAACAAGCACTAAAAACAAGAATACGAAAATACGCGGTACTAAATACGTTACAAGAACATATTTAGATTTCACAACAGGGATTGTAAATTAACATATGAATATTGGAGGATTTGAAGGAAGAAACAACTCTGTGCAAAGTTCTGTACATTCTAAGCATTAACCAGGAAAAATATGCATTGTGTATAGACGAAATTCAACCATAAATTCTACTTATGACACCTTGCCCTTGCTTTGCACCTAACATTCCATAAGCAAAGAAAACTTACGCCTGCGAATTACTGATCCAGCAGAGGAGTCGGTTCAGCTTGTTCTTGTGTCATTTGACTCTTCAGTGTTGTAATTTTCTTCTGGAGATCCAAATTTGACATTCGTTCAGCCTCCCATGCACGCTCAAGCTTTTATTCATCCAACAAAATATGTTAATCATATGGGAAATTAATTATATGCATCACAAGGGGTAAAGCACTATCAAGTGTCGTACCTTAGCTGCTCTGGTGCTCCACTCCCCTAATATAGCTCTCAGCCTTTCATTCTCCTCGATATACTGTTGGCATTAGCGATAATGAGTCACAGAGAGTGAAATAATTTGTTAGATATATCCATTTTTTGAAGAATTGAGATGGCAATTGAAAATTCCTAGAGACAAATAAATGCAATTATGTTGACTTGTAGAGACGGATGCCATAAATGAACTCGTTGAAAATAAGATTGCTGACAACAGCTTGAAACTTAAGTGGGAATTTTCACGTGCATGATTAATGATGGTATCTGATGCATATCATAGAAAGCAAACATATCTTGTGCTATATTATTATTACCTGATTGTTTGTACCACGAATTCCTTGGATTTCTGAGTCTCTTTCAGCAATCAGAGATCGAGCAAGCCTTAGTTCTGATTGTAATTGATTCATCTGAAAGGCAAGAGCTTTATATTATCGAATGCCCAAGATGGGGAGGAAAAAAGGAAAAAGGATCTGTTCGCAAATAACTACTATACATACTAAGGAAAAATTTATCAGCGTGGATATTGATGCCTCAAAAGGTCTAATTCCATCAATATCTTTTTCTGCGACAATCATAACCTAAAAGCAATGACATACAGCAAGGGAGAAGTGGTGGAAAACACTAGAAGCTATGTGAGGTCAAAAGTTGTGGGAATAACCAAGCATAGCAATGCTTGTGAGAATTATTACTTCTGCTGAAAGTGTACGCAGTTCCTGATCACGAGCTGCTAACAGATGAGCAAGATCAACCTGAAAGATCCAATAAAATATATATTATACAATTTCTCAAATCTCAGTCACAGATCCAGCGTCAACGGAAAAGCCAAAGACAAACTTTCAAGAATGTAAATCAAATAAAAAATGGCGAAACACATATTCTACATATTAGTCCACGGTTTTGGGTCTAAATGGAAATGATTGTGATAAAAGTACAAACTATAAGATGCAATTATGTAACACCCAGTTTTATAGTTTTCAGTATTCAGTAATATCAACACAAATTAAAAATGTGAAACTCCCCTTTTTGCAGAAAGATTATTAGAAGGATAAACGGATGCCATCATGAGCAAACAAGCTTTCAGGATCATCAGCAAAAAAGGAAAGTATCAACAACATTTGAATTTGGCAGCATAATGAGGTTTACTAATATTTTGAATGTCATGGTCTGCATCCCAATCAGCCCTCTAAAATTACATATCCTCATGTAGCATACTGTTTCAGAGCAAACAAGGTCTCAGTATCAATAAAAAAATGACATTCTACTTCCCTCCATTCAGAAAATACCTGACACACATTATACATGTCAATGAGGTTTACTAATATTTTGAATGTCATGGTCTGCATCCCAATCCGCCCTCTAAAATTACATATCCTCATGGAGCATAGTGTTTCAGAGCAAACAAAGTCTTTGTATCGATAAAAAAATGACATTCTACTTCCCTCGGTTCAGAAAATACCTGACACGCGTTATACATGTCAATAATATCACACGTCAATAATATCATGAATAGTTATTACCTGAGGGGTTCTCCCATCATCAGTTCTTTCATACTTGCTTAAGCATTCTTGCAACCTAAGAATCTACAAGGAATTCAGAAAAATATCAGAAATCAATGCAAAATATTTGTTTATCTATCTAATATGCTTTTTCTTAATAAGAGGTCACGAGTTATTCTTGTCCCCCAACGTTGTTGTTGCATGTGTCCACTTGAATTAATCACCAAATGCTCAAAGTTCCGTGCAATTGGAGCAGATTGCACAAATAAGTGTTATGTCGAAAACAAAAGCAGGGAATATTTGATATATCACATGTTGCATCTAGAGCTTGTCTCGTCTAGCTATTTTCACACTCCATCTTTCCTCAAACACTTTTTCAACCAAACATTCCATGGGGTCCACTTTCCAAACTTCCACCCACCATCAACTTTTACCCCAAGGTAGCTAGACCAAACAAGCTCTTAATCTCATACCTCCTCACTCAAAAAGTGAAGGTTTTCTCTTTGATATTGCAACAATGCCATCTGCTGATCAGAGAGCCGTCCACCATCATAATACCTGCCATAATATATAATAAGCATTACACTTTGAATCAAATAAGGGAGAATAAATTTGGTCCATTATTTATAACCCAAAATAAGCAGCAGCTCAATTTGATAGAATAATAATTTAGTGCATGCCAAATTCTGGAAGCACAATAGAGTCACTGCATCTCTCTTTTGAGCATCAGGTTAGAACTTATGGATTTGGCAAGCCTAACGTTACAATAGGGTTGTAATGTCCAGTTTCACTTGCACTATAAAACTTATCCCGTAGGAAAAGCATCTTTGTATGGATTACCATCAACAATAAATTAATCTGTTCATTTTTATATGCAAGTGCATCCTCACCTTAAATGTTGAGTATAGATGAACATACAAGCAGAATTTACATCAGTGGTTCCCAAGCTAAAGTTAGTGCATAACCCAAAATATCTAACTTCATTGTTTCATAGCCAAAGCGTGAGAATTTACTCCATTTCATGAAGAAAGCAAAAGGGCATGATCCTCGTTAATGCTAGAAGGCATGTGCACAATTCACTGATATTTTTGTCACATCAATGTTGTTGTTGTTATTGTTATTATTATTATTATTATTATTATTATTATTATTATTTTTTTTTTTTTTTTTTTTTATAAGAAACTGCACATTTTATAAATCAAAATATTACCAGAAAATAATTACAAAATAATAATGGATGAGCCATCCACTGTGCAAAACATAGACATCTGTCATGAAGCAAAACATAAGTGAATACAGCTATTAGCCACTTAAAGTATTAGAGTACCATAAACTATACGGATCTATACGAAACAAAAAATTCTCCAAATCGTTGAACTTTCTGGCTGCTCTTGCACATAAACCAGTGAAAAAAACTATGCTATCCCATGTATCATCTACCGATCTTTCTAGGTTGTCAAAAATCCTCCTATTCCTCTATTTCCATATAGCCCAAGCTGATGCCATCACCATTAATGTTATTATTATGTGTCCATATCTGTTTGTTGGCACTTATCTCTTGACATCTAACTTGGATAAAATGTAGAATGTTAAGTTGATCTGACTCTTGTCGTTTTGAACATCCCAGCTAAGACTCAAGTAACTTCACCGGACATAAATGTAAGACAAGTTATATCATCTTAGAAAATTAGGACATGATTACAGGAAACTGGTGCAAATTCTTTTGAACTTTTGATTATAAACTTCAAATTGCAGGTGGACAAACACATTTGGTGATATTGTGATAAATTACTATAACTATCCTTAAAAGATCACTCCAAGAAAAGTTATGTTCGATCCTGAGAAGCTGAATCAATGGCTCAAACTTGAAAATATACATTTGATAGATAAATCACCACCTCAATCCTTCCAAAGAACTTGCTTGTTGTAGAGGAGAATACAGTGAATTTAATACATCAGGCTGAGAATCCAAAGAATTATACTGGTGCACATAACCTGTTAAAATCAAAATGCGAGGCAAAACGATGAATATCAAAGTTACTTCATCCTTCTTGGATCCTGAAACAGCACATTTCAGAGCTTGGAATCCCCAGCGTAATTTTATCACCGTAATCAAAATCTCCTTTGCGGTGTAAATTTGTCGCTGTAATCACAATCTTGTTTCTTTAACAAGACTAAACTATCCAAAATTTTAACCATAATGTCGCTGAAACATAATTTTTGTCACAAAAAAACCTTGGTCATTAGGAGGAGAAACTCAGTGCTTGACTCAAAAGGTCATCCGTGCCGGACCGTGCATGATGTTCAGTTATGCATAAATGTCTGTGCCCTCAATATAAATTGAGGCATCATATATATTTTCCATAGAAAAAGGGGGAACAAGTACTATGGAAGTTCAACTGAGAGTAGTCCTGTTTCTAAACCATTTTCCAGTAACATAGAAGTTCTGATTTCCAATATTTCACAAATGGATGCATCCAGACTCACCAATATAAATGCTCATAAAAAAACCAGCACATATTGCTTGAACAAGCATAATGATCCTGCAAAGACAGACAAGCCATGAAATTGTAAGCAAAATCATACAATGTGTTCAGAAAACAGTGTTCATGGATGAAAAAAAAATGTGGTAACAAATTACAAAGTGGATAGAACTTTTGGGCCCTATAAAATATGCGGATAAAACGTGTTTGACCTTTTGCAATTGTTTATGAGCAGTCGTAAAACTTGCCAACCACACTCATAGTTGCCTCTGGCAACAATCAAATAACAAATCCAGCCTTTACATTGACATTAAGAGTTCATTTGGCAACAGAATTTTTAACCCCCAATGAATTTCATCTATGTGATACTTTTTCATCATTTTCTAAAATTTTTTTTACTTTTCAGCCACACAATCAACATATTTGTTGCAAAAATTTCTCAGACGCAAACACCAAGTATGGGGCTACTTGTAGACAATAGAAAAGATGTACCACAGTACAAGACAATATTTATTAAGATGCCTTGTTGAATTTTTTTACCATGTACCTACTAATCAGACTGGAATCTTTACTATTTAGGCAGATAATAAAGATTTATGGGATGGAGAACACAAAACAATATAGCAGTTGTTGAGATTCCTTATATGCTCTCAGCGGGCAGTGATGGTTGAAATTTCCATGACAAGTTTATCAAACTGAAAAGTAAGAGATGGGCTGAATCCAGGTAAATGATACTGTAGAAAATAATCTATCATAAAATTTGAATACATCAACCTGAGCAAAGTAGCGATGGAAAGAATGCTGATATGGGGCTTCCAGACCACGATAAGTAGCATTGCAGCAGTTCCTGTTGAAAGCAAAAAAGAAAAAGGTCTCGAATTTATTTCACTCAGCTGAAAGTTCGAAATGCAAGGAAGACCAAAAGAAAGATTGCCAGGAGAGTTCAAAAAAACATAAGTTGATATAACATGGATAACTCAAGATTTAGCTTGTGCTCATAAAATCCATTTTCACTCAAACTCATTTCAACCACACATTCAATACAATCCATAACTTTTTCCACTTTTGAATCACACATTTTCCCAAAAATCAATTTTTATGCAGAAAATCTTAGTCAAACAAGTACTTATAACCGGATAAGGAGCTCATCTTACCACATAAGCCATTGGAATTTTTTTTTAACGAAAATCAGTTATCTAAAACAAATGGTTAGCTCTGCATTGATTCTGATAGTGTCATGCAGAACAGCCTCAGTGAAGTTAACAAGAAGATGATTACATGCAAGTGATGCCCTGAGGCCTGATCAGATGCACAATGAGCACAGGGCGTCTGACTACCATGAGGACTAGAAAGTTAATATCATGGAGACATCTTAAAATATTGGCAGGTAAAGTCATCAGAGATACAAGGCCAAGGTAGTGTTGAGTGTTTACAAAGACAAACTAGAAGAACTGAAGTAAGATGTTAAAGTGCACGAGATGCAAATAATACATACCGTATGCAATCGTGGCAAATGGCAGGCGAATTATATGCTTCAACTTTTGGCTGAAACCATAGTAACCCTAAAAAAAAAAAAATAAGAATTAAAAATAATAATAATAATAATAAGAATTGAAAAAAAAAAAAAAGGAGTGCATCTCATTCTTCTAAACAGCACACACCATCATAAAAGGTCACAGCAGAAACTGAACAAATATATAGCATGTAGTTATCAGTCTTTATAACAGAAATACAGAAAATGATTATTCTCCTCAAAGGATGATACCGATGCATCATGCTTGAAGACAAATACATGACCAACCGCATTTATATTTTATACTTTACAATGTCTTACTTCAAAGGTAGTTCATGATGGGTTTTCAAGATTCTGGTGATAACTGGAGTATAAACCCATAACAATCAATGATACCTCCTATGTCGATACAAAAGACGTCATCATATGCCTCCCATGGATAATTCATAAACATTTGACAAGTAGGAATATGAAGGGGAACAGTAGCAGGTCATCTCAAAATGTAGGTTGAACGAGTAGCAGTTGGAAATGAACAGCTGAAAATAGTATTTGACTTTGACTAAATTTACTAAACTAATTTATGAATTGTTTCCAGATGGCGGCTACATCAGTAGCTGCACCAATGAAATTAATAACATCTGACTCTTATATCAATATGTTCTCTAACCTTTTTCTAACGTGACTGCAACTACCTCCTCTCCTTAGCCAGCTTCTCTTGTTATCTCATAAAGCTAAATGCTTTGAATTGTAAATTGCATGAGTTTGATGAACACTCCCTCCATCTTTAAGTGTTATTATCTCGGGATATTAATTCTTCACCAAATAAAAAACGCACAAACGACTAACAAGAAAGCAGGCCCCCTTCAGTTTTGGGCATGAGGCACAAGCCTCAACTTGGCCGAGAACCGGCACTTCCGGCAGCATCTCGGGATGATTTAATTGCATTCATCAAGGTTAGCCATACGGCAACAGGAAAAATAAATTACAATTAGCCGTGTATAAATTACAAGTAGCAGGTAATCTCCACTGATGAATTCAATTTGATTAATATTTAAATTACGATAAGATATCCACATAACGAACATTTTGAACTATAGAATGAATCAATGCAGGAAAGCACTATTCAAGATTAACCTGAGTATCCTGCACCACTGCTGTTGTACTTGTCAGAAAATCAACAGCTAACAAGACACTGGTATTTCATATCCAGAGAACTTCAGCAAAAGCAATTTAATTTGAATCGATTTTATTATTGTAATGATGATCTGGTTACAGAGCCAATTTTCCGAAGTGACATTTTACTAGCCAGATGGAGAAGAACTTTCAAGGTTTTTTATTTCACTTGTTAATTTTAATAATGATGCTTTTTTATTTTTATTTTTACTCTTTTGGCAAGAAACAAACATTATAAGGTACTCATAAACCAATTTTTAAACAAACTTATAATCAATGCAAAACCTGTCTGCCGATATTTCATTTTACAGCTGGGCTACCAATGTTGCCCCTCCACCTACACAACCCTGAAAACTAAAAGTTGCTGGGTGTTTCGGCAATAGGGGCATGACCATAAATACATAAAAACAGAATAAATGGCCAATCGGAGGGAAAGTTGAGTTCTTTGCAAATGATAACTCTGTTGTCAGCCCTTCAACATCATTGCTACACCATATTACTGATGAATTATAAATTTACTTATAAATAAGTCTTTCCAATCAGAATATAAGATACATAAGACATAATAACATGCAATAATGATATGCCCAACATAACATTTATATTGTCTGATCGTTTTCCAGCCACCCAAGAGAACAAAACTGACTAATGATTACATGATAAGCTATATATCTAGTGTAAATATGTTCTTCAGTATAGTGCTGGAAAGAGATTTCAAATGAATGCAAACATTCTTTCATATAGCAGGGATTCCAAATAATGAATAACTGAGCCCGTGATATGATTGGATTTTTCTAGATTTTTATGGATTTTTATATGAAATCGGAGAGAGAATGAGTGGAAGTGAATGGTGGAGATTTATGTAGCATATGCAGGTCCCACGAGTTATGTGGATAGGATTGGTTTGACCAATTTTAGATTTAGGAATAATGAATAAAAATGTACAAAGATGAGTAAAAAATTCAATCCTATCATGGGCTAAGAACTCTATTTACATTTTCTTAAATGACAAGATATACAAGATTAGTCCAAATTCGAAAAAGAACCAGTTACCTGAAGACGTATCTTCTGGACTTGATAGATCAAATATTGCTGAAATATGCCTGTACAAGTGACGAGAGCAAAGAAGAAGACGGTACATGAAGTTCAACCACGAGATCAGAGGATACAAGTAATATGTGATTCTGTGAACCACGTTATTCCCGGTACTATATAGTGTGGTTCCAATGTAATATCTGTGATTAAAATAACAATTGAATCTTATAACCAACGTCACATGGACATTCCTGGGGAGACGTTGAGTGCCATATTTCCCGAACAGAACTTGGACAGGTATGTAGGACACTAAATTTTGACTAAAATATCAATAAAAATGAAACGTATTGGAGACATACATATATCGTAATTTCAATGCCGAGCATGTCAGTTAGTGGCTATTTGCATGTCTCAATGTTGAAGCTTTCAATTTTGGTTATTGTAGACTTCCTTCTGATATGCTATTGAGCCAATGTTCAATTTTTCTCATTTGTTTGATGTCTCAGCGATGCAATTCAGACTCTTTTTTAACATTTATTGCAAAATTTAACATATAATTGCTTTCTTCTGTCCAATAACTTTAATTTGTCAGTGCTACTATAAATTGTAAATGTTTATACACTTAGCACAATCACATTATCAAAATTATGCCAATTTTCAAGAAGAATCATGAGCAAAGTTTTTGGGCATTTTGAGCTTAACTATCAAGGCAAAGGTTAAAATGAAAAGTCAAAGAAAAAATTTACCAGAAGAAACTCAAGCTTTGAAAATGACCTGTGACAACCAAGAGAATGACATCACAACTGCAGAGTTGCGATGTTTATATGCTTAGCACAATCACATTATCAAAATTATGCCAATTTTCAAGAAAAATCATGAGTAAAGTTTTTGGGCCTTTTTGAGCTTAACTATTCAGGCAAAGGTTAAAATGAAAAATCAAAGAAAAAATTTACCAAAAGAAACTCAAGCTTTGAAAATGACCTGTGACAACCAAAAGAATGACATCGCAACTGCAGAGCAGTAGGGAAATCAATTCTTCTATAGGATGGAGCATCCAGGTTGCTCCAACAGCTAAAATCGCATAACCTGCCTAGAATTGAACAAAAATAAGCTTTGCCATGAAAATATTTGTTTGTTCTATCATGCCAATAAATTATAAATACTTGCCAATAAGAGACAGTAGAAAAAGCTCCCGACTATCCTGGTCGGCTTCCGGTAACCAAACAGAGGAGCCTCTTGCATTATGTCGAGGAACCTAGTATACAGCAAGAAGAGATTATCGGAAATTAAATAGAACACTGATTATTGTTGTTGGATTTAACTAACAACCATAATACAGTTCATTGTAAAAGCTGCTGAACTAAGAAGCCAGAAGCTAAACTCTGGCAGGAATTGGCCCCAAAACTCCAACAAAGTGGAGATCCCGATATCTAAATGGCTATTTGAGAGAAGTTCTTTGATTTTTACTACCCCATAGATCTTAAGATTGGGTTGTTGAAGAAGGCCATAAGTTCAAGGCCTGGAGGATCAATAGACTTGCTTACATCAAAACCTCTAAGAAAGGGGGAAGGCACTTATGATGTTAGGCAAGCTAAACCCTGCATAAATAATCATGTAGTGTAACTAGACAATGTTAATCGAAATTATGAAATGTATCCCCTGAAAAACCATGTCCTGTTCTGATAACGTTTTCTGAAAAGTAAAACAGAAAAAGTTCGGACCGTTTGTTTATCTATGCTTCACATAATTGTAGAATCGTGCCATATTTAACCGAGACTCACAACAGCATCATTCTGAAATCACAACGAAACATAATTGCTCTATATATATCCAACTAACAAATGACAATTTCAACGGCAGCCACTCAGTCACCAAATAATTCAAAACAAAGAGCACTGCGTGAAAACCTTCGCGGACCATTGTGATTCCAGTTAACATAGTAATTTAGTTCTAATCCCCGAAAATGTTTGAAGAAGAAAAGAAGGAGATACTGCAAAAATTAAGTGAAGGAATCTTACATGTGATTTTCATCAGATGCAGAGATGGAAGAAGAGTGTCTGTCTGTTGACATTATTTGCAGTTTTTTTTTTTTTTGCCCCGTAATTCGTGAACTGATTCACAGCTTCTTCAGCCTTCGACTAGGATTTAAGCTCATCTCCACACGAATTTTCCCAGGCACAGTTTTCCTTAATCGATTTTGAGTTTTACGCTTTGCATAATCGGCTTTTCTTTTAAAGTGCGGTGAATTCTCATTAATCACTACACGCGTTTAGGATGTGTTTGGCACCAAACGGAAAATATGTTTTGCTGAGCACTCAAATTTCAATATTAACCAAATACATGCCAAGTGCTTGTTTGATATGATCGAATTTATTTTAAAAAATTGCTTTTCTCCACCAATAATTTCAACTAGTAATTCTGCGATTGCATTGATTTGAAAATTTTTTATGTTATCAACTAGTAATATTTTTTTATGAACACCTTAATATATCACTCTTAATTCCCTACCCACGTGTGGAGATGTTCTAATATTTATAAGCTGGCGTGGTAGTTTACAAGTGATTCGGGATTGAGTTTCAAGAGTGCTCAATATATATATATATATATATATATATATATATATATATATATGTATGTATTCAAAAAATATTTTTTCAATAATCTCTATCACAAGTAAATCTAAAAAGCCACCTCTTAACATAATAAAAATTTGTCTGAACACGACCTAAGTTATTATTTATTATCTTCACAATTTAAGATATTGAAAAAGTTTAGTAAACTCTCACAATCTTTCGAAAGATTATTATTTGTAATTTCGGGTTAAAATGGAAACTTAGATTTAGAGCATGTTTAGAAGAGCTTGTTCTATACCCATATGAGTGAAATAAGTTTGAAATTGATGTTAGAAAAAAATGATTTTTGAAAATAGAGCTTGTTCTATACCCAATAAATTTTCACTAACTTTTTCTCTCTTATTATTTTCAACTTATCATATAATTACTTTATATTTTTAATCCATTTTTCCTAATTTTCAACTATATATTTAATACATCATTCAAGTAAATATTTTGTATTGTATATAGAACAAGCCCTAAGTGTCAAACTAGTTCTTAACAAATTTATAAAAATTCATAAAGAGATAATTGAGTAGTAATAAGATTTTACACCTTCAATAAAACACGGTGTCGAACCACTTGCCGAGGTTATTCATGAAAATAATGTGTTCTTGCTTTAACCTGCCCTAGAACGACTAGAACAACCAGAGATCGAAAAATACGAATTATGGAAGGTTTGGAAGAATGAAGGTAGTGAAATTTCATAGAAACTCGGGGCGAAAACTTGCTTTGAGGTCGGGGATTAATAAACAATGCCGAGACATTCTTTTTCACATAAAAATTGAACATCACTGTGTTCAGTGTCTTTGTGCACTCGTCCATTTCAAACATTGCGCACACAACTAAATCATGATGAGGAAACATACAATTTGGTACACATAGATGAACCCAGCTTCAGAAACCTTATTGGCGGGCTCCATCATCTGAACTGCAAAATGGGTAAAAGAAACAGAAGACCTATATCATAATCAACAGAAGATTAAGCAAATACAGCAAGCTAGGAGGCAACACCCCTTACCAAATGAAAGACGTGCATTAACCATTAATAAGATAATTTACATCGGGTTTCTATTTCTACACGAGAATCACCATTTACAAATATCACTTTTTCGCTCAATCTTATTGAGTACATGCTACGACCATCTTCGCACAACACCACTACTATAGCACAATCTTAGATAAACTAAAGACGAGGAAGAATACTGGTTCTTGACCAATCATTTTCGTTGAGCATCTTTGCGCTTCCGTCGAGAACACTTAAGCAACTATAGGGTATGATGCACAAGTTGCAACACCTGCACAAAAAATTATTTGTATGAGTTTACTAGAACATGGTCGAAGTAAGAGGACCAAATGAAGCTGGTAACATGTGTCACCAGAATTGGTAGGTGTACAACCATCTAATAGAGACCCATGAAAAAATATCATTTTTAACCCCCCTTTATTAGTGGGCCCAACAGCTAGCATAACTATTATGCTGCAAAAACTTACCACACATATTCTTTCCCATCTCCATTTTGAAATAGCCATTGTCACCCCAATCAGCTCCCCATGAGTTCTTAAGGAGCCAGTATGCAACCCCATTTTCGACTCCATAACCAACAGCAAGAACAGCATGGTTCACATCCTGAAATTATGAATTTACATAGGCCATGAGTTTTTTTTACTTTTACATCCAAGTATCTCATGTACAAGTGTCCTGGCTAAAAGAGTATTTAAGGTGTTTGAACCTATATAGTCGGTAGAGAATTTTCAGAAAATGATTTCGGTAGTTAAAAAGCTATATATAGGGAATTATGAAAGTGGGTTCAATGAAATTGTGGTTATTTAAATATGATTTTGGAGAAAAATAATTTTATGGAAAAGCTCTCCCAAACATACGCTTTAGTATTCAGACAAGATGATATGCCAATGAGTCAATGATAATATCAGGGCCTGCTATGAAATATATTTATATTAGATTATATCCCTGATTTCACAAGGATCTTCTTCTACTCTCCATCTGGACTGGACAGAAGTTCTATTTTTCCACAACTTAGTTTTTCAGTTGAAAGCAAGAGTGATGTGTAAAAGAGAATCAAGCTTCATGAAAGGTAGGGTCGACAAAGCAATGCACCACGGATATTAAAATTTTGCGATCACAAACAGCCATCAAATCCTATTTTGACAGTCATAAGTAAACTTGCAATCAAATTTACAATGTCCTACAAGAACAAAAAACTCACCATTGGACTCTTGCCACATGTGGTGCTGGTGTAAACTCCCCCATTATAATGGCGAAAACCATTTACCACCTCAAAAGCCACACTTACCGGCCGGACAATTCCAACCGCATGCTTTAATTCATCTTCCGCACCCTACCAACATGTTAGAACACAACCAAATTTATGATGTCACCAAAGTATGAAAGATAAGCGGACAGCATCATTTTCTAGAGAGTATTTTTTCAAGAATTATAATTGTTCTACAGCAATTTTTACAATCTCGACTGTTCGGCTAAAGGAAAGCAAACAAGAGGTTACATTGTTGAACTTTCAGATAAAGAGAAATGCAATTAGCAACTTAGGGTCCACAATCCTGGGAAGGCATAATGGAGAACCTTCTTCCGTATATATAGATGTAAAAATGTGGCCCGAGGAACCAACTAACATGTTCCTACTAATATAGGCAGGCTGGTAGAACTCTAAGAAAGTTGGACAAGTATCTTACCAGAGTGATATTGACAGAGTCGAGAACTTGGATAGCACTGTGCTCAGATGAGTATTTGCACACACCATTCTTTCCAGTGTATGGATATGCAGCCTCTGTTTCAAGCCCACCATTATATTTAATGTACTCAAATGCTTGAGATGGAAGACCACCATTGCAGCCGAAGTTGTTGAATGCTCCAGCACAGTCCACAAGCTGCTGTTCAGACAGAGAAATGCCCTTCCCATGCGCCTGTGCATAAGCTGCCTCAAGGGCTCCAGTAGTGCTAAAAATTCACACACTCGGGTGATATTTGTGGTGTTTCTCAAATTTGCTTTGAAAAACGGTTACTAAAATGAACTTTAATCTCTGCTATCTAACATAGAGTCGATGTTTACCTGAATGTCCAGCAGGATCCACAATGACCTTGATCTTTAACCGGACTCACGATGCCAGTTTCCCTCCAATCTTTCTGCAATACACCACAACATAGTCTATTATCATTAGAATTAGAAATCACTCCTTTTAACTTGTGCTCAACCTCAACAGACCTTCAGAAATTGGTGTTAGTTGTAATCCTATGGTATTATCTTATATCCAAGATTGGTAAATGAGATCAACATATCGTCTAGATGCATGTCATAAGTGATGTTCATGAAGCTCCGTGTGGACTCATGAAATCAATGTCTTATCCAACAAAATATGTTCATATCTTTGTCCTATTTCCAATATAAAAAGAACTTAAAGCATCGAAGGAAACATTTCCAAGTCATTGGAAACATTTCTAGTGAAGAAAATTGCTACCTAGTGATTTAAATATCATAAAAAATTCACATACTTTACATAGTAATCATAAACAGTGAACAATAAAACTGTAACTAAAATTAGATGGTGTGAGATAGGAACACAAATAAACCGTATAAAAAATCTGTTTCATGACAACAAATTTCTCAACAAAGTATTAATACCAATAACAAATGCAGAGAGTACAAATACCACTTCAGGAAGGAGAACATCCGTGAGCTTGTGGTTTCCTCTTGTGGTGGCAGAGCAGTTTTGAGCAGCTCCTAACCGATGCCTTCTGAACTCGTCCCATGTCAAATCAGAAAACTCTGTCCACCAGTGAAACAATTGTCAATAAATGACATGGAAACAAACACGTTAACACTAAGCAAGCATCTTATTTTCTTTCATTGATTGAAAAACTTAGTGCTCTCCTATAAAGTAACAAGACACGCAAATTTGTGGAATTCACATATGTGGAGTAGTATTCGAGACATAGGGAAATTGTACAAAGGCAAGCCAGAAAAAGATAATGGAAGTTAGGAAACTACTTCCTTTCATTATGAATTAATACTCTTATTATGCAAAAAAAATGACACACTGACAACTTGAACTCGTTTGTAGAAAAAACTTGAACTCGTTTGTAGAAAAAGATGGATTTCATCAATTCAAAGGTCAAACTAAAGTTACTTAGTCAACCCAAGTTGAGGAATACAGATCATACTCAAACAAAAGCATAGAGCCACAGAATCACAAAATACTTTGATTTGAATCAGTTGCAGATTCAGCAACTTCTCAAATAATGGTGGAAAGATAAAATTTGTAGCCCAATCATTGAGGTTATACAAATCAATACTATATCTAGAAATATCTCATGTTAATGTTCTAAAAGACAAGAAGAGTCAAAAGCCAATTGTAAAATATTCCAAAAGTAGTCCATACAAAACCAAAAAACACACATGTTCACCAATCAAGATGCAAAAATTGATTAAATTCCAAAGGAGAGAAAAAAAAATTACCATTGAGGCCAAGAGTGTAAGAGAGTCTTTTCTTGTTATGCGATCTGATCATCTTCAAATTCTCAGAGAAAATTTCAAACCTTCTCTTCATCTCCTCAGTACTCCCGTACTTCTTCCCGAACCTTCAACAACCAATTCCAAAATTCAAATGAATATCCAATTCGTATATGGTACGGAAACGCAAAAACAGAATTATAAACTCACCGATGAGCAAAGCGAGCAAAGGAGCGAGCATGATAGCAGTCACCGGCGATTTCGATTATCGCACTCTCGAGCTCGTGCAGGCCATCAACGACTTGCTTGATCGGGTTCTCCTCGGCAAAGGTGGACGTTAACGGCGTTGAACTCGCGACAGAGACGATCAAAAGCCCGAAAACCAACAGAGCAACCCGATCCATGTCCTTCCCACTAGATTGGACTTCGACGGAGTAGTGTATCGAGACTGAATAGCGGGAGGATGCATTATATAGTATCGAGTGTGGGGTCCATTTGGGATTCTTGGCCGCCGGATGATCAGTATGGGCCAGTGGATGGGCCGTGGAGGGCTACGATTGGTTAAGTAGTTGTTGTCCTGTGGTATAGTGTACAAAACAGATCCAAGAATCTCGAAGTTGGAAATGGAAGCAAGAGATGATGTAGCGAATGACGTTGATCCGAAATTGACACTAACGGGTAGGCGTGAGCGGATTAGGGAATTAGATTAGATGCGTGTTCCACCGGAAATTTGTTAAGCGGAATCAATGGTTCTTATTGGTTCATCGTGCTACTCCAAAATCGAACTTCATGTGACTTGTATACAAGGTGAATAATTTTTTTCTAAGGCTTTATTTTTTTATATTAATTTTTCATTAATTTCTACCAATTTTTTTTCCTCATTCTTTTCAATCACTCGTATAATTACTTTATATTTTTTAATATATTTTTCTAATTTTCAATCACATATCTAATACGCAATTCAAGCAAATTAATAATATTTTCAAAAGAATAAGGCATAAATATAAAATAAAGTTTTGTAACTCTTGTAATGAGGCCAAATTTTTTGAAAAACTTACATATATTGGTCTTCATCATTATTTGTAATATATGATTAATAATTTGATATAGATTTTTGTGTGTTTTCAATGGCAAATGTTTTGATGCTACAATAGGAATAATAATTGACATAAAATAAATAAACAAAAAAATCCAAACATAGCATTTTTAGGGATGGGCATCCGGACCACGAACCACCTATCCAAACCGATCCGAGTTGGTTCGGGTCCGATTGCAACAGTAACTGGATCAATTTCGGGTTGACAAATAAAAAATCAAAGGCCAATCGAGTTGCACAAAAACAAAAATTTTAAAATTTTTGTTGCGCAATAACCGAACTGACTCAACCCGGGTTGGGTCAGGTTGGTTTCGGGTCTGGCCCAAACCAAACCTGACCAACTCGATGCCCCACCCCTACATAGCAAGTTTAATACTCAATTGAGCTAAAAAATTTTACAATCCCATGGATAGCATATATTTCATGTTCAAAACACCAAAATTGCCCTTCGTCCAACCAACCAACAAAAAAAATACAAAAAATGAAGAAGAAGAAAAGAAGAAAAGAAAATAAAGAAAGGACGAGGAAGGAAGCTAGCTTCATCTTCCCCCAACCCCACCCTAGACCCCCTACCCTATACCTAAACAACCAACCAGTGTAGGTTCTCCATCTCCATTGAAACTCAAAGTTCGATTGGAAAGAAGATTCGATTTACGAGAGAAGATGGTCGGAGGTTCGTTGAAGAAGATGACCGAAAAGCCGGAACTTTATATTATAGAGTATAGAATTAAAAAAGTAAATGGGCAAAACAGAAATATAAACTTTAAAATTCTGCTATGTCTGACTTTTGCTACAAGAACTGATATGAGCGAAATATATCCTACCATTTGTGCAATTGCTGGATAAATAAATAAATGAATGTGAGTTGTCTTTTTGTAACTTACAAGAAAAAAAAGTTCGAAAATCAAGAAAACTGTTATGAACTCGCGAGCCACGAGGAAAGAATTTATATATATTTTAATGATGTGAATGACTATTATGTCCCTGATGAAATTATGTAATTACGATTGTGCCATTCGAAGTTTCCCTATAAATAGGGCTTCAGTTATTAATGAAATTCATTCCTATGAATTCCTTAGAATTCATTCTCTCTAAACTCTCTCTATTATTTATATACTTTTATAACACGTTATCAGCACGAGTCTCTAACCTTTTGAGTAATAAGAAGGAGTATGCTCTCTGATTGCATCTTATAGATGATCTTCAGATCGTAAACCGATTATTACACCAAAATTATTTTGCATAAAAATATACACAGAGAATAAATAATTCATTTATGTTTATATATTCATTTCACAACCATCGCTTCAACTCCGTTTTCCTGCAAAACAAGTTGACGTAAACATAAAACGACACCACATCAGCGAAGTTCTCGACGAGGCGAGTCCATTGATACCAAAAATGACATGAAAAGATTACCATAAGGGGGAGAAAAACAAGTTCAAAGATCAGCCTTCATGAAATAATAAAATTAGTTTGCATCAAATTTTGTGGAGAAGATGGAATTGTAGCTAATTTCTACGTATAAACCAAAAGGACGAAGGTATATATACATTACTTTATTATATATATTATATTATATTATAATATATTATAATATATATTATATGAAAAGTTAAGATATATATTATATATATTATATACAAAAATTATATATGTATTATATACAAAAAAGTAATATATATAATATAATAATATATTAAACTATAGCATTCGTTTTCTCGAGATATAAGGAGCATACATTATCAAAATCAAATTTTCTCGACTCCATTATACTCGATTTAACGAGATCTTCGATTTGACACCAATATTAATAAGGTAAACTTTCAAAAATTTACAAATCAGTACCCCAACTTTTGAAAAAGTTACAAAAGGGTCCTTGGACTTGTGAATATTTACTTATTAATGCTTATAATGTCAAAACTTTATAAAGTGATATGTGCAATACACGCACTTGCCAGCAAGATCGCCACTAAGAATCGGTAGCTAAAGAAATGAAGTATGTATTAATGTTATATAAAGAAATATGTGTAAGTCACACGCACCGCTAGCAATGCCAGCAAGAACTAGTAGCTTGACAAAGAGCAGATATTTCGATTTACGACCGTTTATTTTGACGATAATTATATTTTGAAGAAATAGTTAGAACAAATTTGATTCTATAGATATTTAAGTCTCGCACTTTATTTATTGCAATTTAAATACTGCAATACCTCCTACCTGATGATGGGTTCAACCATCACTAAACGGAAGATTTTATATATTTATGCAATTTATATGCTAAGTGAAGGGTAATACCTTCTACTAAGTAGACCCTATTCCCGAAGAAGTAGTTAATCATTATGCATTTTAATTCTGGCAATTTAAATTCCGTAAATTTATATTTATTGCAATAATTCCCATAAGGTAGGTTCGACCACCTATTGGAGGAAATTTAATTTCTGCAATTTAAATTTACGCACTTTAAATTTCGTGATATATTTCCAATGTGGTGAGTTATATCACACGATTGGTATGCATATTTTCAATGTGGTGGGTTATACCACACGTTATTTAATGCTTATTACAAATGTGGTTGGATTAAACCCCACGATTGGATAAGTGATTTATATATATTTGATATGAGTATTCTATTGATATTAAAGAAGAGATTTGAGCAAGTGATGCCAAAATTTACCATTGTATGTATTGATGAAGTGAAATTGCTCAAAGAATCCCATTGTGATAAAAGAGAAAGAAAATATACTGCGTGGTGAAAAATCTCATTATGAGATTAGTATATTGTGATATGATGAGAAATGCTCTTAAAGAAGCATTTAATAAAGGAATGTTCACTTTCCACGCCTATTGAATATTGATGGAGAAAATTGAGTAAGTGGTACCCGAAGTTACCATTGGATAAATAGATGAAAGTAAAATGCTCAATAGATCCCATGTTGATAAATCAAAGAAAATATATCGCATGGAGAGATTATATGAAGTAATCTCATCGATGATATGAGATTGTATTAATATGAGAATAAAATGCTCTTGAAGAAGCATAATCACTAAGATTTCTCAGTATTTAAATAAAGCCAACATGATATTATTATTATTACTCCGTAAGAAGTACAAAACAAATAAGTGGAACATATTGAGAATATCAAAGATGACAATAAACACTCGAAAATATAAAAATGCGAAAAAAAATACATATTGAACCCATAAATGAAGGGTGCGTTTCGAGAGTATAAATACTCCGTAATTCTGCCACCCTCAACATCAGGGTTCATAATGAGATATTTAAAGGATCCGAATTTCTTTTTCGCTTGACACCTGGTCTCATGACCGACGGATCTGGCTTCCATGCATTCTTGAACATATGCATGAAATTTGATGAGTAGTTCATCAACAGACTAGCGTAAATAAGTATTTTTCTCGCTAAATAAGAGATAAACTTATTATCTACACTCGATCTATGAACGCTAGTAAGCCATCAAAGAAATTGTTAATATTCAACAAACCTATTGGTTTGACATGAAAGTTCCACTGTACAACGAGACTATATTGAATATTTCCTCAAGTGTGTTGTAGCCACCGAAGGACAATGAAAGCATCACTATTATTCATCATATACATCATGCAGTTGTGGATGGATTGCGCTTGTAGCACCAACCCTGCTGGACCCATGGTAGAACTGGCTCCAATTCGAGTATTAGATCCAACTAAATGGAAAGGTATTACACTCGAAACTCTTATTCCCCATGATGATGCGGCCATTATAAGTCTAGCTAAAAGTTTGTTGTTGGTTCCTCCATATAGTATATTGATTTCTTGTCTCCCTAACTCTTTTACGAGTCGGTTTGCCATATCCACGTATTGGATATGACCTACCAATTTAGATCCACCAAGAATACATACGGTTTTAATCTGGCGAGGTAAAGGCTGACTTGTATGAGATGATTATAAAATCTCCATATCCATCTCTACTCCTATCTCTCTTTTTGCACTATACTTTTAATGTATGAATATGAGAGATATATGAATCCCTCTATTTAAAGAAAAATTTTCAAACCAATAATTGATTGTACTATTTACTTTTTGACAAATATGAAAGAGAAAAAGGCAGAAAAATTTTAGTGAAATGACATATACCTATCGGTGATTGAAAGATAATATATATATACATATATATATCTTAAAATTGAAAAACAATATTTATAATTACAAGAAAAATATTGATCTTCGTTATTACACCGAACTTCCTTACATTAATATGAGAAAATTATTATACTAAATTTTTCTACTAAATTTACAAACAGGATCTTCTAAAGTAAGACTATAACGTGATTGTTCATCTTTGAATTTGGCCCATAAGGCCATCAGCTCACCTTGTACGTGTCCACTAGGATGTGTCTCAAGAGCCTGTTGAATATCATCCAAAGGCTCCTTACTCAATCCATCCTTAATGAATGCTATCTTATCTTCTCGGTTACTAGACACGTACCCCACAGATTTACATCGAGTGTCACATGTCCACCGAGCACATTTGTAGCACCCTCCTAATCTTTTTGCTCTCCGTTTCTTTGAAAAACTACTTTTACCCATACCAGACATGTATTTAGAAGGAATCGAAACCTCACCAGATAATCGAACCTTTGCTTCAATTAAACATCGAACATCTCCTGGGATGCCCTTATTCATTAGCATCCTCAACCTTTCAAGCCTACTTTCGATAAATCCTTTTTAGGATTTTGATCGAGTAGTGATGGATAGTATTTTCGAAGATTTGAGAGCAAATTATCCATTATTATATATGGACTATTATTAATGGTGAATCTTTGTAAAGTGCCCGAATAATTTATAAAGCAGCGTATGAGGTAAGGCTCGCGTTGGAACGATGTTGAAACATGAAGCGTATGTGCTAAGATTCCACGCTTGAACAATGATGTCTAATAATGCTACCGAAACATGATGGAATATGTCGGTGAGCTATACATATGATGAAAGTAATAAATCATGTTGAGCACTATACGATACTAGTGAAATCGATATAAGAATTTCTTGAACTAAAAGTTCAATAATACTGCTTGCATAATCCTGACCGACCATCCCGGTTTAAATAATTATTGAAATCAATATTTCAAGTGAAGAATTAAAAGAATTCTTCAATGATTGTTCTCGATAAATGATGAAATCATTACTAGCCAATATTGGGAATAAATCCCAAATATATCCTAATAAATGATGAGAAATATGGGCCCACTCATCTTCCATGTGGACTACTAGATATTATGATATGGATCCACTAGATAGTCACATGTATATATGATTCGTAATTTGAAATTTATTTAAATATTTGCTCACTAGATGAGCATGATTTCAGATTTAATGATAAAGCTAGTAAATGTATATCCCAATACTTGAATAAATCCTCAAGGATTGAGTATGCATACAAGTGGGATATTATGTGGCAAATTATTTAAAGTCCTCCAATAAATTGCCAATATCGAGAATAGAATGCAAACTATATAAATTCTCATATTAAGGTTTGGATGATGAGAACATATATGAGTTTTAGTGTTCAATTTTCTTAGCATGAGGAGGAGTATTAAAGGTGAAAATGATATGTGAAATGCATCATACTATATCCTCACAATTAAAATATGAACTTGAAGTTCAAAGATGTATAAAAGATGCTATGAACAATCACATATATCGCTTAAGATGCTTTGATAAGTTAGCACGCTTGAAGCGTTGATATTATGAGATTTCCCCAATCATATATATCAAGCAAATTATTAAAGATGGTCTTAATAACGGAGGCATATACTCTTGAAGAGTATATAGACATAACTATATTGTGTAATCCTACAAGAGGATTGATAATGAGATATCTCGATAAGTTATGTCGATATGGGGAAAGAAATAAAATTAAAAGTGTCGACACACTATGAAAAGATAGCGCTACATACTATCAATAATAGTGAGGATATTAAAATCCATCGAAAATGCCGATGCTGAAATATATGCCCTTATGATTAAAGTGTTCATGCACGGGTTTAATGAGAAATGAGAATGAAACTCTTGAACAGGTTTCAAATGTATTATTGTATCAGTGCATGCAACGGCTCAAAATATCTACATTGATATTGTTGAGAAATTCATATGCTGTACTCTTTTCCTTGATTGATGTTTTTGTCCCAAAACGGGGTTTTTCTCAAACAAGGTTTTTCTCAAACAAGGTTTTTAATGAGGCAGCCCAATCTCAACTATTATGAAATCTCCAGAAGAGATTTAGGTATATATCTCGATATAGTGAGAAAATGAAATCGAAGCTGTTGATTGCATATATACACTAAATATAACATGATATTGTATAACATCTAAAATTTCATTCACGTGAAATGAATGAAGAGTATGAACCAATGTATATGATACTCATACAAATCTATGAAATATTTTGAAATGCTTGACATACTTGTATAAAATACGCGTTGCACTCTTTTTCCCTTGACTGAGGTTTTATCCCATTGGGTTTTCCTAGCAAGGTTTTTAATGAGGCAACATTAAAGGCGTATTCACATGAATAATGTACTCTTTTTCCTTCATTAGGATTTTTCCCCTTTGGGTTTTTCCTAATAAGGTTTTAACGAGACATATTCATGGTATATTGAGGACAACAAGAGAAATCGACACAGTGTATCTATTGGATCAAGTTATAATAGAGACAATGCTTTAGATCCAAACAATGATGATATTGAAATCCTTTACCAGAAGTAAGGATATCGGTCCTCAAGATATGAAATCAGATGGAGTAAATTGTGCTCTTTTTCCTTCGATCAAGTTTTTCCCACTGGGTTTTCTTGACAAGGTTTTAACGAGGCAGCACGTGAATACTCTTATACCGTTGATAGATATCAGGGGGAGCAATGTTTTGATGAAGCAGTATATAACCACTCCAAGCTATCCTGCAATCGGTTTGGAAGTTTTTCCCACTGGGTTTTTCTCCAAACAAGTTTAGAAGACATTTGTATTAATAGTCATTCAAGGGGGAGTGTTATGAACTCGCGAGCCACGAGGAAAGAATTTATATATATTTTAATGATGTGAATGACTATTATGTCCCTGATGAAATTATGTAATTACGATTGTGCCATTCGAAGTTTCCCTATAAATAGGGCTTCAGTTATTAATGAAATTCATTCCTATGAATTCCTTAGAATTCATTCTCTCTAAACTCTCTCTATTATTTATATACTTTTATAACAAAAACCACTGGTTCTTTTAAAAGGATCGAGAGCTAATCCGAAACCATAACTACCCTAGTCAAATCAGCTCTAAGCATTAAGTGGCATATTAGACCTGTATTTTTAAGAGAATCGAATTGAACCTACCAATTCTATATGATTTTGGCCCGATTATGTGAAAAGTGTCCATTCCAATTAATGGGGATGGTTTTCCCTTCCGCCTGATAAGAATTTTAATTTGACATTTTTAAATGATATAGTTAATGTATTATGCGTTTATCGAACATGAAGAGGTATACTGAACAAAATGAATTTGATCATGTCTCAATATAAGAACTTTGTTATAATTTTAGCGCTTGGCATGACGCTATCACTTGCTTGCTGTCACGTGGTCGTCCATCTCGACTTATCAGCCCTCTACTGCTATGTGGCAGTGTCAGGTTGCGTTACGTTAGCACTGGAACAATAAGAAAATTCTCATGTTGGAACTAGAAATGAGCTATGGACAAAATGTATTAAACTTTTTTTATTACTCAATAAAAGTAACACGTATTGTGTTATTTAGAAATGTCAATTAATAGTGTATTCCTAAAATTTATAATTGTCACAAAGTATGGTTCAATGTCAAGTTTGGCGTGTATTATTTTTAAATTTTGTAAAATTTTAAAAATCATTATTGTTTCTAAAATTGATGAGACCATAAATATTTCAAAGACTTCTAGATTAAGGGTATGTTTTTTGGGGGTAGAAGTTTTAGTTTTTTTATTTACGTGTTGAACGTGTAGCTGAAAATGAAAAAATATATTAAATAATTAAATGAGTTATTGAAAAAAAAATTAATAAATGTTATAAAAGTATAGAAACAATAGAGAGAATTTAGAGAGAATGAATTCTAAGGAATTCTCAGGAATGAATTTCATTAATAACTGAAGCCCTATTTATAGGAAAATTTCGAATGGCACAATCGTAATTACATAATTTCATCAAGGGTATAATAGTCATTCACATATAATAATTACATCTTTTACCAAATTATTCCTCCACCAAATTATTCCTCATAATTCATAACCACCACATTATTCTCAATTATTCATAACACCTAATAATTATTCTTCAATTATTATTCATAACACTCCCTCTTGAATGACTATTAATACAAATGTCTTCTGGACCTGTTTGGAGAAAAACCCAGTGGGAAAAAACTTCCAAAACGATTGCAGGATAGCTTGGAATGGTTATATACTGTTTCATCAAAACATTGCTCCCCCTGATGTCTATCAGCGGCATATGAGTATTCACGTGCTGCCTCGCTAAAACCTTGTCAAGAAAACCCAGTGGGAAAAAACTTGATCGAAGGAAAAAGAGTACAGCTGCTCCGTTTGATTTCATATCTTGAGAACTGATATCTTTACTTCTGGTAAATGATTTCAATATCATCATCGTTTGGATCTAAAGCATTAGCTCCATTATAACTTGATCCAATAGATACACTGTATCAATTTCTCCTATCGTTCTCAATATACCATGAATATGCCTCGTTAAAACCTTATTAGGAAAAACCCAGTGGGAAAAACCCTAATGAAGGAAAAAGAGTACATTATTCATGTGAATACGCCTTTAAAGTTGCCTCATTAAAAACCTTGCTAGGAAAACCCAATGGGATAAAACCTCAGTCAAGGGAAAAAGAGTGCAACGCGTATTTTATACAAGTATGCTGCAAGCATTTCAAAATCTTTCATACATTTGTATGAGTATCATATACATTGGTTTTATACTCTTCGTTCATTTAGAGTGCATCAATTTTCTTACACAACTACAAAACATTCACCATGAACACATGTCTCCAAACACACAATTTAAAGCATATAAATTCATAGTAAAAACATGTAAACATATAAGTAAACCTTCATAACTAACTAACACTTAAAATATATCATTTAACATTTAATACTCACTTAATAGGTTATTTCATTCCCAGGGGCTTAGCTCCCCCTTTAGGGTACTTATAAACACGAGCTTAGCTCACCCGATCCTTTAATTTTCTTTTCGGTATTACATACACGATCGGTAATTTAACTTTCATGAGCATGCAACATATAATGACCACCATGCTTATCTTTAAACTTGAGCAATAGTCATCATCATCTCATCATCTCATCATCTCATAAGTTAAGGGTTTCACATTCACCATTTATCATCTTCAATATATCTCAATATTTTCATTATCATTGATCATATGTAGCGCTACATTTTCATATCGTGTCGACACTTTTCAATTTCATTTCTTTCCCCATATCGACATAACTTATCGAGATATCTCATTATCAATCCTCTTGTAGGATTACACAATATAGTTATGTCTATATACTCTTCAAGAGCATATGCCTCCATTATTAAGACCATCTTTTATAATTTGCTTTGATATATATGTTTAGGGAAATTTCATAATATCAACGCTTTTAGCGTGCTAACTTATCAAAGCATCTTAACTGATATATGTGATTTTTCATAGCATCTTTTATGCATCTTTGAACTTCAAGTTCATATTTTAATTTTGAGGATATATCATGATGCATTTCACATATCATTTTCAACCTTTAATACTCCCCTCATCTTTGAGAAAATTTAGAACACCAAAACTCATACAGTTGGTATGATTTTAATCATATATGTTCTCATCATTTAGCCTTAATATGGGAATTTAGACCGTTTGCATTCTATTCTCGATATCGGCAATTTATTTGAGGACTTTAAATAATTTGCCATATAATATCCCACTTGTATGCGCATACTCAAATCCTTCAGGGATTTATTCAAGTATTGGGATATATATTTACTAGCTTTATCATTAAATCTGAAAATCATGCTCATACCGTGAGCAAATATTTCGTAAATTTCGAATCATATACACATGTGACTATCTAGTGGATCCATATCATAATATCTAGTAGTCCACATGGAGGATGAGTGGGCCCATATTTCTCATCCTTTATTCCGTGATATATTTGGGATTTATTCCCAATATTGGCTAGTAATGATTTCATCATTTATCGAGAACAATCATTGAAGAATTCTTTTAATTCTTCACTTGAAATATTGATTTCAATAATTATTTAAACCGGATGGTCATCAGGTTTGCAACGAGTATTATTGAACTTCTAGTTCAAGAAATTCTTATATCGATTTCACTAGTATCTGTATAGTGCTCAACATAATTTATCATAGAAACAATTCAGACATATTCCATCATCTTTTGGTGACATTATTGTCTACTCTTGTTCAAACACGGAATTCTGACTCATACGCATCACATCCGGCTATTATTTAATTCGAAATCGTAGCTCTTACGCTTTATTTAAAATCGAGTCTTATTTCATACGCGTCGTATTATTCTATAAATAAATCATCAAAATTATTGCAAAATTCATCCTAACAAGGGTCTATACATTATAATGGATCATATGCTCTCAAATCTTGAAAATACTATCCATCACTACCGATCAAAATCCTAAAAAGGATTTATCGATGTAAGTGAAAAAGATTAAGGATGCTAATGAATAAGGGTATCCCACAAGATATCCGATCCTTGATTGAAGCAAAGGTTCGATTATCTGGTGAGGTTTCAATTCCTTCTAAATACATGCCTGGTATGGGTAAAAGTAGTTTTTCAAAGAAACGGAGAGCAAAAAGATTAGGAGGATGCTACAAGTGTGCTCGGTGGACATGTGACACTCGATGTAAATCTGTGGGGTACTTGTCCAGAAATCGAGAAGATAAAATAGCATTCATTAAGGATGGATTGAGTAAGGAGCCTTTGGATGATATTCAACAGGCTCTTGAGACACATCCTAGTGGACACGTACAAGGTGAGCTAATGGCCTTATGGGCCAAATTCAAAGATCAACAAGCAGCGTTACGATCTTGAAAAACTTACTTTAGAAGATCCTGTTTGTAAATTTAGTAGAAAAATTTAGCATAATGATTTTCCCATATTTATGTAAGAAAGCTCAGTGTAATAACAAAGATCAATATATTTCTTTTATTTGTAAATATCGTTTTTCAATTTTAAGATATATATTATTTTTCAATCACTGACAGCTATATGTCATATCACTAAAGAAAAATTTCCGCTTTTTCTCTTTCATATTTGTCAAAAAGTAAATAGTGCACTCAATTATTGGTTTTAAAATTTTTCTTTAAATAGAGGGATTCATATATCTCTCATGTTGAAAATATAGTGCAAAAAAGATAGGAGTAGAGATGGATGTGGAGATTTTAGAATCATCTCATACAAGTCGACTTTTACCTCGCCATATTAAAACCGTATGTATTCTTGGTGGATCTAAAGCGGTAGGCCATATCCAATATGTGGATATGGCAAACCAACTAAATAAAGAGTTAGGGAGACAAGAAATCAATATACTATACGGAGGAACCAACAACAAACTTTTAGCTAGACTTATAATGGCCGCACAATCATGGGGAATAAGAGTTTGAGCGTAATACCTTTCCATCTAGTTGGATCTAATACTCGAATTGGAGCCAGTTCTACCATGGGTCCAGCAGGTTGGGGCTACAAGCGCCAATCTATCCACAACCGCATGATGTATATGATGAATAATAGTGATGCTTTCATTGTCCTTCCAGCGGCTACAACACCTTTGGAGAAATATTCAATATAGCCTCGTTGTACAGTGGAATTTTCATGTCAAACCAATAGGTTTGTTGAATATTAATAATTTCTTTGATGGCTTACTAGCGTTTCTAGATCAGTGTAAATAATAAGTTTATCTCTCATTCAATGAGAAAAATACTTATTTACGCTAGTATCTTTGATGAACTACTCATCAAATTTCATGCATATGTTCAAGAATCTGTGGAAGCCAGTCCGCTTGGCCACGCTTTGGTGTCAAGCGAAAAAGAAATTCGGATCCTTTAAATATTTCATTATGAATCCTAATGTTGATGGTGGCGAGTTACGGAGTATTTATACTCTCGAGACGCATCCCTCATTTATGGATTCAGTATGTATATTCTTTTTGCATTTCTATATTTTCGAGTGTTTAATGCCATCTTTTGATATTCTCAATATGTTCCACTTCGACTGTTTTGTACTTCTTCTGGAGTAATAATAATATCATATTGGCTTTATTCAAATACAGAAATCTAGTGATTATGCTTCTTCAAGAGCATTTTATTCTCATATTAATACAATCTCATATCATCGATAAGATTACTTCATATAAGCTTTCCATGCGATATATTTTCTTTGATTTATCAACATGGGATCTATTCAGCATTTTACTTTCGTCTATTTATCCAATGGTAACTTCAAGTACCACTTGCTCAATTTTCTCCATTCATATTCGGTATATATGAAGAATTAATTTTATTCTCATCGTCTACTTCTTCGAGAGTATGATTAGAATATTTGATCAACTACTTCTTCTCGAGTAGGATTCGTTATAACCAATCGTGTAGTATAACCCACCACATTGGAAATATGCACACCAATCGTGTGGTATTACCCACCACATTGGAAATATACTCAAACTATAAAGTGCATAAATTTAAATTGCAGTAAATTAAATTTCCTCCAATAGGTGGTCGAACCTACCTTATGGGAATTATTGCAATAAATATAAATCTACTAATTTAAATAGCAAGAATTAAATTGCATAATATTTAACTACTTCTTGAGAGTAGGATCTGCTTAGTAGAAGGTATTACCCATCACTTAGCATATAAAGTGCAGAAAATATATAAAACCTTCCGTTTAGTGACGGTTTGAACCCATCATCAAGTAGGAGGTATTGCGGTAATTAAATTGCAGTAAATAAAGTCTGAGAATTAAATATTGAATCTGCTTCTACGAGCAAATTTGTTCTTCTAGAACAAATACTCATTACTTCTACAAGAGCACTTATCCTTCTAGAATAAGTACATTATGTAATTGAACTCTTCTGAGTTAAAATAATATTTCGATCTTTTAACTCAAATGGACTTCAAGCCATTTTATATAATCAATGGATTTAGAATTTCTCCATGAATATTCTATCAATTTTCCTTTGTCGTCAAAATTAGGTCGGTTTACCTAAGGGTAAAATTGTCCATTCAATTAAATAAAGGTAAAATTGTCAAAAATATTTTATCAATATTTTACGATTGGAAAATTATCTCCTTTCTACTTCAATTTATCAATATCAAAATATTCAAGGACTATTTTGTAACTTTTTCAAAAGTTAGTGTAATGATTTGTAAATTTTGAAAGTTTGATAATAATATATTTCAAAACGAGTTATTACCCTGTCAATATTGGTGTCAAATCGAAGCTCTCGTTAAATCGAGTATAATGGAGTCGAGAAAATTTGATTTTGATAATGTATGCTCCTTATATCTCGATAAAACAGATGTTATAATTTAATATATTATTATATTATAAAATCATATGATTTACCTTTTTTTCCTTTCTCTAATTATTCCATGGATGAGATTTACTTGCAATCCATTTACGTGATCGGAAAATTCTTTGGACTCCATTCTTCCAATTTTGGGATTTGGACATCTCCAAGCGAGGTTGTGTAAAATGAGGAATTGTGGGAGAGGAATATGAACAAAGGGAAGTTTCAATGATGTATTTGCAAAGAGAGAGTTATTTAGGATTGATGAGGATGAATTAATTCATTCGTAATAATCCAGCTTTAAATCTGTAAGATCATCTATAAGATGCTGTTGTAGAGCATACTTCTTTCATATTACTCGAAGAAATTTAGAGACTACGTCTTTGATAACGTGTTATAAAAGTATAGAAACAATAGAGAGAATTTAGAGAGAATGAATTCTAAGGAATTCTCAGGAATGAATTTCATTAATAACTGAAGCCCTATTTATAGGAAAACTTCGAATGGCACAATCGTAATTACATAATTTCATCAAGGGTATAATAGTCATTCACATATAATAATTACATCTTTTACCAAATTATTCCTCCACCAAATTATTCCTCATAATTCATAACCACCACATTATTCTCAATTATTCATAACACCTAATAATTATTCTTCAATTATTATTCATAACAATAAAATTTATATTGGATATAACAAGGCCTAAATATAAGATGATAACTTTCCTTCACGTTTTCAAAAGTGTTTAGAAACTATTGAAGATTTTTGAAAATTTAAAGCCCTTTAAAAATTCAGTGTGAAAAAGTCTTTAAAAGTCATGGGATCTAAATTAGTGTGTGTTAGCCTCTAATTTTTACAAATGTTAGTGTGTAATAAGAGAGATGATGAGTGGGGATGAATAATGGAGATTTATATATTATATATAGGTCCCACGAAATATATAGATATGATTGATTTGATCAAATTGAGAATGAATTAAAATTAAAATATATAAAAATTTGGTTCCTACCACAGGCTAAAGGTATGTAGATGGAACTTTTTAAAATTCTTAATAAGAGCATTTCCCACAAACTTTTTAAACATGAGATATTCTCGAATTTAAAATGTTAAATCCTAAAACTCCACTCCAATAAATTATTTAAATTAACAATTTAATTTAGAGAGGGAATTTGACTCTCCAAATTTGAAAAGCCAAACTCATTCTTTATAATTGAATAACTACAAGTTTCAAAGTCCCACTCTTTGAAAATAATGTAATCCATAATTAATTCTATTGGTCATTAATATTTTAAAATATTATTATTAATTAAAATTGGGACAAAGCAATAAATTGTTTCAAAAATAGTGAAATAAAGAGCTAAAATTAGAGAGCTTGTTGAAGTATTTGAAAATTTTCACACTTTAAATTTAAAGATGTTCTTTATTTAAGGGAACATGCTATTTAAAAATAGAGAAACTATTGGAGATGCTCTAAGTACTTATGAGACATTTAAATGTTCTTATTAACGTAATTAATGATATATAAGTTTCACATAATGTTTAGTGATGGATGTGATGAAAATTAATTTCAAAGGAGATTGCATTTGTTCAAACATTGCCCTCGGAGAATCTTTATATTATAAAACTTGAAGTGCCAACTAGGCATTTTGCCATGTTGGCAGTGCCTAGCTGGCACTTAGTTTCATTTTTTAAAAAATGGAATTTAACAATTGATTGCATAATTTTTGCTGCCATTTTGTGATTACTTAAAAAATAAAAGGGAAGATTTATCTTTTGTATTGCACGTATACATTGCGTTTACAAGAATCTGTTCAAAATTTAATAACGGAATGCAAAATTTTTGTTGATTTGGTAACCTCATTAGGTAAAGAAAAGAGAAAAATCAACAATGAATAAACATTCTTTATCAAAAGAATAATTCAGCGGCCAATTACACGGAATATGGAACAATTGTATTAACTAGATGAATTGGATGAATCTGGCCTTAATAAAATTAAACATTCATTAGAAGAAAAAAATGCTCCTTGAATCCAAAAGGAAAATTGGATGGAAATCTGTCCTAATGGAGTAGCAATACACAAGCTGCTTGAACCTATAAATTGGCTTTCATGTTCAGAGCCCATACCAAATTGCCATCATCAAACACAAAGATAGTTAACATCAATTCATAAGATACCCATATAGCGAAGACAATGACTACTTGGCTTAGTTAGCTGAACCAAGTTTATGACAAAATCAAAATAGGGGATAAGTGTTTGTGTTGCAAGAAAAGTGGTTTGTTCAATACACATAAGCCGATGGACAGAAAAACAACAAAATGGAACTTTTGTTTGTCGATGAGGAAGCGATGCAATACATATTTCTTTGTCTTTTATATCAAGATATCTTTATTGTGTGCAATATGTAATAACTTTACTTTTTTTTTGTATTTGAAAGGGTACAAGGATTCAAGCCACCTTGCCAAACAATTTGATTGACAACTAATGTGCCAAACAGCTTGATTTCATTGATTAAAATAATATTTTTGTTGTATTCTTTTATTTCATATGATTATTTTTGTATTTGAACATTTCGATGAATTTATTTTCCTTTCAGAGAAAGGAAGATCACAAGTCACTCCTAGAAGAGATTGAAGACATTGCTGGCGTAAGATGTCTTTTCAAGTTTCAAATCAAGGAAGAACACATCCAAGGTATGGATCGTGTGTATCCAGTAAAGGGAGTTTGCAATGACCTAAATTGGTGAACTATAGGAAACAAGTTCATGGTCTTTCAGATCCCGGTTAATGTTTTTTACTTTATTTTATTTTTAAAAATTTTTTTTGGGCCTTTGTGTTAGGATATGGAAATTCTCATTATTGCTGATGGTGAAGATATACAATGAAAAACGAAAGTTTTGACAAGGTATGCCATGTGGAAATAGTATTAAATTAATTTCTGAATAATTGTTATTGATGATGAACTTTCAATACTTTTTTTTGGTTTTCGATTTTTTTCTTTAATTCTACATAGTGGAACTGATTCAGAAGGCAGTTCTCCTTCTTTTACTCCTCTTACGAGATCAACGATGGATGAGGTGAGTGGAAGTGGAAACTTCGACACACAGATGTTTACTAGCAAGAAAATGAAGAATGTGAAGTTAGAGAATGAGCAAGCAAAAGGATGAATGGGAATATGATGACGCATTTTCATTATTTTCTTTTGTTTGAGTTCAATGAAATGTAGGTTCTCCTTTCGGAGAAGTTAATACTGCTTTGCAGGAAGAATAATTTTTAATATGTTTGGTTTTTTTGTCATTGATTGTCTTTTGTCCTTGAATATAATAAAAAAAATTATTAACAGATCTTTGTGTTTGTTATAATTTTTATTGAATAGATCATCAATCTAAACAAACTAATAATTTTTTTGCTAAAAACTCAATAGTACTACTTCTACATATCCAATAACCCCCCACCAGTTACTAATACCCTCACGAGAGGCATCAGCCAAGGGTAGGTTAAAAGATATGGCTTCCTAAGAATATCAATTAAAAATAATATTACTGGAAATCCACAAGTATATAAATTAAATAAAATTTATGGAAATCGAATTAACACCAAGCACATGAACTATTAATCTCAACAAAAAAAATAGCGAACTCTGTAGGATACTAAAACTTTAACGTTGCAACGAGAGACATTAGCCTACAAAAAATAGTTAGCTTCTGTTTAAAGATGATAACACCATATTATAATTACCATAGGGACATTAATATACTTTATAATACGAGCAAAATCAAGATAATTCCTCCTACATTGTCATTCATTCATGTTTCATTTCTTAATCTAACTGAGTTGGTTAAGTTATATGATCCATGAAACAAAGCAAGATAACTCAAAACTCATTCAATCGACAGTAATAGATTAGAATCTAAGTTATAGGATAATTATGCATTCATCCATACTATATGGTCGTCAATGGAATTTACACTAGAAGTATTTAAATAGTCATTCACTCTTCACATCCGTACTTGGTATTTACTACCATGAAAGGGCTTAAGTTTATCTAGAAATTGAGGTAGATACATTCTAAGAAAAGGAAAAAAGAATGACAGAATTAACTAATTCAGTCCCATCTAATTAACCACTAAAAAATGCAAGAGTGCAACAGCAAAAATGATCTCCTGCCCACTATGTGGGGCATGGAGCATGCCAACACTTGGTAAATTTTGGGGGAAAAAATGTAGGACCTACATGAGCCCCCGTCAAAATCATGTTCATATGTGATTATTCATCTTTATCTTTATATTATAAAGAGAGTCTTAAGGTGCACTATTGCCAACATGACACTCATTAATCTTTTTTTTAAAAAATCATAAAAGTTAATTTTGTAGCTAAAAAAAGAAAATTCTATTTTTGTAAATAAACTAACATTAATTAGTAGTTTTAAATAGGAAAATTCTTTAAATATAATTATTTTTTAATGAAACATAAATTTTTCATTAAATGTGATAAATAAAATTTAATAATAAAAAATTAGTTTTGGAAAAACTTTAAATGTAATTTCATTTTTCAAACTTCTAATCGAAAACATTAAATAATAAGTATTTTATTTATTTATTTTTACCGTGTTAAAAAATTGGAGTTTTTAGATAGTTTTGATTTGTAATGTGCATTGGATAATATAAATAGTAGATTATTCTTAAATCAAATAGTGCATGCTAAAATTATAATTGAATTTACTTTGAATAATTTATTTATTTTTAAATAAAGAGTAATTTATGAATCTTTATCTTTATATTTTGAATTGTTGTATTATTATCATATCATTAATCTTTATATTACGCTTGTAAAAGTGTCATGTAGGCAAAGATGCCAACGCAGATACATTAAATATTTTTTTAAAAATTTTAAAATTAGTTATGAAAATAAACCAACATTCATTAGTAGTAATTAAAAAATATAATTGAAAATAAACCAATATTTAAAACAAACATTTAATGAGAAAAATTTATTTTGGAAAGACTTTAAATATAAGTTCATTTTTAAAGGTCTAATTCAAAATATTAAATATTAAATATTTTTTATTTTTTATTTAATTTTATCGTGATAAAATTATAGGTTTTGATAGTTTGTTTGTTACGTGAACTCCTGCTAAAAAAAAATAGTGGAGATTTTTTACTTTTTCCTTTTTTAAATTAAATTGTGAGTGGTTAAAATTATAGTCGCATTTATATTGAATAATTTATTTATTTTAAGTAAAATAGTAATATATTAATCCTTAAATTATTATAATTGAAGTGCCACTTTATGAACGCTTATTAGCAGTGCCAACATGACACATAGTTTCTAATTAAAAAATTAATTAATATTTTTCCTTTTAATACAAATGATGTGATATCTTCCACTAATTGAATTTTTGCATTGCGTGACGTTTTGTCCTTTCTAAGTATATAAAATTAAAAATAAAAATTTTTGTTTCTACAATTAACATATACTTTACGTAAATGGAAAGAAATCAAATGATTATTATAAATACAGAAAATTATCGGTATTATTACAAATTTAAGTTATTTAAAATTAACTATAATACTTCTTATACAATAGAGTTAAAATTAAAAATTAATTACAACTAATCACTAAAAGAACGATAAAATCATAAAATTTAGAGTGCATAATGTGTCTATTTGAAAAAGAAAAGTGTTCAATATAAATTTGATATGTAAACCAGAAAGACAGCTGATAATTGTTAAAAATTTTATATATTCATTCCCCACATTGGATTTGCTTACAATTAATTAATCTACGCCATCATTGTTGTGCATGCTATACAAGGCAATTAGAATTAAGGTTATATAATGCTTTGATAAATTTCTTAATTATGTGATACACGTGATTTTTATAATTTACAATCAGAATTTACTCCATCTTTTGCATTGATTATAATATACAATATTATAGATTTTAATAATTATTTACAATTATGCAATCTCCCATGCATAAATTACATTAATTCTATCATTCAATATTTATATTTATAATTTTATATCAATTATTTATCGTACATAAATTTAATTATTCTCAAATCGACTAAGTGTGCATCGCACGGGCGTGATACTAGTGAAAATTAAAAATAATGGGTCAATAAATGTGAAATTTGTTTGCTTTGTATTATTTTATTCGACAAGATCTTCACTATGAGTACAATCTTGATATATAAATTTTGACGGTATTAAAAGTTACATATTTTACTAATAAATAAGCTAATTATCAATAAAATAAGTAACGTTTAATACAGTTAAAATTTATATATCCGTATTGCACTCGTATTGAAGCTCTTATTAAATTAAGTAGAATAATAAAAAGCGAAAAAATTTTACATTTATTAACCTATTATTTCTATTTTTTATCATCTATAAAAGGAACAAATTCACTCTCCCCCAATTATATTACTTATAAAGTTGTCAGGTTTGATTTTAGTTTCCTTGCTTGTGGAAAATATCACATCTTCTGGAACTAATATTATTTTGTGGGCTTTTAGTCTTCCGCCTTGTTCTATGCATAATTTGAGTTTATTCGAGTTTTGTGTGCAATGGATTGTTAAAATTTTAAAAAATATATATTAAAAAATATAAATAAATCAACAAATTAATATTTGAGTAGTAAAAAAGAATGGGAGAAAAAATAATTTTAAAATTTTAAAATTTTAAAAATTTAAAATTTAATGTCTATAGAGCAAGGCCATAATTCACCAGACAAGTAGGTGGATACATCACATACATCTTCCACAATGACTGAGTAACATATAAGTTTAGCAGTTCTGAACAAATCCGATAAGAGGTATTAAGAATACTTGATCATATTCAACATTTTAAAGATTTTTTTTAATGAGTGTGAATAAAAGATATTAAGGGTATGTTTGATTGGAGGGTGAAAAATTGGGTGGAATTTCAATTCTATGGAATTTAAATTTCTTGATTTTAAGGAAACTGTCCTCATTTTAGCCTAACATGAAAAACAAGTTTCATCAAAAATAAATTGTATTTAATTGAAAGATGAAAAATTTAGGTGGAAAATATTTTTCTCCCCAAATCAAACACAATTGTTTTTGGAATTTAAAATAATTATTAAATCTGATTTTAAAAAAATTTTCTAGTAATTATATCGACGTGAGAATAACGGTTGCCTCGTACTTTTACATGGACACCAGCTGGTTTTGTCATTTAGGGGAAAAAAATGGAAGGAAGAAGAAGGAGGAAAAGAAAGAAGCATTTTACACTTATTTTAAATTAAATCTTAAAAAGTCATGAAAAGTCTTTATTGGAAGTCTACAATATTTCATGGAAAATAACACGCAAAAACTCTATTAGTCATTTAAATCGTTCTGAAAATCACGGTTCGATCAAAGGCTTATTGTGACCCTCTAAATGATGGCAAAGGTTAGTTTGGGTATGGGTCGGTTGTATCCGCGACCCAATCCATCGAACCGATTTAGGATCCATAAGACCATAACCGATCCGTATCCATTTCAGATTTTATTCTCAAAAATTATATTGACCCGTCGATCTATCGATTTGGACTTTTTCGATTAATTCGGTCTGGTACCCACGATATTTGGGTTTGTGGACCTTTTTACCATATTTATTAAATTCAAATAGTCAATAAGCTACTTGGGCCGATCGGTGGATTAAATGGACTTGGACCACTTCATAAATCATAATAAATTGATTGCAAGTTGCAGCTTGCACAATTTCAATTTAAGAATTTTAAACATTATTGTTTAGTAAAAAGATAACAAAACAACTACCGGAATTCAGTTCGGGTTTAAATATGTCTCTAATATTCATATCCAAGCCGTATCCATTTTGGATTTTAGTACTCCCCAACAATCATATTCGACTTGCCGATCCATCGGTTGGGGTACCAGCGAATTTCAAGTTTCCTAGATCTTTCTGTCACCCCTAAATGATATTTATTCATAACCTAGGGGTGTTCTGTTTGCCGTTTAAAAAAATATTGAAAACGCTTTCTGTTTATTGTTTTAGAAAATATATTTTCGAAATCGTTTTCAAAATTTGTATAGAAAACACGAAAACATCTTTTAACGTTTTCGGTATTTTCTATATTAAATGTCGAAAATAAGGAAAATGCGTTTTCTGATTTTAAGCATTACATTTATTATATTTGAGTCCCAAATTTTATTTTGTGTATGTTTCAATCCCACCACGGCCGACCACTATTAGAAAAGTTAAACCACCAGATCTGATGGAGAACCACCACGTTCAGGTTGTTATCCACCTTCACAGGTGGTCATCAGTTGCCAAGAACTACAAGAGGAAGAAGAAGGCGTGGGGTGGGGGTAGGGTTGGTGAAGATAAGGGTTTGTTTGAAGATTTTGAAAAGTTTTAGGAGCTTTTTGTAATTTTTATTATACGAAATTGTATTTTTCTAAAAATATAATCTAAACACGTTTTTTATTTTCTCTTCTCAAAAATAATTTTTCAAAACAACAAACCAAACGCATTTTCAATTTTATTAAACTAACAATTGAAAATAGAAAACACCAAAATATTTTCAAAAATAAAAATAGAAAATACAAAACAAACAGAACGCTTCCTTACATTTTCCCAAATGCATTTCATCCATCACTCAACTTTTTAAAGTGCTTCCTATCCATCATAAAGTGCTTCCTATCCATCACTTGGTATCATTCGACGTGCAGATTGCTAACTTTGCCAGGATGATGAGGTATGGAATCTCTCAGCATCGTTTTGGAAGAAACTCGAGAAAGTGTAGTGCGATTTTAAGGTTTTACAATTGTAGAACTCGTGAGTAATAATATTTGAATTCAAAATACACTTTTTCAAAATAATGGGAATGCAAAAAATAAATTCTAGTTGTATTTTTTAAAATTTTAGGTGGACAAGCTCTTATTTGACGTGGTTGTTTATGTCATAAGTTTGAAAGCTCGTCAGAAAATTGCGACACGCATGCATCAACAACTCATGTAAGGTGACCTAAGAAATTGTACCAAGTGACGGATGTATAGTGTTTTTTGAAAATTTGAGTGATTGATAGAAAACACTTTTAAAAGCCAAGTAATGAACAATTCTAAATTACCCGATGAATTTGTAACCTGAACCAAAATTGGCCGATGAATAGAAGTTGTATTAAAGTATGTAAACTGATGGATTCGTGCCCCATGCTAAGGCCTTGTTCTATACATAAGCTCGAATTGTTATGTAAATTTACTCGAAAGACATTATTAAAAAATATAAAGTAATTGAATGAATGGTTGAAAATGATGAAAGAAAAAATTAATGAAAGTTAGTAAAAATTATTGGGTTCCGAACAAGGCCTAAAGTTGAATGATTTTTTCTTTTTAAATAATAACTATTACTATTTGAAATTTCACAAGGACCATAAAATCCACTAAATTTAGTTTGCGTTGTCTGTGTCTACAAGACACTATTACATTAGCAGTGGATGAAGACGAGATGATAACTTTTACATGGTGCAGTTATTTTTATTTTTATAGTAGTACACGCCTACTAAAATTTTATGACAATACAATAATTATATTTATTGTTAACGGTTGATTAAAATGAAAGTGTGCACGTAGAATACAAAAGAAAACGTAAACAAATGCTACTACGTTGAAGATTTTCAGTAAAATTATCTAATTAGTGTCAAATTAATTCGATAAAATTGATTATAGAACAAACGCATATAAAAAAAATTTTGGACCATTTGAGCGATTTTTTTTGCACTAAAAGCATAATCAACACACTTTTTTTTGGACTATTTATAATAATAATAATAATAATAATAATAATCTGATTAGAAAATGAATAAAAAATAGAAAATTAATATTTTAATAGTGGTGAAATAGTAAAATTAATATTTTATATTTATTTAATATATTTCGGCCACCGAAAAGTACTTAAGTGTACAAATAAATTTAAAAAAGGATTTAAGTATCTCGGAGATATTCTTATAAATACCTAAGTTATATTCTAACCAAATAAAAATTATCCATCGAATAGTTTTGCCGTGAATTATATATTTTGTCTGTATAATCATGATGGGCGTGACATTTCAATTATGTATATAATATGGACAAACTTACACATAATAATGTCTAAAGTATTGTTCTAACAGTGACTACAATCGATATATTCTACAGACACAGTTCAATCATAAAACTTGCGCGTCTATGTCCCACTAGAGATATTTCATGATTCCAGGGGTTCAGGATTTTAGTGAAAATAATAATAAAAAAAAATCTAGGTAATTTATGTGTGGTTTTGTATCTATTTGACATAGACTTTAAGCAAAATTGATGTAGTACCATCGATCGATGGTATTTTTGGGATCGATTTGAGCTCGATTTTGAAATTTGGGATTAGATCTAGAATTAGCATTGCGATGGGGAGCTCCAGTGATTTTGAAAATTTTCCGACGATATCGTGACGGATCATGGCAGCCGGTCAAAGTTTTGTCAATAATTTTAGGTCAAAATGATTGTCAAAACTTTGACTGACCGCCATAGCCCGCCGCGGTATTGCCATAAAATTTCCAAAATTGCTGGACATTTCCCTCGCAGTGCTGATTCTAGATCTGATCTCGAATTTCAAAATGGAGATTGAATCGATCCCGACAATACCATCGATAGATTAATTCTGAGACTTTGAGGTCCCGTTGGCTAAATTTAGTTTCAAAATCACGTTTTATTAAAATTATTTTGCACGATACATTCTATAATACTCAAATGAAAAAAGAAGGGGGGTTTTTGGGGGGGCTAATAAAAATGTGTGGTTTTGTGCATACCATAGGTCTGTTTTTTTTTTTTTTTGTTACAAATTACAATCAATTTAGTCATGTGATATGTTTAAAGTTACAAAAAAATTGTATTTAAAATGTATCAGCACTAGATATATATGTGTGTGTAACAGTACAATATTGATATAGTCATAAAATAAGAAGTGGAATGTATGCGGTCGAACCAAATTGGTGTGCCTATTTGCTGTAGATTTTTAGTAAAATAACTTCTAAGGCTTAGAGCCGGGTTCATAATATGATCCATGATTTAACGACATGTTTAAGCACATTTCTTTTTTCATTTTTTTTAAACGTGTCTTTTTCTTTCAATTTTCACTGACATGTGACAAAACCTTATTCAAATAAATAAATAAATAAATAGAAGAAGAAGAAAGAAAGAAAAAGTGACATATAATAAGACAACGATGGTAGTAGGCAAAATCAAATGTGTCTATATATCCTAAACATTTGAATAAAATTCGAAAAAGTAATTCTGTTATGAATAATAATTGAAGTGTTATGAATAATTGAGAATAATTTGGTGGTTATGAATTATGAGGAATAATTTGGTGGAGGAATAATTTGGTGGAGGAATAATTTGGTAAAAGATGTAATTATTATATGTGAATGACTATTATACCCTTGATGAAATTACGTAATTACGATTGTCTTGATTCAAGTTTCCTATAAATAGAGCAGTTATTAATGAAATTCATTCCTAGAATTCCTAGAATTCATTCTCTAAATTCTCTCTATTCGTTCTATACTTTTATAACACGTTATCAAGTAGCTTCAGTCTCATTTGAGTAATAAGAAGGGAGATGCTTCTACAGATCTAACGATGATCTTCTCAGACGTAAACCGATTATTATTATTTGGAACATTATTAACAAATATCTTGAAATTTCCCAAACTCAGAACATGATTCTCACACTTTCGTGTCGCCCTCAAAGCGACTCCTCTTTTTCCACGAAACCCTTACTGCAAATATTATAAACATCCTTGATCCTTTTTCACTGAAATTTAATTTTAGGTCTCTGAGAATCAAAAATATGATACCAGGCAGTAGAGAATTGGAAGCTATGAACCTCAACTCCCTATTAAACCCAGAACAATCACTCCAAGAACTTCACAATTTGAAATCCAATTAAATTATGGAGTCTCCACCGTCGAGTTGATTTTTCCTTCTACTGTGATAATAAATGTTTTGTGCACTAATTACCAAGATTCCATGTGGATTTTTAACTTTGGGAGATGGTAAGCAAAAGCAAGAAGAAAACACGAATCAGAAATGGACAAAGGTAAAAATATATATATGTATATATACATTACTTTAGAATATAATAATATATTAAACTATAACATTCGTTTTATCGAGATATAAGGAGCATACAGTATCAAAATCAAATTTTCTCGACTCCATTATACTCGATTTAACGAGGGCTTCGATTTGACACCAATATTAATAGGGTAATAACTCGTTGTTTGAAATATGTTATTATCAAACTTTCAAAATTTACAAATTAGTACACCAACTTTTGAAATGTTACAAAATAGTCATTAAATATTTTGATATTTATAAATGGAAGTGAAAAGGAGACTATTTTCCAATCGTATAATATTGATAGAATATGTTTGATAATTTAACCATTGCGGATTGGAATAGACAATTTTACCCTTGCGAACTGTAAAAGGAAGGACCGACCTAATTTTGACGACAATAAACAAAAATGGATAGAATATTCCCGAAGAAATTCTAAATCCATTAATTATGACCTGAAGTCCATTTGAGTTAATAGATCGAAATATTAATGTAACTCTCAAGAGTTCAATTACATAATGTACTTATTCTGAAGGATAAGTGTGCTTCAGTAAGAAGTAATGAGTATTTGTTCTAGAAGAACAAATTTGCTCCCGTAGAAGCGAGCTCAATATTTAATTCTCGCACTTTATTTACCGCAATTTAATTATCGCAATACCTCCTACTTGATGATGGGTTCAACCGTCACTAAACTAAGGTTTTATATATTTACTGCACTTTATATGCTAAGTGATGGGTAATACCTTCTACTAAGCATCCTACTCCTGAAGAAGTAGTTAAATATTATGCAATTTAATTCTTGCTATTTAAATTCCGTAAATTTATATTTATTGCAATAATTCCCATAAGGTAGGTTCGACCACCTATTGGAGGAAATTTAATTTCTGCAATTTAAATTTATGCACTTTATAGTTTGAGTATATTTCCAATGTGGTGGGTAATACCACACGATTGGTGTGCATATTTCCAATGTGGTAGGTTATACTACACGATTGGTTATAACGAATCCTACTCCAGAAGAAGTAGTTGATCAAATATTCTAATCCTACTCTCGAAGAAGTAGACGATGAGAATAAAATTATTTCTCCATATATACCGAATATTAATGGAGAAAATTGAGCAAGTGGTACTTGAAGTTACCATTGGATAAATAGACGAAAGTAAAATGCTGAATAGATCCCATGTTGATAAATCAAAGAAAATATATCGCATGGAAAGCTTATATGAAGTAATCTCATCGATGATATGAGATTGTATTAATATGAGAATAAAATGCTCTTGAAGAAGCAAAATCACTAGATATCTGTATTTGAATAAAGCCAATATGATATTATTATTATTACTCCAGAAGAAGTACAAAACAGCCGAAGTGGAACATATTGAGAATATCAAAAGATGGCATTAAACACTCGAAAATATAAAAATGCAAAAAGAATATACATACTGAATCCATAAATGAGGGATGCGTCTCGAGAGTATAAATACTCGTAACTCGCCACCATCAACATTAGGATTCATAATGAAATATTTAAAGGATCCGAATTTCTTTTTCGCTTGACACCAAGTGGTCCGTGGACCGACTGACCGGCTTCCACAGATTCTTGAACATATGCATGAAATTTGATGAGTAGTTCATCAACGATTTCAGCGAAATAAGTATTTTCTCATTGAATGAGAGATAAACTTATTATTTACACTCGATCTAGAAACGCTAGTAAGCCATCAAAGAAATTATTAATATTTAACAAACCTATTGGTTTGACATGAAAATTCCACTCGTGCAACGAGGCTATATTGAATATTTCCTCCAAAGTGTTGTAGCGCTGGAAGGACAATGAAAGCATCACTATTATTCATCATATACATCATGCGGTTGTGGATGGATTGCGCTTGTAGCCCCAACCCCGCCGACCCATGGTAGAACTGCTCCAATTCGGTATTAGATCCAACTAGATGGAAAGGTATTACGCTCGAAACTCTTATTCCCATGATTGTGCGGCCATTATAAGTCTAGCTAAAAGTTTATTGTTGGTTCCTCCGTATAGTATATTGATTTCTTGTCTCCCTAACTCTTTTACGATGGTTTGCCATATCCACATATTGGATATGGCCTACCGCTAGATCCACCAAGAATACATACGGTTTTAATATGGCGAGGTAAAGTTCGACTTGTATGAGATAATTCTAAAATCTCCATATCCATCTCTACTCCTATATCTCTTTTTGCACTATACTTTTAATGTATGAACATGAGAGATATATGAATCCTCTATTTAAAGAAAAATTTTCAAACCAATAATTGAGTGCACTATTTACTTTTTGACAAATATGAAAGAGAAAAAATTGCAGAAAATTTTTTTAAGTGAAAATGACATATATCTGTTTGATTGAAAAATAATATATATATATATACATATATACATATCTTAAAATCGAAAAACAATATTTACAATTACAAGAAATATATTGATCTTTGTTATTACACCGAGCTTTCTTACATAAATATGGGAAAATCATTATGCTAAAATTTTCTACTAAATTTACAAACAGGATCTTCTAAAGTAAGTTTTTCAAGATCAGAACGCTGCTTGTTGATCTTTGAATTTGGCCCATAAGGCCATTAGCTCACCTTATGCGTGTCCACTAGGATGTGTCTCAATAGCCTGTTGAATATCATCCAAAGGCTCCTTACTCAATCCATCCTTAATGAATGCTATTTTATCTTCTCGATTTCTGGACAAGTACCCCACAGATTTACATCGAGTGTCACATGTCCACCGAGCACACTTGTAGCATCCTCCTAATCTTTTTGCTCTCCGTTTCTTTGAAAAACTACTTTTACCCATACCAGCATGTATTTAGAAGGAATTGAAACCTCACCAGATAATCAAACCTTTGCTTCAATCAAGCATCGGATATCTTGTGGGATACCCTTATTCATTAGCATCCTTAATCTTTCCAGCCTACATCGATAAATCCTTTTTAGGATTTTGATCGGTAGTGATGGATAGTATTTTCGAAGATTTGAGAGCATATGATCCATTATAATGTATAGACCCTTGTTAGGATGAATTTTGCAATAATTTTGATGATTTATTTATAGAATAATACGACGCCAGATGAAATAAGACTCGATTTTAAATAAATAATATAAAGCGTAAGAGCTACGATTTCGAATTAAATAATAGCCGGATGTGATGCGTATGAGTCAGAGCTCGTGTTTGAACAGTAGTAGACAATAATGTCACCAAAAGATGATGGAATATGTCGGTGAATTGTTTCTATGATATCATGTTGAGCACTATACAGATACTAGTGAAATCGATATAAGAATTTACTGAACTAGAAGTTCAATAATACTCGTTTGCAAAACCGGATTGACCATCCCGGTTTAAATAATTATTGAAATCAATATTTCAAGTGAAGAATTAAAAGAATTTTTCAATGATTGTTCTCGATAAATGATGAAATCATTACTAGCCAATATTGGGAATAAATCCCAAATATATCTCGAATAAAGGATGAGAAGTATGGGCCCACTCATCCTCCATGTGGACTACTAGATATTATGATATGGATCCACTAGATAGTCACATGTGTATATGATTCGTAATTTGAAATTTACGAAATATTTGCTCACGGTATGAGCATGATTTTCAGATTTAATGATAAAGCTAGTAAATGTATATCCCAATACTTGAATAAATCCCTGAAGGATTTGAGTATGCGCATACAAGTGGGATATTATATGGCAAATTATTTAAAGTCCTCAAATAAATTGCCGATATCGAGAATAGAATGCAAACGGTCTAAATTCCCATATTAAAGCTGAATGATGAGAACATATATGATTAAAATCATACCAACTGTATGAGTTTTGGTGTTCTAAATTTTCTCAGCATGAGGGGGAGTATTAAAGGTTGAAAATAATATGTGAAATGCATCATGTTATATCCTCGAAATTGAAATACGAACTTGAAGTTCAAAGATGCATGAAAGGCTATGAACAATCACATATATCAGCTACGATGCTTTGATAAGTTAGCGCGCCAGAAGCGTTGATATTTCCCCAAACATATATATCAAAGCAAATTATAAAAGATGGTCTTAATAACGGAGGCATATGCTCTTGAAGAGTATATAGACATAAATATATTGTGTAATCCTACAAGAGGATTGATAATGAGATATCTCGATAAGTTATGTCGATATGGGGAAAGAAATGAAATTGAAAAGTTTCGACACGATATGAAAATGTAGCGCTACATATGATCAATGATAATGAAAATATTGAGATATATTGAAGATGATAAATGGTGAATGTGAAATCCTTAACTTATGAGATGATGAGATGATGATGACTAATGCTCAAGTTTAAAGATAAGCATGGTGGTCATTATATGTTGCATGCTCATGAAAGTTAAATTACCGATCGTGTGTGTAGTGCCGAAAAGGAAATTAAAGGATCGGATGAGCTAAACCCGTGTTTATGAGTACCCTAAAGGGTGAACTAAGCCCCTGGGAATGAAATAACCTATTAAGTGAGTATTAAATGTTAAATGATATATTTTAAATGTTAGTTAGTTATGAAGGTTTACTTATATGTTTACATGTTTTTACAATGAATTTATATGCTTTAAATTGTGTATTTGGAGACATGTGTTCATGGTGAATGTTTTGTAGTTGTGTAAGAAAATTGATGCACTCTAAATGAACGAAGAGTATAAAATCAATGTATATGATACTCATACAAATGTATGAAAGATTTTGAAATGCTTGCAAAGATACTTGTATAAAATACGCGTTGCACTCTTTTTCCTCGACCGAGGTTTTATCCCATTGGGTTTTCCTAGCAAGGTTTTTAATGAGGCAACTTTAAAGGCGTATTCACATGAATAATGTACTCTTTTCCTTCATTAGGTTTTTCCCACCGGGTTTTTCCTAATAAGGTTTTAACGAGGCATATTCATGGTATATTGAGAACGATAGGAGAAATTGATGCGGTGTATCTATTGGATCAAGTTATAATGGAGCTAATGCTTTAGATCCAAACGATGATGATATTAAAATCATTTACCGTAAGTAAAGATATCGCTTCAAGATATGAAATCGAACTGAAAGAAATTGTACTCTTTTTCCTTCGATCAAGTTTTTTCCCACTGGGTTTTCTTGACAAGGTTTTAACGAGGCAAAGACGTGAATACTCATATCTGCCGGATAGACATCAGGGGGAGCAATGTTTTGATGAAACAGTATATAACCACTCCAAGCTATCCTGCAATCGTTTTGGAAGTTTTTTCCCACTGGGTTTTTCTCCAAACAGGTCCAGAAGACATTTGTATTAATAGTCATTCAAGGGGGAGTGTTATGAATAATAATTGAAGTGTTATGAATAATTGAGAATAATTTGGTGGTTATGAATTATGAGGAATAATTTGGTGGAAGAATAATTTGGTGGAGGAATAATTTGGTAAAAGATGTAATTATTATATGTGAATGACTATTATACCCTTGATGAAATTATGTAATTACGATTGTGCCATTCGAAGTTTTCCTATAAATAGGGCTTCAGTTATTAATGAAATTCATTCCTGAGAATTCCTTAGAATTCATTCTCTCTAAATTCTCTCTATTGTTTCTATACTTTTATAACAAATTCAAAATTATTTATAAAAGTAAAGTCTAGTTAAAAATTAGTAAGTGTTAGGCCACCAATTTTGATAAATTTTGATGTAAAATACGAAAGAGAATGGGTGAGGTTAAATGATGGAGATTTATATAATATCTATAGGTCCCACGAAATATGTGGATGCAATTAGTTTGATCAAATTAATAATAAATAAAAATACGTAAAAATGTATAAAAATCTTTCAAAATTAGTAGCTTAACACACACTAAATCAGATTAGTTTAATTAAATTTTTTATTTTACTTTTTAGTAGACAAAACAAAGCTCCATCAAACCTCCATTTTGATCACTAAGAAAAGTTTTACTATTATCCTATAAATTTTCAAATCTTTTTTTCAACAATTTGCTTTTGACGGAACAATTCACATGTAACTTTTTTATAACGTTAAATCGGTGCTTAAGAAGGAAATTTAAGTTTTCATTGGATATATATATAATACAGAAACGGGAGAGGATTGAGATCAAGGGGTTGACCCAATAGTTAAGGGATCAATCCTTTGTCGAGAAGATCCTGGGCCCACCCACCCCCTTAGTATCGAATTCGGTAAGTTGGCAAGGGTGGAGTAGTTATTTTAGAATCACACACATTAGTTCCTATTTTGTGACGATTGAAATAAGTCTAAAATATACTTATCCATGTCAAAATATCATATAACCATTTACAACAAGCAGTGGCGATCCAAGGTATAAGCCACCTATGTGACTGCTTAGGGTCTTCAAAAAAGTCTGGCAAAGTGTTTTTTTTTTAACACATTAAAGACCTATAAATTAAAATTTTGCTATATATAAATTTAACTATAACTATTGTTAGGGTTTCCAATAACTTTTGGGGCTTTGAAAATCTCGGTCACCTCTAATAATAAGTCATAACTGTGTATGAATAATAGTATCCTAGAAAAAAAACCTTCTAGATAAAAAGGGGCCAACAAATTCAGCTGTGTGCATGTCTCTGTCTATATTGAAATACTATACTCATTTTTTCTAAACAACCAGCTGTGTATATCTCCGTGTTATATATCCAGATATCCTCCATCTGTTCAACCTGCTCCTCGTGTTTATACACAAACCCTTCCACACATTTCAATCAATCTCGTTCGACGATGAAATTTCAAGGTGTTTTCTGCACATGTTTAAAGTTCGAGGATCAGGTCGCAAACAATCCTCAGCCAAAGGAATCTCCCGTTTACAACAAACGGCCTTCATATCGAAGAATTTCGATATCAGATTTAAGCAGTTCAACGCTGTCTGAAGATATATCTGCTTCGTTAGCAGGATCTAATCTCTATGCATTTACACTTCATGAACTGAAAGTGATTACTCAGAACTTTTCGCCCAGCAATTTTCTCGGTGAAGGAGGGTTCGGCCCGGTTCACAAGGGGTTCGTTGATGAAAGGCTTCGGCCCGGCCTGAAGGCCCAGCCCGTTGCCGTCAAGCTCCTGGATTTGGATGGTGCTCAGGGTCACAGAGAATGGCTGGTATGTTTGCAATTACCAAATTACCAATTTAACACAGTAGATGAGTAGAACAGAGGTTAAAGAATTAGCTGGTTGGCCTGCAAGTTTTTTTTATCTAAAATTCATCTATTACTAAAAATCAAAATCAAATATCAAAATCAATTATATATTCCACATCATTATTCATTTTTAATCACACATCTCGCCCCACCAGTACCTACAAAAAAGAGTTAATTTTAATTAATTTTTAAATTAAAAAAAAAATCCCATACAAACGCACTCCAAGGATACTGATAGTGAGGGTAAAATGGTCATTTGACAATATTATTTGTGAGTCTTTTGTTTAATTATGTTGGATTTAATTTGTGTAATTCTCGTGATCGACAGACAGAAGTGATATTTCTGGGTGAATTGAGACATTCACATTTGGTGAAATTGATTGGATACTGTTGTGAAGAAGAACACAGGCTGCTGGTGTACGAATATTTGCCCCGAGGCAGCCTCGAGAGTCAACTCTTCAGAAGTATGTGACAACACGTAAATTACTTTTTCTCGTGGTTTAATATATTATTATATTTGTTAAATCACTGTTTATTTATATTTAATTTTTTAAAGTTCTTTTTTACTACATTGGCATTATTGCTCTACAATTGTGCGTATTGATTAATGCCCATATTGTTTGTTTATTTATTTATTTTTTGTTTGTAATTAGCTGTAAGACACTGAGTTATTTCATGCTGATTAGGTGGAAGAATTATTTATTTATTTAATTAGGATGAGAAAATTTATTCAGAAAAGGTCAATAATGGTATGTTATTGCCTGTAGTTGGTTGACTCTAGTTAGTGCTCTTTTCTACGTGTGGACTTGTCAACTCTTTTGCATATTAAGTTTGACCATAACGCTGAAAGCATTCACCGAATTTTATTTATTTACTAATTATTATTATTATTATTATTATTATTATTATTATTGAAATATTAGAAATTTTTCTGATTGAAAATAATTTCTTGATGAAGTTAGCAAGAAAAATATTTATTTCATATATGCAGAGTACTCAGTTCCACTACCATGGTCAACAAGAATGAAAATTGCTCATGGAGCTGCAAAAGGACTTGCTTTCCTTCATGAAGCTGAGAAACCTGTCATATACAGAGACTTCAAAACTTCAAACATTTTACTAGACACAGTGAGTTATTATATTTTTCGACTGCTCAATTTATTTTTTCTTTTTATTAAGATAAAAACTATATCTTAATTTGAAGCCATGTCATCTTCTTTACAGGATTACACTGCTAAACTCTCGGATTTCGGGCTAGCAAAAGACGGTCCAGACGGAGATCGCTCGCACGTGTCAACCCGCGTAATGGGAACACGAGGTTATGCCGCCCCTGAATACATTATGACAGGTATAACATATTTGATATTCAATATTTATACTCGTTAGCAGTCTTTAGTAGTATCAAACATAGTACATGATGTAACGCATAAAACATGGCTGGTGATTTTACAGGTCACTTGACATCAAGGAGTGACGTATATAGTTTTGGAGTAGTACTCCTGGAGCTTCTAACCGGCAAAAGATCTGTGGACAAAACCCGTCACCCTAGAGAACGAAACCTAGCGGAGTGGATGACGCCTATGTTGAAGAATCCTAGAAGGGTTAGTAGGATAATGGATCCAAGACTTGAAGGCCAATACTCTGAAGCGGGGGCTCTAAAGGTTGCTAACTTGGTGTATCAATGCTTAAATCATAAACCAAAACTTAGACCTAAAATGTGCGAAGTGGTTGCGGAGCTGGAACCCTTGACACAAATCGACGACTTCCCAATTGGTACGTTTGTGTTTGCAGTGTCGAAAGATTGTGATTCGCAGAAAGAATGTTCAAATGAGAGTGAATGTCAACTCTAGGACCCACAGTAAATGGCTGATCGAAGCTATTCAACTGATTGAAGAGATCATAATATGGACCAAATTGTACATACTATGCATTCAGTAATGATATGTTGCTAGTCAGTTGTGTAGAGTAAGCCACGTTCTTATTCTGATAGTTTTAACAATTTTTATTCTTTCCTTAATTGTACTGCAAATGAAGTGTAACTGAGCAACGAATAAATAATAATCTATATGGATCATGAAATAAGAGTCCAAACAATTGTTTAATTTTTATTTTTATCTTTATTTTTGTTTTTATTTTGAACAGAGTGCAAACAATTATTGTTGAGAGTGAAACAAGATAAATGTTTGCGCCAAGTAGAAGTGTTCTGGTTTACTGGTGTTGGGACCATAAAATGGATTCCAGCGTTGGAACCGGAACATTTCCATTGCTCCAACATTAAATATTTACGGACACCACAAAGTCTTTGGAGGGGAGATGACGTCACTACTATTGGATTTGACTTAAAAGAAAAAAAAAAAAAAAAAAGCCCACAAGCACTGTCCATTGGTTGTGTTGAGCTGGTTGCACACGCTCGACTTTGAATTGGGCAAAGTCCATATAGACATTTCTGGATAATCAATAAGTTTGTATATGTTGAGATTCATATCCATCCTTTACTTTCTTCACTTTGTATTTGCAAGTTGCGACCTCTCTATTTTGTTTGTTATGTAGTCGTTGAGGTTAATGACGGTTGAATTATATCATAATATTTGAAAAAGTTAATTAGCACAAAAAAATGTGTTTGATTGCCTATGGAAAATGTTTTTTTTTCTACTCAAATTTTTACTTAGAACATCAAAAACATTCCAAATTCTATGGAATTATAATTTCATCTTAGACTGAATTTGTAGAGATTTTTCTTGAAAACAAAGAATTTGAATTCATACGAGAGAGAGGATGAGGTCATCGAATCAAACACAGTTACAATTTCTCTTATCGTGCTCGGAAGCTCTAGCATTAATTTTGAAATTTTGTTCGCATTCCCACTTTTTGACAAAACTAAAGCCTTCTTTTTTTCCTTTTTTCTTTCTTAACATTTCACGAAAAGACAGTTCTATCTTTATTTCTAAATCAAATAAAGATACAAATGAGTAAGGTTAAATACACAACTTTTCAACATGCATGGAATGATCCCAAAATTTCCTTTAATTTTGTCATCATCTAATAAACTAGTTGATTTAAGTTTGGATTAAAAATTTTTAAAAATGATGATTTTAATGGTTTGATCTGAATTTGAAACACCACTCAATCCCCAAATTATACAAAAAAAAATTTTTATTATGTCAACTTAAAATATTATATTGTGTTTGCATTAACCGTTTTAATTTTTAAAACATCCTGCTATTATCTAAAAATTAGGGGAATTTCATAGTTTTTGCTAATGCTACTTTCATATGATGGTTATACACGTTGAGTGGTACAATGTCGTGTGATAAAAGTTTGTATAGTGACAGAGCCGGTCCTAAGATTTTGGGGCCCTTAAGTGAAATTTTGTTAAGGACCCTTAACAAATAAATTTTTTTCCCGAAAAAACTATATACACAAATTCCGAATATAAACTTTTACTAAGTAAAAACTATCAAAATTATGATAATGATAATATAAATTCTTTATAGATTAAAACTGGATTCTAATAAATATCAATTTGACTTTTACTTAAAAAAAAATAAAGTCACATTACTCATAGATTTACAAATTTTGAGTACTTTATATTTTTGAAATCTCTTAAGTATTTTATACTCGTGACCACCTCTACAGTGATATAAATAAACAATTGAAGATTACAAATATCAAAATTAAAAATTAATTAAATTAACGATGAAAACGCTTTTTTTTTGCGCCAAAGAACTCATAATTTCTCAAAAATTTTAAACTACACCAAACATGCGCTAAGAATCTCCACTATAAAGCAGTTAATTAGGCGAATAAGAAAGAAACTTGAAAACCCTTTCGATAACTTAGGTCTGAGACGATGGCTTCTCTAGACAGCGACATCAACATGATTCCGGCCGGCGAGGGATCCTCCGGCGCCGGGTCTTCTTCTGGCAACCCTGCCCCTCCGACACCAGGCAAGAAAATCAAACGATTCGAGATCAAAAAGTGGAACGCCGTTGCACTCTGGGCTTGGGGTAAAAACCCTAACCTAAATACCTAGTCCTAACTCTATCACACAAGCACAGTCATGTTTATGTGTGTGAGAAATAGATTTTCAATTTAGGTTTTGGATAAACCCTAATATGAAATCTTGTTGCAGATATTGTGGTGGATAATTGTGCAATTTGCAGAAACCATATTATGGATCTCTGTGAGTTTTAATTTCCAAATTGTACATTTGTGTTTACCTTCTTGGTGATGGTTCTTGTTTATAATTTTTGCATTGGTGTAATCAGGTATCGAGTGTCAAGCTAATCAAGCTAGTGCCACCAGTGAGGAGTGCACCGTTGCTTGGGGTATGTTGTTTTTACATTTAAATGTTATTATACTCATAATGATTTTTATTTATTTATTACTATGATTTTTTAGTACTATTTTTTATTTTTTTATTTTATTCTTGTTTATTTTTTATTATGCTCATAAAGCATACAATTCTGTTGGAAGATGTGTCTCTAAGTTGCTGGAATCTTTGAAAGTTATTATAGGAACAGAGAGTTGCAATCTTTTGGTAATTGCATCCATGACTGTTGCTTGTAAAAATTTAATATATACTGAAAAATTTTGAGTTCTGCTGCTGTATGATCAAGATTTTTAGAATTTCACCGGTCCTTTTACTGAACTGCTATTTCCTTTGTTATTTATTAAAATTAGAGCAGTGCAGTTTATATAATATAACTACTCGTCATCTACTTCTTCTTCTTCTTCTTTATGAAATGAATAAACTCATTCTTGTTGAAAACTAAGAAATTTAAGTTGCTTGAGTTAATACCTTTAGCCTCTATGTTTAAGCTGCGAAAGATAAGACATTTAATTTATTTTGCAGCTATGTTAGACAGTGTATTCCTCGTGCATCTTTGCCTCTTGATTTTCGATTGGATTTGAGTGACTTGTGAATAAGTGTTTCTTTAGTTGGACATAATGTGTGTCTGTTTGAATTGTCCATATTTTAATTCATTTTGAATTGTTCGACCTGGAAGATTGTTGAATAAACAAACAGTGCTGCTAAATAACGGGCTCTTGGATGCATAAAGCCTTGAAGAAATTATTTGTGAACGAGAATTAACATAAATAAGTTGGCCTGTTAACAGGTTTCCTAAAATCCATTGAAAGGGAATGCATTTGATTGCTAAAACTTTGCAGTTTGTAAAGATTGTATTAGTTGTTGCATCTGTGCTTACATGTAATTTTAGCTCAGTGTTTGAAGTCTTCCATTCATGTTGATATACTAGTTGGAGTGAGGATTTAGGTAATTTTCGGGGTCAAGCATAGAAAAATTCAAATATTGTCTTTCAAGTTTCACTGTGCCTTATTGTGTTTTTGATTGTTCATGGACTTTGTATTAGGCTAATTTCTGTCATCTTTCCCTTAGAAGACTGAAAAAGTACCCAAGAAGAAACATCTCAACTGGTTACATTGGTTTTTTATTACAAGTAACACACCGTTAAAATATTAGTTTCTAAGTTTAGTGACTAGTTTGTACTACTGGCCTACCATATAGACAGGCGGGTTAAGAATGCTGACCTTGCTGTATGGACTGTGGCATCAGGTCAAACTGGCATTATCTATTCTTCAGTAGATAGATGCTTCAGAACTTGGCACACCATTGCTGAACTTTACTAGTCATCGAAAATGAAAAAGTATTATGCTTCAGAATGACTTGTCATCTCTGTATTCTTTTCTGGTACCTGTTACTCTTTACGTCGTCATTAACTGAAGGTAGTGTTGTTTTAAATCACTGGAGAAGTACGTTATGAGGCCTTCGGTCGGGAGCAACTTTCTGATAGTTATGTTCAAATTGGATTCTTGAGTTGCTCTGTATTTGGTTTTCCAATTATTGTTGCATTTTATGAGGGACAGAGTGCTACTAAGGCTTTGTTCTCTACACAATAAATTTCATCTACATCAACTTTTTTTTTCTTTTATGTTTTTCAACCACTCAAACATTGATTTAATAATTTGTTTACATTTTTTCATATATTTTCTTCAATTCTCAACCACACGCTCGACACAAAATTCGAGTAAACTAAAATTATTTTCAAAAGAAGAAGACCTAAGTTTTCTAGCTGGTATAATGTTGAATGTAATATTTTGTGAACTGGTTCTAGTCTAATTGCTTATTCATTTTAATAGACACAAATTTTTGGACTGGCTATTTTTAGGTGTTTGCAATCATGCATTTCACTTCCATTGCATTAGTCGATGGCTGAAGACTCGTCAAGTTTGCCCTCTGGGTAAGTTGTGGTCCTCGTTTTGCTTTTCCATTTTCTTTTCTCTTAACCATTTTAGAATTTTAATTATTTTATCGCTCTCGTGCAGACAACAGTGAGTGGGAGTTTCAGAAGTATGGTCACTAGATACCTTTCTCGGATGGTGGTTGGGGCTTATTTCCTGTGGACGACAGCTGAGCGATTTGTGGAACTCTATCCCATGCTGAAGGGGTTCCATTGCCTATTGTCAATGATAATACTGATACTTTAAATCTTTGCAACAGGCTTTACCCATATGAAAGATGTTACATTTATCCTATCCTTGATTAGCTATTCGTTGTAAGCAGAATTTGTGTGCAAGTGTTCTTCCTCTGGTTGCTTTATTTAGTCATTGTTGGTTTCTATGCGAGATTGCAAACAGTCTTTCGTAAAGTTAAACCTGAAATCTCGTGCAATGCACCAATTCAAATATGACCAGAAGCTTTGAAATTTTTCCACAATGAAATCTTGTAATCAAATCTTTTTGGGCCTTTGGCCTTGCTTTAATCAGTTAAGCGAATGTAGGGATGTCAATGAGCCGAGTTGACGTGTGAGTTGTAGTGACGTCAGCTGCGCTCGCGTGTGAGTTGTAGTGACATCAACTGCACTGGCAAGTGCGATTAGTCTTGGGAACGAATTATTGTTCTGATGTTCTACGGCAATTTGTTTCTTGAGCGTAAAGAATTGTTTTCGGAGTAGCAGTCTCATATTGGAGGAGGAATGTGTGTCTTTTTGGACAATGAATGGCAAAACTAAACAGAAAAAGAAGATATGCGCCATATGGTGATTGTCTCTAGATTTCAATGCAAAAAAGCAAAATGCAATTCGTCGCCTGAGAGATTCGAACTCTCGCGGGGAAACCCCATGTACTTAGCAGGCACACGCCTTAACCACTCGGCCAAAGCGACGCTTTGATACTTTGTTGGAGTTGGTCCCATATTTATTGCTGCAAAATGAGGGTTACATAAACAAAAGAAAAACGTTGCGTTTGTTCATTTTTATGCGCACGAATAACCTTTAATGTATCATAAGTATATATTTACCATTCTTCTTGGTAGCCTGATCACTTAATTTACAATTTTATTTATTCTTTTAGTTTGTGAAAAAAATCCTCATCATTTATTGGAAATCCTCACTTAATTTCCAATTTTATTTATTCTTTTATTTTATCCACAACAGTTGTATGTCGCTCTCTATCCCATGTAACAAGTCCATGTAGAACGTGAGGTGGTGGATAAAAGAACAAGAATACTATCTGCTTCATCACTCATGTCATGCCTTAATGCGTGTTTCATGTAAGACAATGGATATCCACTGTAACTCAATTTTGAAACTAAGCCTGTTACTGTTTGTGTAAAAATAGATTTTTATAAATTTTTATGTGATATATGAGATAGAATATGTGGAGTTGAATGGAGGAGATTTGTACGATACATACAGGTCCCACGAGATATGTGGATGTGAAATAGGAGAGAGAATGAGTGGGGTTGAAAATAATCACTAATATATAAAAGTGGGGATCTGTGTAAAATATTCATATCCTCATTTTGCCCCTGACTTTTTTCTTAAATGTCCAATTTGCCCATTTGGTTAATGTTAATATTAATTGTAAAAATTTCCTCCCCCTTTTTCCTGAGTTTAAAAGCTTATGTGTTACAAAAAGTGATTTAATACAGATTCCCTCATTCTTTGTGCAATTATTTTAACTTTTTAATGTTTAATTGTGTTTTCCAATAAATGATTTAATAAAATAGTTTCTTATCTTTGAATTTTAACAGTATTTTCTAAAATATTTTTCTCGTCCATGCTACGATCTCTCATACGGGGAATGAGTGTAAAACATTCAATTTCAATTTTGTCCCTATATATTTTTTTTATTGTTAAAAATATCCCTATTTAATATCAATTATGGAAGCTATTAAATATTTTAAATGTGTGTAATTAAGTATCATAGGATTTTTTTTTCTCTTAGTGATGGGATAGGATTCTCTTACATTAGACTCTTTTGATTAGAATAAATTTTATTAAAAATAACAATACTATGTAAAGGTTTTTTTACTTCTATGAAAAAATATTTATGTTTACTCAAAAAAGAATATATTTGTGTGAAATTATCAATTAAATTTTTATTTAGAATTGATTCTTTTTGTTCCATTAATTTATTGCATAGTTGCTTTGAGAATATTTAGTTTTCATAACTATTTATACTAATAATAAAATTTAAAAAATTAACATAACGTACCATATCACATGCAACGCATGTGTTACGTACTAGTGTATAAAAACGTGTGAAAACACATACACTAACAGGGGACGTGTTTCTCCATTCTTCGCCAGGTGACATTTATGAGAGAATCTTGATGAACACAGAATTTACTTGAACTTAATACATAGAAAACAAATGGATATGGAGAATTCGGAAAATGAAATGATGATCATATAGTATATAACGTATTTGCAATATAATCGCCACATCAAGTGATGGCCGATACTATCATTTGCAAATTCTACAAACCCATATGTAATATTTGACGTATAGATAGCAATTTGTTAGAGAACCTCAGAAGTCTCTACAAATTACTTACATTTCAAATGGTAAAGCGACAAAGCAACCAAGCGAGTACATCCCTTCCCTCCAATCTGTTTCAAAGTAAGAGTAAAATCTCAGGCCATTGCATCAGAAAAGTAATACATAATCCCTTTTAGTTACAAAGAATGGCATCACCTACGTGTTTCTGCACAAAAAGGTCATGGCTGGCATAACATTTACAGATCACAAATAATACAAAATTTTCCAAAAACCAAGTGAAGAACCTCCTTCTGTTTGATTAATAAACACTACCATCGAATTCATCATAATATATTATCTATCACATTTATGTTGCTCTAACTAGAAAATATGTATGGCAAGTCCATGAGTAACCAGCAAATCCGAGCTGATAAAGAAAGGAATCGCATCCGGAAAATTTCCTGTGTGTCCCAATGTGGTGGTGGTGTTAACTGTTAAGCAATTACTTTCAACCTTTGTTCCTCAGATTCAAATGCTTACCTTTATAGGTAACAAAATTACTATCCAGTCCAAACCTTCGCCTTGACGACCTTTGATATGGCCACCTGTTTGAGAAACTCCTCATCCTCGTTGACTCACAGCTGCCCCTTCTCTGCTCCAAAATAGATAGCGATTCCATAATATACAAGCAATTTCAATGGTAAACATGGCTTCCACACCAACGTGGCAATTTGATGCTGTGAAATGAGTACCAAGAGTTCATTTTAAAGGACATGTTTTACCTTATGAGGGTGGGTCTAAAAGCTGCTGACTCTCAGAATCAAGCTTCTTCAAATTATCACGGACAATTTTAACCTTTTCTGTTAGATGATCATTGTGATTTTCAACATCTTTCATGAGACTAAGTAGCTGATCTCTATATGCTGCACTTAACCGCTTCTTCACTCGGAGTTCTGCAGTTAATTCTTGAATCTTCTTATCTTTCTCATCCTACACAAATAGATCATTTCAACTAAGTGATGTTGAATAAGTTGTTTAATGATAGTCGAATTTCATACTCATGCAAACCGCCACAAAGCACATAGTTCTTGAATTATGAAGCAGTTATTGAAATATTTTATGTTGAAATATTGCTAGACCATGAAATGCTCAAGACCAGAAAATGGTATAAAAATACAGGGTCGATCAAATAACAAAGGATAGCGAGCTTACAAATGTTTGACGTCTCTTAGACAAAGAGACCACCAATGGATGATTATGGTCCTTAACAAATTTCCGAACAATCCACGTCCCTGGCTTGTCTCTCTTAACGACAATCATTGCTGTACAACCTTCCCTTTTTCTCCCTTTACACTTCAAAATAGTATCTGATCTATGATTATCAGGAACTCCTCTGCAACCAAGTCCACGGGATATAATTGAACCATCACGCTCTGATTTACGTGATGACAAAATGCGGGTTGTAAAACCCATTCGGCCAGCATATTCATCGTAGTATGCTCTTGCAGCATCTTCTGATTCGAATAGCATGCCCACATAGGGTTCATGATTTCTATCGGCTACACTGGAAGTCGAGTTACCAACTTCTGATTCCTCAATGTTTTGTACATCCACTAAGAGAGAGCATTGAATACATGCATCTATCAGCAGATTTTCAACCAAAGAGATGACACTACAATAGTCTAAAAACCAGTCAACTTTGTAACTTTGTACCAATTAAGCATTACATTACACACAGAATCTCTACTTCACGAAAATTTTAACTATCCTTATAAACGACGCCATAGGAAAAAGTAACTGGAATTTGGAAAGGGGAAGCCCCATAGCCAAAAATGACTGATAAAAACTAATTACCAAAAGCACGGTGAGAATAAAGCAAAGATGAATATGAAGGATATTTCCGTTTCATAATCTAATTATGCAGATTTACAATTTTCTATTAGCTCCAGGAATTAGGAACAATAATCTGTAATTGCTAAATCAGACATAAATTCATCAAAATTCTATAATCGATGAAGACAAATACGAAAACACATACGAACAAGTGCGTCCGTGAAAAGATTTACTTTTGAAGAAGATGAAGAAGTTTTCCCCTTTTCTATATGCTAGCTATTCCACTGAATACATCAAATAACTTCTGCAGATCAGTGCAAGTTATTTAACATTATCAATATTCAGTTTTCCATTAATTGCTTATTCAACTTCACGAAACTCGGAGCTTTACCAAAAAATTACTCGCACCTAAATGACTTCAAATTGCCCAAAAATTCCCTGGTTATAGTTGCGTATTGTGCCAATTTTGATCCTTTTTTCCCCGAGAAAATAATAGTAAAAATTAGATTAATTTAACTACTTACTGACGAATTTAGTCCTACGCGATTCTTTCACTTCGGGGAATTTCTGCGTAGTTCATCAGGTACTTGAACGATGATTTGATTGGAGAAATTTTTGGGGTTTCATAACATTAGTCACTTGTTCAGTTCGACAATTGAATCATGACTGTCATGAAATTACATCAAAGGTCACAATTTATTTGAGTTGTAGTGTGTCGGTCCCCAAAACTTCTTTCATGAAGAAAACAGGTCCCAGTTGCATTAACGTTTTGGAAAACGTTCTACAGTCACCCATATACATGAACTAGAATTTCATGTCTTCGACAACTTCACAGTTAGTAAACTAATAAAAGTAAGAGTCGAATAGACGAGTTATACCATTGCTTATAATTTTCACTTTTATTTTTCTGGGGAAAAAAGAATTTTCAATATAAATTTTTTTATTAATATAAAAAGAATCTCTAAATATCGAATTCATAGAAAGATATAGATTTTAAATATCAAATTTAATTTATATAATATTCTCAACATTTCGGGCCCGATAAATAAAAGTTATAGTAATAAACATTAAACACTTCTTTTGTATCTTGATGTGACTTCTATTTGTGTAAAAATAGATTCAATTAGTCTTTGTGTTGAAATTGTTATAAAATCAAAGTAAAAAAATACCTTAAATGCTACAAGAGAATAGAGAGGAAATATATTGAACTTTCTTCCTTCTTCTTTTTTCATCAATTCATGAATTGAGGTCTATTTATAGACCATCAAGTGTAGAATCAAAACAAAAATGATGAGTCATATTACACATGATTATCAATCAAGTTGTACAATTATTCATGAATTATTTTCATCCTCACATGATTTCATAGTCATTCACAACTCATTCACAATAATACATCCAACTTTTGAATTATTTATAACACTCCCCCTTGAATGACTATTTATACAATAAAGTTGATTGTGGGGTGCCCATGTGTTGCCTCGTTAAAACCTGTCGTGAAAAACCCAGTGGGATAAAACCCGATCGAAGGAAAAAGAGTACAACCGCTTCCTCGATGTTCACCAGGAGTATAAATATGTCGCCTCATTAAAACCTTGTCGAAAACCCAATGGGATAAAACCCGATCGAAGGAAAAAGAGTACTACTCCCTCATAATGACATTGTTCAAGGTCCTTAAGTCGCCGCATGCCAATTTGGTACACCAATTTTCTAAAGGTTGATGTTGGTAACGCCTTTGTGAACAAATCCGCTAAATTGTCAATTGAGCGAATTTGTTGAACATCAATTTCACCACTTTTCTCAAGGTCATGTGTATAAAAGAATTTTGGAGAGATATGCTTCGTTCTATCTCCCTTGATGTAACCTTTGTTGAGTTGTGTGATGCAAGTCGCATTATCCTCATACAATACAGCTTGATTTTTCTTTTATTGAGGATAGCCCACATGATGTTTGTATATGATGAGTCATATTCCTTAACCACATACATTCCCGACTTGTCTCATGAATTGCAATGAGTTCAAAGATTATTTGATGATGTTGCGCCAAAGTTTGTTTTGTAGATTTCCAAGATATAGCAGTTCCTCCACGCCAGAATACATATCCTGTTTGGGACTTGCCTTTATGGGGATCGATAAGTATCCGCTCTGCATATCCAACTAAAGTAGATCGAGAATTATGTGAATAAAATAAACCTAAATCAGACGTGTACCTCTTAGATAATCTGAGAATGTGTTTAATACCATTCCAATGTCTTTTGGTAGGTGTATGACTATATCTTGCCAGAGATTTACGTAAAAAGCTATGTCCTGGTCGAGTGCAATTTGTCGAGATAATGTAATGCTCCAATTGCACTAAGATACAGATTTCCGACCAAGGATTTCTTCCCCATCTTCAGGTGGTGAACGCGTCCCTTTCAACATCAAGTGTTCGAACGACCATAGGTGATGTTAGAGGGTGTGCTTTATCCATACCAAATCGTTTCAAAACCTTTTCAAGATATGAAGATTGATGAACAAAAACTCCTTCGGGAAATGTTCAATCAGAAACCTAGACAAAATTTGGTTTTGCCTAAATCTTTCATCTCAAATTCAGTTTTCAAGTACTTCATCGCTTCATTAATCTCTTCAGAGTTCCAATGAGATTTAAATCATCAACATAGACTGCTATGATTGCAAATCCAAAGATCCGCTTTCTTTATGAAGACACAAGGACAAATGTCATCATTTTTGTATCCCCTTTTTAATGTAATTACTTAAGCAATTGAACCACATTCTTCCTGATTGCTTCAAACCATATAGTGATCTTTGTAATTTAATTGATAACACATTATTTGGGCATGCACTAAGTGCTTACGGCACTTTTATTCCTTCTGGGAATTCTCATATATATATCAACGTCAAGTGAACCATATAAATATGCAAGCATTACATCCATAAGACGCATGTCAAGTTTTTACATTACGGACTTATCAAAAATCTAAAAGTAATAGCATCCATTACGGAGAATACGTTTCTTCATAGTCAATTCCTGGTCTTTGAGAGAATCCTTGCGCTACAAGCCTTGCTTTATACCTTGTAATTTCGTTCTTCTCATTTCTCTTTCTTACGAAAACCCATTTGTATCCTACAGGGATTACATTTTTGGTGTTTGAACTACGTGTCCGAATACTTCGTTTATACAAAGAATTTAATTCACTGTATGGCTTCCTTCCATTTTGGCCAATCATTTCTATTTCGGCAATCTTTAACAGTTGTGGCTCAGAATCCTCACTTTGCACAATTTCTTGGCAACATTAAAGGAGAATATATCATCTACAATTGCTTTCCTGCTCCCATAAGTTATTAGATAGTAAATAATCTATTGATATCTCATGGTTTTCGAATACTTCTGGTTCTGCGGGAACCTCAATCTTCTTGGATGCTTCTGGTTCTCTTGGAACTTTAAATATTTTATTTGATTGATCAATCGCTTTTATCATTACTTCGCAGTATTCTTTTGTTGGTTTTTGTCTTGTACCATTCTCTTTCTAGGTACGTAATCCTTGATCCAATCTGGTCGACCACGCTCGGGCGTATTTTAGATTCATTTGTCAGAATAGTTGTCCTGGGACATCAATTTTTGCCTGTATTCTCTACCAGATATGCGACTTGGTGACTTTCCTTGTATTCACAAATGCATCAGGCGCTCATATGCGCTTCTTTGCAAATGAATAAGATTTTCAATTTCTCTCTCACATTTATTGCTTGAGGATCAAAGTGAGCTAGAGTCTTCTCATTCCAGGAAAGTTCATTTTTTCTTTCAGATGTAGTTTTGTACCCCAGTGTTGGAAAATTCATTTCATTAAAATGACAATCATTAAAGCATGCATTAAATAGATCACTGTTAAAGGTTCTAGATAATGATGATTGACGGTGAATTAAACCCAACATAAATTCCAAGCCTTCGTTGGGGACCCATTTTGGTACGCTGGGTGCAATTGGTACCAGTATTTCACAACCAAAAATTCGAAGATGAGAAACATTAGGTTCTTGACCAAATGCTAATTGTAAAGGGAGTATTGATGATATGCGGTTGGTCTCGAGACGATCAATGCCGCAAAGATGTAATATAGCATGTCCCCAAGTAGAAGTTGGGAGTTTTGACCTCATAAGCATAGGCCTAGCAATAAATTGGAGGCGTTTAATAAATGATTCTCGCCAATCCATTTTGTGTATGGACATGAGCAACATGTAATATTCAACTTCAATTCCCATAGTACATAATAATCATCAAATGCTTTTGATCTAAATTCACCAAAGATTATCAAATCGAATGGACTGGATCGAATAATCGTGAAATGAACTCGCAATTTTATAATTTGGGTTAATAGTTTAGCAAATGCATCGTTTCTAGTTGAAAGTAGGCAAACATGTGACCATCTAGTAGATGCATCAACTAAGACCAAAATAACGAAATGGTCCACAAGGTGGGTGTATAGGTCCACAAATATCACCTTGAATTCTTTTCAGAAAAGTTGGCGATTCAACATTTACCTTTGTTTTAGAGGGTCTGATGACTAATTTACCTTGTGAACAAGCTTCACATGGACACTCATTTGGTAAAATAGTCTTAAAGTTCTTAAAAGGATGTCCATGTGAGCTTTTAATTATTCGTTGCATCATAGTCGTTCCTGGGTGCCCAAATCTATCATGCCAAAGTTTAAGAACCTTTGAGTCAATAAATTTTGATTTTATGATGTTGTTAGACTCAATCGTTCTTATGAATGTATAATACATTCCAGATGGAAGCGATGGAAGTTTTTCTTTAATCGCTATGCCCAGATAGAAATGAGTTTATGTAAAGATATTCTTTATTATTTTCTTCCATTGTTTCAATGTGATATCCATTTTTATGATATCCTTAAAACTAAGCAAATTTCTTCTGATTTGCTAGAATAAAGTGCATCATCTATATTCAATTGTGTATCATTTGGCGTGATAATACGAGCTCTCTAGGAGCCTTCAATAATATTTGATGCACCGTAAATTGTATAGACATAATTTTCGTATTGTCAAATCCAAGAAAAACTTCTTATCTTGTAAAATAGTATGTAGTTGCGCTATCACCTAGGCAAATATCTTGGCAATTTGTCATGGTCTACAAAAAGAAATTTAAAATATAAAATTCATACCGCTTAACAAACAACAATTACATATAACACTTAATGGAAAATAACAATACAAATATAAAGATAACAATTCCACACTTATCACACAAAAGCATTATAGAAAAATATTTCACACATAATACACCATAAATATAATAATACTTCATTAGAGAATTATTTAATCGATATTTTCCATCAAACTTCCAATGTTTGTATGATCTCATGGATCTGGGAAAAAGTCGAGTATCAAAATGAGTTCCATTGACTCAGCCATCCCAATCAAGAAAATTGGTTTCAACTTTTTCTTTTCCTTTCTCTTTTCCCTTGGTCGAAGTTTATATATAAGTCCACCAAATGCTTTGGTGTACGACATGTACGACCAATGCCCGTGTATTCCACATCGATAGCATCTGCTATTCTTGCCTTTATCAAATGAATCATTTCCATTATTTTTCCGAAATTTGAACTCGCTATTATGTTCCGATTCTCGCTCATTATATCGTAAATGAGCTTTTCCATTATCATGTTGGAATTCACGTCTAAACCTCGCCCACGCCCACGCGGCCCACGCCCACGCCCACGCCCACGTCCGTAATTATTTTTCCTAACGCTGCATTTACCTCAGGCCACATAGTTCCATTTGTTTCTCGTATCACCGCGGATCCCGCTTGGACGTATCCCATGGTTTTTCGCGAGTAGTTCATTATTTTGTTACGCTACTAATAAGCAAGATACAAGTTCGAATACGCTTGAAATCTACGCTCGACATCTGCCGCAGGAGCACGTTCGAGGCATGGAATGTTGAAAAAGTTTTTTCTAACATATCTTGCTCAAGAATTTCTTCACCACGAAAAGTAATTCGTAACGTATTCAATAATTCGAATTGTAATCTTTACGATTTAAAATCTTGCAGCGCAAGTGCATCCATCGATATCCGGCCTTGGGCAGACGACAAATTTTGGTGATCGAAATCCGCCCTTTAAATTTTTCCACGTAACGTATGGATCTTTGATCGTGAGGTATTCTACCATCGAGATGCATGTAGGTGTCGTCGAAGGAAAATTAATTGTTGCACGATCCTGTGGGATCTTTCATTTCCTTCGATTATTGTTTCACCTAACCCTTTTGAGATCAAGTGAATCTCAAAGATCAAGTGTCCATGATGAATAATTATCACCGTAAATATCAAGAGCGACAAAATCAAGTTTTGCAAGCGACATTTTCAAAAATTTAGATGAGCTAGTATATTTTGTTTTGAAATTTGAATTAGTACTGGGCACAACAATAACAAAATAAAATTTCTTGTAAAAATCGTGATTATCTTGTAATAATTAGGTTTCGATACAGAGGTCATCTATAAGATTTAATCAGTAGAAAGATATTTCCTTTACTACAAGAGTGAGCTCTAGTGTAGAGACTCGTACGATAACGTGTTATAAAATCAAAGTAAAAATACCTTTAAATGCTACAAGAGAATAGAGAGGAAATATATTGAACTTTCTTCCTTCTTCTTTTTCATCAATTCATGAATTGAGGTCTATTTATGTACCATCAAGTGTAGAATCAAAACAAAAATGATGAGTCATATTACACATGATTATCAATCAAGTTGTACAATTATTCATGAATTATTTTCATCCTCACATGATTTCATAGTCATTCACAACTCATTCACAATAATGCATCCAACTTTTGAATTATTTATAATGTAAATATATTAGTTAGTGCAAATAAAACTGTTGTTTATAGTCTCATTATGCTGAGGACCCAGAAATTGTGGCATTTTGGTTATTATTTTGACATTTTGTGGGGGGTTGGATGAAATGACTCTTAAATTCTATTTCAAATAAATAATAAAATAAGAAAATGAATGCTTATATGAGAATTTTTTGACAATTATAAGTTGTGTGTTAAAATCTTGAAATAATAATAATAATAATAATAATAATAATAATAATAATAATATAACTTCACAAGATGTTCAATGCCATTTGGTTGTAAATCAAGTTGTTAACCAACATTATTCAGTAGCATAACTGATAAAATAAATTCTAAGTTCACACCACAATAGTCGTTACACATGTCGCATCACTAGGTAGTCATTTGGGGTATAAAATTGGGAGGCACTGGCATTTTTCTTCTCTTATAAAGTCATACTACAAATCATCCGGAATTACATTCTAGATTAAAAGTACATCCTAATTTACATTCTAGATTACAATCACTACACTTAATAATATCATTTTTTGATACATCACATTATTTTTGAATCAATAGTTACTATAGGCCATGACACTTTGAAAGGTAATTGTATTGATTTTTCGTATAGAAGTTGGATTTGATAGTAATTAGACTATAAATTATGTTATGTGCACCATGTTTTAATTACATGAGATAATTTTCAGCTTTGTTTATTAGTACAACTATGCCCTAATTTTTGTTACATTTTCTTTAATTAGTTTCTAATAGTGAACTTAGTTGATACATAAATAATAATCTATATCTAAATATTGTGTTAGCATGATTTAAAATTAAAAGAAAAATCCGTGCTTTCAAATTTATTGTTATTTACATTATTTAAAATTATAGTAGAAAAATATAAATTTTGACATCTACATTTTAAAAAAATTGATAAATATTAGTGGAAGATTAGAGGTAATAATTGATTAAAAATATAATTATATTAAAAAGATATTAAGAACCTTCAAAATAAATTATGATGTGGACATGTGGTGCGCTAAATAACTTGAATAATTAGCCTTTCAAAAATAAAATTGCTTAAAATTTAATTCAACTTATATTTAATTTTTAAAAAAGAATATGGTTGCTTGAGGAAAGAGTCGATAATGCTTAACAGGCAATTTTGTTAAAAACACAGCGTCTGTCACGCATGGCCCGATGGCCGCACGGGGCTTCCGCGTAGAAAATTGGACTCAACGAAAATCGTGCCACTGATACACGCGTTTACCTTAGTAGCGGCCAGCGGGCGAGCCTAGCTAGCATTGCTCACATGCTATCACTACATCACACGATAAGAAAATTAGACTATAATTTGGGACGGACGAAATAGGAATACTTGCCTATCTTAGTGGGACGGAGGGAGTAATACTTTTTGGGGAAAAAGAAAAACAAATTTCATTAGAGCATCTCCACTAATACCGTGTGCATTCGCATGAATATGACAAATAATGAAATGAAGAGAAAGCAAATCTATTCATTTATATACCAACTATTTGGAAGAAGACGATGAGAAATAAAAAGATTAATACAAAAAGTTAAATAAATAATGATAAATTTATCGTCTAGATTCAGACAATAAACAAGTCATTATATATATTTTTAAAGCCCCCGTGTGATTTTTGCCTCTCCATTAGGAAAGACGTGAAAATTCATGTAATGTGTATGTTTCAATTTTTTTCTTGAAGGAATAATATTATTTATTACTACAGTGTGTCTCTATCATAATTCATACAACAATAACTCAAAAGTTTCTTAAAATATATACTCCCTCCGTTCCACAAATATAGGCTTGGTTTCTTTTTTGGGATGTCCCAAATATATAGTTTTGTTTCTATATTAAGAAATATTTTTTGTTCATTTACCAAAACAATCTTATTTAATTTGTCTAGTTATATTCATTATTTTTAATATTGTTTATTAAATGAGGGTATTTTAGGAAACTAGTTATAAAATTTACTTTTCCAAAAATTTTTCCGAATTTTTGTGAAAAATTCAACAAGTCTATATAATTGGGATGGAGGGAGTATATAATTATAATTGGTAATCTTAAATGCAAGAATCAAAATACTAAAGCACTAACAATTAAACCTCACTCACTAATAATAGAGATTATAACCGGTTATGAATATCATTATTCAACTAAATGAGTGTCATATTACATTATTTATGCAAACTTACCAATAAATACCACAATGACTTATATGCTATAATATTAATGGTAGCATTATTTTGTCTCCTAGTTAAATTTTGCTTCTACTAATTTGAAAATGTCCCTAAATTGTTTAGAATAGTGCTATCCTAAGCATTTACATATGATCAATGATGTGCCAATTAGTTAGCGATAATTAATTTATCCTTTCAAATATCATTTCAAACCTATGATTTTAACACATCAATATATTGATTGTTGAACAATCATCGCTTATAGATAACATTACTAAAGGAGTAAATTTTTTAATTATTTTTTTAGTAAAGTTTTTTTTTTTTTTTTTAGTACAGAGGAGTAAATTTTTTATATTGCTTTAGTATGGAACTTATACATAAATGATTTATCAATACTTAGTAAATCTTATTAGAATGAAACATTCGTCTTAACAATGTATTTAGATAAATTTAAAATTAAAGTCCAATTATATATTCAAGGCTATTATTTATTATTATTTATACATTTTTATTATTTCATATATATTGTTCAAACTAGAAATTAATTTTGAACAAAAAGTAAATTAACACAAGCATTGTCTACGGATTATAAGTAATCCTACATAGACATTGGAAATAGATATTTTTATTTTATTAGATGATAAAGATGTACATTATTTTTCCTAAAAAATTACATTATAATTGACACGCCCCGCACCAAATTATCTCTAATAACTTGACACGTGGCGTGCGCCAACGATGGATGACAACTACGTGCCGGATCCATCGCTAAGGCAAACTCTAACTGCTTGATTTTACCTTAATTTGAATAATAATAAAAAAAATATTTTGCGGAAAATTTGACAGAGTTTCCTCTGTATTTTGAACATATCCATCCTGTAAGAGATTTATTCCAAGCTCCAGACATGCAACCCAACATTTGCACAAATCTCATTTCAAATCAAGAGTATTGAAACCTTTAGAAACAAGCCCAACCACCATAATTCAATATCGGTGTCACTTTCCAAAACTCAAACGAAAACGATGTCGAAAAGAATTAATGAATAAACCAATAGATCCATTCTTAAAAACCCTTTCTCAAATGAATGCGAGGTTTCAACTAAACACTAGTAAATGAATGAACAATTAAATGAACCTACTAGCTAAATGGAAAGGTAATGGTAGTGGTGGTCAACAAAGCGATCCAAGCTCACGCTCAACCGCTTCTCGATAAGAAAAAACATTGGAAAAATACGTGAGTTTTGTAACCCAAATGAGTGGATAAGTTCACAAATATATGTAGGTTTCCATTTAAAATATCTTCACAAAACCTCTTTACATCCAAACGCATATATGGCATAAATAATTGAAAACCATCGAGGTAATACTAGTAATCGAAATTGTTCTAATCAATAAATATCGATTATACCGCTTTCAAACGGATTTTGCTTTCTAAAATCAGATTCAGAACTAAAAATAATTTATCAAAAATAACATCAAAAGTACCAACAAGCAACAACACACTTGTGTAGAGTACTCTCAATACACATGGCGTGTCGCTTCAAAATTCGCTCATCTCGAATATCTCGATCATACGCTACAGAGCAAGCCCCAAAGGCTAAGCACTCGCACACGCCCCAAAGCCTATGTGTGTACGAAAGTGGGTCCCAAAGACCTGTAATTCGTCATACACTGTGGAACACATCACAACAAAGGCAGAGCTGGTAAATCTAACGAGGTACTCTGTGATGGTTTTGAAAGAATTTTCATATGATCTCTTTTGAAAAGGGAACGCTACTAATAAAATCCATGACTTGCTGAAACATTCATTTACAATAACATGTCGTGAAAATCTTTAAAAGCATATTGGGATTTAAAACATACTATTTTATGAAAAATATAATTTTTCCGCTCACAGAACTACGAATTGCTTCTAATTCGGTTGGTAGGCTTCCCCAATCGTCTCGTCACCACCTGAAATAACAATAGTACTCTAATAAAAAAAATCTATACACATGAATTTCAACTAATTGCCTACCTACATTCAATACCAAACCTTAACTTTTCTAACATTCTCTAATGTTCCCATTCTGTTGCTTTATTCCACTTCTTTCATTGATTTCACTATATTTCATACCATTGGAACCAACCAATGGAATCACATAATAAATTTCCAAACTTTCACCATTTAGGTAAAGTGAGTTTCAATCCACTTTATCACCCACTACTCAATAACCATCAATTCCACTTCAAAATAATTAGTTATGGCCAAATAACATCTTAATAACACCAATTGACCCAAATTAATGATAAATTTCGAATCCCCAATGTCTATTGGTAAAACCCTAGAATCAATTCTACTGCTTACCTTGAATTCCATAAGATAAAATTAAAAAAACGCACTTACCACGCAAAACCACAACGAATCCAAGCTTTCTCCCTTCCTTTTTCCTTTTTCTTTTCCTTTCTTTTTCTCTTTTTCCTTTTCTTCCTCACGCGATTGACTCGGCTCTGGTTTTTTTTTTTCACTGCTGCTGGATTCTCCACGAATATGCCCTTTGTTTCCTATGTATATATATATATATTATATATATAATTGCATCTTAGGTCCCTTTCTTTTAATTAATAGATTTAAATTGGTCATTTGACCCTTATTTACGCCCATAGCCCACAAACTTCCAATTAAATCAATTTAGTCCATAATTTTTTTAATAGACTAAATTAAATTCCTTTAATAATTTGACTTTGACCCACAATTAACGGCTTTGACCAAGTAGTGGCTAAAATTTAAATAAATGGAAATTCGGGTCGTAACAACCTTACCTCCTTAAAAAGAATTTCGTCCTCGAAATTCAGTCAGCTACTGTCTGAAGAGGTGAGGATACTTAGCTCGCATTTGCTCCTCGTTGTCCCAAGTAGCTTCTTCCACTGGATGATTCTTCCACGATACCTGAACTAGATTGGCGACCACCTTATTATTTTTGATCTGCTGTCTTCTACCAAGTATTCGATCAGGTTCCTCATCGTATGTCAAATTCTCCCTCACCTCAACTGGTTGTGCTTCTAGGATATGAGATGGGTCCGACATGTACTTGCGAAGCATGGAAACATGAAAAACATCATGAATCCTAGATAGCTCACTTGGTAGAGCCAAGCGATAAGCGACTGGGCCAATTTCCTCAATGATCTCGTAAGGCCCTATATAACGTGGGCTTAGCTTTCCTCGTCTACCAAATCTCAAAACACCTTTCCATGGAGATAGATGCGTAAATACCTTATCCCCAACTACAAACTTAAGATCTCCTACGCTATCTGCATAGCTCTTCCGTCTGGCCCCCGAGCCGCTTTCAATCTTTCTCTCGATTATCGCTACATTCTCCGAAGTGAGTTGAACCAACTCAGGCCCCATTAACTCTCGTTTCACTTCACCCAACAAACCGAGTTCTACATTTTCTACCATACAAGGCTTGAAAGGGAGCCATTCCTATCTTTGGAATGGTAGTCGTTATTGTAGGCAAACTCCATCTGCTAAGTGATTATCCCAACTTCCTTTAAACTCAAGGGCGCAAGCTCAAGCATATATTCCAAAGTTTGTATGGTTCGCTCGACCACCATCCGCTTTGCGGGTGAAATGCGGTGATCGAGGTGTTGTTTAGTGCCCAAAGCACCTGTAGTTTCGCCGTAACTTAGATGTAAACCTGGAATCTCTATCTCAAATAATAGAGACTGAACTCCGTGATAGACACACTATCTCATCCACATACAACTTAGCCAATTTACTTAAAGGATCGCTTTCTTTAATCGGAAGGAATCGCGTCTTTGTCAACCGATCAACAATCACCCAAACTCCATCATTTCCACGTTGCGCATTTGAGGAAGGCTAAACAGAAAATCCATAGTAATGTGTTCCCATTTCCACTCCTAATGGGCAAAGGTCAGAGTAATCCAGTGGTCTTTTGACGATCCGCTTTACCTGGCCGACAAACTAAACATTTTGACACAAACTAAGCTATCTCTTTCTTCATGCCTAACCACCAAGAATGATCTTTCAATGTGTGATACATCTTAGTATCGCTCGGGTGCATAGCATAACTGCGGCGCTTCTTCTAAAATTTCCCTCTTCAATCTTCGCTGTTAGGCACACATAACTGCTCCCCATAACTAAGGCACCATCATCTGCGATCGCATAATCTTTTCGTAATCCGAGATCAACCTCCTCCTTCAGTTTCTTAAGTGACAAATCCCGAAATTGTGCTTCCTTAACCTTAGCAACCAAGGTAGGTCTCACATGGAAGCTAGCTAATATCCCTCCTGTTGGAGTCGTGGACAATTCGGTATTCAACTTCTTGAACTCACCAATCAACAAAGCTACCATTGCATTAGCCAGTGATGAGGAACTAGTCTTTCTACTCAGGGCGTCGGCCACCACATTCGCTTTTCTGGATGGTAGTCGATTTTACTGATGTAGTCTTTAATCACCGAGCCATCTCCTCTGCCTCAAATTCAACTCTTTACGATCAAAGATGTATTTTAAACTCTTATGATCCGTAAATCGCACTTCGCCATAAACGTAATGCCTCCAAATTTTAAGCGCTAAAACCATCGCACCCAATTCTAGGTCATGGGTTGGGTAATTCAATTCATGTTTCTTCAATTGTCTTGAAGCGTAGCTATAACCTTCCCATTCTCGCATTAAAACGCAACCCAAACCTTGCCGTGAAGCATCATCAGATATCACAAATTCTTCACCTGAGATGGAAGTGTTAATATAGGTGCAGATGACACTCTACACTTCAATTCCAAGAAACTTTTTCTCACATTGTTACGTCCAGGCAAATCTAGCATCTTTACGAGTCAAAGCGGTCAATGGAAGAGCTATTCTAGAAAATCCTTCTATAAATCGACGGTAATATCCCGCGAGTCCAAGAAAACTCCGAACCTCTGTCGCATTAGTAGGGCGTTCCCACTTAAGAACCAAGCCAGTCTTGATAGGGTCTACGTAAATGCCTTCTCACGAGATTACATGACCCAAGAATACTACTTTGTCAAGCCAAAATTCACACTTATCAACTTGGCATATAGTCGCTTGTCCCGCATAACCCGCAAAATAGTCTTCAAGTGCTTGGCATGTTCATCACGATCATGAGAATAGATTAGTATATCATCTATAAAGCCGATTACAATCACAAGAAACGGTTGGAGAACTCTATTCATAAGATCCATAAATACCATTTGGAGCATTGGTTAATCCAAATGGCATGACTAAGGATTCATAGTGGCCATATCGAGACTGGAAGCCGCTCTTCGATATGTCCGCCTCTCGATCTTAAGTCGATGGTACCTGAACGTAAATCAATCTTCGAGAATACCGTAGCATCTCTCGAGTGATCAAACGAGTCATCGATTCGGGTAAGGGATATTTGTTGCGAATAGTGACCTTATTCGATTGCTCGTAGTCAATACACAATCTCATGGTGCCATCTTTCTTTTTCACAAATAACACTGGAGCTCCCCAAGGAGATACGTTGGGCCTGATGAAACCCTTATCCACCAAATCTTGCAGCTGAGCTTTTAATTCTTTAAGTTCTTTCGGAGCCATTCGATACGGTGCTTGTGAGATAGGTGCTGTCCCTGGTACTAGATCAATTGTGAATTCAACTTCTCTGTCTGGTGGTAAGCCTGGAAGATCCTCTGGAAATACATCGGAGAAATCTTGCACAACTGGGATATCTTCTAGTTTTAATTCGGTGATCTGGGTGTCTATCACATGAGCCAAATATGCTGGGCAACCTTTTCTAAGCAATCTTCCAAAGATCCAAAGGTGATATAACACAAGATGATAGAACCCTACGTTCCCCATACAAAATAATCTTAGGTTCTCCTACTTTTCAAACACAACTCTCTTATGATAGCAGTCAACTGTGGCATGGTTCTCAGCTAGAAAGTCCATGCCAAGAATAACATCGAACTCACAAATTTCAAGAGGAACTAGGTTTGCCTTTAATTCATGATCATTCACCTTAACGACACAATCCCTATACCAACTGTCAGCTACTAGTGACACCCTGACTGGAGTTGTCACCACCAAGAGTGTATCTAAAGGCTCTAACATATGGTCAGTATCAACAGTAAATGCATGCGAAACAAATGAGTGGGTAGCACCAGAGTCAATCAAAGTACGAGCATTTCTACCAAAAATAGACAACGTACCCATAATAACGTCGGGCGACTCCTCGGCTTCCTGCTGAGTCACAGCAAAAACCTTTCCCTGTGTCCTTGGACGTCCACCCTGGCTTCCCTGCTTACTACCACTGCTATTAGTGGTGTGAGGTTGTGCTACAGTCGATGATCTGTAATTACCAGCAGTTGGACCCCTCTGGCCTTGTTTTACACTATTAGCACCTGATTGTGAAGACACGACGTGTGAAGCACTTCCCACCTGAGAATTTGGGCAATTAAAACTCAAGTGTCCTGCTTGCCCACAACGATAACAAACACCAGCCCCTTTAAGGCATTCTCCTTGATGGAACCTCCCACAAGTCTGGCACTGCGGATATGTACCCGTACGAGATCTATCATGCTGTCCTGAGTTAGTACCCTGAGAGTATGATCGACCACCACTAGGTTGTTGCACCGAGGCTTGGCTCTGCCCTGAACTTTGACTAGGCCCAAAACTCCGTGACCTAGACTTGAAGCTGTTAGTATGAGTGACACCTGGCCAAAAACTCTGCCTATTCTGCTTGGACTGTCCATGAGGGTTGCTTGATTGATTATTGGGGCTTTGGTACCTCGCAGTTTCTCCTCGACTATTTCCCTTAGCAATGTACTTTTCAATCCTCATAGCCTGTCTCCACAAGTGCATTGAAATTTCCATGACCTTGATTTGTGACTGATTGTGCAATATCTCCCCGTAGCCTTCTTCAAACCTCCTCGTGACCGATCACTCTCTGGGTACCAAATTTCTAGAGTATTTCAATAGCTCCATGAACTTCTTATGATATTGGGCAACCGCCATGGACCCTGGACCAATTTCGTAAATTCACTACATCGCTTGAATGATTGAGGGTAAAGCTTCGTCAAAAGTCGCCTTGAAAGCCTCCTGTGTAACAAGATTCTGATCGCCTTGCCTAGCTTCAAGGAATCCCACCAATCAAGAAATGAACCCTTCAATAAAAATGAAGCAATTAGGACTTTCTTATCTTGAGGACATTCCATGATCCCGAGTATACGTTCGGTGTTCCTCATCCAGCGTCTGCATCGGCGGATCATCTGTACCTTCAAACTCTTTTGCTCCCAATTTAAGTGCCTTCGATATTTGTTTCTTGTTCACGTTTGGCAAAATGGAAGCAAGAGCCGGGCTTAACCGAGCCAAGTTATATTTGCACTTGGGGCTATATTTTCGTGTTCATTTCTATTCGAGCCATATCTCCCTCGTAGGCCCATCACGAGATCGATCAATGACTCATCTACTATTCCCTCTTGCCTAACTTCTCCTTCAGGAACGTGTTGAGCATGAGATCGTGCTCGATCAAGGAAGTTGTTGCACCACCACGTGCCATGATGTTCTACAAAATGATATGAAATTATAAGAAATGTGTAATGCAACTTTTATTGAAATGAGAAGAACACGTGATGCAATCCTAGACCCTAGACCCTAGACCATGCTCTGATACCAATTGACACGCCCCGCACCAAATTATCTCTAATAACCTTACACGTGGCGTGCGCCAACGATGGATGACAACTACGTGCCGGATCCATCGCTAAGGCAAACTCTAATCGCTTGATTTTACCTTAATTTGAATAATAATAAAAATATTTTATGGAAAATTTGACGAGTTTCCTCCAGATTTTGAACATATCCATCCTGTAAGAGATTTATTCCAAGCTCCAGACATGCAACCCAACATTTGCACAAATCTCATTTCAAATCAAGAGTATTGAAACCTTTAGAAACAAGCCCAACCACCATAATTCAATATCGGTGTCACTTTCCAAAACTCAAACGAAAACGATGTCGAAAAGAATTAATGAATAAACCAATAGATCCATTCTTAAAAACCCTTTCTCAAATGAATGCGAGGTTTCAACTAAACACTAGTAAATGAATGAACAATTAAATGAACCTACTAGCTAAATGGAAAGGTAATGGTAGTGGTGGTCAACAGGCGATCCAAGCTCACGCTCAACTGCTTCCTGATAAGAAAAAAAACATTGGAAAAAATACGTGAGTTTTGTAACCCAGTGAGTGGATAAGTTCACAAATATATGTAGGTTTCCATTTAAAATATCTTCACAAAACCTCTTTACATCCAAACGCATATATGGCATAAATAATTGAAAACCATCGAGGTAATACTAGTAATTGAAATTGTTCTAATCAATAAATATCGATTATACCGCTTCAAACGGATTTTGCTTTCTAAAATCAATTCTCAGAACTAAAAATAATTTACTGAAAAATAACATCAAAAGTACCAACAAGCAACAACACACTTGTGTAGAGTACTCTCAATACACATGGCGTGTCGCTCAAAATTCTGTTCTGTCTGAATATCTGATCATACGCGCGCAGAGCAAGCCCCAAAGGCTAAGCACTTCGTACACGCCCAAAGCCTATGTGTGTACGAAAGTGGGTCCCAAAGACCTCTGTAATTGGTCATACACTGTGGAACACATCACAACAAAGGCAGAGCGGGTAAATCTAACGAGGTACTGTGATGGTTTTGAAAGAATTTTCATATGATCTCTTTTGAAAAGGGAACGCTACTAATAAAATCCATGACTTGTAAACATTCATTTACAATAACATGTCGTGAAAATCTTTAAAAGCATATTGGGATTTAAAACATACTATTTTATGAAAAATATAATTTTTCCGCCACGTAACTACGACCGCTTCTAATTCTTGAGAGGCTTTCAATCGTCTGGCCACCACCGAAATAACAATAGTACTCTAATAAAAAAATCTATACACATGAATTTCAACTAATTGCCTACCTACATTCAATACCAAACCTTAACTTTTCTAACATTCTCTAACGTTCATTCTCGCTGCTTTATTCCACTTCTTTCATCGATTTCACTATATTTCATACCATTGGAACCAACCAACTGAATCACATAATAAATTTCCAAACTTTCACCATTTAGGTAAAGTGAGTTTCAATCCACTTTATCACCCACTACTCAATAACCATCAATTCCACTTCAAAATAATTAGTTATGGCCAAATAACATCTTAATAACACCAATCGACCCAAATTAACGATAAATTTGAATCCCCAACGCCTATTTCCAGAAACCCTGAATCAATTCTATCGCTACTGAATTCCATAAGATAAAATTAAAAACGCACTTACCACGCAAAACCACAACGAATCCAAGCTTTCTCCCTTCCTTTTTCCTTTTCTTTTCCTTTCTTTTTCTTTTTCCTTTTCTTCCTCACGCGATTGACTCGGCTCTGGTTTTTTTTTTTCACTGCTGCTGGATTCTCCACGAATATGCCCTTTGTTTCCTATGTATATATATATATTATATATATAATTGCATCTTAGGTCCCTTTCTTTTAATTAATAGATTTAAATTGGTCATTTGACCCTTATTTACGCCCATAGCCCACAAACTTCCAATTAAATCAATTTAGTCCATAATTTTTTTAATAGACTAAATTAAATTCCTTTAATAATTTGACTTTGACCCACAATTAACGATTTTGACCAAGTAGTAACTAAAATTTAAATAAATGGAAATTCGGGTCGTAACAATAATAATTAATTTATGAATCTTGTCGTAAAAAGGCACAATCAATTTTAAATTATTAATTAATGCGCGTGGAGTTAGCTCATTATCCACTTATATTCTCCGTGGGAGACAGTCGGGTTGTTAATCGTTCACTGAGGTGACCTCCTTCTGATGACGTGGATTTCTACTGATTGGAATAATTTCCTTTCACTGTGATTGCCAAAACCAAAATTCTAGCCGTTAAAACATGGACTTCCATCGGTATCTCATTGGCCCTTCAGCTCCCGCTCAACTACTCCCGATGTGTTTTGTCCATATTGCCCTTAATTGAATGCAGATACAACAAATCATGCCACACCACCCAACTCAGCTTATTGGCAGACCCGATTTTGTGGATGCGGAATAAAAATTTAAGGCTTTTTAGCGGCCGAGCCGATATTAATAATGAGTCATGAGTGTTTTGGAAATAATAATAATATTATAATAAGAGAAATGTTACTTAAACAAAATACTTAAGTGGGTGACAGTGCCATATTTAGCTTTTAAAAATTAATTATTTTTCTTATTTAATTTATACTATTTTCCTTATTTGGCGTTATCTTCCTTATTTTATTATATATATATATGTATTTTATCTTTTTTTATACGTATTCTAATTTTTGAATTAATTTATAAATTTTTAATTTTTATATTTAGTATTGCATGCATTAATGTAAATGTGATAATAGATAAAAATTACCACTTAAAATACCTATGAAATTAAGTTTGAAAATGAGAATTATCATTTTCTATCTGTATTTTGATTTTTGGATATTGCATTTTTAGTTATTTATGTAAATTTTAATTTTCAAAGTAATCATATAATTGAAGTATCAACTTAGCATAATGCGACGTTGGCAGCAATAATCTGTTTTATGTGGAAAAAACATTTTCACATATTTAAAAAATTAAATAAAAATTCCTCTTTTTTATAGTTGCCATGTTAAAGAGAATAAAATCAGCTAAATATATTTTTATTCAGTTTGAGTTGAATGTGATATAAAATCAATTTAATATTCAGAATTCAACTCAAGCTAAATATGGTACAAAATAAATTCAATATTTATAATATATATATATATATATATATATATGTGTGTGTGTGTGTGTGTGTAGGTCGATTATATGATCATTGTTAATCGTATTTAAAATACGTTTGGACAATTATGTGTAACTTATAAAACATATTATTTAAGTTGATTTTTTTTTCAAATAAGTATGGTATCTCAATTTTCTTTCCAAATATTATATTCTTAACTAAAATCATCAATTTCAATAATTAACATGATATTTTTTTCTTATAAGATAATATTTCGCACTAAAATTTGTAAATCATTGTTGAAATCTATAATATATTACATGTGTTTCGTTATTTTTGTTCTCTATACATAATTATTTATTATCTTATTTTATAATATTACTTTATGTAACTATACCATTTTATTCGTCCCTGTATGTTATCTTATTCTTCCTCGTGCAACGCAAGGGATAATATTAGTTTATATAAATTATTTAAGAGTAACCATCAGCAAGAATATTCTAAAAAGCATGCGTAAGCATTAAGTGTCATCTTCAAGCGTCGTCTATGCAAAAAATGTGAAAAAAGCAGTCAACACAAATTTTTGACGGCATAGACAGCACCTAGGTAGAACTTGGCGTGATTAATAATGGCCAAAACTATTATTTAGTTTTTTTTTATACCCATGTCTTTTAGTTTAACCCCAGTTCAAAGCAATAAAATAATAAAGCAAATAAAAATAAAAATAAATACAATATATTTAACACCACAAATGTACAGTCGGAAAAGACAACTAAAGATAAAACCCTAATTCAATTTCAAAATCTTAAAATTTTCAGTTTGATTGTGCAAGCATTGCAGCTAGACGAAGTGTATATATAATCCTTATAAATCTATTAAGAAAGAATTATTTATCTTTTGACTTTTATCATTTGAGAATTTTAAAATTATATTGTAAATTTGTTGAAATTAAAAAGTAGATATAATATTTATAAATTTAGATGCATTTTCCAATTTAGTATACATTATTTTAATTATCTAATAGCTTATAGTTTAATAGAAAAAATTTTAAAATAAAAAAAATTCAAAAAAAAGCTTTTTACTTAGACGGCCCTTAAGCACGCTTAAACTTCTAATACTTGAAGCTTCAAATCCACTTTTTTGGGCGCTTTGCACTTTTTAAAACACTATCAATAACTAAATAAATTATTATCTATGTATTTAATAATATTCTTAAATAAGATTTACGTATTTACTACTCTCTCCGTCTCAATTATACAGGCTTATTGATTTTTTCACAATGATTAAAAAAATTGCTGGAAAAGTAAATTTTATAGCTAGTTTCTTAATCTACCGTCATTTAATAAATAATACTAAAAAATAATAATTATAACTAGGTAAATTAAATAAGATTATTTTGGTAGATAAATAAAAAATATTTTTTAATATAAATACAAGATTATATATTTGAAATATCTCAAAAAAGAATACAAATTTATATTTGTGGGACGGAGGAAGGAAGTATTGATTTCTTTATGAAATCACCATGCGTGTGCGATGTGTGTGTATGATAAATCTCCAATGCAAAAAGTTAGAAACGCCACAAATAAACAGTCAATTGAATGAATTGCTCTGACTAAATTTAATAAATAAATCACCTGTTAAACGAAAAGCACTAACTCAAGTCCACCAACTTACCAAATGATTATTCTTTGAAACGCATTAAATACTACCTCTCTGTTGGTTGCAACTTTTTTTTCAAATAGAAATTACAGTAAAAGTAAAATTTCAATCATAATTATACATACTTAAAATTTGTTTGTTATTATTCACATATCTTATAATTCAGAATATTATTTAACCTACAAAGTTTATTTTTTAGTTAGAGTAAAATTTTATGGAAAGACCACATTGAGTTTGTTTTGAAGGGTGTTAACATTTGAATTCAAACTTGTAATAGAAAAGAGATTTTATGAAAATATAAGTGGTAGAGATTTGTGTAGTGTACGTAAATTATATAAAATATATAAACATGATTTATTTGACAAAATTTAATTTTAAATTTGAATCCAAATTCGTTAACCACGAATTCATTCATCACAATATTATCAAACTATTTATTGCAAGTATACTTCTTATTGTTCTTTTTAGTCTAGCTTGGAAAATTTGACCTCAACAACTTTTTAGTTGCTCTTAATTATTGACGATTTAGATAACAGGAGATAAAATTCAAGGATCATATTTTTACATAGTTACTTTTAACAATAAACATTAGAAAGAATATTATTTTGACAATAAACTTCCTTACTTTTTGTATATATATACATTCTATTAAAAATTTAATTTCTCAAAAATCTTTTTGTCATACCACCTATATTTAAGCCTCGGCACAATCGCTTTAAGAACATCTTCAATGTATATGTGAATTTGGAAAAAAAAATTACAAACACACAAGTAATTAAATTCATAGCATGAATTTTCCAAGGTACAAGTGAATCTAGGGAAAAAATTCTAAAGACTTCTTGAGTCAGAGATATTAGATCTTTCAACGGAATCATTCATTTACTGCACATGGCCACATTATTTATTAAATCGTGACACTCTACATGCGTGTGAATAATTGATTGACTGAAAGATCAATTCAAGATCTCAAAGATCTTGAATTTTTCCTGAATCTAGACAAATATGGATGCATAAGTATGGCACTATAATTATGGCACAATTATATGAATAAATATCTTTGCCTCATAATGTGAATTTCCATGTCTCGACAACTGGCAGTTTTGTAATAAACTCAAACTTCACGCCTAATAAATAATACCTCCCTCCTTATAAACCCCCACGCCGTTCCTGCAAAATGTTCATTCTTCTCCGAGGAGGTTGTCCGTTCTTCACTTATTTTCATACTAATTTTCTCAATCTCCAGAACAATGGGGTTCTGCAGTGGCACTGCGATTTGGTTTTTCGCCATTGCTCTTGTTCTTCAATCATGCATTTTTACAGTTTCACCCAAAAAAATCTACTTAGTTCGTATGAACCACCACCAAAAGCCCACTTCCTACTCCACTCACAGTGATTGGTACGCCGATCATCTCCAATCGCTCACTTCTGCCACCGCAGAGTCCCTCCTCTACACCTACGACGCCGCGTACCACGGTTACGCGGTGGCGCTTGACCCCGAGGAGGCAGAGTCTCTCCGTCAATCGGATTCTGTACTTGGAGTGTACGAAGATACCGTCTATAACTTACACACCACACGAACTCCTGAGTTTTTGGGAATAGAAAAGGAACTCGGGCTGTGGGCGGGCCACATCCCGCAGGAACTGGACCGGGTCTCTCAGGATGTCATCGTCGGAGTGTTGGATACCGGAGTTTGGCCCGAGTCAAATTCATTTCACGACGGCGGTATGCCGGACGTGCCGTCGAGATGGCGAGGCAAGTGTGAGAAAGGCGATGATTTCGATCCCAAATTGTCCTGCAACAAAAAGCTCATAGGCGCGAGATTTTTCTCCAGAGGTTACAGTTTTGCAACGGGCACAGGAGAATCGCTATCTCCGCGGGATCACGAAGGGCATGGGACCCACACGGCGAGCACCGCGGCCGGAACTCCCGTCGCTAACGCCAGTCTCTTCGGCTACGCCAGTGGAACCGCCAGAGGAATGGCGGTGCACGCCAGAGTGGCGACCTATAAAGTTTGCTGGAAGGCTGGGTGTTTTGGCGTCGATATATTAGCTGGATTAGAGCGCGCAATTCTCGACGGCGTTGATGTGTTATCCCTGTCAATCGGGGCATCCTCTGCTCCTTATTATCGTGACACCATTGCTGTTGGAACTTTTTCGGCAATTGAGAAAGGGATTTTCGTTTCCTGTTCAGCGGGAAACAGTGGTCCTGCTAATTCTACAGTAGCAAACGTTGCTCCATGGATAATGACAGTTGGTGCAAGTACAATTGATCGTGATTTTCCAGCTTTTGCTACTTTAGGCAATGGTGAAAAACTCAATGGAGTTTCATTGTACAGTGGAAATGGAATGGAGAAAAAGTTAGTGCCATTGGTTTATATCAATTCAAGCAATTTATGTTTAGCGGCTACTCTCGACCCGGCGGTAGTGCGTGGAAAAGTGGTTTTGTGTGATCGTGGGGTCAATTCGAGGGCGGAGAAGGGTGCTGTGGTGATGAAGGCTGGTGGGGTGGGTATGATACTGGCGAACACGGCAGCTAATGGGGAGGAGCTTGTGGCTGATAGCCACTTGCTGCCAGTGGTGGCGGTTGGCAGGAAAGTGGGGGATGTGATAAGGAAGTACGTCCAGACGAGCAAGAATCCAACTGCAGTGCTCGGGTTTGGGGGGACGGTGGTGAATGTGAAGCCATCGCCGAAGGTGGCTGCATTCAGCTCAAGAGGGCCTAACTTGGAAACTCCGCAGATACTTAAGCCTGATGTTATTGGGCCTGGAGTCAACATCTTGGCTGCTTGGCCTGAGGCTGTGGGACCTACTGGACTCGACCTGGATAAAAGGAGGACAAGGTTCAACATTGTGTCAGGTATAAATTCTTACCCGTTATTCTTCCTTAATTGTTTATGTATGCAATCCTATCAGAAGAACCATACAGTTCCATTATGCTAACAATTGTAGGAAATCACGAGGATGACAAGATAGTGTCAATGTATCTACATACGTTAGCTAAATTGGATAAACCGATAACCGAGTGCATATTTTCTTTCTATGTTTCTTAATTTATGAAAAATTTGACACCCAAAATAACATGATTATGTGCATATGTTATATTAGGCTGTGTTTTGTCTAAATTCAGCCATGTCTCCTTTCAATTATTTTGCCTAAAGATTCTTTTAGAAGAATACACTTTCATGTTGCTTTCCAAAAAGATGAAAAGGTTATTTATAGAAGATTACTTTTTCCCAACTTCCATAATAGTTTATTGGTAGAAATGATCCAGCACACTCGGGAGTGTTATAGTTATAATACTCTTGAGTGTTTTTCGATCATTTATGATTCCCGTTGGGAAAATCGATAACAAATTTAGAACTAGCACGGCGAAGAGCGAAGCTCTAGTAGTCCTAAAAATTTTCCGACGACGTCATTTGACAGTCAAAAACTTGTCCAAAAAGTGACCTAACTTTGACCTGCGGCCAACGATGTCACCGAAAAATTTTCCGGACTACTAGAGCTTTGCATCGCCATGTTAGTTTTAGATCTGATCTCGGTTTTCCCAATGGATGTTGAATATGACCGAAAAACACTCGGGAGTGCCATAGTTACGGGACTCCCGGGTGTGCTTGATCATTACTGAGTTTATTGGTATTCTATTACTCGCCTGACTCTAAAGCCAAAATACTTGACACGTTTGTCAGACGAGTAGCGACAAGCCTTCTATAACTACTAGAAATTTCACTAGTTTTTTGCTCTGCCCTTACAGATTCATTCACTAGATACAATCACTGTGCACTCTTAATGGAGTTGTGGTGGTACATAACAATTCTCATTCTCCCACTATATAAACCACTATATAAAGGCACCACTCTTTAGTGCTGCCTTCACACCATGCTTTAACAATGTTGGCCGGTCCTACAAAATGTATGATGAGATCCTAAAGATAATTATCTTACTCTTAATCAGTGGACTACACCTACTAAAGTGTCTCAATCAGAGAGCAGAATGTGGATATTGAAATTGATGTTGACATCATGCTTTGTGAAGACATCAGTGCTTAACTTGTTCCTCGTCCCTTCTGATGAAATTTGCAGGTACATCAATGTCCTGTCCACACATCAGCGGTTTAGCTGCTTTGCTGAAAGCAGCACATCCTGACTGGAGTCCAAGCGCCATCAAATCCGCACTGATGACAACAGCTTACACTCTAGACAACACCAAGTCTCTCCTCCATGATGCTGCAGACAACTCAATTTCGAACCTGTGGGCTTACGGGTCGGGCCATGTCGACCCTCGCAAGGCCCTATCCCCCGGGCTCGTATACGACATCAATCCCGAGGAGTACATTAGGTTCCTTTGCTCATTGGACTATACCATTAAGGATATACAAACAATTGTGAAGCATTCAAACGTCACATGCTCTAGGAAGTTTAAAGATCCCGGGCAGCTCAACTACCCGTCGTTCTCAGTCGTGTTTGGCAACACTAGTGTCGTGAGGTACACTCGGGAATTGACAAACGTGGGACCCACAAACTCTGTTTATCAAGTTAAGGTTGAAGCACCCCAGGGTCTGGTGGTGACAGTGAAGCCCTTGAGGCTCGTTTTCAGAAATGTAGGCGATAAGCAACGGTATACAGTTACTTTTGTGGCGAAGAAGGATGTACAGTTGGGTAGTAGCGCATTGGGCTCCATTTCTTGGAACAATGCTCAGAATGTTGTGAGAAGTCCAGTTGCCTTCTCTCGGTCAATCTTTTCGGATTGAATTAGCTTAATTTTCTATGGTTTCTGCTAACCTTATGCTGTGTTGTAGACAGAAAGTGACAGATTCTAACCGTAATATGTCAAGAATCTGCAAATATAAGATCAAAATCACAGCCGATATACAGCCCTCTCTGTTTTAATAGAAGAGTAAAATCTTAAAGGCATCTTAAAGCTTGGCTTTAAGAGACACCATCAACTCATCACATCTTTATTGGATGATGAAGAGGTGCATTAAGTGATAAATATGTGTACCTCTTTATTATCCAATGAAAAAAATAACACGTTAGGATGTCAATATGTATCATCATGGATTTGATCAAGGAGTAATATATGCTTGCATGAATCAAAAAGAAAACGTCACTCAAAAGATATCTTTGAATTATATATTACATAAAATTTACTCCACCATTTACTAAAAGCAAAAGAACCAGCAGCTTCTTTCGGTACAACAACAGTTGCATATCTGGCTACAATTAGAACAAGAACATGTACAACGTTTGCTGCTACGAAGGGAACAAGAAAGAAACTTGCAAATGCAGCAATTGAGGCTACATTTACACTTCCCAAAGCATTTCACATCCAAACACGCGCAATGCCTGCATCTTGGCAATCCCGAGCAGTTCGCGCATGGCTTGCAATTGCATAAATTACAGTCCGAACACCGTGGAGCCTCGAGATGAGGATAGCATCCACAACAACAAATCCATGGAACACTGAAACATGATGATTTACTGCAAACGAAAATATTGCTTGTATCATTTTTATAAGCATATGAATCATAGACGAGAATTGGAGTAGAATCTCATCCAACCCCTCATGTCCCAACTCATGCCTTTTTTGTTGTCTCGTCTAGTTAAAATAGAACTATGTGTATCAATTTAATAATGTGAATTGTTTTTTTATCCGATTGGACGGCCACCAGGACATAAATAGAAACAACAGATTTGAACTCCTCACAAGTCAAACCCACAAAAGTCAAACCCACAAGGACGAGTGAGCTCTATTGCTAGTCAAAGTCCAATTATATTCAAACATTCAAGACTACTACTCATTGTTATGTTGGACCTATGTGTACGTCATACTATCTTCGATAGTAGTATTGTTAAATTATTCATACATAAGATGGAGTCGAGAGTTAAGGAATTTGTACCAAAGCCATGTCCAGAGGCCACAAGACAAGCTACAAGATCTGCGGGTCTTCATAGTTCTAATTTCATAAACCAAAAGTTATAAACAAATAAATAAACACGAAAACGGACTATCACAATTTGTACAATAATTGTATTAAGAGGATAATCAACTGTTTGTTCTTACATAGGTATAAGAGGATCTGCATTTTGCAACATAAAATCAGCAACCCTGCGAATGAATGAACACATTTGTTTGAATTGCAAATTTGTGGAAGTAACAACAGAATAAATACAAACATTAATGGAGACTGGCGTACTCTTTGCAGGCTCGCGAAGGCGGGTGGAGGCCTTCGACATATTTCAGCTCTTCCTGTTTAAAGTAAAATTTTGAATTGGAGATCTCATTCATGAAAATAGGCTGTGTTAAGAAAAGTGAAGTACACTAGACCCTCAATGATCAATGTAATCAAGAACTACGATAACATTAAACATGTCGGGTGTGTTCGATTGCAAACCCGGAAAATGGTTGGAAAGAAAAGGTTTTCCTTATAAACAAATTTAAATAAATTCTGGGAAAAAGTTTTTCAGAGAAAATGGTAGTTGTAGGCGTTTGATTGCATTAATTTGCAAATTGAAAAATAATATTATTTTTCTTATTTTTGTGTTTTTTTAAATGAAACTAGTATTTTCTCCCGTGCGTTGCACGTGGAGATATATAAGAGATCGAATTCTAGAAGAGGAATGGAAGATTGAGTTGCAGATTTGTGATTATCTGAAGCGTGATTTTACAATTAAATTTTATTTTTTTAATTCAGAAAATAAAACTTTTCTCGGAAAAATGACCTCATATTATATGGGAGATTGAGTTCGAATTCTAGAAGAGGAAGGAAAGATTGAGTTGCAAATTTGTGATTGTCCTTTTACAATTAAATTTTATTTTTTTAATTCATAAAAATAAAACTTTTGGAGGGAAAATGATCTCATTTTATTAATAGATAGATATAGATATAGATTTGAATATTTTCTTTATCTTTATGGTCAAAGCAAATTGACCATTAAAAGAAAAAATTAAAAGAAAAAAAAAGAGATAAATTTTTCCTGGAAACAAAAACAACCACTTCCAAGGAAAACGTTTTCCTTCAAAGTAAGGAAAAGAATGAATTTCAAAAAAAGTTGAAAAATGTTTTCCTTAGGAAAAAAAAAAAGAAGCCAATCAAACATTCAAAAGTGGGAAAAATAGCTACAAAAGAGTGTTTTTGTGGGGGGAAAAAACAAAAAAAAAAGCCCAATCAAACACACCCATTATCTAGATAAGTAGATTACAACACAACTATTAGTCACTTGTCTACGTCTCATTTTCATCCGTTTGTAAACACTAATGTTTAAGAAATACCATTTTCTTATTCATTTTTCATCACAAAACCCTATAAGGTTATGTTCTGTACAGATTTAATCTAATTAAATCTCGAACATCTTATTCAATTTTCATTTTTAACTACTCTTTTGATTAATTTGACAATTATTTTAATTTTTTATACAATTTTTTTTTTCACTTTTTACCACACATATCAACCACTTTAATCTCACCCTCAAATTTAATCTCCATGGAACATACTCTAAAACTGTACAAATTAAGTGGAGTTACGATTAATGCTACTTCAACACAATAGCACAAGATATAGTTGAATGTAGCAAATTGCTGTGTACAACTACAGTAACAAAAACATCTCATCATACAGAATTTTGACAAAAATAATTATTTTGTATTTTATTGCACCTCGACCGCATCACAACAACAAGAGCAAACACAACACTAATAAAATCCAACTAGCTAGCGTTGTAATTAATTAAGCAAATATCAAAACTAACCTCAAGAAAACCAATCTCTCTTTCCATCATCTGAACGTTGACCAATCCCCGCCGCTTGCCGTACAAATCTGGATATCTCGGCGGGGACTTCGGCCGCGGCGGCGGCAGCGTGCATGAACCACCGCCTCCGTTCATGTCTCCAAATATTTCCACCGATTATAAGTACTTTAATTGCTACAACGAATATATGGTACAAAATAATAAATGTGAAAAGAAAATTAATTTAACGGGTTGAGTACTTAATTTCCCAGAAAAACACAAGCATAGTGCCTGCATATATATAGAGTAGGGAGTGGCAAAAATTGGAAATTAAAACGAAAAGTCACAGGAGGAAGAAAAGAAGTGATCACTGGGCTACTGACTCTTGGAATAATTACGAATTGACGGTACTCTCCTCATCTAGTATCTGTCAGTACACTGTCCACACATAGTAGTGTAGTGTTACCAGACTACCGAAAATGTTATATTCCCAGCGTTATTCTCCCAGCATTTCTCCCAGCTACTCACAACCCACTTGCAGGCCCCCCCTGAATGCGGTGGGGTCGGGGGGCCCTCACCCACATCTCTCTCACATTTTTTCTCACAGCGTTTCCCAGCGCTCTTAACATAACATTCCCGACCAGACTACTTAATATAAATGCCTGCATATATATGCGTGAATAATTAAATGCCTCATTTACTTCTCAATACATGTTTACGGTTGCATGGATTTAATAATTTCACTGCAAAAATAAATATTGGCAAGAAAATCTTTTTGACTTGGTACGGATGGTAGAATTGCAGAGTGTTGGTGTATGTGTATTTATGAGTATTTATGAGTTTTGATGTGAAATAAGAGAGAGAATGAGTGAGATTGAGTGGTGGAGATTTGTGTAGTACAGTGGGTCCCAGAAAATATGTGGATATAATTGGTTTGACTTTAGATAAGAATGAGTTAAAATGTGTAAAAACTTATTAAAAGTTATAGAAGAACGGGGGCTTGATCGACGAACAATTGAGCTCAAAATGATTGTAGATAAGATCAATTTTTTTTAAATAAATTTTTATGTATTTTTTCTAAATTTGAATTTGATTAAATTAATTATATACATTCACATATATCATAAAATTTACCTATACTACATAAATTTCTAACATTTAACTTCACTCATTCCCTCTTCTTCCTCACATAAAAATTTCAACCCCAACATGAGCTTAGTGTTGAGTTCAAAATTGTACATTATAAGCAGTGGCATAGCCAAGAATTTTGTTCAGTGCTGACAGCGTCGGATCCAAACATTAATAGTTAGGGGATCACTTATGATAGATCCGGTAGGGGCAAAAAATATTTTAGATGGGGGCACATTGTAGTATAAAAAATTACTTACGAGAAATATTAAATTTGAGTAGTGAGGAAGAAATAAATTTAATTTGATAGTGAATAGAACAAACCTTGAATTTTTTGGGTTCAACTTCTCTCTATTCTAATTGTCCGAATTAATTAGTACATAATTATGTGTAGTAACTTTTTAATTTCGTCAACTACTCAATCATGTAAGTAGGCAAATAAATTATGAGTTTGATTATTACTTATGTAGGCCCAAATGGAAAAATGATTCAATTTAATAAACAACAAAATGCTCAAAATATTGAAAAGAGACCCATTTTTTTCATCCTCTTCACCCGTTTTCTGACGCATTTTCCAGCAGTGAATGTGGTCACACGACCTCAAAATTTAATTTGTTGGTTACATGACCTCGTTTTCTGTGGGTAAACTTAAACAAACAAATGAAATTATATCCAATATTATTTTCATAAGCTCATCTCAGCTATTGTTTTCTTAATTTATTGACAACTTGGATATAGAAGAACACTTAGGATGTGTTTGATTGCAAAGCCGGAAAATGGTTAGAAGGAAAACGTTTTCCGGGTAAATGAATTCCGGGAAAAGGTTTTCCAGGGAAATGGTAATTGTAGGTGTTTGATTGGGTTAATTTGAAAGTTGGAAAATGATGTTATTTTCCTTATTTTTGAGGTTTTTTTTAATAAAATTTGATCATTTTCCTTATCTTTATGGTTAAAATAAATTGTCTATTAAAAAAAGAAAAAGTGTCAAACTTTTCCTGAAAACAAAACCACCTCCATCCCAAGGAAAAGCGTTTTCCTCCAAAACAAGGAAAAGAACGGAAATCGAGAAAAAGCTGGAAAACGTTTTCCAGGAAAAAAAGTGCAATCAAACGGCCAAGGATGGAAAAAAAAAGCCGGAAAATGAGTTTTCCTGGAAAAAATTGGTTGAATCAAACACACCCTTAGAATAAATTATTACCCTATAAGTAACTTTTTTATTGGATGAGAGATGCTATACAAATTAAAGCAGCATGTTCCATTTCACATGCATGTAGTACTGGAAGTCCCAACAAAAAAAAAAATCTCAAAATTTGAGTGAGGGCACATGACTTCACTGGGCTCATGATTATAAGGCATAGATATTGATACATTTTCTAAAAAATAGATAGCCTTCCAAATCAAACTCACTTTGCCATGACATGTGGTGGAATTTGAACATTTGGAACGGCTTAACAATCCAGAATACTACTTTAGGGTGTGTTTGATTGGATTAATTTTACACATAAAATGTGTATTTTTCATGTAAATTTTTCTAGCGATGTGTTTGACAAAAAATATTTCAAGCAAAATTTTTATTGTGTACAACCTTTTGAAGCACATTTTCGCTAAATTACATGTAAAACTTTTCCTGTAGGGATGATGGGAAAATATTTTCCTATTTATATGGAATTGGTTTTCCAACATTTCTTTTTCGATGTATTGCAATCAAACACAGTCTTATTTTTACCCTAGCGTATTATCGATTTTTATTTTATGCCCATTTTTGCCATTTTATTGTTTTTCTATTTTCGAGATTCCTAGTGTACTTATACAGTTTTTCTCTTCATATTTTTTGCTCATTTAATTTTTAATAAAAGCACTAGTTTTCCTTTATTTGGTGAATTTCAATTTCTTGGTTGTACAAGGAATCCCTATATATATTTGATCGACGTGCATCAATTTTCTCAACTGCAACCAGTGTTCTAAAAGGCGTGAAAAGGCGCCGCCTAGGCGCGCCTAGGCGTGAGGCGTTTCCGATACGCCTCGCATACCCCTTAAGCGTGAAAAAGGCGATCAATCTGTGTTGACTGGCAAAAGGCGTGAAAAGGCGTGCGCCTAGGCGCGCCTAGGCGAGCGCCTTTTACTTGAACGAGCTTCTTTTTTTTTTTTTTTTTTTTTTTTTTAAATAAAGCTATTTTTTTTGTTGGCCAAAAAATTAATATTTATGATAAAATTAAAAAGCCATTAATTCTACAAATCCGATAAAGGCGTTATATCTCATAATACTTTATCAATCAAACTTATCTTATTATAATTCAAAAACTATTTATCTTATTATAATTCAAAAACTTCCGAAAGAAGACTCTCGATTCCAAAAAATAAAGAAGGTGATGGGTTAAAGAAAGAAGACGGCAAATCATTCTTTTATGATACAAATAACTCCATTCTTGTCATTTAATATAGATTGCGATATATTATTTAAATTTTTTAGTTTGCATCTAATTAGTATCTTGTCAACTATTTGTGTATACAATTTTTTAGATTATATGTGTTTGTTGGAAAATTGAAATGTATGTTGATTTGTGTATGAAATTTTATAAATATACATTTTTATACTTATTTATCACTCTAGAATTAAAAAAATGAAGAAAAAAATTCAAAACGCCTTTTGACGCCTAAACTTCACCTAGGCACGCCTAGGCTTCCGAGGCTTGAGGCTTGGCCTTGCCGCCTTACCACGCCTCGCGCCTTTTAGAACCTTGACTGCAACTACAAATACTTATATTGGTGCGAAGTCAACTATGAAATTAACACTCATACTAGCTGTTGGGTTGTAATCACCACTTAAATATCATAACTTTTCTACAAGAATTATACTAATTGTATAATTAAATGAAATGTTATCCTATAAGATTAGACATCAACATCATTATATCATTTCTATAACTCACGTGTATTAGTTGTAAAACTAGGGCCATGTTAGCATATTAATATAAAGGCAATATTTCTCATATTTTGCAAAATTTAAATTTGATCAAATAAATTATATTTACATATTTTGTAGGATTCATTTGTAGTATTAAATTTTCACAATTTAATTTCACTAATTCTCTCTTTTTATTCATGAAAATATATTATAATTTATACGTTAACACTCTCTGAAATGGTTTGGGGAAAAAGCAAAAAAAAAAAAAAGGAGAAAGGCAGGTTTTCTGACATGGGGAGACAGAGGAGTGTGTGTCTGTGGGCGGACAGGCTGAGATATGCAGAACGGGGGTGGGTGGGATTGAGAAGTGACGATGGATGAGGCAGTACAATGCAGTCAGTAGACTCTGTGCACATGTGAATGCTGCTATGTCGAGTATGAAGTATAGAAAGGGAAAAGAGAAGAGGGCTTTGATTTGACTGTGTACAATCATTAGAGTGGAGTGGGGACAAAGTTTCTAGATTTGGTCTAGTCATGTCAACAATATTACTGAGATATTTCGTGAAAGAGACACCAATTTCAACTTGGGTTGACTACAAGTCTGAGGGGAAATTTTTATATATTTTTATTTTATTAGTTTTTTAAAATTTAAATTCAACGAAATTAATTATATTTAAATATATATTATTTGAGATTTAAATATATTATATAAATTTCTACCTTTAAATTTTATCCATTCTGTCCCATACTCGACTTAAAAATTCATAAAAAATTATAAAATTAAAATTTCAATCTTAACATGGACTAAACTCAAATAATTATAATGAAATATTATAGTTCGCATATAATTTAAGAAATACTAGCAATAAATAAAATACAATAACTGCATAAATAAATATTATAATGTCATGCTAGATTTGTATTTGCAAGACTAACAATATTTGTTTTTCTAAAAAAATATTTATTATACACGGACAAAAAATACCCCTATCTATACTCACCCCAACCTTTTGAATGCATCATTCCTTACTTTTCTGAGAAGCCCACTGGTTCTCCGCGATGGATAATCCACTAGAGAATAGATGGAGAACTATCGGATTTGGAGAACCTTTGCCAAAGGAACGATTGGAATTTGTCGAAGAAGACGACCAGAGTTTGCCGAATAAGATAATTGGAGTTCGCCAAAGAAGATGACTAGGCTTTGCCATTTCTTGTTGACTTTCATGTAAATAAAAACCCTAATTCTTGCTATTGATGCCATTACCTCATACTTTAACTTTAAAACTTGGATAAAAATTTTCATTTTGAAAATTTTTTTTAGAGGGTCAATTGATATTTCCCTTTTCCCTTGAAAAAGTCTCACAAAAATTAATAATTATGGTTGAAAATTGAAATTTTATTTGATGTCTACAAAATTAACTATGTCAAATAAGTTTTGTTATTTTTCAAGTCAAATACACTTAAGAGCATCTCCAATAGATTCTTTAAATACAAATTGCTTTTTATTTTAAAGTGTCAAACACTACAATCTAGTTCCAATAGATTCTTTATTTTAGCATTCTTAAAACATCTCCAAGATGCTCTTTAAATATAGTAGACTCCCTATTTTAGATAGTCCTAAAAATAATGTTCAAGAGCATCTTCAAATTAATTTTTATAAATCGAGAATGGGTTTGACTCATCAAATTTGAAGAGACAAACCCCACTCTCTATAATTATTAATTGGCTACAAGTTTCAATACTTTTTTGGTTTGATAAAACCACAATTGACATTATTGGTTGTTAATATCTAAAAATATTCAATATTAATTTAAAATGAAAATTATAATAAATATTTCTCGTAAAAAGTAAAATAAAGACTCATAAATAAAGAACTTATTGGAGAAAGTCAATATTTTTACTCTATAAAATTAAATATGCTTTTTAAAATATGAAATGTTCTCTTTTAAAATAGAGAGACTCTTGGAGATGCTCTAATAAATGGGATGACTAGATATAGTACAAAGATTAGGATTTGTGCTTAGATAGAATTGCCCCCGTGATTATGTAGCTTATAATTTAGAGTAATTGGATTGATCTTCAATGAGGTCGGGATATTAGGTCAAGTGCATTAGAGTAGTCGAACATTCGATAAGCTCGTTCCTCAAATGATCGGGATCAAACACCGACAAATCAATGGCCATGCTTGGGCGATCCCCTATGGCCACCGGGTTGGGCATAGAGTTAGGATAATGACCACTGCTCTGCACATTGGTTTGCTAGCTCAATATCTTGAACAAACTTCCTCTTGAGGTCGAGTAGGTGTTCGACCACTTGACCCATTGAGGTTGAGCAAGTAGATTGAGCAGTCATCCCATTGAGATAGGGGTCTAACTTAGAGAGTGTGTGTGGTTGTCTCTGAGGTCAACTACTCGACCAGGACTACGTTGTGTCTATTTGAGATAGGGGTCTAACTTGGGGAGTGTGTGGTTGTCTATGAGGTCCAACTCGACTAGGACTATTTTATGCCTATTTGGTTGAGCATAATTCTTGTATTGATCAATAGTCAATCCAAATATTCAACTTAAAGGATCATAGGATTGAATTTATTATGGGTTTTTATATAACAGATGATAGAGAATGAATGTGTTAAACGATGGAGATCAATATAGTACATATGGGTCCCGCGAGATATGTGGATGTGATTGGTTTAACAAAAAAAAAATAGTAGATGAAAATAAAAAAAAGGAAAAAACTGTAAAAAAGCAATCATATCGCCTATTTAGAGGCATCAACTCTTATAATCTATACATCCGTTGGAGAAATATTTGATGAGTATATCTTTTAAAAATTGGTTCTTTATTAGATTCATTTTTTTCAATTCTCTCTTAACGTGCATCAACTTTATGAGACGAATAATCCATATCCAGCTGGAAGATCAAAATGATTCTGAAGGAAAAAAATGTAAAATAAAGGGACTAAACAAGCGCGTTAGAAGGACCGAAAAAAGGGGAAAAAGCCACACATTATTCTTTGGGATTCAAGTGCTACGTAGCTGAAAGACTGAGGACTTAAGTGTCAGGACTAGAAAAATAGAGAATGTTAATGCCTTGATTCAAATCTTCCATACGACGATTTTTCTGAAAAATTGGCATTTTATGGTTGGGAAAACTGAAAGGGTGCTAGGTTGAATCATCGCGTGTGGATTGTGAATGGTTATACTTCAATTTCCTTTTACGAAAAGTGAATGCTTTGGTAATTGGTATTTAATCAAGGGTTACTGAAATACAGTCATTCTACCTCGAGAAATTTTTGCGAGCCTGTACAGTAGGAAGATGACGAAGTCGCCACTGCCATTACAAAATTTTTACGGGCCTGAGAAGAAGGTGATCAAGAAGGAAGATTTAGCGAAGCTTCTAAGATGGCATTTTGGGTACTCTAGTTTCCGAGGAAAGCAATTGGAAGCCATTGAAGCTGTTTTATCAGGTTCGATCGTTTCCTATGTTATCTTAATATGCGTCAATAAGTCAATTGCATTAACCGAGCTTTGCAATTTGGGCGCAATGGGTAATGGTGCTTATTCTTGCTTGTGTAGGTAGAGATTGTTTTTGTCTAATGCCAACTGGTGGGGGGAAGTCGATGTGTTATCAGATACCCGCTCTAGCAAAACCAGGGATTGTGCTCGTAGTTTGCCCTCTGATAGGTGAATTATGAAAGTCTTCTTGAGTTTACTTCAACTCGAATTCTTCAGAATTACAGTGTTTTGTTGCTTGTGAGTGTACCAGGACAAAATCTGATAGCTTCTGCTGGTATTTCTGTTTAATTTCAGCCCTTATGGTAAGGGCATTTAGAATTGTGTTCTTGTTTTTGTCTTGAAGTTTCTTTCATGGACTTTGACTCTGGTGTTTTGAATTAAAGCTATTTTCTTCACCGGATAGGAAAATCAAGTAATGGCATTGAAAGAGAAAGGAATTGCTGCTGAATATATCTCATCAGCCCAGACTGCGAAAGTCAAGAATAAGGTATTGAATGGATTTTCGTACTGATCATTAGGAGCAATGTTTAGTGGTAGAATATGGATGCTGAATCATTGAAGACAAGTTTCTGGAAAACTTTACTAAGCTGAAATGTAAGGACCTTAGTCATGAATAGCAATGCATGCTTAGGCATGTCCGATTTGCTTCTATTCCTCTAAGTTCAATTGCTCAAATTCAACTAATCTGTCATAATGCATAAAATTTTGAGGGCCCCAATGTTGAGCGGGGGGATAGTATTAAGTCCCTCTAGAATATGAAAGCTTTGAATATTACCATATCATTATAATGTTATGACTTTATAGTTGCAGTCTTTTAAATGGTAAATTGCTGAGACACATTTTTCCGTGTGGTAGTGAAGACAATGTTTTGCAAATTTCTTAACACAAAGCTTAAGAGCTTGTCAACGCTGGGATGATAATTATTTACCAACCATATGTTGAAAAATGGAGTTGGAGTAGTCCAAATTTGCTCATATGGAAGTTTGACTATTAACTAGTTAAGGACAAGGCTAATGCGAACCCAAGTTTAAGCTCAAACCAGATATGAGTAGTGCATGGCCCTGTTTAGCTTAGTGTATGTTAGACATCACATTGTAATTCATTTTACACATTTTAATTCATTTATTTTTAAATTTGAATTTGGTCAAACCAATTACATCCACATATCTTGTGGGACCTATATGTATTATACAAATCTCGACGATTTAACTCCACTCATTATTTCTCCTATTTCACATAAAAATGCATAAAAAATTGTAAAAATTTGAATCCTAACATGTACTTAGGGCTTGTTCTATACAATATAATTTTATACTAATTTTTGCTAACTTTTTCTCTCTCATTATTTTCAACCACTCATACAATTAATTTATATTTTTTAATACATATTCCCCAATTTTGAACCACACATCTAACACACCGTTCGAGTCAATTTCCAATATTTTCTATAGAACAAGCCCTTAGTTAGAATCAAGCTCGACTGAAAATGTGGAGTCATGAAGCAATCAATTACGAATCTAATGTAGCTGATCCTTGAAATGCAAATCCGTCATTCATTTGTTTTTCATTATTTATTTAACATTTTCTAGATAAATCTTTTAAGATACATTACCCCGAACTGGTTAGTTGAAGCAAACTTAAGAAGGAATGTGATATGTAAGAGTAAAGATGGCCTAGAGCCACATCAAAGACTTCTTTGACCCTAAATTTGGGGTGAAGGCTATTGAAGATTCAACAAGTTTCAGAGTTGACTTAAGAGGATTCGATGGAAGACGGTGTGAGGAGCAAGGTAATTGCCCCTGTAGCCATGCTACTGGCTACGATGAGTAAATAGTATTATGACATGACTGTTCATGCGTGTTCTCATCTTCTGTTGGCCTTTTCTTCTGCCCCCAACTTTTCCCCTGTAAATGCTACGCTGTGCTTTCAGCCTTCCATATCCATGCAACTACGTGCATTTACCCTAGGATGATGAATGATAATTCAATAAATTTGAGAAATTAAATATTGTTTAAACTCACTTTTCGTCTAGACAACAGCTTTGTCAAACAACCCTTAAGATATATTGGGTTAGATTTTGTGTGTTCGCTGAACATTCCATGGCAATTACTTGGCACCAAATTTTAAACTGGTTTATTGCTGTCTGTATTTCCAATTGGAATTACTTCTCATAAGTCAAAATCTTTAGTTCAGATCCTCAGAAAATTGCAACGACTGGGTAAATAGATTTTGATGGTAAGCAGTTTCTCACTTGAATATGACTCTGGTTTTCTCAATGTTTAGATATATGAAGATCTTGAATCAGGAAAGCCATCTTTGAGGTTACTGTACGTTACACCTGAACTCATAGCAACATCAGGGTTTACGGCGAGGTTGAGAAAGATTCACTCCAGAGGCTTGCTAAATCTTGTTGCAATAGATGAGGTTTGCACTTTCATGGCCTTAGTGACAAATGAATTGTAACTGGAAGCGGCTTATGAAGTTGGCACACACCATTGCACGGTTATTTTTACTTGCCAGGGATATTAATTTTATTTCACTTGTGAAACTGTTAGGCACATTGCATCTCATCATGGGGCCATGATTTCAGGTAATTTTTCAAACTTACCACATTATAATATTGTGGTGAACTTTTTATATACAAACAAATATACTCATGGAAATTGGGTTCCTTTGGGTATAATCTACAGTGCTTGTATCATCCAATACTACATGGTTGATGGTTCATAACCTCATTAATTCTGCAATGTGTATAACTGGGTTCTTAGTGGCATATCTTTTGTTAAACCAAAGTTCAAAATTTCAAACTCAAATCCAAATTTATTGGATGTTAGCTGCTGCTACCTTGAACATGGTTTCCTAAATTCTCATGAAATAACATGTGCCTATATGTATTCAGTTTAGGGTTGTTACATATTCTTCCGAGGCATCCTTCTATTGTGGATCACTTTGGTATTCTTTACAACCTCCAGGAGGGAGGGAGGAGTGTATCTGAGTTTTTTATGTATTTCTTTATTATTGATGTATTCAGGCCAAGCTATCGGAAGCTTTCTTCTTTGAGGGATCTTGTGCCCGACATACCACTGTTGGCGTTGACTGCTACAGCTGCTCCCAAGTGAGTTGAGAAGAGCTCTCTCCATAGCAATTGTTAACATCTATTCATGTCCTGACAAAAGTTTGATATCCGTTCATATCTGGGAAAAGTTTCTAAACACTTTATCTTGTTAATGTCGATTCTACTCTCTCTTACAACCTCTTACTCCTCCATTCTAAGCATCATTTCTATTACTTGCACTTATCTGGAACTTCTTTTTTCACTCCAGCTAACCAAGAAATTTTGCTTTCTGAGAATTACAGAAGACTGTTTACACTCTAGATTTTCTGTTACTGCAGAGTTCAGCAGGATGTGATGGAGTCCTTATGTTTGGAAAATCCTCTTGTGCTGAAATCATCATTTAATCGCCCAAATATTTATTATGAAGGTGAGTCTACTTATCTTGATTTATTTGCTTTCATTTAGTTATTTTGTTAATGAAGCCTTTAGAAGCAAAAGGGCTGCTCTTCTGCTTTACTTATTTCCTTATGTTAGTTATTTAAACGATTGTTCATGTTTCCCAGCCCCTTCCTTCCTTTTTGTGATTTGATTATCTGCCATAGCTCAATTGCCACCATACCTTTTGGAAACATTTTGCATCATGCATTGGGAGTTCTTTTAGGGAATATTTAATTCACTATCTCTTCCCTCCACATGGCTAAAGGATAAGAAATATTAAGTATGCAGGGAGAATAAAAGGTAGAGAACATGCTCTGCAAATTGATTACATGCGAATAAGAGCTAGTTGGTCTTGCTATTTCCGTTTTATTTTTTCCCCAAGATGACTTTCAACCACACAATTCTATGGGATCCTTAATATTTGACACTTTAAAACCACTTACACTTACTAACAATTAGAAATGCCTGACGAGCTCTATGCATGTGTTCGTGTTAACTTATTTCTACCCAAAAATCAACTACTGTTAAAAGTCAAAGTCAAACATTAATATCAACCACACATTTCAAATCATTGCTCACTATTACCCACATATGGTGAATATCCAGTTTCCTTTAGCGCCAATTTAGCCGATTAAACAACTATTTGCCAATATAATTAGAAAAAGGGAGAATTAAATCTGACACCTCCTTATTTATGGATCTTGGTCTTGCAGTTCGCTACAAAGATCTGTTGCACGATCCCCATGTTGATTTATGTAATTTTGTGAAGTCCCTTGGAAATGTTTGTGCAATTGTTTACTGCCTTGAGCGCAGGACTTCTGATGATTTGGCTGCTCATTTATCCATTAACGGAATTTCTTGCTCTGGTAATAATTAACTATATCATGCAGCTACAAGAATTTCATTTTTGTTTGCCTTCCAAAGTTTATTTTGTTCCTGTCCATCCAGCATATCATGCCGGATTGAACAGTAAACTGCGGAGCTCTGTTTTGGATGATTGGATCTCCTCTAAAATACAAGTAGTTGTCGCAACAGTGGCTTTTGGGTATGCTTTTCTTTCTCTCCAATTTTTACATTACTGTGGACTTCCCAACATAGTATGCTGCAACTCTGGTTTTGTTTGAGGTGATGGTTGATGGTTCATTTTTCACACAATCAGTATAAATGGGAAATCAAACTGATCTCAGATTTATTCTTTTTCACAGTAAGTTTAACTTGTTTTCCTTATTGGTACACAATTAGTGCCTGAAGAATGCATGGTTTGTGTCGGCTTTTGTCTGAAATATTAAGTCGAATTCAGCATTTTAGGTCTTGGTCAGACCATGCTATTCTGATGCTACCATAGTGATTGGTCTTATGCCTACTACTTCTCTTTCTTGAATCACATGTCATTGGAAAGAGAGGAAACAAATATTTGTGAAATGTATTTGATAATTGATTTACTTACATTAGTAAGCACGTCCATTTAACTATAATGTCTTTGCTGTTTTAAGAGTTGTAATTGTATATATGTAAAGTTGTAACTATAGGAAGTATAGATTAGGAATTATTTACCTTCCTAGTATAGGCCTCATGCTATATGTATATATATATGTGCATTGGTTGATGAAGAGTAATAAGAAATCCTTTATTCGTACCTTTGTTTACATGGTATCAGAGCTACAAGTTAGGGTTTTGAGCTGTGATTGAGATTGGAGTTAGAAATTAGGTTTTTCTATTTGGGAGTTGAAAATTAGGGCTTCAACTTGAATCTGAATTTGGGGGTTACCATCTTTGAGTGACCATTTGTCGTCACCTCCGTCATAGGAAGGATCGCCAGCCATAGACGATCCCTCGCCGGAAGTACGGTCGCCAGAAGCCGGCGACCGTTGCTCGATTGAAAGCTCGTCTTGTCACTAAAGGCTATGCCCAAACTTATGGCGTTGACTATTCTGTCACATTCTCTCCTGTTGCTAAATTAACTTTTGTCCGATTATTTATTTCTATGGCTGCCACTCATCATTGGCCGTTACATCAGCTGGATATCAAGAATGCCTTTCTTCATGGTGACTTGCATGAGGAAGTTTATATGAAGCAACCTCCTGGCTTTATTGCTTAGGGGGAGTATGGGAAAGTGTGTTGCCTTCGGAAATCTCTGTGTATGGTTTGAAACAGAGTCCTCGTGCTTGGTTTGGAAAATTCAGTGAGGTGGTTGAGAGATTTGGCATGATCAAGAGTAAGTCTGATCATTCTATCTTTTATAAGCGATCTGCATCCGGAGTCATTCTTTTGGTCGTGTATGTTGATGACATTATTATTACTGGAAATGATGCTACAGGAATTTCATCTCTTAAAGCCTTTCTTCACACTCAATTTCATACAAAAGACTTGGGGATACTAAAGTATTTCATGGGTGTTGAAGTCACAAGGAGCAAAAAAGGTATCTTTTTATCGCAGAGAAAGTATGTGCTTGATCTGTTAGTTGAGATATAGGAAAATTGGGGGTAAAGCCACGTAGTACCCCAATGATTCCTAATGTACAGCTCACTAAGGATGGTGAGCTATCTGACGATCCTGAGAAGTATAGGAGATTGGTTGGGAAGTTGAATTATCTTACAGTGACTCATCCAAATATTGCATACTCTGTTAGTGTTGTGAGTCAATTTATGACATCACCTACAGTCCATCATTGGGCAGCTTTAGAGCAGATTTTGTGCTACTTAAAAGGAGCTCCTGGACATGGTATCATTTATGGAGATCATGGGCATACTAATATTGAGTGTTTTTCAGATGCTGATTGGACAGAATGTAAAGAAGATCGCAAGTCAATTACAGGATATTGTGTATTTGTTGGGGGAAATTTGGTCTCATGGAAGAGTAAGAAGCAAAATGTTGTCTCCCGTTCAAGTGCAGAGTCAGAATATAGAGCTATGGCACAATCAGTGTGTGAAATAATGTCGATATATCAACTTCTGAATGAAGTGGGCCTTAAGACTTCAACTCCAGCAAAGTTGTGGTGCAATAACCAATCAGCCCTTCATATTGCATCCAATCCTGTATTCCATGAACAAACTAAGCACGTTGAGCTAGATTGCCATTTCGTTCAGGAGAAGATACAACAAGGTTTGATCTCCACTAGGCATGTAAGGACTGGAGAACAATTGGGAGATATTTTTACAAAAGCTCTAAACGTATCTTTGTAACAAGTTGGCCATGATTGACATCTATGCTCCAGCTTGACGGGGAGTGTTAAGAGTTGTAATTGTATATATGTAAAGTTGTGATTATAGGAAGTATAGATTAGGAATTATTTACCTTCCTAGTATAGGCCTCATGCTATATGTATATATATGTGCATTGGTTGATGAAGAGTAATAAGAAATCCTTTATTTGTACCTTTGTTTACATGCTGCAAACTTGGGAAATACTGCTTTGACTTCAGTAAAGCCAGATTTCTGGCTCAAGTCTGCTGCAGTGCTTCCGTTGTTCAGGTCTTTATATTAAATTATTAACCAAGTTTGGACTGGGATATTGCAGAAACTGAGTTCATCATGAACCAATCTCTAAAACACATGCCTAGATAGTGGACATTTTCTTTTTAAATTAATAGTATGAAGTATATATCTTAATAGCAAGTCCATAAAATCTACTAACAAAGTGACATAATCCATTGGGCAAAAGCGGTTGGGTGGCATCTGAAAATTTGTCTTGAGGAAGCCTCCGTGCAAACCAGTACGGAACAAATGCTTTAATACCGTATATCCCTGTGATTGCCGTTTGATAGTAGTACGTCCTTATTTTAAATTTTATTTTTCTCCCCCTAAATTGTAAATGCGTAACTAGTATTGGCTGCCATGACAATAAATTATTTCAAAATTGGAAATAATTTCAAATAGTCTGAAATGTCTTCTGCATTGATTCTCTGCACTCTCTATGGCTTATCTGCGTATAATTATTCTCAGATTATTGCCTTGCTTGTCTATTGATTTCTGAGTTGCTGCTTGATCTGATCTGGTACACATGCATTGATTGATCTGATTTTTCTAATGCAGGATGGTATGCAACCTTTTCTTTCACATACAAGGAATATTCAAATTTATGTGAAGCTCCTTGCAGAGAATTCTCAACCAGTATTTTCAGTCCAAACTTTTTTACTCTATTTCTAGGGTATAGACAGGAAGGATGTTAGAGTTGTCTGCCATTATAATATTCCCAAGTCAATGGAATCCTTCTATCAAGAGTCTGGTAGAGCTGGTCGTGATCAACTGCCCTCCCGAAGTCTACTGTATTATGGAGTGGACGATCGTAAAAAAATGGTTGGTTGCATTCTTGCCACTCTGTCATGGTCTCCTTTGATGTTCAAACTAACTACATTCCCGTTCCTAAATTTCTTTTCATGTTTGCAGGAATTCATTTTGGGGAACACTGAGAGCAAGAAGTTGCAGTCATCAAGTTCGCAGGAGAGCTCCTCCAAAAAGGCCCTAGCTGATTTCCGTCTGGTAAATTTCACGCATAAATTTCATAACGATGGCCCTTTGCTACATATTCCATTGATTCCATTTTTACCTGAGCCCTGTAATGCATCAATCTAGATGGTAGAATACTGTGAGGAATCTGGTTGCCGAAGGAAAAAGATTCTGGAAAGTTTCGGGGAGCAGGTAAATTGTTCTTGGATTTAGGTGCTATATGAGAATGTACGATAACTTTGTAGAGATTTCTTTCTCTGAAAGCAGGTAACTTCATCATTATGTGCGAAATCTTGTGATGCGTGCAAACATCCTAATTTAGTTTCCAAGTATTTGGAGGATCTTAGGATTGCGTGCGTTTCTCGATCGAGATATGGATCCTCGCGGATAACCATGAGCAGGTAGCTTGTTCTGAATTTCATTGTGTATTCACGGTCATCCCTTTTATACTGCTGTCTGACTAGCTGCAGTGTTGACTCATTGCTTTTGTTATACAGTGAAAGCATAATGATTAGGAGGTTTGCTCCAAGCATGTTTAATTGCCATAAATTCCATATGTGAAGCAGATGGTTTACACAAATTTTAGTTCCTGGGCAGGACTGACTATAGTGACATTCATGAATGTTGCTAGCCCTTTCCCTTAGTTGATAGTATATGCTAGCCAGTTATTGACTAGTATTTCCCTGAAGTCTTTTTGGATTTATACACTGCACTAAATGAGCTTCATCTGGCTCATGGCTTTAATTTGGTATTCTCTTATTAATGATTCAGTTAGGTCTTTTCTGTGCAGTGCTTCAGATTTCAAAGATGAAGAACCAATCTCTGAATTCTGGAATCGTGATGACGAAGCAAGTGCACATGATGAGGAAGATATATCAGATTCTGATGGTATAATTTTAGTAGGCTCTGATTATTTGCCCCCCCCCAAAAAAAACCCACTTATCTGATATTTACGTGTTGATCCACAAGATGTTTGGTTTGGCAAGCTAGTTTTCAATTTTCCCTGAATATTCATTTTATTCACCTGTTAGTAAATTGATTCCAGATGCTGTTGAAGTTGCAAAGAGCGTAGCGCATTCAAGTAAATCATCAAAATTGAGACTAAATGACAGGATTGAGTCCTTGCAGCGCGCAGAAGAGAATTATAACCGAATTAAAAATCCAGACAAGCAGGTGAACTGTGTTAATATTCTCACTTATTCTAGTTTTTGCAGCAGAGAGCAAGTGTCGCATCTTTCATTTTTCGATACAATAAAAAAAAAAGAATGAATTAAATAGATGAACTATGGAGTTTTCAGCTATTGGTGTTAGTATAATGTTGTGTAAAGCATAAGATTAACTCCAAGCCGAATTTCTTATTTGGGGGATTATGGATTTAGTGGGTGTTAGGCCCCAAATTCTGACACAATTTTACAAATTTTGATGTAAAATAGGAGAGAGAATGAGTGAGGTTGAATGGTGGAGATTTATATAGTACATATAGGTTCCACGACATATGTGGATGTGATTGGTTTGACTAAATTGAGAATAAATTAAAATATGTAAAAATGTAAAACAAAAATTGGGGCCTTATACTTCTTGTTCAAAGTCTTAATAATATATTTAGATTATGTTTGGCTGACATTATTTTTGAAACTGCTCTAATTCCATCGTGTTTGATATGGAAAGTTCCCCAATTATAGAACCTAATAGTATTCAATTCACATCTTTTCTTACTATTCTCTTCCTTTTTATAGGTTAATTATAAGGTTGACAAGAAAGCCATATCTGAAACACTGCGAGAGTCGAGCAAGGAAAGACTATTGAACACATTGAAGCAGAACGAACATCGTTTCAACAACTTACAGTACACCACCTCACCAGTTATTTTTGCAATAGCTCCAAGATAAACTATAGTTTTGTTCTTTCATTCACGAGGGTACAGTCAACTAATTTGCTTGCCTTGTACAGGATTGACTTTGCGACATCTTCTTCAATGTTTGAGAATGACTGCTACAAGAAATACGGTAAGACTGGTAAAGGGTTTTATC